>OZ026615.1:87400205-88684499 GCA_964020975.1 Hermodice carunculata | reverse complement strand
CTTCTTTTCCCACCTGGCATCGTTTTTCTAATATCTGCCTCACCCAGCTGCGGCCAGGCTTCTCAAGACTTAAGTTTGACCTTTATAAAGTAAATGTAATTCCAAGTCCTACTTGCCCCTGTTCTTTCCCAACTGCAGATGTTATTCAGTTCCGTGTCTGGAGAACCCATTATATTAGTACTTATTTGTACTATAGTGTAATCCAGTATAAATGAATATGTTTAAACTGAACTAGCAGCAAGGAATACACAAAGTTGATGTCTGATATACATGGTGGCGACCGCACGGTATTCAGATGACCGTGCTCGTGTCAACAATGCCGACACTGGTCCTGATCAAATATCCTTTTCAGCTTCAAAAAATAAACTAAACAAAGAAGTAAATAAGTCATGATCTAAAAAGTAGGAAAAAGGTTATCAAATATAAGGACAAGAAAAACTAGAAAAAGAAGATTTGCTTCACAGCAAATCTGTCAGGGTGCCTTCAAAGTGAGAACAGTTTGAAATGATATACTTTGCCATTGTTCAACATAATCTAAATTTTGTGTACTAGCCCAATTTTTATAAATCAAAATGCTCAGCTTTGGTCCTTGGTTCAAGGAATGTGGCCATGTCCCAAACTTAATAAAGTGATGTTTGAATGAAACTACTATCTACAATAGTTTTGAAGCTATTCAACATTTTAATTTTGTGTATTTGCCTAATTTGCATGAATTATAAGCCTACAAGAAATTTTGTTTATTGTTCATTGGATGGGGCTATGCCACAAACCCATAAATTGAAGTAGGAATGGCATCTTTATAATAGTTTTGAAGCTATTAAAGATAAAATTACATTTTGCATATTCACTTAATTTGCATAAATTAAAATCCTACCATTTTGGTTCATAGTTCATTGGATGCGACTTTGCCACAAACCTACAAAAATTGAAGTTGAAATGGCATCTCTATGTACAATAGTTTTGGAGATAGTAAACTTTTAGATTTTTCAACGCCCCTAATTAGCATAGTTTGGAATTCTTCAACTATATAGTATCCATTATTGTGGCAAGTGTCACAACGGTATATATGCACATTGAAATTTTGAGTCCATCTGCAATAGTTTGGAAGAAATTGCACTTCTAAATTTTTTGTTGCCTTTAAAAATTTGCATAATTTGAAACATCATGATTGCTCCAAATGAGATGCACAATTTCACTGGTTATTATGTCAGTCACCATGGCAAGTTTGGTGGTTTTTGGAAAAATAGTGTCTGAAAAAAACTCTGGACCAACTTGGTCAGAAAGAAAGAAAGAAAGAAACAAAGAAAGAAAGAAAGAATGAAAGAAAGAAAGAAATTGGCCTTTTATTTAATTATTAATTTATCTGAGATGAAAGACCACCTGTCCTATGTGACCACTTTTGTCAGGCATTCATTGATTAGGGGTGGTCTTAAATTGCAAGTACCACTGTACAGTGAAACCTCTCTACAGTGAGCACCCTCTCGACCAGAGAAAAGTGCCCACTCTTGAGAGGGTCAGCCCTTCTGGGCAGTATTGATGAGTATATGTGCATGTACAGTGTACACATATTATAATTTAGAGGGATGTGTATACATGCAATACAAAACTGTCTTTTTTCCTTTATTACATAAACAATTTTTAACAGAAGCTGTCAAGAAACTACATAAACATGTACCTGTGAACCAAGACAAAACTATACTGTCACAGTATTGGCTATGAAGATCAGGCTTCATCTCACTGGTTACAAGAAAACAAAGACAGGAAAGTGTCCACGGAGAGGCCACAAATATTTGCACTTCCATGATCTGGCTGACTCAGCTCTGTATGTTGTCTATTTTTAACAGAGGGTATGCTCAGACTTGATCTGCCCAGAAGTCCAGAGCTGTGAGTTCCCTTGGGACTGATAAGGTCAGCAGACTGACATTGCCTCAGGCCAAAACAGGCCAGCTAGGACACCAGTGGAAGCAAAAGCCTGCCCGGAACATATGGCAGCATGGAGTCAATCTGTTCCTGCATGAACAGAAAGAGATACTCTGTATTTTATTGAGAGCTTCATTACACAGTTGTTGGGGTTCCCCCCCCCCCTACCACCACCACCACCACCACCACCACCACCCCACCCCACAATTTGCTACAAGACCCTTCCAAAAACCTTCCAAAGCATACACTCAGCATGCATGGACAGAAAGCTGTGAGACAGGTTCAAGCTAAATGGTTGCCTGGCACCATGGAGGTCAAGCAATAGGTCATACAGCAGGAAGTTGAAAGCCTGCATGTGGATTTGAGAGAAACTTGGTGAATTTAGCATGCATTAAAGTTTTGTTTGTGTGCTATTGGATTTGCCAGTTGTCTCAAACCTATATGTGTAAGTTAGAACTTTGTGTCTACATGTATCTGCAATAGTTTGGAAGATATGGAGCTTTTTAAAATTTTAAGTGCCCCTAATTTGCATAATTTTAAACATCATGACTATTCCAAGTCAGATGCCTAATTTCACTGGTAAGTCAGTCACCATGGCAAGATTGGTGGTTTTTGGAATAGTAGCGTCTGAGAAAAACTCTGGACAAATCTGGTCGTAAAGAAGAAAAAGAGAGAGAGAGAGAGAGAGAGAGAGAGAGAGAGAGAGAGAGAGAGAGAGAGAGAGAGAGAGAGAGAGAGAGAGAGAGAGAGAGAGAGAGAGAGAGAGAGAGAGAGAGAGAGAGAGAGAGAGAGAGAGAGAGAGAGAGAGAGAGAGAGAGAGAGAGAGAGAGAGAGAGAGAGAGAATTCTTGGAAAATCAAAATAATGAAGATGAGGGAACCAGAGTGCTCTAATCTGGTCGGTGATCTATGAGGAACCTTGATCTGTTGCAGGTTCATGGTGAAATAAAGTGTTGTCAGTCAAGCTGGATGACCATTTTTCATCATGTGTATTGTGAAAACCAGCATTTCTGTCATCACCAGAAGTGGACAGAATTAAAAAATAAAGTGCTCAATCAGCCCCTTCTGGGATATAGCCTCACAGGTGGGAATGACAAGGAAAAAAAAACAACAACTTAATTTGTTCACTGTTGAATTGTAGTGCAAACATTAATTCTGATAAAGTTCAGACAACCACACACCCAGCAGGATTATGCAGATGCAATACAATTGGGTTCACATATACAGTGTCCGTGTCACCTCTCTTGATTTTGGCATGAGTCTTGTAATTTGGAGACTCCAAAAGTCATTAAAATAAGGCAATTGTGAGGGAAAATGGACCACTTTCTTTGTTTTCATTGAATTTCACCTTTTATCTGGATCTCCCAATTCAAAACATTTGGGTGCTGACACCTGTGTATCCACATTGGAGCTCCCTCCACTAAGCAATGCCGAATTTGAATCTTGGAAGATTCTAATTGTTTTGCCTCCTCGGTGGATCAAGCTCCACTTCTGCTACCACTTGAGTAACTTGGCAAAAACATGTCAATCGGTCTGTTTAGCAGGCAATTATTTGTTTGAATCAGCTAACACCCAATTCAACTATCCCCTTATTATGGTCTTCAATAATTTCATTCACCACCATTTGAATAGAAAATCACACGAAACCACACTACATACAAGTATTGAGTACATTTATTTTTTGCTGATCAAGTCAATCCAGTTACAATGGTTAAAGAAGTTACTTGGTCCATTGATCATGAAGGTAAAATAGAAACTGCTGATATACATTTAGTTTTTGCACAATTAGTGATTGATCTATGCTTTCTCAGTATTTATATGTCTAAAACTAGCACCAAGAAGGAATGTATACACATGTTCAAAGCATAGACCTTGCTCCACGTTGTCTGGAATATTATATTTACAGTACATGAAACTTAATCAACAAGATATAGTCTAAATATTTACCACTGACTAACTCCAGTTTCAGAGTAAAATATTCACCATAGATGAAACCTGATCCTGGGAGACATGGACACATTTATCATAGGCTCCACATGAAAGAACCTCATGCACTTCCCATTAAAAAAGCTTCATAACACATCGAGTAAATTCCTGATGGCTAAGAAGCTTAATCTGAAGAATAAGTTTTCAGAAGAGTTTCAGGTGAAAAGTACAACATGTTTGCCTCAATTTGGGCTCTCCAGGAACTGTAATTGTAACAGTAGCTTGTAGCACCTTATACATACCAGGGCAACCAGACCCTGGTAACGTGTCATGTCGGGGGTTCCATGCTATTGTTGGGGTTGGGGTGATCCTGGCTTAACTCTCAAATGTTAGCTCAATGTTCTGAATTCCTGTTGACAGGGAAGATCATACACACACCATCTCCCCCAACCAACCACCCCCAATGATAAAATGAACAAAGCTCTGCATACAGGTGAACAAATCTGAAATATTTACATTAAATCTACATGAAAGAATCAGAAATACTTGCCACTGACAAAGCTCTAGATCAGAGTCTGAAATGCTTGCTATACCTGTACACAATGCTACATCATGAAAACAAAAACATTTTTGTTTCACACAGTAAATATCATTGCCTGGGGTACGACCATTCACCAGGTTCACTTTAAAACAAAATATTTACACTCGGTGGTTTCTTTAGCATTAGAAGAACACGAAATGTTTAGACATTCATTTTTCCATGAATGCAGTTGATTATGTGTCCATATGCAATCATAGCAACCTCCTACTAGTACAGTGCAGTAATGACATCAGGACTAGTTTGGTTTCCCCTGGTAGGCATAAAATGTGCTCTACTAACGTCCCCCCCCCCCCCCAGCTTGTTCAAATTAAAGGTATTTGCATCACAAGCATTATGACATAAATCATTAATACCTAAATATACGTATTAATTTAAATATAGTGGCAATATAAATACAGTCAAACCTGCATATAACAGACATTGAAGCGACAGCTGAATCATGTCCAGCAGTGTCAGTCTTAAAGAGGGTTAAAATTATATTCTCTGACGTCTTCAAGGACATATGGTTGCACATGAAATGATCTAGCAGCATGGCTACTTGTTGGTATTTTTTAATGCCTGGTAATCTAACCATACACATTGTTTTAACAGGGCTTGGCACATTACAGACCAAACAATAGCCACTAATACTAATAAAGCTGATTTTCTGTAAGCGTACTTTCACGGTCAAACCAGTCGCCATCTACCATACAGTCTGTTTTATCCAAGTTCCCTGGCCGCTGGGGCCTTGGGCTGATGTCCATTCTACGGGTTGGACAGGGTTCCAGCTTATGGAGGTTCATTAAGCTTAATAAAAGGAGTGGCAGACTTCAGAGGGTCCATCTTGGACAACAGTCTGTCTTATAGAAGTGTCCATTAATACGGGTTTGACTGTACAAATATTAAATGTAAAAAAAAAAAAACATGTATAAGAACTGAATGTCCTTTCAATAATAGTTGCGGGAGTGTGATGATGGCTGACAAAAGGCATTTTTTTCATGACATTGCTATAAAACACAACCTCATGAAAAATGCCTCTCACCAGTTGACATCACACTCCCATAACTACAGTGGAAAGGACATTCAATTCTTAGCTGTGTGAAGTTGTTTTACCTACAAACCTAATCATGGGGAATGAAATCTTCACCAAATAGAAAAATTGACATCATATAATGCAAAAGATTTACAGAAGGCAAAACTCTACATCCAAGACCAAATGACAGTCTAACACATTTACCAAATACACTCCATTCTTACAAAATGACTTACAGGGTTAACTACATGAACTGGGCCTTGTCAATTATGGCATTCAAACATAATGGCCTCCATTTTACCATTCTTTTTAAGAATGGGGATTTGGTGCAGTTGGTATGTGCGTTTCCCATTTTTGGCTGGGTGATTGGTGCCGAAAGTTGCTGGTTCGAGACCCAGCCATTTTGTGGTCACAAAACACATTTATATTATTTACCATGCATTACAACCATTTTGTTCCTTGCACAAGATTTGGAATATAGATGTGCTTTGAGTATGTTACTAAATATACATACAAAATCATACGATAAAGTTAAAATTTACAATTAAAACATGTATTTGATAAATACACCCTATTACATGTGATTTGGAAAGCATGCTGCAAAATATCACAGACAACGAAAAACATATGAGCACTGAGTTACATTTTGACCTCACTAATGTAACATTTTTACCTCATTAATGTAACATTTTTAACCTCACTACAGTAACCTTTCTACTACCCATGCCCGCAGCTGCACTGATCAACATTCTAATACATTACATGTTGCTTCACTTGAATTGAACGATAAAAACAGGTTAAAAGTAAGCGATGGGTATTAAATGTTTTGCTCCTTAGAATAAAAAATTAAAACAAATGTTATCTGGTACTTTTTTGGGTTCAGCCTGAATATGAATATAAAATCATATCTGCTACATTTTAGTTCACATATATGTAGAATGACACAGACAAGTACTCAAAATTGAAAAAATATCACATGCACATGCACATGGTTAGAAAAAGCCTGCAATCAGCTCCTGCGTAAAACCAGAAAGCCTTTTCTTAAAAGTTATGTGCTCTGAGCATTTAAATGTTATTAAATCATGAAATGTAAATAAAAATGAGGATGGCACAACTAGAACAACTGGTAACATATATACCCTACTACAAGAACTTTGGCTCTTCCCAGTTACCAGAGTGTTAAACATTTATTTCTGGTACCATCATCCACTCCTCCCTGCCCCCCCCCCCCCCAAAAAAAAAAAAGGAACTGGTCCTTATTATCACTGGGATACTAGTATATAATCGTAACGTTCATCTACCCTGTAAGAAGCACACATTGACTTGTAAAGCTGATATTCACACCAGCACAATGACTATACATATATACATACATGTTTGTGTGGGTAATATGTTATGACAAATTTTGTGTCATGCAAACTTGAAGGTTCTGGAGAGATATAAACAGCATGTCTGTCTATGGTCCCTTTAAAGCAATGAACAGCAAAATGTGTTGATCCCCAATACAACTACCCTTTTCACTGACATTTGTAAGTCTGTGAAGGTTGTGCTTTTTTCACAAAGCTAATTTAACATGTCACAAGACATACATTTGCATGATTGCTGGGCATATTAAGCCAGTATTCTGAAAATTTCAAAACAAGAAAGTTGGTTTTATGCAAGTGATGATCAGTCCCTGAGATAATGATATTTTGAAGATATAAATCAAAAATTGAATCTTCCCACCTTGAAAAACATACAACATACTACTATACTTTAAGCTTGCAAAAACTACACATCTACCCATATGTGATCTTGTTATTAAGTTAAATTATTTACACGTATGTACAGAAACTTGAAATGTAGGTCCTTGTATACCATAGCTGGTATTCCAAAAAAATAGTCTAAACTTAAGTTGAAAATTATATGGACCTAAGTTTGAAAACAACAATGATTTAAGTTAAATCCAGCATTCATATTGGCTTGGCGGATTTGTGTAAGAGTCAGGAAGGCCTGCCCAATGAAGTATGTTGTCATATATTACCATATGAAGGCAGTTGTTTCACATAGATAGCTTATTCATGTAGTGTTCACACAAAAAAAAACAAACTTGACCATTACTTACCAAGTTAGGCTATTAGACATGCAGTGTGACTTTTGCCCATAGCAAATGAGGTCTGCCAATATACCATAATGACAACAAGCTCAGATGCTTGCACATAGCCACATGGATTCTACAAAATACCACTTGCTTGTGGTTAGTGCAGAATATTATGTCCCAAGATATATATATGGTGCCAGTAATTAATCACATGTTTTACTGATGTCATTTAGACAGATGGTCCCACCGATAAGCTGATGTTACCTAATACAGTGGACCTGTTTGGAAGAGAACCCTGCTAAAACCGTCATGGTTAGAGCCCCAAACACAAAATTTTTACCTCCCTTTGAAGTGTTTCCTATACTGTAAATTCCTCCTGTGTACTATTTTTTTCCTTAAAAAGCCTCATTCAGTAAAGATGCCCTGTAAAATATCCAGTCACTATTTCCAGTCAGTAACATTTTTGGTCGCACCATGTAGCATTTCCTTCAATGTGATCAGACTGATGAAGCTATATATATGTCCCAACCCATGTTTACAAAGTGTCAATCTTGCCCGACATCACACTGTTTGAATCTCACAAGTATTTCCACAAACCTCAAAGCTCTTGGTCTGTAAAAAGCACCAAAACTCTCAAAATTACACTGATGTTGTCCTCTGACCAACAGTCAGCAATGACTATCCCAGCTGTCTGCACATAGATTTGTGCATGGCCAAAAGATGGAAATAGGTCAAATGAATGCTGAATCTAACTTTAAGGTGGATTTTTGAACTTCAGCTCAACTGCTTTTTTCTTAAATACCACCCCAGAAGTCTGATAACAATATTGTAAAGTAGGCTTACACATAAGTTTGACCCAAGTCTGATGAGCACTAACGATGTAAGTATACATAGAATGGACTGTACTCTGTGGAATCAACATGCACAATAAGTCAATCTAAGTTTAAAAGTCAATTTTCAAGATAAATAAGTTGAAAATATTCACAGCATAACTGTGCAGATTTATTTTGCACATTTGAGTAAGTGTCCTAGTAAACACGTGTATCTTTATTTTTTCTGCTAGGTGACATCGATCTTGACCTTGTTCTCAAGCGACCTGTACGTGATGCTCGTGTAAGACTGTTGGATCTGGGTCCTAGAACTTTGGTAGCATTTTGATAGCCGGCACGGAATCCATCTCCCATGTCATCAAGGGCAGTGTCCAAAGCAACTGTTGTAGCAGTGTGTGATTGCTGGGCCAGGATCAACTTCTCTAAGCGAGAGATGATCTCATAGTCAGGAACAGCCAGCAGGTTCACGTCAAGTCCAAGCATGCGAGCAATCACCTGGCGCAGATCCAGCAGCTACAAAAAGCACAATAACAGGTCCACTGAAATAAGACGCTGATGCTCCCCAAAAAGAGAGAAACTTACAAATAGTGATACATGCCCTAAAATTTAGGACACAAGGGATTAATTTACTAGCATTTTGCGTGTTAAACAGACCATATTCTCCCCTCCACTAGACAAGACATGGAACCTGGTCTGTTGTCAGAAAGCAAGTTGATGAGTCACAACTACGATAATATAAACCGTGTTAAAAAGAATGCTTCAGTTTGGAAAAAAATAAAATAAAACATCTACAAAGTAAAACAAAAAAAGACTTGGAAAATAATTTCATGTGCATTATCACAATGCATTCTTTCATATTACACTGGTATGCCACTTACTTTGAGTGAAACCAAAAGGAAAGAAAAAGAAATTTATGATTATAATGTACAGCAACTGTACTCCCTTAACTTTTCACCAGACTTGGATACATTAATTGGATCAAAATGGAGTCTTATTTTGGTTTACAAAATCAAGTTGATAATTTAGGTGTCGCTCCGATCTGTCATTTCACAAGTACATGTACAGTGAAACCTCATTATAATGACACTCAGATATCCGACATATTTAATATAATGACACAAATATTCATGGGAAAGGTTTATTTTCTTTGTTATTTGACTCATTTATCTGAAATAATTCAGTTATCTGACACATTTCTTAGGGAACAGATTGTGTCATTATAATGAGTTTTCACTGTACTCACAAAATACAAAAGGCAGAGGTGGCATATGTACCTTTTCCTCTAAATGATTGCTATCAGGACTTTTTACATATATTGCACTCAAAAACTTTAAAGAAAATTAACTGTTTGAATTTGGTCAAAGTCACTGTCCTTCAGACTTGATATAGACTCTCACATGGTTAATCACATGTAAACATTAATATCTTGTTCTTCAAACAATAGGTGCAAGAAATTCAAAGATAATTGACCTGTGTGACTTTGAAACTGAGTCAAAGTCATTGACTGTAAACTTAACTTGGACTCTCACAAGGCCGGGTGATCAACTGTAAAAGTTTTATGATCCTGACTTCCTAACTTATCTGGCTTTTCTGAACAAGAAGTTTCAAGAGAATGACCATGATGACCTTGAAATTGGGTCAAGGTCATTGTTCTTCCAATTTTACATAGACTATCATGAGGGTGATCAGCCACAAAAATTTCTCCATCTTAATAAGCTTATCTGGTTCTTCAGATATCACATACATGTACAAGAAATTTACAGAGAATTGACCTTGGTAACCTTGAAATTATACCAAGGTCACTTATCTGGCTCTTCAGATACTGTGAGCAAGAAATTTCAAGAGAATGACCCTTATGACCTGAATGTTGGGTCAAGGTCATTATTCTTCCAATTTGACATAGACTATCATGAGGGTGATCAACTACAAAAATTTTGCCATCTTAATTAGCTTATCTGGTTCTTCAGATATAACATGCAAGAAATTTACAGAGAATTGACCCTGCTAACCTTAAAAAGGTACCAAGGTCATTGTCCTTCAAAGCTGAAGAAGACATTAACAAGGGTGATCAATTGTACAAGTTTCATGATCCTAACTTATCTTGTTCTTGAGATATTGCACAATACCAAACACATGGATGGACAGACAAACAAATACCCAGATGCAAGCTATTGCAATACTGTCCAGGCCTTTTAGAGTTGAGAGGCAAGAATCTGGATAATTCAAGCCCTCACCCCTGTGCCCTTAGGATTTTCCCATGCCCCATGTATCCTGTTTGTGTCATAGCTCTTGGAATTAGAAGGTAGAAATGTAAATACCGTCCGTTCTCTCTCTGTGATTTCTGCCAGAGCCTGCTTGGTGGTGCGCAATTCACTGGTGAGTGCTTGAATTGTGTTATTTGTGATTTCCTTCTTCCCGCTCATGTCCTGTTCACGAATGTCAACTTCTTCCTTCAATGCAGCAATCTTGTGTGCTTGCTTCTCTTTAATCTTTTCCAGCTGACCCAGTTTTCCTTCAAGATGCTCCAATTCTTTTTCTGTTTCCATGCTTCTGGCCTTATTACAATCAAACAAACAAAACAATGTAGGTACAGGTGCTGTCCTGGCCATTCACTAATGGGGCAAATCTCTGTAGGTGGTGGCACCACAGGTAACTGCCTCAAGTAACTGTTATAAATAGAGACACATGGTCTGTGGGATAATCACTTCCAGATTCATTCGTTGGTCCAAAAAGGTCTCCTGATGCAGGGAATATGTACTGCAAGCTTGCAGAATAGTAAATCGTGTGATTTGTCTTTCAAAATGTTTAATTGAAAGCTAACAAATACAAATAGAGATGCTATTTTGTTTTGTTCATAGTTAAATATTCATGATTCCTTAACCCTTTACTTCTGTTCAGTTACTAAGTGATTTCAAAACAATGTTTCCTCATTCTGATCTCTCTATCTTGCACTGCTAAAATTTCAAAGTTTCATTCGACTGTTAGTCACCAGTTCGTAAGAGCTTTCCATGTTTGTTACAAAAAACCTCCCATCGATCCAGATTCTTTGTTATTTTTGTGTATTTATTTTCCAATTTAGCTGAGGAAACTGTTGGCATAGATCCTTCCCTTTAATACATGTTCCTACATTAATGAAAATATGCACAGTTTGGCAGTGTAAAGAGCTCCATTAACAATTATTTCTGGTGTATTTGTATTGGAGATCATTCAGGACATTAGGAACTATATATTACTTGCAGTACATTTCCATTGTTGATGTGTGTTTGTAATTATACAAAAGGTTAAGCTCATAGTCCTCATGCAGTCACTGAATGTCTGCCCTGTCCTCATCCAGAGTCAGACATTCACAGTAATCATCTGAAGTAGACTTGAGAATAAAAAAAATTGAACTGCATTTCGTAACCCCACATCTATGGCAGATATTTACTCAAAGGGCAGGGTACAGTATACATGTATGCTTCACTAACATTTTCTTCACATGTGTTTTTTTCATTCCTCCACAAGGATAAAGTTCAACTTTCAAGGTATCTTAACCTTAAAAATACATTGGTACCTGCTGCAAAGACTATCTCCCAGTAAGACAGCTTTTTACAAATTACAAATGCTTGAACACATTTCTTTCTTAATTTACTACCATTTAAAGACATTGGCAGTTTAGGGCCACTTTTCACTGACAGTATGGGTGGTTATAGTAGCTGGCACCACTGTCTTAATATTTTTATTGCTGTGATATGTACAACCCCACCGCTCCCCCCTCCCCCCCCCCCCCCAATTTGGATCAGAACCTTTGATACTTTGCCTCACCTTAATATCACTGGACATCAGCAGACGTGCCTTTAAATCTCGGATCTCCAGATTGTACTCGGCCAACTCTTTCTTGTATTTCTCTACTAATTTGATCAACTTCTTGTTGCGTTGTGTTTCTGCATCTCTCTCCTTCTCCAGGTCACTTCTGTTGAGCAGTCTCTCCTCCAGGGATGCAACCTTCTTGCGAAGAAGGTCCATGTGAACCTCCTTGCTGTCCAGCTGCTCCTTATAGCCCTTAACTTTACGCTGCAGGTTGTAGATGGTTGTTTGGCGCTCTGTCACACTGTCACATTCCATGCGTGTCAGCTGCTCAATGCGAGCCAAAATGGCATCGGCAATGTCAATGCTGTCCATCTGGACCAGCTCCATCTTAAGGGCTTTGGATACGTCAGTCAGGAAATGCAAGTACTGCAACACAGAACAAAGGCATGTCACCATCCATTCTGATGGAATCAATTTAAAGAGACAGAGCTACATTTGTAACACTATACAGCTTCATTTTTTATTCTGTCATTAAGCCAAGGAAACTGTGTTACAATGTAAAATATTTATTATAGTTTAAATTTGTTTTAGGACATTCAAAGGAACACAGGTGCTAGCTTGCAACAAATATAAATATAATTGCTAAATAACACAGAGAATACAGAGATAATGTCTCATTCAAACAGTTACAATTACAATGCTAATATTTTCAACTGTAGAAGTACTTGGAACGTAGATTCCATAATAATGTTTTTTTTTCACTTTTTATTTTTTAAAGAATAATGGCATCAACAAATGGTATTAATTTGTTATTTAAGTTACACCCACTACGAAAAAATACGTAGAAACTACAAAAAATACAATGCAACAGCTCTCCCCTCGCCTCCCCCCCCCCCCCCCCAATCCTTATCAGCTAACATAACCTTGCCTGTTGCCCTGTCTGCCAGTTTTATAGACTTACCAGTGTGGTAATATATCAGATGCAATGTGGCTTTCAAAATAATGTAACCATGTAATGAAGGTCATGGAGATAAATTCATTAGAGAGTGTTAAATCCAGATAACCCTTTCCCCCATAACTATCAAAAAAAAAAAACAAGAAAGAACCACGCTCCAGTTTTGTCAGCAGTTTTCCTGTGATGCCACAGCAAGGAAAGCTGTTGGGTCAGTCTTAACCTCAATGGTACATCAAGGGGAAAAGGGTTGACAGTCCATAAGAATGTTTTAACTGTATAGACACAGGGTATGAGGTCACCATACCTTTTCCTTATCCATTCTCATGCCATCCCTAAGCGCATCCCCAGCAGCCAATTCACCTTCCGTCTTTCTCAGAATGTGCTCAACATCTGCCACATCTGCCTCTGCACGCTGAGCACGGCGATCTGCTGCTTTCTGTAACTCATACTGTTTGTCTAGCTGCTCAGACAAGTGGCGCATTTTGCCTTCCAAAACACCGATTTGCTGTAAGAAATTAACCAAAGAAAACCATAAGAAACTGGCAAACCTGCAATATGACTTCAAATTTTTTTGCATTAATCTCATCCTATATTGCTTCAATAAATTAAATACCCCCTCTGTTGAAACTAATTAAAACAAAAACTTGAAAGTCTGGTTTAGTAACCATACTTTTACCTCAGGAACACAAATAAAGTCTAACTTGTGTTTAGCAGGTCATTTCTGCATACTGTGGACCAACTCAACAAAGTTGGTTAAATTAACATGAGTATGACATACATGTACATCTGTTTCATGGATAGTTTTGGCATGACATTGCTGGGATGCAAAATAGTACATGTATTTTCTTCTCATGTTTGTCCTGGGGTCATGCCAAGTTAACATGCCCCACACCAAGGACAACTATTGACTCAGCCTTGACTCATTGGAGTGAGGGTTAACAAACATGATACATACTGCCTCTCTATCCTTTGTAATCCTGTGAAGCTGCCGGATTCTCTCCCTGATATTCTCCTCATATGGTTCAATCTGCACATAGCCATCACTCAACAGGGCGGCAATCTGTTCCTTGAACACCTTCAGCTGAGCCTCTGCTGCTTTAATTTCATGCTCCTTCTCTTGTATTTCCCGGAACCGTCCCTCACGCACCTCCAGTTCCTGTCGAGTTGCTTTTAATGCTCGAGCACTGGATTCTAATCTCTCTTTAAGTAGGACAATTTCTTTCTCCAGATCCACTCTTTGAGCAACTGCTGTGTCCCTTTCCTGATTAAAAAGGCAAAACAAATGAGTCCGTTGCTGTGTAACCTCTGTGACACTAGCACTAATTAGTGCCCCATCCTCTTATGTGTCCCGTTTTACTTTAGGTAGCAGAGCTATCCTGACACCTGCTGAGAAGTTCCACTTTAAATGCACTGAACAGACTATATCTCTGTATCTACACTCATAAAACTATATATTTTATGTTTTCTAGAGATGTGTAGTTTTCTCTCGCATGAACAGAAAGGTTGTAAGTTGTTATGGTCAAACATAAGCGGTGCTTTTGTCAAGGGGTCTCATTTACACCTTGCGACATGATTTCTCGAAACATATAACAGATGCAAGCTTGAAAATTCGCTGAACTGTGCCTTAAGTGATAAATCAAGAAGCTAATTTTTTGTTTTTCTTACATATGAAAACTTCTATTTTATGAGCACTCAAACGATTTTTGGCAGACTTGAACAACTACTTCATTTCATGTCCACATACAAAGAATATTACTTCACTTGATAATCAAAACATCATGAGAATTTAGTAAAGATAGACCAACTTAGCAGCATGCAGTATATCTACATGTCTATGAATGAACTGAAAATGAAGTTTTACTGGCTAGTATAAAATCAAAGGGCATGTCCTCTGTGCCTGGACCAGTAAAAATCCACTCAGAATAAATACACATCTTATTTGCTCTGAGGCACAGCAACCTAAAATTTTGCTGACAAATTTAGTAACGTCTGAATGGGTGTCATTATACATAACCCTGGAGCTGATTATTGCTGGACTTAATACCAATGGTAATCTGCTTAGCCTGTTTAGTTTACGTTCATACTTGATTGAAAAATGAGCATAAAATCTTAAAATCAAAATGAGACCTGCTATTTGCATCATGTCAAAAGAAGAATTTGCAGCGTATAAATATGGACAATAAATGTATTTACCACTCTCAATGTTTCTACTTCATAAGTGTACTTTGTTGACACTTTCTGTTCTCTTTCAGCTTCTGAAACAAGTCTCATGATCGTCTCGCGACTAGCCTTGTTTTCAGTTTCTGCATGGCCGACATACTCCTTCATGGCGTATATTTTGCCTCGTAGGTTCGAATTCTCTTCAATTACATCTGAGATCTGAAACAATCAAGAAAATAGAAGCTTTAAGTCACAGAAACAGGACCAAACATGGTCCACTTTCATAGTTCTGCCTAGGGCAGACACATTGCTTGTGCTTGAAGATCTACCGTCAATATTGATGTGTGTTGTGCCCCTAGCTTTAAGCAGATTTACATGTAAAAGTAAAAGCCTTCAGGCATCCTGAATGCATGCAATACTCTTTTCATAATACATTTTTAACTGCTCAAGAAACTTTATTTATACACAAAGAAACTAAGAAAAAAAAATTAATTGCTTAACTTTTCAGTTGTTTAAAATGGAGTGTAACACCTTGAACAATATGACAAACTGGAAACAAAGAAGCCACAAAACAGCTATATTGTTTCTGTTTTTATACAATTTGTACCTAATGTTTTATCATCTGTTCTGATTTGCTCTATTTAATATGTGCAGATGTTTCCACCAGGATCACTGGTTTATATTCTATCAAGATACATAATTAATTAAAGTGTTTTGTAGCTCCAAAACACTAGCAGCCCACCCAGTATGCATGCACCTTGCTGCTATGACAAATATCAAGGTTGGTGACAAGGATCTGCTTCAATGCTGTAGCCATGACAACCAGTGTTGACACAATTTTTTTCAATATTCTGTGATTTTATTTATTTCACATATGTACGTGACACTGCAAATATGAAGTGAATCAGTACAGTACACTGATGCTTAAAAACTCATTCACTCAAGTCTTTTACTATTTGAGGACTTTCCAATGAAATGCAATATATTCTTTGTGTTTCTGTTATGACCATTTTATTTTTGTTTGGTTTTTTTACATGTTTTTTGCAAGTAAATATTACCTTTTGCATAAGAATATCCATGGAACAGGTCACGTCATCAATGTGAACTACGCTGCCCACTTTCACAAAAAGGTCTTTATATTTCATCTCTGCTGCCATCAATTTTCTGTCAAATTCTTCCCGCTCAGATGTGTATGTCCTGTCAAAGTCAAATAACACGCATTAGCATATACAGATGGATGGATAGACAGACAGATGGAGCGACGGACAGACAGATCAATACAGAGATGGAAAAACCTGGGACAGGAGGGAAGAAAGGGATAGAGTGAGAGTGAGAGGGGAAGGCAAAAGGGAAGGTAGGGGGAGAGAGAAAAGGGAAATGGAGACAGAGATGAAGAGGAAGAGGGAATGGGAAGGGAAGGTGGAGAAAGGAGTGGGACAAGGAGAAAGACAGAGAGGCAGTAAACTGGCCAAAACTGACTGCAATATAAATATTGAATACAGATTATTAGAATCTTACCTTAAACGAGATTCAAGCTCAATGATTTTTTCCTGTGCTTCATTGTTTCGTTTCTGAAGGGCTTGAACAGCAACATTTCCTCGAGCAGCTGCACCCTCCAGATCATCAGCTTGAACTTCATACTTTGTTATCTGTTCTCGCAGTTTATGCACCAGTGCCAGATGTTTCCCTTCTGTTTCCTTCACTGTCTCCAATTCCATCTTCAATTCTCTGATTCTGTTTTCTCTGATGTCAACTTGTGTCTGTAATTCTCTGACCTGAAAGTAAAAATGACAGCAGATGAACATACATGTGGGGGAGGGGGTTAGTATAATTTGCCGTGGTTATCATATCGATGTCACTTCAACAAATGGCAATTTATACTTGGAAGTTTTGTACCAATGCACCAGTATGTCACTATCAGTGCCTCAATATTGAAAGACTTCTAATGTGAAGGTGACACTTGTATATTACATGGTCTTTCTGGTGTTTTCCCTAGTCAGTTGCACATAGTAGTTTGACAGGACCATATCCTACAAACGATTTCTTAAAGACGAGAAGGTAGTGCTAAATGTATGCTTTAGCCAGTTCTGATGGTGAAGGTTTAATGCAAATATTGGTATTTTCAATGAAAATTACCTGGGAACTTAAACCATCCACCTTAACTTGCAAAGTCGTCAGTTCTGACTTGCAGGCTGCACTGGCACTGATGCGGTCTGGTGCATATATCTCATCAATCTGCGGCACAAAATAAAGTTAACATATATATAGTTAACACATAAAGTTCAGGAATTTTCAGTTTGTAATTAACCCTTTCCTCCTACATCTGCTCAACCAAGCTGGTACTCAAATGTCTCCTTCATTGTTTCGGACTAATTTCAACAGTGATGAAAAACAATTTGAATTAAAACTGTACATGAGGCCTATCACAATGACCTACTCCTGGTCAATAACCTACCACAGGTCAATAACCTACCCCAGGTCAACAGCTCCCCAGTGTTCATACCAAGACTAGTCAAAGAATCCAACTAGAATTGTCAAAGAAATGAATGTGGCTATATAAGGTTTATACCCATCATATTTTGGTGATTCTGAAATGATTGGGAATAAAGGACATTTGGTGCAGTTGAAATGCTGTTCAGAGTTAAAATTTAGCTTATTGGAAATGGTGAACCCTATTCTGAATATTACTTGTTTCATGTTGAAGAGCTTCACTTGACATGCATGTGTTAGAATACTCTTACTTTTATGGCAAAAATTCTACAAATTTGAGCTTTTATGTGCCCTTTTTCACCAAAAATCCTACTATATCCTACTCTTTAGCCAAAATCCTACAAGAGTAGGACATCCTACTCAGTACATACACTGGCTTTCCTGGGTGTGAGTTTGGCAACCTACACCCAAGAAAGTTGTTGACTCAAGTCTTTGATTCTGCCTTTATTTGAAGGTAAAGGGTTAATTCATGTATGAAATGATTTCATCACTCGAAAATCTTTGTGAAAATATAATGTATGAAATGATTTCATCACTCGAAAAACTTTGTGAAAATATAATCATGTAAAGACAAATTACACACAATTGTGTATTTTAAAATTAAGCATGTCATCAGATTTCTGCCAGTGCCTTCTTTTGCAAATAATTCAGTGTCTACTAATACACATTTTATAACACAGCATTAATCAATTTTAGGCTGACAACATAGATTTGGTAGTTATAATATATGGCAGTAACATTAGTTGCTCAGTTGACTGGTTGTTTGATCAGTTAGTGTGTCATAATTCAGTCTCTTATCCGGACTACCCGTATAATGGTTTGTGATATATACATGTATATTGCAGTAAATAAATAAACAAACAAGCAAATACATTTAAATGCTAGCTGTGTCCATGTTAGTCATTGTG
Source organism: Hermodice carunculata (assembly GCA_964020975.1). Classification (NCBI taxonomy): domain Eukaryota; kingdom Metazoa; phylum Annelida; class Polychaeta; order Eunicida; family Amphinomidae; genus Hermodice; species Hermodice carunculata. Next base: position 88,665,830 of record OZ026615.1, on the reverse strand, counting down.
GGAAATAAAAAATGCATACCCGAGTGGTGTCCAAGGTCCGGACAGATCTGGGCGTGTCAACGCTAAAAACAACAATGAAATTATTTTGATTGTGTTTCAAGCATTTTTGCACAGTTTTGTTTGTAAGTTCAGTGGCATACATGGCAACTCTTGTTATAAACCATAGCATACTCCTATCTTGTAATTATGCATGGGTATACTAAATTACAGAAGATGTATTAAGAAGAATTATGTCAATGAACAAATTTTTCAAGAAGTATTACAATATATAATTCTAATCCAGGTGGAAAATGTCTCACAAACTTTAATACCTTATAGGACTCATTCTATAATCTTTACATTAATAATCATTGAACTTACGATGACAATTGTTGTATGAGGCGGTCTTTCTTTGCCAAGTCTTCCCGTAGTAACCGTATCTCATCCTGATTCTGAAAAATATGTAAAATAGACATACAGATATATATGAAAAAAGGATAAAATATACTACATTGACTTCATTTGCATAGTGATAATAATTAGAAAGACTATGTGGCAGGAGGAACTAACAGGAAAGAATGGTACACAGAGAAGTGCATGAAATCAATCATAAGAGAATCAGGAAAGCATGGTGTGTGGGAAAAGTACTTGACATCAATCACAAAGCAGTGGTAGTTTGTACTGAGGCCAACCAACAATTTTGCCTTGACAGTGATTTATAATTCAAGGACATACAGATGGATAAGAGTGTTAGAAAACAGGGCAAGTGATATATCAAAATACCTTGCCCTGGGGACAAGAGAAAAAAGTTGATGAACCCTGCTGTTGTGCAGGAGCACAGAATAAGGCAATGTATACTGCTTACTGCAGAACAACACTCAGGATTTCCTCCTGGAAATAAGAGAGTTGCTCCTATTCAATATAACAGGGAGACTAAATTTAAACCCCTAAATTTTGAGGTAAAGCACAAGAATATTACGGTTATGGCCTTTCAGGAAAACCCTGAACACTACAATTTCTACCACTACCAGCGCTCACATAAATGGCTGTGGCTACAGAAATGGGTCTGGTTTGCAATTTTAATTTATGCTACAGTGTTGGACTATGCTGCACAACCAAGATAAAAATTGGTACTAGGTCCACTTGCCATAAAAAACTATGCTGCTGTGCCAGTAAATAATCTAGGATACACGAGCATAGATGCATATTTCATGTTATCATGTTTGGGCAGTCAATTTATAAATTCTTTAAATCAGTTTATGATATTTGTTCTGTATTGCAGATACATGGTATATATTTATAGCCCTAAGAAACACTACAATTTTGCAAAGTACAAAAGATTTTGTTTGTTTGTTTTAATAGCTGCATATAGTTAATTACTCTGTGTTCAATGTTTAGCCCTGTAAGGACGTTACCCTGCAATAAACTAACTCAATTCATTAAAAGTTTGCTTAATATGATGAAAAGCCTGATTAAGGTAATATTATATAGATTTCTTTCTATTTCCAATAGGCAACATATTTACCATGCCAATTCTTACAATTTTTTACTCTTGACACAAGACACAGGCATGACGTTTCAATAGCTAATCACAGGCCACTCACATCTATAGCTGAAAAATGCCAAAGTTACCTGATCCAGTTCGGTAAACACTTGAACTTCACAACAGAGAATACTGGTGTTGAAAGATTAAATCAGTGGGCACATTCACAACCTTGTACACATTTTTTAAAAATTTCATATGCATGTCCATAAAAAGCAAATGACAACGCAAACAAAAAAGGCCTTATCATAAATGTAATATTAAAAATGACCATTCCATATATGTCTTCCATAACTATCTGAATCTACATGTTGCTGTGGGAATATTATCAAGCAGAATTTGCCCAAGGTGGGTATAGAATTTTTGGAAAGGAAAGGTGCCTTCAGAGATGAGGGGTCTTGCCTCCCACCCCCACCCAACCCAACACCCTTCCTGTGAGCCTAAGGCCAAAGCCCCTGGAAGCACCCAGACTTACAGGAAAATTAGGATGTCAATTAAACTGTTTGCAAGGCACTTTTAAGGCAAATACCAGAATTGAGACATTTTAATCTTTGTGACACAAAGGTGAGAGGGGGTACCAGTAGCATACCATCTGAATCTGCTATTGTGCTAACTAGTACTATCTCACAGATTCAGCTTCATACAAAATGGAGTCACATGCAACATATATTCATGCAGTTTTTTTATTTTGTACCATTGGGGCTACAAATGGAGATAATAGCCAACTTGCATTGTTTAGTCCATGCTTTAGCAATCACAGATAGGGTATAGAATGTGTGAAAACTGTCTTCAGCACAAAGGTTAAGTTGCCTACCGTATAATCAAAAGATGTGGCGTCAAGTAGATATCCATTCATCTGCAGGGTATAAATGGTTAATAAATGAGTCACACTAATTCATAATAGACTTAACTGGGCATTGTTATTGCAAATTCATTAGTGTTTTATGTATAGAAGCCACTGCATCTGTTCATGTATGAATAAAAAATTAAACAAAAACCACTACCAGTAAACATCTTATTTTTATGTATACCATGGACATATAATAGGGGAGGACTGAGCTTTTCCCACCTCTAAGAGATGATCAGCATCTCCTCTGTTTATTTAACTAATCAACTGTTTGCTTTATACTAATCACTTGATACGAAGAGTCTTGATGCATGAAGTAGCTGTGGACACAGCAGTGAGTAGTATTCTGTGGCCAGATCAACGGTCTTTATGTTTATGTAAAAAAGCAAAAAATGTCATTTTATGACTGAAAAACAGACTAGCTCCTAATTATTGATTTATAATGCTTACATTGACTGTCTTTGAGGTGAAGTTGACCAGATACACAAATAGCACAGGATCTGCAGTATGTAATTTGCCATGCCCACCAGATGGCGGGCTTTAAGCAATAAAGATATTATTGCACAAAGACTGTCTCTTTCCATTCAGCATGCTATGCATTGTTGGACAACTCTTTGTATTGTAATCATCATTACCAGGCTTTGGGCTTTCAGTGGCCTGCTTAAAATACATTTGAACACCAAGGATAATGTATATCAAATTTATTCACACAGTTTTATAATCAGCATGCAAAGACTTATAGGGTAAAACAAATTTTGTAATAAATGCACTCCTGACAGACAATGATCCATATATTGATTGAATTCAAATCACAGTGAATTCATATCATTTTCGACCAAATGTACCTCTTCTTGAAAGATAAAGGACTTATAACTTGACAGAATTAGGTACAATTTTGTTCCTCAGAGTGTATCACTTGCTATGCCCTGAGCCACACTCAGCAGCCCGGCACAGAGACGGTAATTGTACATGGAAGGCCAGGTGATCTGTTCTGGTGTGCTCTGTGGGCACTGCGGCCCAAATCATGAAAGGGAATTTGGGGTGTGAACAACTATATTTTGCACTGTGCAGTCCTTCTCTGATTATACTTTCATGTGTATGCCAAGATCAGGCCTGCTACACATTTCTCTAAATTCATTTCAACAGTGTCAGTGACATTCATATGTGAACAATAAAATTCCGTACCGACTGTAAAGTGTGACTTGTATCATGTCTCCGGACTTGAGTTGGTGATGGCGGTCTTGGATAGAATACGGGACTGTCTCTGTCAAACGCTGGTGCACTGGTGAAACGCACATGTCTTTCCTCGGTACCCCCAGAAATGTCGGTATCTAATGTGGTGATGCGACACCTGTTCCTGCTGTCCAAAGCTCCACTCCGCCTTATGGACGGCAAGCTGCTCTCTCCATACCTCTCCGAAACCTCTCTTAAATACGACGACATTTTGCTGTCCTGCAAATACGAGTTTTTATCTTATTTCTTGACTAGTTTATACCTCGTTCTGTCACTTCTTGATAAGCCTTTGTCGTGCATAAACAGTCTCAAATATGGTTACTAGACAGGTTGGGTTTGGTCGTTCCTAGCAACATCAAGCAAACAATTAAATGTAAATAGAGCACTGCCTCGATTTGAATTCAATTAGTGGCAGTGTCATCTGGTGGCGACAACTGTTAAAGACCAATCTTTTACCCCCAATATCGCTCAGAGAAGGACGCACCTGGGGCAGACCATGTTTTACAAGCTAAATTCGCTGTCTGGGCGGGTTGGTCCAGCTTCTCAGTCAACAGCATATGCCCCAGCAGTAAGTTAAAGAGCGTATAAGCGAAATAATGCATGTGAATTTGTCTTAGTATCGAACTCCGTGCCATGCCTAAGTTGGTAAAGCCTGTGTAGTATACAGGTAGCAAGTGTCCTTGAAGTGGACTCTGTGACTGTGAGGTCACCGAGTTTTATGTCCGGCATGAATCAATTGTCAAGAGTTTACACTGGTATTTCCAACTCAGCTGTTAAGACCATGGACCTACTATCTGAAGGACTGAGCACCAGCGGCACTTCAAACGCCCGAGCTTTGTTACCGCCACAGCGGGTGGGGGTTAATAAAACACGCAGGCTTCAATACTAGGAAAGGTCAGAATTAGCTCTAACTAAGGTGTGTATTCACCCCAATTATCAATACACAACTGAATAAACAAACATTTGGAGGGCTAGAGCTGCGTATTCCCATTAGTTTGTATGTTAAAGCAACCTTAAATAAACTGGTCACTTATGTAGCTGTGATTATATGATTTTTATGAGGTATTGAGTTATGCTTGTGGATTTAATGTCTGAAATTTGGTGTTTCTATGTGCAGTATTCAAGTTATTAAGTTGCAAATTACAATGTTAAGTACTGGGAATACACATTCTTGGCCTTCCACTGACTGCAGTGTCCTCTTTTAGGCAATTCTTGAACCTTCTGTTGTTGCCCTTGCCTATTGTGCATTCACAGCCGCTTGTCTGCCGAGCTTTGAACGGTGGGCGGAAGGTACACTTCGGTAGTATTTCACCTATATAAATGATGCATTTCATTGCATTTTTCATGTTTCAAAATTTTAATTTTTTTTTTCGTCGTTAGTCTATCCTTCCATTGTCTACCACAGTGACGTCGTTAGTAGAATATCCATCACTCTATGGCATGGGGATATTAGGCATGTTACTGGCATTTACAGGCCCCTTATTGGATACTGGGCCCAGAAATCAACAATTTGACCACTTTATGATTGCAACATTTTCATATACTCCAGTAATAATAATTATATTGCTGTGGCTCTCCGCTTATGCACCGCGGTCCTGTGTGACACAGGTGGCCTAGGAAAAAGTAAAGCAAAGAAAAGAAAAATAGATCAGGTGGAGGAAACCATGGTTATCCTGATCAGATCCTGCTGCCATGTTTTGCAGGACCAGAGCCGAGGCAAAGGGTTCACCACACTGTCTCACAGCTGTGGTGGGCCCCTGGCCCTGCATATACATGCATATCCCCCAACACTCATCGCTTGTAGTCCCACCCACCCCCCATCCCCCATAAAAAAACAAAAATAAACAAAAACAAAACCCTTCCCTCATACACCCTATCCCCGCCTCTAAGGCTCAGGCCGGTACTGGCCGTAAATTTGAGCTGCACCAAAATCAACCTTTGCTTGTATACAATCGTTTTATGCAGACTTCTAGTTCCGCACTAGACCGGCATTTATTGTGAAAAGCATCTAAATCATATAAGGTTTGTCCTAAATGATCAATAGTGATGCTGCCCATAGAGATGGCAATCCATTCATAAAATCCCAACTAATCATTGTAGAGCAAAAATTCAAACATTGTTTTGCTGGTCTTGGTGAAATGGGAGTGGCAAGGCCACTTGTGCAATCAAATGCTCAGTGGGAAAGGCCCCTTATATCATTGCACATCCAAGCTTGTAAGTTCTGGTCAAATGACACCACAGGTTGCCAACCAGAATGGGCTTGCCCAAGTGTGACTGCCATCCGCTGAGGCGGTACCAGAGCCACAGCACAAAAGGCCCTGCTTATTGCTTATCTCGTTGTGGCAATCAGCGTAAAACAAAGGCGGATAAAGACACTGTTTATTCATATAAGTGAGCTTAATGGGTTTTGCGCTACTGAAATAGGCCGTGCTCAGTCCTTCAGATAGTAGGTCCATCTTGAGACACACTGCTGGGTTAACTTAATACAGTTGGCAAGTTGCTGCTATTTCTGTCCAATGCTCATCTTCACAAGGATGGTTGTTACACAGCTGATGTCAGTGATGAGTAAAATAGCCAAAACATGACAAGAAATGATAATACAGTTTCAATTCAAATGAAGTCAGATTTGAAAAAAAAAATCATGGTAAAGCCATTAAAAGGTTATGTGTTATCCTAAAATGCGCACAAAGTGACAAACCGGCAACCATAGTTGCACTCAAAGACATGAAACCACGACTACCTAGGCCCACATTTGTGACACATGGGTGATAGCCACAATGATTACACATTCAAAGGTGTTAACACACTGTGTATTTTGCACTTGCATGTCCGTATATTAACTAACATTTAAATTTCCAGAATGTTGGACCATGCATCTAATTCCTTCGAATTGGTTCGATCCTTGGTTCCCTACTTTTTCTCGTTTACATTAACGACATCACTGTCAACATCACCTGTGACATCCGTTTATTGGCAGATGATACCAGTATTCTTGAAATTGTCCACGAACCAATGGCCACAGCTGAAAACCTTAATTATAATCTTACACAAATCATCGTTGGGGCAAGCTCTGGCGTATGACATTTAATGCCATAAAATCCATCTCAATGACCTTCTCAGCCAAACGACAGAAGCCAGATCATCCTCCCCTACTTCTTGGAAACACACCGATACCTGAGGCCCTCTACATACTCACCTTGGAGTTACACTCTCAAGTAACTTGTCATGGCACCAGCATATAACACGTATTGTTAATAAAGCCAGCCAACGGCTTGCTCTTTTACGCAGACTCAAATATAAACTCTCCCGCCAAACACTCATACGGCTGTACAGTACAATGATTCGTCCTATCCTCGAATATGGGTGTGTCCTGTTTGACAATTGCACTCAAAACCTGTCACAATCTATAGAAGCTGTTCAGTATGAGGCAGCCAGGATCTGCCTTGGCGCAACTAGATACACTCCACGTGTCTTACTTCTCGAAGAGCTTGAATGGCAAACTCTGGCAAATCGGAGGAAATACTTTAAACTTATTCTTTTCTTTAAAATGTACAATAGGTTAACTCCACAATACCTACATGATCTCGTTCCTCGTGACGTTGCATTCACTACTGGGCGCCTTTTGAGAAATCGTACTGAATTGCGCCAAATTAGGTTCACCACCAATCGCTTCGGCGATTCATTTCTCCCATCTGCTATCAAATTATGGAATAACCTCCCGGTTGATGCTCGTCTCACCAATTCCCTGCCGCAGTTTAAATCTAAATTAAATCTATTACTCTTTAAGTGTTGACAAAAAGCCCACATACTTTAAACATGGAAGTCGTTTTCTGAACATATGCCACACGCAGCTACGTCTTAACTTCTCTGTTTTAAATGCCCATCTACATCATGTCAATATCTTTCCAGCCTCAAAGTGTGCATGCTCTCATGCCACTGAAGATACGAAACATTACCTTTTGTTCTGCCCCAAGTTCACTGTGCAAAGGGTCCATCTACTGAACACTGTGTGTCACTTACTCGCTCCAGGTGTAAATCCGACTCTAATAGTTCAGTGCTCTAGTGACATTTTACTAAATATTCTCTTGAAAGGTAGTGAGGACTTGCCAGACATTGATAATGTATTCATCTTTGAGGCTGTTCAGACATTCTTATCAGAATCTAGACGTTTCATCTACTAATTTAGTATATGATCTAATTATAAGTCTCCACTATCTGGCATCAATTGTATTATTTGTGTACAAGCCGTGAATTTAGTCTTCTGTTCTCGTCCAGTGTGTATTGTATATATTCCTGTGCGTCCTTTTATGTACTGGAGAGCCTCCAGATTAGTCTTTGTGTACTATTAGGCAATCCAGAGAAAATAAATATGTTTATATTATTATATTCCTCGCGGATTTACTGTCATGTATTGCATATTTATTACACTTCTCCGACAAAGGGATGCAGTAACATTGTAAGTGTTGCCCCATCACAAAGTAAAATGGAAAAGATGCATGTCCTTAATGATAGGCCAGGGTAGATCAAAAGCTTTTTGGGGTACATGTACCTGAGAAGGCCAATAGACTGACCACAAAAGCATTACATGTACTGCAAATAGCATATATTTTCAAAAAGGGCATGGTTCAAATATTTCAGTTGTGATTAATATGTTAACATTGTGCGCTAATGCTATCTAAACATTTACATTTGTGACATGCCTGCAGGTACTTGAAAACTTTTTCACATTGCAAGGAGTTTCTTAATTGTTGTTGGTTGTGGAGTTATGAAAAGCTAAAGCTGACTTTATATAGTCACGAGTCCTTTAAAGTTTGAATGTGCCCACATGACACCAAAAGTTGACTTAGTCCTTGTCATGGACATGTAGAAAGTCTCTCTCTCTCTCTCTCTCTCTCTCTCTCTCTCTCTCTCTCTCTCTCTCTCTCTCTCTCTCTCTCTCTCTCTCTCTCTCTCTCTCTCTCTCTCTCTCTCTCTCTCTCTCCTCTCTCTCTCTCTCTCTCTCTCTCTCTCTCTCTCTCTCTCTCTCTCTCTCTCTCTCCTCTCTCTCTCTCTCTCTCTCTCTCTCTCTCTCTCTCTCTCTCTCGTGTTGGAACAACTGATCTAGTTCTCGAGGTCACATTATATTTAGCATCAAAGAAAAAAGACTTCTTTAAAAACTGTATCCCTCAGCCATACTCACATCCAGTTTCTGCTTCAGAGACAAAATTATTGTATGGTGAGGCCTTATATTTTGTGATGCAAACATAAAAAATTCTGCTGGTTTGGTGTGGCGTAAAGTACAGAGGTTTGGTTTTAAGGGACACTCTACTTTCAAAGTGAGGAGTATGTATCATCATGGGGTTTGTTTTACATTTCTGGAACAGGATGTCCATTGTTACAGTACTTGTTAGGATTTCCCTGTTTTTTTTTTTTTTTTCAGGTGGTTTAGCTGTAACTGTTTATTTTATAACCACTGGGACTGAATATAATGCTCCAGTTTGTTTCTACTTCAATTGTAATCTGGCAGGTATTTAAACTAAGGTAAGCTATCCAGCTAGAAAGGTTACATACTGGTTCAGGAGTAAGTCAAATTTTTCTTATCTGACCTTGTACTATACAAATTTAGTAGTTATGTTTAGTTGTTGCAGGTATTCTTTATTCCCATATGGAAGCTCTGCATTTATAAGCAGAGCATCACATATTTAGCTAATGCATCATTTGACATGTTCATATTTTTTCATCATTGTTTGGGTTGTCTTTCTGAATATGTAGCTTAGACAAGGAGCTGTTACTCAGAGAGACATGTATGGGTACAGGTTCTGAAACATGTTGTGAGTAGTTACCTTTTGGAGACCCTTTAATTTATTTAGGCTAATGCAGCCTATGACAAAAGTCTACAGAAGGACGTGTGCAATATGGACAGTAGTACTTCCATATTTATGTAGGTTAAACAGTGACAGGTTAGTTGTGGAATGTAAAGAGTTCAAACTGCGGAATAGGGTAAGACTACCAGGAAGTGGTTCTGGACGAAAGGACACAAATATAATACAAAGGTTTCATGAACTTCCCTTCATAAAGGTACTCATGGGTGCAATAATCCAGTTAATTACCTTGTATTGTTACCCGGGGGGGGGGGGGTACTTTCTATACTGGGCTATACAGGTAGGCGCCGCGGGAAAGACCCCCTACTTTTCCTTGCCGGCGCTCTCAAAGAGGCCCCCTGTATTTCAATTTACTTCACTCCCAAAGAACCCTGGTTTTCTGATCTCCGCTCGCTCTGAAAGACCCCCCTTTGTGGTCAGTCAGGCAGAGGCTTCAAACCCAATAAAGAACTCCTTATCTGCTAATTACCCAAGCTGACAGCGAGAGCCGCTTAGCGGCCCAACTTATCTCGAAGATATCTGTCAATCGCTAGCGTGCCCGGCCAAGCGTTTGTTAGTTGTCAGCTCCCAAAGACCCCCTCTTTCTGTTTTGGTTTCAGCTCCCATTGGGTCTGTATTTTGAACCCTCAGTGGGGCTACCCACCCTGATTTTTGGGAGTGCCCCCCCCCCCCCCCTGGGTATTTGTTATAATTACTTAGAAGAGTTTTTCTGACTGTATGAAACATAGTGGGGGAAAAAAAATCAAATGTTTACACTGATTACATAAGTGATCATTGTCATAAGCACGAGATACAATAGATACATATATAAAGGATGAGTATATGAATTATGTTGAAGTTATGCTAAGAAACACATGGATATTATTAGAAATGGAATACCTAAGTGGTTCTTTTTAAGATGCTTGATCATTTTCATGAATCACAGTGTACAGATCATCTGATGGCTGGTATCAACTACAGTCCCAACTTGAGTTTGTTTTATGTTACAGTTGAATTGGGACTTAATATGTTGTGCACAACAACATTGTTTAACAACTATAATGATCATGACATATATGGTATGCCAAGTTCTTCTAACCTTATCACTACATTCTACATGTGACATTTTTGCTTTTTATTTGTCACAACAGGACTAAATCCTGTCGTCCAGGAATCGCCAAAATTGTGTTCCAGAGTGCCACTGTGCAGGCAGTTCCAACAGATGTGGCTCCCCTCTCAAGTATTGCAGGAGTTTGGTTTACCAAAAACAGAGGATCCAAAAGGATTCGTACCAGGGGAGCGTCCATATATAAAGGTCATGCAGCTCCAAAAAGCTATGACTGTGAGTGTTATATGACATTTTGTCATGGAAGGTGTACATGTGACAAGAGGGCAGTGAAAAGAAAGTACATGTATAGCAAAAGAGCTGGTTTTGATGGTTTTTGAGCATTTTGTGCTAAAAAGAGTCTTTTATTGTATTAGTAATACTTCATTGCTTACGATGCCCTAGCTGGGCCATAGCAGTACATAAACAGAAGTGTGGTCCGCCGGCTACATCGAGGTGATGCCATTTAGCGGGCACACATAAAAACAGAACAAAGACAATACTAAGAGACTGCCATCTTGTGGTCAGCCCATACACTGTATATTGTAGTAATATACAGTAAAAACTTGTTAAAAATGTGTCAGATAACTGAATGTGTCAGATAAATGCATAAAAAACCCCCAAAGAAAATCAACATTTGCCATTCAAAACTTGTGTCATTATAATGAATGTGTTGGATATCTGAGTGTCGTTATAATGAAGTTTCATTGTATATACACATTTTTACAATGTTGTTACTTTATAGTATAATACTCTGCAGCAATGTTGAAACTCTGTGTTACACATTTTTCAGGAATTTACAACAGAGTGTTCACCCTGTTATGTTAAAGTGCTGTTTCTCTTGGCAGGCAGATAATGGTTTGCTAGTTTGGCAAAGAAGAGGTTTCCGTGACCGCAGTTTAATGTGGGTGACTCTGGGTCTTATGGGTGTTGGCCTAATCATTTCAGCAAATGCTTTATGGACCATGTCTTGGCCCTAGAAAGGAAAGAAGAATAGACTGGCATTAGTACTTAGATATTTTGTAACAGGTGAGTATATCAGATCTATAGTTTGAAGCTCAGCTGGCTCATCAGTTAGATGAATCTGCAGGAATGGAGGTTGTCTATACATTCACACTAACATTTTGGACTTCTTTAAAAAAAAAATGAAATAATAAAAAAAAAAAAAAAAAAAATAGTAACCAAGTATACATGTATGGCACAATGGTCACCAATGGAACCCTGAATTTAAAATCAATCTGTGCTACCAAATTAAGGCACATTTTGAAGATATTTGTTGTTTTCGCACTTAGGGCCATTTTACTTTCTAGTAAGATTTTAAGCCCATGGAAAAAAGAAACAGAAAAGAAACCTATCCACTGGAGAAGTGGTTGGTACAAAGTTGTTATTATCAAGCCAGGTATTATGCTTTGCATCATGATCATGTACAGTGACCAAGTGTCAATTAATCCAATCATAATTGGCATGCATTATTAGTGACAGCCAGGCATGCATGAAGAAATTCCTGTGGTTCTGACTGCAACGTGACCCAGGGTGCCACAATTTGCAAATTTTCTATTCAAGGACAAGTCAAATTTCAATCAGGGCAAGTTAAAATCTCAGGGCACTAGGCCCATGGACAACCAGCTATTCTAATTTTCTAAAAGAAATTTATAGATAGACAAGCAAGTCTGAATGGAGGGCTAGTAAATTGTCAAAAGTGCTGGCCATGAGGACTACTACATGTCAAGGTCACAAGGTCCATGTGTGTACAAAGCAAGTGGTATCCAGTCTGTCAGTGAAGACTCTTCTAGTGATGAACGATTGATATAAACATGGCATGGTCACACCTCAGTTTGTATGAACAGTTGAAGGGAAATAAATCCACTGGACAGAATGGGTGTGTTCAGGAGCCGGTAAGAGAACACACATGAATGCGCAGAAAGTATCAAAGAACATGTTTCAAAGATTCCAGTGTAACTTTAGAAACATAGTTGTTGCACATGTACATGTGTAAATGTTACCATTAATGACGAAAATACTGAATATAACAAAATTTAACATACTTTCATTTTCATATTTTAGAAAGTTTGTGATTATTTTACTGTACATGTATGCATATTTAGCAAAGGAATACTGGCATAAAAGAATATGCATGTAGCATTGTCCAAAAATCTTGACTACATCTCTCTCTCTCTCTCTCTCTCTCTCTCTCTCTCTCTCTCTCTCTCTCTCTCTCTCTCTCTCTCTCTCTCTCTCTCTCTCTCTCTCTCTCTCTCTCTCTCTCTCTCTCTCTCTCTCTCTCTCTCTCTCTCTCTCTCTCTCTCTCTCTCTCTCTCTCTCTCTCTCTCTCTCTCTCTCTCTCTCTCTCTCTCTCTCTCTCTCTCTCTCTCTCTCCAATATCATGTGAGCAAAGGACTGTCATATTGCTTGTCTGGTTTTAGCAAATTCAGAAATATTTTCACAGATTCAGTGTCAACATAATAATTTTATTTTTTTCACAGATCTGTATGTTTACTCAACAGAAGGCTCAATAAGTTGACCAATTATAATAAGATTTTTAAACATTTGGATGATAGCTCAATGAAAAAACATGTATTTTTATAAAATACATTCAATTTTCATGTTTAAAAAATATTTATTTTTACAGAATAAGTGTTTCCAGTTGGTTCCACTTCAAAGTCTGCACTTGATGGTACAAGCCTGCAACTGATGTTTTCAGTCTGCAAATTGCTGTTTCAAGTGTACAGTTGTCGCAAGATTAACAAAGACTTCTCAGACACACACAGATATAAACACTAAAGGTGCATGGAGATTGGAAGCAGACAAGTCAGCATTATGGATTTGGTTGTGTATGTTGAAAACATTGTTTCTATTATTTATGAATAAAATTTAAACTTCTGTTTTAGGTCTGTTTTCATGTGTCTGTCTTATATTTACCTCAGCTCACTTATCAGTCCGGTGAAGTTATGGAATGGTTTGTGATCGGGCATCTGGCCATTCTCATTTACAATATTGTCTTCTACAATGCCATTAATCATAGTACTTTCAAACTTGACAGTGACATACCTTGATTGGATCTCTATCAAGTTTATACATATACTCTAGTGATTCATGTACTTTTACCTCAGCTGAAAAGTCAGCTGAGATTATAGTATGGTCAGCCTGTCCACAATTCACATTTCACACTTCTCCAAACCCGTCAGCCAGATTCACTTGCAATGTGGTGGGAATGTACCTTATGTGGGACTCTACGACATTTGTTCAAATGGTCATGGTTCAGTGAATTTTGGATTTTCTATGAATTTTTAGCTCAGCTGACTTGTCACTCAGCATTAGCTTTTAGGAGGGCCTGTCATCCATCTGTTGGCCTCTGTCTACAATTGAATTTTTGACTTTTCCAAAACTGTTTGCCAGATCCTCTGTAAACTTGGTGTGGATGTACTTTGGGTGGGTGTGTACCAAGCTTTTTTTTAAAAGGTCACGCTCCAATGTTTTTTAGATTATATTATGAATTTTTTTGTTCATTTTTTGACCAAATCATAAAAAATCTTGTTCAAAATTGCCAAGCCAATTACATTGAAATTCCATAGGGACACTTCTGGGGACCCCCAAACCTTATTTTGTTCAGGAGGTGGTGCTGCGTTTTTTTCTTTTTTTTTTTTTTTTTTTTTTTTTTTTCTTTTTTTTTTGTGAATTTTTGTGTATAAAAGCTATTTTTACTTCCATTCCAAAACTGTCACTCAGATTGTACTGAAACTTAGTGCAAAAATAGCTTGTGGAAAGGGTAAGCAAACTTGTTCACAATGTGGTGATACTGAGGATTCTTAATTTTTAAATATTTTTTCAATTTGGGTATGTGTCGGTTAATGCATGCATTCCTATTGATTATGATGCAAGTTAATGCGGATTGCAATGGAAATTCACATTTTTTAATTCAACAAAACTGTTAACCAGATACCCTTCAAACTTGATCAGAATGTACGTTTGGTGGGTCTTTACCAAATTGTTGAAAAGGTCATGCTCCATTGATTATTTTTTTTATTTTTTAATGAATTTTTCTGTTCATGTTTTTGGTAAATCTTAAAAAAATCTTCAAAACCACTTTCCCAATTACTTTGAAATAGCATTGGGACACTTCTGAGGACACCCCCCCCCCCCAGACCTAAGTGTATTCAACAGGTGGCGTTGTGATTTTTTCTATTTTTAGCTCAGCTGATAATAACTGAACATTTAGGAGGAAGAGGCATCCATTGTCCGTCTATCGTCCGTCCATACAGTATATCCCTATGGGTTGAATAATTATTGATGTGATAAGAACATAGACCAGAGAATGATGATGTATATGACATACTCAACAAAAGAAGGAAAAAGAGCAAACATAAGAATAAGCACAGAGCACATAAAGAATCTCGTACAGCTCAATATGTATTCAACGTACTCCAAGAAACTGCAATCAGAGAAACAACCTACTACATCAATAAAACTTTACCACAAGTGAAGAAGAAGGATCTCAAGCAATTGGGACAGTTGCTTCTGGATCATGAAGTAACAAATGACAGCAAGTTAACTGATAGGATTGTTAGTTAAGCACAAGACATGATACAACATAAATTGAAGCTGAAGAAAGAACAAACGTGGAAAAGTAAGAAGAAAATGAAACACATGAATCGTGTGATAATACACTTTGAAAATCCAGTTATCGAGTACTTCACATTCCATTAAGCTTATGGCTGGATGAAAATTTCTAAATCCAAATGAACTTGACCTTTGACCTTTACAGGTCACATGTAAATTGCAAAAATGTACAGTGTTACAATACCCACAATTAAGTCCAACATGATTGGAATTGGATGGAAATTGGCCGAGTTATGTCTGGATGAAACTTTCAAAGGTCCAGATGACATCGAACTTGGACCTTTAGGGCTCACATGTAAGTTTCAAAATGTGCAGTGTTGCAATAGCTATAATTTGAGCCCAACTTGATCAAAATTGGAGAAAAATTGACCAAGTTATCGCTAGAAGAAAGCCAGCATCGAAAGTGGCCTTTGACCTTAAAATGACCTTTGACCTTGAAATGACATCTACCTGAAGTGAACCTTGACCTTTAAAATGACATTTTGACCCAAACTTGGCCTGTGATCTTGACATTACCTTTGACCTTGGCATGACCTTGACATTTGAGATGACTTTTGCCTTGCTATGATCAGATTCCTGTACACTAGGAACTGTATGTACTATAGTATATAAGATATTGAAGATTTAAAACTTTAATTAGCCCTTAAAAATGTGCAGTGTTACAATAGCTACAATTTGAACCCAACATGATCAAAATTGGATAAAAATTGACCAATTTATGGCTAGAAGAAAGCTACCATCAAAAGTGACCTTCGACCTTGAGAGGACCTCTTCCTGAAGTGATCCTTGACCTTAAAAATGACATTTTGACCTAAAAACTGACCTTTGGCCTTGAGATGACGTTGACATTTGAGATGACCTTTGCCTTGCTATGATTGAACTGCTTCACACTCGGAACCACATCTACTGTAGTATAAAAGATATTAGAGATGTAAAATTTTAATTAACCATCATTTGCATAATTTTGAAAAGCATGACCTCGCATTATAAAAAAGCCAGACTTCATCGATAGAAGTATAATTGTGCCAAGTTTGGAGTTTCTACGTATAATATTTTTCAAGTGAAATGTCGGACAAATTTGCCTGGAAAGAAAGAATTCCTGGAAAAACAGTATGTTTGTGTTGGCACACAGACATAATGACTAGAAAAGAATATTTGCTTCAAAGCAAATCTGTGTTCTTTCAAAAGTTGTAAATATTAAATGCTACAACTTTTATCCTTTGTACTTCACATTACATTAAGCTTATGGCTGGATGCAAATTTCAAAGTCCAAATGTTCTTGACCTTTGACCTTTGACCTTTACAGGTCACATGTAATTTTATGCAGTGTTACAATACCCACTATTTAAGCCCAACATGAACCAAATTGGATGAAAATTGACCAAGTTATGGCAAGATGATACTTTCAAAGGGCCAAATGACCTTGACCTTTTGAGGGTACATGTTCTTATAAAAATATGCAGTGTTGCAATACCTACAATATGACCTTGACATTTGAGATAACCTTTACCTTGCTATGATCGAACTCCTATACACTCGGAACCACATCTACTAGTATATAAAATATTGAAGATTTAAAACTTTAATTAGCCCTCATTTGCATAATTTTGAAAAGCATGACCTCTGATTATAAAAAGGCCAGATTCTATCTATAGAAGTATAATTGTGCCAAGTTTGGAGTTTTGAGTTTCTACGTGTAATACTTTTCAAATGACATGTCTGACAAATTTGCCTGTAAAGAAAGAAAGAAACTAGGGAAAGATGATTTGCTGCATAGCAAATCAGTGTGTGTGTCTTCAAAGCATATTGGTATGGCAATGTACAACTATTCCATAACACAGGAGTAGAAGTTGGAATGGCATCTCTATCTATTATAGCTTTGAAGTTATTCAAGATTTAAAATTTCTAATGGTACTATTTAGCATAGTTTAAATTGCTACAACTTTTATTTTTAATTCATTAGGTGCGCAATGGTCAACAACCCCATAGGAGAAGTTGGAATGACATCTCTATCCATTATAGTGTTGAAGATATTCCGGATTGAAAATTTCAAATCCTGCTAATAAGCATAATTTAAATTGCAACAACTTTTGTTTTAGATTCATTACAGGCACAATGGTCAACAAGCCCCTAGTAGAAATTGATATAACATCTCTATCTATGATAGTTTTTACGATATTTAAGTTTTAAAATTTCAAATGCTGCTAATTACCATAATTTAAATTCCTACAATTTTTGCTTTAGATTCGTTAGCTGCGTAATGATTGATAACTTCCTGCTAGAAGTTAGAATGACATCTCTATCTATAATAGTTTTGAAGATATTCAAGTTCTAAAATTTCCAATGCTGCTAATTATCAAAATTGAAATTGCTACAACTTTTGTTATAAATTCATCAGATGTGCACTGGTCAATAACCTCCTAGTAGAAGTTGGAATGACATCTCTATCTATTATACTTCTGAAGATATTCAAGATTTAAAATTTCAAATGACCCTAATTTGCATAATTTTAAAAAATCTTCATTTCTGTGTATAAAACGGTCAAACTCCTTGTATGGAGGTACAATCATGCCAAGTTTGGAGTTTCTATGTATAATAGTGTCCAAGAAAAGTGTCGGAAAAAATTGCTAGTAAAGAAGAAAGATGAAAAAAAGAAAGAAACTGGAAAAGTAGATTTGCTTCAAAGCAAATCTGTGTGCCTTCAAAAGTTGTAAATATTAAATGCTAAAACTTTTATCCTTCGGTACTTCACATTGCATTAGCTTATGGCTGCATGCAAATTTCAAAGTCCAAATGACCTTTGACCTTTACAGGTCACATGTAAATTGTACAGTGTTACAATACCCACAATTTAAGCCAAACATGAACCAAATCAGAGTAAAATTGACCAAGTTATGGCAAGATGAAACTTTCAAAGGGCCAAATGACCTTGACCTTTGCCTTTTTGAGGTTACATGTTCTTATAAAAATGTCCAGTGTAGCAATACTTACAATTTGAGTCCAACATGATAATTGGATGGAGATTGGCCAAGTTATGACTGGATGAAACTTTCAAAGGTCCACGTGAACTTGACCTTTGAACTTTTGAAGTCACATGTAAATCTAAAAAATCTGCAGGGTTACCATAGCTACAATTTGAGCCCTACATGATCAAAATTGGATAAAAATTGACCAAGTTATGGCTAGAAGAAAGCCACCATCGAAAGTGGCCTTTGACCTTGAGATGACCTCCACCTGAAGTGAACCTTGACCTCAAAAATGACATTTTGGCTTGAAATTGACCTTTGACCTTGACATTACCTTGACATTTGAGATGACCTTTACCTTGCCATGATCAAACTCCTATACACTCAGAACCACATCTGCTATAGTATATAAGATATTGAAGATTTAAAACTTTAATTAGCCCTCATTTGCATAATTTTGAAAAGCATGACCTCTCATTATAAAAAGGCCAGGTTTTATCCATAGAAGTATAATTGTGCCAAGTTTGGAGTTTCTACATGTAATCCTTTTCAAATGAAATGTTGGACAAATTTGCCTGTAAAGAAAGAAAGAAAGAAAGAAAGAATTCCTAGAAAAACAGAAAAGTGTGTGTTGACACACACACTTTAATTAAGAAAGAAAGAGAGGAAGGAAGGGAGGAAAGAAAGAAAGAAAAAAACAATATGTCTGTGTGCCAACACAGACATATTGTTTTTCTAGGAATTCTTTCTTTCTGTCTTTCTTTCTTTCTTTACAGGCAAATTTGTCAGACATTTCATTTGAAAAGTATTATACGTAGAAACTCCAAACTTTGCACAATTATACTTCTATAGATGAAGTCTTGCCTTTTTATAATGAGAGGTCATGCTTTTCAAAATTATGCAAATGAGGGCCAATTAAAGTTTTAAATCTTCAATATCTTATATACTATAGCAGATGTGGTTCTGAGTGTATAGGAGTTCGATCATAGCAAGACAAAGGTCATCTCAAATGTCAAAGTCATGTCAAGGTCAAAGGTCAATTTTAGGCCCAAATGTCATTTTTGAGGTCAAGGTTTACTTCAGCTAGATGTCATCTCAAGGTCAAAGGCCACTTTCGATGGTGCCTTTCTTCTAGCCATAACTTGGTCAATTTTTATCCAATTTTGATCATGTTGGACTCAAATTGTAACTATTGTAACATTGCACATTTTTCAAATTACATGTGACCCCTAAAAGTCAAAAGTCAAGGTTATTTGGACCTTTGAAAGTTTCATCCAGTCATAACTTGGCCAATTTCCATCCAATTCTAATCATGTTGGACTCAAATTGTAGGTATTGCAACACTGCACATTTTTATAAGAACATGTAACCTCAAAAGGCCAAAGGTCAAGGTCATTTGGCCCTTTGAAAGTTCCAACTTGCCATAACTTGGTCAATTTTCATCTGATTTGGTCCATGTTAGGCTTAAATTGGTGGCATTGTAACACTGCAATTTACATGTGACCTGTAAAGGTCAAGGTCATTTGGACTTTGAAATTTGCATCCAGCCATAAGCTTAATGTAATGTGAAGTACCAAAGGATAAAAGTTGTAGCATTCAATATTTACAACTTTTGAAGGCACACAGACAGATTTGCCTTGAAGCAAATCTTCTTTTTAGTTTGACATCGTCATGAATGACGCAGTTCCAATTACACTATGTCCTTCATCTTGATAGTCTCACTTATAATTCTGAATACGTACTGCATGTTTTATAATGCAATTAAAGTAACTTAAAGTGCATCAAATGTAAACATACTACTCATGAAAAGCCGGTTCAGTTCCACTGATCATCCTAGAAGGCAACGGCCACGTCTCCTGGGAATCCTAACAGCCTATATTGTCCATGGAAGACAGCCTTTGTGTGTTTTTTGTTCCATTCACCTCTCACTGGGCTGTCTGGAGGTTCTCGGTGCCTCTGTTGCTGCTGTATATGGAGTGGGTCACGTCCTCCAGCCTCTGATTGGTCACTGCTAGGGTGGCATCTAACTTCATGGACACTAATCACCCAGATTTTTTTTTTATGGTAATCCAGTTTTCTGTTTCTGAACAAGCCTGGAAACAGACCCACACACTTGGCTCATGTACTTCACCAGGTTGCCCAGATTCTCTTGTGCTCGGCTGTCCCCCTGCACAGGCATGGTGGGTATTGTAACATACTCCTCTTCTGGCAGATGACTTTCATTTGAAGGGGTGTCTGTTTATCTCTGTGTAAAGGTTCTAATTGCACATTTTGAGTGTACTCTGCTCCTTCAGGAACATGCACTAGAGCAACGTCTTTCTCAGGAATGGCTGGCTCTGGTCTCGGCATAAGTCGACCCATGAGACTTTTCAGTTTAGAGCTCCAGATCTCATTAGGAACTGGTGCTTTGGAAGTAGTGGTCTTGTCTTCACAGAAATTTATTGATTCTTGACTCTCCAAGGGTACTATTTGTAACAGGCCACTGCCTAACTCCTCCATGGTACTTGGAATATCTCAGCCAAGGTACCCAGGCCTGGTTGTTTCTTCCCGAGGTGCGCGTCTTGGCTTGCTTTAAATTCCTGTAGCTCTTATCATATTCTCCACAGTAGTATGGGATTTCACTCAATCATGTGCTGACATCATCATCATCATCATCATCATCATCATCATCATCATCATCATCATCATCATCATCATCATCATCATCATCATCATCATGTGGCTCCGCTTGTCTGTCACAGTTCTGTGTGACACAGGTGGCCTAGAGAGAGAGAGAGAGAGAGAGATGGGGCGGAGGACACCATGGTAATCCTTACATAGTGAGTCAATGTCTGCCCCTTGTTCCCGAATCCGTCTAAAGTTGCAAAGGAGACAATGATATGTGCTGGACCTTTCCTGTCCAAGTCCAACTTCCCTAATTCTCGGTTATCTGTAAATACAGTATCACCAAAATTTAATAAATCTCACGGTTCATTTCAACCTTGTTACATCCTCATTTCAGCTTGCTTCCCGAACTTAGCTAAGGCTGTTCTACTCCAAGGCAGGTTTTTTGCTTCCATCATTTATAAGGTTTTAGACGATTATGATGCACCACCTTTTGTGTACCTCTGGCATTGAGTTGAATCCTTTGGTTCAGATCGTTTATTTTCTCTATCAGAAAATAAGGCCCCTCAAAAGGAGTCCTAATAAGTTTTGGTGCTATTTTCAGTTGTGTTGCGTCAGAGAGATACCAATTGAAAACCATATCCCCCTGTTCATATTTATGGTCAGCTATTTTACTGACATGGCTATCTTTTTGATACTTTGCTGCAGATTGCAATCTTCCAATGTTTCATTCAGAATTTTGATCATGACTTTCAAGTTTACTTATCAATCACTTCTTGTATTTTCGCTATGTTCTCGTACAAAATTTCGGAATCGTGATTTTAAATTGTGGGCATGACCAATTCTGTTTGGAACTAGCAGTTACGTTCCACTGATTTGGCCACGCCCACAAACCAGTGTAAAAATCCTGTTGATCTGGGGATCTGGGCACTCCATCTCAAGTTATTTGACCTTTTCAGCTTTGCGACGTGCGCCGGCCATCGTAATCAACAGGATCACAGCAATCTTCAAAGAGTTTCATGATCATAAGATAATTATTAAATAACATTTACCGTTTTCTTTAGCATTAGAAGAATAGTAAACGTTTGGATGTTCATTTTTCCATGAATGCCGTCGATTATGTATCCACGTGCAATCACAGCAGCCTTCTAGAAGAACAGCACAGTAACGACGTCAAGTATACTTTGTTTTCCGCTGGTAGGCCTAAAATCTGTGCCCCCCCCCCTCCCCCCATGTTCAAATTATTTGCATCACGATAAACCATTAGTATAATTATATAGTATTAATGTAAATACGAAACGATACGATAAGTTTATTTTCAGACACATAGTCCATAGAATACAATAAAATAAAATATAAAATATATGAAATATATACATAAAGCATATAATAATATGAATATATACAGACTAGAAGTTCAAATAATAACATAAGAGTATTGTTAACAGTTACTATTGTGGCCTCCAAGGTAGGTGTTGCCTTTTCAGGGTAAACATATAGGGCTTTGTACCACCAGTCAAAAGTATACAGCTGTCCAAACTTATACCAACATCCAGCTAAATTTTCAAGAATAAGATTAGCACTGCGTTCAATACTTTTCCAGAAGCTATAAATTTCTTTACGAGAGAATTCCTGATAACTGAGAATACCACTTTTAACAAACATTGAACTAGTACTACCAGTTTTGGGCAAGCCAAAGAATATCCGAAATGAGTTATTGTACGCAACCTTAATGTTATGAAGTTGTGATGCCGTAACCTTGGCCCAAAGTTGACTACAGTATGAGTTACAAATATATGACTTAAACAATTGAACTTCAACTTCAGTACTGCACTTTCCAAATTTCCTTAACAACATATTCGCTCTGCTATACATGCATCTTATCTGTCTCTGGACATCTGCATCATCATGAGTGTTATTTTGCATGATAAAACCTAAATATTCATATTGCTTTACATATTTAAGTTTGCACTTATTTAAAAACATACTTAGAGCCTTAGACAATTTCCAATTAATTGGTTGTACACTCATACACATACTGTTTTCTTCAAATCATACTGTATATCGAGCTTACAGGCTGTGGCATGACAGGTATCAACTACCTAACTGTTGTAACCCCTTGGCAGAGGGGGCGAATAGACACATGTCATCTGCATACACAAGATGGTCTAAAGTAAAATTACCAAGATCACAGCCAATATTTACCTTGGCATTCAACTCGTTACTAATTTTATCTATATAAATATTAAAGAGTGCAGGGGAGAGGACTCCACTTTGACGAACACCATTGGAAATAGAAAAAAAAACAAACTTAGATTTAGTAGCTCCCCATAGAATAGACATAGTCTGTGAACCATACCAATATGCAAGCAGCTGAATAATATACTCGGGTATTTTCCTGGCTTTCAGAATTTTAAACAAAGGGTAATGGCTTACACGGTCGTAAGCTTTTGAAGCATCCAAATAGCAAATAAATAGGGGACTAGAACTTGAAGTGTACCTATGGATGAGTTCTTTAAGTATAAAAATGCATAAGTCAGTAGAATGAGATTCCTTAAATCCAAATTGATTACAATTGGTAGTTAGCGTATCTTTACACCTACTCAATAAAATATCCTCAAAAACTTTAGACATAACTACTGCCAAGGCAATAGGTCTATAGTTATTCATATCTTGAATATCGCCAGCTTTATTTTTCACTACAGGAACAATTACAGTTTTCATAAAATTTGGGGGAACAAAGCCATGACTACACATTAAAGTAAAACACAGGGAAAGCAGGACAGCAAGTCTTTTTTCCAGCAAATCGTATATGTTCTGCACAAATGCCATCATGGCCGCCTGCCTTCCCAAGTTTCAGATTATGTATATAATGTTCAACTTCAGATATACCAATAGCACAGCTCTCAAACTATCTGTACGTTTCATATTAATAAAACTACTCACATCGGTCTCTCTGGTTTTATTAAGAATCCTATAATAATGGTCATACCATGCCTCAGCAATTTGTTTCTCACCATAAGCTTCACCAATTACCTCTGGTCTCTGTACCTTAGTATTGTTAATATGAGCCACTTTTTTCCAGAAGCTAATATAATCCTTATTACTTAAGTCATGTGCAAGGGCATCAGCCCTATGTAGGTCCTCACGAGCTTTACAATTCCTCAATGCATACTTAAAACTTAATCTAGCACTGTAAATTGCATGAAACAAATTACCCTGTTAAGGTTTACCGTTTTGTACCCAAAGTAAATGGCTATCTCTGTGTAAATTAGCGACTGCATTATTCCACCCAGGTACAATTTTATAACCATTTTGTTTAGTCTTCCCAATAGTAGATCCTGTTGCTTTTTCAAGACAAGTAACAATCAAATCATAAAAAGAATTGATAGATCTATGATGATCCCCACTCTTGCAGTTTAAATCTTTACAGTGAAGGAGATCCAGGGGAATAGTAATGTCTGCTAAAAGTTTATCACACACAGCACTATACCTTAGTACATTTTCTCTAGAGGCTTTACTCCAATTAATAGCATAAGCACCCGATGAGTTCTCATATTCAGTAATAGTAGAGTCATGATGATCCATATTATATTTAACATTGAACAACAGAGGAAGATGATCGGATGAGATAATATCATGTCTAACCTCAAAAGATTCCACAAGAGTCGACATTTGAGTGGAGCATACACAATGATCTAACCACGAAGTAGTACCATGTGCATGGCTCGTGTGTAAACGTGCCACTATGAATACCCATATGCTGTACATCTGCTAATACTAGACACTCTCCTTCACAAAAATTATGCAGTTCTTTACCAAAGGGTGAGTTGAGATTTGCATTAAAGTCTCCTAATATACAAATATTACATGTATCTGCCTCCTGTATTATAGCAGAGCATTTCCCAAGATATAGTTGAAACTCTTCAGCATTATCACTACAACAGTATGGAAGATAAACATTTAAGAATAAAATTGACTTACTCACCATTGACAGACCTCAATTTTAATCCAATTATCCTTTTATCATCGTATGTGACAATTTTACATTGATTATATAATGATTTTTTCCACAAGTAAGCAACACTACCATAGGGCCGACCTCTCAATATATCAGAATCAGTATTTATGGATGATAGGCCAAAGCCTGCAAACTGGTCATGGATATTATTAAGAATATGTACCTCATTTTCAAATAGCCAGGTCTCTTGAAGAAAGATTAAATCACATGCTTCACATAACTTCCGTACGTCTGGTATAAACATGAAATATAAATACAAGTATTAATGTAAATATAAAAATGAGTGTCTTGGCGATAGTAGTTAACGGAGTGAGATGGGATTTTTCATGATGTTGCGCTAAGCCAAGTAAAATATTTGACCAGTAATAGTCACTGTAGGACTATACGCGAAGAGTCAGATATTTATGTTGCTAATTTGTGGTTATTAACATGACAAAAGGTACGATTCATCTCATTTCACATAACTTCTAGTCTAAAGGTGTTTGAATTTTTATATTTCGGTTTATTTGAAAGTAATTTGGCGATCCTAGATCTAAATATTGGTGTTATTCAATGTATTTCCGTGATTACACCGACCACACTTATCGATTATTTCAGCCTTAATTGTTACTGTCAAGAGTTGGCAGGCCTACATGACAGGGCCCTGTTATTAATTTTATTGGTCGACTACTTTACTGTTACTCAACAAGTAACAATTATGTCATTGTATGTTATGTATGACATTGTAGAGTAACCTGTACCAGGTATCATTATGAAGACTATTAATGATTGATAAAACTTTGTTAAGTTAGGCTTTGTTGCTGTCACAGTTAGGCCTACTAGGTTCAGAGCGTACTAAGTTAATAAATTTTGCTTCATGGAAGACCAGCCATTGTCTTAACGATTTTATGGAGTATAAATATGTGCAATTATTATTATTGCTATCATTATATTCTGCATTAAGATTTATCAATACCTTACCTTACCAGTCCCATGGCTGGTCTTAGTAGGGACTCTATTCTCAGAGTATATTTGTAATTATAGAAACATTCACAAACACAGGCTTTTTTTTTAAAGTGCCACATACATACATACATACATACATACATACATACATACATACATACATACATACATACATACACACATGCATACATACATACATACATACATACATACATACATACATACATACATACATTCGTTTATTTCCCTTTCTTTTCTTTGGTGATAATATGCATGTGCTTACATTGAAAAAAAAAGACTTACATAGGCCTACTACATATATTAGTTTCACTGCTATTTCCATACCTGCCAACATTTCAGGATCCAAAATAAGGAGGTTTAAGCATGGAGGTGCAAGGACCGAGCAGGCGGAGGGTATGGGAGGGGCGAGCCCCCTCCCCAGGAAGGGAGTTTTTCAAAAATTGTACTTCATAGAGTGTTTTGTGACACACTTTTTTGGGGTACAATTTTCCAGATTTAAGCAATTCATAGTTTGCCTCTATATTGTTAATGGCATGACTTACTTGCAATAAAATACAACAGACAGGCACACATGTTTGTTAGATCAAATGACCCATTTATGCGTATGGCATTAAGACTCTGACAGCTTCACATCATGATGGATTGTATGCCCACATGCACTAACTGCCGGCCGGTTTGTCTTAATCAGTGGCATTTGTCACAGAAACGATAATTTCGACTGTTTGCATTGGATCTGACATTGTTGTGTTGCTATCGGGACCCCCCCCCCCCCCCTTTGTATGTTTTTTTTTTTCTTTCTTTTTTTTTTTGTGTGTGTGTGTGTGTGTGTGTGTGTGTGTGTGTGTGTGTGTGTGTGTGTTTTGTTTTGAAAATGGCATGAAAGTTTATCATTGTGGTAGGTCGTATAGTCATGTTCTAAAACTGGTAGCCTGCAGCATGATTCGACCCGAGTTACGCAGGACCCCATTACTACGAATCTAATCCTCCGCAGGTACAAATTAAGGCTCCGTCCCCACATTAAAAGTGAATATATAAAGTTTTGTTTGGGACAATTAAACAAGAATCAGGTTAATAATTATACTGGTAACAAATCAAGATTGCAGTTGATTAATCGGTCCGGCCGGATTAAATAGGGTCCGGCGTTTACCTCTACCCGTTAACTTGTTTGAATGTGATATGAAACTAATGAATTTAAATGGCTGTGAGCGATGGGGAATACCTATAATGTCACCAAAGCTAACAAGGAGTGGGGGTTTGAAGAAAAAAAATCTGAATGAAATACATGAGAGAGTCCATGTGAATTTCTATAAATATTTATTTCAAGTGGGCCCAAAAAAACTTGAAATGCTGAAGTTTATGGCGAAAAATTGGTAGGTTCCGACTGTATATAAATATTTGGCAGCAAGTCATTAAATTCAGTTTTCATATGAAATGATGCTGCAGATAATGCTCTGTTAAATGCAGCATGGTCGGAAACATGTTTATTGGTAAATGTGTGAAATACATTGGCTTTTAATACAAATCAAATCCTCCGCAGGTACAAAGGCTCCCTCCTTAACTGTGACATGGGAAGTATCAATGGCATGAAAAGTGAACATTAAAGTTTGGGTTGGGACATTTACACAAGAATCAGGTTAATTATGTATACTGGTAATGAATTAAGATTTCACAGGGGCCTTATGAAAGAGGTTGGTAGGCCTATGGAACAGTATTTAAAAGCCTTCCTTCTTAACTGGGACATGGGCGGTCTCAAGGACATAAAAAGTGAATATGTAAAGTTTTGGTTGGGACAATTTTACAAGAATCAGGTTAATTATGTATACAGGTAACAAATCAAGATTTCACAGAGGCCTAATGAAAGAGGTTGGTATATGGGCCTCGTGAGGTCGGTGAAATAAGGGACGGAAGCTTGATAGCTAACTTATCGCAGGCCGAATGTCACGAAATCATTGAACATTTGTCAACTAACTGACCGCTCGTTCGCCGAGTTGTCATAATGACCGACTGAACTGTTTTGACATTATTGTCTAATGTGTGTGTTCTTTTTCCTTTTTCTTGTCATATAGTGTACTACTGCTTTGGTGTACGAATAAAGATATATAATAATAATAATAATAATAATAATAATAATAATAATAATAATAATAATAATAATAATGATAATGATAATGATAATGATAATGATAATGATAATAATAATAATAATAATAATAATAATAATAATAATAACATGGAACAGCATTTAAACATCATTTCATTTCCAAAGTTTAGAAAAGCGCCCACAAGCTGCAAGTAGAGGTTGGCAGATACCTATTACCAGAATGTGAGGTATGACCAAAGAATACATATGCAGTCAGTGCAACCTTGCGGAAGTGAAGTACAAGATGAATGGCACTTCATCTTCAAGTGCGAAAAATACGACTATTACCAGGCCCTATACATGCAGGAGCAATTGATGAGCGAATGTAACGAAACACAACTTCCTTATGCTGACAGAGACCAAGAGACTACAGTTTCTGTTAACATCATCTGATGAGTTAATAAAACGAACAGCAGAATTTTGCAATAAGCTAAGCCACGGAAATAAGGGTTTAAAATGCCATGATCGAATGATGATATTGGTGTGTTGGCCTACATGTTGAAATGGAATAAAAATACATGTAAGGCAAGGTAGCTCCATCTGGTGGCTGATGGTAGAGTGATTTTTAATACGGGTAGTTGATGAATAGAGACGAGGTAGTATTAGTTTGAACAGTGTAAATTATTTTGTTGGTACGGTAACGCAGACTGATGGCGATGCAGTGATGGTCACGTCAATCTCGATTTGGCATCATGTAATCTTTATTGCTTGAGGCCCGCCACCTGGCGGGCATGGCAAGAAATACAGACTACAGACCTGAGGCTACATCAAGATGTTTGCCGCAGGTCTGGAGAAAAAGAAAACACCATCCAAAGTGTACTAATTTTGATTGGTCATGTTACCATTTGACCTTACTTCCATGGCAGAGTTAATAAATTTTTAATACCTGCTTTATGACAAAGTTGTCCCCATCATTACATTTTGTGTAATGAACTGATTTTTTACTTTTTACTATGGTCCCTAGAGGACGCTGTAAATTTATTGCACATTTCTGCAGGTGGCGCCACCAATTACTTCGCCATCTTGAAGGTCACCGTGCGAGTTGACGTGACGAACAGCGGCACTGAATTTTACTGTTGTCTCAGGATAAATTAGGTGCAGACTGACCATGAATTCATTACAGGTATAGCTATTGCATACTGACGATTCAGCACATTCATATTTATTGTTGAATTTCAGTTCCTCTGTGTGAATCCGAACCCAGGTTTCGCTTTGACCTGAACTGAAGTGGACTTTTAAGTTAAATGAAGAGAGCGGGGGACCTCAAAGTTTAAGCTGAACTTGAACAATGTTGAAGCTGAAGTGCTAGACATAAGACATGTTCTTTCATTACGTCACTAACACCTGTAAATTGATTAATTATCACTTATGGTAATCGGTCTGTCAGTCATACAAATTGTTGTTCATTTCAGTTCTTAACTGCACATTACAGGTTGTTGATTTCCAATCGTTTGCAAATGTGAACTGGACAATCTGTTTATGGCCGGGACTATGCTGTGGTCAACTTGATTTGATCATGCGAAGAAAAGTAATGGAAGTCCCCATGCTATTCTGTCACATTTATTTACGAGTGTCATGGACGTGACACAACTGCCAAAATTGTTAATCCAAAAGCAGTGGGCCACAGTCTGACAGACACTGGTGACAAAAATAATTGTCTTTGACCCTCCACTTGTTTGCCGTGGACCTCAAAAGGAGGCCAAGAAATCAAAACCTATCCCACAATCGCATCTTGTGCTCGGCGTGCCCACAGCCCTTGTCTATGTTGCCATAGACAGAGTCGTGGGAGCCCTTATAAGGGCTACCTTCGCCCTTCCCCTCTCTCAGTTCCCTACTCTGGCTTCAGACTCCCTCAAACCTAACACATTACTTCTTTCCCAGCACTTCACCAGAAAGCCCTTAAGGACAGGTAAGACACCAAAAATAAATCTCACTTTAATCAATCGTAGCTCAAAATATATTTGTGTTAGGATAACAAATCATATATGTCCCTAATCGTCATTATCCAAAGAATTTATATGTCCCGTATTTGAATGTCTGTGATGTTAATTGTTGAATAAACAATTGAAAGTTTACCGCAAAGCATCCACCCAATAAATGTCGATATAAGTCACTAATTATTTGTGATAAAATCGTAATTACACTTGCATCTTAATCCTAACATATTGACAGTAAAAAAAGATCCAGCGATTTTTTATGTTTGGTTTGGTTTTTCTGTTATCCATCCTCAAAGTTTGACATTTCAATTTTCCCTTTGATTTCCAGGATGTTCATTTTCTTCATTTCATAGAAAAAGAACGAAGCACATTGTTGAAAATCGCTGAATCGTTTTTGCAGTTCAGACATAACAGAATCAAAAGTCGTTAACCGGATTAAATTTTCCCCAGCCGTTTTCTTGGAATAACCATTTTTAAGTGGGATTTTCGCCCTATTAAATACTTTCTGAGAAAACAAGTTTTAAAGGCCTTTGATGTTAATCATTTGCCTCTGAAACAATACCGTTTGGTCAAGTTGAGCTGATATTTGCACAAAACGTAGTAAACATCGTCCCGTAACATTTGGTGAGGTTGTCACTCAATTCTTGGCCAATCATATGAATAAAAGAGCCTTTGAAGTACGGAAAACATTATTCAGCGAACTGTCGAACGGCGACAGCGACAATCTGGTTTCAAAGCGTGACGTCATGGAGGCGGCCCTTCAGGCCCCGTGACCTCAAGCCTGGCAACGAAAGTTGTGTTGCTTTGTTTCGGTGGGGCGGCCAACGGCCGCTCGTGGTCAGTGGACGGATGGCGGGTTTGCTCTTCCGCCCCCTGCCTATTCATCCCGTTTTTAGGGATAGTGTTTTATTGTATTTACTCGTATCTGTATACTTTATGTAGTTAGCTTGTTAGACTTGCCTGATCATTTCAGTTACTTGGCTTGTCATTATTTTGTAGTTATTTTCCAATGAGTTTTATTTCTATTTCCAACCTGAGTTTTGTATCGCTAATTGTGTTATCTCTTCTGTTCACGTTTATGTTTATTTCGATCTGTTTATTTGTACTTTTATTTCCTCATCCGTGGGTTTTGATAAAATATTATTATGTACGTGGTTATTGTTGGTTAAAGTGCCAGTTTCTTTTTCCACGCCTGTCTTTGGTGTGCAGGACCAAAGGGGTAATCCATCGCGGCACGGCCTTTGAAGGGATATCGTCTGACGATTCCCACTCCTCCTGAACATTTAAAGTCTTCCTTCATTAGAACGCAAAAAAAGCAAGATAACTATCAAGTAAACCACTAAGGCTGTGATATGTTAGCATGTTTCCATCTTTTCCCCGCCCACAAACATACTTCCGGCATGCGGCTGATTTCGTGGTGCCGCCGTGATACCACTCTCTTTTTGTCATGGACCGTTGCTACCTGTAGCCACGTGACAGACTATTAGGTATGATTGACGGGTGGCATTGTTCCACTTGGCGGCTGGAAACCAAAAGAAAATGACACATGGACTTTCGGATGTCCACATGCCTGTGTGTATTTTGGCGTTTTTCTCATATTTCTACTTTAGCTAAAAGCTTGAAATCATGACAACTTATAGAAAGGACATTCATCTTGTGAAAACTGTTAAAATCTCAAAATCGGCCATGCAAAGGTTTTTGGTGTCTTAACTGTCCTTAACTAGCTCAATCCCTACTCCACTTCCTGGCGTATCTCCTTTCAACCCAAACATCTAGGCTAACCTATCACCCTCTGCCATGTTCTGAACTTGTTCTAGACTTCTACATAATTCATCCTTCTCTTTCCACCCTTCAAACAGACTATCTCTCAATCCCTGATACTCTGAACACCACACAAGAAAATGATCTATTGTCTCATCCTCATCCTCCCTGCATATCTTGCACTTCCCATCGCTCCCACTGGTCCACTGCTGTGTCTGTTTCTCAAGATTAATCACTCCTGCTCTTCCTTGAAATAACAACTTTGAACCCTTGCTACAATCCCAACACTTTCCTCTGACTGGTTTATCAAGCCCTCTGTATGCAATGAGTGTGCTCTTTTCCTCCACCCAGCTCTTCCATTCAACAACATGCTTCTCAGTAACCAACTTTCCTACGTACGTTTTCCACCACATTTCAATCTCATCTGGCCCCTTCAGATCATACTTCTCTGCCAACTTACTTGTAGTGTATTATACAGTGGTCCCTGTCTTGAGAGGCCACGCAAAGGGCAGGCCCAAAAGTGGTCTCTCAAGACAGGTGGCCTCATTAGAGGTAGAATGACATGGGAAAGACAGCAGCAGGGACTTGTGAAATGTGGTCTTTCAAGCCAGGTTGCCTCTCATTGGAGTGGCCTTCCAGGACAGGGACCACTGTATTGTATTATCATGGCCACAGTTTTTACAATGGGAATTTTGGGACAAAATGCCTAGAATTCATCCCTACAAAAGTGTGAGATCTGAAGTTCTAATTATCATATTTAAAAAAATTAAAACATATTTGGATTTGTCTCATTGAGACCTGTCCAAATATACCAAATATGAAACTATGCCATCATTTTAAAAATTTAGCTGATCTACCTAACCATGCACATATTATCCAGGAGGACTGACCACAAGCCCACATCTGAAGAATATTCAGTGAAGCTGCCCTTTTGTCCAATATACTGTTGTTCACACCTCAGTACTACCTAGTTTACACCTAAATTAACCATCAGAAGAGCCACTCTAAAAATATTTTTTCTTGGCAATAAAGAATATGGCCTAAATTTGCCCAGATTTAAATAGAAGTTATCAAAACGATTCTGAAGCTGTATTTGTTTTTAAATGGCACCAACAGAAGCAGAGGTACAAGTCTGTGCTTGCATAGCTCACCTGTGCTCTGGTGTTATCACCCTGAGTTAGGAGGGAAAAATGGGAATATAAATGTTATAGTTCTCTGAGGGGAAAGCTATTACCCAACCTTTTTTTGGTCCTTTGGTTTGCCCGAGTGCTGATGAAAGTGGAGGGCTGCTTCTCATTGGTGAAGGGCCAGATAAAAAATTTTATGCCAGAAAAATCATGTTATTAGCGTTACTGATACTCTCCATGCCTCCTTTTTTCTAATTGTTACTGGTAAATTCAGGACTGTAATGCTGATGCTGTGAATGTGACAGCTTTGGGATGTGGTGTCTGCAGGGGGGTTTAGGACAAAAATAATAAGATAAAGAGAGGAATGCCATAATGAATAGGTGAGCGGGTAATAGGTAGTGCACCTGCCTTTCTGGTTTAACCGTTGAAGCAATTTCATACTTATCTAATAGAAGATGTCCTTTAAAGTAGTAGAAGTAATAATTTACAGTGATAATAAAAATATCATCATCATCATGGACATATACCAATAATATGTCCATGGTACAATGTATTACCAAGTCCAAGGGGGCTGTCTTGAAGGAGAAAGTAGTCCCAAGACCTGGGTGTTAAAACAACCTGCTTCTATTCATGTAAATTATTCTTTCTGTATAATTTGGAACTCTAACAAATGATATACCTCTTCGTTCAGTCAATGATCCCTACATTGGCAATTTACAGTATGCATGTAAAAAAATGGCCCACCTCCAGGGCCTTGCCCTTGCTTATCTAGCTATCTATCCATTCATCTACATATAATACACAGGCCCCTTGCCGTGAAAACTGGAATATGATATGCTGAACTAGACTGAGGAGACCATCATTTGCAGGGATTTTATTCACTTTGGAAATTGCCGAGGGCACTGTCTGTCTGGAGGAAAAATCTGCCAGTGACAATTGAGTTTTAAATGTGTGCGATACTACAACTTGACACCCATGGAATATTCTGGAGACAAAAGCCATGGTAGGATGCCCAAGTGACATCAAATTTATGTGCATCAAAGTCAGTGGTGGTGAAATGGTTGCCTTATGTCTTATTTTGACCGACTCACTTCAACTATATTTGACAGAGAGTCACCTCTGCAGGGCAAAGATTTATACATTGTAATGTTTTTGGCTCTCTGTGACATTAACACATCCTTAAGTGTAAAGGGCACTCACCCCTGTACACTGACTTTCAGATACAGGAAGAGAAACACATTCAGTGTGGAGGGGGCAATACAGGAAGAGAAACACATTCCGTGTGCAGGGCAAGCAGCCCCATTCACCATAGAGGGACAAAATAAAAAATTTGGGGGATGGGGGTGGGAAAACAGATAACCACCCACTCTCCACTGGAATCGAACAGTCCAGTGTACCCCCAATGTTCCTGCCTTAGGCCAGACCCCCGAGTCCCCTTTACCCCAGGGGCATCTTCAGACAGAACTTAATCTTAAGTGTCATGTGACTCGTGTCAATATCACTTGGGTAGGATATTAACATATCCGTAAGTGAAAAGGGAACTCGCCCTGTTCACCGACTTCCAGATACGGGAAGAGAAACACATTCATCTGTTTATGCAAGTGCTCCCACACAGTTATGTATGTGAACACCCCACTCTTTACAACAAGCACACTCCCAATACTCATACCTGAAGAAGCAAGCATGGACAGGCTGTCTGCAACATGAGACCCAGTTGTGGTAAGCCCAAACAAAATAATATCCTTGTTTCCCCTAATCCAACCAACCCTGTCACAAACCTGCTGACCCACCAAATCTGCTTGCAAAAAAAAATGTACCCAACTGGCCCATCAGTGAACCTGCTGACCCATTATATATTACTTGGCACTTCTAGGACTTGAAATGATACATTTTATCTTGGAAACAACTGTAATGAGAGAGAAAATATCTTGCAACCTGAAACAACACAAAGTAAATTTTAATACGTGAAATAAACAATGATTTTATTATCAAAACTCAATACAGAAAAGATGGCGATGGGCAACAATAGGGGTTTTTACTTACCAATGTTTCAAAAAGCCTCGTTGGCTTGCAGGATAGCACAGTGTACCAGGGTTGTCCCCAGAAAATCAATATAAGCTTAACAAATTTTTGGGATGCCGAAGGCCCAGTTGCACCCGATTGGGTGTGACGAGGCACTGCACAAAATAGGCCGGGGGTCTGGGGGCCACTTAGGTTCCCAAAAGCCCTAAGGGTCAAGCAATCTCTGTGGTGGATTCTGAGCATCTGAGGACACTAAATTCTCATTTTTTTCATTGGGTGGAGATGTGTAATTTCTGAGAATTTTGCACCTTATTATCATTTTGCATATAAATTGCATAGTATACCCAGGCTTGGAGCACCAAAGCCAAACTCTTAGGCATAAGGCCTCTCCTGGTGCATTCTATCCCTTTACTAGAGGCTTTTGCTGTATTTTCAAATTGCACTTACTACAGAATAAAAACTGGCAATTTTGTTCTTTTTCTTATAGAAAGTCATCAAAGCAGTTACACTGAAGATTTTCCTTGAACAGACACTAGCAAGAGTTCTATTCTTTTTTTTCACTAATGCTGTTCATCATTGGTGGTGGTTGTGATTTCACAGTTGATTTTCACTTGTTACCACTTACATGTTTTGTTGTTCTACTTTGTTGAAACTTGTTACTTTACTTTACCAAGCAGCAAGTTGAGTTTTAGGCATTGCATTCAATTTTGTCACAAAATTGAAAGCATAGTGCAGAATTCAACTCAGAAAGTAGCCTTGAATTAGGCAACAATGGACCAGGTGACACTGGTGATACCCCCACCCTTGAGTGGATAATACAGATTATCTTGGAGTTGTTTGTCTGGCCTCAACTGACAAGATCATTTGGGGGACCTTTAGCCAAAGGCAAACAAAAGATTATCAACTGACTGATCAGGGCTTGATAATGTTTTTATTGCTTCTCCTAGGACAAGTGTGAGAAGAAAATTACTTGTCTCCCAGATAAAGTTACTTGTCCCAGGGCAAGTAGGAAAAAAATTACTTGTCCCCCTGATAAAGTTTCTTGTCTGGTCAGAATTTAAAGAATATTTTATTTAAGTCACTTTGTAATAGTGCAGAAGCCATTTACAAACATGCACATATCACTTTTTTAAACATTTCCATGTTCACTGTAAAAATAATGAAATAAATTCACATAAATTGTCTTACATGTTACATGAGGTGAGTTTGTGGCTGGTATGGTGAATATGTGTTATTGGACAATTATTTTTAAACATTAATTCCTGTGTAAAATATCACAGCTAAAAATTGACATAATCACAAAATATGCACATATTTTATTATATAGGTCTATTTTTGTGAGAGAAAAAATGAATGTTGAGTTTTATTTGCTCTTTCTCTCTTTAATTATTTACTTATTCCCTATGATATTCCGGATATTAGAATCCCATGTATGTACTTGAATTTATTATCTGAAAACCCACAAAGATATTTTGCTTTTACAGTGTATTTATTTGTTTTATTTATTTATAATCCAGAAGTGCAGGTTTACATAAAGCTTAATTATCTGGGTTGTATTTTATTTTAGTGTTTGAATAATTATTTATTGAACTATTTGTTTTATTTATTAGCTAAGGTGATATTGTCCATTCACTGTACAAAATATCAGTCAACACTTTTGTAGGCCCCAAAAATGGCTCTTGGATAATATTGTTCATGTAAGACTACACATTAATACCTTTGAATACTTCTTTCACTTTTCAATATTCATACTTTATTTCATATTTATTCATATAAAAGTATCAATTCCATGAACACTAACACACACACCCCCCCCCCCCCATGCCAAATATCAATGATGGCATATTATTCTTCAATGACATATAATAGTCAAGTGGACATAAGTACCAGACAGCACTTACGACAGAACGGTTTCTTGTAACATGGAATTGGAAGAGATTAGCATTGAGTGCCTGATGGTTCCTTCTGTTATTCAGAATCTATTCATTGTTATTTCTCAATTTGCAGAAGATTACTCGAGTGGCCCCGGTGGCCATACGGGCCCTGTCCACCACTGGCAGCAGAGCAGCAGTAGATATGAGGCAGCCCTTTGCCTCAACAGAAAACAAGGGTGAAGTTCCAAGTGTGGATGGTTACCAAAAAGTGCGCCATCACCAGTCAGATTGGACTGTAAGCTAACATTTAAAATTTCATGAATCATATTTGCATACATTACAAAGGGGCGTATCACTGTTTAGGTTGTAATTAATCCTTAAAGTGCCAATTACAGCTATAGTCGTTTTCTCATTACCATTAAACATATAATATTTCAAAGATTCAGTTTCCTCATGAAGATACCTTAAAAGTTTCATTCTTATACCAGCAAACCTAGTCTAAAGCAAAAAGTTGTCTTAGTCATCGGCTTTCCTCTGGACGCTTTCCGCACAGGAAAGCTGTTGACTCAATCTTAAATCGGTTTTAAGAGTTAACCCTTTCCCCCATAAATTAAGACTGAGTCAACAGCTCTCCTTGGCATAGGTTGGGCACTAAGTGCCCTACCCATGCCATGGAAAGCTGTTGACCTGAGGCATGTGATCTTGATAAGTCTCGTACATTTCTCAGTCCAATTGTTTTTCATAACTGTTGAAATTAGTTGAAAATGCTGAAGCAGACGACATTTGACCACCAGCCGGTTTTGGCCGGTTTAAGGGGGAAAGGGTTAATATTTCCAACTCTGTGTACATGTACACAGCTTTGATGCAAACCCAGACATGTATCAGAAAGTTCAGTTGCCTTCCACTTGCGCTATGTAGCCTGCATGGACAAAATTATGTGCCAGTATTCACCTCACTTCTCAAGTACAAAATATGATAAAGGTGACAATACATGCACATATGTGTCAGCAGACAGATAAAGAAACCAGTATATGATGTTTGCAGTTAAAAATAGATACATTTGTAAATGATGAATAATTTCTCTGTCATACAGTTTCTGGTATGTTGTAGTCTTATCATTTATTTACTAAATCACTGTAAACTTGGTTATATTGGGTGCATATTAAGAAAAATGTACTGCACAGAGATAACTGGCAAGTTTTAATGTCTGTGTTAGGTAAACATACATATTTTAAAAGAAAATATGTAAAATTGAGAGGACACAATTAAAACTTTTGGTGTCCACATAAAGAAGAGCTAATTTTTGGATCACTTCTATTATAAATTATGAAAATATCAATGTGTTTCTATGATTAATAAAGCCCTTATTGATAGTCTGGTATCAATAGCTGCTGTTCAAAAGTAGTAAATATATTTAAAGTCTGCTTTTTATAAATGCCACCAAGATGTAACAATTTGGTGTCCAATTGTTACACCCCAGACTCATCAAATTTCTGAAAAACTTAACTGATTAAAAAAACAATGAAAATGTGTGGATCATATATATATATTAGTGTACACGTATACAATGACTATTGGATCAATGTCAATGAAATAAAATATATATATATTGTTTGTAAGTAAATATATAACTTCCTAAAACTGCTTTGGTATCGAATATGTTATGTCCTATACTCATTGTTAAATAAATAGCTTTTGAGCCCTTTCTGGTTATGTTTTCAAAATAGACCTCCTTACCTAACAACACTTCAGAAAATCAATGTGGCCACCAAACATGATTGATGTGACAAATTTGCAAAAATGTAAGCAAATATATAATATGTGAAATACAAAT
This sequence comes from Hermodice carunculata, assembly GCA_964020975.1. Lineage (NCBI taxonomy): Eukaryota > Metazoa > Annelida > Polychaeta > Eunicida > Amphinomidae > Hermodice > Hermodice carunculata. The sequence goes on along the minus strand of OZ026615.1, from coordinate 88,627,414 downwards.
AAATGTCATACGAACTATCAAACGAAGGAGGACTTGGAATAAAACACTACAAAACTCATAGTTTGAAAAATCAGGAAATGAAGGACAAAGACGTAACATAAATTGTATGACAGAAAATTATTAATCAAATATATCATAACCATGGATTTTACTAATATAAACAAAGCCATACTTGCCATGGTATGATTCAAGAGCTATGAAACAAAAACCATTTATTGGTGTTATCTGCATATACAATTTACCCCCCCCCCCCCCAAAAAAAAACAAAAAAAAACAAAAAAAACAAAACGAAGAGGTTACATTGGTTATACATATTGGTGCTTGTATAATTGGACTCATAAAATTTGGCTAAAAGCATTCTGTCCTTTTTCTCTGAAAATCCTGTGAAGTTATACAAGTTGAATAAGTATGGCTTCCTGTTTGTAAACTCTTTTTAAAGTTGCACTTCTGGTATTGAAAAATACTATTTTGTGAGAAAAGTCATATTTTAACTACCAGGCAGCCTTATTTATTTATTTATTTATTTATTTATTTATTTATTTATTTATTTATTTATACAATATATTTATACAGGGTAGCCCTATGGAAAGCAGCCTGAGTGCTGATCAGGGCTACCCTGTATAAATATATTGTATAAATAAATAAATAAACAAATAAATAAATAAGGCTGCCTGGTAGTTAAAATATGACTTTTCTCACAAAATAGTATTTTTCAATACCAGAAGTGCAACTTTAAAAAGAGTTTACAAACAGGAAGCCATACTTATTCAACTTGTATAATTTCACAGGATTTTCAACATCTGTAAACTGTTAAATACATGCATGTTTTTATTGCATCCATCCATCACACTGACAGTTTGCTGTGTAATTCACAGAAATTTATTCTGAAGGTTATGCAGCTGTGATATATTATGAAACTTTGGTGTACCTCCATACTTGTCATATTGTAACTCGTCTGCTCAGACAATATTATGAACGCATTTTTTGTCACCAAATTCTGTCCATCACAGAAACAGCTATTTTGAATAGGGCCCAACAGCAAACTGTATGAATTAAACATCCATATTTGGATTGTCGTTTTGAACAGAGTGGTCATACACTGATACAGTGAAGCAGTTGATGGACGCTTTGGTGTTACCCCCCATACATAAACAAATGGGAGAAAAGTGAATATATTGGTGAACAACAGTTGCAGCAGTGCATGACTTTTCATTCAATAAAAGGTTGCTTTTTTAATGGTGTACAAATTGAGTGAAGAGTCAATTTAGCACTCTTTTTCAGTGCTAGTAGGAAGCACTACTTGCAAACCATCCAGCCTTAACAACCTTGGTTAAAGAATCCTCTTTTCACATCATTGCTCTAAAAGTAGATCCAGATGATAATCTTGTATACATATATGCCTGCTTCATGGAGCATAACCCATCTTTTTGCCTATCATCATGTGTTGTGATGCCTTGCATTTTTATCTTTGCAGAAGGAAGATGGCAGTCTGGTGTGGCAGAAAAGGGGAGTGCGGGACAGCCTGCCCTACCAAATGAGCTTATTCCTCTGTCTTGGTGGAACGCTCTTAGCCTTCCAGACCCTATGGGTTATGTCATGGCCAAGAGTGAAGAAAGAAGACTGATTTTAGTGTACAGTTAGATAAATCAATATTCCATAGGAAATTTTGAAATCATAAATGTACATGTATGACCTCTTGTGCACTGGTTGCCAAAGCAACTGAGTTAATGCTTGCAAACACAGAACTGTACACTTAAGTATCCTAAAAATGTGGACTAGTATATAAGTTGGCTTTATAGATCTCCTTGTGTTGTAGTTAAATTACAGAACAGCAAGAGTGACTGATACCATTTGTAATGAAAATCATACCAGCAAAAGCAGAGCATACAAAGCTGTGTAAATTATCAAATGTTATACGGTTGTAATAAAATGACGACTTTAAAAACATTCAACTTGAATTTTCTAGTCTGTATTAGGCTCAACAGCTGACAATTTATTAGCTCACCTGACTTGTCAGTCAGCTTAGCATATTGGATGGTCAGCTGTGAGGCATCTCTCTACAACTCACATTTTCTATGAAATTTTCTATTTCTTTGTAAACTTTTTTTTTATTGTGAGTGCAATACAGTCCACAGTTTTTAAGATAGCCCCATACAACTTTCAGGACTTATCAAGTGTATGAAAATCTGTTGAGTTTGGTGGTGCCACCTGCAGTATTATGTAATATATGGGTCAAAATGTGAAAATGAGAGTGCTCCAGCATCCTTAAATTAATGTTTGATAGATCTTCATGAAATTAGGTGGGATTGTGAATGAGGTCAAAGTTTAAGTTTCTTTTGATACCAGTGGTGCCACATATAAATTACTGGAAATATGAGGCAAAATGTGTTTTAAGATATTAAATTCCATATTTGAAGAGCGATTGGATCAGACCTGCCAAATTTATAGGATATATATAGACCATGTCCAATGCTAGAATTGTATATGATATCAGTGACCTTGACCTATTTTTAAGGTCACCAGGCCTATAAAGTGTAATGGCAAGGTGTTGCTTTGACTTGGATGACAAAGAGAATTGGGCCTCCAGATCAAAATTGCACTTGATTACATCGTATATAAAACTGTAATTGGTTATCTTTTTTTGGGGTCCCCATGTCCCAATAATTATGGAGTTTGGTGCTTTGTCCAAGTGTTTATTGTTTTTTCTTCAATAACTCGTAAAATTATTACCTGATCTGAACAGACAGACCATGTATGGAAAGCTGGATGAGGAACATTTTGAACAGTAACAATTTTTAGCTCAGCGGACTTGTCAGTCAGCTGAGATTTTGTGAGTCCACAGTTCGTTGTCCACAATTCACATTTTTGACTTCTCTAAAACCGTCTTTCAGATCCGCCTTAGACTTGATGGGGATGTACCTTGGGTAGCTCTCTACCAAATTGTTCAAATGGTCACAGTCCAGTGATTTTTGGATTTTTTTATGATTTTTTTCATTTTTGGGGGAAATGAAAAAATCTGAAACTGCTTGGCCAATTGCTTTAAAATTGCACAGGAACACTTCTCCCTAGACCTCAATTTGTTCAACACTGAATTTTTTTCCATTTCTTATTTTTTTTACGTTGAAGCTATTTTAGACTTTTTCATAACGAAAGCACAGATTTCTTCATAATTGGTTTCAATGTGGTCTCTATGCTTTGTTTTGTTTAGTTTGTTCATTTGGTAAGGATATTTCAATTATTTGTGGATTTTCAGGACTTTGAACTTTTGTGGCAGCCAGCGCATCAGTGTACAAGAGTAGTATTGGCTTATAACTGGGTTATGGTGACTTCTGGGAACATGGTTACTATTAAACATGTACATAGGAAATTACCAATGGGGTCTCTTGGTGTTGTTACATTTGGACTTGAGTGACCTTGAAAAGGGCAAATTGACGTCAGAGACTTTACTGTTCAGGTGATGGACAATACTCTATCAAAGTTCAAGACGCTGAGTGAATATTGAATCTGATACAAGGCCGTATTCATTGTTAAGACTCGCCTTTGCCATGTTTACACATTAATAGTTCGTAGATCCATACATTCCAAATACATGTATAGAAAATGATTTTTAAGCAAATTTAGTAATAACAACATCAGATACACTGGGGGCGGTTTACGGTCGTACACCAGACACGCCCTTTGCTGGGTACGCCACAGGCACAAGGCTGATAAGAATTTGACACAAAGACAGATCTGCTGCAGAACAGTTTGTTTGAGATAAAAGATGCCTTTCCAAACTCTAGCTGTCTTCTTGACCGTTGTGATTCTTATTATGGGTGGGTGGCTAGATGGATTTTTTTTTTTTTTTTTGCATCAGTTTGCCCATTGTCATCCGTTCATTTACGAAAACTGTTGGCCATATCCTCTTCAAACTTGCCAAATGTGTTCAATTGGTCATGCTCCTATAATTTAAGGGGGGGGGGGGGGGGCTTACAAACTCATCTCCGAAACCACTAGGGCAATTTGCTTTGGAATTACATGGGGGCACTTCTGGGGACCCTTGGACCTTAAGATGTTCACCAGGTGGCATGATTAGCTCAGCTGACTTCCAGTGGCTGAGCTTATCTTATGGTCCTTCGTCTGTCATCAACAATTGACATCTCCAAACCATCAGTCAGATTGACTTCAAACTTGGTGGAATGTGTCTTGGGTGGGTCTCTACCAAGTTTGTTCAAATGGTCAAATGGTCGTGCTCAAATGAGGTTTGGATTTTTATCTGTGGCAAAGCCACAGATATTGTAATCAGTTCTGGCAGCCATTTTGTTTGCATGTTCCCATAGCAGCGCCCAAAATTTTTTCAGATTCATATGTATGCTAGATGGGACTTGATGTTCAATTTGAAATTCTTCATGTTCAGGATCTGAAGAGTGGGAACAGACATTATTACAGCAGACAGGCAATTTAAATCATCAGAAAACTATACGTGGGAGGTGGGACTCGAATGGGGCAGCAGACTCATGGCTCCGAATCAAGTTGTCAGAAGTGAAAAACTCGAGATTCAGATTCTATCACAAGTGGAGCTTCTAGCATACAGCACGGGGAAGCAGTTTTCGTCATGAGTGAAACTCCAATGTAAACACAGTGTTCACGAGTGATGCGGGGCCCGCCAGGGGTCTCACCATGCAGTGTTGTTGCTCGGCCAAAATAGAAGGGCACTGTGCTCTGCCCTTTTATTCGGCGCCCTACCCTTTTGTTCCATGCCCTGCCCTTTTTTCCTGCACCCGTTCATTTTTCGGGTAAATTTTGCAGCTAATTTTGCCTCCCAGTTCCATTTTCCAAGCGAAGATTGAACCAGATCCCAAACAGGTAATTAGATGCTTGGGCAGTAGGGGCTGCGGCTGTCCAAGTTTTATAATACTTTATTGCAGTGTTATATCTCTTCCTCCCCCTGAAAAACACTTTGCTGCTTTTACGATGCAACGGGTTACATGGCGTCCGGCCAAAAATATCCAGCCTCAAACGTCACATTTGGTCCAGAGGATAGATAGTTGTGTACCGCAAATGAACAGTAATAAAAAAAAGTTGTGTATTTTGTGATTTAAGTATTGAATTGTTTACTTGAGCATTTCCTTTGTGCCAGCTGACCTGGGAGGAGTGAGAGTATGCCACTGCCAGGTCGGTGTGACCTCAGATGCGTGGGCGGTTACCCTGTTGAAGTAAATCGTCATTTAAGAGTTGTAACACCATTTTGGGGTACATCTTTCTATGATAGTCTATTTCGTATTTGTGTTTACACACGACTTCTAAGAGAAGTGCGTAATTGTCCAACCTAGGTGCGAGTACGACCGTGCCACTGGAGAGGAGGGAACTTTCCCCAAGACCAAGCAATCACCTGTTTGCTGTTGTGTGCAGTTCAGTCGTGTGTACATCACCACTTTGGGAAACAATGGCATTTTAGCATTACCGCAAGACCTTTGTGTACCAATATTTGCTGGTATACGAAAAATATATACATATAACTTCGCTTTTACCCAAGTTTACAGTTTCAAGGCAGACTTTGTTTGAAAACTTCAGCACATGTTACCGCAATACAGAACGGGAAGACGGGCTTGCGCTTCCCTGAAGGCTGAATGATTATTAACCCAAATACTGGAGTTTGCACATCCGGGTATACAAATGGAGATGCAAGGTCATCTGTTTGCACGAGGACCAATCAGGTGATTGTGGTGTCGAACTCTTTGGATTGTATAGACAAGAAAGAAAGACCAAAGTTTAATATATCACATCAGAGCACTGTCCGCATAGAATGACAGAATCTGTTGTATTCTAGCAAAGGATAGAGTGTTCAAACGATCGCACTTTCACCGCAACCCAAATGAGGCCCCAGCATACGCGATGCAAAGGGAGAGCTGATCAATATTTCTGCGTGCCATGGTGCTCCCTTTGGGATGTAGGATATTAAATCAATTTAATGGAAAGCCTTGATATTTAATATGCCAAACTGTATGAATCATGCTGTGCAGCTGGAGAGATGAAATTGATTTTGCAGTTGTAAAACACAGATACCATATAAATTAAAGATTTGCCACAGATTACCCTATAGGCCCTTGGGCCTTGTTTTATGATTTTTTTTTTTTTTTTTTCATAATTTCCTTTTTTAGCTCTGCTGACCAAAGGTCACACAGCTAAAAGTAATTGGATTAGACTTGCCAAATTTATATGATATATAGACCATGGCCAAAGGTAGAATCTTATGGAATATCAGTGACCTTGACTAATTTTTTGTGAGGTCCCCATGCCTCTAAAATTGAAAAGGCCATTTTGTAATGCCTGTGTGTAGCTTGGGCATCAATGGCAAAGAGAATTAATCCTCCAGATCAAAATTGCACTTGATTACATAATACATAAAGGTGTACTTGTTTTCCTTTTGTGGGGGGGGGGGGTGGTCTTTTTGTGGGCAAATCTTAGAAAAGCTTCCTCTCTGAAACCGCTCACCTGATTGCTTTGATATCACACAGGAAAACTCTCAGGGACTTGTAGTTCTTAACTGTACACCAAGTGGCGCTGCATATTTTTTGTATTTTTTATGATTTTTTTGTGTGTGTGTGTGTATGTTTCCACTGTTTTCAACTTCTCCAGAACTGTCCCTTAGATTAAGCTGAAACTGTGAATATGTTCCTTGTGGAAGGGTCGAACAAAGATCTTCACAAAGGGGCACTGCTATGGATTCCCGAATTTTAGCAATTTTTTTCAATTCAGGTACTTCCGGGTAAATGCACCTTTCGTATTGATCACTATGTAAGTCAATGGGCATTCTAATGCTAATTCACATTTTTCGACTTCTTCTCTGAAACTGTCAACCAGATTGACTTCAAACTTGGTGGGAATGTACCTTGGGTGGGTCTCTACCAACCTTTTTCAAATAGTCACGTTTCAGTGATTTTTAGATTTTGTATGAAATTTTTTTTTTTGGGGGGGGGGAGGGTGGCAAATTTTAAAAAAGCTTCTTCTGAAACTGCTCACCCAATTGCTTTGACATCTCACAGTAACACTCCTGGGGACTCTTAGTTCTTAATTTGTTCACCAGGTGGCTCTGCATTTTTTTTTCTATATTTATGTTTTTTGTGTGTGTGTTTCCGCTATTTTTGACTTGTGCTTCAGAACCATCAATCAGATTAAGCTGAAACTTGGTAGATATGTTCTTTGTGAAAGGGTCAACCAAAATTGTTCACTAGGTGGCACCTCGATGAATTCCTGATCTTTAACGATTTTTTTCAATTCGTGTACTTATTGATAAATGCACCTTTTTTGGTGATTATTATACATGCGAGTCAATTGGGCATTCTAATGCTAATTCACATTTTCGACTTCTTCTCTGAAACCGTCAGTCAGATTTTTACTTCAGACGTGGTGGCATTGTATTTTGGGTGGGTCTCTACCAGGTCTGTTCAAATGGTCACGCTCCAGTATTTTTTTTTTTTTTTTTGCAAATTTTAAAAAATCCTCTCCAAAACCGCTCACCCAATTGCTTTGATATTCAAAGATATTCAAAGTCAGCTGAGTTAAAAATCGGTCAGGGGATATGTCCATGTTAGCAACAGTCATGATGGCCTTAAACAAAGGTGATCCTAATAGTTCACAGGACCACTTCATTCTATGCATTTAATGTTACCTGAACACAGAACTGTCATAGTTTTCTAGTTTTGTAAACCAAGGATAATGAAGGTGTCGAAGCATTGGAGCTGTTGGAATGCCGCAAAAAGGTGTAGGGATAGCGCTGAATGGTAAAACCTGAGTCGACAGTTGAAGACATGTGGCCAGGTCTCGCTTGCTTATTTGAAACATTATGAACAACAAATTGCAAAATTAAAGCAACCGCCGGAGAGTTTAAAATACCGATCGCTAATTAAACTTGATAATTTTTTTGTATAAATGTAACTATTTGACTGAAACTGTCGCTCTTCCATCACGGTGCTCTAAATGTGATGATTATGATAATGATGATAAGTACAACAAAAACAATAATGATAATAACAACAACAACAATAATAATTTTACAAGAAAATAAGAAATCTTCCCCTTAACATCGGGGGTATTGGATACTCGTGGTACGCTTCTGGTGGGTTCAAGCTGAAAAATATTCGAACAGAGACAGCTACATGTAAAATCAATTTCTTTTCGGTGTCAGCTGTTTCGTATGAGGCTTAAACTCCACCTCTTCACTAAAAATTCCTTACAACTTTTATCGAACAAAGCTTCCGCGCCATTACTGTCTAAAAATCAGGATCTCCTGGAAATAGACAGTTGATAGTTTTGACAAGAGAGATGACCCACAATACCGTAATCGCAACCCCACTGTACCCATGCAGGCATTTCTTTCCTAACATGTCGTTCAAAGCCAGGTACCTGAGGAGAAAGTGAATTATATCTTCATGGGCTTCTTTACACAGGGAATTTTGAATACGGAATTATCTGCCGTGAATGCCGGGACAACTTGCACATACTTTAAATTTTCGTTGCGTTGCACAAAAGCTAACCGTATTGAACATCGCGTGGCAGCAGTACAGTGATATACCATTATCAATATCTTGAAAAATTATACTGTATAACTTTCAGTACTCAAGTTCTTTCTTTCTTTCTTTCTTTCTTTCTTTCTTTCTTTCTTTCTTTCTTTCTTTCTTTCTTTCTTTCTTTCTATCTTTCTTTCTTTCTTTCTATCCATTGTTTTTTAAACTTTAGTTTAATCTATGTATTTCTTTTCGCGGCTCTATATGCCACACTGGGAAAGCTGCGTCGGTGATCACTGCCTCGGTAAAATTTTGGGCCAGGCTCGGCAGGATTACCATCTACGGACTACAGCAGGAACCAACTTTGGAAACAACACAACAGACACAGCTTCCACGATGGTTCCGCAGTCCGCATATAAATTAACCATATTATATGATTAAGCCAGGTCTATGAGCATTCTTGCGTTGCCTCTTCGAAAATAGACAAAGCTAGATATTTTAGATTGTCATAGGCTATCGAAAATGAGCTCTACCAGTAGTGTTGTAGCAGGTCGGAACACAATAATCGACTCTCCGTAACCAGTCAGTTAACAGGCAAATAAATTTCATACATTGGTCTGAAGACGCAGACAAGTTAAAGACGACTATCAGAGCTCAGTTCTAAAAGATTGTAAGGGGAACGGGTCAAGGGATATGAGGACTGGTAAATACCGCATGTCTTAAAAAAAAAGCCTGTGACTGGCATGCCAGGGAAAAACACTAAAACAAAAATAACGCTATCTGTATTAAAAACAGCAAAAAGAAATTCATCAGCAGTTTGATTATAACGAGACAAAATGCAAACATGTCTCCCGTAAAAACCTTTATCATTTGGCTTTTCTTTCAAGTGGTAAACGTATATCGCTTCAACAAACATATTTGCTACTGTGTATCTCAAATCACAATAGTGTTCCCAGTTCTGTGTTTATGTTGAGGGTTGTGGGCAAGTGTCATTTGTTTTTGCGACCTGATGATCCTTTGTTTACATTTCCTTCAAGAAAAGTACATGTCACACAAACTTATTCACTGACAGACTCTCGTTCCAGAGTCCACGAGTAGGGAACAACCGTGAACCCATAAAGCCCGGTCTCATATATTGATTCTGAATAAAGGGACAGAAAAAAAGATTAATGACTTTGCTCTGTGTCTTAAATAAAAAATCAGAAAATGTTTGATATACTGAAAAATCAAAGCCACATATATGACCAACTGGACTTCAGAGCAAGCATATCAACACCAGAAAGTTAAGGTTGAATCAGCTGACCTGATGCACGTCTTCTCATTTTGCAAAGAGGGACCTTCATGTAACCGCTTAATTATCATTTAAATATTTACCGTACTTATTTGGCATCCTATTGAACCTTACTGCAAGTGGTTTCTTCCATGTGGAGTTTTCATAATCAGTGGAACACCCTGCTCGAGTACTGCATGCTGCGTTTTCGTGGGTTTCGTACGTCGTTGCTTCCTTCCAAAATGATGTTTTCTGTTTTATTGCTCTTTTTAAGTATACTACTGCCAGCAACTGGGAGCAAATTGGTAAGTCTGGTCAAACTTGCTTAAATGTGACAACTTTCAAAAGTATACTCCTCTGCTGGATTGTCTTGTCGCACCAAAGGTGATCTAATAACATCTGAGCACACAGGCGACCATTTAATAAGGAAAATCGTTTGCTCTGTCGGAGTTTCGTAGTCAAACCACTCGACTAAAATCGGCCTGTCTTCATGTCTCTTTTGCGGTCTGTCTGTTTACTTTTCGCCGGACACCACGGAATGTTATATATAAGACATGTCAAAGAACGATATATTATAGTGTGGTAAGTTTACCATTGCCTGGTCAGACAAGACTGAGTTAACAGTCTGCTTGGGAAAACTGTCGGCATAAGGCATGCTATCCTGATAAATGTTCTCTGCAATTCTCATCAAACCTTTCTCTGCTGAGGCGAAAATTAAATAATCACGTTGAAGCAGATAGCACAAGACTTGCGTGCTTTTTAGGGCAGAGCGGGAGAGTGTTGAACCTGTGACTTCATTCTTACTCTTTTAGGCACCAAGTTATACGAGCTGAATATTACTGGACTGTGTATACTCGTTTGTACGTTAAATGCGTGTTCAACTGATGAATAGATGTATGCATGTATTATGTATAATCTCACGATTGCTTGCAGGTGGACACTATCAAGAGGGAAGCGATAAAGTCGTCAACTGCAATGAAAGGCAAAAACTTTCAAGATATAGGCCATCCGAACAATGTATACAATACTTATAGAAACATAATATATACTTTACAAAAGGTTTGAAAGACTTATTCCATATTCACGCCATCTGCGGGCCAACTGGCAAGACACAATATAAAGCATAATGTGCATGTGTCAGGTGCGGATCCAGGATTTGTCAAGGGGGGGGGGGGGGGAGCTGAACACAGCAAGCAAGGCCGGGGGTCCGGGGGCCGCCCAGGTCCCCGGCGGGTCCAGGGCGGAGCCCCCCGAAGCTCCAGGGTTTTAATGCATTTAAAAGGGGATTAACTGCTTTTTTCTGTCAATAAAATGCAGTGTCTCCCCTCTTACAAAATGCAGCCTAAAAGTGGCCTTGTAAGAGGGGTGGCCCCTTCTAGAGGGGGAATATATATAATAAAATGTCACACTTTCTGCATAAGAATGGTGACTTTTCAAGTGGAGTGGCCTCTGGTGAGAGGGGCCTTATACAGGGGACCACTGTAAGAGATATGATGTCTGGTTTATCTTCATTTGGGATGTCAGTGTCCCATAATAAAACTTCGATAACCATTACAAAGGGTTTTATTTTCCAAAGCTTCCATCTGCTGTTCAATTGTGATTGGAATTCACAAATTCTCCAGAACAGGAAACTATGTGTAGTTACCATGGTAATATATTTGAATGTTATGTCACACTTGTCAAATGAATTTGAGTCCATAAAAAACAAGGAGGACACATGAAGTGACCAACATTTATGAACATGCGTAACTATTAAACATTCAAGCCTGCAGTTGTACATTGGAATAATTTCACAATTAGATCACAATTTAGGCAGCACCACACAACTACTTGAATGACAAAAAAGCAATAAATCAAATGACTAATAAAACTACAAAATTAGAGAAATGTTTTGAACTATATTCATAATGCCACAATATATGTTTAGAGCTTGATTTCACAAATCAGCTAAAGTAAAATCACATGTAAATTCCCAAGTTTAAATGGCAAACTTTCCCGAACTTATGACGTCAAACCGGAAATTTACAGTGCATGGCGGGAAGTAAAATAGCCGGGCTCCTTGCGATTCGCTGCTCTGGCTTATGCATTCACGTTGGGAACCAGTCTTCCTGCACCCGACGGAGGGCGCTGCAGTATTTGTTGCTTTTGTGCCTGTCAGCCTGAGGATCTTTGACACCACGTTGATTAATCGACTCTGTGTCTTTGAAATTTGGTGATTCGGAAAGCTCGGACCAAAGATGTTATAGGTAACCCCCCTATACTTTCTCGTGTGACCGGAGATGACCAACAATTTTTGGAGGCGCCAGAATTTTTTTTTTTTTTTTTTCTTTTTTAGGGGCGGGAGGGGGGGGGGAGCGCGCGCTCCCGGCGCTCCCCCCCCCTAAATCCGCGCCTGTGTGTTCATTTACAAAACGGCCTGATCAATGACAAGTCAGTGCACAAAATACATAAATATCACAGTCTCAATTTGTTAATAATTAACAAAACTACATTCTGCACATAGACTCGGGTATTTTTATGCATGTATATTTATTAATTTATCTCTCTCTGATATGACAAAATAAACCGGTAATGTGGTGCCAAAATTGCCAGTGGTAATGGGTGTAGATATTGTGGCACGTACTACATTTCTAAGAATGTTGACCCTTCAGCACAGTAACTTACATCATTTCGTATCGTGTTATCTAAATAGTAAGTTCTAAGAAAGATATACACCTCAACTATAAAAATAGGTGCAAAACTACCTCCCCCATGTTGTTCTGAAGGGAAAAGAAAAAACTTCGAGCATATTTTGCAACCATAAAGTCATGATGCACTGACCGATTCTCGATACTTCAGAATATCTACATTTTCAAATCACAAAATCCTTGAAAGTGTTGTCTTTTAAATGATTGTTCCTTAAGTTGTGCGGTGGATTGTTTACACTCGATTTTCTCACACAGCAGCCAAATACTGGCTTATCCATGAGCAGATATTGGTGCAATGATTTACAAGTGGATAACTAATGATATATGATGTTAACAGTAAAAGAAAATGCACAGAACCTGTCTGTCTTTCCAACAAACACCATGCACCTAGCTATCTCCAAATTCCTCCTTAACATTATCGGAATAGCAAGGCCACGTATTGTCTGTGGGTTTCTCATGATAAACTTGGAGCTAATGCCAATGTTTATGACTTTTTTTTCTTGGCAAATCTTAAAAATCCTCTTCTCTGAAACCGCTCACCCAATACGAGACCTGCATATTAATTCCCGCCACAACGGCATTCCTGATTGCCTTTAGTCTTGCTTGGCGAGATACGGGTCGGTTATTGTGTGGACAAGCGGGAAATTACTAATGTTTAGGAAATAAAGAATACTTAATAAAGGCAGATGGAAATTTTCTTATATATGGCTTGGGAAAGACTAGATAAATACGAGTTTGGCATTTGTAAACCCAAATTCTCAAAAAGCCCTAATTTTGTGAGAAATGAGCATACGGTCCTGACTGTGACCGTTTTGTGACCCGCACGTCTCCGTGATCTTTGTGGCTGGGAACTAATGTGCATGCTGTGTACTGCTTTTATATCACAAAGGAGAACTCCTGGGGACTCCTACTTCTTAATTTGTTCACCAGGTAGCGCTGCATTTTTTTCTAAAGTTAATTTGTGGGGGGGGGTCGCTTTTTTCGCCTTCTTCTCCAGAACCGTCACTCAGATTAAGCTGAAACTTTGTGGATATGTTCCTTGTGAAAAGGTCAAACAAAGTTGTTCACAAGGTGGCACTGCTGTGGAATTTACTGATTATTAACGAGTTTTTCAATGCGGGTACTTATCGGTAAATGCATATTTCCTATTGTTTACTATGTGAATCTATGGGCATTCTAATGCTTATTCACATTTTCGACTTCTTCTCTGAAATTGTCATCCAGATTGACTTCAAACTCGGTGGACTGTACCTTGGGTGGGTCTCTTCTAGGTTTGTTCAAATGGTTGTGCTCCAGTGATTTTTGGATTTTTTATAATTCTTTTGTTATTTTTGGGACAAATCTTAAAGAATCTTATTCTCCCAAACCGCTCACCCAATTGCTTTGATATCACACCGAAACACTCCTAGAGACCCCCACTTCTTAATTTGTTCACCACGTGGTGCTGCAGTTTTATGCTATTCTTTATGGTTTTTGTTTTTTTTGTTTTTTGTGTTTTGTTTTTTTTTGTTTTTTGCTATTTTCAACTTCTCAAGAACCGTCACTGAGATTAAGCTGCAACTTGTGGATATGTTCCTTGTGGAAGGATCAAACGAAGTTGTTCACTAGGTGGCATTGCTGTGGAATCCTGATTTTTAACGAGTTTTTCAATTCGGGTACTTATCGGTAAATGCACCTTTCCTTTAGATTTCTAAGTGAGTCAATGGGCATTCTAATGCTAATTCACATTTTCGGCTTCTTCTCCGACACCGTCAGCTAGATTGACTTCAAACTTGGTGACAATGTACCTCTACCAGGTTGTTCAAATGGTCATGTTCTATTGATTTTTTGTTGTTGTTTGTTCTTTTTTGGGGGCAAATCTTCAAAAATCTCCGAAACCGCTCACCCAGTTGCTTTGATATCACACAGGGACACTCCTAGAGACTCCTAGTTTGGTTTTCCGTTATTTGTTCATTTTTGTTGCTAAACATTTAAAGAACATTTTTTTCCAAAAGTACTGGTCCATTTGCTTTGAAATTAAAGAGGGACGCTTCTGGGGACCCCAGACCTTTAATTGTTCAAGAGATGGCACTGCAAGTCTTTTTCCATTTGTTAACAATGTTTGCTTGTTTGACTTCTCCCATACTGTAAGTTGGATTCTCTTAAAACTTTATGGGAATATAACTGGACTTGATACCCGCCATTTTTTAGTAGATGTGATTTAATTTTCTGAGTGTAACAAATTAAGAACATCAGGACAAATCGTTAGGGAAAGTAGGTGTTCACATTGTTACTGTACAATACAGATAGCAGCAAATCGGACATCTTATGTGATATCTTGTTTTACGATTGGCAAGGGTATATGTACATGTCAGCTGAGCACAGGACTGTCACAGTCCCTTTGTTTTTAGATCAACTGACTTGTCAGTAAGTTGAGCTTAAAGGATGGGTTTGCGTCCGTGATCTGTCCAAAAGCTCATTCTTGAATTCTTCTGTAAAATCTGTTTAGATTCTTATTGATGGTCATTTTAGGCCTAGAGGGCTTTTCTGATGGATTGATGTTGGTGTTGGTGTCACTTTGTGGACTTATATGGATGATGATCATTGTTGAGATGGTGGTTGCAAGTAGTACCTTTTTAAATACTGAATTTTATAGACATTTTCAACAAGTTAAGAACCTCCGCTTACAAATTCTCTGATGTGATGCAAATTTTGGTCCCTTTTCATAAATTGTATGGTCCTGTATGTGCATGAATGACACAACTGTTCAAGCCAATTTACTGAAATAGGCCTATAATTTCAAACAAAACTATTTGCATTCTGTCATGTGAAAACTAGATAAGGTTTTTTCCCCCCCTATGGACCTTTGCACTTACGTTTTGGTCTCTTTTGGGTAAATACGAACTATAAATTTATATGTTTCAGCTATACATACCAAGGAACATTGCCTTTGGTCGGAATTGACTTGGATTTGTTTTGTTAGGACTACGGTTTGGATATGGTAATCACACTGTCTAATTTAGCTAGATCCACTTCAGGTAGGTATGTGCCTAGGGTGGGGCTCGATAAAATGGTCATGCTCCAATGATTTAAGATTTTGGGGGGTTCAATTTTTGGTGAAATCTCTTCAAAAAGGCTGGGCTAATTGCTTTCGACCTGCATAGGGACACTTCTGAAGATTCCTAGACCTAAATGGTCACTTAGATTCTTCTGAACCTTTGTGGAAATGTAGCCCGTGGAAGGGTTAATCAAAGGTGTTCACTCAGTAAAGATATTCTACATGCCTGATTTTTAAGGTATTTTTTAATTTGGGCACTTATGGCTTAATGCGTAGCTTCCTATTGATTACAATGCGAACCAATAAGGATTGCAAGGGTAAGTTATATTTTCACTTCTTCATAAACCGTCCTAGATATTCACTTCAAGCTTGGTGAATATGTGCCGTGGGTGGGCTTCTACCAGTTTATTCAAATGATCATGCTTTATTTGTTTAAAAATGCACATTTCTGTTCATTTTAGGCAAAATCTAAAAAAATTTTATCGAAACTGCCAAGTCAATTGCTTTGAAATTACAGAGGGACACTTCTGACGACCTCTAAACGTTAATTTGTTCAACAAGTGTCGCTGTAAATGTTTTCCGCTTTTTCAAGGTAACTTTCATGTGTTTTCATTTTTCTTGACTTTTTGTTTCAAACCGTAAGTAGGATCCTCTCTCTTCTTACTTTTTGAGAATGTACGTGGTTTTAATCTCCACCATTTTTTGTTCATTACATGGTGGTGTTGTCATTTTCCAATATTTACCAAGTAATCAAAATTCGAAAAAAATGGTAGGGGGAGATGTTCGTGCTGGGAGCGGTGATGATGGTTGTAAACAAAGGTGACCTTGGTATCATTCTGATGTTCGCAGGACCGTTTCAGTCTGTGCATGTAATGTCAGCTGAGCACATGACTGTCACAGTCCTCTTGGTGTTTTTTTTGTTTTTTGTTTTGTTTTGTTTTGTTTTGTTTTTTTTATTTTATTATTATTATTATTTGTTTTGTTTTGTTTTGTGCGTGCGCGCGCGCGTGTGTGTGTTTGTGTGCTGTTTTCTACGTCTCCAAAACGTCTGTCATAACCTATTGTTCTGGAACTTGGAAATTCAGCTGGTGAAAGATTGAACATAAATCGTCACAACCATTATGTGTTTTTCAATGAAGTTTTCAGTTATGGTACTTATCAGAAACAATACCCAGCCAGGCACATCTTTATTTTTCTATTGATTTGGTGTGTTTTTTGTATGAACAGAACTGGACAGTTAAATTCCATTGCAAGATTACTATGGTGCATCAACTTTTCTTATTCTAGAAACGAAATATTGGGTGGATGTTGGATTAAACTCGACATGGAGAAGCCAGGCAGCGAGACACAGGTGCGGCAGATCAGCTTCTCGTGTGGGCTGTGGTGTGTTTGTCAAAAAGAGACGGAGATTATGTGTGACAAAAACTAGCTGTGCAGAAACGCACAATTTTGTATGCGCTTTTCATAAATAGCCATCAGCCTCGCATAATAAAAGACGTCACTATATAGGTCTATCTCGGTGGACAGGTTTCCAAGCAGATATTTTCAAATGCGATGCGCCAATGAGTATGGATAAAATACTTTTGAATGGCACTATACCAGGGGGGAGTCTGCAAAGAGTTTTTGGAATCTGAAAATTCTTTATCAAAAGAAAGAAGTCCTGTCTAACACATATTTAAATGTTCAAGGCATACGATTTCCATTTAGGCTTTCACTCGTATTATTTATGCTTTAGGCCTAATTATGTGGTTTGAGTGTGGGGTTACGGGTATCAGTTACATATCATATGTATATATTGACAGCGATACCCCACGAGGGTCATCCAAGAAGTGTTGGCAATGGTCCATTATACTGTCATAACTTACATATAAATATACGTAGCATTTTTCCATCTCATTCTTTCCACACTGTCCCCTTTGATAAATGGCCACCATTGCACCCGCTTTGCCATTGATCAATTGACCCACACCCACCACAAATGTGAGGAAATATATCCCTAACGAAAGAACTTCACATAGTAAGTTCTGTTCCAGGGTTTGCCTGCTTAACCCGCCATGGGCATGGTAGATATTTTTTCCGTATCTAAACTTAAAGGCGAGTGAAAATTAAAATTTTCTATGGCAGAGGCGGTTCAATACTACACATTTTGCAGAAAGATTTTAGTAGATCCACAATTGCAAAGAAATAAACTATCCCATAAATACAGATCCATAAATCATGATTATTAGATATAGTCACTGTAAATTCAGATGACTGCATGACACAATCAATTTTTCAAATTTTTACAAATAATCACTATAGTAGATGGCATATTATGGTATACATATGCCTTGCACTCAACAAGACTTTGACTCTCGTTTTTACCTCAGCTGACTTGTCAGTCAGCTGAGGTTTTTTGAGGGTCTGTCGTCCGTCGTCCGTCCGTCGTCCGTCCGTCCGTCGTCCGTCCGTCCGTCGTCCACAATTCACATTTTCGACTTCTTCTTAAAAACTGTCCGCCAGATTCACTTCAAACTTGGTGGAGATGTGCCTTGGGTGGGTCTCTACCAAGTTTGTTCAAATGGTCACGGTCCAGTGATTTTTGGATTTTTAATGAATTTTTTTGTTCTTTTTTGGGTAAGTCTTAAAAAATCTTCTTCTCCGAAACCACTCACCCAATTGCTTTGATATCACATAGGAACACTCCCTGGGACACGTAGTTCTTAATTTGTTCACCAGGTGGCGCTGCAATTTTTTCCTAATTTTTTATGAATTTTTATGTGTTATAGCTATTTTCGACTTCTTCTCCAGAACCATCACTGAGATTAAGCTGAAACATGGTGGATATGTTCCTTGTAGAAGGGTCAAACAAAGTTGTTCACTATGTGGGAACGCTGCAGATTCCTGATTTTTAACGATTTTTTCAATTCTGGTACTTATCGGTCAATGCAGCTTTCCTATATATTACTATGGAAGTCAATGGGCATTCTAATGCTAATTCACATTTTTGACTTCTTCTCCAAAACCGTCATCCAGATTAACTTCAAACTTGGTGGCAATGTACCTTGGGTGGGTTTCTACCAATTTTGTTCACGTGGTCATGCTCCAGTGATTTTTGGATTTTTAATGAATTTTGTTGTTGTTTTTTTTTGACAAATCTTAAAAAATCTTCTTCCCCGAAACTGCTTACCCAAATGCTTTGATATCACACAGGAAGACATCTAGGGACTCTTTGTTGTTAATTTGTTCACCAGGTGGCGCTGCAGTTTTTTTCTAATTTTTTTTTTTGAATTTTTGTGTGTTATAGATATTTTCGACTTCTCCTCCAGAACCGTCACTCAGATTAAGCTTACGCTTGGTGGATATGTTCCTAATGGAAGGGCCAAACAAAGTTGTTCACTGTGTGGGAATGCTGAGGATTCCTGATTTTTAATGATTTTTTTTTCAATTCGGCTCCTTTGGGGTAAATGCACCTTTCCTATTGATTACCATGTAAGTCAAAGGGCATTCTAATGCTAATTTACATTTTCGACTTCTTCTCCAAATCCATCATCCAGATTTACTTTAAACTTGGTGGCAATGTACCTTGGGTGGATGTGTACCAGGTTTGTTCCAATGGTCATGTTCCAATGAATTTGGATTTTTTTATGATTTTTTTTCAAAAATCTCTACAAAAGTTTTAATAGGAAAACTTAACATGGGAATTTCTTGTAATGGTCATAACTTTAATAATATTGACCAGATTTAATTCAAACTTGGTGGGGATGTGCCTTAGGTAGATCTCTACCATGTGTGTTCAAATGGTCACGCTGTATTGATTTTGGATTTTTTATGAATTTTTTTGTTTTTTGGGGGGCAAACCTTCAAAATTCTTCTCCTCTGAAACCACTCGCCCAATTGCTTTGATATCGTACACAGACACTTCCGGGGACCTGTAGTTCCCAATTTGTTCACCAGGTGGCGCTGCAATTTTTTTAATGAATTTTTTGTATGGTTTTCCTATTTTTCACTTGTTCTCAGAACCATCCTTCAAATTAAGCTGAAATGTGATGGATATATTGTTGTGGAAGGTTCAAACAGTTGTTTACTAGGTGGCACTGCTTTGGATTCCTGATTTTTAAGGATTTTCAATTCGGGTACTTATCGTTCAATGCAGCTTGCCTATTGATTACTATATGTATGTAAGTCAATGGGCATTCTAATGCTAATTCACAGGACAACTGACACGATATTTACTGTTTACTTGATAACTTGAGATCTGTTTTGAGTTAGCTACACGTTAATTATTCTGTATGAAGGTCATGCTGAGACAGTACATGAATGACCTTGACCTCGTTTGTGGGGTCACAGTGCAATAACATACATGAACTTTACTCTTCATTATAACTTGAGAATTACTTGAACTTTGATGTTGCACATGTAGGTGTTCTTCTATAAAGGTCAGACTTACTCAGAACATGGTGTCCTTGATCCTTTCCCAAGTTCATAGATCTGCAAGTGTGATGAATGTCAAGATCAGCTGAGGCACGGGCTGTTCACACAGCCCTCTTGTTTATACGAGTACTGAAAGGGCTGGTGCGCAAAGTCCTTTCATGGTTATTCTAAAAACATGCAATGACAATGGTGCGATACAAGCGCATAACTGTCAGAGGATGGACACGGATTCAGAAGTATACTCCCGAAGAATTGAAACTTAACAAATTCATTGTTGTCCTATTTATGAAACATTGTGATAGTGAAATTTTCAGACATGCACAGTGAGTGCATTGGCGAGGAAGCGTAGAGAGAACAGACTTTTTTCTTCTTCACAGTTCTTTACCAAACTGACTTATACTTTGCCTTTGGTTCAGAACTTCAAGGAAAATGTGACACTGTTGCTTATTGTATTTCAAAACAGCTACAATGTTTCATTTGCTTCATGCCTGTTAAAAAAAAAAAACTTATAAAAAATCCCTCCCGTATAATGAAATTGTGCACGATTCACTGTTTTCATTGTAAAATATGCTTTATACATTTTGTATTTCATATTATATGACATATAGAGCGCCCATGAAAGCCGTCGATAAGAAAGCTGTTAAATATTCATGAGCCACCCTGACAACTGTCAACACGGCACGACTCGCTCCCGTCACTAAGTGTGGATCAACAATTACAAGACTGGCAAGTATGTGCGTGATGACGGCTCCGTAGCCTGGGATGAGGCAATTACAGGATAGTCAGGCACGAAGACGACCTGGGAATCAAGTTCAGATAAAACCTGAAACTTTTTTTTCGCACTCATCGTCACGTACTGGCGGAAATTACCTGCAGCCCGCAGTTTTCCAGGTGATTTGAAGCTGACCAGCGTTACCGTGTCTGTGGATTAATTAATCATGTTTCAGTGACCCGCGCTATGAAAAACAGACTGGTCAAATCTCACCTCACCATATATCTTAGTGAAGTTACTTTTTCTGATCAGACTAAATTGTGTCACATTTCACGAGGTTTTTAAGGTAAAACCCCACAAAATAAGGTCGCCAATCAACACACGTCCTTTGACGCCATTTTGGAAGGCTCGAGCTGTCGAGAGCAGTCAATCACGGAGACGGCGTCAAACTTTTTTCTTTATATTTGAAGTATTTTTTCCACGACTGTAACAAATTAAGTTCAAGCATACTCCTATATTGTATCAAACAGCAAAGATGCCGGTTGCTCAGACTAGACTGGAGACTTTACAGATCTGTAAACTGATACAGTGTGTGCGCGATGGCGACAAAAGTCGGATTGAAAAAATGACTCTCAATGGAGTGCCTCAGTTGATCAATTTCAATGAGCCACAACAGGGAGACACAGCGCTCAACATTGCGGCGGCCGCCAATGACGAGGGCATGATCGAGTTTCTCTTGGAGCTGGGAGCACATCCCGATGTGGTGGACACCAAAAGACGCAGTGCTGTGATGCGGGCTGCTGAGTATGGTCACGTCCAGTGCCTGGAGAAACTTGCCAAGGCTGGAGCTGACATGAAACTGACTGATCTGGAAGGCAAAGGTAAAAGACAACGCAGTAAATAATGTCATAATATGATCAAACTCAGTATTACATCAAGAAGAAAAATAATATTATATGTGCACAGGGACTTGTGTATACATCTCTGACATGTATGTATGGGCGGGAGGCCTATTATTGTGATCATTTTGACACAAGCACAGCTCAGAAACCTCTTACAGTACAAAAAGAAATACATGTAATGACAATAGTACAGATGATGATGAAACAACATAAATGAATAATTTCAAAATTAAAGCCCACAATATTATGGATATATATTTGGATCAGTTCATGCCCATGTTATCTACATATTAAAATATATGTTTCATTGATAAAAAATAAAACATAACAAAGATGTCATAGCATGAGAAGAGAAAAAAATGTTTATTTGAGGCAAAATCAGAGGTGTCAAGTTGCCCAGCATACAAAACAGGAGCTCAAACAAGAAAAAGATGTAAAAAAAAAATAAAATAAAATAAAAAAATAAAAACAAACAAAAACAAACAAAAGACAGGAGTCATATTATTCTATTTTATAATGGCAGAAACCGGCAACAAGGTGGGAGATGGACAAATTTAGAAAAAAAGGGGAGATTTTCCAAATTGGAAGACTTTGGCACCAAAATCATAATGTAAATGCTGCATTTGAATAAGTTTCATCAAACTGGGAAAGACTTTTTAGACATACTGTTTCTTTATTTATCTATTTTGCAATCTTTTCATTTTAAAGGGGCCTAAGCTGCATCAGTCAACTAACATAGAAAAGCAACAACAGTAGTGTGAATAGTAAAGGGTCTTGCTTTGTCTACCCCAATTACATACACACAGACACACACACATACAAACACACACGTACAAACAATGATATAAAATGGGCTGAAGTTTTTAATGAGCTTATTAATTGTTTTAGAATAATGAATTGTTTGATCATTAAATGTGATTTTAACACCTGCAAAGTGACTATGATCCACTGACATACTACCAGTAACATATGGCAGTAACCTTTTCCTAGATTGAGGAAAGGTCACATCAGGACTTAATACACAAAATATGGTGTTTCATGAGATAAATGAATAAATAATCCAATACACAAAATGTTTGAAGGCAAGAGGCATATGTTTCTAATGAATGGGAGTAGTTACAGCAGCTGCAGGTAAGGCCACATAGAAAATATCCCAATTTATCATCAGTGATTTTAAAACAAAAGTGTTGAGGGAGGGAGTTTTTTTTTCTCACTTCCCTCCAAATCATATACTGTATGGTTTGCCGCTGTGACACATAAATTGTCCCTCACTGCTGTTACAAGAAGGCTGTAATATAGTTCTCTTGATTGGCGCTAAAGGTGCTGACCATGCAAGGCATTAATTGAAGCTTTGTCAGCGATATTTTTCTCAAATATTTACAAATAAAAAATTTCGTGCGGCACAAAAAACAAAAATGATGCAGGCACTGATGAGAAACTGGGATATTTTATGTGGCCTAAACACAAAATTTTGATGGGGCACAGATTAATTTGCATGAATACACGTACAAGGAAGACAGGCCACCTCATTGTCTGTACCAAAATACAAGTTCTTAGGCCACCAGACTTCTAGGGGTGGAGGGTCTGCTTTTGCAGGCATGGTTTATGGTTGTATTGATTTTGAATAACTGGTTGCTTTTCCAGTTGAGGTATGATACTCAAGTTGCAGGGCTGCCAACATTGGAAAGCGTGATTCCAGGACAAGTGACTGTCATAGGTCAAAACAAGCACCGGAAGAGTGCCAAGCACCTCTAGGGGGTTCTGGGAGCATGCTCCCCCATAAAAGTTTGAAAATCAACAAGCAAAATGGTGCATTCTGAGACAAAAATCTTTGTTGTTCCAAGGTATTGCTTTGCTCTCTTATAGCTTGGAAAAACAAAGATTTTTGTCTCAAAATGGACCATTTCGCTTTTTATTTTCAGTTTATTTTCACTTTTGTTGTAATGTAGGTAAAAGTTAAATAAACCAAGATACAAATATAAGTGGCAAAATCAGCATGTATTTCAAATACATATGCCTTTCTGTGATACAAGCTTGGGAATTTGTCACGTTGAAGTAAAATAAATCAATATACATATACAAGTGGCAAAATCAGCATGCATTTCAAATACATTATGGCCTTCTGTGATACCAACTTGGGAATTTGTCAAATAAAAGTAAAATAAATTCATATACATATAAAGTGGCAAAATCAGTATGTATTTTAAATACACTGTAGCCTTCTGTGATAGCCACGGGAATTGTTGTGTAATACCTGAGTATGAAACTACCATCCTGCCATAAGACTGAATCTCAAAAGTCACCATAAATATTTCACTAAATGACAGTCAATATTTGACTACATGTATCAACTTGTCCACAAAAATCAAAATAAGTAAAAAGTGAATCAAAATCTCCATGTGTGGTATAGTACCTGAGTATGACACTATCACCCTGTCATAGGACTAAATCTTAAAAGCCACCATAAAATATTTCACTTAATGACAGCCACTATTTGACCATCAAATTGTCCACCTTCCGCCATTTGACCAATGCGATATGTGTTTACATTTCTTAAATCAGGGTCACAGAAAAATGAGGACAGTAGGCCTACACACGCTCAAAGAGGGCACCCTGGAATTGGTTTAACATCGATTTTGTTGTTGTTGTTGTTGTTGTTGTTGTTGTTGTTTTAAATTCCGGGACAATTTGAACAAAACTGGGTGAGGTGGGACAGGGTTTCCATTCCTGGACTGTTCCAGATGATCTGGGATGATATATATATATATATATATGTACACACACACACATACATACATACATACATGCTTCTTAAGATTTTTACCCTAGTTTCTCGTTACCAGAAAACAATTTTGCTGACATTTGTATGTAAGACCATGTATGATGAAATGTCCTAGGTCAATAACTCTCTGTGGTGTGCAATGCACCCAACCTGCTCCAACAAAAGCTGTGAACTCAATCGTACTCTGACCAGAAATGGGTTAAAATACAGTTCAATGGTAATGCAAGTCTGCAGCCTACATTAAATCTTGTGTGTTGAGCTGAATCAGAGATGCCAACATTCAAAACTCTATAGCAGGGACACTAAGTTGATTTAAACATGTTTTATTTCTTAAAGTACAATGCATAGTTACACAACAGTGTATTGAATTAATGACACAAGTTTTGAGGGGCAAATACATGTAGTTCATTTTGTTTTACCTGACATACACAGTTACCTGACAACTTTTTCTTGGAACGGATGCTGTTAAAATAATGAACTTTCACTGTACCAATACTCATTACCGTAATAGGTAAAGCTGTGTTATATTATGTATTGTATTGAATGTCAGTGATGCTGGGGAGGGGGTTGGGTGGGGTAAGGTGCCAGACGGAAGGCAGCACATGCCTCTGTGTAACCCCAAACATGGCAACCTACATGATCAATGCATTTTACTTATTTGGGTTATATATATATATTTTATCTCGATGTACATGTGCTACCTCTTCTCCAGAAATGGAGGTTTCAACAAATTATTGTTACCATTATTACTGCACCAGTGAGTTTTCACTGTACTAACACTCTTTAATAGGTAAAGCTATGTTGTATTACTCCAGGGAGCTTGTTCCCATGAGGCCAAGTCTATCAACCACTCTATGATAGGTGTCAATGCATTTAAATTAAGTATGAATCAGCTGCTCTTTAATTGGCATAATTGAGCTAATTGTGTACAGTTATGTTCAACAAGCATGGAAGAATAGCCATAAAGTACTGGTCTGTGAGCTTCGTAATAATTTATAACAGCACAGTAACAAATACAATGATTCACAGTTGCCAGCATGCACTTGACAATGAAAAAGTATGTTGTCATTCTTTCCCAGCAAAAAAATGTATTGCCAAAAGGTGACAAGGTTAAAGATGGGCCATTCCACTCACCAAGTGTACAATATTGTTCCATAAGGCACTGTTTGTTGCATTTTGAAGTTTATATATATATATGTACTAAGTTATCTAAATATATTTTTGTATTTTTCAAAAGTATATAAGCTTAAGGTAAATCAAATCGGGTGTTGGTGTCAGAATACTTTTGTTTGTACATGCATTGTGCTAGGAGACAGTCTGCTGTTTAGGATAGGTACTCAATAATTCACCTCACTTCAGTGTACATGTAGGTTTCAACCATGAATCTTCTGTCAAATTATTGCATATAGGTGCAATAAAACTAGATTGCTTATATTTGAATGCATTAAACATTTACAGTTTAATCTGTAGAGTAGCCAATAACAGTATGCATGTAATATATATGAAATAAAAAACATGTAAAATATTCCCATTTGTAGGTGGTCGAAATTGCAAGTTTCATACCCAAACAACCATTATTGTAGGACCATATTAATTAACTCTTTCAATGCTATATTCTAGACTCAGTCAACAACTTTCAATGTGTTTTGGCAGAAAACCACCCACCTCCCAAGTGCATAAGGAAAGCTGTTGCTCCAGATCATGTATGTTGTCATAACTCATTCCACCCAGATAGAAGACCAAGTCAACAGCTTTCCTTGGCACACTCTGGGCACAATAGAGCACGCCTAGGAAAGATGTTGACCATGGGCATATAATTTGGAAGGATATTCCATGCAAGTTTCATCTAAAATTTTGAAAAAATAATTCCTAAATTAGTAAAATACAATTATTTTAGCAGACAACATTTATAGATATGAGCGGGAAAAGGCATCATTAGGGTGGAATGAGTTAAACTACAGATGTACAGAGATTTTTTACACAGTTGTGATTTTTAATCAGTAATTGTTATCTGAGAAAAAAATCATATGAGCACAACTTTGAGTTGATTAACAAACAAAGAGAATGTTTGATTTTTGTTTACATTTTTATTACCCTGGTTATATTATGAATGTTGATTTCCTCAATAGAATGATGGGAGATCTGTTTTAAAAAGCTTGCTTTTCAGTCTGTTAACATTTGCTGACAGTATAATTTATATGGTACACATACATGTAGTATTCCATGGGTCTATGGCACAGCAATGAAACCTACAGTGCTATACACAAGGCAATACAAAGTCAGTCTGCTGGGTTTTCCACTCCTCTCTTGAAATAGAGGCATGCTGGTACTTGAATGAAAGATTGTGATTAGCACTGAAATAGTGAAGCAACTAAGTGCTTAGTTTATGTCTCTTCCTATGTTCAGACAGAGGTAGTGTGTTTTCATATTACACATGTGCCTGTGTATAGCATGGGTCTACTTCAAAGTCTGTCCACTAGTGTGGGACGATTAAAATGGTTTTCTGACAATAAAAAAATGTACCAGTAAGGTCATATTGTCAGTTGCCAGTATATTGCATGTTAAGTGATATCCCAGTGGTGTGGCAAGAAAAACATTCAAGTGACTGTCACTACAGTTCTTTCTTTGTTCAGAGTCTGGCTCTTCATTATTTTGCTGGGCAAGTAACGGTTAACAATAACTTGCCCTATGTGGCAAGTCGAAAAAAGCATTTAATGTAAGGTCCTGTCTAGTCACATTTTTATACACACCATCTCTTAGTAATGCTTAGGTAGATTTTCTTGAAATTTAGCTGCAGGACCGTATGTGAGGCAGACTTGATGTATATTCGAATTTTCAATACTTTGTCATATTTTTTTATCAGGCCACCTTTCATGCAACTCCAGCTGGACCCCCAATCATGCACGGCAGACAGCTTGCCAGATTTCACTGTTACATGTCTTTATCAACTGACGGTATACTGTATACCTACCTCTATACACACTGGCATTGGAATTTGATTTAACCCTTTCCCCCGTAAACTGGCCAAAACTGGCTGGTGGTCAAATGTCGCCTGCTTCAGTGTTTTTAACTAATTTCAACAGTTATGAAAAACAATTTGACTCAGAAATGTTCATGAGACCTATATCAAGATCACATACCCAGGTCAACAGCTTTCCTTGGCATGGGTTGGGCACTTACCCATGCCAAGGAAAGCTGTTGACTCAGTCTTAATTCAAAGGGGAAAGGGTTAATAAGGGCCATCTAGCTAGTTACAAGTTTATCAGCAGACCATATATTCAGATTCAAAATCTGTTGGAACATGGGTGCCGCCTGACAACAAGTTCAATACTGTTGATGCAGCATCATTTACAAAGTGTCACCTGAAGTATGGCCTGGTCAAAGTACATGTATAACACAGTGGGACATTCATGGCATGGAGCTTCCGGATCAGGAAAATATTTTTTTTTTTAAATCTGTATATTCGGTAATGTCAGAAGTACAACCTGGTATGTTATTATCAACAAGGGTTTTTTAATGTAATAAAAGTATTACCTTAAACTGGTAAAACAGGAAGTGACTTTGAAAGTGTAAATTCTGTGCACTCACAAGGTGATATGATGGCTGCCTTGGAAGCCTGTCCTACCTTGCTCTGCTTGGCTGTACTTGCACTGGGTAATGTTACAAGCGACACCTTGTGGTGCTGGCTGTGTACTAACAACCCCAACTAGTTCTACTGTCACAGGAGGTATGGATACATGTACATACAGCCACAGTGCCTTAATGTTTGTCATTTCTTATTCACGGTTGCAGGAATCATCTTCTATTCAATATCACCAACTCAACGGCACCAGCGATGTTTGGAAATTGCTCTGATGAATGGTGCTGATGTCAACAATAAATCCAATGATGGCTTCCCAGTGTTTTTGACGGCTTGTGAGACAGCAGCTGACAATGAAGAAATGTGCCTTATGATGCTCAAGCGAGGAGCTGACCCAAACAGCAAACATGACGTAGGTGACCATGATTAGGAAGGGTATTGACCTAGGAAGGGGGGTGGGGAATTTGAAGACACCCTATGGGGTGTAAGCTAAGGGTGTACAGAAGTCCCTCATTTGAGAGGGTATTCCAATAAGAGATCATTTGTCATTTAACCCTTAAAGTGCCAATTTATGACTGAGTCAACAGCTTTCCTAGGGACACTTTACGCACAATGTGCACAAAGTGCCCCAAGGAAAGCTGTTGACTAAGACTACTTTATGCTTTAGACTAGGCTTGCTGTTATTTGAATGAAAGGAATCTTCATGAGGAATTTGAATCTTTTAACAATTATATGTTTAACGGTAATGAGAAAAGGACCATTGCCGTGATTAGGACTTTAAGGGTTAAGAAGACCACATTTGTCAGATCCCTAATGCTATTTTTGCTTTGTTATTGGAACTCCTGTGAGAGATCATTGTGCTTTATGTGACCCTGTGCAGACCTGCAGGATGGTCTCTCAAATGAGGGACTACTGCACATAAGCATCAACACAAAGTCCATGTATGAGCACTGCATGGGGAGCCAAGTGGGTGTCAAGGTAGATGAGGAGCGAGGGGTAAACCTTAACAACAATAAACATAAGACAAGTGACCAATTGATGTGACTAGTAAAAGGATCACTAACAAGGTGGATGAGTATTAGCTGAGGTAGGGCCTGTATTTTTCCTGTATTTAACGGAAACGGAATGGAATAATGAATTTTTGTCACCTCTGAAACGGAATTTGCTGTTTTGCCTTAATGAGTTTTACATACAAAGAGAACTACTGAAACAGAATTTGGAAATTTCTGGCTGGTGAAATGGAATTTCTAGTTTTTTGAAACGGAAAAATACAGGCCCTACTGGGGTTGGTAGCTTATGTCATATATTACAACATTGTTGCTAGCATTTTTAGCTTGACATGCTGCCAGAGATCAGGATATCACAATATCATCACTTTTTGTTTATTACTGACATAATATCCCCATTTAGTATGAAAAATAATTACCTCCAGTGCAGACCAAGCTCTGCTTTATCTCAACTACAAGCAAAGTGGTGAAAACACCGACATTGGTCTGTTTAGCAGGCAAGGAAAATCATGTGCCTCATAACACTTGTTATCACAGCAGCAATACTGTATAATCCCAACCTATATAAAGCATTAACTCAATACCGTGTTTGCTATTACTGTTGTTATATATGAAGGTATTATCAATATGTAAATTAAAAGCAAAACAAATCACAATACTTATACCAATGCAATAATCCAGAATTTGCAAACTTACAATTGACATTTTCTGTTGTAACAACTTTACATCAATTGGCTAAAGAGGTGGAAACGCCTGTAAAGTACATGGATATACTGTGAGCATTGGAATCCTATAGGTCATATAGGTCCTGAAAGAAAACTTGGTTTCTATTTTGTAATTGCTTAATAGCATTATTATTTTGCATTACATGTACATGTATAAAATCCAGCTAGTATATGCACATTTACTTATTCTGTACTGAGCTGGAAATAGACCTTATTTTTATATTATTTCTCATTCACTTCCATACAGAAAACTAACCGTACAGCATTAATGGCTGCCGCAGCCAGTGGCAGTGGAAAGGTTGTTCGAGCTATCCTAGAGAGAGGTGCTGAAGTCAACATACTCACAGTTCGAACCAAGATCCATGCAGGTCATGAGGCAGCCAGAGGCGGCTTCTTTGAGGTCCTGGCAGCCATGTCTGCGTATGGAGCCAATTTTGACATGTATGATGACCAGGGCAATTCACCCATTCACCTGGCAGCTCTGAATGGCCATGATCAGTGCTGTAAATACTTGGTCCAAAGAGGTATGCACAATAATGGTTCAATTTTAGATTTCTCGAACATAAGAAAATTTTTTGGGTTGGTAAGTAGTAAAAAATCACTCAAAGCAAATATTTTAAAATTAAACAATATCTCAGTAAGTGTATTGAAGCTGCATCAGAATCATGTTATGCGTCAGTTTTCTCCATATTTCAGGTCACTTGAAACCATTGACTCATTTTTATATTTTATTTTTCACTGGCACATGCTGTAAAAACTTAAAGTTGAGGGAAAAAAAACACCAGTCAGTTAGGTCATGATAAACAATAAACACTTCTTTCAGTCTTATATATACATAGGAAGACCTACTTTTATGTACTTATATCTTATGTCTCTGTTGTTACGTATGATCGTCAAGATTCATTCCATATTTCTAATATACGTGTCAAAGACCCCAAATATTTGATGGCTTCATAAAAAATGATTTTATTCCAGGCTGCAATCCAAAGCCTAAAAACAATGAAGGTCAGACAGCAAGGACTCTTGCAAAAGATGCTGGGCACAAATTAGCAGTCAAGGAATGCCGTAAAGGAGAGAAGATTTTCGGAAAGACAGGGAAAAACAACGAACCTTGGGCTATTCTCCTGTATGATTATGTGTTTGAAAGACGAGATGCTTTTGAAGAGATGTTCAAAAAATTTGATGCTGATGGTGTTGGCACATTGCCGAAAGATGACTTTGTAGAAGGACTACAAAATATGGGGGCACCAATCCCACCAGAAAATGACCTAAAAAGACTTCTTCAGGGTCATGACAAAGGACGAGATGGAGATATCCTATACATGGATTTCCTTGGAGGTAAAAAGTATGTAAACAAACTTTATTTAATGAGTGCTTTTGAAGGAAAGAAAAAGAAAAAGAAAGGAGGAAAGGGTAAGAAAAAGAAGGGGAAGACAAAGATCCTGATGCCTATTTGTACACAGCCTGACGGGGCCCGTTCCTCCGATGGTGGACCACCACAGATATTTGTTTCACGCCATATTCATTTTACGGACACTGGTCGATTTGATCGAGACAAGCCTCCAGAGCACGTATTGCAGGATGATTCCGGATGGTACTTACACCGACCTGATAAAACGTATATCAATTTAAATGATGCAGTCAGGCATAAAGATTCAGATACACTGAAGGATGCATTAGACAAAGGACTGGATATAGATACCAGGGACAAGTACTTTAAGACGCCTCTTATGGTGGCTTGCTCCAGTGGAAATTTACAAGTTTGCAAATTTTTAATTGAACATGGGTAAGTTTATTTTGTTTGGATTCTTCCACCGGTATATACTTACTTGGGTCTTGGAGAGTTCACAGGCAGGCAGATAACCCGACATAGCATCTGTACAAATGTATTCGTGTCAGTATCCTCTGGCAGCAGGGACTGCAAAGTGGCACATTTATATATCTGCAAAGATGCCCACCAAGGGTTGTTAGCATGATGCATTAGCATTAACCCTTTCCCCCTTGAATTAAGACTGAGTCAACAGCTTTCCTTGGCATGGGTTGGGCACTAAGTGCCCAACTCATGCCAAGGAAAGCTGTTGACCGGGGGCATGTGATCTTGATAAGTCTCATGTACATTTCTCAGTCAATTTTTTTTTCATAACTGTTGAAATTAGTTGAAAACGCTGAAGCAGACGACGTTTGACCACCAGCCGGTTTTGGCCGGTTTGAGGGGGAAAGGGTTAAAGGGAAAGCAAAGTGCTATTTATACCAAGGGGCTAATTACATATTTGTATATATATGCATGGGACACTGACCAGTGCACTTTACTTGTTATCAGCCTAAAAAGTGGGCAACACCTCAGCCAATTGTACCTTGTCTGGATCACAGGACGACATGAAAAAAGCTAATTATCACACAACTATCATAGAAAGATGTCACACTTAAAGAGCCCATCCACAAAACAAAATGTGGTCCACTTTCCCTTTAATAACCTTTTCTATTCGTGACTTTAGTATTTTGTGATTTGTAATGATAATTTCAGCATAAGACACTACCCATGTCAGTGAATGTATTTTCTTCCATCAACTTTGCTTGCAAACCTTTGGGGGCCCTCTACAAAATTAATTATGAGTATGACTTGAACTGTCACAAGTTTTTTTTTTTGTCCTTCTGTGGCTTCTAACATCCTCTATCATGCACTATATGTGGATATGACATACTTCTTAATGTTCCGTCATGAAACTCCTTGAAATTCCAATTTATGCAGAGCCTCCAAGTCTCCCACCTGGGTGGGAGATCTCCTGCTTTTTTGTACTCTTTTTTACAAAGTTTCCTGTTTGCCTGCTTTTTATAAACTGTCTCCCACTTATTGTAAAATTTAAAAAAGTAGCATTATTCCATCTGTGGCTGTAAAGTTGCGCTGTTTTGCCGAATTGTTGTACTAGTCTATATATATGCGCGGAAAATGTCTTGATGGTGCCTAACATGGTTCAAAATCCAGGCAGGAAATGCTGATGCAAATTTCAAATTTGTCCTGGGGGAGCATGTCCCCTCACCCCCAGCTATGCTTCATGCCTTTGCTGCTCGCCCTCCCGCTTTTCAGTACCTGCAGGAGGAAGATCTCACACTTTTAAGATAGGCTACACTGGGGGCTTTGTTTATATGTATTCTCATTGGCTATAATTTAATAGGAGTCCCCCTAGCCACATCAATTTTTTATCATTATGTACATATTTCTCAATATTGAAATCGTCATTGTATTGATTGGCTAAAATAAATGAGTTTTGAGTTTGAGTTTGAGTATAAGAATAAAGGCCAATCTTCTCATTGAGGGGATTGTGAATCATATCTCTGCCAAGGACTTGTGATTTTTGGTACATGCATAGAGCACCAGCAACCAATCCTTTAAAGCAGGAATGATGATTGCATGTTGACCCAAAAGCACCTTCAATTACTCAAAATAACAAATTTTGTCCACATCGTTGTAGAAAGCACTGGAGAGAACAAACTTAGATTTACCAAAAAATAATTGTTTTCATGGATTGACCTTGTAAATGTTATGATGTTTTTACAACTTACCTACAAAATAAATGAATGGCATGTACGTCTCATCATTTTGTAGAGCTAATGTGAATGCCCAGGATAATTTCAAGTGGACACCTCTGCATCATGCAGCACATGCTGGCCTTGTTGATGTCGTAGAATTACTCCTTGATAATGGAGCCCAGTTGGAGGCCATCACAATGAATGGAGCGACCCCACTCATGAGGGCGATCGAGAGCTCAAGAGTCGAAGTTGTAGAGTACCTGATCGCAAAGGGGGCTAAAGTGCAAATAGAAAACAAAAAAGGTAATATGCTGTAACTTAAGTTTACCTTTAACAGGAGAACAGTGTGAACAGCCTGTGCTCAGCTGATCCAGATGTACTCATATCATAAGAAGTCCCAACCTCAACTGAACTGAGCTTCAACTACATGTATAGCTTGAGCTCAGCTAAAATGAGCAGAGCAAAGCTGAGCTGCATGAACTTTTAGCTGATTGTACATTTATAGGAGTGACCCAGATACTTAATTGTTGGCCTATTATGACAAAACAATCATTTCAAACTTGAAATGTGTGTGTGTGAGGCTTCCTTTAAACAGAGCCAACAGACAAAAATATTGCAGACCAAAAATGCAAATAGTAAATGGACATCACTGTGATCCAGATACTTGACCTATTGACCTAGTTGTACGAAATGACATATTTATTCATCCTGACTCACATTTGTCTTAGGTTTTATGAAACAAAATCAAAGTAAAGGGCAATTAAGTTATACTCAAGAAAGCATTTGCTCCTTGATGAATTGCTGTGACCAAGATGTATGACCAAGTGACCAAATTTTCATTCACAGCATGTATTTTCAGTCCTCTGGGTAGTTTTGTCAAAAAAAAAGCAGGAATTTGTCACTGTAATGTAGTTTTCTAGATGGATGCACCCATGAGTTTTGATACACATTTTCCTTGGATAAAACTAAATAAAACTTGAAAGGTTTATCTGAGGTGCATTCCAACAAAGTTTGAAGAAAGTGCAGCTTGTAGATGTGGAGTAGAGGTCAATACTTCAAAAAAAAAAAAAACACACACAAAGTAGGGATGGAAAATGCAGCACTACTTGTTGAACCGATGAGGTCTGCAGTCCCTAGAGGTTTCCTTGAGAGATTTTAAAACAAATGGCTCGGCAGTTTCAGAGAAGAAGATTTTTTAAGTACTTCCCAGTCGAGTGAATGAGTTTGGTGGAGACTGAGTCAGGCTACATGCTTAGCAAGTTTGAAGAGAATCCAGCATGTGATTTGGGAGATTTGGTTACGAAAACACACAAAAAATTAAAGGAAAAGGAAAAAATAAAAAAAATGCAGTGCTATATTTACCTGTTGAGCAAAATTCAGATCTAGGGGTGTCCAGAAGTGTTCATATGGAATTTTGAAGCAGTTGGTCAGGTAGTTTCAGAGAAGATTTTCCTCCAAAATGGACAAGAAAATTCACAAAAATACAAAAATCATTGGAGCTTGGCCATTAAAGTAAACTTGGTACCAAACCACCTGTGCTACATACATGAAGCTTCACGTGAATCTGGCCAACAGTTTGGAGAATTAAGTCCAAAATGTGAATTGTGTACATCTGGACAGACAGACTAGGAGATTCATGAACACTCATCTGCTGACAACTTAGCTGAGCTAAAATGGCGTATGGTAGCATGCTTTATATTTGTACCTTAGGGCACAAAGATGAGGCTCCCCAGCATTATAAATATGGCCAGATAACTCGGTACATTTTACATGTTAGTCAAACTGTACAAAAAGAAAATCAAATCTACTAAGAAAAGATTTATTATTCACTTAGCTTTAACACTTTAAATGATGTTTGTGCACACAAACGGCTTTTCACAAAATTCTAACCCTGGGCCGGTTTACAAGATGAAGATGAATTTTTATATGTAACATCTTGTCCACCTTGATCTATCTTCTGGCATGAGGGACTATTGCAACATGCAGTGCTAGTCACTTGGCAGGCAATAGGTAGCCTAATATCTCCAGAGTTTTTAGTCTTTGGTGTCAAAGAAATAAGAAGCCAGTGAAACTATTTGAGTAATGTTGCGTGCACAGCAGACCTGTAACTGTTTGAGTAATGTTGCCTGCACAGCAGACCTGCAACTATTTGAGTAATTTTGCCTGTACAGCAGACCTGTAACTGTTTCCTCCTCACATACCTAGCATTTGTCTCAGGCTGTGCTTCCCATTTTTTGCCACACCTTTCATAAGTAAGTTAAGGAGCAACCCAATTTCCTGTATCAGACAAATTTTCTCTGTTTTGTCACTTGTAATTTTTTTTTTCCAGGCCACAACCCTGTTGATATAGCCATGGCATATGGTGATGCCAGAGTATTTGATGTTGTCAAAACTAAATGGGACAGTCTACCACCACCCAATGACAAGAAGAAGGGTGGTGCCAAGAAAAAAGCACCAGCCAAAAGACCCCAGTCTGTACCCCCTGGAGAGGGCGCCAGTGCACCAAAGGTAAGAGGTAGCCATTCATAGGTTTGGTCTCCATGGAGCGTAAAGTAAGGTTTTCAAAGTGTACTACACTTCAGCTTTACACAATTTTAAGAAAATGTACCGAATAAAATTTTCCCCTTTTCCCCACCAGTACTTAATGGAACAAGTGTGGAGTTATACCATTTTTTGGATCAGATTTCTTTTAAAACATACTTATTAGAGACTCTAATGCCAGCTATCTCTTTTCATGTCGTCTCATCTCATTTATACCTTCACTGGACTATCATATGAGGGATAAGCCCCGGAGACAGTAGGTAAATGGGGAGGCAGCATATTGAACAGGGCAGACAGACAGAAACAGTCCATATCCACCACGCTGGCAGATGTGGTCTACTGAACATTGTCAACTTTTTTAAACACATTTGAATTGTTAAAAACAGATATCATAGTGGGTAAGAAAATCTCAAAGAAAAAAAAAAGAAAAATCTTCTGAAGAAATCTGCTTCCAAAGGAAACCATGCATGTATATATATATACATGTACATGTACTTTAGCTTAGGTCAGGCCAGAGCTTCTTAATATGACCAGATCACAGATGTCTGTCACCTGTAGGCCGTTGGCAGACGCTGTCTTTGCTTCTTTTGACTTGCAAAAAATGGAAAAATTACAGCAATCATGAACCAGTTTCACTTCTGTTCCAGAATG
Organism: Hermodice carunculata; assembly: GCA_964020975.1. Classification (NCBI taxonomy): domain Eukaryota; kingdom Metazoa; phylum Annelida; class Polychaeta; order Eunicida; family Amphinomidae; genus Hermodice; species Hermodice carunculata. The sequence continues at coordinate 88,591,093 of OZ026615.1, read as the reverse complement.
TGCAATTATCCTATTAAAGGTACACGTATCAGTATTTTGTCCCCACAAAGTGTTCTTTTGTATTAAGCAAACAATTAAATAATAATGACTTCTAACTTGAAACAAATATAGACACAGTGATTTCAGTCATCATTAAGACATTATCCAAGTATTTTTTCAAGTTGAATTAACTATATATAACCATCATTATGGTCTTGATTGAAAGTTGTGCATTACCAGGTGATAAAGTACTGTAATACATTAAATTCACAATCTTGATTAACACTGCATACTAATCCCAAGATAGGGTCATACTATCACAAAGGTTTGTTTTTAGTAGAAAGTTTCCATCCCACACAGTAATTTTACCAATGCCAAAGATCATTAACAGTTTTATCAGTGATTTTTAACTGAATTGCTTGTTATTTACTTTATTAATATGAGTCCATGAGTATGTTTGCAAGAAATTGGTGTGCAGAGGCTGAATGAGATAGAAAAAAGAAGCTATGCATTTACTTTCATGGAAATTATGCTGCATTTCTCTCATGCCCTGTCACACTTCTTTTGATTACCAGGAATCCAGAGCTGCTTCAGCTTTGTCAGCAATGCCTTCTGAAGCCTCTGACTGATGCCAACCAATAGGATAGAGGGACAAAATGTAGTGCAGAGCTATGATGAATGCAGAAACCAATAGGATAGGGGAATACATTAACTGCATGCCTCCTAATTGACAGTGGACTGTCTTGGCGTGTGCATGTGAACACCCTGGTCTGGTTGCTGTCAAGCACAAATTACCCTTTCACAAGTTGTTCCTTCTCTATGTCCTTCTGTTTCCCTGTCACATATAAATATCACCTAACAGACATGCATGTTGGCACTCTACTGATCTCGGCAATTTTAACAAGTACCTTCAGAGTCCCTGCAGTCATTGTTCAGTTAGTGTTATGAGCACACTACAACATGGGTGTGATTGACTAATTTATACTTCCATCCCCACAATAATGTTGGTGAGATTAACCAAATACATGAGAACAGATTGCAGTATTTTACCATTAGGTGTCATTCAAGGGCAAATTTACCACCTGATGGCACATCAGAGACATCCATGATGTTTACATTTGTTGCCCTACAACCCATAAAGGAACCACTCTTGTCAGATAGAAAGGTGTTACATTGATGTTCACCTCCCCAAATCTGCAAGAATTTACATATTCATCTTTTCCTTGCAAGTTCTCCCATGTATAACATGAACAGTGCAAGGTGTGAAAAGTTGAAAGTGAATGCAGTGTAGATTGTTCACCTTTTTGGCTGTACATGTATTGTGATAACTTGATTCTTGCCCTTTGAATTTTATTCCATCATGCTGTATTATGGCAAATGCAAAGCAAGTCTGAAGCTCCTCATAGTAAGAACTTGTTGAGGCAGCACAAATTAGAGTCAAACTAATTTGATCTAAAACCGAATCTTTGTCAAAGCACACAATAGACTTTGAAGAGTCCAAATCTTATTGTGTGTCATGCAATTACAGATACCTATGACCAAAGTAGGACCACAATGCAGCAGAGACCAGCTGGTTTCTATAGTTGAATAGATTTAGGCAGCAACTTTCCCAAGTGCTGTTTACTTTGGGCACAATGTATGTGTTCTGAGAAAATCAAAAGTATGCTGTAGAGTATGAGGAGGGTTAGGTGCTAGGGCAGGTCTTCCACTTTGATATTTTGTCCACAAATAAATGTGAGCTCCACTTAAAAATTTAAGTACATGAAGAGGACTTTAGACCCCTTAAATATGTTACGGTTGGATTTATTTCCAGCGTACTTTAGGGACTTGTATTTTGAAATATCAGAATTTTACTGCAATTCTGCTGATCACACAAACTAAACTAATCAAAAGCATCATTTTTCTGCAACTAAAGTTTTGCTTGATTGGTTGAGCACCGATAACCATTCTTCTATAAAGGTACACAGAGCTTGGAATGCATTGCTGAAAAGTTGGATTTGATGGCACATGCAAGTTTGAACTGGTAATTGGTATCGAAATGAGAAAGTTGCTGTTGTTTATATATTCATCTAAAACATAAAAGCTAAAAATTAAAAACAAAAAATTGCAGCCTTGAACCATTGATGCATTTTTGCAAAAATGAAAAAAAGTTTCTTCAAGCATTATGTACACCAAAATTTTGAACTTTATGCTTCTTCTAATATGAAAGAAATATTCCCAAACATGGACTAAGTACATGTCATGAATTTTTTCATTGCAAATGCAGAAGTGTACCTCATTATGAACTCCACAATCTTCGGCTTTCTTTTTACCTTTTAAGTGAATTATTAATGTATATTTCGTCAGGAATTTTTATGTATTCCCTTTCTCACAGTAAAGGTGCAGAGTTATCATTTTACTGACACAGCAATATCACTACTTGTATTGTGGATTCTGTTATAATTTTTTCTTTATACATGTGTATCTTAAAATAGTCTTGTGTTCTGAACAATTGTTATTTGATCAATTAAGCGTGACTCCATATAGGTTCCCCGTGGTGTCATTCCTTTGGTGTAATTTCTACATGTATTTCTTGAAATTTAAACGAGGATGAAGAAACTTGGTAGTTTCAGTGGTTCGAATTTGACAACCATTTATGCATGAAAAATAAATTGCAAAATGAGTTTTTATTTTTCTCCCATAGTCAAACATTTTGGTAAAAAAAAATCAGTAAATCAAGTAACAATACAGTGTTTTCCCCACATTATAAGCTCAAAGGTGGCCCATCTTTCATCTTTTCTTCACCACCTTTCACCTTTTTCATTAAAAAGTAGGTTATTTAGTAATATTTATGCAACATTCAGTCAATATCTGTCCTGGAACAAGAAATTCTAGGTTGCCATCAGGTTCACCACTTTTCTGTTCTCCAAAACTGGGGAAAACCCTGCAATATTGTTGTGGTCTGTAATATTCTTACATGCCAATTAATGGGCAAACCACACACCTCACCCTCACCCCCATGTGTTCACTCCATATGCAGGTACTTCATCTGTCCCTTGGTGTGCTCATAATACTTGAACAGACAAAAGAATATTTTAGATTGCCTGCTGAACTGACCTCCAATTTGGTGCTCGTCAAAATTGACGGAATCTTCCATGCAGACAAGTAAATATGGACACAGAGGCCTATATTAATCTCACATCCATATATTTAATCCATACTTAGTTGAGGTAAAACAGAAATGAGATCAAGATGCATCTACGTTTTAAAATTGCGTATTCTTGCTTTGTAATCAGTGCTTACCAGTCCATTATGGCAAAATGCCAAGACCTTTAATGACTGTCTATACGACATGCAATGCTCAACCAACCACCCTGTCCTATCGTGCTTGCAGCCTCCACCAGCATCCTCACATGTACATGGTGAGCCAGACACTCCCAACTTTGATGCCCAACCACGTCAACGCAAGGGCTCCATCTTGCGAGCAGCTTCAGCTCTAGCAGGAGGCATTGAGGAATGTGAGGATGTCACTTATGAACCAATCAAAGTGTGGACCAAACAGGCTACAACGGAAGACCTTATTCAGGAGAGAGTGACCCGCCGTGAACGCTACGGGTGGGAAGTTGACTTTGAGGATTTCCAGATGCCTTTCCTGAAAAACGTCTATCACCAAGTGGAAGTTATGGGAGGAGCAGAGGAAGACTAAGATGATACTTATCCGTTGCTTCAGCTTTCTTATTACAGCTATATTTCACACACACCAAAGGAAGTTTGGCAGTACAAGTGTGTGTAAATAAGCTAAATCATCATCTCTGCTGAGCATGCTCAGTCACAGTTTGACCCCTAATTGGGTCAGAGGTCATTAGGGATAAATTTTAATGAATAACCATAAAAGGTAAGAGTAGCCAAACCAAAAACTGTCAACAAAGATGTTTTGGGAAAGATTTCACCTCGGTAGAAGTCTCTTTCGCATTTGTTTTCAGTATGTTGAAAATTCTGTTGGATTATTTTTCACGAAAATACCCACAAATTTTCCGAAAAGGGGAAAGTTTGTTACTGGTTACCAAGGAAACTTTAGTGAGTGATTCGGGAAAGGTCATTTCCTGTCTCTAATGACCTTTGACCCACATTCTGCCTGTGGCCAGCTGCTGGGAGATATCAGCTTTGCTTATTACTGCTCACTTTACACATTGCACAGCAAAAATTGTCAAGTCATTGGATGTCTTTGATGGGCTTGAAACTAGCTTTTTCATGTTGCAAACCTCTTGCTGGTCACTGGTTGCAGCAAACTCACCAGCCTGAGGTAGTCGCTTTAGCATTTTGGTTGCTGCCATGTTAATTTTGAGCTACTTGAAATGAGTATATTCTTACTTGGGTCTTGACAGATACAAATATTGAAAAATACAGGCAAATGTACAGAGTGCTGCAGAGTTATGTGTATATTTCTACCACATCATGACAAAAATGTTGAACAAGATATTTATTTTGAATTTCATTGTGTACATATTTGTAAAATTATAAATAATTGTAAAAAGTAAAAATGTTGCTGGTAATTATAGACATGTTGCCAAACCAATCAGTGAACTGTGTGCCAAAGGACTGTGTGACATAGATTGTCAAAGTATTTTTAGAAATGTATTGAAGACAGATGTACATAACTGTGTCTGTCAATGCATTGAGTACATGGGGAAATAATATTGGATCCTCATGAACAAGAACACACCAAATTCATCAAGTGGCAGCGCAAGAGGATGGTATCTTTAGAGGGAAAAATAGAGTGGGAATGCTGTACTTTGTGAATTGAATAGATAAGCACTGATAAACCAGTAATACTTTGTCACTGATAAGTCAGCTATCATTGATAAGCCAGTAACATATTGTCATTGCTAGGCAAATTATTATTAATACGCCAGTTCCATCATGTCATTGATAGGCAAATTATAATTGATAAACCAGTTACATCATGTCATTGACAGGCAAATTATAATTGATTAACCTGTTACATCATGTCATTGACAGGCAAATTATCATTGATAGACCAGTTACATGATGTCATGGACATGCAAATAGTAACTGATAAACTACATGTAGTTGCACCATGTCATTGACAAGCAAATTATTGATAGACCCGGGCCAGTTAAAAGTTGTCAAATGATAAAGCAGTTGCACTATCTCATTACAATCACATGGTCATTTGATGAAGTCTTTCATATGTCTTTTTTAAGCCAGCCTCAGTGTGACATTAAAATGCACAATTAATATGGCTGGTCATGGCTATATTAAGTTTTGCTTTAAACTTTGTAAGCATGAAAACATAAGCACACTTGACCCATCGACACAGAGGAGTCTTTTAATATATTCATTCTGATAGTACAAGTGTAACTTGCTACAGGTTGAAGGTACCTTGAATTTTGCTTTCAACTCTATCTGAAAAATCCCTATTTTTTACACACATATTTGGAAATCTGATAGATTTAATGCAGGAAGTACTATTCCATGCAAAACTGTCCGATCATTTGCAGAGCATGAAAACAACTGGCTGATCTATAAATTGTGTGCATTGGCATACTGTAAATTATTTGAATGAATATGTACAGCCAAACTTTCATCATTAAAAACTGAGTCAGATTGTTTCCATAAACCATTTTCATTGGGGATAATATTGTCAGCTTACATTGTGTAATTGGACAGGGATCTTTACTGTTCATGGCTATGAGTAATCATATATCTGTGATAGGTTGGTAGTAATAATTTACTTCTGCCATTTATACTGGAAGTTCAGTGAATATAATTGTCTTGTGCATCAACAACTGTAAGTTATAAGTATTATTTATTTTGAGGCTGCAAGTAGTCATACCTAAATTAGAAACATCTGACCACAACTCAAATCCCTGGCAAAAAGGGTAGAAATATATGAAGCATTCTAGAAGGTATACCTCAGTACCAGTGTGTGGTTGCTGTCAACAGACCACTGTGCAGTGTACCAACAGGAACTCTTTCATATTTTATTTGTAAAACCTGGCAAGACCAATGACAGGGAACCAAAACCAGGAGAAACTAGACTGGTTTCATATCCAGTGATACTCATCAGTGGCAGTTAGGATCACTGTGTCCCGCTGCTTATATAGGAGGGGGTAATGTTGCCAGTTGATGTTATGTCAATGTCATGGTGGTCATAAGTTACAACCCAAACTGAGATTACCAGTCAACTATCAGGTTTGAAACAAGTTGTAGTGACGCCTCGGAAAACAAGGACGTCACGAGAATAAGAACTGGTTGCTATGCACAGAGAGAGCTCTGTGTACAAGGCCTGTGAGCGTCTTTCATATTTTAGTTTGACCATAAGGTACAGTTTGAAAATGGGACCCAAATGAGTCACATTCTCATCTGCAGGTCTATAACTTTTTCCTGGTGAATAAAATTATGTGACCTAGTTGAACAGACTGCTGTAAAGTCCTGTTTAATTTCAAGATGCCACATGGATCTAACTTTACATGTTAAGTTACTGCTGTGCCTCCTGTCAGCCTTGGACTATTTGCTTTATGTGACTGTAATTATGGGACCATAGTCATACAGTAGAATGGGTGATCTGATAGAACTGATCAACCTTCACTGTGAAGATACACGTTCCAAGTTACTGTACTTAAACAAGACCTGGAGGTTAATTGGCATGCCTGTGTACAATGGTAACACATCAAGCTATTATCCACATACACAGAAATTCATGAAGGCCTATTAGGAGGATTATCCATGGATGTTGTGGGTTAGTTTCCCACACATTGGACCATGCAATGCAGGTCCAGATAGCTTGACCTGACAAGGAAACACAGGTACACCATAACTATGAAATCCATCATGTGCAAGGTTGTCATGCTGAGGTGGCCAAAGCCAGTAACTGGATTTCAAAAGGTCCACATTGGTTCACAATGGACTAACCACATGCCTGGTGAAAAAGGTACTCTTTTCACATTTGACTTTGATTTTATATATGCACCAGAATGAATAAGCAAACACTGTCAAAGAATGAATGCATGTATGGACAACTCCACATGTAACATCACTAGTAGGTCCTAGTTCACACCCATCAACTTGCCTTGTATCTCGTGTCAATTTCATCTGCTATAAAAGACCCCTAGTCATGTGAAATGACTTCAAGCTGGTAGAGAAGATGGCCTTAGTACTAATGTATCAAATGACAATGTATGTCTTGTTTGAATAGAAACACATCACACATATGCCAAAAACTGTATATATGCCACTTGCCATTCAGAGCAAATAGTCCTGAAGTGCCACCATGGAACTTGCCTTAGCCATCGAGAGTGTGAAGTTAATGTTATTTGGTCCACATATATCTGTGATAAATTGTTCATGACAGGCCAGATGGTATTTGTTTTGTACAATGCAGGCCTTTATACTGTCACATATATCAGAAAAAAAAAAAAAAAAAAGAAAAAAAAGAAAAATTGTAACTAACTTGTTTGAAGTTGGTCCCTGTTGTTTTGTGGTAATAAAGAGTATTGAGATCATAAAGTATATTATCTTGTTGATTTTTGCTTACTGGTAGGCCAATATGTTACCCTTAGACTTCTATAGTCGTCAAAATTGCACTTCAGTTTTAATACTGGAACAAGCTATGAATACAATCATCAGAAATGGCTCTGACCTTTGGGCTTCTATGGAAACACACCAATCAGCTCCTGCAGCAGTGGACATAAAAGACCTCAGATCTGTAGACACTGCCCAGACAGCCATGAATAAGATTAATACAAGGTTAAATGATTTATACATGTAGTGCGAAAAAAATTCTGAAGACAAACCTGTAAAAACATTCCAGTAAAAAAATTACAGAATTAAGCTCGCACAATTTAATTTGAAACTCTTCAGATGCACGATTTCCTGCTGTACTGTGGAATTCTAGCCAAATTTCAAAATGAAATGGGACACTGTTGACATATGTGGCAAACAGAGGCAAAGGACATGATCAAGTGATCCCAACATCTGTGTAATGACACCATGATACACTACAGCCTTCAACAATGCTTACGAAACAACACAAAACTAACAGTCTGGCTCACAAACACAGAAGCCACAACTGGAAAGTTCTGCCCCATATTCAGAGGATGTGGCTGTGGCTCAAAAAGTCTAAAACACAGTTGCTTGATTCATTGGAGCTGCCACAGTTTGATAGAATTGTACTGATCACTACTTTTGGGGCCCCTGCTGCATACATTGGCTGGTAAACTAAGAGGTCTGTGGGCCCATGGTAGTCATGTTAATATAGGCCCATAGTAGTTCTGAACATGGGCCATTGAGGAGTAGTAGCTGGGACCCTCTGGTGATGACATTGATCTGCAAAGTGAGGAACCAATCTACAGACAGTTCTACAAAATCTCCAACATGTTTGTTCAGTATGCTTGCAGACTGCACAAGTTTTAACCTAGGTGCTTCAAAGCACAACAAGTAAAGAGAACAGCTTTCGATTTGTTTCTGGTCCATGTGCAAACCTATTCTTTATCAATGCACATGGGGTTCACTATGTGTCATGTCAAAAGTCCCATGCAATTGACCATTATCCTTTTCATATGTAGCCTTCTGAGCCTGGATCCTTGGACAACATTGTGAGGAGAAAAGATCTCAGTGAAGAAACATTAGCATTTGGCAAGTGGTACCAGCAGTCCCTGAGTTTAAACCCTGATTCATAAATTAGTCACTAACAAATTTGCCATTTTTAATGAGGGTTTCTGTCCATACTTCCAAACAAATACCTTGCACATGAAGATGTATTTATGATCTACATGTATACGTTTTTACATAAATGTAATTGATTATGACCCCAACCCATATGCAATTTCTATTACAGTAGTACATTTACCGCTGTATGCAGCCACTGCTGTGACAGGCCATCTGCTGTTTGTGGCCACATTTTTCTTGGCCACAAGAGTCCATTTCTTTGTTAATTTACCTGTGGTGACAGGTCACCTGCTGTGTGCTGCCACTTCTGCAGCTGGAACCACTGTATATTTAAATGACGAAAAGATACAGAATTGCTTTTTTTATTTTACAAAATAACTTAATCATACATCTTTGTGTCTTTCACACTAAATGTGTTATAAAATAATACAATTGAATTTTACCCGTAAAATTATATATTTTTTTAAAAAAACCTATGGGTTTGTAAGTTTAAAATAAATACAGGTATTAGAAATTGCCATTTGTTTCAAAAAAAGAGCTATCAAGTACAAATTATGGTACATGTGTAAGAAATCTCTGACCAGTTTCACTAGCCTTCAGCCAAACAGCTACAAGGCTAAAAGGTCTCTTTCGCTTAGTTACAACAATCAAATTGGTAAAGCAGTATGGGTTTAATTCCATTGTACTATGAATTCGAATTTCACTCTGCATTTGCATGATAAAACAAATAAGCATACACTATTCAGAATGAGGTCATGTTTCTTTTCAGCACGTTCAGAAGACCTTTTGGCCAAAGACATCCATGCATTTTCACACTTTCATCAAAGCTGGCTGCAAAGTATAGTAGTGACATTCTTTAATTTGCAAGATTAAATGCTCCTTGTCAGGCTGAATATATCAAATATTGTCTCGGACATTTTAATGATGTCAACTCACCAAGCACTACACACCAATACACTGTATATTATTTATTTGCATGGTATTTTGATTCTACATTAATCACCCTTTATTAAAATAGTGCAAAAAAGTCAACAGATTTCCTTGGTAGGTTTTGGGTACATTGCATCTAACCTGTGCCATTGAAAACTGTTGACTTGGCCTTGTTCTAACCACGAAAGTGTTAAAATTACTTATAGGTTTAACACTTCATGAAGTTGTCATCTTTTGAAACCAGAGATTTACGTGCAAAAAACATTATGCATCCTGCGAGCATGTGCAAATCACAGAAGCATGACCATTTGAACACTGTTGGTAGATACCTACTCAATGTACATTCCCACTAAGTTTTAAGTGAAATTGGGCAGACGCTTTGGAGAAGAAGTTGAAAATGTGAATTAGCATTGCAATCCCCATTGACTTGCATAGTAATCAACAGGAATGGGTGCAGTTTGACCTTTCAAGGTCACTCCGGTTTAAAATAAACCCTACAAATCGAAAGCCCTTAGGTACTTTCTTATTAATATTTAGTAGTAACCTTGGGCCTACAATGCACCATTAAGGAGATATGAGCCAATATGTGAAAACTGCTGAGTCAGCACAAAAATGCAACAAGAATTCGACTTTGTCCTTTGACCTCAAGGTTATACATTATTAAATGGGCAAAATTTCCGAGACCAAAAGATTATGTGTACCAAAATTCAGAGACAATAGGTCAAGAGGGGACAGAAATATAAGGAAAACATGATATGGGGCGGTGGCAGAGACACGGAAAGATGGGACTAAAACAATATATGCATACCCCCTATGGGGGGATGCATAATTTTACGCTGGAGTAAAGCAATTTACAGTATACAAGTATTTGACAGGACTTTATCAAACTAAAAGTTTTGTTACATCCAATATTAATGTTCATAGAGAAGTCCTTTTCTCAGGTTGTTTAGTGCCAAAAATGGCAGTAATAATGGATTGGTTCACCTTAGGTGCAGGGTTCCATGCGTGAACAGACCTTTGGCCAGGAGGGAATGCCTTGGTTCTAGTTGTAAAGTACATGCAGCACCATCTGATGGAGAAATTATAGTCCCCCCCAAAAAATAATACTAAACCTGGGCTATCACTGTTATGAATGTGTGTATGGCTGTTGTTTTGATTTGGAGAGGTCACTGTATTCACTGAGTGTGTGATGGGTCACTGAGTTGGCCTGCTTTGTCATTGTGCTTAAGTTTATCATAGCAAACAATGGCGTAGTTTGAAGCAGTGACCCACATACATGCACAGTAGTAAATACGGTGAAATTTCTGAGGTGGTCTGGAAAGATCACGGAGAAGTATGGTGTGTGATTAATTAGAAAATTGTAGAATATTGGTGAGAGTTCTCAGCATAGATATATAGAGCAGCTCTTTTCATCACTGGGACAGGAACATTCTGGGATCTGACAGAAGCTGTGTGTCTTCAAGCCAGAGGGACTGTGAGCCATTGCTATTGCCAAGGAGATACTCATTTATTCATTGTACCTGTGGAGTGTGGACAGTGCCTTTGAGTGGACTGGTATTTTGGGTGTTTAATTGTACCACAATGGAACCAACTTGTACCTCTGTGGATTTGGACTGGCGCCATGTTCTGTGTACCACATTGGAGGGAAACTGCACCTCCGTGGGATTTGGACCAGATTATTTGGCACCTACCATAGGACTAGCAGCTGTGGGACAGTACCTGTAGAGAATCTCTCATCTGGGATTAGGATTTATTTGCAGTTTGTGAATTATTGAGCACCAGCATAGCTTAGTGTATAATTTCATCAACCTACTTTGTACTTAATTTTGATTGTTAATATATTGTTATTGTTACAGTTATCTGATCGTTGTCATTCTTTGTTGAGTTCCCCCACGATCTAGTATATTATGACGGTGGGCATCGTAACAATCCCGTCATTGTGACATCATTTATGGCTGCCTTTCCACAGGTAGTGCATATGATTTACAGTATTCTGTATACCATAAACATAGGACTCCCCTACTTTTTGGTTTTCAATATCCGCAGTGCCATCGTGGGTGTTACCAATAACTGTTAACAACATAAAAGCAAGCCCTTCCCTCCTGGCCAGCCATGTGTCTGTGGTGTGTACTACATGATTATATTCAATTACATCACATGCAAAAGAACAGATGAGGCTGCTTGATGGGAAAATAATTATACACTCATTTCCACAAAGCTGCAATCATGCTTGAACTTCATTCTTATCAGATTCATTAAGAGTAAGTTAAGGAATAAATGTAGCCATTAGCAGAAAATTATGTTACATCTTTCCATCATCCTAGATTTAAAAGTACAGCACATTCATAATTATTTTACAGCACAACTACATGTAGTTTCACATGCACATTTTTTCAGATATATTTTAGGAGTACATGTAATACAATATACAAATTCTCTGAGATTCAATACCTGGTAGCTCATAGTTAACCATTTTATAGTCATATGAATACAGAGTTCGCCTCATACTAAAATTTATAGGATCTCTGTGACTTCCACCTCATAAACATGGGAGTCCTGAAGAGAAAACCAAACAAGCAAAATGTTTTGGCTGTTGATTAGAACAGTACAAATGCAAGCCTGATAGCAAACTTTTTACAATCCATTAGGGGAATTTGGAATACCCCAAAATCTTAAAAGTAAGAAAAGATCTCATGTCAACCATGGTGGGACTGAATACTGACATGAACACACAACAGAGACAAATTCAGCAAACAGCAGAAATCTATATCTGCTACACATTATAAAATTTTGAGGGAGAACAAACCATGCTCACTAGGCATGATGGTCAAAACTCATGGTGATCAGCCAGTGAAAGCCTCTGGTTTTGTCAATGGTTGCAATAATCTGCCTTCATCAATACAAAGCATGCATTTTAATTTCCCACCACAATTGCATACCTGGTTGTCTTCTTGACTACAGTCTTACCTGGTGAGCTATGGGCCACTGCTTGGGCGGGGAAGCAGTATGTTATTAATATTTTGGAAATAAAGAATACATAGTACAGGAAGATGGAAATTTATTCTTGTAACCAATTTAGGAAGCACTATATGAACATGACTTTCGTATTTGTAAACTTACACTTTGGTACTAGACACTAATTTTGTGAGAAAGGGGTACATGCATCTAGCCCTGTCTGTGAGAGCGATATGCCTGTGTGTCCTCCGTGATTGACAGGCGTGAGCTCTGTGCTTTGTGGCAGGAAACTAATATGCATGTCTCGTAACCCAAGTTTGATGCAGAGCTGCTAATTTGCAGATGAAATTCCTTAAAACAAATCTGCAAAACCAACAATAATCAGAAAACCAGAGGGACTCTAATGCATAGCATTGACTGATGGGTCCACCTTTGCACATACATGGGTCCTGTGATCTTGAAATGTGGTTAAGGTCACCACAATGTAATCAAGTAAACAAGAGGCCCATGGACCTGATGCTTTGCTGATACCCACAAACAAAAATTATTTCCTAAAAATTGGACACGTTAGTCAAGGTAATCCATATTATGCAATATCAAACTTTCACATGGTACACATTTGTGGTACACTTGATATCATTTGCCTTACTTTTTATCAACATACATATATACATGCACAAATTTAGAGTCCTTTTCTAAAGTGCTTAATGACCTTGAAAATAGATCAAGGTCACACTATATTACAAAATTTAACCACCAGCCTTATGTTTTGTGTAAATTTTACAGTTCCATTTCAATTTATTAGCACAATAATGAATTTAATGTGTTTTGATACCTTTAATGTTGGTTCTAATAATTACCATCAGTGGCACCACAATGATTTCACATCTCACAGACTTTTGTCCATATAATATTCCTATTCTGGTATATGGATCTGTGTTTACAAATTCAGATATAATGACCATCACAAGAAAATTTTTTCCTGACATGTATTCCCTTTGTGATCTTGAGAAAGTAGGTCAAGGTCACCCATATTACGCAAAATTTAATTTTCACACGATACACATTTGGTAAAATTAGCCTCACAATTTCTCAAAATAATGATTTTCACACATTTTGCCAAAAGATACTTCATACTTCCGGTTGACCTGAGGGAGCACCACTAGTAATGTTCAGATTATACATAATTGCCTCCAGAATATTTCCATCAAATTCTTACGAATCTACTGCAAATCAACCACACCAGAGCATTTTTTTTGGCCCCTGTACTACTTAATCCACTAGATGGCACCACCAATAATTAAAGGAACCTAGATTTTATATTCATACAATTTATCCAAAAAAATTAAAGAGGCCAACTTAAAAATTGTAGGTGCTGTCGTTTTGACAAGCAAATGTTTACGGACAGATGGATGGACATAAATGATTGCATAAGCTCTGTGACCTGTGGTTAACAGAGCAAAACAAGAGACCCATGGGCCTAATGCTCTGCTGACCACCAACACCAAAAATCATTATCTGAAATGTATTCAACCCATGACCATGAAAAGTTAATCAAGCTTAGCCATATTATGGAATATCAAACTTCCTCATAATACACATTTGTGGTACATTTGGTATCACTCACCTTACTCTTTATCAAGATATTTAATTAAATGTCCTTTTCTTAAGTGCTTCATGACCTTTAAAAATAGGTCAAGGTCACCCAATCATTGGGTGATGAAGACCCAAAAAGAAGGTCATGACAAATTCAATTTCTCACTCTGTCTCTCTCTTAATTGTGATCGCCGATTGGTACAGTAAATGTACTCCTGCATCTGGAAAACCAAACAGCAAGGCCCACAAATGTTTTTATGTGCCCATTGTGGATCAATTCGACTTAAATTACTGTCAACAATCAGATATAAATGCAATGCTTTCAGTGCATAGGCCTAAAGCAATAAATTATTGACTTTGCAGGTCTATCTATACGAATTTGTTACAACTGCTGGAAAATGTCAAGATGGAAATTACAATCTCATTTTGATATCGCATATAAAATTTAGGTATACATAAACCTGTCGTAATTTGTGCTATCACTCGCTGTATATATTATATGACCTGGCAGATAATGGTATATGATGTCTGATCACAACTGAAATTAGATACCCAGATGTAACTTCAGTTTTGCTTTCGTTTATTGAGTTCTGCCAATGATCTGCTCTGTATTTGTTTCTCTCAAAATAATCAGACTATCTGAATTCCATATTCAGAATCCTCTCATCAGTTTTAGTCGATCAGCTGTGAATTAAAGCGGATGTACCGCTAAGTAATTGAGCAGGTCAGACAGGAAACTTGCATGTGTTCTCAGCAGGCCTTTATGGATGTTGCAGAATTACATTGGCCTGCCCTGTGCAGGCCTGTGCACTGCGCGGTACAAGTGTGCATTTGTATGTATGCTTGTGAAGTCTTCTATAATCTGTGTAATTACTAGGTATATCATCTGATACCAAAATGGAGAAATTGGAGCTTAATAAATTAAATTGTAAGACAGATTGATCAACAGATTATTGGCATTCATAGGTATCATTATAGATGGTGCAATGACCATCATAAATCTAAACAGATCATTACATGATGATTGTGATGCGGCACTTTGCATCAACTCAAGCTATGGGTATATATATATATATATATATATATATATATATATATATATATATATATATATATATATATATATATATATATATATATATATATATATATATTGGGGGGGAGGAGGGGGGGGGGCAATATTTTCAATGATTAGCCTATGATTTATTTTAATTCAGAAAATTTTAGTGGCCAGTATGCTAATCAAGTCAAATACAGAGTATAAATTATAGCTTTAGACTTATTCATAATCAAGATGTGAAAGACTGACAAATGTTTCCACATAGTTTATACACTTTTTTGGAAAGAATAACCTGTCATTATGTATAAGAACCACCTTCTTTGACATACATTGTACATGCCAGATTGACTGATACCAAAAGCCTTTGACTGTAAGATCTCTCAATGTATTAGTTTTATGCACTGACTGCATAGACTGATGTAAGTTATAGGCAATGTTATGTGCATAGATGAACTATTCTACAAATCGTCAACTCGTTGTCCATACAGTCTGCAAGCAGCCTATACACACGCTATACGCTGCCTCTATGCACCCTCCATGCAGTGTGTACCCACAGAAAATAATATCAACGCATCTCTAATGTATTGGCTAATCCTATTTTGTGTAGAACTGTCAACTTTTAGACAAGCAGAACTCTATATCCTATAAACTTGGCAAGTCTAATCTGATTACTTTTTGAGATAATGAATTTCATACCTTAAAACACATTTTTGCTCATAATTTCTATCAAATTATAGGTGGCACCACTAGTATCATAGAAAAAAAAAGACTTTGATCTCCTCCTCCATCCCACTAAATTGCAGGAAGATCTATCAAACATTAAGGATGCTAGAGCACTCACAAGATTTTCACATTTGGACCCATATATTACATTATACTGCAGGTACGGCCACCAATATCTAACTCCACCTAATTTTTTATACACTTGATAAGTCCTTAAAGTTATATGGGGCCACCTTAACCCTCTGGACACCAAGCATTTTGTAACTCAATGTACAGTGAAACCTCCCGATACCAAATACCCTTTGGATCGGAAAAAAGTGTTCAGTATCACGAGGTGTCTGGCATAGGGAGGTTTAATAGCATTGAAAGTATATATTTGGGACCGAGAAATGGTGTTCAGTATAGAGAGGTGTTTGGTATTACGGAGGTGTATGGTTAGAGAGGTTTTACTGTATTAAGAGCTGATATATTGACTCTTAGCACCCAGAGGGTTAAAAACTATGGACTGTATCGTGCTCACAAGTAAAAAGTTTACGGACAGACGGATGGACCGACATGAGCGATGTGATAAGCTATGCAACCTTTGGTCAGCAGAGCTAAAAACTGTAGCATGGTACAAATGAGGCAAATTTGAGTTCTGCTAGCAAGTCTTGAGATATTTTTTCACACAAATGATTCACAATCATTCTTTTGGTGCCAGTTATCCATGTCATAATAATTTACAGGCCCTTTTTACATTTAGTAAGAATCAAAGTTTGCACAGTTATGGAAGTATGTGTTTTGTGGTGAATTCTTGTAAAAGTGATAATCTTTTTAACACATATGAATGAATTACACATGACACATCAAATGATTCTTTTGTCCATTATCTGGAAGCAAAAGACGCAGTACATCCTACATGGCAGCTGGGCCATCCTTGACACATACATGTATGTGTGTTTCATGCATATAAGATCCAGTGCAAACAGGGGACACTAGGGTCGAATCTTTCAGAACTTTTACTAATAATAAAATACTAATTGTCTGCATAAAGTATATATGCCTGCAGAGGTCGAGGAACATTCAGTTTTTCAAGATTGACAGCCATTCTTTGTTGCATAGAATTCCTTATACACGTCCTACATAGCTCTTTCAATGTATATAACCTAGGAGTTCTCGCAGATTCCACAAATTCCTGAAAATCAAGGTCCTTTGGACTAGGTGGATCACACTTGGGTCCCAGCCATGTTGTGTGATCCATCTTACAGCCCACTTTAATCATGAGCACTGCTAAACCGTAATAGCCATTACAGAGGGCAAACTCCATCGGACTGATGGGTCCATATCGACACACATCCACACCATTATTGATTGCAAGCACGCTAGTAGTACGCAGAGGATTATTCAGCTCACAACCACTCTGGATAAGGTATGATGCAGCATCTTGCCATCCATGGATTAATAATAACCATAATGGGGTCTCTCCCACTTCACTATGAATGTTACAGTCTGCACCTCGCTTCATCAGCATTTCCATACACTTAATGCTGCCACGCTGGGCTGCATAATGAAATGAAGCCCAGCCCTGGCAATCACATATATTGGTATCAGCACCAGCATTTAACAGTGCTTCTGTGTGTGCAATGACGTCTTTGTGATAATCAAAGTATATATCTGACACTGCCGCCATTAGTGCAGTCTGTCCCAACAAATTACGCTTATTCACTAAAGCTCCTGCATTGAGTAGGATCTCCACACTCTCATTGGGCAGGTGTGGGTTCTGCACTGCCAAATGGAGGGCGGTTCCACTTGTGGGCCCCAGTGGCTCTCGTATATAGCTCATATGGCAACTGTCGCTATAATTAGATAAATGTTGCATTTCCATGTTGAAATGTTGGCTCTCAGGATCCCCATTGTCATCCAGAGTTGCACCAAGATTTACATTGCAGCCATACTGAATAAGCAAACGACTCAAACTATTCACAGAGAATGGTTCATGATATATTGCAGTGTACATCAGTGGACTGTAATTCCAGCAGTCCAATACATTTGGATCTGCTCCTGAGTGAAGCAGAGCTGCCACTACCTCCACATGGTGGTTATATGCAGCAATGTGCAGTGGACTCATCTGCAAGCTTCCACATCTCTGGTTAACATTGGCATTGTACCTGAGCAGTAACTGCAAAAGTTCCAAATCACCGTGCTGAGCTGCTAACCAAAGCGGACAAACCTGTGGGAACTGATCTGTATCAAATATACAGTTGACATCGAAGTCACTCGATGTCAGCAGTTGCTGCAGGGCGCGAAGGTCACCTTGTTTAGCAGCTTGAGTATGTGCCTTTAGACGAGACTTGTGCTGACCCATTTGAAAACGGCTATCTGTAAGATGAAACAACATTCATGATGATCACTGTGAACTTCAGTACGCAAACACTGATTAAAAACATTTGACATAAATTCAAAGCTGTGAAGCATGCTTGATGTTCCCCCACTGATGACTTGTTTATAAATTCATTTGGCTTTTGAAGCCTTGAATTTTCAAACTTTTTCTACTTGAACATGATGATATTGATTAATTAAGGTACAGGTTTACACAATGGCTGGATGGCTATGGAGCATAGAGAGATGGGATGTTTTTTCGGGGGGGGGGGGGGTAGGGTAAGAACTACACAGAGGATGTGGCATTGTTACTCCATATCGGTTGGCTAGAGTAGGTCCCCATGCACCTACTGCCCCAATCTATCACTCTGGTATTTTTTCATTTTTTGGGGTGTGTTGGAGTGGGGGGGGGGGGGTTAACGTAATATCCAACCTTTAAAAGTGACTTTACTTAACCTCTAAAAGCGAAGTCACTTTTAAAGGTTGGATATTACATTATCATGTTAAGAAAGACAATGCCAAAGTGTGCTGGCCCTGGTGAAGAGGGTTGCCTGAACTAATGGAATGCAGAAAACTGTTGATTGCAGTGGTGGCAATATGGTGATCTATGCAAGAACTGTAAGAAACAAACATTTTCCACTGATGATCTGATACTAGGCAAGGTTGTGGGGGTAGAGAATAAAAATAAAGGTGCAGCTGATTTAAGTGCCAGTGTTTCCAATGCAGGTATTGATCATGCCAATTGTGCAAATGCTCCTGAATAACTGTTGAGTATAACAATGCCAGTGTACACAGTACTGACCACATGCAGAGCCTCTAAGTCCTCCTTGTTGTGAAATATACTTTTTTCTCACTTTTTTTTTTACAAAGTCTCCCACCCTCCCACTTTTTATAAAATGTCTCCCACTTTCTACAAAATTAAAAAAAAAAATAGCATCGCAATGTATAGAAATGTTTTTACTATGCCTTATGACTTAACCCTAGAAAAAATGTGTTTCTGGTTGTGCGACCCTGCAGAAAGTTGCCAACCATAATTTTTCAGTGATGAAAAGGAAAAAAAAAGAAAAAAAAATTATCCCCTTTAAATGAGTGCATCGTGGTTTTATGAATGACTGATTTTTTATTGGTTCATCCCGGTTCTCATGACCCCACTTGACCAATCAGAGCCATTGTTGCTGGAAGACTTGCAGAGACATGTGTTCCACTTCACTTGTCAACATGGATGGTGCATGTGGATATGTAGAGGCAGCTGCAAACTTTGGCATAGTGTCACCTTTTGGGGTGCGTTAATAAGTATTTTTTTTTCTGGCATGAAAATCCATCGTCAAAACACATGTAAATGCTTAAAGGCATCGGCACACTTTGGCGTAGTATCACATTTTGCGGTGTGGTTATAAGCATACTTTTTTTCTGCAAAAAACGCAGCATCAACAAGCATGTTTAAGAACGCATAAAACTGCATGTTAATGCAAGTAAGCTCACGGCACCAACGTTTTCATGTGTATTGCTAATTTTTTCTTAGCATGCTCCAAAGTTTAAGAGCTGATTTTAGAAAACGCACACCTGAAACACATAAAAACACATAAGAAAGTCCAACAACACCTAAAATCACTGAGGAAAGTGTGCAAACGCATGAAACTGCACCAACGGGATGCATAGCTTGACCTGCATTTATTTTTCCTGCCAAAAAAAGAAACACGTCAACAGGTGCAAGAACACATCAAAAAATGCATTAAAATGCATTAGACCCCACAAGACCACAACACCTAAAGAAATGTACAATTTTCCAAAATGCATGCAAACCACACTTTGCAGCGAGACAATATGTGATACTACACCAAAGTGTGCAGCAAGCTTGATACCAGGCAACCCCCAAGTGCAAATCAAGACCTTTGCCTACAAGTAGGCTATGTTTTGTCTTGCCACAAACAAGGCAAGGACTTTTCATCATTCTAGGCATGCTAAGAACAAGACTAAAAGAGATACATTTACTTGTCACATTTGACATAGTACAATATAATGAGTAATGCGCACCATTTAAACGGCTTAAAATTGCATCTTCCCGCGTGTGTTACATCTGTGGTGTGGCAAAACAGGTCAAAAGGTGGCACATTATTGTAATTTCTCTTCTCGTAGCACTTTTATTTAGTCTATATTTATATGCACAAGAAAATAGAAATATGAAATAATGCAATTCACCTAATGTTTCCAGAAAAGAATTCTTTCGTGCTGTTTTCACAAAAGTTGTGACATGCCATGGCATGTCCCTCACTGCCATGGCTTGTGCATCATCTCTCATATTCCATTGTAAATAGCAAATATTTCGTATGTATTTTGCATGCCAAGTACAAACCATGACGGGGAGGGACAAGATGTGACTCGACAAGAAGATAATGAAAAAATGTGCTGCAAACCCACTTTTACACATTTTTTGAAATATATCAATAGGCCTTACTGAAAGCAACAATGATAAGTTATTTAGCTTCCATTTCATTGTCAATAATTCATCAGCATTGTGCCATGTAGCCATGTCAACATCTTGTCAACAAGCTAAAACAGATGTAAATTAAATATTTCACAGAACTTGAATGCTTTCCCTGGCTTCTTATTTTTTGCATCCAGTTTCATCACGCACATATGAGTTAATGTTAGAATACATGTACTTGGAGTGACACACAATAGATCATGAAATTCTGGGCTGAATCACAGCACTACAGGCTTTAGATAGCCTATCATAATGAATTTGTCAAAAATGTATCATATTTCTTCATTTACTCTGACAGACTGTCATACTTACATGCACTTCCTATCTATCTTGGAAAGAAAAAAGAAACAAATTTATTTGTGGGGGTTTACCAGTGTTACTAGCCAGTCTTCAGCTGACATCTATTGCTCAATACTTATTTCACAAATATACACTACTTTATTTCAGACACAAAAGTACAAAACAGTAAAGGTCCATAGAAAAATAATGCTATACATAAAAATATAAAATGTAGTGTGGAGGCAAGATAGTTTGTGAAGCAGCATGACAGGCCAGAAAAGCACATAGTCAGATTGCATCAAGAAACCCATTCAGTATATATACAATTTACCAAGCATGTAACATGCATCTCTAGTCCTTGTCTAAAAAACAACAGGTTATTCCAGTGTTTGATAACAGGGCCTGGGATATATAAAAAATGTCAGAGGACAATACTCTAGACTCCAAAAAGTAGTTACTGCACCATACTTGGATTCATAAATAAAAAAAAAAGTTAAAATAAAATAAAAAAATAAATAAATGCAACAGTGAGGTGCTAGTTGTCCATATATA
Organism: Hermodice carunculata; assembly: GCA_964020975.1. Classification (NCBI taxonomy): domain Eukaryota; kingdom Metazoa; phylum Annelida; class Polychaeta; order Eunicida; family Amphinomidae; genus Hermodice; species Hermodice carunculata. Next base: position 88,569,506 of record OZ026615.1, on the reverse strand, counting down.
CTTTGTTTGTATCAGTTGAATGCAATTACATGTATCACTTTCTAGTGACACATTTCATAGCAGCATACATCTGGCCTGGTGTTTTCCAAGGAATATCATCACATTGATTTAAGAGAATACACAACTTCCCAATTCAGGAAAAAAAAAAGAGCAACTGATTTATGAGGGTTTGCCATTGCCACCTGCCAGTCTTTTCCTTACACCAATAGCTAAATGTAGTTCTAGTTCTAGTTTGTTTGTATCTTTAAGGCCATAACTTTCTAAAGAAAATTTTCATAGCCTGACAGAGTTTTCATGGTCAGAGAAATTAAAAATACAATAGAGTCTGAAGGTTGACTCTGTCATCAAAAATATACTAGTTAAACCTACCATTAACTTCCATTTATATCTTCTGTTACTCCATAGTTGACTGATCCAGTTAAATGAAGTGAAATGAAGCAAATTCAGCTTCTGGGTGTATGTATAAATGCACTGGATCTGAATTGGGGCTGAGACTCTCAGATTGGGGCAAGGCCAGTTGCCTAGCAACAGATGAGGCATGTTGGTGAAAGTGGAACCATAGGGTAGGAATATGGTGGAAGATGCAGTGTGGGTTTGAGTAATAAGTTGTCTTCAACTGAAAGGAATAGTAATAAGTGAAAATCAAAGGAGTTTCATTCAAATGTGCACAACCACAGATAAAAAGTCAGGTGGGGCCACCCCTCCATCTCCCCCCTCACTAGGTACCTCAGCTGTGACAAAGCTCTATTTTTAGATGTTGCCACTGAGTATATGCATAAAAGTTGCAAGAAGGTATGCACATTGGCAGGTTGTGCCTCCATCATATATACACCAGAGAGGCTTGCACACAAGCTTGGCTGGGATTACACAGAGGTTTATATAGTAAAATCGAACTGAGGCAAATTAAGATTGGAAAAAAATGCTTACTTTAGGAAGAGTACAGTGAAATCTGTCCGAGTGAACACCTCCAATTAGTGAACACTTTTTGAGATCAATTTTCACATGTGAATTTTATGTTCACACATCTTACTTTTGGGCAGCATGTTGTTTTAGTATCAAACTATGCAAAAATATGAAAAAGTGATTACAGGTTATCCAAAGGTGCTGACTTCAGATCTTCCACCTTAAAATGTATTTAGACTATTGACACTGCTGCTAGCTTACAATGTGTCATGAACAATTTTAACAACTTAAGTGTGAACACGAATGAAAAGGCCATACTCATTTGGGGTGCTATAAAATACAGCAGTAATCCCTACTGTTTCCCGGCAGAATATAATTCAATAAGAAAAGGCACTATGACCCATTGCATATGTGTGAACATCTACACACAGTTACATTTCTCATATTGGTCTTACCATATCTGTATGCAACACAATGGTGCTTGAATGGCAGAGTCCCAGAAACAACAGCAAGAGATTCTGAACATTGCAGGGGAATACGAGAATAAATGGAGGTTAGAATTTACTAAGGATAAGAGTAAAGTGATGACTCTTGGGAAGAAACCAGATGGGAATAAAATATGGGAAGTTGGGCAGTTCCAAATTCCAGAAGGTAGGGAACAGTTAATTGAAATTGGGGAGGTTGATGAGTATGAATACCTAGGTGTTAAGATAAAAGCAACGGGTAAAGGCATGTTCAGGTATCAGGTGGAGAAGATTTAAACAGAAAGTAAATCATACAAAAGGAATGATTAAAGCTACTGCACTGAACAGTTTCAATGGAGCATACACAGCAAGGGTATTATGGGATAGAGTTGCAATACCAGGGATTATATATGGCTTAGATGTGATTTCAATAAGTGAGGGAGACATCTAGGGATTGGAGAAAGCACAGAGTGAGATGGAGAAATGAATACTGGGAGCACCACCATGTGTAGCAACAGAACAGTCCTAGGAGAGTTAGGATGGAATAAAATCACAGACAGAATCGCCAAAGCAAAGCTTAAGTACTGGGGGTACTTACAAGCAGTAAATGAAGACAGGTGGTGCAGAAAGGTTTACAATGAAGTAGTCAAGGAACAACCAATACGGGTCAAAGATATAAATAAGTTGGCAGAGAGATACAAATTGAAAGGATATGATGAGGTTGATGACTGGAAAGCGTATATAGGTAGGACTGTTACAGAGGGCTGGAAGGAAAACTGGAAAATAGGAGTCAGGGAAAAGAATACATTAAAAGCATACAAGGTACTAGAAAAGCCAAACAAAAGTGTGTGTTGGGATGGAGGGAAGGGATCCAGGCTTCTTTTTCAAAGTAGGGCAGGACTGATCAATCTAGAAAAGAGAAAACAGAAGTGGACAACAGGTAGTAATGGTAAATGTAAGGTATGTAGACAAGAGGCAGATGAGACAGTGGATCATTGGCTGTTGTGGTGTGATGCATACAGAGAGATAAGAGAAGAATTTTTCAGAAAGTGGCACAGGGAAGCCTATAATAACAAGGGTCTAGAAGAGGTTCAGTGTTTAGAGGAATATGAATGTGTAGCATGGGTTTTAGGTTTGAAGGGTGGCTTTCTGGGAGGCAGGAAAGGCACTATAAGTGTACAGGACTACCTGGTAGGGTCCTGGGAGAAAAGAAATGAATTGATAGGGCTTGATAGCGACAGGGTAAATTAGAATTTCAGAGTGTAGGGAGGACAGGGAATGGTGGTAGCCCTTATAAGGGCTCCCATGGGGTCCCCCATGGGAAATGCCTGAGCCTTAGAAGCTGGGACAGGGTGTATGAGATTTTAAGGGGGGGGGGGGACTACAAGCGATGAGTGTTGGGGGACATATCATATATCCAGGGGCCCACCACAGCTGTGATAAAGTGTGTGATGGACTCTTTGCCTTGGCTCTGGTCCTGGAAAACATGGCAGCATGAGCTGATAAGTTGACAAGTTTATTGCAATCCAAGATCAGTACATGACTGTTGAGGTATGGATGCCATAACACTTAAAATTATATGACCAAGTCATTTAAAGAGTAAAAACCAGATGATTATGGGTAGATGAGAGGTGCACAAGGTGAATTAAAAGATAGTAAATCAAGAACCCTTAAAATCAATTACATTGAGTTTATAAGACATTACAATCAGTCGAGAGCAAAAAGTCTGATAAAACAATCAGTGATAAAAAAGATCATTGATCAGAAAGGCACTGCGTGATCAAAAATGAATTGTATACAACTTTCTTAAAACTAAACAGAGATCGTGAATCCCGGACATGCTGAGGTAGTTCATTCCAAAATTTGGTACCAATAAAAGAAAGTTTTAGGGGAAGACCTTGCCTGGAAAAATTTTGAGGAAGTGGATGCTCTTGTTTGATAAGAATGGACTTCGGTCCCTGGAGTAAAGATATTTTGTAAATAAGGTGGGACTTCCTTAGTAACCATTTTCCAAAGAAAAATACAGTGATTGTAGAACAATCTCTGTTTGACACTCATCCATTTCAGGGTCCTCAGCATGTCGAGGATGTGCGTCCTAGGGTGACATTGTAATATTATTCTCATTGCCCTGTTCTGTAGTCTGATTAGGATAACCATGGTTTCCTCCACCTTATCTATTTTTCTTTTCTTTCCTTTTTCCTATGCCACCTGTGTCACACAGGACCATGGCGCATAGTGGAGAGTCACATCAATATTATTACATTATTATTATAATTGTTGCTCTTAAGGATTGATAAAGGTGCGTTGAAACAGGCAGTGCTCCACCTCCAAAGTTCAAAGTTTATTTGCAATCCATATCAGCATACAGGGAGCTGTAAAAACATGGAGGCTCATAACAATAAGATAAAAAGAGTATATAGTATAAAATACAATTGATAAAATATGACATCATTTCATGATTATATTACAAAGCTGTATCATGTTAGGTGTACCTGTGACATGATACAGCTTTACACATATGGAAGAGTTATATGGGATCCATGGTGTCAAAGATGTGTAGGATACAACCCTCCTTAAAACTATAAAAGGCGCTCACATCCCGAACATGCTGAGGCAATCCATTCCAAATTTTGACTCCCACCGCAGAGAGAGACTTCTGTGAAGTTCTGACCTTAAAAAAATAAAATGGTTAAAATAAGGGGAAAAGAGATGTTACTACCTTGGTAGTAGACCCCTCTTGACGAAATTTTTTACTTTTGCTCCCGAGAATATATTTCTAGATATTAAATATAAAGCCTATACCAAATGCTAAGCCCAAGGCAAAGCCGCTATAAACATGATAAAAGCCTTCTGCTGAGTGATAGTTTCTGACACTGGCTGCATGTTTTGACCATGGACGTAGAAACCTTTCTACTTCCATGTTTTGACAATACTGCCACTGTTATTCTAGCGCCGTCCATTTTATTCATCGAACGCACGTCATGATATACTTACAGCATCTCAAAACTGAAGTTTCTCTTGCCAGGAGGAAATGTGTTTTCCGTCAGAAGTTGATCAGCTTTGTTGTTTGGGTTCAAGGGGTAGGCAGTAAAATTGGCAAAAGACCCAGTCTCATTTCCGGTTTTCTTAAAGAGCCATTCTTTTTGTTACGCCACTTTTCGTCTTTACACTTATTTTCCCTGTTACATTATGCGTGATATGGTGTCACCAATGCTCTGTAGAATCGAAACGTATACTTAGTTCCTATACACTGGTCTGTCGAATAACTTGAACTGAGAATAGAAAGATGCATACTTTAATTGAGCGGGTGCACTCTTTCTCCATTTATTTTTAAACAGACAAACACTTCCGGTTGGTGGGTGGGTAGCAGGAAAAGGGTCCTCCTGGTGGACAATAAAAAGTGCACACTTGCAGCAGACCGTGACTGATGATAAACACACTACATCGCGAAGATCGAGGTTCCATTTGTTTAAGTGTTCACTTGTACATACGTCAAAATGATCCAATCACAGCCGCCACAACGTGGTCTGGGGACGCTGGCTCTTATGCAGATTGCAGCTGGTGGATCTGCAGGTACGTTATTTGTTAACCCATTCACGTCCCAAAATTTGGCCCAATTTAATTTTCACAGTGATGCGCAAAGCGCTGATATGCAACAGGCCAGCCCAGAAAGCAAGAATTAGTAAATAATCAAATGTCAAACCATAACATACACCGGCAAATTAAAGGCCATGCCCCTGAATGCAGGGGCTTGTTGTTTGAGAGTGCTAGGCTACGACTCTAGTACGAGAGCCAGCTGAATTAGTGACAAACTATCGTCTGCTACAGAGTTCGTAATAATTCTGTGGCAATCAAAAGTCAGCGAGAAAATCGTCTCCCCCCCCCCCCCCCCACCGTGTTTACTCTTATGTTTACTTCAATCGCCGCTTTGTCTACCAAACTTTGCATGACAAAATGGCCGATTACTCACAGAGTTGCACTCATTACCCACGAGGCATGGGGTTTGGGAGTGAGCAGATTTACCCTTTCATGGTGATTTGCATGTACCTTTGGAGTTCATGAGTGACCTCTGCGTCTCAGTCCACCTCCATGATAATACAAACTACATGTGATCTGTAGCCAGTGCACAGTGAGACAGACAACTTGGGATCAATATTACCCATTTAATTTTTCCAAATGTACAGTAAACCTATATATTTTCTAATTACTACACATCTATAGATTTGTATCCATATTTTTTTTTTCGGGGGGGGGGGGGTATTGGAAGGGGGTTTTGTGTTTTTTTTTGTTTTTGTTAGATTTTATAACATTCTTCCTGACTTGGTAGGCTTTTCATATTTTTCATGCAGAAGTCACACAAAATTATTTCTTCAAATTGAAATGGGAGAAATTGAAATTGTATATATATGCACCAGGATCAAATCTAATGGCGAGTCCTGAAATAGCATAAATAAAAAGTTATAAATTTTTTAAGTTGGTCCTGGCAGGTTGCTCTTTTTTTTTTTTCTTCTATAAATTGCTCCAAAAGGTCACAGAAGGGGTTGTCAGGAAAAAAATCCTTGAAACAGGTGCTGGATGTGATATTTTCTTTCAGTGTCTGTTGATTTTAATGTGATTAGGCAATTTGTTAGTGTGTGAAGGGAGATATGAGTTGCATAGGTTGGAGAAAAAACAATTCTGAGAAAATCTTGTTGAAAAGAAAATATTGCCAATATGCATTTATTGCTGTAATATGACACATACTCACTTCTTCTGTCCTGTGTTTTTATTATTGTGTGAAATAAAACTTGTAGCTTTACCTTGGTCATGTTGTCATTCAAAAATAATATATTTTGTGGCTTAGTGCTCAAGTTTTTTAAACTTCGGAACATCAAACGTAACCACACTTGGCTTGTTTAGATTTGGATTCACATGCAGCTAAATTTGGGGCCCAGTAAGTGGATTATGCTAATTTATTTCTTGCATCAATAGAGAATTTCAAAGTAGTCAGAAGGATGGTAGCGATTAGTCTGAACTGGCCTATTCTTCTCTCCATGGCTAATGATTTCCTGTTCCCTATGAGTGACCCTTTTCAATGAAATACCTGGTTGCCAGGGGCCATGGACTAATTAGTGTGCAGTGGCATGGTTCATTATCATGCCCATGCAAACAAAACCCCATGTGGTCAGTAATTAGCACTGCTGAAACTCTTCAGTGTAAAAAAAAAAGTTTTGAGCTCAGTTTTCTCGTATAAATTGTATGATCAGTTTTTGGGAGCATGTAGTTAAAAATATCAAACTATCCAAAGATATTAAAAAGTGATTAGAGATTCAAAGCTGCTGGCTACAGATCTTCCACCTTAACAGCCAAAACGCAAACAAAAAAAGGTGTTTGCTCTAAGAGAGCTCAAGTGCATGGCTATAACAAATTCATATCAGCTAGAGGTCTTGAGATTTATGATATAAATTCTGGACAAGGAGGCATACTATGACAACTTGATGACATTGTTTATAGCTCTGCTGACCAAAGGTCGCTGAGCTTATGCAACCGCTCATGTCTGTCTGTCGGAAAACTTTTGCTCATTAGCGCAATACCATCTCACAGTTTTCAAGTTAGCCCAATATAACTTTCAGGACTAAAAAGGTGTAGCAACATCTAGGCCACTTTCAATATTGGTGGGGCCACCTACATTATTATGTAATATAAGGGTCAAAATGTGAAAATCTTGTGAACACTCTAGCATCTGTAATTTGTGGCAGATCTTCACCCAATGTGGTGGGATTGTGCGGGAGGTCAGAGTCTTAGTTGTTAGTGATACTAGTGGCGCCATCTATAATTTGACAGAAATTCTGAGCCAAAATGTGTTTTAAGATGTAAGATTCCATATTTGGAAAAGTAATTGGATTAGACTTGCCAAATTTATATGGCATATAGATCATGCCCAAAGATAGAAAGTTATGTAATATAAGTGACTTTGACGTATTTTGTGAGGTCACCATGCCTGTAAAGTTGAAAAGGTGATATTGTAATGACCTGGTGTAGCTTGGACTTCAATGGCAAAAAGAATTGAGCCTCCAGATCAAAATTGCATTTGGTAATATAATACATAAAACTGGTCTTGGTGACCTACTTTTTGGGTCACTGTGATCCAGTAATTATGGAGTTGGTCCCTTGTCCAAGTTTATTGTTTTTCGTCAATAACTTACAAAGTAATGACCTGATTTGAACAAAAAGACTACATATGGAAAGTTGGATGTGGGCGCATATTTTGAACAGCAACAATTGTTTATCCGAGTTGAAGGTCAAGGTCAAATGGCCAGTTTGAATATGGGGGTCATCTCCTGAATGCTCTGCACTCCTCAATTCTTGAGATAGGCCCATATAATCTTTAGGAGTTAAAAAGTGTATAAAAAATGTTGTTGACATCAATGTTGGTGGCATCACCTATAGTATTATGTAATATACAGGTCAAAATGTGAAAATCTTGTGACTGCAATACTGTCCACAGTTTTCAAGTTAATCCAATATAACTTTCAGGACTTATGGGGAGTATAAAAATCTAGGCCCTTTTCAATATTGGTGGGGCCAGTTAAGGACTTATTCTTATCTTGGCACATGTAACAATATTCATCACAGGAGTTGCACAAATAAGCTATCATCACATGTGGAGCAAAGTCCCATCTGGTGGACATTTTTTACATTAAATGTACATAAGCTTTATATGTTCAGAAGCCACTTGAGGACTCACAACTTTGAAATGAGCTGGTGCAATGTAGCCACAATGCCAGCAGAACATTAGGCCCATGGGCCTCTTGTTATGATTTTAAATAAATTGAAACCTGATATTTTAGCCATCACTGAAACTTGGCTCAATATTAATATCGCGACTGAGGCAGTGATCATACCAGACTATTGTTTCTGTAAACAGGAATAACATCATAACTTTCCTGGTCCCCAAGGAGTTGGACTTTATGTTAAAGATGATATATCTATCCAAGAGATACGGATGGGCCACCCCATTTAATGAACCTTTGGCATTGCATCAAAGTTCATTGCCATAATCATAAATCGTTTATTGTTTTTATATTATATAGATATCTGTGGTCTGATATGAGTTTGTACCAACTGACACATGTAGGATTTTGTGTGTGCACACAGACTTCTTGTTTCTTCCTCAAATGCTTTATTTTTTCTTCTTTTTATTTATTTTATTCATTGATTCACTTATTTATTTATTTACGTGTGGATTTTATGGCAAGATTTTTCACAGACTCTTTTTTTCTGAACAAAAACTGTAGCATTTTTAATTATGCTAATTAGGAACACTTGAAATATTTAAAAAGTTGAATATCTCCAAAAAAAATATAAATAGAGGTGCCAAACCAGCTTTCATTTATAGGTTTGTGACATAGTTGCATCCAATGAATCATGAACCAACGTTGTAGCATTTAGATTTATGCAAATTAGGCGAGCACACAAAATTTAAGTTTGGAATAACTTCAAAATTATTAGAGATAGAGATGCCATTCAGTGCTAGGAATAAAGACAATTTTTCACTTGTCCGACAACGAAGTGGAGTCTTATTATGTCTCCCCGTGAAATGGGGGGACATATTGTTTTTGCGTCTGTTTCTTCCGCTTCTTGTTGTTGTTGTTCTGCTTCTTCAACACATTGTTGGGTGCGTTGTGGACGGGATAACTCAAGAAAGATTTTACGTGGGAAGTGAAATTTTTTTGTGAAGATGTTCCTATATAAAACCTTGCTTGGGATTACAGATGGGTGACCTTGACCTATTTTTCGAGGTCAGATGGGCATGTAATGTAAAATTGACGCAGACACAATAACTCCACAAGGATTTGACTTAAGAGGTTGAAATTTTGCATGATTATGTACCATAATATGAACTAGGTTGGGATAGTACATGGGTGACCTTGACCTATTTTTAAGGTCACATGGCCACTTTTTAAAAATCATTGCAGATGCACTCATGAAAAATTTGACTTGAAGAGGTGGACATTTTGTGTGATTATGTTTCTATGCTTGTAACTGCAGATGTATGACCTTGACCTATGTTTCAAGGTCACGTGGGCATTTTGTCAAAAATCAATGTTTTGAAATGTCAATAAAGAGTGTACCATCACCATATCTGTAGATCATTGGAATCAGTATGTCTATTTATAAAAATAAGGGTGACGATAGTAAGGGCGCACGGGTAGACATTTGATTTACTGTTGGAAAATCAGCTTGTAGATTAAGGACACATTACAACACCATAGGTCACTTTTAAAAGCTAGTTTTCACGCACTTAGGTGCTTTGCCAGAACTGCCATAAAAATTCTATTAATCCAGTGTTATCACCATGCTGCATTGAACCCATCAAGGCCTTGTGACACAGCACAGTGCTCTTGGTGGCAATAATGCATGTAAGCAAGCATGCAGAATTCAGTTTCCTACTCTGGCATCCATTTGCAGTGGGAGCGCGTTGTTTGGAAAGTCCCTTTTTTCTGTTGTTTTCGGTCTCCTTTCTTGTCTTATGATAGTTGACAGGTATCTTGGGTACCTGGTCCTGTTACCTGCTTAGTTTGGTGACTTGGTCAGGATGGATTCAGACATGGAGTTGGATGTCTGGTAGGATGCCAATCACCACAGGCTGGCATACAGGGACGACCATCCAGCAGGTGACTCTTGCATGTGCAACAGTGGTGTGTTCTGCGCTGAGGAGAGTCTGTGTTACATTTGTTGACAATGTACACCTTCTCAGTGGCAGAAAGTCCATCTGGTGGAAGTTAGGTCTACAGTAGGGGGGCTCTGATGTGCTGAGTCATGTTGTGAGCGCGAGTTCTTGATGCCTGGTCCTCCGTTCAAAGCTTGAGGCCTCCACCAGTTTGGCCAGGCCCTAGACAAATATAGACTTCCAATAATTCTACCCTGCAGCACCCCTAGTGCTCGCCATGGCTGATGGCAATACTTCCACCCTGCGGTACCCCTATTGCTCACCATGGTTGATCAGATGATGAAGATGCAACTTTTCCATGGAATTAACTTGATGGCAATGCTTCTGATAACAATTCATGTACTTCTACCCGGCAGCACCTATTGCCCATGATGGCTGATGGCAATACTTTATAGTTCTACTCTGCAGCATCCCTATTGCTCACCATGGCTGATGGCGATTCTTCTATTCTGCAGCACCACTATTGCTCAGCATGGCTGATGGCAATACTTCTACTCTGCAGCACCACTATTGTTCACCATGGCTAATGGCAACACTTCTAGCTCTAATCTGCAGCACCCATATTGCTCACCATGGCTGATGGCAATATCTCTACTCTGCAGCACCTTTATTGTTCACAGTGGCTGATGGCAGTACTTCTCTGAAGTATCCCTATTGCTCACCATGACTGATGGCAATACTTGAACTCTTGAAGCTCATTTTTATGCCCCCCTTCAAAGAAGGTGGGGCATATAGTGTTGCACATGTCGGTCGGTCTGTAGACTGTGGTTTCCGCACAATAACTCAAGAAGTTTTTGAGGTAGGACTTTGATACTTTACAGGTGTATCATTCTAGTCAAAAGCTAGGCAAAGTTTGAAGATGGGTGACATTGACGTAATTTCCAAGGTCACAGTGGTACCTGAGTTAACTTTGGTTTCCACACAATAAATGAAGAGGTTTTTAAGCTAGGACTTTTATATTGCATAGGATTATAGTCCATATTTGGGGCTACGCGAAGTTTGAAGATGGATGACCTTGACCTCATTTTAAAGGTCACAGAGCCACTTTACTGAATATGGTTTCATGCTTTCTGCATGATAATTATACCTTGGAGCTAGAACTTTTATATTGCACATCTTTATGGTTCTGTGTAAGGGCTAGGTTGAGTTTGAAGATGGGTGACCTTGACCAGTTTTCAGCGTCACAGAGAGATTGTAGAATTCCTGTGGTTTCTGCACAATAACTCAAAAAGTTTTTAAGTTAGGACTGGGATACTTTACAGGTCTATAGTTCTAAGGGCTAGAAGAAGTTTAAAGTTTGGTGACCTTGATTTAATTGCCAAGGTCACAGTGGTACCTGAGTTAACTTTGGTTTCCACATGATGACTGAAGAGGTTTTTAAACTAGGACTTTTATATTGCACTGGATAATTGTCTGTATTCGGGGCTAGGTCAAGTTTGTAGATGAGTGACCTTGACCTAATTTCAAAGGTCACAAAGCCATTTGGTTGAATACTGTTTCTGCATGATAACTTCCATTTTAGAGGTAGCACTTTTATATTGCATAGCTTTATGGTTGCCTATAAGGGCTAGTTTGAGTTTGCAGATGGGTGACCTTGACCCAGTTTTGAGGGTCACACACAGACAGTAGACTTCCTGTGGTTTTTGCACAATAACTGAAGAAGGTCAGGTGAAAATGAGTGACCTTGCCCTAATTTCCAAGGTCATAAAGCCACTTTGCTGAATATGGTTTCTAAATGATGACTAATTTTTCAGCTATAACTTTTATATTGTCCAGGTTTTTAGTCGTTTTTTAAGGGCTAGGTTAAAGTTTTATGATATGTGACATTGATGTATGATCAACCTTCACTAATTTTGTAAGGTCAGGAGTGCCAAATCTACCACTATCAATAGGGTAATGAGGGCGGGGGGCATCTATGTTTTACAAACATATCTTGTTTCTGCTGTTTTTGGTCTTCTTCTTGTCGCATTTCTCATTGTATAATTGTTGATAGGTATCCTTGGTACCTGGTTCTATCACTTGCTTATTTTGGTGACTTCGTCAGGATGAATTTGGATGTGCAGTAGGATGTCCCATGAGATGCCAATCACCACAGGATGGCATACTGGGACACCCATCCAGCATGTGGTCCTTGCATGTGCAAGAGTGACATGTATGTTCTGCACTGAGGAGAGTCCGTGCAACATTTGTTGACAATGTACGCCTCCTCAGTGGCAAAAAGTCCATCTAGAGGACTTTATGTCTACAATATGCACCGAGGCTTCGCAATATGCTTCAGCCCATCAGAGCTATGTGAGGAGACCCCTGGTCCTCAATTCAAGGCTCAAGGCCTCAGCTAGTTTGGCCAGGACCAGCCTGGTCCTCAAATTGAAGGGGGGTGGGGATGGAGCAAGAATCTGACGGGGCCTGGGGAAGAAAACCAGGGGGAGTAGCTCCAGACAGTGATGACACCAGAGGCATCATCCATGCTGTACCGGAAACCATGGTTGACTTCTCACTGCTCTCGGTGTTCACTGCTCAGGTGCATCACCAACATCCACCCTTATGCCTGACTATCGATGCTTTTGAATCAGGAGGCCAAGCAGGTATAGGAGGGTTGCTAGGTATGGAAGAGCAACGAGCCATCATAGTATGGGCAGGAACCCTAGCTCTGGAATGCCAGACTACACCTACATGTAAGTGTGCTGAAACCATGGCAGGCCTAACACCCCTCGTAGGGGCCTTTATTCAGGGCTTTGCCATTCCAAAATCAAGTCAGTGATAAGACCAGGTTCCAGAGCATCGATCAACAACCACACAAACAAGAATTCGAGTTAGCAAGAGGCCTGAAAAAGCACAACAAGGGGAGCTTCCAAATGCACGTCCTCTGTAATGGACGCCAGAGTAGGAAGCTAAATTGAGCATGCTTGGTAGTTCACATTGCTGCCACTAGAAGCAATGTGCCACACTATAATGCCTGGGGGATCAATGTAGCAGCACGGTTCAGCACTGTACCCATGGAAATATTCAAGTGGGGGTTCTGGTAAAGCACCAAAGTGCATGGAAACCAGCAAGAGTTACCTATGGTGAGTACTCTTTCTTAATAATAGTTATGTGTTGAAAAACTTGATTTTGGCACATATTTTTGAGAATGTGGAATGCTTCTAGGATTTTACCCAGAGGCGCTCATTAGTCTCCTTTGCCTCCTGGTGGTTGCCCATGGTGGGGGGTTTACCTCAACATGGTTCACCATATGGGGGTGTTCACCCGGCCATGGACCTGTGTTGGGGAGTAAAGGTGCCACACGTTCCTAAAAAATGATTTGGTAATTCTGTAACTAATTGTGTCCTCTAGAACCTGCTTGTGGCATTTGTCTACCTTTTACTTTTTAAATTTTTACCTCAGCTGACTTGTCAGTAGCTGAGATTATCTTATGTTCCTTTGTCTGTTGTCGACAATAAACTTTTTCTCCAAAACCCTTAGCCAGATTCACTTCAAACTTGATGGCAATGTATCTTGGTTGGGTCTCTACCAATTTTGTTCAATTGGTGATGCTCCATTGATTTTTGGATTTTTAGCTCAGGTGATCATATCACCTGAGCTGATACCAAAGTCTCAAAATCCATCATAAACAATTTACATTTTGGACTTCTTCTCCCAAACCGCAGGCTAGATCTGCTTCAAACTTGGTTGAAATGTGCCTTGGGTGGGTCTCTACCAAGTTTTTTCAAATGGTCACGGTCTAGGGATTTTTGGATTTTCAAAATGATTTTTTTTTTTGTTCTTTTTTTTGGGCAAATCTTAAAAAATCTTCTCTAAAACCGCTCACCCAATTGCTTTGATATCACACAGGAAGACTCCATGGGACTCCTAATTCTTAATTTGTTCACCAGGTGACGCTGCAATTTTTTTTCTAATTTTTTATGAATTTTTGTGTGTTATAGCTATGTTCGACTTCTTCTCCAGAACCGTGACTCAGATTAAGCTGAAACGTGGTGGATATGTTCCTTGTAGAAGGGTCAAACAAAGTTGTACACTATGTGGGAATCCTGCAGATTCCTGATTTTTAAAGATTTTTTTCAATTCGGGTACTTACCGGTCAATGCAGCTTTCCTATTGATTACTATGGAAGTCAATGAGCATTCAAATGCTAATTCACATTTTCGACTAATCCTCCAAAACTGTCATCCAGATTAACTTCAAACTTAGTGGCAATGTACCTTGGGTGGGTTTCAACCAGATTTGCTCAAATGGTCCTGCTCCAGTGATTTTTTTATTTTAAATGAATTTTTTTTGGGGGGGGGGTGTTTGGACAAATCTTAAAAATCTTCTTCTCCGAAACCGCTTACCCAATTCCTTTGATAGCATACAGGAACACTCCCTGGGACTCCTAGTTCTTAATTTGTTCACCAGGTGGCGCTGCAGTTTTTTTTTCTAATTTTTATGAATTTTTGTGTGTTATAGCTATTTTCGACTTCTTCTCCAGAACCATCACTCAGATTAAGCTGAAACGTGACGGATATGTTCCTTGTAAAAGGGTCAAACAAAGTTGTAGACTATGTGGGAATCCTGTGGATTCCTAATTTTTTACGATTGTTTCAATTCGGGTACTTACCGGTCAATGCAGTTTTCCTATTGATTACTATGGAAATCAATGAGCATTCTGATGCTAAGTCACATTTTCGACTTCTTCTCCAAAACCGTCCTGCAGATTAACTTCAAACTTGGTGGCAATGTACCTTGGGTGCATTTTGGGTACTTGTTGGTAAAATATGCATATATTCTGATTGTTTACTATGTAAATCAATTGGCCTCTGATACAGATTCACATTTTCAACTTCTCCTGCGAAACCGTCAGCCAGATTTACTTCATACTTGGTGGCAATGTTACTCTATTGGGTTTCCACCAAAGTTTGTTCTAATGGTCAACTGATAATTCACCTGAGCACAGGATCAGTCCTGATCCTCTAGTTTATGATTTTTTGGGCAAATCTTAAAAAAATATTTTTCTCTGAAACCGCTTGCCAGCTTGTTTTGATGTCAGCCATAAACACTGCTGGGGCCTCTAAGTTTTGAATTTGTTCACCAGGTGGTGTTGCAATTTTTTTCAATTTTTTTTAAATGTTTTTGTTTTTGTTTTTGTTTTGTTGCTATTTTTGACTTCTTCTCCAGAACCATCACTCAGATTAAGCTGAAACGTGGCAGATATGTTCATTGTGTAAAGGCCAAATAAAGTTGTTCACTAAAAAGCAATGCTGCGGATTCCTGATTTTTAACGATTTTTTTTTTCAGCTGGGATACTTACTGGGAAATGTACCTTTCCTATTGATTACTGTTTAAGTGAATGGGCATTCTGATGCTAATTCACATTTTTTTACTTCTTCTGTAAAACTATCAGTCAGATTGACTTCAAACTTGGTGGAAATGTACCTTGGCTGGGTCTTTAGCAGATTTGTTCAAGTGGTCAGACTCCATTTATTTTGGGATTTGTTAATGTTTTTTTTTTTTGGTTCTTTTTTGGGGCAAATCCTCAAAAATCTTCTCTGAAACCACTCGCCCAATTGCTTTGATATCAATCAGGAACACTCCTAGGGACTCCTAGTTCTGAATTTGTTCACCAGGTGGCACTGCAGTTTTCCAATTTTTTATGATTTTTTGAGTGTTATTGCTATTTTCGACTTCTTCTTCAGAACTGTCTCTCAGATTAAGCTGAAACTTGGTGGATATGCTCTTTGTGGAAGGGTCAAACAAATTGGTTCACTAGGTGGCAATACTGTGGATTCCTAATTTTTCACCATTTTTTCAATTGGGTACTCATCAGTAAATGCACCTTTCCTGTTGATTACTATGTAAGTCAATGTGCAGTCTAATGCTAATTCATAGTTTTGACTTCTTCTCCAAAACAGTCACCCAGACTGACTTTAAACATGGTGGCAACGTACCTTGGGTGGGTCTTTAGCAGGTTTGTTCAAATGGACACTCTCCATTGATTTAAAGATTTTTTATGAATTTCTTTGTTCTTTTTGGGGGCAAATCTTTAAAAAAAATCGCAAGGGTATATGTACATGTTAGCTGAGCACAGGACTGTCACAGTCTTCTTATTTATACTTGTTATTTTTATTTATTGTTAAGGGCCCATATGCCTTAACAGAATTTATTCTGAATATGGATTGCCAAATATACTCTTAAACTCGTCTGCTTATCTGCCACAGCCCTAATGCACACAGTTGTGCATGAAACAGCATTGACTGGACTGGAGAATGTGGAACCAGCATGGGTGTATAATCAGAAAAGGATTGAGTATGCACTAGTAAACTGCTTTCGGTAGCATATGACCAGTTTCGGTGGCAGATAGTGCAGCACAGGGGCGGCTGGCAGCAGAGATGCCGGCCGTCACTGTCTGCCGCCGAAAGCCGACAAAAGGCTTTGGGGTTGACTGGAAGTCTGCGGCAGCCAGTGGTAGGCAGTGGCACATGTCGGTGGACAGTGACAGGCCTTACTTAGAATTAGATGCTGTCAGCTGCTGCTCTCTGCTGCTGGGCTCCACTCTGTATTGCACATTACATGGTGTATCATGTAAAATATGGATCTAAAGTTGGGGATGGAAGAGGTTCCAGTGAATGCATTCACTCATTAGACTTTATAACACGACTTGCACCTCCACCAACTTTATACATGATGAATAACTTTGTATCTCATTCAATCACATAAAAATAACTAATTTGCTTGAAAATGAAATCTATTTCAGATTACATGTACTACTGTTATGTTGAATCTTACACCTGCTGCTGCAATTTAAGACCACCCTTCCACCAGAGTCAAGTGGTCAGATAATAAGTGGTCTTTTATATTAGATAAAGTACATTTACATGACTTGTATAGACTTTATTGTGCAGTGGCACAAATGTGATTAAAAATGCAGGAGGTCTCTCTGTGCATGTACTAATGTATGGGAACACTGACAAACATGCCACAACATGGTTTGGGGACGCTGGCTTTTATGCAGATTGCAGCTGTTGGGTCTGCAAGTATGTAATTCATTTACCCATTCACACCCCAAATTGGCCCAATGAAATTTCCACAGAGATGCGCAAAGTGCTGATATGTAACAGGCCAACCTAGAAAGCGAGCATAACTAAATAGTCAAATGTTAAACCATAGCATACATCAGCAAATTAAAGGTCCTGCCCCTGAATGCAGGGACTTTGTTGTTTGGGAGCACTGGGCTATGAGAGCTAGCTGAATGAGTGACAAACCGCATTCTGTATTAACTAGTTTCATTATTAAATATTGCTAATTGTTGATGGTGTGATAAGTTCGTGTTTCACACACATGTACATGTACTAGTAACTTAGTAAACAACTACAAAGGCTGGCATGTTTGTATTTACATATATATATATATATATATATATATATATATATATATATATATATATGTATATAATATATATATTTATATATATACATATATATATATATACATATATATATGTATGTATGTATTTTACATGATACACCATGTAGTATGCAATCCAGATGGAGCCCAGTGGCAAAGAGCAGCTGCAGACTGCATCTAAGTAAGGCCTGTCACTGGCTACAGCAAGGTGCCACTACCTGCTGCTGGCTGCTACAGACCTCCAGTCAACCCCAAACTCTTCTATTGGCTTTCGGCGGCCGCCACTGTCTGCCGCTGTACATGTGCGCCGCTGGCTGCCACTGTCTATTACCAAAACTGGTCATATGCCACTGAAAGCAGTTTACTAGTGATGGCAAGATTCAATTGTTCACACCCCAAATTCCCTTTTTGTTTTAGGTCAAACCTAAGCACATTAGCAGGTCATTCATCATATCAGACTCATGTGTCAAGGTCATGAGTATGGCTGAGGGTGTATCAAGAGATACACCATAAAATTAAGGAGGAACAAAATTGTGCATAATTTTAAATAGTTTTTAGTCATTTAGCTTTGAAGAAGGGCTACATTTGGTTGAAAACTGTATGAATCTACTGTGATTTGAACTTGTCCTGTTACACGTTCATGGAACCAGTATGAACTAAATGGAGCAAAATGTTTTTCCAGTACACTGGGTGCAGTGCTAACATAAGAAATAGTTTTTAGCTGTTGATCAAGTAAAAAATTCTCATGTCAGTGTCAAAACATTAATTTAAAATTTCTGTTAGGATGTGTTATTTTGTCAAAATTTATGCCTTGAGCTGCCATGTATGGGGAACTTGGCATGTATCTGTGCAGTTGCAGCACTTCAGTGTAATGACAGGTTCAAGAAAAGGGGAATGAGAAAATGCCAAAAGTCAAAATGCAGATGCATGGTGGGTAGCTGTTTGAAAACAGGAACAGCTCTTGAATTGTTCATATCTTTGTTCAATTCATATTATGACTTACAAGGTTATTCATTCTTACTACTGGTCCAAAACTACAAATGACCATAACAGTAAACTTAAGAATTCTGCCAAGTTAAACTGAAAGACATGTTTGTAATGAAAGAATTATTTGAAAGAAATTATATTGGTCCCTACCATGTGGCTCTGGCACAGGCTATTGATAGAAACCTAACATTATGTCAAGCCAAAAAATCCATCAAGAAAATGATACTTTCTTTGCAGTGTGATGAAATTAAAGATGTAGACTTTGCAATGCAATAAAGCTAAGGTAAAAAAAAAGCCCTGTTTGTCATCAGACAAAATTTCAAAAATGACCAGGCTTTTTTTAACCCATCCTGAGGCTCTTGCATGTAATTTTATATCGACTTTTTTTATTTTATTTTTTTTGGTCATGGAAAAAAAGGGTTTTGACCTGGAGGTTTTAACTGACCTGCACGCGGATGAGAAACAGTATTATTTTTTTGCCTAAAGATAAATCTCATTTTCTTAATGCATTGTCCACTGTTAAGTAATGAAAAAAGCCAAATGTTTCAACAAGTAATGCTTTACCCTCATTTCACAACACATAATGACCAGAACAAATTGATTTTTCACATGGTAGCTGAAAAAGAAATAGCTTGTGCCACTTGCAAATTCTACTTTCTATCTCTGGATAAGAGAAGGGTATCCCTCTCCCGGGTGCAAGTTCAAGCCTGTTATAAAATGCCTTGTAACAGATGCACAAGTTTATACAATTCACTAAGTATGAATTGTTTATAGCATATGTCATGGTGATTAAGCATATATGGTTATGCTCTGTAAGTTTGAAGTAGAAGATAGTTATTTCATTTTTACTTAATATGAATTGTTTATAGCATGAGTCATGGCTGATTAACCATATATGGTTCTGCTCTGTAAATTATAAGAAGGTAGTTATTTTATTTTATTAATTAACCCAAAAGTCAACTACTCAATTCATGTAAGGATACTGGTGAATTTGAACACTTACTTTGAATTATATGTGTGTGATAGATTGAGGTCTTGTCAAGGTAGAACTCGTGTTTTGTATGGTGCTGTTCTGTGGCATTACATATACAGACAATCATGCATGGCTGACAATGAGGTACTATTTTTATCTCACAAGCAATTGTTGTTGGTGGGGAAATCACGAGTGACTGCAGGTCACAGGTGATTTTTTCCCACCAACAATGATCCCAAGTGACAGAAAAATAGTAACCTACTATCCAGATTTAGTTAATTTTTATATTTAATTGGGTATTCATCACAAAAATATGCCTTGGGCTGACTTTCAATGTTGACCTGGTGTGCTGTGTTTGTTTATGTTTGGCTTAGTTATTTCATGTCATATGTGAGATATAACGAAACACCCCTTGCCCACCTTTGATTTTGTCTTTATGGTAATACACTAAGTGAGTGATGCAGGCATGTCACAATTTACGGGTAACAATGTTAAGATCTACAGTGAATTACATGTACTACTTTTGAATTTTACACTAGAAAGTGATAATTTGCCTTCAAGCATAGAATAATTGTAGTTTTATAATTTGACCCCAGCAGGTGCTATTCTTAGTAATACTGCACATTTTTATAATTTACATGTGTCCTCTCAAGGACAAGGTCAAGGTCATTTGGACCTTTGGAATTTTCATCCAGCCATAAATCAGTCAATCTTTATTCAATTTTGGTCATTTTGGACCCGAATTGTTGGTAATTCAAGACTGCATATTTTTTAATATACATGTACATATAAGCTCTAAAGGTCAAAGGTCAAGGTCATTTGGCCCTCTGGAATTTTCATGCAGCTATAACTCTGTCATTTTTCATCCAATTTTAACCATGTTGTACCTAAATTGTAGGTATTGCAACTCTGCATATTTTTGTGATTAACATGTAACCTCTAAATTTCAAAGGTCAAGGTCATTTGGACCTTTGTTTCATCTAATCATAACTTGGTCCATTTTCATCTGATTTGGTTCATGTTGGGCTTCAATTGTAGATATTGTAAAAGTGTACATTTTTGTAATTAATGTGTGACCTCTAAAGGTCAAAGGTCAAGGTTACTTGGAAATTCAAAAGTTTCATCCAGCCAAAACTTGGTCAGTTTTCATCCAATTTTAATCATATTGGACTCAACTTGAAGGTATTGCAACACTGCACATTTTTGTAATTAATGTGTAACCTCTAAAGGTCAAAGGTCAAGGTTATTTGGACATTCAAAAGTTTCATCCAGCCAAAACTTGGTCAGTTTTCATCCAATTTTAATCATATTGGACTCAACTTGAAGGTATTGCAACACTGCACATTTTTGTAATTAATGTGTAACCTCTAAAGGTCAAAAGTCAAGGTCATTTGAACTTTGAAATTTTTATCTAGTCATAACTTGCTCAATTTTCATCCAATTTCAGTCATGTCAAGCTCAAATTCTAGGTATTGCCACAGTTCATATTTTTTTATTTACATGTAACCTCCAGGGATCAAAGGTCAAGGTCCTCTGGACCTTTGATATTTTCATCAACCCATATTTACTCTTGAAGGCACACAGACAGATTTGTGTTATAGCAAATCTTCTTTCTTAGTTCAAATTATATGCCTGATGTTTCTTGATAAAATTAATAAGGGTGTCACACTCCCTGCATATTTTTATTTCCAGTTGTTTGGGATAAGGATGATGCCTCAATGCCAGATATCAGGGAATCTAGAGGAAAAGGGTCAAAGTCTTCTCTATTATATGACATTACTCTATATATATGTGGATATGGCTATTACCTTGGTACTGAATCAAAGACCTGTGAGAGACTGCATGTTGATGTATTTTTTTTGTTTGTTTGTTTAATTTACATTTATCTGCATTTAAATTAGATATCACTTGTCGTGGGTCTGGTATAATCATGTTTACCTGGCAGTATGGAGGTCATATTTCAATGTCAATGCCACAAATTTAGCAAAACATTTAATTTTGCCAGGAGTCTTGAAGAACATGAACCACTCCATTGTGTTCCCACAGGGAAATGTCTAGGCCTTGTAGGCATGGCCAGCAGTTGGTACGTGTGTGTGTGTGTTGCACGTTTGATTTAAGGCATGCAACATGGAAGCTAACAAACTGTAGGACTTCATATTGTATTTGTGTCTTTTTGTCCAGAACCACTTCCTAATAGTCATTACCCTATTCCGCAGTCCCAGCTCTTTACTCTCCATAAGCTAACCTGTCACTGTCTAACCTATATACATATAGGAGTTCTATTGTCCATACTGCACATGTTCTTCTGTAGAATTTTGACATAAGCTGTATTAGCCCAAATTAACTAAAGGGTCCTAAGCGGGTAACTACTCAGCACATGTTTCAGAGCCTGTAGGCATACATGTCTCTCTGTGTAGCAGCTCCTTGTCTAAGCTCAATATTCAGCAAAGACAATCCACATAATATTGAATAAGTATGAACATGGCAAGTGATGAATTAGTTAAATATGTGAAGTTTTGCTAATAAATGCAGAGTTTCATCATGAATGAAGAATACCTTTCAAACATGTTACGTATGTGTACAGTAATCAATTACATTTTTGCTAGAGCTGACTTGTCAGTAATCTGAGGTTTTGCGGTGGTCTTTATTCATCCGTCGTCCAGAATTGATATTTTCCACTTCTTCTCCAAAGGTGTCAGCCAGATTCACTTCATATGTCATGGGAATGTTTCTTAGGTGAGACTCTACCAACTTTATTAACATGGTCATGCTCCAATGATTAGCTCAGGATGATCCGTAGTCGTTCCATCCACAATTCACATTTTCGACTTCTCCAAAATTGTCAGCCAGATCCACTTCAAACTTGGTTTCAATGTAACTTAGGTGAGACTCAACAAAATTTGTTCAAATGGTCTTGCTTCAGTGATTTTTTTGATTTTTTATGGATTTTTTTTGGGGGGGGGGGAGGGTTTGGCAAATCTTAAAAAATTTTTTTTCTGAAACCACTCACCCAATTGTTTTGATATCACACAGAAACACTCCTTGGGACTCCTAGATCTTAATGTTTTCCCTAGGTGGTGCTGTATTTTTTGGTAATTTTTTATGATTATCTTTTGTATGTTTTTCACTCAGATTAAGCTGGAACTTGGTGGATATGTTCCTTGTGTGTTACTTGCGTGTAATGTACAGTTTGAAAAATTGTATTGTACCCACATGTACATATAGTTGGGTTTGTGAGAAACCACAGCGAACATAATTATTTTTATGCCCCCCTTCGAAGAAGGTGGGGCATATAGCGTTGCACATGTCGGTCGGTCGGTCGGTAGACTGTGGTTTCCGCACAATAACTCAAGAAGTTTTTTATCTAGGACTTTGATACTGTATAAGTGTATCATTCTAGTCAAAAGCTAGGGGAAGTTCGAAGATGGGTGGCCTTGACCTAATTTCCAAGGTCACAGTGGTACCTGAGTTAACTTTGGTTTCCACACAATAACTGAAGAGGTTTTTAAACTAGGACTTTTATATTGCACAGGATTATAGTCCATATTTGGGGCTAAGCGAAGTTCGAAGATGGATGACCTTGACCTCATTTTAAAGGTCACAGAGCCACTTTACTGAATATGGTTTCATGCTTTCTGCATGATAACTTATACCTTGGAGCTAGAACTTTTATATTGCACAGCTTTATGGTTCTCTGTAAGGGCTAGGTTGAGTTTGAAGATGGGTGACCTTGACCCAGTTTTCAGGGTCACAGAGAGATTGTAGTTAGACTGTGGTTTCTGCACAATAACTCAAGAAGTTTTTGAGCTAGGACTTTGATACTGTTTGGGTGTAACATTCTAATCAAAAGCTAGGCGAAGTTCGAAGATGGGTGACCTTGATCTAATTTCCAAGGTCACAGTGGTACCTGAATTAATTTTGGTTTCCGCACAATAACTGAAGAGGTTTTTAAGCTAGGACTTTTATATTGCACAGGATTATAGTACATATTTGGGGCTAGGCAAAGTTTGAAGATTGATGACCTTGACCTCATTTTAAAGGTCACAGAGCCACTTTACTGAATATGGTTTCATGCTTCCTGTGGTTTCTGCACAATAACACAAGAAGTTTTTAAGTAAGGACTGGGATACTTTACAGGTCTATAGTTCATGCTAAGGGCGAGAAGAAGTTTAAAGTTGGGTGACCTTGATTTAATTTCCAAGGTCACGTAGGTACCTGAGATAAAATTAGGTTTCCACATGATAACTGAAGAGGTTTTAAACTAGGACTTTTATATTCCACTGGATAATTGTCCATATTCAGGTCTAGGTCAAGTTTGAAGATGGGTGACCTTGACCTAATTTCAAAGGTCACAGAGCCATTTGGTTGAATACTGTTTCTGCATAACTTGCATTTTAGAGGTAGCACTTTTATATTGCACAGCTTTATGGTTGCCTATAAGGGCTAGTTTGAGTTTGTAGATGGGTGACCTTGACACAGTTTTGAGGGTCACACACACAGTAGACTTCCTTTTCTTTTGCACAATAACTGAAGGTCAAGTGAAAATGAGTGACCTTGCCATAATTTCCAAGGTCATAAAGCCACTTTGCTGAATATGGTTTCTAAATGATGACTAATTTTTCAGCTATAACTTTTATATTGCCCAGGTTTTTAGTTGTTTTTTAAGGGCTAGGTTAAAGTATAAAGATATGTGACATTGATGTATGATCAACCTTCACTAATTTTGTAAGGTCACGAGTGCCCCTTCTACCACTATCAATAGGGTGGCGAGGGCAAGGGTAATGAGGGAGGGGGGCATCTATGTTTTACAAACATATCTTGTTTACTGTGGAGCGAATTAGGTAGTTGGTCTCTTATGATGTTAAGTGAATCATGTGCATTTGTCCGGTAAGTTTTTATTTCAAATTATGACACAGCTACTGCACATGGGATGTGAAGAAAATTTTGTATGGATGGACACTGGGCAACTTGTGGGATGCTGGAGAATGCAACCTGGATACAAAAATAGTAAATTTCTGCCCTGATACCTTTGATACTATAGTTTCTTTTCTGTGCATTTTGTATGCAGGGTTTGTAGAAGTATGCCTTATGCACCCACTCGACTTGATCAAGACAAGATTCCAGATTCAGAGGGGAGCAGATGATCCAAACAGATACAAAAATTTAGCAGACTGCTTTAAAAGAATATACAGGACAGAAGGGTATGTGTCCTTTACTCGGTTATATTTTACTGTGCTTATATCTTGTAAGAAATTACAAGATATTTTTTATGCAAAACTTTGCCATGCCACTATTAAACTGAATGGCATATTATCAATTTTCACTGGTTGCCATGCTAGTTATTATAAGATTGTTGAAATGAAATTCACTAATCCAGGATTCAATTCTCTTACATTTTTTTTTCATAACAACTCACCTTAAATCATATAGGATATGTTCACGTGTAAGAGCAATGTCAAAAAGTAGTGAACCAACAGTAATTTTGAACAGCAACACCTGGCTTTTGGATCAACAAATAATGATTTGATCTGGTCTGATGAAAGAGTGCTTGTTTTTATATGAGGCAAGCACATCTCCATTTATCTGAAAACACTAAGGACATCCTTAGTGACACACAGGCCAGCTGTTTGTGTCTCAGTATTGTTAATAGCCTCTGTAATTCAGTCCCCAGAATGTTGGTGAGTTTCTTCGGCAAAATGGAATGAGTTTCTGTGGTAACTTTGCAAGGATTTAGTGGAGCATCATATAGAATCTGACTGTGTGCTGTTCGAACAGAGTAAGGTAGCCCTGTCTGAGGGCCTCATGTAGCATGTTAGGGAGCACATTTGAGTCAGTTTTTGGGTAGCTACTAAAAAGAGTCAACATTGCTTGTCAGTTCATTGCTTGGATGCTCTCAAAATGTAATACAGAAACTTTACTCTAGGATTCCTGCAAACTTTTGTTAGCATGATAAGTAGCATGGCCTGGGCATTTCAACATTCTCATCATTCTCACAAGGCTGTGTATAGTACATCCTGTGTGTGTGGTGGATGTATGTGGTGTGTGTGGGTGTGGTATGTGTGTGGAGTGGGTGTGTGGTATGTCTGTGTGTGTGTGTGTGTGTATGTGTGTGTGTGCGTGTGTGTGTGTGTGTATGTGGAGTGGGTGTGTGGTATGTGTGTGTATGTGTGCAAGACCTATGTACCAGTACTATTTGCCTTAAATGTAAAAATGTTGATCATTATCTGAGTCAAAAGCAACATGCTGATTAGCCCTTTCCCTTTAGAATAGGACTAAGTCAACATCTTTCCTTGACATGGGTTGGGTTCTCAACCAACACTATAGAAAGCTGTTGACCCAGGGCAAGCTATCTTGATAGGTCTTAGCTACAGCTTTCACTGAACATGTTCAAGGAGAGAAGATTTACGCAGATGGCAATATACATCATGGTGTACAGTGGTACCTGCTATTTACGACCGCCCCTAATGCCAGACAAAAGTGGTCACATATTGCAGGTGGTCTTTAATTGCAGGTAGATTAACAAAGAAACAAGTGTCTAGTGCCTGGTATGGGTGGTCTTAAAAACTAATGCGGTCTCTCATGAGAGGTGGTCTTTCGAGCAGGTACCACTGTACTTGGGCGATCTGAGCAGGAAAGGGTCAAAAGTACCAAATATGGGAGGAATGGGGTGGTGCATGAGCAGTACACAGGTGGAAATGTTGACAGTTTTGAATGGCATTACCCATAACACATTCAAGAAAATAAGCACCAGCAGAACTGAAAATTCTAGAGTAAAGCCAAAGCATTTGATGTCTTTCTATAACATTACTTACATTGTACATGTGCTCAAAGCATATCATGTATGTTCGTACATATGCCCAAAGCACATGTATCTCCTCTCTGTTCCTACACTTGTCTTGTTGTTTATCATGTATGTTCTAACATATGCTTTGTTGTTTATCATGTATCTTCAGATTTAATATGCCTTGTTCATCATGTCTTTTCTTACACATGCCTTATTTATCATATATGTTCTTGTATATGATTAAGCCCGTGTTAAACTTAACAGTCACCAAACACATCTACCTTTGGCAACCTTTTCCCAACCATTTGAGTGAAAGGCAAACCTTTTTCAAACACTTTCCAAACCATTTCAAAACCATTTCCTCTTATTGCATTAAAACCCTTTTAAACACTTTTAAACCTTTCTCTAATGGTTAACAACCATTTCACACACTTTCTCAACCTTATTCATGAAAACGTTGAAATGGTTTGAAATGGTTTGCAACCATTTCAACTATTTGAAACTTTTTGTCAACCTTTTACAAACCCTTTGTCAACCTTTTGCAAACCTTTTACAACCTTTACAAACCCCACTACAAGTTGTAGTGGGGTTTGTAAAGGTTGTAAAAGGACAACACTTTGCAACACAAAAAATGCATTTGGCTGTTAAGTTTTAGACAGGCTTAACTATATGCCTTGTTGTTTATCATGTATGTTTTCACATATGCCTTGCTGTTTGTCATGCTTGTTCTCACATATGCCTTGCTGTTTGTCATGTTGTTCTCACATATGCCTTGCTGTTTGTCATGTTTGTTCTCACATATGTCTTGTTCTTTATCATGTATGTTCTTACATATGCCTTTTTGTGTATCATGTCTGTTCTCACATATGCCTTTTTGTGTATCGTGTCTGTTCTCACATATGCCTTTTTGTGTATCGTGTCTGTTCTCACATATGCCTTTTTGTGCATCGTGTCTGTTCTCACATATGCCTTGTTGTTTATCGTGTCTGTTCTCACATATGCCTTGTTATTTATCACGTACAGTATGTTCTCACATATGCCTTGTTGTTTATCGTGTCTGTTCTCACATATGCCTTGTTATTTATCATGTACAGTATGTTCTCACATATTCCTTGTTGTTTCAGCTTCCTGTCTTTTTATAAAGGTATCTTGCCCCCAATCTTGGCAGAAACCCCAAAGCGAGCCACCAAGTTTTTCACGTTTGAACAATATAAGAAGATATTTCTGTTTGGGGCACCAAGTCCCACTGCTGTGGTAAGAAAGAAATAATACAGCCATCTGGTGGCATATGGTGAATAACATAACCATTTAGAAGAAGGACAGTACATGTTATTATGCATTGAGGGTTGGTTTACTCTGACAAACAAAGCAAAAAGTTGTATAGTATATGGGTCATCAGATGATAAACAGGCTGACAATTGTCTTAAACTAACACTTGTATTGTGGTATTCATTCACATGACCCTATAGAAGTAGGCTCCAAACGTGCTGACAATAGACCTGTTCATACCAAGTTGTACAGAACTTTTCCGGACTGATTAATTATGCATTCCATTGTTGGCCTGATTGTCCAGTCAGCAAGTGGCCGAGTCTGGCCCACTCCTTCATGTTTACAATGGATGCCACGGCTAATGCTAGTGATAACAGCATGGATTGTGCTGAACAGTGCAAATCTTTTACCTAAAATGTCACATCATTGATGAAACCTGCATTTTCAGTTTGCTGACAGTTTGATTTTCCATTAAGTCCAAGTGCATCCTGTGTTTTACTTTCTGATACTTCCACGTGTCGTCCGGTCAAGCACAAAATGTAAAGAAAGCAGGGTGAGCTTCCCGAAGTGAACCGAATGAACCCGAGTCTTATGAACTGGTCTCTTGTCTACAACTGACACTTGTATTGTGGTATTCATTCACATGGCCCTATGGAAGTATGCTCCAAACTTTTAATTTTGTTAGTCATGCAGTGAGTATGTGGGAGAGGGGAGAGAAGAATTTTAAGGGCAAATTAAAGTGAGAACATTTTGTCATAAGAAACTTGTTAAGGATGAAAATATTATAATGTAACTATTATACAGATCAGATGAGTAGAGCAAAAGTTATGGTCATTCTAAGTATCACATATTGTAAAAATGTTTGGGCCTGCAGGCTGCCATCTGTGTAACAGTGATGACAGCACATCGCAACTTCTCAAGGGTGGTTTTAAAATTTTGCCTGTTAAATGTATTTAAAAATGATAACATAGCATAATTGTAATCATAAACACCTCAGACAACATACATGTACAAGACTGTTTTATACATTGAAATTTTAGTTGTCAATTGAAATATTGGTAATTTCCCATGAGGACACTATCATCACTGTTCATTGGGCACTTTATATTTGCCAAGATGACTGGCCCTAGTAATCAGGCACAATGTAAGAACATTGTTCATCTGATCACCGGCCCCAGTGTTCAGGCACACTGTAAGAACATTGTTCGTCTGATCACTGGCCCCAGTGTTCAGGCACACTGTAAGAACATTGTTCATCTGATCACTGGCCCCAGTGTTCAGGCACACTGTAAGAACATTGTTGTTCATCTGATCACTAGCCCCAGTGTTCAGGGACACTGTAAGAACATTGTTGATCATCTGATCACAATGTCTCTTCTGCTGCTCTCATTTGCACTGTGTTTCTCATTCTCAATGGGCTTCATAAAAAATAATTTCTTGTCAAGGTTACTTTGGCTTTCAGTTGTTACTTCATTTTATACATGTATCTAGTTTGGTCACTTGGTTTATTCTGTGATTGATTTAAAATTTGGGCAGATGAAGTGAAGGCTTATTTATAAATTTCCCTTTCTTCTTCAGACCTTCACTGTAGCAGGACTGTGTTCAGGGCTAACGGAGGCAATTGTGATAAATCCATTTGAAGTGGTCAAAGTAAAGCTGCAGTCTCAGATGAATGTAACACTACTACAGGTACAGTAAAACCTACCTATTGTGGACATCTTCGGATCGAGCAAATGTGTTCACTGTAGACAGCTGTCACATTATATAGAAGGCACATCTACTGGTCAGAGGGTACATTATACAGGGGGAACATGTACTGGCCAGAGGGTACATTGTACAGGCGGTACATGTACTGGTTAGAGGGTACATTGTACAGGGGGTACATGTACTTGTCATAGGGTACACCATACAGGGGCACATCTACTGGGGAGAGGGTACATTATACAGGGGGTACATGTACTGGTTAGAGGGTACATTATACAGGGGGCACATGTACTGGTCAGAGGGTACGTTATACAGGGGGTACATGTACTGGTTAGTGGGTATATTATCAGGGGGCACATCTGCTGGTCAGTGGGTACATGTACTGGTTAGAGGGCACATTATACAGGGGGCACATCTACTGGTCAGAGGGCACATTTATAACTGATTTTGCTTAACTGACAACAATTTGGAACCTCAGGTAGCATAAGAATTAGGTTCCTCTGGTTTAAGAATGAGATGCATCTATGTCTGTCTATGGATCCAGCAATCTCTGATTGCCTTTTAATTCATCACCCTTTTGGGCTGTACTTCTTGATGATGTATTTTACCTCAGAATGTTTGTTATTCTGTATAAACATCAGACAGTACATTTGCAGATGAAAATCCTGAGTAAAATGTGTATTTCTAACAAGATGCTCATGTCATTGCAAAATGAAAGGAGCACAAGTTGCTGCCTCTTCAAGGTATTTATCTTGCAGTTTTAGCAACAAAAGTCACTCGAACGTGGCAAAAGTGTGGGTTTGGTTACACAGAGAAGGGAAAAATTTTAGGCACTTTTGCATTTTGTGTACATGTTTCAATCTCAGAAACATCACTGCAGCACATGACTTTGTGCATGTCTATTTTGGGTTGACTTTTTTCTTCCTGTTCATTCATTTTTAAGCAACAATCAACGGTAGCTATAGCAAGAGAAATCATACGGAGTGACGGGCTTGGTTTCTCTGGCATAAACAAAGGCTTGACTGCAACATTAGGAAGACATGGTGTGTTCAACATGGTCTACTTCAGTTTCTACCACAATGTCAAAAACCTGGTGCCACAGCCAGCGGTAAGTGTCAAAAACCTGGTTCCCCAGCCAGCAGTAAGTGTCGAAAACCTGGTCTCACAGCCAGTGGTAAGTGTGATGTCCAGAGACTGAAACAGCAGGTAAAGGACGATACTGGCGTAGCATATATTATGGAGAACAGTAAATTGTAAACTGATGACAGAGACTGATAAAGAAGATGCAGTACCCATGTACAACAGGCTTCATGAAGGCCATTGAAAGGATTGAAAGTTCATTTATTTGAATTTTGTCAATTTTTTCGGGCCAAAAAAAGAAAACCACTTAGAAATAACTTTTTGTGGGGAACACAATTCAATTTGCATTTGATGAATGGCAAAGAATGTAACAGCATATTCTGTAAAAGGATAATTTATCATAATAACTGAAGAAAATATGCTGACAGT
Organism: Hermodice carunculata; assembly: GCA_964020975.1. Classification (NCBI taxonomy): domain Eukaryota; kingdom Metazoa; phylum Annelida; class Polychaeta; order Eunicida; family Amphinomidae; genus Hermodice; species Hermodice carunculata. The sequence continues at coordinate 88,538,823 of OZ026615.1, read as the reverse complement.
GACTTAGCTATTACCAAAAAATATATTCAAAAAGTCAAATGTCCTGCAACATTTCCATACCATCAAAACCTGAAACCTGTCAGCCAAGTTCTCTACTCTCCATGTCCATTTCTGTTGCTGCCTACCTCTAATACAAAAATAGGGAAACATTCAAGAATTTGATGTTTATGCTTATTTGTTCCAAATTTTATGAACATGTTGGTAATTTTGAACATTTTACAGTAGCTTAACTGATAGTAATTTTCAGAAGCAGCGACTAGATTTTTTTGTTTTTGTTTTTTTGTTGCACACATCGGTGCTTGTGGATGAAAAAGAAAAACTGTAATGGCAATGAGTTTAAATTTTTCAAGCCTGTGTAAACCCTGATGCTGCTTCAGTAGAGGTGTTTAAATCAGGATTATTCCATAAACTGTTTTGTGGTAAGCTTTCCTTTATCCTTTGGCCTTTGCCGTTGGTCTGTTCTGCAATATTGTTGCATTTGCATGCATTGTTATCAACCATGATAACACCACTTAAAATCACATGAAACAGTTACACAAGCTGTGTGGATCTTAATTACAACATGCACTTAAGAAATAAATAAATCTAAGTCTCAGAATTTAAATAGGTAAACTCAAACCCAGAGAAAACATGTAACAGTTTAACCCCATTAAGATAATTCCTTATGTAGGTAACAGACTTAAAAGACCTGCTCAAAAACTGAATACCGTATTCATCCTAATAGTAGCACATGCTAATAGAAGCAGGCCCCCACTTTCAATCCAAGTGGTCTAGATTCAAAATCAAGATTTTCCTGTAATTTTAATAGCAAAGATGATACTCCCAAATGAAAAATTAAATGTCATTGCAGTACATGTATATTAATGTTTATTTAACACCTAAATGAACTGTACAGCCTTCAAAGCCTTCAATCAAGAAAAGTACTTATTCCATAGTTCCCCGAAAACACTGCAAGATCTGGCAAATCTTTGCATTAGCATGACATGCTATTATCAGGATGAACACAGTATATGTACAAATCATCCCTAAAGAGGCAGGTAAAAGTTACAAATGGAAATACACACAAAAAGAAACGCACGAACGCCACTGAGAATACAAATTATTCCTGGTACTTTGAGCAAAGGCAGCGCTCTGCGACAGCCAAGACTATCTTTGCAATGAACGCAACTCAGCATCTGTAACCAAGAAGAAGAAAAATAAACTGTAATACTAAATACATTCACATGCACAATATCACAACAAAGCTGAACCATAAAGAAGGAAAGAAACCTGTCAATCAGCATCCTATTTACACTGCTATCTACTGTACTAGCAAGGAAACTTCCACACCTACCATTCAGAAGAGAAAAGAAACAGTTCCGCTCTCGCCACCATCTCTGCCATTAACGGACCTACAATACTGAAAAACTGTTGCTGATAGGAGGAATTCAAGTGCCAGCAAAAAAGACAATCAGAAGCCCTGTTAATTTGTCCATGAAAATGCACACAAAAAAACTCCAATTCAAAATGAGTACACAAGTAAGCAATCTCTCTCAGACAATTCAGAAATTCATCCCTGGATCTGCCAGAATTCAAAACTGAAACTGAACATGCGTTATCATACCAAATTTGAATCCTACATCTCTTGAGCAAAACACCCCAAATCTTAAAAAGCAACCATGATAGCTAATAACTCTAAGGCATGACTATGCAAGTGCATCTCCAGCACAACCCTTGGGAATTCCACATGAAAATATTGATTGTGAGAAGTCAACAGACCTCCACACCCAGAAAGACACGAGGTAGTAGAGAACACTGCATCTGGTTGAGACCAGACCACCTGCGGTATCATTGAGATCCCATTGTACTCGCATGTACCTTTGCCACCAACGCATGTCTCTTACAAAAATACTCTGGAAAATCAAATCAAACAACACAGGCCCACCATAAGAAGTGATGTGTCATTCCAAAACATCAGTGCATGGCTGACTAACCTTAACTTAACCACCAAATCTTGCATCATGCAACAAAGCTACAGATATTGAACCATAACTGTGTTGTCATTCAAGAAAATCTTTCTTCTCATGCTCGTTTTTCCTGAGAAAATTCTGGGTGCACACGTTTCTCTTTATCATTCAACCAACAAACAGCACATATAAATTGCCCACTTTGCTTCTTACCACCAATATACAACATGAGGAGGCTGCTTCGAGCAATTGTCAGTTTGATAAGCTTTGCAAAACCAAACTGAATTTTCTTTGGCAATACTGGTTCCCTTACCAGATGCCTGTATTGACCTACTTTTTGCATTCAAAACACATGACTCAATGTCCCAAAAAGTATCACCCCACACTCCATTGCCATGCTTAATCTCATTTACTATGGCAGTGTGCATGTCCAAAATAACTTCCAGTCCAATTGTGTGGTAATGTACATTAGGTTTGCCAAATGCTTTATTTTATTTTTCACTTAATCAAGTCTCTTGTGCCCCCAGTTCACATCAGCAAGCACACTGCCAAGAGACCCTGCAACAAAGAGGGGCATATCTAAATCTTCATACATGTACTTCAAATCACGACTGGCAAACAGTAAAGCTAGCATAGCATGAGGCCATTTCTCACAAATTCTTATATTATCACCCACTTTCTGTTTCCTACAGGTTTTAATGACTCTAGTCTTTAGCTTACGCTTACCTATCTTGTATTTACTACCATTATGACTGTCCCGATCTGAAGCATGATCAGAGTCAGAAGAACCGGATGATGAGGATAAAATAGTCACTGTCAGAATCTGCATCTGGCTCCTCACTGTGTTGGTCACTGTCCTTGACCTGTGTTCTGGGGTGTTTTCTGCCCTTCCGCATTGAAATCTGTCAGGTGTCACAGGCAGAAGCACCCTTTGGAAGTCGTGATGGCCCCTGCTGTCTAACAACCTGCAAAAGAGAGCAGCGCCCAAGATCCTGCTGTACAGAACCACTGGCTGTCCCATCCATCAAAGTCCAACTCTGTAACCTTTGCAAAATCCTATCTGTCTGATTTTGCACAGAGAGGTCCTGCCACAAAATAGCTGTATCAACACGCGACTGCATAGTTTGAGCAATGGATCCACCACTGGTACTGGCAAGTGTTTTGCTTGTGGACTGAGACCTGTTTGCCTTAGAAAGGACCTTTGGTTTCCCAACACAAGCTGCATCCAACTGCCCAGAATCTGCCAGGTTTAAAAATTGCAACTCTGACGTAAGCATCGAAAGTTCAATTTGTTTCTTCTTTAAAGGAACCCGCTTACGCAATCTCAGTCTGTTTATCCGTTTCACATACAGAGGAATCCAGATCAGGGCGCAACACGGGGCACTGTGTCTTAAATTTGCCCCCATGAGATCCTTGGCTCTCCTCCCATAAATCCAACTGCAAGAGTAACTTATGCCCTGGGCATGTCCCTGATTCTCTCTTTGCTTGCAACGTAAATCAGGTACTGTGTCTTGAAAATCATTCTCAATATATTGTATATTGAGATATTGTAGTTCTAGAAATTTTGGGGCTTGGTTCAATTTCAGTGCTACCACCCAAAGTGCGAAATTAGAATGTGTGAAAAAAAGTTGCATTGTATTTTACTACATTGTATGGCATTGGATTGCATGAAATTAAAATGGGCCAAAATTCTGTAATTCAACAAAAAGTGAGTTTGCTTGAAATTAAATACACGCAAAACTTTCTAGAACTACAGTGACTCACGGTCCGACTCACCATGAGCTGACATTTTGGCATAATCCACCCTCCTAATGGACTGAAAATTATAGGACGCAAACATCGGAAAACCTGTGACTGTTCGTAACATTATATATGCACATGTCTGATCTAAACATGTCTGCACAGCCAGAAGGACGAGGAGAGAATGCCAAAACAGTGGGAAACTTACACAAAAATAGAAAGCAGAAACTAGAGAGAATGCGTGAACAATCATACTGCAGTGAACCTATGTGTGACAAAAAAGACATACCTCAGAGAAAGCTAAAAATAATTCCATCAGCTTGCTATGTGAAAAAGGAGTATTCCCAAAAAACAAAATAATTATTTATTTTAAGGAAATAAAATAGCAGACAATGGACCCCTTCTCAGTGGCAAAAGGTCCGTCAGGCATATGTGAGGTCTACAGACAGAGGCTCCCATGTGCAGAGGCACATCATGAGCACAAGGCCTTGGTGCCTTGTGGAGGGGACACTGGGTCTTGATTCCAGGCTCAAGGCCTCCCAGTTGAGGCCCAGGCCTCAACCAGTTTGGCCAGGCCTCACAGCCAGGCCCAAACTGGTCGATGAATCGAGGCGGGGGGTGGGAGGCCAGGCCTCACTGCCAAGCTCATACTGGTCCTTGAATGTGGGCCCCCTTAGGGGATACAAGGCCTACCATGGATTTTCCATGGAAAATGGTTGGGCGTTCCTGTGCTGGGGTCCTCTCCACTTTCACAGCCACTCCTATGAGCAAATATGTGGTGACTGGCCCTTCCCAGCCTCTTTGTCCTGCTGCAGGCTGCATGTCAGTAGTCAGGTGGCAGGATGGGACCTTGATGATCCCTCGCACAGAGACGACCATCAGAGGAAAGAAACTGGCTGTGGCAGCAAGCCTTCTGCATCATCGCTCCCTATTGCTCTGCCAGGGCTTCCTTCCCGGGCTCTGCCAGAGGAAGCTGTGGCTGTCCAGGTGGAAGCCTTGGCCCAAAATTTGTTGGGTAGAATGGAGGCCATGTTTGCCCTTGTCGGCGACGGTTGTATAGGTTGGAGGGCGCCTCTGCCTCCGGGCAGCAGGTTAGCAATCCCCCTGTCCCTGCCCCTTCAGAGATGCGTGGCCCAACTCATCGTCTGGTCACAAGCATTTGTGCTCCTGCCATGGGAAGAAGAAGAGGAAGAGGAGGCACTGTCACTGTTCTTCTTCACCTTCCCCAGAAGGAAAAGTGTGGTGCCAGAACCTAGGTTCGGGTGCTTCGTTTTCTAAGTCTTGGCCACAACTTAGATATTTACAAGATCTGGGAGGAGCAATGTGAAGTCCTTATCATGGGCCCTTGGTGGCCCAGGAAGGAGTGACCCTTGGATCTTTTGGAGACAGCTGCTGTGTTTCCCCCAAGAAGCACATTGATCTATTTATGTAACTGCTCCCTCTAGCATCTCTGCTTGTCATTTAGGGGATTTCCTGGTGATTCCCTTGAGGTGTGTAATGTCACAAAGAGGGCAGCGCCCACCACCAGTTCAGCTGCAGGCTCTCATCTTCAATTATATACGAGTGCACAGGCTATTAACCTTATTCAGGAGAAGGCAGGGAGGGATTGTGTAAAGGAGGGGGACAGTGAAGTCAATGTTGGGTGTAAGGATGTAAATATTTTGTCTATAATGAGGCTGGAGCCCACAAAATTCAAGCCCATCAACAGACCATACATGGTCCATGTGGTCCCACAGCTGGTCCCACAGACGGTCATTGCAGCCGATTAGTCACTCAATCATTGAGTCAATGCCTTCACTTCCAATAACCCCCTTGTCTGTTTCCCTGTCAACCCTGTGTGTATCAATAAATATTACTAACATGACCTTTCGCCTTGGCCCAGTAATGGAACCATGCAATCAAACCTAAAACTGTTTCTCTGCTAGGCTATCTCTGCACTTAATTTACATGGAGGGAGAGGAGTAGGGACGCCTATGGGGACAAATATTGTTGTCTCAATGTCTATGTCACAAAGTGTGATAGGCAGCCAATAGCGAAGGCCTGCGTTGCCTTTTGCACTGAAATAAATGACTCCATAATTGCATGTACATTGTATGCATGCCTGTCATCCACATTTGCAAACTACATATCAGTATAAGGCATTGCATATAAGATTTTGGATCCAATCAAGCTTTGTTTCCATGGCAACAGATTTAAAAGGTAAAAAACATAAATTTTCCATAAAGATACTGCAATGTTGTTTTATTTCAGTCATTTTCTTGTAGAATATTTCACCTGGAACATAATCTATGAATAATTATGATGACTGTAGGTGTTATGCAAAGTAACTGTCTCTTACAGCTTCTTGGATGCAAAAATGCAGTTTTTCCTATTTTTAGCCAACTACAAGCAATATTTATATATTTGCTGTGAAAACAGGCCATGCAATTTTTTCTCTTCATAATTTACTGAAAGTTTATATCTCCAGTTATCCAAATACCATGCATATTTGGAGAAAAAGGTGCTTCACATAAAATGAGGGGATACATTATTCTCTATGTCAGCAACTTTTTAATGATTTTTAGCTCAGCTGACTTGTCAGTAGCTGAGCTTAGCTTATGGTGCTTCATCTGTCATCTGTCATCAACAGTCAACATCTTCAAAACGGTAGGCCAGATTGACTTTGAACTTGATGGGGCTGTACCTTGGCTGGGTCTGTACTAAGTTTATTCAAATGGTCACACTCCAGTGATTTTTGGATTTTTTTATGTCTTATTTTGCGGCAAATCTTTAAAAAATCTTCTTGTCAGAAACCGCTCACCCAGTTGCTTTGATATCACATGGGAACACTCATATGGACTCCTAGTTCTTAATTTGTTCACCAGGTGGTGCTATGATTTTTTTCTTCTAATTTTTTGAGTGTTTTTGCATTTTTCGTCTTCTCCAGAATGGTCACTCAGCTTTAGCTGAAACTTGGTGGATATGTTTGTTGTGGAAGGGTCAAACAAATTTATTCACAAGGTGGCAATGCTGTGGATTCCTGATTAAACAATTTTTTCAATGCGAGCTCTTATCGGTAAATGCACTTTTCCTATTGATTACTATGTAAGTCAATGGGTATTCTAATGCTTATTAACATTTTCGACTTCTTCTCTGAAACCATCATCCAGATTGACTTCAAACTTGGTGGCAATGCACCTTGGGTGGGTCTCTACCAAGTTTTTTTCAAATGGTCACGCTCCAGTGATTTTTAGATTTTATTATGAATTTTTTTGTTCATTTTTTCTTTTTTTGGCCAAATCTTAAAAAATCTTCTCCAAAACCCTTTACTTGACCAATTGTTTGGAAATTACTTAGGGAGACTTCTGGCCACCCACAGACCTTAATTTGTTCAACAGGTGGCCCTAGGATTTTTCAATTATTTTTTATGTAAAAGTCATGTTTTCGCTATTTTTTGACTTTTTGTCCAAAACTGTCACTCAGATTATGCTGAAACCTGGTGGAAATGTTCCTTGTAAAAGGCCAAACAAAGTTGTTTACAAGGTGACATTGCCGTAAACCCCTAATTTTTAATGAATTTTTTAATTCGGGAACTTATCAGTTAATGCATACGGTCCTATTGATTACCATGCACATGTAAGTGAATGTAGATTGCAGTGACAATTCACGTTTTTGACTTCTTCTCCAAAACCACTTTAACCAGATTCACATCAAACTTGGTGGAGATGTACCTTGGGTGTGTCTCTTCCAAATTTTGTCAAATAGTCTTGCTCCACTGATTTCTGGATTGTTTATGATTTTTTGGTTCAATTTTTTGCCAAGTCTGAAAAAAAAGTGTTCCAACAGTACTTGGCCAATTGATCCAAAATTGCATAGGAATACTTGAGGGCATGACAGGCAGAATTACACAGTACATGAGTGACCTTGACATCATTCTCAGTTCACAGGGTCACGTAGGTGTATTTGACTCTTCCGAAGATAACTTGAGAACTATTTCAGCCTGAACTTGGTTGTTTTATATGGTCATGATCCTCATTGAGGGTCACATTCAGACAGTACATGAGTCACCTTGACCTCATTCCCAAGGTCACAGGACCCATGTGCGAGTATACAAGAACAATGGCTTAATTGGCCTGTTAATAGCTGAATGCACAAGTCATGTCCCAATGGTCTTGCCTGATGCCCTGCAAGGGTTTGGGTATTTTACAAAGATCTACACTAGGAATATGTACATTTTCCCTAAAAACTGCCCACCAAAACCAGGGATACACTTTGTATTTAAAATGGTGAAAAGAAAGTTTTTCAGTCACACTTAGTGCTTTACATACTTAATTATGAAATGCGCCGTCAATGGTGGAATACATACTTCATTCAAATTTATCAAAGTTTGCAGGACTTTTTAGTGTTCTTCATGTTCACTCATGCATTTCACGCACATACACTATTGACATGAAATTTCCTGTTCACTTCATAACGTAAGATCTATTTTAAGTTAGGACTTTGAAGTAGCACATATTAATGTTTCTCTATGAAGGTCATGCTTAGGCAGTACATGGGTGACATTTACCTCATTTCTGAGATCACAGTGCAACATACATGAATTTTACTTTTCACTATAACAATAAAAGCCAGATTCACTTCAAACTCGGTGGCAATCTGACTTGGCCGGGTCTCTACAAAGTTTGTTCAAATGGTCACGCTCCAGTAACTTTATGATTTTTTTTTCTTTTTGGGGAATAATCTTAAAAAATCTTCTCTGTAATCACTCACCCAATGCTTTGATATTACACAGGAACGCTCCTATGGGCTTCTAGTTCTGAATTTGTTCACCAGATGGCACTGGAATTTTTCCTCTTTTATGTGTTTTTGCTATTTTCAACTTCTTCTCCAGAACCATGACTCAGATTTAGCTGAAACTTGGTGGATGTGTTTATTGTGCAAGGGTCAAACAGTGTTGTTCACTAGGTGGCACTACTGTGGATTTCTGATTTTCAACGATTTTTTCAATTTGGGTACTTATTGGTAAATGCCTATTTCCTATTGATAACTGTGTAAGTCAATGGACATTCTTATGCTAAATACATGTATCATATATTTTCTCCACCAAGTAGCAATGTTCTTTTTAAAGGTCTCTTTTAATTGTTCTTCAATTTCTCAACCTCCAGTAAAATTTATATTCTTAATGAAATTTTCTTCAGGCAAATCTTTAAAGTACTTCTAAATGCCATATGCACTGAGCTAAAGCTGGACACAGGTATATTCAGTTGCAACATTAATTTTGTGAACAAGATTAGGTCAGCTGAGCACAGGCTGTTCACACAGCCCTCTGGTTTTATAAATACTTTAAAAAGTGGAAATTACTTTTGGGTATGGTGAGGAAATGAACTTATAAAAGTGTGGTAAAATCATGGATGGCTGTGGTTACAGGCATGATTTTTTTTTCAGTTGTGGAGATCTAAGAAATAAAATGAATATGCAAAGTTATGAATGACAATGGCTCCTTGTTCTTACTACATGTACACATAATATATATGGTATAATTAACCTCTCCTTGGCAACTAATGCATAATGACTCATGTATTCAGCTTTTGAAATTTTCCAAAAATCTGGTTTTATATGAATCAGTGTCAATTCCCTGATTGCCTGTCAGAAGACCACAGGATAATGTTAGTCCTCTTGCCATGTATTTTGCAATCACATAAATCCAGAGTTATAAGGTAAAAGAGTTGATTTTGAAATGAAATGACAATTTACAGTGTCCAACTTTTGCATGCAGCTGAATCTATACTAGGTTCCATAATTTACTACATTTTATGTGCATTTTTTTTTCTTTTTTCAAGGGTATATGTGCATGTCAGCTGAGCACAGGACTGTCACAGTCCTCTTGTTTTCTTGTTTCTACTCTTTCAGGATCCCATGCAAGATTTTTTAAGGAGGTTTGCGATTGGGTTCTGTGCAGGGACTATTGCATCCTGTGTCAATATTCCTTTTGATGTAGCAAAAAGTCGTATCCAGGGACCTCAGCCTGTGCCAGGAGAGATCAAGTACCGCACATGCTTTGCTAGTATTGCGACAGTGTACAGAGAAGAAGGGTACGCCAGGTGTTTTGTCCTTTAAAGACCTGATCATTTAACATTAGACCATAAAATGAATGTTATTGTGCAGCTTTGTGAATGTCCCAATTGACACTTCAGCATGACTTTGAAGAGCTATTTAAATTACACTTATTTCTGTCGAAGAAAATACATGTAGAAAATTTTGAAATTGGGAATGAGGACAAGAAGTTCTGGGTATATGTTTAACTCATTCCACCCTGATAGAAAACCGAGTCCAACAGCTTTCCTCGGCGCGCTCTGGGTGCATTGTGCCCAGAGCACACAAAGGAAAGCTTTTGATCATTGGCATATAATTTGGAATGATCTTCCATGCAAGTTTCATCCAAACTTATGAAAAATAATCCCTTAATTAGTAAAATACAGTTAGCAGACAACATTAAGATATTAGCGGGAAAAAGTGTTATTAGCGTGGAATGAGTTAACAGGGGAGTTAAGAACGGGATTAACCCCTACGTGCAAGCAAAACATAGTTCCATGGGTTCCCCCTTTCCATGCCATCATTAAGCTGATGTAGCTAAAGCATTTCTGTGCTATGCCTGTTTTTTTTTCCAAATTTGCATGATATTGAAGGGATGTGGTCTGGCCAAGCAGGTGTCTGTCATGGCAGAGCTGCAGCACATACTTTACTGCTTTCAGATTCAGGGCACTGTACAAAGGACTGGTGCCAAAAGTAATGAGACTTGGACCAGGTATGTTATACAATGTATATGTGTACATCAAAACTGCTACACTATCCAAGATGACCTGGAGTCTACTTTTAAGAAGTCACAAATTATCAAACTTGTGCCATATTTAGCCACTTTTTAGAAAAATCTTCTCCTCAGTGAGTTTCAGGGTGAACGGTATATCTATTACATGGGTGACAGTTTTCACTTTAAAACAGAATTCAGCTTTGGGGGGATTTTTTTCAAACAGGGAACACAATAGAACACCCAAATTTAATTAGAGAATACAGGCTTAAATTTCAAAGGTTGTTTTTCTATTTTTGGAAAAAAATTATCTACTTTCATCCATGAATATTATATATTGCGAAACTTAAAAGTGAAACATCTGGACAGAACTGATATGATCAGAGAACAGTCATCAAGAAAAGCCAGTCCTAACCATGGCCTGTGAAGGATGGCATTTCTGACAGTGTTTTGTAGGGTATGCACACTGAGAAGAGTATCTTCTTCCTGGAGGAGGATATCTGTATATGTGTAAAGATTGTCTATTGGCATTTTCACTTTATAACTGTTTCTTTTTATGTCCAATAGGTGGAGCTATCATGCTGGTGGTGTTTGAGACAGTGTATGAGAAACTGCAGCAATGGTTTTGAACCCGAGGGACCAACTAGACCATCCTTGTCAAAAGCGCCAGTTACCAACAAGGAACAAACTTATACCTGCATGGGATGGAATACACTTTTGAGGCTAACCTTGTATGTCAAGTTATTCCACGAAATGAGTATCATTTCTCAATTCAGGGTTGCCAATATTATTGTGACACAAATAAGGTAACTAGTGCCTCAGTGTCTACATTTTCTTCATAATATCAGTCGTACATGTACATGTGGATGTCCCTGTTGGTAAAATGGTACAAACTAAAATTTTGAAAACAAAATCAGTCAAATATGGAAGATTAATCAGAATCAACAGACTTAAGGCTTGCTTAATGAAGACTTATCAAAATAGACTTCTTTTGCCAGTTGATATTGCTCAATTGAGTGTATGTGGTGTAATTTAAATCAGAAACACTTGAACTTTTAAAGAGTACAAAATGCATTTATGCAGAGATATGATCAAATACAGGCTTTTCCCAAGGATTGAAAGCAAAAAGGTTATAAACAAGGTGGCATCTGGGATTTTATTGTTTTTGGACCCATTTTTATCAGACATTTCATTATTATAACTGAGTAAACATACTATTTTATGAAAAATGGTGAAAGGTGGTGAACAGTGGAAAGGTGGTGAGGAACAGGTGAGAGATGGGCCACCTGTCAGCGTTCAATGGGAGAAAACACTGAAATGGGTCAAGTTGGCATTTTTGAAATGGGTGTTGTAAATTAACCAGACATTTAAAACCACGCTTTTGTTGACGGTCATATCTTGTTGGTCAATGACAACACAAAGATTAAAAATGAACAAATCCTGACAACTGAATCCAAGACTGCTGTATTTTACCTTTTTAGCAAAAGTTAAGAGTCCAGTGACTGACAAAGTACAGTAGTCCCCCTCTTAAAGGCCACCAAAAATGCACGAGAATTGTGGCCTTATAAGAGAATTGTCTTGTCTTCATGGGGTTAAATACAATGAACATGCCATCACTGCTGCTCAGAAAAGTGGCCTTTGGAGAGGGGGTGGCCTTACTTCAGAGGGGCCTTACAAGAGGGGAACTACTGTACATTGGTGTTGTGTCTTGGTAACATATGTAAAATTAACTTTTGTTATTACCTTAGAGCTGAGAGAAATATCTGAAATGATTGTTAAATAGATCTGGTAGATCACTCCTCAAAAACCTTAATGATTGCCATGTCACCTAAGCACACTGATTCAAAACAAGGTAAAAATGCTGGAGGAGAATTCTGTAAAGAGGTATGTACAGAAGTTAAAAAATTGCCATCTCAGAATGACAAATTTTTGTTTCTTGGATATACTGGGCCCTGGCAATATAGTGGTTAATGATCTGGGCTGAATATGGCATTCATCCATATCTACCTCCATTGAACCTTTCTTTTTTAGAGAGGGGATTAAATACAATGAACTGGGACTTGTTGGTCATGGCAGTCATGAAACACTTGTTCAACATTCCAGAACAAAAATAAAATTAAGACTCCAGTACACAGTAGTTTTTGAATAATAGAGCTCTAGGTCTGTATGTAAAATACTAGTGTGCAGGAATCCTGTACCAGTATCACATGTATGTGTAAATGTGTGTGTGTGCATGCATGCATGTGTGTGTGTGTGTGTAACATACATACACCAATGTTCAAAACTGCTGACATTTTGTCCAGCTGTCATAAGTGCAATGTGTAATGATATTGCTTGTTATAGCATGTAGATCATATTTTGTTGCCTCCTGTTGGGAAATTAGTTTGTTTATTTACATAAATTGCATTTTTACAACAGTACTTATCGCAGAATAAATGGGGAGGGAGGGGAAAGGAAGAACATGCATTTTATTTTCGATTACCCATTTAAGGCCAGTACATTTCATTTGGTTCAGATATTAAGACTATTTTAAGCTATGGGATACCATTGAAGGCATGAATAGTGTTGTGCGGCACAGCAAACATGAAGTGCCCAATCACCTGTCTCATTGCTGTGGTCTACATTATCACTGAAAATTCACATTCGAATAGTCACATTTCTCTTGTGAAATGGTACTTTTCAACATATTTTCTGGATCCCTTATGGCACTGCAAACTCCCTTAACACTATTAAGTATTTATATTGTAGTCCCTGGAGAGAACATACTGCTGCCCTAAAGACAGATAAGACTTAAGTTATGTGCTACATGTCTGATCAGGCTACTATTCAGGTAGCCAGTGTGCTGCATTCAAAATGGTCTGTAAACTTAAACACTGCACAAACCGTGATAACAGTTGTTTGAAACTACCAAACAAATCACAAGCATTTGCTTTTCAACAGCAAAAATTACTTTATCAAATTTTGATTAGTAGTTATCCACCAATAGACCTATTCTACTCGGGTCAGCTGACAAAGAGAGAATTGAAACTGCCACCAGATGGCAGCTTTGATGGCAGAAGTTGGCAGTGCAACACAAAAATAAAATCAAGTATAAATACATGCACAGTTCTCCTATAAAAAGTAAGGATTGTCAGGATAGGAAAGAATATAAAGTAAAACTGCACTTTGATTTTGCTTGTGTAATGAAATAATTTGAAGACAATGTCTTAATTGTAAACAGACTTGTTGCTTAGCTGACCTGTCACCAAGCTGAGCTAATGTGGTCTTAATTGTCTGTTGTCCATCTGTGCATTGGTGTCCACAATTTACATTTTCAACTTCTCCAAAACTGCCAGTCAGATTCACTTCAAACGTGTTAGAGATTGCATAATGACACTTTTGGGGACTTTTAGACCTTAATTTTTTGCTTTGATTTTTTTTTCTCTTTTAAACAAATTTTTGTGTGTTAAAACTATTTTGGACTTCTTCACAGCCGTCACTCATATAGTTCTGAAACTTGGCAGAAATATAGGTTGTGGGAGGGTTAAACAAAAATTGTTCACTACGTTGTGATACTCTGGATCCCTTATTTTTAATCAATTGTTCAATTTGGGTACCTGTCAGTACATGCATTCCTATTGATCACCATGCAAGTCAATGGGGATTATGATGGAAATTCACGTTTTTGTCTTCTTCTCCCAAAGCTATCAATGAGATTCACTTCAACCTTGGTGGGGATGTACTTTTGGTGGGTCGCTACCAAATTTGTTTAAATGATCATGCTCCAATGATTGTCATATTCTTTTATGATTTTTTGTGGTTAATCTTGGGGCAAAATCTTTTTTAAAAAAATCTTTGCGTCTGAAACTGTTCTTCCAATTGTTTTGAAATTGCATAGGGAGACTTCTGCGCACCCCCAGAACTTCATTTGCTCACCAGGTGGCACTATGATTTTTTTGTTTTTGTCATGAATTTTGTGTTTTTGCTATTTTCTACTTCTCCAAAACCATCCCACAGATTGTTGTAAAACTTGGTGGAAATGTGGCTTGTGGGAGGGTTAAACGAAGTACTTCATTAGGTAGTGATACTCTGGTTCCCTGATTTTTCAACGAATTTGTCAGTTTGGGTACCTGTCTGTTCATACATGCATTCCTATTGATTAACTTGTAAGTCAATGTAGATGGCAATGGGAATTCACATTTTTGACTTCTTCAAAACTGTCAATTAGATCCAGTTCAAACTTGTTGGTGATGTACTTTAGGTGGGTCTCTACCAAATTGTTTAACTGGTTATATTCCATTGATTTTAAGATTTTTTACACATTTTCTTGTTCAATTTTCAGTAAAAACTCAGCCAATTGCCTTGTAATTGCATAGGGACACTTCTGGGGACATCTGGACCATAATTGTTCAACAGGTGGTGGTGTGATTATTTCTCACTTTAAAAAAAGAAAAATTTGTTTTCACTTTTTTTTTTACTTTTTCTCCCAAACGGTAAATTGGATCATCTTCAGACATATTGTGAATGTGCGTGGACTTGAGCTGTACCAAATGTGTTCACTACATGGTGATGCTGTCATTTTCTGATTTTTAACAAATAATCAAAATTTTGAAAAATCAGTAAGGGGATACATGTATGTTCATGTTAGCAACAGTGATGATGGTCTTAAACACAGGTGATCTTGATATCATTCTGCAGTTCACGGGACCACTTCAGTCGGTGCATGTTAGGTCAACTGAACACAAGACTGTCACAGTCCTCCTGTTTAAATAATCAAAAGCATCCAGCTGTCCAATAATATTTGGGCAATTTTGTGTGTGTGTGCGTGCATGCGTGCTTGGTTATTGAATAAACCGGTCATTGCTGTTTGTTACTGGTTGTGTCATGTCATATTGAAAGGGAGACACAAATATTGATTCATTTTCGCAGTAAATACTTGTAAGCACTGTCTAAGCTGCTGGTCAATACAATGTCATATTACTTGTATCTGTGATAACTGAGAATGCAGAATTTGAAAGCAGTCTTTTGAGAGGTATACTGATAAAGGATACAACAATTGCAAGATGTAAAATGAAAGATATTGTTTAACTCACTATTTTGTCAACTTAAATCACTTGTGAGTGTATGATGAAAATCAGGCACTGTTTGTTGGAGTTATAGTTCTTATATTGTTTTTTCCAATCCATGTCAAGTCCAGATACAAAGCACTAACTATTCCTATTTGGTTCTGTCACTTTGGCATTAACTACGTTGCATTCACAATTGGTTCTGTCACATTGGGGACATTTGTCATTCTGTCATTTTTGTTGTAATTGTGAGGCAGGTTATTACAGCTTCTATGGACTCCATAGCCCATACTTCACTGGAAAATCTGCTTTTTTGTCACTTGATAAATGAATTATGCTAAGTTCACTTTAAAAAAGAAACCCTTGGCAATGCAATCAGTACAGATCCTGCCACTACTGTGGCATTCATTGTACCAGATGGTCCCCCGCCTTCTTTACGATTTTTTTATATATAATTTGTGAGAAGAGATATGGTGTCTCATGACAGCCTACCTTCTCAAGTGGGGGAAAAAAATGCAGTGACACACCTAAATATTTAATTTTGCCAATCAGTAAACTTTCTTTAGTTCTGCTGACCTAAGGTCGCAGAGCTTATGCGACTGCTCATGTCTGTTCGTAAGTACGTCCGTAAACTTTTGCTCTTTACTGCAATACCGTCCACAGTTTTCAAGTTAGCCCAATATTACTCTCATGACTTATAGAGTGTATGAAAATCTAGGTCTGTTTTGATATTGGTGGTGCCACCTACAACATGTACAATATTATCCAATTTAGGTAGTTATGGTTTGGCACTTGTCCAAATTTGTTGTTTTTCTGCAGTAACTGGAAAAGTTATCTGATTTGAACAAACAGACCATGCATGGAAAGCTGGATGTAGGGCACACATTTTGAACTAACAATTTTTTTTAACAATAGGAGTTGAAGGTCAAGGTCAAATGGCCAGTTCAGCCAAGGTCATCTTGTGAATGCTCTGCACCCCACAATTTTTGAGTTCAGCCCATATAACATTTACAAGTTGTAAAGTCTATAAAATCTTTGTCGACATCAATGTTGGTGGGGCCACCTATTGTATCATGTAATATACAGGTCAAAATGTGAAAATCTTGTGACCAGTCCAGAATCCTTAATTTTTGATGGATCTTCATGAATTTAGTGGGATTGTAGAGGAGGTCAAAAGCTTGGTTGGTTTTGATACTAGTGGTGCCACCTATAATTTGACAGAAATTATGAGTTAAAGCGTCTTGAAAGATACCAAATTCTATATCTCAAAAATAATTGAACTAGATAAGCATTAAGCTAAATCTATAGGATATATAGATCATGTCCAATGCTTACATAATATGTAAGATGAGTGACCTTGACCTATTTTTGTAAGGTCATCAGACCTGCTAAGTTGGAGGTGATTATTTAATGGTAAGGTGTAGTTTGGACATCAGTGGCAAGGAGAGTTGAGCCTCTAGATCGCAATTACACTTGAGTACATTGTATATATTAAACTCTACTTGGTGACCTATGTTATTGGTCACCATGACCCAATGATTGTGTGACCTTGACCTATATTTAAGTTCATTAAGCACTTAAAAAGGGACATTTAATTCAATATCTTTACAAACAATAAGGCAAATGATGCCAAATGTACCACAAATGTGTATCATGTGGAAGTTTGATATTGCATAATATGGCTAACCTTGGTTAATTTTTCAAGTTCATGGATTAATCACATTTCAGAAGATGATTTTTTGTTGAATGTGGTCAGCAGAGCATTAGGCCATTGGCCTCTTGTTTCAGTATGAAATGGTCTGTCTGTGACAGGAGCCAACCACAAACAACCTTCATAGTTGCAGCCAGCAAATAGAACAATTTTTTAAAATGCCAATATATCAGAATGATGAAAAGTATGTACAATACACTTCAGTTTTCAGGCATATGATTTGTAATTTACTCTCAATACACTAGCTTACGTTTCCTGTGCAAAGTGAATGAAGCAGCAATTAATGTGTAACACTTTCATTTAGAGATTTTTCTGGTGACTCCGAGAAAGATTATGTCATCATTAATCTGCAGAGAAAGTGCCGTTTTGAGAGTACATGTAATATTTATATGCAATTCACAAAGTGTCCAGAACATAAATGTTGTGTAAGTCAAAATGCCTGTGTTACATATCCGAAAGGTAATGGTATTTCAAAAAGAGGGACATGCAACTGAACTATGCTCTTATTTGGTGAGAAATGTACCAGACAGTGAAACCTCTCTTGAAAGACCACCCCTTTGGATGACCACATTGTGGTCTTTCTAAGGAGGTATAAGATGAAAAGTACTAATCAAGGTATCCTTAAAAGCTGGTCTTTCAAAACAGGTGGTCTGTGACTTGAATGGTCTCTGAAGACAGATTTCACAGTGCTGTGCCATGGTATACAGGAGCATAATGTGTTAATGTTACAGTTTAATTAAACTTGGTTGCAAGCTTGCCAGCTAGGGGGCAGCACCTTTGAAGGATTCACTGTATGTTGACTTGACTTTATATTATTGCCAACCAAATGGGTAATTCCACATATCACAGTGCAAACGCATAGTTTAATACATTTATGCTTGCTGGTGCCCCATGAAACAACAAAAATGCAGTGATATGCATTAATGTAAATGATTTGTCACTGAAGAGGACCAATGACCTGGACCTAATTGTCATCACTAAGTTGTCCAATTTTATGGGGAATATTTATATATTCACTGCCCAAACTATATGAATAATAGGGATATTTATATGTCCCATGTGCTAGAAGGTAAGAGTAAGGAGGCAATACGTTTAGACTGGCTGGTAAACCATAATAGTCATCGAGATGTAAATGCATTCACTATGTGCAATATGTTTTAATTACATTATGTATGGGCTTTTCATTCCCTGTCAGAGGAGTGGCTGGTCATATATGTGTACTGTTTATTTATCAGCATTTAATCCAGGTTTAAATAGAGGATAATACTTCTTAAAATGGTACCTACAGCTCTATTACCCTATAATACATACTACAGCTCCATTACCCTATAATGCATACTATAGCTTCATTACCCTATAATGCATACTATAGCTCCATTACCCTATAATGCATACTATAGCTCCATTACCCTATAATGCATACTATAGCTTCATTACACTATAATGCATACTATAGCTCCATTACCCTATAACGCATACTATATGTTTATTACTGTGTAATGCAGGCAATAATTTCGTTGCCGTGTAATGCAGGCAATAGCTTCGTTGCCGTGTAATGCAGGCTAATGCTTTATTACCTGGTGATGCAGGCCATGACATCATCACTGTAATACAGGCTATGGGTTCATAACTATGTAATATAGGATTATGACTTTGCTACTACATAATGTAGGTTGGAGTATTGAGTGGGACTGTGATCTCTGAAAGATGGGTGTATTTTTGTGTAAGGTATTTGGTCAAAACAGTTCATTTTAATTTTACAATAAAGAACAAATCTGCATCATATTTAGTAAAGATAGCAGTAATTTTTTCTTTGTCACTTAAATGTTTTCATCTTTCGAGTAGAACTTAATTGTGTGTTTTTTCTTTGTAATGCAAACAGTTTATACTGAAGAAGCCTTATGTAAAGATGCGATGTTATTTCAAATTTTAACCACACAAGCTGTAAACATAAGAAGTATTAATGCTTTGAATGGACAGATATTTCAAAGCAACATGTATTAATAACAATGTCCCTCCGCTATTATTTCAAATGCAAATGAAAACAAAGAGCTGATTTTCATAACTTGCCAAACATTTAGTGATGTTAACCAGTTTGCATTATACAAGTCCTAAATATCTGTACCATCATCACTACATGTGATCATGTATTGTACTCCTGAATACCCACTTGGGGTTTTTGCTGTTTTGATAGTGTTTATGAAGGCATTCCATACTGTGTCACTAAAGCTCCAGGTGCATAGTGCTTATCTTGCTAGACAAGTCCTGATTATGCCACAGAACAAAAATAAATTTTTTTTTGCTGACAATTATTTCCTCAGGAATAAAAGCTTATGGGAATTTGACTATCCAGTTTTCATAATTTTTACTGTAAACATGTACATACACCAGTACACACACACACACACACACACACACACACACACACACAGACACAGACACACACACACACACACACACACACACACACACACACACACACTTGTAATAGTATATGTATCAAGTTAGTTACAAAGCCAAGAGAAACTCCGCATAAATTTATTTCAAGATCAATGATTGGTAAGATATAAAACTTCTCTTGATACAGTTGGTTTTGATCACATTTTTAAAAGTTTTTTTGAGCTTTACCTATTTTCCAGGGTCATTGACAACATGGTAATGGACACAAAATTTTACATGTTGAGACTGAAGAAAGCTTACAATACCAAATGTACCACAAATGTGTATCATATATGAATTTTGATACCGATATTACATAATATGTGTCGCATTGACCTATGTTATCAAGGTTATGGAGGGTATACATACAGGAAATTGTGTAATTGGGATGCCCCTGACAAAATGAATGAGATGGAACTGCAAGACTTACCAAATGTGCATTAGGCCAATGGTCAAATTATGTTATATGCTGTGTAACCTTGACTTATCTTTCAAGATCATTAAACACTTAAGAAAAGGACACTAAATTCAGTATGTTGGTGACAAATAAAGGGAACAATACCAAATGTACCACAAATGTGTGTTCATGTGGAAGTTTGATGTTGTATCATATGGATGAGCGCGACAAATTTCTCAGGGTCCTGGAGGGAATGCATTTCAGGAAATGAATTTTTGGTGATGGCCATCAAGTTATATGTCAGCAAAGCACTAGGTGCATGGATCTCTTGTTGGTAATTCGGTCAAGCCCTTAACCCCAAAAGGCACATTGCAATACATTGTTTGTTTGCAGCAATGCTATCTTAGATCATGTCAATTTGTATTCTTGCTTCTGCAGACTCTGTTGAAGGGCCCTCAGAATTATCAACAGTGAAAAGTGGGTCTGTTTAGCAGGCAGATACACCATAGGTGTTTTTGTGTTAAACTTTGTGTGTGTGTCTGTGCAGACAGTTTCCAGTGGTGCACCAGATGATGTTTTGGATTAATTTCACAATTGAGACTTTAGTTTCTTCAAGTCCATGTAAGGCAATAATGTAAAGGGGACCATCATTGAAGACTTATTGAAACTCTTGCTGTCCATGCTAAACCAGTTGAAGTGTACATATTTACTACCAATAAACAGCAACCTGTGATTTCAAATAAATGCCTCAAAGGATTGATTATTTGCTTCACTGACATGTCAGTTAGCCAAGCTTACCTCATTGTCATTAGTCATACGTATGTCCATCAACAATTTCACATTTTTATTCCCCCACCAGTTTGGTGGGTGGGCATATAGATTTGCCGTTGTCCATCTGTCTGTTTGTCCCTCTCACACCCAACATGAAACTTGTGTCATCCATACTTCCAAAACTATTTGATGTACAGTCAACAGTTTACAGGATCATTAATCAGTATATTAAGATGTGTACTGGGGTTTTATTTACCTCTGTCTCTGTCTGTATGACCCTCCTGATTTAAGGGAAACGACCATTGTCTGCCCCACATCCAACATAAAACTTGTGTCGTGCCTATCTCCAAAACTGTTAAACCTCCAGTTGTGAAACTTCAGAGGATTCTCTGCCACTGTGTCTGTATTACACCTTTGATTTAGTAAAAAGGACTGTTGTTGGCTCCAAATCCAGTTCTCATCACAATAGTGAGACATTACATTACAGACAGTTAAAGAAGTGAGAAACTGCATCATTAATTGCAATAAAGAGAGGTTCACATTGGCCTTACCACAATGCACAACAACCCAGTCAAGGTTTGGTAAATTTTATGTAGTCACATGTACCTTGCATGGTATTTTACTTTTGTTCATTCCAGCTGTGTTTTGTTGCAATATCCCTTACTGTTTCCAAATGGCTATATAAATAATGACATGGGAGCAACTGTGTCTTATTAACTTCACTCTTATTGACACTTTTCTAGTTGACTTCTGTAAAATTGTTCGCCAGATGCTCTGCAAACTTGGTGGTGATATAACTTTGGTGGCTGTCCAACATTGTAAGGTTCTTCAGCAATTCATGGTCTAGTTTTAATTTTTTGAATTTTTCAGTTTATTTTTTAGTCTTCCGCCCACTTGGTGGGGGACTATAGGTTTGCACCTCGTCCGTCCTTCCGTCCGTCCGAAGCTTCTCCGGGCCATATTTCCAACACCATAACACCCACAGCTACCTAATTTAATGTGTTTGTACTTCCTAGGATAGAGGTGTATGGTGTGCCAAAAGTAGGTCACTAGGTCAAATATCTGGGTCACAGAATACATATGTATGAAAAATCTTGTCCGGGCCATAACTTTTTTGTCCTTTTACTTAGAGTCATGAAATGTTACACAAATGTGAAGCTTAGTCTAAGAAAGTGTCATAAAGCAAAACTAGGTCACTAGGTCAAATATTTGGGTCACCGATCGATATGTATATATACAGAAACAAATTTTGTCCGGCACATATCTTCCCTTTATTAATGCTACCTCTTCAATTTTTTTATGGTGGGAGACCTTAGCTGGTAGCTGTGCATAGGCATTGTTTTTGTGGCTAATTACTTGCATTAATTAATTATTTAACAAAGTTCGTTAAGCAAGACAAATTTTGTCCGGGCCATATCTTCTAAACTATTAATGCTAGCCCTTTGAATTTTTTGTGGTGGATAGACCATAGGTAGTAGGTGTGCATAGGCATTGGTTTGTGTGGCTAATTACTTGCATTAATTAATTATTTAACAAAGTTCGTTAAGCAAGACAAATTTTGTCCGGGCCATATCTTCTAAACTATTAATGCTAGCCCTTTGAATTTTTTATGGTGTGTAGACCTTAGGTAGTAGGTGTGCATACACATTATTTTCTGTGGCTAACTACTTCCATTAATTAATTAATTAATTAACGAAGTTCATTAAGCAAGCTCAAGATACAATACAAATTTTGTCCGGGCCATATCTTCTAAATTATTGATGCCAGCCCTTTGATTTTTTTTTATGGTGGGTAGACCTTAGAGGGGATATGGTAATGGGCACCGTCCATGTGTCCGTCCGTCCGTCAAATATTTGGGTCACAGTAATACATAAATGTACAGTATTTTCATGTCCTTACTGTAATTCTTAAAAAATTTTGACTTCTTGTTATAAAAGTTTACTGATAATGTATTGTGACCTAAAAGTGTGTCACGACGCAAAACTAGGTCAAATATCTAGGTCACAGTGTAAACTCCATGTAAAACCTTGTCCATGCCATATTTCCCTTACTATAATACCTACAGCTACCAAATTTATTATTTTGATACTACCTGGGGAGTTGTTGTGTCGCATGGCAAAAGTAGGTCACTAGGTCAAATATCTAGGTCACTGTGAAATCCATTCAAAATCTTGTCCGGGCCATAACTTTTTTGTCCTTTTACTTAGATTCATGAAATTTTACACAAATGTGAAGCTTAATCTAAGAATGTGCCATACTTTTAATTTTTTTTTTCATCTAGGTCACACCCCTATATAGTAGTCCATTCAACCTCGTGGGCGACGAGCGGGGGACTATGTATTGCTTTGCAATACTCATTAACTTGTTTGTGTGTGTTTTTGGACAAAATCTTTAAAAAACCACTCTTCTCTCAAACTGTGTAAACAGTTGCTTTGTAGTTGCATGGGGGTACATCTGGGTACCCCTTGACCTTGCTTCATTCCGCAGGTGGTACTGGGATTTTCCATTATGGCTGTGTGCCAACACAGAAATTTTGTTTTTGTTGGGTTTCTTCATTTTTTTCTTCTTCTTTACCTGCAATTTTGTCCAACAATTTTCTTGGACACCTACCACACTTAGAAACTGCAGACCAGGTTCAATTGTAGATCCGTACATGAAGACAAGCATTTTTACAAATAGGAGTGAACATTCTGAAAATTATGCAAATTAGGGCCATTTGAATCTTCACAACCCACAAAAATGGGTCTAGTAGCTGGGGACATCGACAACACACTGGACCGGTAGCTAGTGACATCTAGTGGCTGACCATTGCAGTTCAGGGTGTGGGAAGGTTGCCAGACAACACGTTTTCTGCAAGTGGAGAGCAAGCTAAGACCCGGAAAAGTCAATACTTCCTTCTGAAGTGTTGACTTGAGCATTCAAATTCGTATGTATAAAAAAAGCAACTAAAGGAGCAAATACATGTTAATGTCTCTATACCCCACAGCCTGTATGGTGGCTGGCAACAGAGAGGGGCCAGTCATGTATGTAAGTTGTAGTATGTACTGCTGTATGGATGAAAAGTCACACTCGGAAATGTCACCAAGGCATCAATTGGCATCTTACTTTTGAACATTGAAACAGCCAAATTTTGTTTTCACATTTTGACAACAACGGAAATTCAAAACACATGCCAGAGCAGCACAGTACTTCACACCCTGTAGTAACCATCCCAAGAGACCGCTGGATCTCTGGGTTAAGAGGCCTGAATTGTGACCTCCCCCATCACATAATAGAGGTGTGGGCCCAGTTGGCTTTGCAACTCCAAGCATAACAGTCTTCCAGTCCACAATAACTGTTTTGACAACTTTATGGGATTCATACCCACAGAACTGTAGTGTAGAACAATTAAGTACGTGGATCAGTGTCATTACAGTGACTTGCTCAAGCATGTGGTGGTAGACTTTTGATGTTTTCTTTTATTTTTGTAACCTGTGAAATGAAACCTGTTCTTCATAGGTACTCTTGTATATCATCAGCTTTCTTGTGTTTTAAATGTCTGTGTGCCAACACAGACATTCTGTACAGACGTAATTCTTCCTTCCTTGCTTCCTTGCTTCCTTCTTCTTCTTCTTCTTCTTCTTCTTCTTCTTCTTCTTCTTCTTCTTCTTCTTCTTCTTCTTCTTCTTCTTCTTCTTCTTCTTCTTCTTCTTCTTCTTCTTCTTCTTCTTCTTCTTCTTCTTCTCCTTCTCCTTCTCCTTCTCCTTCTCCTTCTCCTTCTCCTTCTCCTTCTCCTTCTCCTTCTCCTTCTCCTTCTCCTTCTCCTTCTCCTTCTCCTTCTCCTTCTTCTTCTTTTTCTTCTTCTTCTTCTTCTTCTTCTTCTTCTTCTTCTTCTTCTTCTTCTTCTTCTTCTTCTTCTTCTTCTTCTCAGATGCTTTTACACTTAGACTGCAAACTTTGTATGATGATAATATCCACAAATGAAGTCATGCCTTTTTACAAGGATAGTTTAGTGCACTTAAAACTATGCAAATTAGGGGCATTTGAATTTTAAATCGTGAATATCTTCAAAAGTATTATGAGTAGAGATGCCATTCTAACTTCTATTGATAGATT
Source organism: Hermodice carunculata (assembly GCA_964020975.1). Taxonomy (NCBI): domain Eukaryota; kingdom Metazoa; phylum Annelida; class Polychaeta; order Eunicida; family Amphinomidae; genus Hermodice; species Hermodice carunculata. The sequence goes on along the minus strand of OZ026615.1, from coordinate 88,513,895 downwards.
TGAGATGTATAGGTGCATCTAATGCACCACAAAAGTTGTAGAATTTTACTTTGCTAATTAGTGGCACTTGAATAGTTTAAGTCTTGAATATCTTCAAAACCATTATATTTGGAGATGCCATTCCAACGTCAATTTATAGTTATATGCTGGAAATGCATCCAATGAACCACAAAAAAAATGTAGAATTTTAATTTATGTTAATTAGGGCACTTCAGAGAGGCACTTTGAGAATCCCTGTCATTTTACACACCTTATGACAAATATATATTATATGTTATTTCCAATTTAAATTTTGGTCTAACCACTCTTCCAAGAATTACAAGGTTCAATTTGTAAGACTCCATGCCATTGATTAACACGGAGAAGTTATCCAATAGATTTCTACTGAGACGAAATTTATAGAGCATTTGATAAATTTTGTCTATATTCACTAATAATCTGTTAGTATGAAGACATTTTACAACATCATTTAATACATTGTTGACCTTTAACTTCAATGAGTATACATGTTTATCACGGAAATGTAAGCTTGTGTCGTCAGTAATAAACAAAAAATATATATCTGGATACAAAACCAAGGTCATTGATATTATTGCAAGGACTTGGGTCCCGGGTATCTTGGACCCACTCAAAAAATATCTGAAAACACGATTTCAGGGAGCAGTGTTTTTGTATCTTGGTATTTATGAAATAGAATGAAAAAAAATGTACATTCAATATGCTTTCACTGATTTCGTTTCCATTCCTTGTTTTCCCGAGATTTTAACCCTGCTGCCCTCGGATCGCAGAGCTCATGCAATCACTCATGTCTGGCCGTCCTAATATCGAGCCCACAGTTTTCAAGATATCCCCATAAAACTTTCAGTACTGATCAAATGTATAAAAAAAATCCAGGTGTCGATATTGGTGGCACCCACTACAGTGTTATGTAATATATGGATCAAAATGTGAAAATCTTGTGACTACTCTAGCATCGTTTATGTTTGATAGGTGTTCATGAAACCATGGACCTACTCTCTGATAGTAGGTCAATGATGAAACTTGGTGGGATTGTGGACGAGGCCAAAGTCTCAGCTGTCTCCTTGATCAGGAGAAGACTATGGCTGATAAAGTCAAAGCATTTCTGTAGGTCAAGTGAGCATACACCAGTAATTAAACCGTTGTTAATGTCATGTAACCAATCATCAATAACCTTGTGCAACGAAGTTTGTGTCGAGTGCCTCTTTATATACGCTGACTGATCGGGTGAGATGAAAGAATGTAATTCTAAATATGTAAGAATTTGGATTGGACAAGTTTTTCCATAATCTTAGAGATGTGGCACGTAATAGAAATAATTAGGCGATACAGAAGCTTTTTCCGGTCGACTGGGACGCTTGACGAAATCAAAGACAGATTAAATATGTGAGCTAAAGACGATCCAATTAAGGCAGCCCAAGTTGTCAGTAGTTTTGTGTCAAAATCAAATAAATGAAGCGCACTAGCATTAGGAAGATCATTTAATAAATGTTCGACCGAAGAAACATTAATTGGTCGAAACTTGGAAGTGTGAATACTTTCTGGTCCTTTCATGGCAATTCATTTCCAGATCATATAGATCATGTCCCATGCTAATTTGTTATGTAATATCAGTACTACTGACCTTGACCTATTTCTCTTAGGTCAGCAGTCTTGTAAAATTGGAAGAGGTAATTCTTTAATAGCAGGACGTAGGTTGGACACCAGTGACAAAAAAGAATTGAGCTTCCAGATTTTGGTGACCTGCTTTTGGGTCACCCCGAGTGATTGTGTGACCATGACCTATTTTTCGAGGTCATTAAGCACTAAAGGGCATTTAATTCAATATCTTGATAAAATTATACCAAATGTAGGCGTACCATACGTGTGTCTTGTGGAAGTTTGACATAGCATAATATGGATGACCTTGGTTAATTTCTCAAGGTCATCAAAGGAATGCTTTTCAGGAAATAATGTTTGATGATGGTCAGATGATATGTCAGCTGAGCATAAGCCCAAGGGTGTTTTGCCATTATGTCTGTGTGCCAACACAGACATACTGTTTTTCTAGGAATTCTTTTTTTCTTTCTTTCTTTCTTTCTTTCTTTCTTTCTTTCTTTCTTTCTTTCTTTCTTTCTTTCTTTCTTTCTTTCTTTCTTTCTTTCTTTCTTTCTTTCTTTCTTTCTTTCTTTCTTTCTTTCCTTTCTTCTTTCTTTCTTTCTTTCTTTCTTTCTTTCTTTCTTTCTTTACAGGCAAATTTGTCCGACATTTCATTTGAAAAGTATTATACATAGAAACTCCAAACTTGGCACAATTATACTTCTGTGGATGAAGTCTGGCCTTTTTATAATGAGAGCTCATGCTTTTCAAAATTATGCAAATGAGGGCCATTTGAAAATTTAAATCTTGAATATCTCCAAAAATATTATAGGTACAGGTAATTAATCCAACTTCGATTAATATGTTGGTAACACTGCACATTTTTGTAATTTACATGTCACCTGTAAAGGTCAAAGGTCAATGTCATTTTCACATTTGAAATTTTCATCTAGCCATAACTCGGTTTGCCTGCTAAACATCCGTTCTTGGCGGTCTACTACCCCCCCGGCGAACTGGGGGCCAACATAGTGTATCGCCCCAAGAAAGTCTGCTTAGGAGGCAATAACTCGGTCAATTTTCATCTAATTTTAACCAAGTTGGACACAACCTGTAGGTATTGCAACACTGCATATTTTTGTAATTTACATGCAATGCCTAAAGATCAAAGGTCAAGCTCATTCAGGCCTTTTTTAATCTAGCCATAAGCGTAATGGAATGTGAAGTACCAAAGACTTTGAAGGTTGTATCAGTCAAGATTCTGGGACCCGCTTTGGTAATTGATACTTTTAGCCCAGATAAGAGAGCCTGGGTTTGATATCAGGCTACGGGCAGCATGCTTGTCTGTATGTGTGTCCCTCGAGTAGCACACAGATTGCCGTGTGTGATTGCTTTCGCCATGTTCACACAAGACAGACAAGGTGTAACTTAGAAAATTGGAACAACACATAATTAATTAATAGGGTAAGACATAACAGATTCAACTGAAAGCCACAGGAAGCTGTAGTTTTCATTGCAGTGAGGTTGCCAGGTTAGAAACCGTACAAGCACACCACCACACTCCACTGCCACAGGCAGCCAGGTCAGTGTTCAATGTAAACAAAGCATGCACAAATAGGACTAGACTGAGGTCTACAAGTTGTATCATGCTTAGAAGACTACTTCGTACATGAGATAAAATGGAAAAGAATGATGACATAGACTGTGGTAGTTTATATATCATTACATACTATCAAAATTATTGTCTTTCCTTTCTTTCTTTCTTTCTTTCTTTCTTTCTTTCTTTCTTTCTTTCTTTCTTTCTTATGTCTGTGTGCTAACAAAGACATATTGTATTTCTATGAATTCTTTCTTTCTCTCTCTTTCTCTTTCTTTCTTTACAGGCAAATTTGTCCGACATTTTATTTAAAAAGTATTACATGAAGAAAACTCAAAACCTGGCACAATTATACTTCTAGGGATGAAGTCTGGCCCTTTTGTAATGAGAGGTCGTGCTTTTCAAAATTATGCAAATGAGGGTAATTAAAGTTTTAAATCTTCAATATCTTATATACTATAGTAGATGTGGTTCCGAGTGTATAGGAGTTTGATCATAGCAAGGTAAAGGCCATCTCAAATATCAAGGTCATGTCAAGGTCAAAGGTAAGTTTTAGGTCAAAATGTCATTTTTGAGGTTAAGGTTCACTTCAGGTAGAGGTCATATCAAGGTCAAAGGCCACTTTCCATGGTGGTTTTCTTCTAGCCACAACTTGGTCAATTTTTATCCAATTTTGATCATGTTGGGCTCAAATTGTAGCTATTGTAACATTGCACGTTTTTGAAATTTGCATCCAGCCATAAGCTTAACGTAATGTGAATTACCAAAGGATAAAAGTTGTAGCATTTAATATGTACAACTTTTGAAGGCACACAGACAGATTTGCTTTAAAGCAAATCTTCTTTTCTAGTTCTTTCTTTCTATCTTTACCGGCAAATTTGTCCGACATTTCATTTGAATAGTATTAAACGTTGAAACTCCAAACTTGGCACAATTATACTTCTATAGATGAAGTCAGGTCTTTTTATAATGAGAAGTCATGCTTTTCAAAATTATGCAAATGAGGGCTAATTAAAGTTTTAAATTTTCAATATCTTATGTACTATAGTCGATGTGGTTCCGAGTGTATTGGAGTTCGATCATATGAAGGCAAAAGTCATCTCAAATGTCAAGGTCATGTCAAGGTCAAAGTTCAGTTTTATGTCAAAATGTCACCATAAAGCCAAAATGTCATTTTAAAGGTCAAGGACCACTTCAGGTGGAGGTCATTTCAAGGTCAAAGGTCACTTTCGATGGTGGCTTTCTTCTAGTCATAATTTGGTCAATTTTTATCCAATTTTGATCATGTTGGGCTCAAATTGTAGCTATTGCAACACTGCACATTTTTGAAGTCTTGCCTTTTTATAATGAGGTCATACTTTTCAAAATTATGCAAATGAGGGCTTACTAAAGTTTTAGATCTTCAATATCTTATATACTATAGTAGATATAGTTCCATGTATAGGAGTTCGATCATAGCAAGGCAATGGTCATCTCAAATGTCAAGGTCATGTCAAGGTCAAAGGCCAATTTTAGGTCAAAGTATCATTTAAAAGGTCAAGGATCACTTCAAGTAGAGGTCATCTCAAGGTCAAAGGTCATTTCAAGGTCAAAGGCCACTTTTGGTGGTGGCTTTTTCTAGCCATAACTTAGTCAATTTTTAACCAATTTTGATCATGTTGGGCTCAAATTGTAGCTATTGCAACACTGCATATTTTGGAAATTACATGTGACCTCTAAAGGTCAAAGGTCAATGTCATCTGGACATTTGAAATTTTCACTCAGCCATAACGTGGCCAATTTTCATCCAATTCTAATGATGTTGGACTTAAATTGTGGGTATTGTAACACTATACATTTTTTCAAATTTACATGTAAACTGTAAAGATTAGAGGTCAAAGATCAAGCTCATTTGGACTTGGAAATTCTCATCCAGCCATAAGCTTAATGGAAAGTACCAAAGCACAGAAGTTGTACCATTTAATATTTACAACTTTGGAAGGCACACAAACAGATTTGCTTTGAAGCAAATCTTCCTTTCTAGTAGGACTTGTTTCCATTCAGTCCGATTCCGTAGCTTAGCTACTTGTTTCATCCCTTACATGTGTGTTTATAATTAAATCGTTCACACATTTTTGGCGGGCAAATACAAAATCGTGACTTAATTGATTGAATGATTCAATTTTTGTAGGCTTAATCATGCATGTTAGGTGTATAGTTATGTTTTATAAAAAGTAGTTTGATTATATTTATGTAATGTAGGCTACATCTTTGAGTAGGCCTATCAACATACAAACATCATATTCGCTTTATTCCGTAACACATCAGCTCAGCATGTTTGTATTGGAAATGCAAATATGGTGCAGCCAAAAATTGCCAAAATGTCCTTCGTTGATTGCCCCCTTTTATGCTGATCTGTTGCTGGAGAAAACAGAGTTAGAGTGCATCTGGTCTAGTGCTGGATGGAACAAAGAACTTGAAAAGTCCAGCGCATGACAAATTTAAGGGCACGTAAGGGTGCACTAAAGAATTAAAAAGCCTATATATTTCTTAACCTACCCCCACCAAGGGGAGGGGGGATTATGAATTTTCTGGCATGTCTGTATTGAATACATGAATTGTTTTATAAAATATGGGCTTGAAGAATCCTCTTTTTTATTCAAATGCAATAACATTTTTCGGCAGAACTTGTTTTATTGCCCTCTAAATATTATGTCCGATAGCTGAAAAGCAAGGTAAACTGACGTCACCAACCGGGACCCATAATAAAAATGTACAATGCTGGACTTCCATTCAAATTATCTCCACAGCAGATAATTGAGTACAGGCCCTATCTAGCACTTGACTTCCCGTATTGATTCTTTACTGCTACCTTGAGTCCCAGTAACAACCGTCACCAGCTTCCAGCTCCTGTCTACCAACTTGTACCAATAGAACTGGAGAGTGACACGCACACACCAACTCCCCTCCCCCTTCTCTCACCAACCTTGCCCTGCCAAGTTAAGATTTTCATGGTGAAACGTCTTGTTTCAGGTCATGCATAATAATTATGCATGTAATTTTCACAGGAGTATCAATGTAGGCCTAATTACCATGTATGACTCCTTGCACTTTTTGCGAGTTCTCCAAGATGATATCAAGATTTTTAAGGGTCCGAGCCATGGGGGAGGGGGGGACCCTTTATGTTTTCGGGTTGTCTGTCCAAAGTGATAGGCCTACAAATTTTCTTTTTATTTTTTGCAGAAGTAATAAATTTTGGATTTTGAGTGGTTGGGCCTGCACATAGGTTGGAAACACTATAGTCTGCATTGAATGAAGAATATTTCGAAGGTTGAGAGGACCGGTTTAAAACTACCACTCCGCACCAGTTGCCTTTTGTGGGTGAGTGCCTGTCTCTAGTCAGGAGTGAAATTTGTTTCTTCACATTGGTATTGGAAGATGAATGTTGATGCTTTGGTAACCCTGGAATCTCTTTGCTGTCATTGTTGGGTTTGATATTTGTGAATATGGATCATGTTTTTCTACATAAGTGTATCATACTATAGAGACGTCCGTCCTGATGTGCGCATTCTAGTTACCGCGATATCTATAGAATGCCTCTATGTATTTTGCTCAAATTTGGCAACATGCTTACTTTACCTGGCAACATGAACAGATTAGATTTTGGTGTCACCATGACCTAATTTGAGCAAATGGCAGCCTAATTACAGGCTCGTTTGGGCTCGTTACCGCAATCTCTCCAGAATGCTCCCATGTATTTTGCTCAAATTTGGCAGCATGCTTATCAAGCATGCCAAGACGAACTGATTAGAATTTGGTGTCCCCATGACCTAGCAAGGGACGGACATTTCAGTTAACGCTTGCTTTGAAGGTTGGTCTAGTTTACATCAGACATTGTTTCGAAGACGAATAGAATTTTGATATCAAAAATTCTTTTCTTGATATAAAATGATTTTCGATATCTATATATGATTCTTTGATATAATTTTTGGATATCAAGAAATCACTTTTACACAGAATTAAAATTTTATATTCAAAATAGATTTTTTTTTTGTTGACATCCAAAAGAAATTTTTGATACCCATGGGGCGCCGTTTTGCTATTTATTCAGCATTTCTTGATGATACCCGCACTTGATTTTTTGTGATATCAAAAATTGATTTGATATCATATTGATATTACTTGGGGGGATATAAAATATATTCGGATATCAAAAAATATTTCTAAATTGAGAAATAAATTTTTGATATCCTAAATTCCAGGTTAAATGTTAAAAAACGGCGGAGGGGACGATTATTCGAGAGTGCCTTGGTGGTGAACGAGATGCGCCAAAGCGAGCAAGTTGGAGGAAAAGAAAGAAACAACGCGGACCTCTTTATGACATAGATGTATTGCAGTCCCGATTCTGCGATAATGACGAAAACAGCACTCTGTGCAGGCCCATATTCAGCCAACTGTGTAGATCAAGGCATTCACATAGTGTTGTATCGACGACACTTGGCCGAATGTAAATGTGTGTCATTCCCATTTTCGGCCAGGCTAATACAACTGCCGAAAATTGTGAATTTTATCACTAGTTTGAAATCATGCCAATCGGTCTGTTGTTATATGAATAATTTAAAGTAAAAATGACAAAAATGGTGTCACATTGTCAGCTCAAGTCGCCCTGCATGTCTCTTGATAACTTCCTATTCGCAGTGACAACAGTTAAATGACTTTAAAATAATACTACTTACGTTGTAAATTTTGATGTTACGCGGCAACAACTCTGAGGTTGTCCTTTTTACTACCTTTTGTTTTCAATGCCAGTGGCAATGCGGCAGTGGTGTTTGTTGTCTTGATTTCCACGATTGTTTTCAAACGATAAAAAGATGCCGTAACTATCGACACCATCCTACATTTAAACAATTTTAACTTCATTGGAGTACCCGACGAACCCCCTTCTAGCAAATCTGTTTATTTCTGCAGTTTTGTCTTTTTTTCCACCACATATTTTAACTGGTACGACACATGTGTTCCGGCTGTTTGTGTTGTTTATCTGACAATAACAAATGATCTTTTGTCAATGCAGCGAAGTATGATGAGTTAAGCTGGCTTTATGTCGGTAAAAGGTCAAACGTTTTGTCATGGGAAGGCAGTCGTGAGTGATATCAAAAGCATGTACATGTTTTTGTCATTTCTTAAGGACTCAAGTTGTAAAAGTCAGTTTTCAACTGATGAATATGAGAATCTTTACACAATATGTATGAATTTTCATTTTTAAAGATCTGGTGATAGATTACACATGCATGGTCTGGCCCATACCTCGTAAACACGTTAGCTCTTGTTAGATACATCATATTAATTTTTCTTCACTTTCGAAAAGGTTTTGTAAATCATCAATGATTTAATCTACAGATTACACGTGGCATTGATTGCAACCACTGGTTTGAGCCATATTTATCAAGGAGGGAGATGATGTAAATTGTGTTCTTAATGAGTTATATAATAATTTCACGGCAATGAAAGTCCTGGCCTGATAACCCTATATAAGAATGTCCCTACTAGCGCAGGGCTGCAGAGCTCCACCAAACAGGCACCCTCCCCCCCCCCCTGCCGTTTATGTCCCTTTGCAGTCACGTTCTATGTGGCTAAGAATTGTTTCTTGTTAACCAAATTTTGCAGTCCGTATTGAAACCACCCGTGCTTCCCCCATGAGACATTTTTTTAAAGTCAACTCGATGGTCACGGGGGGGGGGGGGGGGGGCGGGGAGGAGGTCTACTGGTCAAATTTATATGACCTCAAGTCACAAGCGTTGCTATTCGTTTTGTTCGATCAAAAGACTGGAATCATCGTTGATTTCTGTCCTGACAACTTTAGCCCTTCCCTTTTTCCTTCCCAGGGTAGGACAACTTGTTGCTATTGCTGTTAGTCCTTAACTGTGACCCGTGCTCACAATATACAACATCCTCCTTTTTGCTTTCCACACCGACAACTTTGCGTGTCAAGTCACCAGAAGTAGGATACGTGTCTTTTATGATAGTACTTTGTATGACAAACAACCAACAATACATACATCTGAAATAAATGTGCGATCCCTCGTGTCAAAGTTGATCTGAATGCCTGGGGAGCCTCAGCGCACCAGTGGGCATTCATCTTTTTTTTCTGCGCGATATTTTGGTTGTAGTTTGTGCGATGCTGTGCAGCCACAAAAAGTTTGCTCTCCAGATGCATCTGGCCGAGATATTGCGGAATTTATTGATTGGCTATTGAGCGGCTGTTTGCTTTGGTTGCTCTGCCCACAGCTGCTTGTACTGGATTCAGATAAGATCATGAGTTGATACATGCGGGCAGCGCGATACACCGCCGTCAAACCTAACCCATTTACAAAATGTCCTCCAACTGGTGCCTTCAAGACATCAACTACGAAGATGTGGACTTTACTCTGGACACACCAAAAACGTTCAAGGTAATGTGATGAATGTTTCAGTGTATTTTTTAAATCAATATTTATATGAATAACAATTGGATACTGACGTAAATTGATGTTGGTTTTGTGGAACTTGAAATTGGCACCAAGTACCGCAGACTTGATGATGATGATGATGACGACGACGACGACGACGACAACGATGACTACGACGACCGCTTAATATAATTAAGACAATCATAAACCGATTCACTGCAGATTTTTTCTGTTACTTTTTTTAGAATACTCGTACAATTATTAACAAATGACGCCCCCACCTCCATAGTACCCCCGCCATACACGCAGACTTTACATGACACATTATACAGATTGTTAGTGATGTAGTATTTTATTTCAAACACCATCTGATCTGAATTTGTCCATAACCTTGCAAAATCTACAAGGCACCAAACTAAACCTGCCCATGATCAAATTAGCTTATCTCGAGGCGGCGATGATTCAGTACTCACTTGTCATTAAGCCCACATTTCATCGATAGAGGGCAAGGCAGGTCAGAGACAAATAACCAGCACCATGTAATGCGGTCATTAACACACACAGTTTGTTCCGAATATACAAATGCGATAAGCTTCAGATGCCTTAGGTTTTATGGTTTTCCTGTTGTCAAAAGTGGACGGACAATATGTACATCATACAGGAGTAGAAACAAGCATACCATTCACAAGATTCAGGCCAGGTCAACCTGTTTACTCTTACAGTACCACAGTGAAACCTCTCAAACCTGAACGCCCTTGGGACTGAAGAAAAGTGTTCAACTTTGAGACGACTTCGGTTCATACAGTATTCAAAAAGAAAATTTTGACTGAGAAAAGGCGTTCAGCTTACGGAGAGGTTCGGCTAAGGAGGTTTTATTGTATTTGTAAACATCAAATGACGATTGAAATGTTTTATCACACATACACACACACGCACAAAAAAGGGTTTGGTTTTTGTTTAACTGAAATAATTGTAAACAAAATTACGTGCAATTTTTTCTCATTTATTCTAGAGATAATAATTTTTGCTTGTCAAAGTAATATCACATCTGGCTGAAAAGCGCAGTGACAAAAGCACTGAATTTTTATATGCTTATAGGGAGCAACATGTTTAAGGTTATTATTTCAAATCGCGGTGCAGCTTAAGTTGTTCCAAGTGTTTGTACGCGCAACGGACAAAATGGGACGACATAACAGTGTTTGAGCACGGGTCGAAATTGAGGGGTGTCTTGTTGCTCCATGCAGATAACTTAAAATTTGTTTTGGCAACTTTAGATGTTTCCCTGGTTGATAGTAACTCGTAATTACGATATAGTAACTCGTAGAAGATAGTTATCTCGTAATTACGAGGTATTATCTCGTAATTACGACATAGTAACTCGTAACTACGCGATAGTATCTCGTAATTACGAGATAGATATAATATTATTTTGGCACCAATGAGTCACCATATAAAACAATTTCCCTTTCTCATTCTGATGATTTTCCCCATTATATTTCAATCAGTGTTATCATACGTATATTTCACTGTACATAACATGTACAGTGAAATATGCATGTACATTCCACAGTAATATCATCAGTTTCATTTTACTAGTTATGTCTGTGTGCCAACACAAACATTCTGTTTTTCCACGAATTCTTTCTTTCTTTTTCAATCAGCAAATTTGTCAGACTTATATTTGAAAACTCTGATACACAGAAGCTCCCAATGTGTCATGGTTACACTCGCATACATAAATTCTGGCATTTTATGAAAAGTGGTGACAGTGTTGAAAATTATGCAAAGTATGGCAATTTAAAAATTTAAACCTTGAACATATTCTAAACCGTTATAGGTAGAGGTGTCATTCCACCTTTGAAGCAGATATGCTTATTTACTTTCGCAGGCTGCATCTGCCTGAAGAACGAAACCAAGTTGCCCTCAACACTATGTGCTGTACAAAGCGCATTGTGTTTTTTGTTTTGTTTTGTTTTTTGTTTGTTTGTTTCGTTTTGTTTGTTTGTTTGTTTGTTTGGGTTTTTTTAGTTTGTTTTTTGTTTTTTTTTTTGCTGTTTTGTTTGTTGCTTTTGCTTTGGTTATTGGTTTCTTTTCTTATTTCTTTTAGCTTTTTCTTGCACACAATTTGCACATTTCTGATGGCTAGATTGACTATCAAATTCTGCGTGCGTAGATGTCACGTCGTTGTGAACATTTGTATATTGGTTCTATTTTGTGATAGTCATTTTGACACTGACTGACTGACTGACTGACTGCCTGACTGACTGACTGACTGATTGACTGACTGACCGACTGACTGAACGAACGAACGAACGAATGAATGAATGAGTGCACACTTGAAAACATGCATGCATCTTTTATGTTAATTCTTCCATTACTCCATGCATGCACAATCATAATGTAGAATAACTTGTGCACCACAACTGCATATCTTCTCCAGTAAACGGAGACGATAAAATTATCATTTATAGTTAAATTATTCATACATAAATAATTGTTATTTACGACAACGGTAGACTTTAAACTCGTTGTACTGTATATTCGAAAAAAAGTCAAAACGTGTTAAATAATTGATTTTTTGTACGATTCTGTTATTTCTGTTCATTGTCAGGTATTAGAGACCAATGCTGCATTCAAACTTCCGGAATATCTGGACGAGGAGGTTTTGGACGAAGAAACAGCACAACAGTATCTCCGTACAGCAGTATTAAAATACAAATACCAAGTCAAAATACCAGAAATTCTAGTTTTGTGGCCTTCGTCAACTCTCAGGTATAAGAATACTGATTGAAATATAATGGGGGAAAATAATCCGAATGAGAAAGGTTAATTGTTTTAGGAACAGAAAGTCCGTGTATTTGGACAGAGCGGTCTATGTGGCCTTCTTAAATTCAAGCCTTCGTAAAATATCTGAAATTGACTTACAAGGTACTTAAACACATGCTTATGAACCCACACACAGACACTTTTATACATATATTCTTAAATGGTGAGTGTGTTGGTTGTCATGTAAGGTTGGAAATCAGATTCAGTCTGAGCATAATTATTTTTGATGGCCCCAAAAAGATCACACAGTAGGCTGCTTGAAGCCACCACATAAACTTTGTCGTGACAGATTTAGGTATTATCAGTATAAGACCACATTGTTCGTTAAACTTGGAGCGATATTCATTTGGATTTTCTTGATCAAATGTAGATTGTGCAATATAGTTAGTCCCGAAGAATGCAGGGCGGCATTCAACAATAACTTGAGAGAACTTTGGACATGGATCTTGAGAGGCCTTTTGATGTTGTCAAGCAAATGCAACCTGAGATGCTTGGATTTAAGTAACTTTACACCAGGTAAGATTGTGTTTGCAAACAGCAAACTAATCATTTGAAGGCGTCCTATGGTGGACCAACGTAAAACTGCCAGCCGTTCACACATCTTGGGATTTGACTTTCTACATAATATTGGACTCGCTTGACGCAATAGCTCACGAGAACATTCAACAAAGAAAAACAAATCCCCGTTCAGCCACGCAGTCACTTTTGACGTACATGTTTTGCAGTATAAAGAGACTCAAATACTCTTTTCGGATTATGTTATACTCATTTGGGTTGCTGTTTCTCTTAAGAAAAGTAAATGGTTTCGATCATTTACACCTTGTGATTTAGTTCCATGCACGGTTTGGGAGGTGTATTTTCATCAATTACATACAATGTTTCCGAAAATTCCCTTGTTAATAATTTTCTATTAATTTTGGACCATTTTGAAATTCCACATTGCTAATTACTTAGGCTGCTTTTCGGCACCACATTGGTGTGTCATGGCAAAGTTCAAAACGTGGAAGGTATGGCGCAAAATCATCATTCGCACGTCAATTAAATTTTGTTTGTTGGCTGCATAGAATGGTTTTGATGATAATCTGTACTATTTTACATCAAGTATGTATAACGGTACATATTTTATATGACAGACAAGCATATGCTATATACACTGGTTTCGCTGGTGCCATTCCTGACTTTTCCAAGAGACCAATTGATTGACCCGCACAAGGTCTTCGAGACTGTCGTCAACAATATAGGTTTGTTGGTTTTTTTGCATGTGATGTAGTAACGCATTTACCTCTATATCGCAGACCAAGTCATTTTAACTAAATCATCAGCACTTTACAATTCTTAAATTTCACCACAAATAGTGCGTGATCTCACACACAGGTAAACAGTTCTAAAATCGTCGTTTTCATTATATTCTACACCCTGCCATAGGCTCATTTGGCCAAAGCATAAGTATTACAAAACGAAACTTGAATTGCGCTAAAGTCAGAGTATTTTCAGACTTAAATATATGTGTGTATACTTTGTTTAAGAGAACTTTTTTTGATTATCAAATACAACGCACAAATGGCGTTCGTGCAAGTAATCTGTAATATTATATCACTCACTGACATATTACAATGACCTGCTTTCAGAGAATAACAACTTGGCGTGCAAACAAATACAGTAGCTTACTGGTAGCAATATAGACAATAAATCATTGTGACATTTACGACTTGTTTTATTTTCATATATTTTTGTACATACATTATATACAATGTATATATCTATATATTCTCTATAATGCACCGTGTCACGACAAATACATGTGTATATACACTTCTACGATCAAACATATCGCACGATCACCGATTACCGGCCGGAATAATTCATGGAAATCAAAACCAAATATGACTGCCCCTTATTGTTCAAGTGTGTAGTTGCATTTTGTAAAAGGCTTAGCAATGAATAAATAACATGTTCGTCTACATATTTGCCAGAGGCCTGTTGGCACCTGGATATTGTCTGGTAATTTTCCATGATTTTGCTTTATGCACTCATTAGCTTATTGTTACTTATAAGGAGCACCCAACAGCGCATGTGAAATTAAGTACAAAATAGATCATTAACTGAATACATTAGAAATGTTCCACGTGCCTGAGGAAAAAAGTGGTGGAGAATGTAATACTTTTTCTCGCCAAGTATTCCTGACACAAATAAATACATATTAAACGCTTTATGATACAAGTACGGCTCGTTTATAGGTCATGCTTTCAGCTAAAAGTTGATGTGGAATCAAGACTAACATTACACTGAAAATTCAACTTCAATTCATCATGCAGTGTAAACTCATATTTAATCCACACAACAGTCCAATAAAAATGTCAGATGCTACGCCACGGCCGAACGTGCGAGCAGACTCAACGATGTTCACATCAGCTGCTGGGAATTTTAATATAACTTTACACGTAGAACACTTGTGCATTTTGTTACATGCAGGTATAGCAGACGAAAGTTTGAAAAAAGCATTGGATTTGTATTTGCATGCCGTCCTTCAGCACAAGGTATTCCATCATGGCAGGAAAAGAATTGAAATTCCAAAAGGTAGGTCTAATATGGAAAAGACTGTTTACAAAGTAGTGGGTCGTGGACTTACACCAACATGCTGTTTTACCAAGATGGTTGGTTCAAACATTTCGTATTTCAAAAAAAAAAAAAATACAATAGAGAAACAGGCATGGCAAATTAAAATAATGTAAATAAGAATGAAGTGTTTTATAGCTGCAGGAAGACGGTGCACAAAGATATGGTCATAGACCATTAAATCTCGTAAAAATGAGACAGAACAATCCAATTAATATGGATGCATATCAATGAAAATCAAATATCGTAATATTGATTTGATTTGATTCAGGTTCATATAGTTACATTTGACTGTAAAACATACATTTAATGTCAAAAAGAACCTAGGATGGCACCAGAAAGTTTCAACAATTTATTTCCATGGTGGTCCTATACCTCATTTTTCGATAACAAATACACAAAAATTAACATGTGTGTGTGTGTGTGTGTGTGTGTGTGTGTGTGTGTGTGTGTGTGTGTGTGTGTGTGTTGCAAGGAGATCTCTTCAGAAAGGCGACTTATGTCAAGTCTGCTAGGCTGGCAAACCCTGCACTTCCACCCACCCCAAGCATTGACGCGCCCCATTGGCACCAAACGGTACCGTTCATGGTGTTGTTGATTCAATGGGGCTATATAGGAAGCCCTTCCAGACGACGATTGATTCAGGAGCAAATTGTATTTCCATAGTGTAAGCATAATACGCAGATAAGAATTAAGTCTGAGTGATCATAATATTGTATGGCATTATTTTTTGTACGGTACGAACTGGGTTAGTGCAAGTGAACTTTCCTTTGAAGTCGGCTAGCTTCGTGGCATTGTAAGAATATACACAGTCCCACTTCAAGACTTTTTTCACAATTTCAAATCTTTTCATTTTCGGCATCTTATATTACGTTTCGCTTGGATGCGTTTTATAGTTTTCACTATATTTTTTATGTTTTATTTAGTCAGAAGGCATTTACTTCACTTTGTAAGTGACCATGGTCTGCCTCCAGTTTGAACAACTGGGTCTGCCACTGAGATATGTATGTATGTATGTATGTATGTATGTATGTATGTATGTATGTATGTATGTATGTATGTATGTATGTATGTACATATATATATATATATTTCCAATAAATATATGTAGATACATAGTATGTTTTTATCTTGTCTTTTTCAATGATTGTACACTGGAAGCTTTATGTTCTACATTGTATATATATATAATGTACATGTCCTCACGCTTTCAAGAGTTTTGTCCAAATGAGTGGTTTATCTCAAGTTTTGGTGCAGAGGACACAAATCACAAATTATTTATTATAGATACTTAGTTTTAAATATTATCTGTGTCAATAAGGATGACGGATTACTTGTACATATATATTGGACGCATCATGGAATTTACCTCGTTCCATCGGTGCCCCCGCTGTAAAGGGGAAGTTTTCCAGATAATAATAAGTAATGAATATATATATATATATATATATATATATATATATATACATATATATATATATATAGATAGATAGATAGCTATACAGACAGACAGACAGACAGATAGATAGATAGACAGACAGACGGACGGACGGACAGACAGACAGACAGACGGACAGACAGACAGACAGACAGACAGACAGACAGACAGATAGATAGATAGATAGATAGATAGATAGATAGATAGATAGATAGATAGATAGATAGATAGATAACTTCACAGGCATCTTGTGTCCATACCCTTGGCACGCAAATTTGCGGAAAAAATGGAAAGGCTGTATAATCCGTCCAGTTCAGAACCATAGCGCCCACCACACTGAACCTGTTATTGTTTCGTTTTGTTTACTGGTTTTGGCTGATGTGGAGAGTGCACGCCAGCAGATATTGGCTCTGAACCTTACAAAATGTTTGGTGTCTTGTATCGAATGGAATTGCGTATTGATCATAATAAAAATGAAGTCTGTCTCTGTTGTTGTCATTGGCATGTAACAGCGCGGTTGTGGGTAGGCATTTTTCATGACGTCGCGATAATTTATATTCATATTAACATTACACTGGAATTGAATTTGTCATGAATATTTGTGCGTATAAGTTTTGATAGCCACTGCGAAGGACCTTTTGTTTATCAGAGGGAATAGCTACATGGGTGTGGCCAACCGCTTGTTACGTAGCAAATTGGCACTGGCACGTGCCGTGCTGTACATGATGTTACCATCGACTGATGAAAACAAAATTTGTCCCTATTCTTTCAATGCTAACAAAAATGCCGAGGTAAATATTAAACATTGGTCACTATACAACAATATACAATAGCTTTCTTTTCTCTTTTCGCCTGTGGTAGATCAGAAACTGAAACTTGTCTTGGACTTCGTGCCTCTGTCATGGGACAAAACCGTGTTGCTAAGTTTGCTGACTGCTTTGGGAATAAGACCGAAAACAAAAGTTGAAATCATTCCCGTTACCGTCCAAATGACGTAAGTATACGTGCATGGAAAGTTGTCATTGTTTTATTCATTCATTTATTATTTATTTACTTCTTATTCTTGTGTGTTTAGTCCTTGTACGGATCGAAATATCTTAACCTTCACATTGTCAGAACAGAGATCAAATTGTCGTTTCTGTCCAAAAGAAACAACATGCAAAGTCGCTTCTATGTTTGGTTTTATCTTTGTAAGGATCGAAATCAGAGTTCCGATAAACCTTTTAGCTGCCATGCCAAAGGGGAAAAAATCAGTCAAAGATCCTATTATAAAGTGCTTCATGTTTGGGCTTTGGTAAAAAAAATATAAAAAGTTATAAAATTTTTATTTTGCAATGTGCATCATACAAATTTTTACAGACCTATTGGTATAGTATGGGATTTTAAAAAATCCGATGTACACATCAGAAGAGGAAGTAGTCGGGTGGTGGGTCTGTCTTGACTCCTGTCTCGTTTAATCCTAAAGTGAGAGCAACGCCATTTGATCAAAACCACTAATGTGAGATGTTTTTCTTTCGATAATCATTTCATACATTTTTATTTAAATGTTTGAGACGGGGGTGGGGGCGTTGCCACATTAAAAGCACTTAATGAAAATAATGGTGAAAAATGGACAAAAAGACGACGACGACGACGACGCCGATGATGATGATGATGATGATGATGATGATGATGATGATGATGATGATGATGATGATGATGATGATGATGATTTGTGTTACGTGCATACAATTTTGACATTCATTAAACGATCGGATGTTCTAGTTCGAATTAAATCGTGTGGGTACATTTTGTGCCGAGTGTTGTAATATTTTTCATCAACAAATGTGTCTTGTGAGAAAGGTTTTAACTGTCTTCAGTTCTGAAATTGCCGCGCATACATGTTATTATTTTCAGAGCACCAGCTAATGCGACAACAGGCAGGTTATAGATTTTCGGTCCCTAACAAAATAATTAAATTAAATGTAAATATGTCTTAAGCAGTTCAAACATGCATGTTTTTCAAACCAGCAACGCGGCATACACGAGGCAATCAGCATAAAAATGGCCTAAGGATTCCGCCATATTTATGATTACAGGTTCAAAGGGAACACAATTGATGATGGAGAAGATCACGACGCGTGGCTGCAAGAGTCATTGAAACACTTTGACAAAGAAGTAGGTTTATATTTCTGAAAATGTATATGCTGCATGTAAAATGTAAAACCAGAAATACACAAACGCATCTATATATAATTTATAATGACAACTCTTAATTCACATGGAGGCTAAGGAAAAAGACTGAACATTCAAATCACAGTAATATATATTTTTTTTTTTAACGTTGATTTTATTATACGAGTACTGACATGGTAAAGAGGGTATGCAGCTTGTAGCGTACCTTTATCCGAATTAATACTAACATTTCTCAGCTCGGTGCACATCCCGACTGTTCACTTATAGGTTACTTATTGATGCAAGGCTGGTTCGTCAGACTTTTCTTTAATGGACGCCATGTTTCTGTTTTTGTAGACGCTCAAGGGATTATCGTTAATGAATATTCGTTCTCAAGGTATTTCTGACTTGTTGACCAGCGTCGCCTGCTACAGGAATCTCAATAAATTGGCTTTGAACTCATCAAGTAACCATACCACATATGTGACAGAATATTTAGCGACAGATAATTCGGTCTTCAACAGTTTAAAGAAGCTTTCACGCCTTGAGCTGAATCATCTCAACCTGACAGGGCGTATGAGCAACATTTTGGACAGTTTATGCAGCCCACTTCAGTATTTGTCTCTCTCTTGCTGTACTTTACTTATGGAAGATATACATGCCCTGGGGGACTGGAAATACGCTGAAAAAATTATAGATTTGGATGTGTCCAATCTCACACACACCTATGAGACTGAATACGGCAAAGCAACTTTCGGATCGGCGTTGATAACCGTTATTTGTTTGTGTTCTGGTCTTAAATCTCTTAATCTCAGTCATAACTATATAGCTGAAAGTTCAGCTTCAAAATTGTGCGAAGTCTTGTGTAAACTTGAATATCTGAAAAATCTGCAGATATTGGGCATCAATTTGAGCGATGAATGTCTCATAGAAATTCTTCAAAAAATTACCGAAGTGCCTTATCTGCAAAAGGTTTCAGTCACAAGGAAACCCAGAGTGCGGGAAAAAACAGATGATGATCAAGTTCTTTTTCTCGAAACAGTGAATAAGTTGATGGAGAACCAGCGACCAATGATTAAAATACAAAGTGACTTTCCCGAGGATTAAGGCGTTTCAGATCATTATGTACATCTGATCAAGACGCAAAAGCCAATAGTGTTGGTAAAAGTAACGCCATGCATCCTCAAATACAAATGTTGTACCTCTGTTTTAATGCATTATGGAAGGATGTGGTTTCGCATTGGTATCGTGTGTGTCCGGGGAAGTAATTCGATTGACGCACAGGTCCTTCGTATTTCTTTCTTCAATCAATGAGTACAACAGGCCTCAATTTTACTTTCCACCTTTTTGTACAGTAGCAGCAGCAGAGATAAACAAACCTGTGCAGAAGTAGACTGGGGTATCTGATATCTCTTAACCATTAGATTGTCGACCGTCTATGTCTTAACTGATGTATATCTAGTTACCTGCAAGACGGTCGGACAGCTAGAAACAGTCAAAAATAAAAAAAAAAATGTAAATAAAAACAGAGAAAACATTAAGGAAGCTGTTGCACCCAACGTGGGTTGCTAGCACCGGCTCCGCCTGTTGCACCCAATGTGGGTAGCTAGCACAGGCTCCTCCTGTTGCACCCAATGTGGGTTGCTAGCACAGGCTCCGCCACAAAAATGAATATGTGCGTCACTTAACATGATCTTACGCCAGTGTATTTACGAGGAGCCAGGTGGTACATATGCTTATCTGTAAATAAGTCTTCTGCACGGTTAAAGTCCTGGCATCATTTACTGGCTTATAATAACGATTATACCCTAAAAATGAATGGTTTTACTGATAGTACAGGGCTTTACCTATGACATAATTGAGTAAGGTCAAGAATACCCATGGGTGCCATAAAGAAAAATGAAGTGGCCGAGTGGACAGACCGTGTTAGTGGTGGAAGCTGTAAATGTAATGGGCAACCTGTCGTGGCGCTATATTGTTATGACTTCCATACATATGACTGGAAATGTATGTAAATTCCCAGTTTATGGAATACAGTGTTTTTCACTATATGAGTATTGAATTATTAAGTTTACAGGCAATGGGACTTACAGCCCCGACACCCACCCCTCCGCGAAAACATAATATAAAAAAGAAGTCCAAAAGGCGAATCTCTCTCTCTCTCTCTCTCTGTCTGTCTGTCTGTCTGTCTGTCTGTCTGTCTGTCTGTCTGTCTCTCTCTCTCTCTCTCTCTCTCTCTCTCTGTCTCTCTCTCTCTCTCTCTCTCTCTCTCTCTCTCTCTCTCTCTCACACACACACACACACACAGATGGGTGTGGTCGTGCCACAACCTGTCAATGATGGTTATTTATTTATGACAGAGTGATCAGGCCAAATAATATGAAAGGGGGGGGGGGGGATGTCAAATCAAATTTACAAATTTGTATATTTACGTCTTGCACCATTTCACATTTGCCTTAATTAGAAATATTGGAACACGCTCACATTGATTAAAGCAACATTTCCACCATAAGGTACCGCACAATGGTATATCATGGTCTGCGAAAGAACTTTCACAGACCATAATACCATTTGCATTAACTTTGAAGCCTCCTGTCTGTCTGTCTGTCTGTCTGTCTCTCTGTCTGTCTATCTATCTATCTATCTATCTATCTATCTATCTATCTATCTATCTGTCTGTCTGTCTGTCTGTCTGTCTGTCTGTCTGTCATATTAACAGAGACCTTTATCCCTTCACATTCCACTTACGTGCAGACACAGTCATGTATGGATAAGCATAATAACGAATGACAGGTTGGGTCAAAGATGAACGCCTATATTTAGATGAAAAGTATAATATGTGTGTGCATGTTAAAGTAAAGGAGACTTCAAAGTTAATGCGCAAAATTTCTTTTCCAGACTGTATAATGGTTTATCAGAAATCAAAGTGACCAAAAACGTGATTAGTCAAATGATATAATTCTTCAGTTTATTATAGTGGCACAAAAGTGCCAACAAAAATATTTTTCTCTCTCCATAAAAATGCGAAGGCGAAAACAAGAAAATAAGAAAACAGAACAGCGAAAACAAGAAAACACGAAGGCGAAAATGCGAAACACAACCGCGAAAACACGACTAAAAAATATGTCGTGTTTTCGCACTCGCATTTTCGTGTTTTCGTGTTAGCGTTTTCTCGTTTTCTTGTTTTACTGTTTTCTTCCTTGGTCGAAAACAAGAAAACATGAAGGCGAAAACACTAAAATATAAAACACAAAGGCGAAAATGCGAAAACACAACCGCGAAAACACGACAGCAATTATGTCGTGTTTTCGCAGTCGCATTTTCGTGTCTTCGTATGAGCGTGTTCTCGTTTTACTGTTTTCGTTTCTTGATCAAAAACGTCACAACTTGATAAAGGAAGTAATTTGGGATTTTCAGAATTTCACGAGCAAGTTTTTTCAAGATGAGGTTTATATTATTATATTATGCATGTACAGACATCATTTATGTTAGCTAACGGAATTAATCTAGTGAACACTTTAACTTTTATAGTTTGTAATTGTATTTTACAAATGGATTCAAAGGAAATGTATGGACGCACCAAATAACCCCGTTTGATTGGTGCCCCTGTTGTAACGGGGTAGTTTTCCAAATACATTGTTGTTGTTGTTGTTGTTGTTCTTCTTCTTCTTCTTCTTCTTCTTCTTCTTCTTCTTCTTCTTCTTCTTCTTCTTATCATTATTATTATTATTATTATTATTATTATTATTATTATTATTATTATTATTATTATTATTATTATTATTATTATTATTATTATTATTATTATTATTATTATTATATCTCGCTTATACTAACTAGAACTGCTTAGCGGACGGCTATGATACCAAGATTGAGCGAACAGGTAAAACTGGTATTAGAAAGCACACTTTTATACATGTTACATTTTGATCCTTGAACTAAACTCTGTACACAAGCTAACAAGCATACAAGTAAACAAACAAATAAACTCAAAGCCAGTCATGTCTGAGGAAATTGATGCTGATTCATGGAAATTTTGGTGGCAAAATTTTCAGCGCCAAGGACCAAGAGGACAAGTCCTTCATGAGTAGTGTTAGTGTGGAAAAATAATCTTTCGTTGCAAAAAATTGGGTCCTGAATAGAGTGTTTTGACATAAAAGTCATAATATTTGCCAGAACATGTCATGTCATATGAATAAAAAAAAATCCATGTATTATTTGTTGCTGGAACAATGCGTGCATGATGTACCGAAACGTGTCCGTGAATTTCACTGGCATAAGTCCTAGAACTTCGGTTCGGCGGTTGATCACTTAAAAAGATTGTTATTTAATAGTTTTCATTGTAATACATTATTGAGCTCTTGTGTCGGTTTCCGTTTCTACACGATTAAGTCCAGCAGGCATGTTTTAAGCTACATTTCTGCATGTGATTAAAGTGCATGCCCT
The DNA here is from genome assembly GCA_964020975.1 of Hermodice carunculata. Classification (NCBI taxonomy): domain Eukaryota; kingdom Metazoa; phylum Annelida; class Polychaeta; order Eunicida; family Amphinomidae; genus Hermodice; species Hermodice carunculata. The sequence continues at coordinate 88,490,800 of OZ026615.1, read as the reverse complement.
GATGTGTAGTTCAGTAATTCTAAATCATTGCATATATGAACGTCCTTATTTCATTTAAAGAACATATCATATTCATCAAATTTGAATTTAGAAGCAAACATGTAGGCTTTATTAGCCTCTGTGTAGAAATTGGGTCATCAGCGGGGAACCAGCACAAGACTCGTTTCAGTGCCATTTATCCCAAAATATAACATTCATGTAATCTTCGTTATTTTTGTATTTTACATATTACATACACTTGAATGTGATATGAGATAGTAACAAAATGATGGATAATTACTGATAAGAGATTTTGTGTATCATATACACAAGGATGTGATGTGAGATAGTGATAATATGATGGATAACTTAGGTCTATATGTTTCCTTGTACACGATTTGCAATTTGCTTATGTATGGCATACACAAGGATGTGATGTGAGATAGTGATAATATGATGGATAACTTAGGTCTATATGTTTCCTTGTACACGATTTGCAATTTGCTTATGTATGGCATACACAAGGATGTGATGTGAAATAGTGATAATATGATGGATAACTTCTGTAATTTGCTTATGTTTGGCATACACAAGGATGTGATGTGAGGTAGTGATAATATGATGGATAACTTAGGTCTTTATGGTTCCTTGTACACATTTTGCAATTTCCGTGTATATATTTATTTAAATTCCTTGAATATATTCTGTTGTCAGCTGTTGAATTTGTGTACAATATACGATCTATTTTCGTGGGTAGAGTCTGAGCTTTGGCAAGAGGTGCATTTGAGCATTTCACACAATCCCGGGAAAGGAAAATTGTCAGACGGTGTCTGAAGACCATGACAAAACACATCTATAAATCTGGAATATCACTTTTTATGTAATTTTTCTTTTCATCTAATAATGGAAAAGGAATCCAGAAATGAAAACAATTTTTTCACCTTCCAAGGATAAATTTGCTTTGCAAAGTTATGGCAAATAATCTTCCGTACACTGTCCTGGTGTACGATCAAATATCTAGGAAAATGCACGAGTCTTACATTTCTTTATTAAAAAAAAACACGAATGACATGAGCTGAAAGTCTATTTCACATTTTGCCTGTGTCTATATATGTGTCTATATATGTATATATATATATATATATATATATATATATATATATATATATATATATATATATATTTATATATATATATATATATATGTGTGTGTGTGTGTGTGTGTGTGTGTGTGTGTATATATATATGTGTGTGTGTGTGTGTGCATCCAAACGAGATCGATATTTCTGTATGAGCATTCAGATGTGATAAGATATCTTGTTACATACTGAAAACTCCACCCTGTAAAACATGTTATCGAACTTTATATCATAGCTACACATCAGAAGGATGTTAATATTCTTGTCATCATAATATGTACACAACAAATATATTTTTGTGTTTAATTTTTAGATGTGATGATACTTGGCTACACAAACTTCCCCATTGGAGTTTATTGATATTGTGGTATAAAAACATGATTATTATTTTGTCACTTTCACCTTCCCAGACCTAGTTGACACTTTTATCTTCCATGCGTGGTAATGCTATTAGCTATTAGGATAGTTCCACAGCGCCTGATACAAGTCTACTGCAACAGTGTTGATAGGACTCCGGTTTATTCGGTTCACTTCGGGAAGCGCCCCCTGCTTTGTTATGTCTGGATGCCAACCCAGACATTTCTTTCTTTCTTTCTTTCTTTTTTTTCTTTCTTTCTTTCTTTCTTTCTTTCTTTCTTTCTTTCTTTCTTTCTTTCTTTCTTTCTTTCTTTATTTATTTATTTATTTGTTTATTTATTTATTTCTTCCTTCCTTCCTTCCTTCCTTCTTCACGACCAAATTTGTCCGGAGTTTTTCTCGGCCGCTATTTTTCAGAAAACCACCAAACTTGCCATGGTGACTGACCTACCAGTGAAATTGTGAACCTGGTTTGGAATAGTCGTGCATCCAATGAGCCATGAACCAAACTTGTAGGATTTTGATTTATACGAATAATGCTAATACACAAATTCTAAATATTCAATAATTTAAAAACTATTATACCTAAAGGTACCACTGCGACTTCAATTTATAGGTTTGGGACAAAAGGTGCATTGTATGAACCATGAACCAAAGTTAAAATCTTGAATAGCTTCATAACTGCAGTAGATAGTGGTGTCATTCAAATTTCAGTTTATAAGTTTGTGACATAGATCAAATATACCTAGAAACAAAGTTGTAGCATTTTAATTAATACAAATTAGGCCAATACACAAAATTTAGATTATGTTGAAAAATGGCAAAGTGTATCTTTTCAAACTGTTCTCATTTTGAAGGCACCTAGACAGATTTGCTGTGAAGCACATCTTCTTTTCTAGTTTACATTTTGTGCTCGACAACGCTGGCCGGATTACACGTGGGGGGATCAGAAATTAAAACACAGAAAGTGCTTGGGTTTAATGAAAAACCAAACCGTCAGTAAAATAAAAATGCACGTTCACCACTGATGTGACATTTTAGGTAACATATTTGCACTGTTCAGCTCAATACATGCTGTAATCACTACCGTTAGCCGCGGCATCCGTTATGAACATACGAAGGCGTGAGCCCGACTCGGCCACTTGCTGATTTAATAATCAGGCCGACAATGGAATGCCTAATTAATTAGGGTCCGGATAATTTCGGTACAAGTTGGTATGAACAGGTCTATTATGAGTACATTAAAATCTCTCAAAGTACTGATATAATAGTCTTCAATATTAAAGAAATTCGTACAGCACCAATATAAAACTAGAAAAGAAGAATTGCTTCACAGCAAATCTGTCTGGGTGCCTTCAAAATCAGACCAGTTTGAAATGCTCCACTTTGACATTGTTCAACATAATCTAAATTTTGTGTATTAGCCTAATTTTTATAAAGTAAAATTCTACAACTTTGGCTCTTGATCCATTGGTTGTGGGCATGTCACAAACTTAGAAAATGAAGTTTGAATGACACTACTACTATGTATACTAGTTTTGAAGCTATTCAACATTTTAATTTTTGTGTATCTGCCTAATTTGCCTAAATTGAAAGGCTGCAACTTTGGTTTATGGTTCATTGGATGGGGCTTTGCCACAAACCCATAAATTGAAGTAGGAATGGCACCTTTATCTATACTAGTTTTGAAGCTGTTCAAGATTTACATTTTGCATATTTACCTAATTTGCATCAATTGAAAGCCTACAACTTTGGTTCATGGTTAATTGGATGCAGCTTTGCTACAAACCTATACATTGAAGTTGAAATGACATGTCTATGTATAATAGTTTTGGAGATGTTCAACTTTTGAACTTTTCAAAGCCCCTTATTAGCATAATTTGAAATTCTACTTAACTTATACTGTCTATTATATCAGCAGGTGTCACAAACCTGTGTATGCTCATCGCAATTTTGAGTATCTGCAAAATTTTGGAAGATATGGAGCTTTTGAAATTTTAATTGCCCGTAAATTTGCATACTTTTAAACATCATGACTATTCCAAATGAGATTCACAAGTTCACTAGTTAGGTTAGTCACCATAGCAAGTTTGGTGGTTTTCGGAAAAATAGTGCTTGAGAAAATCTCCAGACCTAATTTGGTTGTAAAGAAAGAGAGAAAGAAAGAAAGAAAGAAAGAAAGAAGAAAGAAAGAAAGAAAGGAAGGAAGGAGAAAGACAGAGAAAATTCTAGTGCTTACTAATACAGTGAAACCCGCCTAAAGTGGTTACCCTTGGGACCAGAGAAAAGTGTCCACTCTTGAGAGAGTTAGCCCTTCTGGGCAGTATGGATGAGTATGTGTGCATGTATATTTACATTATTCATACATGCACATATATATGTACAGTGTATACATATTATAATTCAATGGGGTGTGTATACATGCAATACAAAACTGTCTTTCTTCCTTTAATACATAAACAAATTTTAACAGAAGCTGTCAAGAAACTACATAAACATGTACCTGTGAACCAAGACAAAAACTATACTGTTGCAGTATTGGCCATGAAGAACAGGCTTCATCTAACTGGTTACAAGAAAACAAAGACATGAAAGTGTCCACTGAGATGACACAAATTCTACCCTCCTTGGTCTGGCCGACTCAGCTCTATATTTAGTCTATTTATAACAGAGGGTACGCTCAGGCTTGTTCTGCCTAGAAGTCTGGAGCCTGTGTTCCCTTGGGACTGGTAAGCTCAGCAGACTGGCATTGCCTCAGGCAAAAATAGGCCAGCTAGGACACCAGTTTTAGTCATGGTGCATTGACAGGTCTGTTCTGCACTAGTGGAAACTATAGCCTGCCTGGTACGTATGGCAGCATGGTGTCAATCTGTTCCTGCATGAACAGAAAGAGATTCTCTGTATTTTATTGAGAGCCTCATTACACAGTTGTTGGGAGTCTGCCCACAATTTTTTTTCTTTTTTTGCTGCAAGATCCAAACCTTCCAAAGCATACACCTAGCTAGACTTGCTCAAGTCTCACTGGACTGTCTTCCGTATTTTATTTAAAATCAAATTCATTGCAAAATGAAATTATAAGTAAACGTACATCATAGCTTTATTCTGTTACATACAGGTAGGCCCTTTTTAGGCGTTAAACCTAGCTAATCGGCGTGGAACGTGTCTATAACCATATAACATTGACTCCAGATGATTAGCGCCGGGCGGTCTGCACTGTGTTTCTTATCACACAGACAAGCGAGCGGTCATAACACACCCCTCTTTAGAAGCTGTAAATTGAGCTACTGTGTGATGAAGGATTAATTGCAGTGCACCGCGTCAGGCGGAGGGCGTCCAGTGAGACTTGAAAAGCTTGCCGGCTTGTCACTGCTATGAATTATTCATGAGCAGTCAAGCACGTGACCGTTTCAAGGCCGTCTCATTGTGTCGACTGTTTATTTACATGCAAGCACGCACATTTTATTGTAGAGAAACCTCAGTTCTCGCCGATCGCTATTTCGATTTTGCGTTGAAATGAATATTTTCCTTCTACGATGATTTAACTCAATGATCGGGCCGTTGCTTGTGACAATTTGAATGATGTAACTTTGCAAAACTGCGCAAAAATTGGGCGATTTCATCGTCTCGATCTCGATCTTTTTTTCGTCTTCATGCCATGTTGTTTATATCGTTAGAATGCTCAGAGCCTTATCTATTTTAACAGCAAGCTCTCCCATTGGCTGAAACAAAAGTATTTTAGTGGGAATCCCTTCAAAACTGCTTCTATTTCAAACAGATGCGTCCTTATTTTAGTCGGAAACTACATGGGTCCAGAATCGATCACATGTTGTTCGCTGTCCAATCAAAAAGTTTTTCTACCGTTGTTTCGTTCGGTAGTACTCGCTGCCTGGTGTTCTGAAAGTCTGGCTTGAAAGATGGGTGACATTTGTGTGAACACAAGTGACGATTACGGACAATTTATTGAAGCAAGAAACAAAATTTAACGCTGTAAATTGCTCAGAATGATAACATACTTCCACTGTACCAGTCTTTGCGTACAATAGAGGGTCCATTTTTTTTTTCACGGAAAGAGAGTTAAATACGCCAGCCGCAGGTAAACATGGCTCTGGTGAAAATACCGCTGCCGCTCGTGTTTTATAGGCCTATCATGTTGACAGTTTGTCAGTAACTGCGATAAACTGTGTTTATCGCCTATTTTCTGCAGCAACAAGCTCTGCCATTATAATTTAATGACAATTATAACACACTACCGATCTTTAGAAAAAATTAAAGAGGAACCATCGTTCGTGACGCTGACCAAGAAAAATGCGCGGACAGGTACCCATGCAATTGTATTCACACAGATTTGACCACTTTGATCAAATGGTGATTGAGATCGGTATACTCCCTTTGTTAGGGTGTAGGGCACAAGTTTTTGTTTAAATTGACAAAAGAACCACATAGAAATGTGGAGGTCTTACTGAACCAAACTTAAATCATGACGTGGAACGGTGGATAGTTTGTATTATTGCAAAAATAAAAAAGGTGTGGCACTTATACGCCAGCATGTCGCATGTTGCGGAACAAAACAAAAAATGTCCAGTGGTTGGCTTTGCCAGATCTCCAAACTGCTCAGAGTTCTAGGACTTAAATTAGCACAACATAATGAGACCACTCAAATATTCTGGGCGTTTGAACTTGATCTGACCTCGGATTTGACTTCTCACATTCCGCGAAACCCCGGATGTTGTGACGTCACTCCCACCGAATTGCTGGTAGTCCAGAGTGGGCTTGTGCAAGTTTAACAAGTCCCTGGTGTTGGCAGCCGGAAGGAGACGGTCAGCTTTGTCTCGCTTGAGTGGCCAGCGACCAGCCATGCATTCACCGAAGACCACTTTCCAGTTACCGCCTTATTGCAATGATAATGGGATCAGAACTGACCAGGACCCAATTGCTGCTACTGTTGAAACCGGTACGGCGGCAGTGTCGACCAGTAATAATAATAATAATAATAATAATAATAATAATAATAATAATAATAATAATAATAATAATAATAATAATAATAATAATAATAATAATAATAATAATAATAATAGTAGGACCTACTTAACACGTTGTAGTTGGCACAATATTATACAGTTAACTTTGTGGAGGGGAAAATGTATCGCACTTCTGGGTGGGACTGCGGGATGGGAAAATATGGACATGCACCAGGGACTTGTGCAAGTCTAACACCTAGCATGCATGGATAGAAAGCTGACTGTGAGACAGGTTCAATCTAATTAATTATGAATGCAAAATGGTTGCCTGGCACCATGGAGGTCAAGCAACAGGTCATACAGCAGGTACTTGAAGGCCTGCATGTGGATTGGGGAGAAATTTGGAGAATTTAGCATACATTAAAATTCCCCAAGATTTGTTTGTATGCTATTGGAATTACCAGTTTTCTCTAACCTATATGTGTAAGTTAGAACAATGCGTCTATCTCCAATAATTTGGAAGATATGGCGCTTTTAAAATTTTAATTGCCCCGCATTTGCATAATTTTAATCATCATGACTATTCCAAGTCAGGCGAGTAATTTCACTGGTAGGTCATTTACCATGGCAAGTTTGGTGGTTTTCGGAATTGTAGGGTCTGAGAAAAACTCCGAAGAAATCTGGTCGTAAAGAGGAAAGAAAGAAAGAAAGAAAGAAAGAAAGAAAGAAAGAAAGAAAGAAAGAAAGAAAGAAAGAAAGAAAGAAAGAAAAAAGAATTCCTGGAAAAACAAAATGTCTGGGTTGTCACCCAGACATAACGACTAGGGGAAACTAATGTAGCCTATGGTACCCAAGGCTAATGCATTCTGCAGATAAAATGTATAGAATGACTATGGGAAACTAGAGTACCCAATGTTACCCATGACTTAATGCTTTCTACGTATAAAATGTACATGTTTTTAATCTTTGCTTTGTACCCTTATGTCACAGTAATAGTGATATCGCAGGGTAGTTTCATTCAAGCACATCTGAAGATGGTCATACAAATAATATCTTATTAAATAAGTGTTTCACATCTTGGTTATGAATTGTATAATACAAATGGACATCCAGGCAATATTTAATTGGATTGTGAATAAGCATAATCGTTGCAAACTTGCGACACATCCTAACAACCTTCAATATAAAGAGACATGTGGTTTCATCTAGACGGACGAATAATACTGAGTTACACTGTGTTGAGCATTTTGCTTCTAATTACAGATTTCTAATTCAGATCTGCTTTGGAAAACACCTGTGTAAAAACTTGCCTAAGGTAAACTGGATATTAGTATCTGTACATGACATAATTGCAACAAATTTCTCTATTACTTCCATTTCCATGAAATTTGGCGAGAGGCTTTGTGCTTTTTCAAACAATTCATTGCGTTCATCCACGAAAACCAGGCATTGTATAAAAAAGTGAGGCCTGTCGTCCAAAACTCCGAGATAACACCGTCGCAGAAGCGGCAACAGGAAGTTAAGGTTTAAGGTTTGGCACGGCGTCCAAGTTCTATTTTGTAAGTTGTGACAGCTCAATTTTAAGTCTGACAATGCACTGAATGCATGTAACGCTAGGTACACTTTGTATACATGATTCTAGGCGAAATTCCTTTTGAAAACTTTATATAATTGCAGCTTTTTGTCATCTTCTAGGGAGTGAAGCATAGGTTCACACTTTTGGATATAATCCCCATACAATTATTCTTTTAATGTTTTTATAAAGGTAAAATCGTCTTCCGCTAGTTGAGAATACCAGAAAGAAATGTGCTTGGCTGAAGAAAGAATCTTCACTACCGTTGTACACCAATTTGTTTGACCTGCATGATACGTCTCGAGTAGCATATTGTATGCTGATTTTAATACATGTTCAGATGGCAGTGTTAAGATATACAACCAATATTTAATTAATCTGACCTGCTGTCTGATGAATAAGGGGAATTCATGCTTTTGCTTAGAAAGCCCTGCCATTTTACCTTGTTCTTAGATTTACCAAACATATTCCATAAGACATTTAAATATTTTCCAGATATACCTCTTTGTCGGAGTTTATAAAAGAGAGCACCGCGGTCAACATAAGCGAACGCTTTGGTGAAAATCGACAAGGCACACATACAAAAGTTTACCAAGAAATTTTTGCTTTTCAATGAGGCGTACCGGAATAAAAGCATTATCATTTCTTGTTTTGTTCTGACAGAAACCATCTTGGAACATATCATCATCTTCAAACATATTATTCTTCGATATCAGTCGACCATTCAGTACAGATTCAAAAAGTTTTCCCAATGTGACAAGCACAGTGATTTTCCTGTAATTAGCAGGGTCTGCCTTGTTACCAGATTTGTCAAGCGGATTAATTATGCCGTCTGACCACTGAACAGGGAAATTACCACATTTAAGGTTGAAATCGTAAAGACACAGAAGTCAGGAGGGACTCTGCATATTTTAGATATTCGGAACCAATTCCATCTCTACCTGGTGCATTATGGGTTTCAAGATTTCTTAGATGTGTTTTAAATTCACTATCAGTTATAAAAGAATTAAGAATTGCTCGTATTATTAAGATTTTTTTAATATCTGATTCGTTATTCAAATTAGCATGTCTAATATCCACCATAAATTGTAAATCAAAGTACTATGTAGCAGGTGGGGAAGTAGACTCTGAAAAAAATGATAAAAGTTTTGTAAATCTCTTTCATAGCTAGCCTTCTTGTTTGAGAAACCTTTCCAAAAACGCCAATAGTTGCTAGAGTTGTTGGAACGCAAGGTTTCGAACTTAAGCCTTACTTTATACATATATTGCCTTCGTTTTCTCTGCACCACTTGTTTATATTCTTTTTGTTACTGGTTACATTTCGAGTGGTTATTTTTGTCAGATAAGTCATGACATTTTACAAAAGTATGTGCTTGAGCTTTTAAAGCCTTACATTCACTGTCAAACCAGCGATTTGATATTATATTTGTTTTTGAGTGCAAATTGCATTCATGGGGAGCATTTTTAATAACATTGCCCGGAGTCTGTAAAACCCAGCACAGACATCTTCCACTGTATTTACAGGGGAAAGCATACTTAGGAAATCCGCCATTTTTTAAAGCGACATTGGTAGTCAATTCTTTGTGGCAACTAAAAATACACGTAGAATCCAATTTATAATGTGAGAACCTACAATGTCTGACCTTCAATCTCAGATTTCTGTACTGAAAGCCTACATTTAGGTCCAAATTTCAAATTAAAAACAACGGGACAGTGATCAGATTCTACTCTAAGCGGGTCGATCTCAAAGTGAGATATATAGTGAAGACATGAACGACTGGATATAAGGTAATCAACAACGCTTCGTCCACGAGGGGTAAATCGAGTGAACTTCTCTATACCTTTATCTGGGCCAAACCGACCATTATATATAATCAAGTTTGCAGACTTACATAAATTTAGCAATTCTTTTCCATACTTGTTCATCTTCGCTCTGTCTTGGGATATTCTAGGAGGAATATCCTTGTCACATGGACTAGAAGTATCAGTGACAGGACAAGAATAACAATGGATTAAAAAGATTTTAAATGTCTATTGTCGCTCTCAAATTTTGTCAAAAACATATTAAACATAATCAGTTATGATGACAATATCCTTTTGCATTTTTTTTCATTCATGTGATAAGCTACAAATATTTACATAACTCTGCTAAACTCAGCATGTATTTAAATTATAAAATATATTGAAATCCATACAGTGAATGATTGTGGCTTGAACAACTCAATCGATCCGTATTATATATATATATATATATATATATATATATATATATATATATATATATATATATATATATATGTATGTATGTATATATATATATGTATATATATATATGTATCTATACATATTTATACATATATGTACATACATATATATATGTATATATATATATCCCATAAATATATATGTATATATATATATATATATATAAAAAGATAGATAGACACTCAGAGAGAGAGAGAGAGAGAGAGAGAGAGAGAGAGAGAGAGAGAGAGAGAGAGAGAGAGAGAGAGAGAGAGAGAGAGAGAGAGAGAGAGAGAGAGAGAGAGAGAGAGAGAGAGAGAGAGAGAGAGAGAGAGAGAGAGAGAGAGAGAGAGAGAGAGAGAGAGAGAGAGAGAGAGAGAGAGATCACCTGCCATAATATACATTTTATGTCTACTTTCGTCTTTGTATAAGACCTACACAATATGTAATGGAACCTGCTATGTGTAGCCAACCGTTCAGGCAAGAAAAAAGTGACCACATACAATGCAGGGACCACTCTCTGTGTGTGTGTGTGTGTGTGTGTGTGTGTGTGTGTGTGTGTGTGTGTGTGTGTGTTTGTGTTACAGCCCTTAAGACCTTACCCCTCCCCCTCCAAGAAAGAAGAAAAAAAAGGGAAGGAATTGAAAAAAAACACAGAACAAATCAACCACCAAATCGTGTGTGTGAAGTCTGTGCACCAAGGGGCACAAGGGGTAAATCGTTGCACTTGCTCATTTCAGTAGATAGATATGGCTTAACCGTTTTGTACTGACAGGGTGTACATTGTTATGAAATGACTAAACCGAATAAATAAGTACTGGCCACAAGTGAAGTTGTACATTGTTAATATTAAACATACAAATTGATAGTATTGGAAATGATTACAGACATTTTCATTAAAAGACAGCCTAAGCTTAAGCTGGGCTATGGAATGTCTGAATATAATTTCAAACTGTCCAGTATATCATGATACAACCCCACACTGATAAGGTCAGATTTTGTTTTGATTGATTTTGTGTTAACAGGATTATTGCAGTGCGTGGGTCTTCCATTCTTCCTGAAGCGGAAACTTAAACAGTTAAGTTTCCCGTACTGGCGTACTGGGGCTTTTTATTTACTGTACTGGCGTGCTTGAAGCCCTCTTATTTTACGTACTTCGTACTATCCAAAATTTTGAAAGATCTTTTTTTCCGTACCGCGTACTCTAGAAAAATAATTACCTGTACCAGCGTACTACCCCCCCACCCCCTTTTTTGCAGACAGACTACGAAAAAGAAAAGACATGAGTCACAGCTCTATGGTAGAAATTTATATGTACCTGTTGAAACAAACGTGATATCGTAATTTTTCATGATGTATTGTACTTTTTCTGACAAGATTCTGGGCAGCACACATGGTGTAAGCTGTTGTGTGGCATTTGAATGTGGGTAGGTTTCCGTGTAGATCTCCATGTGCATTCTTTGGAGTGACATATCTTTTAATATTGTGGTCTCCTGCTAGGGTTTCAACCCAAAAAAATTCCGATAAAGCAAAATCAGATAAAAGATACTCAGTTGGTAAGTTAAATGCTTCATCAGTAGAATTTAAAAAGTGATGTCCGATATGGAAGCAAGTTTGATCATGCACAGCCACCTCAATTATGCTTAATTCCGTTTCTTAAATTCCTTAAACATATATAAATCGTAAATGTTTTACGAACTTCGTTGATATGATACCAATATTTGATTTAATATTTTGCCCGATGATAGATGCATATAATAGCATGCACTATAATCACATGCAGAAATGTAGCTCAAAACATGCATGGTGGACCACTATCGTGTAGAAAAGAAAAAAATCTGCCATAAAGAGCTCAATTATGTATTACATTGAAAACTATTATATATCAATCTTTTTTAGTGATCAACCACCGAACCGGAGTTCTGGGACTTATGCCAGTGAAATTCGTGGACACGTTTCGGTGCATCATGCACACCTTGTTCCAGCAACAAATAGTGAATGCCCTTGTTTTTTTGTTTTTTGTTTTAATTTTTTGTTTTTTGTTTTTGTTTTTTCGTATGACATGACATATTGGGGGGACTGTATTAAAGACCAATTTTTTCACCGAACGATTATTTTTCCACACGAACACTACCTGTGAAGGACTTGTCCTCTTGGTCCTTGGCGCTGATAATTTTGTCACCAGGATTTCCATGAATCAGCATCAATTTCCTCAGACATGACTGGCTTTAAGTTTATTTGTTTGCTTACTTATATGCTTGTTGGCTTGTGTACAGAGTTTAGTTCAAGGATCAAAGTCTAATATTTACAGTAAATATTATCATTAATGCAACATGTAATAAAATGTGCTTTCGAATACCAGTTTACCTGTTCGCTCGATCTTGGTATCATGACCGTCCGCTAGGCAGTTCTGTTTAGTACTAGCAAGATATAGTAATAATATTAATAGTTATAATGATAATAATAATAATAATATCAACAACAACAACAACAACGAGATATAATAATAACAACAAGAACCATGAATTTGGAAAACTACCCCGTTACAACAGGGGCACTAATCAAGCGGGGTTATTTCATGGTGCGTCCACACATTTCCTTTGAATTCATTTGTAAAATACAAGTATAAACCATAAAAGTTAAAGTATTCAGTAGATTAATTCCGTTAGCTATCATATGGGAAGGTGTTAAATGGAAGTGAAACAAGCGAAAGCACGATATTGCGAAAATAAGAAAACAAGAAAACGCTAATGCGAAAACACGAAAATGCGAGTGCGAAAACACGACATAATTTCTGTCGTATTTTCGCGGTTGTGTTTTCGCATATTCGCCTTCGCGTTTTTTATTTTAGTGTTTTCGCATTCGTGTTTTCTTGTTTTCGCTGTTCTGTTTTCTCATTTTCTTGTTTTCGCTTTCGCATTTTTATGGAGACAGAAAAATATTTTAGTTGGCACTTTTGTGCCACCATAGTTTATCGAAGAAACTTGGTCCAGTGAAACATTTCAATACCGAACAGTGTAGCGGCCCAGCAAACATGTTCCGTATTCAGAGTTGTTCACTACTCGGAGGTGTTCGGTAATGGTGGTTTCATTGTACTATTAAAACTTGTGGAAAATATCATGCAGGACTTTGTTAAGTTTTCTAATTGCTTGTTTTCATGTCTCATTTTCAATGGGGAGTTCGAAGTTTCCGCTTACACTCCAGCATAATCTTGGCTCCATGTTTGATAAATACGGATTTGTTATTAGGCACACTCGTCGCTAGGTCTTGATCATTGTTGTTGTTTGTTTGTTTTTATCAGGAATCGGAAGGTATTTCTTAGAGTTTGAGTGTGCAGGAAGTACAAGCACACGAAAATGTAATATAAATGTCTTCTTTGACTGCTTTGGCGCGAAAAGCAAGACAAAGCGTCTGGAGGGAGGGAGGAAGGACGCAAGCAAGGGATTAGAGTAGATGGGGATAGGAAGAATGAAAGAAAAAAATACGAAAGGGATAAGGAAAGAAAGGAGAACGGAAGAGAGAGGGAGGGGATGAGAAAGAAAAAGAAAGAAAAAGATTGTAGGGCCCTACACGCATATTTTTTCCTGTAACAAAGTTCATGCCCACCTGATCTTTTATCTGAATACAGGGCCCTAAAAATGGTGAGGCCATTTGGTTATATTGTTAGCAGGGCAAGCGGCGAGAGCTCGCAGCCATTTTAGGAGTCCTTCATGCCCTCCCAACCCCCACCCCGGGAAATTTTGAGATTCTATACTCAGACAATGGTAATTCTTGCATTCTGGGAACCAAATTCAGTACCTTTTATAGTACATGTGTGTGTGTGTGTGTGTGTGTGTGTGTGTGTGTGTGTGTGTGTGTGTGTGTGTGTGATTTATATGTCAAGTTAAACATGCAAGTAGTATTTACATTTGGGGGGTCTATTTTTTTCACACAACAATTTCTTTGTTTCATCTGAACTGTGTATGATGGGAAAACGTTTCAGATTATATTTAAAAATCATCACCCTTATATATATATATGTATATATATATATATATATATATATATATATATATATATATATATATATATATATATATATATATATATATATATATATATATATACATATATATAAAACACATGACTTCGTGTCTGGAGTTATAATCATGGCAAGTTTGGAGTTTCCAAATATACAGTGTCCGAGAAAATTGTCGGACAAGAAAAAAGAGAAAGAAAGAAATCTAACAACAACAGAATGTCTGAGTTGGCACACAGACATAATAAAATGACATACATGTAATGATATGATAAGCATAATTGCCAGCTGACTTGTTTATATCTTGAAAATCTTTATGTGTGCATACTGCATAATGTGGTTAAGCTTACTGTACTTAAGTTGATGCGCGACTGAGATTTTCAAGTCTGTGCGATGATAAGGGCCAGTGTTATCCCCCCCCCTTGCATGATATTTCAGGAAAACCCTGAATTCAATTTTTCCCCCAAATTTATTTGTCATATTTATCTGTTGAATACCAGGTAATTTCAGGTTTTTATGCCATTTTCAGGCTTTTTTAATATTGAGTGATCACATTGACGCCCGTCTGTATAATTAAATTAGGTCTGTCGGTCCGACTTCCATGCAAACGACTTCACATGTAAAAAATCTTGTGGTGGGCTGTCTTCTTGTGACAACAGGGGGATATTATGAGCCCGACCTTCTTCAATTTATTTATAAATGACTTGCTAGACTACATTAGCACAGATGATAAAACCCTAACACTAAATGATGAGCAAATAAACTCATTGTTATATGCATATGACTTAGTATTACTGTCATTATCAGCAGATGGCATTCAAAGACATCTCAATCAGTTAAATACTTACTGCCAAAAGTGGAAACTTAAAATTTATATAGGGAAAACAAACATTGTGATGTTCAATAAGACAGGTACCTCATGCGGAATGAATTTTTGTCTTGGTGACCAGAAACTAGAAAATGAGAAAGAATATAAATATTTCGGTCTATTACTGACAGTTACAGGAAATTTTGCAGGAGTCAGAGAAAATACTTTTAAACGAAAATTAAAAGGAATGTTTAAATTGAAAGCTTGCCTGGGGAGCACAAATGTAAGCCTAAAAATTTGTCTTAAATTATTTGACCAATTAGTTAAGCCAATTGGTTTATATGGATCAGAGATATGTTGATATATGAAAATAACAAAGAAACAATTGCAAGATCATGATTCGATGGAAAAAATGTATGAAATGTATCCATCTGAAAAGTTGAATACTAGTTTTAGAAAATATATACTGGGAGTGAATAGAAAAACAAACCAATGCAACTGTATTGGGAGAACTAGGGAGTTGCCCACTGGGTATTAATATTGTTATCTCAATGTTGAAATACATAAAAAAAAATAAAAGAAAAAAAGAAAACTTTAGAGAAAAAACAATATATGCTTACAAGGTGCCAGGAGGAAATCAACATTTCTACATAATGATGGAAATACATCATACACGACATTTATTGATAAACGCTGTGAGAAATTGGATATAAATCCACGAGATTTGTTCACCAACCGAAGAATAAGTAATATTAGAAACAAATTGAAATACAACTTTATCAATTATATGGAAATACAAATAGGTCGAAATTTACAATGGGAAGCTAAACTGTGCACATACAGAAAAGTAAAACTTAATTTTATACATGAAAATTATTTTGACATTGAGTGCAGAAAAGATCATAGGGTGGCACTGAAAAATTTCGGATGAGTGCCCACAAGCTTGAGTCAGAGAAGGGAAGATATACGGGACCATACGTCCCAAGAAAGGACAGAAAGTATCAACATTGCAAAACATTAAATAAAGAAGTACTGGGGGGATAGAATGCCCCCTCGTGGAAGGCCTGATTATGAATTTTACATTTACATTATATGTACACCTGGACATGTGCATCCATGTGTGTACTTTTTCTTGATGTATTGTTTCACCTGGCCCCTAGAGGGCGTGTATGTGAATAAAGTCTTTGTATCTTAATTTGTATCTGGTGAAATGACAGTGTTTCAAATGCACATCACATGCCTTATGTTTAAAGAGTTTCAAGTTGACAAACAACAGTCCAAAAAGAGAAGGATTTTTTTTAAACTGGGCTTTCAATCCGTTCAATAAACTGGAAATTCTAAATTGCATGACAGCATTGTTTAGACTCAAAGCAAACCACACCACTAAACAGTTGGTTTCCCTTGACCTAGATTCCGAGTACATTTATACAAATTTCATCAATAATTTACCCATACCACTTGACTTTTGTATTTTTTAGTCTAAACTGAAAAATGACTCAATATAAACTCCGCATACTATAACTTACAGAAGTGCTGAAATGTCAAAGAGCTTGGGTGTACACCATGCAGCAACAAACATGTAGCAGAGTATATTCTTGGAATAATGTGATGGGCGACGTGAATATTGATGCGGCTTGGCCACCACTGGCCAAGTCACATAGCTTTCCTCCTGTTCTACACATCCACCACGTCATGTAATATAAGAGCCAATAAAGTTCACCTTCATATATCAGACAGATTAGGGTGCGTTGCTGTAGCAATTACAGGGGTATTGTATTTGGGGAGTTACGTTAACTCCCTGATTACCGGGGGGTGTCTGATACTGCCCTGAAATTTAGTACAACACAAGGCAGTCAATGTAAAAATGACAAGCACATGTTTTAAAGCCAATTACTAATTATGGATAAAACCTATGCATGGAACAATTATTGGTGAGGCCAAGGCCCACCCAGCCGCAACACTTCCTACTGCCCTGAAATATATATTATTATGTCTGCGTTAGCACACAGACATTCTTTCTTTCTTTCTTTCTTTCTTTCATCTTTACCAGCAATTTCATCCACACTTTTCTCGGACACTATTACATTTGGAAACTCCAAACCTGCCATGATTATAGCTCCAGACACGAAGTCATGGGGTTTTTTTTAATGAAGAGGGGTGATGATATTGAAAATTATGCAAGTTAGGGCCATTTGAGAATTTAAATCTTGAATATCTCAAAACTATTATAGATACAGGTAATTATAGGTTTGTCACACTGCACATTTTATAATTTACATGTGACCTCTAAAGGTCAAAAGTCAAGGTCATTTGGACTTTTGAAATTTTTATCCAGCCATAACTCTGTCAATTTTCATCTAATTTTGACCATGTTGGATCCAAATCGTAGGTAATGCAACACCGGATACTTTTGTAATTACATATAACCTATAAAGGTCAATGGTCAAGGTCATTTGGCCCTTTGAAATTTTTATCCGGTCATATCTCTTTACCATGCTGGACCCAAATTTTAGGGACTGCAACACTGCATATTTTTTGTACTAAATTGTAACCTCTAAAGGCCAAAGATCAAGGTAATTTGGACCTTTGAAAGTTTCATCTAGCCATAACTGTGTCAATTTTCATCTGATTTGGGTTGTGTTGGGCTTAATTGTAGATATTGTAACACTGTATATTTTTCTCTTTTTATGTGACCTCTAAAGGTCAAACGTCGAGGTCATTTGGACCTTGGAAAGATTCATCTCGCCATAGCTTGGTCAATTGAATTTTTCTCAAATTTTAATCATGTTGGACGTAACTTGGGGGTATTGCAACACTGCATATTTTTGTACTAACATATAACCTCTAAAGGTCAAGGTAATTTCGACCTTTGAAAGTTTTATCTAGCCATTACTTTGTCAAATTTCACCCCATTTTAGTCATTTCATGTTGGGCTCAAATTGTAGGTGTTGCAACACTGCACAATTTTGGAATTGACATGTTATCTCTAGAGGTCAAAAGTCAAGGTCATTTGGATATTTGAAATTTTCATCTCGCCACATTTACAACTATCGAAGGCACAGACAGATTTGTTTTGAAGCAAATCTTCTTTTGTAGTTGATATTTATCCTGGTGTGGTCCTTTCAACCACTTATCAAACCAAGCGGCTTTTCTTTCATCTGCACTTAACGTACTTTACTGCTCATATTATCAACCTGCCAATGATCCTACACTTCCCGTCTTCCATCGCAATATCGTCATATAACTTTATTGCTACTCTTTCCTTCTGCTACGTTAATGTTATTGGCTTGTTGCTGATGTAATGTTTCCTCTTTACTGTAATTCTGATGAGTCATGGGCATACTATATTTGTGTTGTACGTGCATGGCTAAATTGATACTTTATTGCTTGGTTGATGCAGAGAGCTGCCACAGAAGCTGTCTGGTTTATGTCACTCTTCCTTTTCCTGAACTATATGCTTCTCATATTATTAGGACCCTGGCCACACCAGAGTGGGTTTCGGGCATCAACCTGTACGGAACACGTAAGTGCTGTGTTCCACTATTCATGCAGCTAGGAGCTAGGAAGCTTCCTAGCCCCATGCTCTTTTGTACAATATACCAGTTCATCCAACAACAAGATCGCCTTTGATTCGATTACAAGCCATAAGTACATCGCGGACCATACTTAGTTATCTCCAGGGTCCTCAACCCATTATTTTTGGGCTTTACTTCTCCCCATGGCTCATTATCCATTGGGATTTTTTCGGAGATTCCCAACCACACGTAAACTCCGGAAAAAAAGGCCCGAAAAGCTAGCCTAAGCCAATTATGGAGATAGTTACGCCATTTTCGCAAAAGACATGACCACTTTCGTTTCTTTTCATGACGTCACAAATTACATACAGCAAAGTTTACACACGTGTATATAGGCCAAAGTGTGTGTGCGTGTTTACATATACATGTGAGAAAATAAATGAATTGAGAGGGTCAGATTGCAACAGCATAAATTAGACTTTCCAAGTGCAGGGAGGAAAGGAAAGGAAGTGGTGGTAGCCCTTATAATATAAGGGCTCCCGTGGGGTCACCCATAGGAAATGCCTGCGCCTCAGAGGCGGGGATAGGCGCATGAGGGAAAGCATTTTTTTTGGGGGGGGGGGAGGGGGAGGGGGGGAACTACAAACGATTAGTGCAGGGGGATATATCCAGGACCAGGTGCAACCGAGCTGTGAGAGAGTGTGATGGACCTTTGCCTCGGCCCTGGTCCTGGAAAACATGGCAGCACGAGATGATTAGGATAACCAGATTTCCTCCGCCTCATCTGCTTTTCTTTTCTTTTTTTCCCCCTAGGGCACCTGTGTCACACAGGACCGCGACACAGAAGCGGAGAACCACAGCAATACTATTATTATTACACATGCATACACCCTAGTGTCTCTTTTGAGAGACTACCCACTTTATGTCACCACTTTTGGCACACACACAGACACACAGACACACACACACGCGCGCGTGCGCGCACACACACACACACTCACACACACACACACACACACATATATATATATATGTGTGTGTGTGTGTGTGTGTGTGTGTGTGCGCGCGCGCGCGCTCATCGTTTGTAATTTGTATGTTCATTACTTTTAGGCATTTTTCGGGCTTTGCATTTTATGAGTCTGGGCCACAACCTAATTAGGGATTGAAACAACCTCATTTTGCTTTTTAATTTGCATTATTTACCATTATTTCGTTGGAGAGGAAGTCATCCAAAATAAGGCGATATGCATATTAAGTTCCCGCCCCAACTGCATACCCAATTGCGTTGCTCGCTTGGTGAGATATGGCGAGATACTGGTCGGTACTGTACCTGTGGGGACCAGCGGGATACTAGTAAAATATTGTGGAAATACAGAATACAGGGCTGTGGAAGTTTTTCTCATATATATGGCTCAGGAAGTACTAGAAGAATACCAGTTTGGCATTTGTGAACTTAAATTTCTCAAAAAATGCTAATTTTGTGAGAAATGAGCATATGGCCTGTCTGTAACAGTGATGCTACCCGCACGTCCCCGTGATCGCAAGACGTCAAACCCGTGCTTTGTGGCAGGAAATTAATATGCATACTGTACCTAAATATTGTAACCAAAGTTTTCCTGTTGATTTCAGTACTTTCGTATGTTACAGTGAAATTAATTTGGTGCTTTCTTAACTTTCCTGTTGGAACCCACCTGCGCACTCTCTGTTTTGTTGAGATGCAGGGGCAGCTTACTGTGGGTTAACCATCGATGAAATGACTATAGTTCTGTGGCAAGATTTTGAGCTATGGCGTGTGATGTTTGCCAGAAACCAAGAGTGCACTATATAGTTTGCATAGAGTAGTAATTTGCAATTGACGCTGATTTGCATATCGTCAACATAGCAAGGAAACAGTAGGGCCCCAAGGATACTCCCTTGAGGGACGCTGCACTGCATAGTCTGCTCTGACCCAACCTTATCCACCGAAACAACTTGTTATTGATTGCCTAAATGTGACCTGCACCAATCAGTAGACCCAATTCTTATCGCTTTTAGTTCCTCACACGGACTGTTATGGTCCTCTGTGTCGAACGCTTTTTGCAGATCTAACATAACCATGCCACATAATTTCCTTTTGAGGATCATTTCTGAATGTAATTAGTAAGGTGTATTAAGCAGGTATCGTTTAAGCAAGTTCCTTTTAACCCAGATTGGAAACTAAAAACTTTGCTTCACAGCACATCTGTCTGGGTGCCTTCAAAATGAGAACAGTTAAAATGCTATAGTTTGCTATTTTGTTCAAGATAATGTAAATTTTGCGTATTAGCCTCATTTGCAAAAATAAAAATGCTAAAACTTGGGTTCTTGGTTCATTGGATGTGGCTATATCACAAACCTATAAACTGAAGTTTGAATGACACCACTATCTATAATAGTTTTGAAGCTATTCAAGATTTTGTCTTTTTGCCTAATTTGCGTAAATTAAACGCCTTCAACTTTGGTTCATGGTTTATTGGATGTGGTTTTAACCAACAAATTGAAGTTCTAATGGTACCTCTATGTACAATAGTTTTGAAGTTATTCAAGATTTAGATTTTGTATGTTCGCTTTATTTGTATAAATTAGAATTCTACAACTTCGGCTCATGGTTCATTGGATGCACCTATGTCACAAACCTATAAATTGAAGTTAAAATGGTACCGCTATCTATGATAGTTTTGAAGTTATTCGAGATTTAGATTTTGTATATTCGCCTTATCTGCATAAAGTAAAATCGTGTAACTTATGTTCATGGTTCTATGGATGCACCTATATTACAAACCTATAAATTGACGTTGCAATGTCACCTCTATCTATGATAGTTTTGTAGCTAGTCAAGATTTAAATTTTGCGTTCTCACCGTATTTGCATAAATCAAAATTCTACAACTTTGGTTAGTGGTTGATCAGATGCTGCTATGTCACAAACCTATAAATTGAACTTGGAATGGCACCACTGTTTATTATTGTTTTGAAGTTATTTAAGACTTACATTTTGTGCATTCACCTAATTTGTATAAATTAAAATTTTACAATTTTGGTTCATTGGTTGCAGCTATGTAACAAACTTTTAAATTGAAGTTGGAATTTCACCTCTTTGTATAATAGTTTTAAAGCTGTTCAAGATTTAAATTTTGCATATTCACCTAATTTGCATAAATTGAAATTCTACAACTTTGGTTCATGGTTCATTGGGTGCAACTATGTCACAAACTTATGAATAGAACTTGGAATGGCACATTTATCTGTAATAGTTTTGAAGTTATTCAAATTTAACCTTTGTGTATTCACCCTATTTTCATAGATCAAAATGCTACAACTTTGGTTTATGGTTCATTGGTGCACCTTTACCACAAACAAATTAATTGAAGTTGAATGGCATTTCTATCTATAATAGTTTTGGAGATATTCAATTTTGATATCTTTCAATGGCACTAATTAACATAATTTAAAATTCTATAACTTTCATTTACTGTTCCTTATCTTGGCAAGTGTCACTAACCTACACATGCAGACTGGAATTTTGTGTCTATCTGCAATGATCAGGAAGATATGGAGCTTTAAAATTTTAATTACCCCTAATTGGCATAATTTTAAACATCATGACTATTCCTAACGATATACATAATTTCACTGGTAAGTCAGTCAATATGGCAAGTTTGGTGTGATTTTCGGAGTCATAGTGTCCGAAAAAACCTCCGGACAAATTTGATCTTATTGAAGAGGGAAAGAAAGAAAGAAAGAAAGAAAGAAAGAAAGAAAGAAAGAAAGAAAGAAAGAAAGAAAGAATAACAATATGTCTGTGTTGGCACACAGACATAATAAAGAAAGAAAGAAAGAATTCTTGGGAAAAAAACAAAATGTCTGGGTTCGCATCCACACATAATCATTCAGGTTATTGTGTCTGCATAAATGTGACTCGAGTTGTGTGTATGCTGCTCTGTCGAGTATGTTACAGATTGCTGGAAATATACTCACCGGCCTGTAATTTCCAGGTTCGAAGGAAATATTCTTCTTGTGCAAAGATTTGAAGGCATCAGATATTGTGCTATTATTTATGGACATGAACTTTGGAAGTGAAATATCGTTGTAATACTGTTTGAAGGTTGGATAATTGATGCCAAATTTGTTGTTAGGAACTTGCAATTTTGAAACGATATTTCCAGCTAATGTTGTACAAAACTTGTTAAAATGATCAGCTACTTGCTTTGGATCAAAACATAGCTGGTCTCTTATCTTTTGGACTGTGCTTTTGATTAAAATGATCAGCTACTTGCTTTGGATCAAAACATAGCTGGTCTCTTATCTTTTGGACTGTGCTTTTGACTTGTTGCTGTGACCCAATGATTTCAAATGCCGCCATAATTTCTTTAGCTTATTCTTGTCTTCAATTTTATCGTGGAAGTACACGTATTGCGTTTTGCTTTGGGAATATTTCCCTTTTCGAGATTTCGGTATTTACAGTAATTTCTGTAAGCCGCTCTCATTCGAAGTGTTTCATATGCTCTGTTATGCAGATATTTATGTCTTTCTGAGAAAAGATCTAGAATCTTACCTGTCAACCAGGACTCTGTTCTTGATTTCAATCAATAGACTGAAACTAGAAAAAAAAAGATTTACTTGTCAGTAAATCAGTCTATGCTAATTAGCATAAATCAAATTGCTACAACTTTGGTTCATGATTTATTGGATGTGGCTATGTCACAAACTTACACATTGATGTTGGAATGGCACCTGTATTGACAATAGTTTTGAAGATATTCAACCTTTAAATGTTTCAAGTGCTGCTAATTAGCATAATTTCAAATGCTCCAGTTCTTTATTACTGTCCATTTGATTGACAGGTGTCACTAATCTGTATGTACTACTTTAAATTTTGTGTCTATCTGTAACAGATTGGAAGACACAGAGCTTTTAACATTTTAATTGCCCCATAATTTGCATAATTTTTGACGTGACATTTAAATATAATGCTAAACCCATTTATTAAACATGATCCTAAACCCAGTTATACTATGAATTAAAACTTATTACATCAACACCAGATTCCCGTGCTTTGTAAATCTGGGGCATAAAATAATTGCAACAAGTGAAACATGTATACATTAATATACATGTATTTATAAGTACGTACGTGTATTTGTGTTTCACTATTTACAGGTATATAAAAACATTTACGTGACAATCTCTACTAATATCAACTATTAGACTAACCTAATCTACTGTCATACATAACATTCAGCTTCACATAGTTCTTACTGAGATCTGTGTTTAACTGTTGAGTGTCACCAGCCTGAAGGTGTCAGAAAACTTAAGTTGTAAGTTTGCACAGGCAGCGTCCAACTCCACATAGCTACTACCAAAAACTACACCATGGTACATGGACATTTGACTATCGAGGTTCAACAACCCACTAAACGTGTGGACAAACTTTGGTTGCAAGTTTGCACAGGTTGAACAGGGATGAAATAAGATGAATCTTCGTTGGAAGTGGGCAGTGTTTACAAAGGTTATGAAACAATGTTATATGTGTATAACTGATGAGCAAATGTCACTGCTGGGCCCAGATGTACAACAGCTATGTGGGCACTGCCTGCTCCAATTTACCCACTGACCATGACCAAAATCCTTGCATATTATATTTGGTTATTACAGGGAGTTTGGATCTGTGTTTGAGTGATTTCTGGTTGTTGATCTGAATCTCCCTTTACAAAGACATGCGGCACTTTGGTTCATGAGGAAATTGATTGACAGAGTTATGGCTGGATTAAAATTTCAAAGGTCTAAATAGCCTTGACCTTTAGAGGTCACATGTAAAATACGAAAATGTGCGGTGTTATATTACCTACAATATGGGTCCAACATGGTTCAAATATGATGAGTTACGGCCAGATGAAAATTTCAAAGGTCCAAAGGACTTTGACCTTTGACATTAAGAGGTCACATGTAAATTACAAAAGTGTGCACTGTTGCAGTACCTACAAGATGGATCCAACATGGTTAAAATTGGATAAAAACCGACAGAGTTATGGCTAGGTGAACCTTTGAAAGGTCCAAATGACCTCGACCTTTGACCTTTAGAGGTCACATGGAATTACAAAATTGCGTAGTATTGCAATATCTACAATTTCAGCCGAACTTGACCAAAATTGGATAAAAATTGAGCGAGTTATGGCTAGGAGAACATTTTGAAATGGCAAAGTGACCGTTACCTTTGACCTTTAGAGGACACATGTAAATTTCACAAATGTGTAGTGTTAAAAGCACATTATTTTTTTAAAATAAATTTTGTTCTTTATTGATGTTTCATACAAATTATATTACAATTGTGGGCATGACATGAGGGGAATTATAAATACATTACAGCATGTGTGATTAACAAAATTTAACATATACTTTGGCAAACGAAGATCATGAAACAGATTCTATGAAAATTTAGCAACACCTGAATCTACAAAAGAGCATAGACAGTCCTGCCAATGTATAAAATAATCCAATCGAACGAGTCCATGATACTGAACCACCTGCTCACGAATAATTCCTGTTTACATTGACAGTATAAAATGTGTTCCTCAATTATTATTTTATACTTCAAAAAATTCAAAAATGCTACAAATGAAATATCTTGTTTTTTACATAATTCTCGATGAATGAAAAATTTATCCAATAGGAGACAATTATACAGTGAATACTTACTTGGTGAAAAAAAAACAGAAAAACAAAAATAACTAATTCTGCTGACAGTGTTATTGTATTGAATGGATGAATAAGATTCCACCAATCTTGGAAATCAGTCCAAAATTCCTGAATTTTATGACAATCCCCAAAACGATGAATAATTGTGTCCTTATTAGCACAGTGATCATATGACTCAGAATCCACTAAGCCCATCTTGAACAACCTAGAATTAGTTACCACAAAACCATGCAATAAAGAAAACCGGAATGCTTGAATCTTACTTTCAATGGTGCTTTTATATGAAAGACTGAAAATTTGGTGCCATTCCGAAGATTTGAAATTTAACTTTACTTGCCGTATATTTATACAAGTTGGTAAGTCTTTCAAGCTTTTTGCTGATGACACTTCTCCATTTCTTACTGTTGACCACCCCATTACAGCGGCTGCCTCTTTAAATCATGATCTCTCTTCTATCGCTAGATGGTCTGAAGATTGGCTAGTGGCTTTTAATGCATCTAAACGGTACGCCATGATTATTACTCGGAAGCAACAGTCAACAAACCATCCACCACTTTTATTCCTAGGACAGCAGTTGAATGATGTCAAAAGTCATAAACATTTGGGCCTAACATTAAAATCTGATCTCAAATGGAACGAACATATAAATAATATTGTAATAAAAGCAACTAAGCAGTTAAATATTATGAAATCTCTTCAATATACCTTGGACCGAAAGACACTCGAGGTTATATATATATCTTATGTGCGACCCATACTTGAGCATGCTAGTGTCGTGTGGGACGGCTGTACACAAGGCGATGAAAATGTTTTGGAAAATGTTCACTTGGCTGCAGCTCGGGTTGTCACCGGGGCAATGAAAACTACTCCTACAGTAAAACTTTATGAAGAGACTGGCTGGGAGCTACTTTCTAAAAGGCGTGAGAAATTTAAATTGATTCAGATGTATAAAATTGTTCATAATTTAGTACCAAATTATTTACGAAATATTTTTCTACACTTTCCAACTCCTGATATGACGTTCAATTATTTTACTCGCAGACGGTCTGACCTACCACACTTTAGAGCCCGTACAGATCTTTTCAATAAGTCCTTTTTCCCTTCCGCTACACGGCTCTGGAACCTCCTTCCTCTTGCGACTCGAAATTCTCCTTCCTTATCACAATTTAAAAATAAACTAGAGCATCAAGCTGTCCGCCCAGTCAAACATCCCTCACTTTATTATGTAGGTAAAAGAAAACTCGCTGTTCTACATGCTCGTCTGAGGATGGGTCGCAGCCAACTGAACCAACACTTATTTCAGATTGGTGTAAAAGATTCACCTGACTGTATCTGTGGAACTGGTATAGAGGACGTCTGGCATTTTTTCTTCTCGTGTCCCCGATATATTGTGCCTCGTAATAAATTACATTCGTCTATCATAAACCTTGCTCCATTTACACTTGAAACCCTACTTCTGGGTTCTGCTGTTTGTAATGTTGAAAATAATAAAACAATATTCCTCTGTGTACACGACTATATTGAGGACACGCGTAGATTTCAATTTGATGCCATCACATAAATCTAGAATATGATTAACTTAATTTTGACAAGGAAAATGTATATATAATCGGCAATGCAACTTCCTTTTTTTTTGCCTGTGGGTTCGAATCTTAATTTTGATCAAATATATACTTAGTAGAGACAGTTCTTAGCCCCCTATCTGTCCTGTCCCTGTATCTGTCATCTTCTTTTGTGTCTCTTACACGATCACTTATTCCTGCCAGGTGTTGCTATTGATCATCTACGCACATTTGATCATTCTAAGTGATTGTGTAATTGCTGTGCGTCATGTGTCGTCCTGTTCCAAGCTTCCTTTCTCTACAAGAGGGATTAATATAGGGTATAGCCCTCCTTCCCAATTGTTGTTATTACAGTGTGAAGATGTTTATATTGTATTTGATTAATAAAATATGTTTAAACCAAGTCTTTCATGGTAAAATCTATTATACTCCAGTAAAATTATTTACAACTAATCTCGCAAACTGATTTCAATTTACCTTTTATTCTAAAGATAGGAATATTTGATGGTCTTGTGTTTCTAATTCTATTGTTAGATAACATATGTTTCCAATGACCAGGTATTGACAGCCGTAAGGCTAAATATTCCAAAAAAGTTTTTCTTAAATTATATTTTCTATACAACTCATCTTCAGTTAGAAATATCCCATCAGCATTAATGATATCACCAGTGAATTTGATTCCCAGTGTGTTCCAGTGTTTATAAAACACAGTTTTCTTCTCTATAATTATGAAAGGATTAAATCATAAAGATTCATTGCATATAAATCTTTAATCTCGATATGTGGCACAAAATGTTGTAACACAGCTTTCCATTTAGCATTATTATCAGTAAACAGACGTTTAACCCAATTCAGTTTTAGAGTTTGACAGCCGTAAGGCTAAATATTCCAAAAAAAGTTTTTCTTAAATTATATTTTCTATACAACTCATCTTCAGTTAGAAATATCCCATCAGTATTAATGATATCACCAGTGAATTTGATTCCCAGTGTGTTCCAGTGTTTATAAAACACAGTTTTCTTCTCTATAATTATGAAAGGATTAAATCATAAAGATTCATTGCATATAAATCTTTAATCTCAATATGTGGCACAAAATGTTGTAACACAGCTTTCCATTTAGCATTATTATCAGTAAACAGATGTTCAACCCAATTCAGTTTTAGAGCTGCAACTTGAGTACGAACATGTAATGACTTAAGTCCACCTTTAGGTATACTTTGATGCATAATTGTGTTTTTAATTTTTGGCACAGATTTTCTGCAAAGAAATTGGTAGGCTTTTGCTTGAACAGTTTTAAATTCATTTTCATTACCATGTATTACCGAAGCTGGATGAAATAATTTGAAAACTGCAAGATATCTTAAACCTATGTTTTTACCAATCAGGGACAGATCTCGTGTAGTCCATGCTTTTAGGATTTCTTTAAAAGATTTTATCTTTCCATGAAAATTTGCTTGAGTCATGACATCCTCCTCCTCCTCATTAAAATAATACCTAAGGTAGTGAATGGGCCATTGTGCCAGAAAACAGGTAAATCCCAGTCTTCATCAAATTTATGAACCCCTAACCAGCAGACAATTGTTTTCTCTAAATTACACTTTAATGCAGATCATCTTTTGAAGTCATCAAAAAGAGTAAATAAGATTTTAGCAGATTGTTGGTTTGCTACGAAACATGTATTATCATCGGCCAATTGACAGATTTTGACTTCACTGTCTCAAAATTTCAAACCAGTGATGTTTTCATTTGTTCTTATCATGATTTCTAAGGGTTCTACTGCAAGAATAAACAAAAATGAAGCAAGGGGACGACCCTGTCTGACACCCCTTAACAAAGGAAAGAACTCGGAAGTATTCCCATTATTAATTAAACAACTAGATACTTAAGAGTAAATAATATGCACCCATTTGCAGAATTCATTACCAAATCCGAACGAGTTGAGAACTCGATACATAGAAGACTCTATGGTGTCAAAAGCCTTCTCGAAATCGATCAAGAGAAGAAGACCACTTAAATCATGAGTTTTATAGTACTGAATTATGTCGGCTATAAGCCTAATGTTTTCACCAATGAACCTTCCCTTAATTCATCCATTTCATTTTAGGTCATTCTTTTCTTTTCAGTTTCCATTTCATCTCACCATATGACAGCTATTGGCTGAGATAAAGAAGTTCGATCCTATCTACTGTCATGTATATTTTACCTCAAAGTGGATAGGGCTGAAGTTCTTGCCGCAGTTGATGACTGGGTAATATGTATATGATAATACATGGCTCCTTTCCATGTCAGTTTTCGAGTGTCAGTATGGAGAGCTTCATATCAGCTCGAGCGATAGTGAGTGCTGATATGAAGTTGTCCATGCTGATAAGAGTCCTGATATGGAACAAGCCATTATTGTTGTTTTTCGTATACTATATGGGTGGAGCCGTTATTCCGTAATGCACTTGACTGTGCATTACGGAAAATATCAACACAGATTTTCGCCTTCGTGTTTTCTTGTTTTCGCTGTTCTGTTTTCTTATTTTCTTGTTTTCGCCTTCGCATTTTTATGGAGAGAGAAAAATATTTTAGTTGGCACTTTTGTGCCACCATACTGTGTTGATATTTTCCGTTGTGAGGTCTGGCACCGCACAGACTGCATGGATTAAATGTTAATAACTTTATTACTAAATGTGATAATATACCAGTTGAACAACTACATGTAAAGTTCTACTATTCATTCCAAAGGTGCACAAAAAATCATCGACTGCAGCATTGAAAAGGGAATTACATGTAGGAAGCTATGCCATCCTTATACACTTCCTACGTATTAGCATTATATACTTGACCAATATTCACACCCGAGACCAGAACAGTCTCGTATCCCTTTGCCTTCAGGAAAACTATTCACTGCTAGATTCTGACAACTTTTCCTGGCTGCAACATATTAAAATCTTGTTTACAAAATTTAACATGACCAGGTTTTTGGATACCATGGGAAACAACAACACTGAAAAGTTGATACACATGCTATTGAAAAACTTTGCTCCACTTATGATAACGATTGGCTGAACTACATAGAGGGTGCTAACAGCCAACACAACAAATTTAGGACTTACAACTGCAAATTTAAATGCAGTTTCGAACGAGAAGAATATTCAAAGATGAATTTACGATTGGATAAAGGAAAGCGATTGACCAAACTAGGAATAATTGCCCATTGTTTAAAAATAGAAACCGGCATATTGGGACCCAAGCAGAAAACAGGTCATGTCCATGCTGTCAAACAACAGATATAGAAGATGAAATGCACCTGATGCTTGATTGTGGTAAATATATAGCCATTAGCGAAAAGGATATTGAATGGATGGAGAAGGCACAGAGGGAGATGGGGAAATGGGTGCTTGGGGCACCACCGTGTGCAGCAACAGAGGCCGTGTTGGGAGAGTCGGGATGGTTACCAATAAGAGATAGAATAGCTAAGGCCAGGTTAAGCTATTGGGGATATTTGCAACAGGTCAATGAAGAAAGATGGTGAAGGAAGGTGTCCATAGAGGCTGTTAATGAAAAGACAAAATGGGTTCAAGAAATAGACAAGTTAGCTGACAAATAAGAGTTGAAAGGGTCAGATGAGATTGAAGTGTCGTGGAAATCGTATATAGGAAAGGTGATTCGCAAACATGTGGAGCAGTGGAAAAGAGGGGTTGAGGAGAAGAGCACACTGAAAGCATATAGAGCTGTAGACAAGCCAGTGAAGAATAAATGTTGGGATGGTAGCAAGGTTTCTAGACTGTTATTTCAGGGCAGAGCAGGAGTGATCAATCTGGAGAAGAGGAAACAGAAGTGGACGAATGGGAGTGATGGGAAGTGCAGGGTGTGTAGGGAGGATGTGGATGAGACCATTGATCATATGATGACATGGTGTACAGGTTATAGAGCACTTAGAGACCAGCTGTTTGTACAATGGAGAACAAGAGATGGGCAGTGTAAAAGCTTAGAGCAAGTAAGGGACATGGCAGAGAATGATAGGTTAGCATGGATACTAGAATTGAAGGGCGATTTTCCAGGAAGTAGAGTTGGTTTAGAGTCAGTGAAAGGCTTCTTGGTGCAGTGCTGGGAGAGTAGAAATAATATCTTAGGATTAGTCCCTGAGGAGAATACTCAATAGAGGAGAAACTTAGACGGGAAGGAAGAAGGTAGCATTTAAATGGGTCTCCCATGACCCTGCCAGGTGACATCATCAGCAGGGGCTGTGGGTATGCCAAGCACAAAGTTGCGACAGTGGGATAGGGCTGAGGTTTTTTTTTTTTTTTTTTTTTTTGGTAATAAAGGCCACATTACTAGCTACTAAGCTAGTCAGGACCGCGGCAAAGAAGCGGAATGCCACAGAATATTATAATACAACACCTACTTGTGATACAATATGTAGACACGTATATGTATATATCTATTCTCATACTTTTATTTTTTAGTTCTTGCCATATGTACTATACTGATGTAATCTATTTCCACGTTCAGTGAAGATTTGTATTTGTATTTTTTTCTGGGACCCCAATGAAAACAAGCCGAGTTAATTCCAGCTCTATTGGGCAATCCCGATGCAATCTGTATGTTCATTTTGCAAGGATGTATGTATAGTATATTTTTCATAAATTTACACTTGCATGTTTGGTCGTCATGAATCCTCAATTTTCATTATTTTGTACTGTGATTCAAGTCACATTTTTGTGTTGTCTATTTATGTATCAGGTTATTGTACACTCTCAGTTGCTAATATCAGCTGCAGACCTGCTGTGGTATCCTCAGTTGCTAGGCAATGCAACTATGCTTCCACCATGATTAGGGCACATGTATCAATTATGCAGCTTAACCATCCTGAAATAACACTTTTTCTACCAAACAAATAGAATTTTCTAAATGTGTTTGGCATATGGTATGTTTTAAAACTTAGTGAACAACTTTTCTTACGCTTTTTGCTTTCTTGAGCTGTTACATTTATCATAGAAGCATTTTAGCCATGCTTAACACATTAATCTTCCCTCCTTCCTGTCTTGTTCCCCTCTGCAGCCCAGTTGGCAGCACAGGATCGCCGTTAATAAGAATACCTCCTATTTATTTACTGCGATTTAAGTGATCTTTCTTGTGATGCTAACTTACGTTAATCTTTTGCTGAGTATTAACTCTGCATGTATAACTGTAACTTATGTGTTTATATTTTATATATATCTATATCTTATATATATTATTATTGCAATGAATAAAAATCAATCCATCAGTATTTCGATTTTGCCGGTTAATGGTTATTGTATTTGTGTCTTTTTGCCCAGAACCACTTCCTAGTAGTCAATATCCTATTCCGCAGTTCGAACTCTTTACTCTCCATAAGCTAACCTGTCCCTGTCTAACCTGTATACATATGGAATTACTATTGTGTATATTGCACACGTTCCTCTGTAAAATTTTGACATAGGCTGTATCAGCCCAAATAAATTAAAGGGTCTTCAGCGGGTAACTACTCAACATGTTTCGGAGCCTTTTACCCATACATGTCTCTCTGAGTAGCGGCTCCTTGCCTAAGCTAAATATTCAGCAAAGACAACCCACATAATAATGAATAAATATGAACGTGGCAATTGATGAATTAGCTAAATATGTGAAGTTTCGCTTGTAAATGCAGAGCTTCATATCAAAGAAGAATACCTGTCAAACAAACCATAATTACCAAATTTTCATAGTACAGGTTCAGATAAGAACAATTTGACTTACCCTGAACCAAAGTGTACCCTTTCTAGCTGGACAGCTTTTCCTAGTTAAACCATCCGCCAATGTTTAACTGATGTGGAAACAAGCTGGGGCATTATATTCAGTCCCAGTGATTGTAAAATAAACAGTTGCAGCTAGACCACCTGTACAAACCAAGGAAAATCCTAACAAGGACTGCAACAATGTACATCCTGTACCAGAGATGTAAAACAAACTCCATGATGACACCTACTCCTCAAACAATTAAGCTCTATTTTACTGCCAACCCTGAGTCAATGTGTCAACTTAATGTGTCAGGTTTGTGACACTTGAGAAAATACTGTCAATTTTGAGTAAATTTTTAACAGTGAGTAAATGTGCATTTAGGCATGTCAGAAAAGAATGGAAGTCATTAGCATTTATGCCAAAAACATGCTATCAAAACAATTTTTCTTAACAGGATTTTAAGTACATTTAGGCTATGTAATTTCAAGCCTATTCGTCATCTAAAAAAAGGAAGCAGCATGAAAGTATTAACGTTCTTAGAATTTTCCTTTCCTCCTTTTTGTTTAATCTTCATTTGGAAACAGTACAACATTTAAATTTAGCAGTCCTTTGTTAAACTATAATGTTGAAGAGTCTTTGTGAAGAATAAAGCGCCACCTGGCGTAGGTGACAGATATTTAATTTTGGAGGTAGAAATGTCAAGGTTTCGCAGTTTTCGACAACGAGGCAAGGTGGGTGCAACGCGAGATTCGAAGTTGTCAAGGAGAAGGGTAACATACATAGGTATGTTTGACTTGTATCATCCCAAGTCCAATAAAGACACATATCCTATCAGTAAACTGAATGTGTCAGTCAAAAACGTAGACGATCTTCGTGCTATTGCATGCTTTTGGTTTGGTCCCGGGGTTCGGTTGGCCTTGACAACTGTGCACACAGTGTGCTGCAAAGCAGCAAGTTATACTCGGTAATATAATATAAGCCTTCATTGGTTCTCGTCGGGTTAGCGTTATTTTTGTTTACTTTGTAACCCTGTTTGTTTGTAATTGTGAGCATTTTGTCATGACAGCAAATCATATTTAGCCTGACAGGCCATCGTAAAACATGAATTGTTCAGTTTGAAATTCGCATTGATCAGATATTTCTGGTTGACATGTAAATAATTGAAGGGCTTGGTGCAAAGCCAAAGACCTGTTAAAGTGCTGAGAATGATGACTGTTTTTTTGTATTTTTTGCTTCAAATTCCCTTTTTCTTCACTCTTAATCCAAAGTTTATAGGTAACTGGTAAGTCTTAAGTTTTCCACGAAGATTGACCATGAAAACATCCCAAATGACAGATAAAATTAAAAAAGTAGTAATTATCATATTATTGCACCATAACTAGACACCATTTCTAGAACATTGCAGCACCCACAAACATTATATGCACAGTTACCTCTTTTTTCCACTCCGATAACATATCGGGCCCATGTATGATGCAGCAAACAAAGTTACAAACAAATCCTCATAGAACTTTAGTGGTGCAAGAATTGGGCAAGTGTATATGCATGTTTTAAGTACAATGGACTGATTTTGTATGTCAAGATAACATAAGTTTGCACTAACTCAGTTATTTTGAGGGAAATAGTATGTTGTGCTAAAATATGTTGGGTATTAAGGACATGGTATTGCACACTTTTGTCTTGATGGGTATATTGAGTTAACATGAGCTTGCACTGAAAATTATCTACAATTTTACTCAGAAAGCTCCAAGATTTACACAGCAGGAAGATCCTTCCATGCACAAGGCAATGCGCCTAATTTCAGGCAAAGATCTGTAACTCGAGTTATCAGGTCTTTGCACCAAACCCTTCAATTATTGTAATTTTTAGCCAGATTGCCCAGAATGTGCCAGAAGTACACAAGGTGACAGGTGTACAACAGTTCATGACGGACGTGAAACTCCAGTTGTCATTGTCAGGCTTCTGTTGACATAGGTCAGTTGAGCGCATCTTTTATTGGCTGAGCAGTGAAAGTGCCAGAATAGAGTATATATCGGAGTGTAGAGAGCATCCAGGTAGATGAATATGTCTATATGACTATAATGTGTATCTGGGGGTAAAGATAAAAGCAACAGGTAACCAAAGGTATGTTTCTGTACCATATTGAAAAGATAAAGCAGCAGGTCAGTCTAGACTATACAAAATGATTGATTGAAATTATCTCTCCAACCCCTAGGGTAGGGATCTCAGTCTTCTTAGCTCTTTGCCTTCTTCCTTTAAAAAATTCTCAAGCAATAAAGCATTTTGCCTCTTATTCGAGCCTGTCTTAATTTGTGGACTAGTCTTGTGTGAGGCACGGTATCAAATGCCTAAGCGAAATCTAAATAAATTATATGGGTCTCAAGTTCCGTGTCAAAATTGCTAGACCAATCAAAGAGGCACTCGAGCAACTGGGTTATACAGCTACAAGTATCTTGGAATCCATGTTGGTCACAACTAAGAAAATCATTATCCAAGACCAATATTTTGTCATCTATAATCTTTCTAAAATTTTTGCTACTTGACTGGTCAGTGAATCAGGGCAGTAATTAGAACAAAGCTGTCTTGACCCTTTTTGTGAATAGGGCAAAACATTGGTTACAGGAGCTTATAATATGAAAAAGATAAAGATACTATAGCACGCCCTGGTTTGTCACTAACCTAATTTGGTGCAGATTTATAATCAACGTATTAAATCTACGCTTCCGGGTCTGATTCAGTGATCAAGTTGGCGTTGGCAAGAGCTGTAGATCTAACTACAAACTGAGCCTTGTGATCTGCTGCTTTCTGTTTGATGATTTCATTTACTTCTTTTGTTTAATGTTCTGATGATGTTGAGTGTATCAGTTTCTAGTTGGGAATTAATGGTTTCCTTGTCAGATTTGTTTCAGACTCTCTGAATAAAGTATTGGGAATCTATTGGCCAGAATGAACTGGTTGGCATGAGTCAAAAAGATTTTATGTACGTCTGGAAATAGTTGTGTATAATTTTTTGCAAAGCAGTCCACCGCTTCTTCTCTGCTGTAGTAAATGTAAGAAATACTAATCATATATCGTGTTTTGGTAGCCTTCAACGTCGACTAAGTATGGATCTGCAGCAACAATGGATCAATGGTAATAATGGCCGACTGGCTCAAAATTTAATTTTGCTACAGGAGAAGAAAATGCTCAAACTTAACTGACTTTCCGTTTGATTTCTCTTCTGAAGACTTTCCCAGTATCCACAGGCGTATAGCTTACCAATGTGACCTATAGAAACTTTTCAATCAAAGACAAAATTATAGTGAATTACACAAGTTTTGCTGGAGAGCTAGTACAAAGACCTTTTCATTGTTGAAGCATCGTTCCGATTTTGTTGCTGCACACGGCACCACCATGTACAGCAACAAAAGGAATGATAAAAGCTACTGTGATAAATAGTTTTAATAGGGCATTCACAGCTCCAGAGTGTGGGATAGAGTAGCAATATCAGGAATGTTTTGGTTTAGAATAGAATTAGATGTTATCTCATTAAATGAGGGGGTATCCAGGGTATGGAAATAGCACAGAATGAAATAGGAAATGAATTCTAGGAGCACCTCCGTGTACAGCAACAGAAGCAATCCTTGGGGAGTTAGGATGGAATAGCATAACTGACAGAATTTCCAAAGCCAAGTTGAAGTACTAGGGATATTCACAATCAGTAAGCGAGTATGGGTGGCGCAGAAAATATATAATGAAGCTGTTACAGAGCAGACAAGATGGGTAAAGACATAGATAAACAAGACATGAGTGTTTGTAAATCAAAGATGACCCCCCTAACTGTCATTATGTCTGCCTCATTATCCTGTTGATAGTACTAAATGGGGCACTCATGACCTTGGGCAGTGGATGTAGAAACCAAATTCACTAAAGTGACCTTGGAAATTTGGTCAAGGTCACCTTTCTTTGAAGCTGATCTAGCCCTAATAGAAGAGTATGAACATCTACAAAATAGAAGCTTTGGCTCAAAAAATATTTCAGGTATTAAGCAGAAACCAAATTCAGTAATGTGGTTCTGTGACCTTGGGAATTGACTCAAGGTCACCCATTTCAGAACTTGGCCTGGCTCTTATAGAAGGCTTTATTCCTGTGTGATGCGAAGGCCCTAGGTCAAAAGTGTCTTTAGTTATCATCATATCGTGCTGAAACCAGGTTCACTAATAGGACTCCAGGTGGTGACCTTTGGAATTTGGTCAAGGTCATGCATCTTCTGAGCTGACCAACCCCTAATTGAGAACTATTTCAACATGCAATATTGAAGTCGCAACTTAAATTCTGTGTTACAATGCAGAAACCAAGTTCACTAAAGTGCCCTTTTGACCTTTGAATTTAGGTCAAGGTCACCCACCTTCAAACTTGAGATAGCCCTGCATAAGGACTAGAATCCTGTGCAATATACAGGTCCTGTCATGAAAACTTTCCTAGTTATTGTGCGGAAACCAAAACTTCCTACAGTACATCTGTGACCTTGGAAATAGAGTCAGGGTCAACCACCTTTATACTTCACCTAGACCTTATATAGGAGTACATACCTGGGTACTATCATAGTCTTATCTCAAAAATTCATGCAAACCAAAGTCTCTCTACTGACTGACCAACAGGAGCAAAGCTATATGCCCCACCTTCATGAAAGGGGCATAATTAGCAGAAAGGTATGAATAGAATGGTTATGATGAGATTGAGGATTGGAAAACATAATTGTATAGGCCTACTCACCTATTTCGGATAATAAGTCAGAACTTTAATAAATCACGATCATAAGCAAATTAGCATCACAAATTTAAAGACTGCCAAATGGGAGATCATCACAATATGCCTCTTTTTCATGATTTGAAATATGTAAGGATATTAATCAATAGTACTATACCCCAAAATTTTGTTTTTTGCCTTCAATTGCAAAGTTTTTTGGAAGTTACTTCCTATTTTGTGAATATTCCCCCCCCCCCCCAAAAAAAAAATCATACAGCAGGTGTTTTAAAATACATGAAAGGAAAGGTGTACAACTTAGGAAAATATTTTCAACTTCATTTTAAAAGAAGTTATATTTTTTACTGCCTCTCAAAAGAGGCCTATCAGAAAAACAAGAAGGTTTAAAAGTGTTACATTACTGTTATTGTGTTTAGGATAGCTAATGAACTGAGCATCCACACTGAAATAATGACACAATTTGATCATTTTCTGTGCAAGATTTTATCAATTTATTGTATCTTTAAAATTCTCACTTTTAATTTTTATATGCTTCATCGCCTCTTCCATAAGATTGGTTACATGGTGTCCAGTTTGCTTAGCCTTTTGGAAATTGGGAGATTGTGCATATGGGGAATGTAGTGACAGAAGGATGGAACAAAGACTTTAGAAAAGGAGTGAGGGAGAAAAAAAAGTATGCTGAGTGCATACAAGGTTTTATAGAAGCCAAGGGATCCAAACTTTTGTTCTAGAGTAGGGCAAGAGTTATTAAATTAGGGAAGAGAACACAGAAATGGACTGCAGCTAGCAAACGTAAGTGTAGAGTTTGTTCCCAGGAGGCAGACAAGACTATTGGTGGATATGGTGTGATGCATACAGAGAAATGAGGGAAAAAGTATATGTTTAGGGAATGGCAGAATGAGGAGCATAAATGTAAGGGCTAAGAGCAAGTGTGGCCGTTAGGAGTAGAAGAACGCGTACCATGTATTTTTAGGTTTGATGGCTTTACCAGGTGGAAAGAAAAGAGTCAGAACTGTACAGGACTTCCTGGTTGGGTGCTGGGAGGAAAGAAATGAAATGTAAGAATTAGAAGGGAACAGAATTAATTAGAATAACAGGTTTTGGGATGAAAAGGGTAAGGTTGTAGCCCTCATCAGGGCTCCCGTGACTGTGTGCACAGGATGTGGGAAATACCTGTGCCTCAGAGGTGGGGATATGGTCTGAGCGATTTTTTTTTTTTTTTTTTTTTTGCCACTTGTATCAGCTATGATACAGGACTGCGGCAAATAAGTGGATTGCCACAAGATTATTATTATTAGTGAACTGAAGAATTAGAGTTGGGATACAAATTCTCAAGATTGTTGTCCATTCCAACACTAGCATTAGGGCACATTGCCAGGGACTAAGAACACTGGCTTTTTACCCTTTTTCCCATTGAGTAAGGACTGAGTCAACAGCTTTCCTTGGCATTGGTTGGGCACTGAGCACCCAACCAAGACCCAAGAAAAGCTGTTGACTGAAGACATGTTATCTTGATAGGTCTCTGTTTCTGTAAAGTTAATCCACAATGGGCTGTAATGGGCTTATCCGACAGATGGTAGAGAGCCATAGAATTCAGTCCATAGGTTGAAGGTGTTGGGATATGAAGTCCGAAAGTCGCTGGTTGAAAATCTGTGGAGGGGCCGATATGCACTGGGGGACTGTTCCACTCAGGTACTGTTCTTTAGATGGATGCAAACTTGTCAATATTGGCATTATTGCCTCTGGGTTGGAATCATGTCAGTTTTAGGTTATACTGAATTATGTATGCTGGTAAGTATTTTGCTGGAAGAAGAGGTCCTTGGGAACAGCGATCTCATCGTGTAGTATCCTGTAAACCATTGGGAGTCTAGCGATTACATGACATTGAGAGAAGGGTTGCCATTGTCCTTTTGATGGGTCACAACCATTTGGACCATATTTCTTCTCACTTGAAATAGTGAACTGTTACGATACCCACCTTTTGAATATTAGCAGAACTCAATAATGAATAACAACAATGATATAACTAGCAATAACAATATATTAACAATCAAAACTAGAAAAGACTGATTTTCTGACAGAAAATCAAATGTCTCCCGGTGGAACACTTACGTCTCTGAATAAGCTACAGGTGATAGAAATTACAAATGACCAAGCTTGCTTGAAAATTACAATCCTATTTTAGCTCTCACCTAGATACATTACTCTAGCAATTTTCATCAAGTTCTTTAAGACTTATGGCAGAGAAACCAATTTCACAAAAGTGACCCTGTGACCTTGAAAATTAGGTCAAGGTCACCCAAATACAATCCCCACCTAGGTCTTGCCTAGATACATAATCCTACCAAGTTTCATCAAATTCCATCAAATTCTTCATGACTTATCGCATGGAAACCAATTTCCCATAAGTGACCCTGTGACCTTGAAAATTAGGTCAAGGTCACCCAAATACAATCCCAACCTAGGTCTTGCCTAGATGCATAATCCTACCAAGTTTCATCAAATTCCATCAAGTTCTTCATGACTTATCGAACGGAAACCAATTTCACATAAGTGCCCCTGTGACCTTGAAAATTAGGTCAAGGTCACCCAAATACAATCCCAACCTAGGTCTTGCCTAGATACATAATCCTACCAAGTTTCATCAAATTCCATCAAGTTCTTCAAGACTTATCGCACGGAAACCAATTTCACATAAGTGACCCTGTGACCTTCAGAATTCGCTCAAGGTCATCCAAATACAATCCCAACTTAGGTCTTGCCTAGATACATAATCCTATTAAGTTTCATCAAATTCCATCAAGTTCTTCATGACTTATCGCATGGAAACCAATTTCCCATAAGTGACCCTGTGACCTTGAAAATTAGGTCAAGGTCACCCAAATACAATCACAACCTAGGTCTTGCCTAGATACATAATCCTACCAAGTTTCATCGAATTCTGTCAAGTCCTTCAAGACTTATCACACGGAAACCAAGTGTTGAAGAACCTGAACAACAGCAACAACAACAAGAAGAAGCGGAAGAAATGGGCACTAAACCAATATGTCCCCCAGCTTCCACCAGGAGACATAATCAGTACAAAATTTGTAAACTTATCTCCACTGGTATTTCAACAACAGTCAAACAGTCTTAAGTAAATCCTAATTTCTGGTGAGATTATCCACATGTACTGTCCCACAGTTCCAAGTCCAATGACAGGTACCAAATAATCTGGTACAAATCCCACAGAGGTACAGTTTGGGTGGTACAATATACCAGTCCACTCAAAGACAGTGTACACACTCCACAGGTACAAAGTGTAAATGGGTAGCACCAAATATACAAGTCCACTCAAGACACTGTCCACACTCCACAGGTACAATGTAAACAATGGCTCACAGTCTCAATGGCTTGATGACAACACACAGCTTCTGTCAGATCCTTCAGATTTCTCTCTCTTCTCCTGTCTCAGTCAGGAAAATATCTGCTTTATATTTATACACATAAATCTCTAATTTCTTTCAGAGTTTTCCAATTAGTTACACATCCCAGCACAATGAGACCTGTCTGGATCACCTTATATGAATGTAGGTCACCATTCTAGCTGATTCCACATGTTTATCAATTACATGTGAGTCACCCACAAAACAGGCCAACTCTGTGACTGCAGTGACCCTGCAAAGTATTCATTGAACTCAGTGACCCGGCACACACTCAATAAAGACAGTGACCTCTCCAAATGAAAACAAACAGCCATACACATTCATAACATGAACCGAGAAGATCATTTAGTTGCATTTTTGTCCTGTCCGTTGCCATGCTCACTGCATGAGTTCAATATGAAGCTTGTTGAGTCAGTGATCAGCTATGTGGCCAATATAAAGTGTCAGCATGCGTGTATAAGAACCACTCGTGTAACCTGGACCTGCAGCCAAAGTTCATAAAAGGAGTGTCTGTGACAACTTGGGCGGTTATTGTGTGTTTTTGCTATCATCGACTTCTCAGCTTCTCCAAAACCACCACTTACGTTGTGCTGAAACATGGTACAAATGTTCCTTGTGGAATGTTTAAAAACAAACTTCATCATGAGGCAATTTGCTATTGATCTCTGATTTTTAACAAATTTTGCATTTTTAGGTTTCAGGTAATAATCAGTAAGTGATCATGCTGTAAACAACATGATAGAAAATAACAAGCTGAAAGGCTGTTATCTTGAGGTGTGGTTTAGATAGATCCCTCATTAGGTGGTCTGCTGATAGAAAGGATGTTTTTCTGAGGCCCATGGGGGATTCGTGTCACAAGTGACCTGTGACTCGTCAGCCGCCTTGACAGGGTTTTGGGTCAAGTCACTCTCAGCCACAATGTTCAGGTCTGAGCCCTTTGTCCTGTTAAAGCACTCCAGTTCTACGTCAGTAGAAGCGATCCACATAGAGCCGGGTGGAAACCTTTGTTTCTTCCTCCCAGGCAGATGGAGTCTGGGACTCTGTCGCCTAACACCATCTCGGGATGGATAAGGAAAATGATTTCCTTGGCCTACTGGGTGGCCAGGGAGGATGAGGAGCTGGCCTATCTTCATTCTCTCCAGGCTCATGAGACAAGAGCCTTCTCAGCCTCCTGGGATGCATTGTGCAACACATCAGTAGAGGATGATATGGCCGTACAGAGATGGCACTCCCATAATACCGTTAAGTCCTTCTACCTACAGTATGCAAGAATTGGGAGAAGTGGAGGCACACCTATTTGCACTAAAGTGCTTCTGAACAGCTGCTTCCGACTGGTCTTACATTTTGCTTGACCTAGCTTTTCTAATTCAAGAGAATTAGAGAAGGTGTACTGGGGCTGCAGGATGGTTTTCTGGGCCGTGGTTCCCAAGTGTAGAGTTTTTACCTCAGCTGACTTGTGAGTCAGCTGAGGTTTTTTGAGGGTCCGTCGTCCGTCCGTCGTCCGTCTGTTCGTCCGTCCGTCGTCCACAATTCACATTTTCGACTTCTTCTCAAAAACCGTCAGCCAGATTCACTTTAAACTTGGTAGAGATGTGCCTTGGGTGGGTCTCTACCAAGTTTGTTCAATTGGTCACGGTCCAGTGATTTTTGGATTTTTAATGAATTTTTTTGTTCTTTTTTGGGTAAATCTTAAAAAATCTTCTTCTCCGAAACCGCTTACCCAATTGCTTTGATATCACACAGGAACACTCCCTGGGACTCCTAGTTCTTAATTTGTTCACCAGGTGGCGCTGGGATTTTTTCCTAATTTTTTATGAATTTTTGTGTGTTATAGCTATTTTCGACTTCTGCTCCAGAACCGTCACTCAGATTAAGCTGAAACATGGTGGATATGTTCCTTGTAAAAGGGTCAAACAAAGTTGTTCACTATGTGGGAATGCTGCGGATTCCTGATTTTTAACGATTTTTTCAATTCTGGTACTTGTCGGTCAATGCAGCTTTCCTATTGATTACTATGTAAGTCAATGGGCATTCTAATGCTAATTCACATTTTCTACTTCTTCTCCAAAACCGTCATCCAGATTGACTTCAAACTTGGTGGGGATACACCTTGAGTGGATCTCTACCAATTTGTTCAAATGGTCACGCTCCATTGATTTTTATATTTTTTTTTGAATGCACCTTTACTATTGATTACCATGTAAGTCAATGGGCATTCTAATGCTAATTTACATTTTCGACTTCTTCTCCAAAACCATCATCCAGATTTGCTTCAAACTAGGTGGCAATGTACCTTGGGTGGGTGTCTACCAGGTTTGTTCCAATGGTCATGTTCCAATGAATTTGGATTTTTTTATGATTTTTTTTCAAAAATCTCTACAAAAGTTTTAATAGGAAAGTTTAACATGGGAATTTCTTGTAATGGTCATAACTTTAATAATATTGACCAGATTTACTTCAAACTTTGTGGGGATGTGCCTTGGGTGGATCTCTATCAAGTGTCTTCAAATGGTCATGCTCTATTGATTTTTGGATTTTTTTTTATGAATTTGTTTGTTCTTTTTTGGGGCAAACCTTCAAAATTCTTCTCCTCTGAAACCGCTCACCCAATTGCTTTGATATCGTTCATAGACACTCCCGGGGACACCTAGTTCCCAATTTGTTCACCAGGTGGCGCTGCAATTTTTTTTTAGGAATTTTTTGTATGGTTTTGCAATTTTTCACTTGTTTTTAGAACTGTCCCTCAGATTAAGCTGAAATGTGATGGATATGTTGTTGTGGAAGGGTCAAACAGTTGTTTAGTAGGTGGCACTGCTTTGGATTCCTGATTTTTAAGGATTTTCAAATACGGTACTTACCAGTCAGTGGAGCTTTCCTATTAATTACTATGTAAGTCAATGGGCATTCTAATGCTAATTCACAGGACAACTGACACGGAATTTACTGTTTATTTGATAACTTGAGATCTGTTTTGAGTTAGCTACACATGTTAATTATTCTGTATGAAGGTCATGCTGAGACAGTACATGAGTGACCTTGACCTCGTTTGTGGGGTCACAGTGCAACATACATGAATTTTACTCTTCATTATAACTTGAGAACTACTTGAACTTTGATGTTGTACATGTAAGTGTTCTTCTATAAAGGTCAGACTTACTCAGAACATGGTGTCCTTGATCCTTTCCCAAGTTCAGATCCTTTCCCAAGTTCATAGAGCTGCAAGTGTGATGAATGTCAAGATCAGCTGAGGCACGGGCTGTTCACACAGCCCTCTTGTTTTGGTCTGGACTCTTCAAAGGTTCTTCCCACCTCCAGTCTGATGGTACATTAGCAAGAGTGACCTATGGTGTTGTACTGTGTTGGCTGTTTGGTCCCTCCTCTCTTGTACAGTAAATTAAACTGACTTGTGCATGCTCGCTAGTACACGTTACTACCACCAGGAGCACTGTGCCATGCCACAGAGCCTGGTGGGCTCAATGTAGCAGCATGGTAAGGCTCAATTGAGTGCAATTGGTGCATCCAATGATGTTCCCTGTCAAGTCACAACTGTCTAGTACGTTCTAGATGGGGGAGGGGGGTTGCATGTACTCCAGAATATGTACTGTGAGGTTTAGTCCACAGTGATCTGATTGGCCAAAAGTTTGCCCAGCGGTTGTTCAGTCACTTTGTTATTGATGTAACAGAAATGTTCACACAGTCTGTCTCAGAGGGGATGTAACGTTTGCCCCACATAGTGCTTTTGACATGTGGCACAGGTTAGGAGGTATACTAGATTGGAACTTTCACAGCATCCTCCCCTGGGAACATTATATGTTCTATTTGTCCATGGGTCCAGATGCAAAAATATTATCAGTGTAACTCCACCAAACTAAAGGTTGCAATGTAAAATGTAAAAATTTATTTTCT
The DNA here is from genome assembly GCA_964020975.1 of Hermodice carunculata. Classification (NCBI taxonomy): domain Eukaryota; kingdom Metazoa; phylum Annelida; class Polychaeta; order Eunicida; family Amphinomidae; genus Hermodice; species Hermodice carunculata. The sequence continues at coordinate 88,446,125 of OZ026615.1, read as the reverse complement.
TGCAAGTTCGCCATAAAAATGTTGGCGAAGGAGGGAGCTACTTTGATGCCCATGGCTGTGTCTCTAACTTGCAAGTAGTGTTTGCCATTGGACTCAAAGTTGTTATATGTGAGCAACAGCCTTATTAACTGGATAATTTCTGAAGTGCTGGGTTTGTCCATAGGGGCTCTGGCACCAAAAAAAAAAAAGGGTTAAGATGCTATTTCAATGTTAAGCCCACTTAAGTTTTTCTTTCTTTTTTTTTTTTTTCCTTTTCTTTTATTTATTTTTTTTTGGGGGGGGGGAGGGGGGGGCAGTTGTGCTCTGCCCCATGACTAAGCTACTTAAGTGTTTCAGCTCATATTGAACTGCTGATGGCATCCCTTATCAAGCTTGGAGATGACGTTCAAGCCTTTCAGGACAGAATAATTAAATTTCTCCAGTGGTGGTTGAGCAGTTTGTGTCCAGCTCACACTGCAAAGTTGGTGGTGAAAGATATGCTATATTTGATAGGTCTCATTTACAACTATTGGTCAAAATGTTTTCTTTTTATGAGAAAGTTGAGGAAAAGACATTATTTAGCAGATGACATTTGATGTTGTTAAAGTTTATTTACCATATATTGTCTGAGTGCAAATTGATAAGCAGTGCATTGAAGTTTCCCCAAGCTTTGGCTCAAAATTGGTAGCAAGTATCTCGTTTTTATTGATACTTTATGGTGTCAATCCAGCTATTCCGTTCTATCAGTCAACTCTTTACTTCATTTCAGTGCCACTCTTGTTGATGACATATTGTGCTACATCCTGGAGACTTCTGGTGGCTCAACAACAGAGGATTGAACAGTAACCACCATGTCACAAAGAAAGAACACGACAAGACTGGAGAACTATGTTCAGTGCTTCGTCTTGCAGCATGTTGCTGAACCAGTCTATGTAGACCTCAAAGATGCCATTTCTATGAAGCATCAGAAAAAATATGGTTCCACTATGCTGGGTCCATTCTGGGTAAATGTACTGCAGGAACCCAGCAATTTTCCTTGCAGAACATTTCCATACAAACAACTAATTGACAGGACAACTGATGTACAGAAACTGATCTTGAAAGCAGAAGATGTGACATTTACTGTGTTCATGGACACAGGCACCCTGATGCTGCAAGGTCCCAGGGTCTACGACTGGTTCACACAGCGCATGGAACAGGTCCTGGATGCATATGATCCTTTATTCAGGGACCAGTGGGACTACAGACAAGCCAGAGGAGTGCGATGCTATGAGGAGGACGAGCCCAGGGATCCCCCCTATCACTTGACAGGTGTGTATCTTCCTGACAGGTGTGTATCTTCCTGTATGTAAAAAATAAATCTGGGAATATTAGAAGTTCCAGGTCTCTCTTGAAAGACCAGTACTCTATGGTAGAATGTATAGAGTGTGTCCTTTGTCATCATTCCAGAACAGTTTATTTCGAAATCCTGCAGATTTATGTGAAATGTTTTTTTCTATAAATGTTTATTCCAATATTCCACCTTGTGTAGTTGCCAAAAATCAATTAAAGATACAACAAAAATCCATGTATCATAATGTCTGGGAAAAGTCCAGCATGGAGGTAGTCTTTCCATAATAATACTGTCCCCCATAAGAGAGAGGTTTGCTCCTCTGGTGGTCACTTCTCTGTTTTCACCATCAGCTACCATCACCACTGAAAGTAGACAAATTAAAACAGTGACTAGAAAATTACAGAGTTGAGAATTTATGAATCTCTGAGATATGGCTAAAAGATGAACAGTTACAGAGTAATCTTAACTTGTTTGCCTTATACTTCACTTTGGTGGTCATTATCAGAACAATACCAAGACGTACATAATACACACATTATATATCTCTATATGGTTTGAACCATTCAATTGGCCAGAAATGACAGCAATTGAGATATGCATACATGTGCTTACGCAGGTTTATACCCGCTCTCTCTCTCTCTCTCTCTCTTTAAAACTAAAATTGAACAGAGACAGAAGAGTATCTGCAACTGATGTCAAAGAAGGACAAACCAGATGAACGGATGGACAAACTAATTGACAGCCTGTGCGAGGAGTTGGTACCAGGGCTAGAAAGACTTAATCTGGATGAGGTTGGTAGTCATTAGTTCTTGAAAATAAAATATTCATAGCTTTCACATAGTGTTGATTCTTGTTTAACTCTTTCCTCTTTTTATCAACCAAACTGGATTAAAAACAAAAACAAAACTGGATGGATGGATGTCAGATATCATCTGCATCAAGAGTTTCATTGAATTTTCTTAGGACCAAAGAACATTGTAGATTAGATCAGTGAGAATAGCACCAGATGGACAGCTTCCCATCACAGTGGCTGAGCAATTAAAAGCCAATCTAAAGCTCTTGATCCATTATTGATCAGTGAAAGAAAGGGTCAAGTCTGCAAGAAGCTCAGAGTGTGCTGTTATGGATAGACGTTTTGAATAATACATACACTGTTTACATCTAGTATTAATCAATTTGGTCTCCTTGTTTGTTGTTGAAATTATCAAAAATTCAGCATACAAAACAATACCCCCACAAACTGCTGCCATAGTGCATTTTAGTTGTATTGTTAAATTTTCAGATTTTTTTTTTTGCTAAATTATTAATGGGGACTTAGGACTGTACCTGGTTACTGTGTTGCAGAGAGTATGGACTGGCGAGGAGCTGGTGCATCAGTTAAAATACCTTGATGCTGGGGCAGTCCGAGATGGTTACACCTTCATATACAAGCTGTGGAAGTCTCTGCTCAGTAGGTGGTTCAGTGAAGCAGGTACCAAGGTTTATGTGGTGTCACCATTTATGGATAGTGAACGTCTGTGTGATATCATTGACTTGTATTTGCCACATTACAGCACAGCTGAGATAGAGGCCATCTACACTCGTAAGCAGTGTGATGAAAGCAAAACTATAGCACAAATCAAACAAACTGCTCTGGCTAAGTATGACCCGAAAACAAGTGCTATCATTGAGTACAAGATTTTGCGTCGTGTGATCCTGCCCATGAATCGCTTCCATTGCAAGTTCATAGCCTGTTTACGTAAGGATGTTGCTGAAATTTTGGTAACCAGTGCCAATTTTCATGGCAGCCATTTTGCTTGCAAGAACATGGAAACTGTTTCCTTCACTACAATGCCAGCCTCTGAATTTATTGAACAGTATATCAACCCATTGGCACAATGTTTTGTTGCTACTACGTATTAGCTTGTCAAGAATAAACCAGGTAGCAAAATTTCAGAAACATTAGTCCTTTAAATAATATGTCTGACATAGATCTGTGCGAAGTATTTGTATCTCATCATGGCCGCTCAGTTGCTATATGAAGGGAAGCAGAGTTATCAAATTGGGGGTGGGTGGGTGGGTGGGGGGGGGGGGGTGTAAATACTAAAATTATGTAGCTTCCATGACAGAGCCAGAGTCTGCTGTGCATGTGTGGCAAGGCAAGGATGATCACAGTGGCCCAGTCACTGCTTTGAAAGACCATCTGCCTTCTAAAACACATAAATGTTTCAAGCCCCTAGAGCTGTTTTCCCTGTTATTTTACCTCCAGTAAGTGATGCCCTGTTTTTATGTGACTAATTTGGGTCTACCTTATGGGTAGTCTTAGTGGAAGGACCAATGTGTTCTCTTTTTGGCATTATAGTCTGTCCCTTATAGGAAGGTGACACCCTTTGATACCTGCAGTGCAGAGTGTGAAGGCAAAACATTGTTTGTTGTAGAACTAAAACAGGTATACAAATGAAGGCCTATTTCATACAGTCCTGGGAATAAAAGTTTTATCCTTCTGCCCCCCTAAGGTTGGAGTTTTCATAATTTATGTAAATTTAAAGAAAGATGTTAGAAACTGTAATACAGTCTGTGCTCTTATTTTCTATGCTCGTTTGTCAAAAGCTGGTACCAATATTGACCAATGTGAAACTTTATTTTCACTGGTTACATGTTCGTGGGGAAACTGCAGATTACAAGCTGGGCTGTATTTGGGTTTTATACAGTTATCCACCTTAAACATGGGATGGTAAACATTTATTGTAACAGGCATATTATCAATCCATATGTAGATCCATCAAGAAAAAACAGCAAAGCTTGGCTGTCAGACAATTGTAAGCAGAGTTGGCAACGTTTTACATGAGTAATGTATATATACATTTTTTTGTTTTGTTGTGGACAGGTGGTAGACAGCTGGTTATAATTACTTTTTTTTTTGGGGGGGGGGGTAGAGAATGCATCATTCATGTTCTAAGATATTGCCAATATTCTCTGCAAAACAAGCACAATTCAGGAATTAGTCACTTATGGTCATCTGCATTCCACAGTTTTAAAAGAGTTTTTACTGTTACTGTATTACGTTTATCGCTACTTAAAGCTAATTCAAGATTATTAAAATGAGATGTAATTGGAATTACTATTTAAAATAGGTGTTCTCTGACAGTGATGTAAAATAATGGTGCATGATTTCATATTTAATGTGATTGAAAACTTTTTGAGGTACAAACTGAAATGTTGTTGCAGAATTGGGCTCTTGTTTGGGATAATTGTGTACAAGTGTTGCAGTTTTTACTGTTTGTCACTGTTGAAGACGTGCCATATAGTGTCAAGATTATTCTGGAACAAGGATTTACAAGATTTGTTCACACGTGTAATCAGATTCAGTGTTACAAGTTTCATTGTTACACTTAGACATCACTGATACACCACTGTTCTATTCATGCATCACTCTTACGCCACTGTTACATTCATGCATCACTCTAACACCACTGTTACATTCATGCATCACTCTTACACCACTGTTCCATTCATGCATCACTCTTACACCATTGTTATATTCATGCGTCACTCTGACACCATTGTTATATTCATGCATCACTCTTTCACCATTGTTACATTCATACATCAATGTTACATTTTTAATCAGTTGTAGTGCTACATAAAGAAGACTTACTTTTTATAAATAATCATTGTTATGCTCATCATGGTCACCTTCACCAAAATCAAAAGCTTCATCGGTGCATTCATGATCAAATTACATGTATACATACATGTAATAGGTTTTACTGCTGATGTATTGTGTTACAATCCAGAACAAATTTGTTTTTCAGACAGGAATACTTTAGATGGCACATAATGCATTATTATGAAATAAATTTGCATAAAAGTGTCCGAGCTTCATCTGTCAATAAGAAGTATGAACGCCAAAGAAGTACAGTATACTTAGTACAGTGTACATATATTGTTTTGCTTATTCCAAAGTCAAGTAGACTGCCTTTATTTAGATGTGTAAAGTCAAGTTATTCACTTGATGTTAAGTGAGTGACCAGCTTCCATAATTGTTGAGCATAGATTTAGTTACTAAGCTTTTTAAAAATATATTTTTTATATTTACAAAATGTATATATGTATTCATACAGTATGTTTAAACCATAATTTTGTTGGTACATTTATAAATAGAAAACAATCAATAATAATTTGTTCGTGTTACATTAACACAGTTTATGAGTATCGAATTTGTTATAGAGATACAGAATCAGTTTATTATATTCATATGGATGTCAGCATTATAAAATGTATTGAAATTCCTTGCTTATCCCCTGTCTCTGTAGATAAATTATACTATATTATATACTATATGAAATGCTCTGAGAATTTGAAAAAAAAAAAAGAAAAATACAAGGGATATGATACTGTTGAGTGACATTATGTTCCGCATCGTGCCCAACAGAGACTTGGGTCAGCTTGCTGATATGTGCATGGATTTCCTGTTCTTCTGATGTCACCTGTGTCCATGGGCACTTGAGGAAGCAATTCCTTGCACCAACCCCTGCACATGTCCAAGTTCACAAAGTATTAAATAGATGATGAGCATGCAGAGGGCTTTCTTAAGACTACTGAGTACCTCCGCACCTGTTGGATGAAATCTGATTGGTTGACATACTTTAAGCAAAACCACTTTGGGTATGAAAAGTCAACATCAGTATCCTTTGGGTATGAAGATGATAATCATCGAGGATTATCATTTAAAGTCATTTGATCAGTGGATGTTTAATTGGAATTGTGTATGTCATTTTGAATGAAGTGGTATGGACAGCCAGCTTTGGGATGAGCAGTGGCAGTACAGTCATGATTTCATTAGAATTTTATGAACATGATAATTGATACAGGTTAAAGTTCACAAATCTTGTCAAAATAAAATTTAAAAAGTTACTAAGTAACACCTGCATATGATTATTAATCTCTGTGTATAACTTGATGGGGATGCCCTGAGTGACTGATTCAAGGGTGAGTGTTGCAAGATTTCCCATAATGTAATGTGGTTAAATTTAAAATGGCCTCCCACACAATTTCTTTAAGTGTCAAAAAGCAGCTTGTCTGCAGTAGGAAGATTACAAGGGAGGTTATGCCAAATCTACTCCTATGAAAGGCCACATTTTCAGGTTTTCAATGCCATGTTTTCTTGTTATTTGATTTTCACCAAAACACCACATACATTATTGGGCCACTTTAAAGCCTGCTCAGGGGGTGATCTGTAGTGAGTGACTGGCACAAAGCAATACTTGCCAGAAGCTGTAGAAGTAGATGCTTCAAAGCCTGTGAAGAGGCTCCCCAATGTCTCTCACATTTATAAAAACATGGCGAGTCATTTTCAAATGAAAACAGGGCATTGGAGTATTAATCAAATGGAATATCTGAGTGAGTGGTCATCTTAGTGATTACCTACATGTATTACTGAAAATACACTTTCAACTGCATGAAAATTATGGAGTTACAATGAGCAGTTGAAAAATGCATGAAAATCCACTGCTTTTCCTGCCGTAAAATGCCTGCTGGTCAAATGGTCTGCTGAAATGCTTTTGACCAATTTCAATCATGATAAAACACAGTGTGAATGGGAATTGTAGAAGGGATTTTCTGAGATAACATTCCACAGGTGAACAGCTTTCCTTTATGTGGGTTGGGCACCAAATGCCAAACCTGTGCCAAGAAAAATTTTTTAGCCATAAAATTAAAGCTAAGCCCTTTTTCAAAAATTTCAAATGTTCTTTTGCAGAGCATTATTCATTTGACACTATAAACTAAATCTGATTTTTATTTTTCAAATGGCTGTTTTAAATTTTATGCAAAATTTAAAAATTTTATGCAAAATTTAAAAATTTTAAATTAAAATGTAATTACATGTACATCGACAGCAATACTAAAATTTTATATTCAGTGCCAGAATCAAACTGGATGTTATATTTTCTTGCAGAAGATGTATGCTTTTTAAGTATACTAGATGGTATCCATAGACAGAAATTAAACATTTATACACGAGAGTTGTAAAGTGTACCACACCCTTAAAAATGGGATATAAGTACCATTCAGTGTTTCATAGGTAACAAAGAGAGCTGTACTCTATCAGTTGTTGCCACCATTGCCTCTTTCTGAGGTCCAAACTATATTCTGCTTTAACACAAACACTTCAAATTTTTAGAGATGTCATAAACATGTGAATTTTTGTACAACGCTGACCGTCTTACCATGTCATGTATATTGCAAGGTGAAATCTTTGAAATAAATATTGTTAACCAAAACATTTTGTTAATAGCTTTATTTGCTCAGCTGACTTGTCAGTTGAGCTTATAGGATGATCAGTTAGTCTTTATCTGTCCAGCATCTAGCGCATGCTGTGTACACTTCAGCTAAAGATACCCGGCTAAAAGCCATTGCGCATGGTGGTTTTCACCCCCATTTCTCCTTGCAAGCCTTGGTTGCAGGGGTCAGACTTGACCTGGACTTCAAACAACACCCAGTGACTCGACTTAATTGGTGTTATGTAATCAATGTGATAGCACTTTAGTCAATAGATTAGGGGCTCTAATTAGCTTCATCCTGTTACTTTTCGTTTCAAATGTAAACAAAAATGTGCTAATTTTCAGAAAATGCTATATTGAATTGACACATTGATCATAAAAATTGGCTTACAGAAAGTGAACTTTTGCAGCAATTTTGTACCATGAAGCAAAGAAAACTGGACACAGGCAGCTGTTCTAATGTTTAAGATATTTTGAGAAAGTGACAAACAAGCTGGCTGAAAGTGTGTGCGTAGTTATCAGCGTTTGGCTTCAAAGAGTGTTGGACTTCTGTAGGGGAAAGAGAAATAGGGGTAAAAAATCTATTTTCTTGGTGTCTGAGGTACACATCATGCATCCACAATTTGCATTTTCAGCTCCTTCGAAACTGTTGGCTATATCCTTTTCAAACTTGGCACTGTGATTTTTTTCTCATTTTTCTTTTTCTAGCTGAACTGACCACACGTTGCAGAGCTTATGTGATCACTCGTGTCTGTTCATCTGTCTTTGAACTTTTGCTTGTGAACACGATGCAGTCAACAGCTTTCATGTTAGTCCAATATAACTTTCAGGACTTCTGTAGTGTATCAGAAATTTAGGTAAGTTCAATATTGGTGGTGCCACCTATAGTAATTTGTAATATTTGGGTCAACGTGTGAAGGTATCGAGAATGTCATTTTGTGAAAAGTTTTTTGTGAATCATCTTGAAACTTAGTGGAAATGTTAATCAGGTAAACAGATGAAAACTCACTGAAATGTGGTGGTTATGCCTATATATGAGAGATTTTATGTTGCATAATATGGATGACCTTGACATACTTTCTCAAGGTCACCGAGGGAATATATTTCAGGACAAAATTTTTTTTATGGTCACTCCATCAGAACTTTCGCACAATTTATCAATATACCATTGCAGAAACATATACCAAAGTCTATGACATGTGGAGTCATGGTAGCCCCGCTGCTGGTTTTTAAGTGGAACTAGCATTACAGCTGTAAAAAATACATCAAATTCATTATTATGCCTCCTCCAAAGAAGGCGGGGCATATAACTTGGCTCATGTTGCTCAGTCGGTCGACTGTGGTTTCTGCACCATAAGTCAAGAAATTTTTGAGGTAGGACTTTGATAGTGCACATCTGTATACTCCTATATATGGGCTAGGTGAAGTATGAAGGTGGTTGACCTTGACCCTATTTCCAAGGTCACAGAGGTCCTATTGTAAGTTTTGGTTTCCACACTATAACTAGAAAAGTTTTTATTGTAGGACCTGTATTTTGCACAGGATTATAGTCCGTATCAAGCTGGGTCAAGTTTGAAGATGGGTGATCTTGACCTAAATTAAAAGGTCACAAGGCCACTTTAGTGAACTTGGTTTCTGCATGGTTACTCAGAATTGTAATTATGAGTTCAATATTGCACATGGTAATAGTCCTCAATAGTGTATGTGCATGAAATGCATGAGTGAACATAAAGAAGAACAACAAAAAGTCAAGCAAACTTTGACAAATTTGAGTAAAGTATGTATTCCACCATTGACTGGGCATTTCATAATTTAAGTATGTAAAGCACTAAGTGTGACTGAAAAACTTTCTTTTAAGCATTTTTCATATAAAGTGTATCAATCCCTGGTTTTTGTGGTCAGTTTTTAGGGAAAATGGACATATTCCTTGTGTATTTCTTTGTAAGATACCCACACCCTTGCAGGACATCAGGCAAGACCACTGGGGAGTGACTTGTGTATTCAGCTATTAACAGGCCAACAAAGCCATTGTTCTTGTATGCTTGCACATCTGTTATTAGGGCTTGGTCAGCCGAGAAGATGGATGACCTTGACCAAATTCCCAAGGTCACCACCTAGAGTCCTATTAGTGAACTTGGTTTCTGCATGATAACTAAAGATCTTTTTTACCTAGGGCTTTCATATTGCACAGGAATATAGCCTTCTATAAGAGCTAGGTCAAGTTTTGTAATGGGTGACCTTGAGTCAATTCCCAAGGTCAAGGAGCCACATTACTGAATTTGGTTTCTGCTTAATAACTGCAGAATTTTTTGAGCCAAAGCTTCTATTTTGTAGATGTTTATAGTCTTCTATTAGGACTAGATCAGCTTCAAAGAATGGTGACCTTGACCGAATTTCAAAAGGTCACAAAGCCATTTTAGTTAATATAGTTTCTGCATCCACTTTCCAAGGTCATGAGCGTCCCATTAAGTGCTATCAACCATGACAGGGGAATGAGACTAACATTATGACGGGGTGCATTGATATTTTACAAACATGTCTTGTTTTGATTTTGAATTGAGATGCAACTTCTAAATTTACACCAACCATATGGTAGACCAATAGCAAAATTTTATGAAATATAAAATGACGCCAGACAGTTAAAAAGAAGTGGCCACATTAAAGACACGTGGGTTGTTGACCGCAAAATATTTGTCAAAGACAATACAGATCGTCGCCTGGTGATTTCGCGCCCAGCTGATCTTGAAAAGCTCCAAGCAGACGGTTCAACTGATGCCAGAGAGGATGATGCTGCACATGGCGTCCTGACGCGCCCCACTCCGTCCAGAGTGATGCGAAGCATGTCTGTGTCCGATGTCTCTGCACAGTAACTGTGTTAGGTCTTCTACCTGACTATTGTGTCACACATTTTGTGATGGTTATGTCTTCTCTCACATTGTATTTTCATTGTTTTCGTTGCATTTTTGCTTTTGACGGCGCTCCGTCTTATACTTGAATAGTGGAGCTCCATATTATACTTACTGTTGCTGTTGACAGAGATGTACTAATGTCAAACAGACACATTTTCCATTTTTTGTAAATTTTTAGTATTATAGTCAGAGACGCTGAATGTGCTGTTCCATTTACTAGTGGCAAATATGACTGGCGCGAATCTCACAAAAAAAAAAAAAAAGCCAACTTTTCTTTCAGATTTATTGGTAAACACAAGTGACCTTATATACTCTGTTCACATCTGATTTAGTGTGCTTGACCGCACAATGTGTGTTACAAGGTGACACTGCTCTTGTTCCAGGTCAAGGAGCGCATAACCCTACCGCTCTCTGCTTTTTTTGTATCGCCGAGAAATGAGTTGCCGGATTGCGGGCAATGATTCTCCAGGATACACACAGCAGTCAGTATACTTGTACGCCGCTTTTTAGAGAACATTTTCTGGACTATATGTCTCCCCTTTTTTGTCCGTTCATTTTGTTTACTATACAACTTCATGTTATGTGTTTTGTGTTTCTGTGCCTATCAATTTATGACAGGCTATCAGATTTTGAATTCGTCCTATTCGTGTTCCACGCATACCATACCCAGAGCTTCATTACCGAACGCACTACCTTGCATCTGCCCAACTGCCTGTCCTTATTATTTATGTATCTAAACATCACACTAAGTGCTGTTTGGTCTGTTACGTCATTCGTTATGACCTCATGTTTTATGAATATTATATGTTTTGTGGTTGGCGCAACCAATATTTATGTACCACTCATAATTTGTATAATCTACTACTCTCATATTTTTTTACCTGGCAATTATGTTATATTGTATAATGCCTCGTCAACAGAACCTTACCTTTTGATTTACCATCGGTTACTAATAATTGTAAAAGGTTCTCTATTATACTTTAACAGTTTTGACATTACATGGGTATATAAACTGAATATTATAATGTATGCATTCCGAGCCCTACTCTACTTTGTACTCAAATGCTTGCGAAACGTTATAGGTAAATATTTATTTCCCCTTTATTGCGTCACAACTACGTATACAAATTCTATGTTCTGCGAAATTGGAACTCCATTGCAAACTTTGGGGTTGATGTACGCACTTTTATATATCATTCTACCCCTGGTATTCCTGAATATGTGTATTTTTACAAAGGGTCACATATTTTTGTCAGGTTTTATGCTGTATATTATTTCTCACAGACTCTCACGCAATATAGAGTATATACTTACAGTTAGTCCCTTACTTATGCTCCTAGCAGGTGATATTGCAATTAACCCTGGCCCGACTCAACACTTTTGCAATATTTCCTTATGTCATTCAAATATTTGAAGTCTTTCCCAAGATAAACTGATGTCAATTCAAGCCAATTTGGTCCCAGATTTCGACATAATTTCTCTTTCTGAAACCTTTCTTTCCTCAAATTCCGCTTCTGAAAATTTCCGTATCCCGGGCTATCATGATGTTATTCGACGTGATTGCCCACATGCAGGTGGTGGTGTCGCAGTTTATGTCTCCAAGGCATTGTTTGCAATTCAACGAATGGATCTAGAAGTAGCCGATTTGGAACTTCTATGGTGTGAGGTTAGGCTTAATAACAATAAATTTCTTCTTGGTGTGGTTTATAGACCTCCAAATTCTTCTGTTGAGTTTTGGGAAAAACTCCAGGAACGCTTTGACTTGGCAAAAAGTACGGGCATCAAAAATATCATTCTAACTGGCGATTTAAATTCCGATTGGAGCACTCAGTCGGGTCAAAAGCTTGAATCATTTATCCGCATTAATCTCCTCTCATGTCATGTGAACGAGCCAACTCGTATCACCGACCAGTCTGCAACTTGTCTTGATCAGATCATCTCAAATGTTCCCTCCTATATGAACGAAGTATCTGTACTTCCACCCTTATCTAATTGTGATCACTGTGTTGTTGGTGCCAACTTATTGTTCCACAGAAAGAAAGAACCTGCTTACAAAAGAAAAATTTGGCAGTGTGAAAAGGCCGATTACAACGCTTTCAGAAATTATCTCCATGGGCTAGACTGGTCACCTTGCTTTATCTCCAACGATATAAACTCGTGTTGTGGTTCGTGGTCCCAACTTTTCCTCGAGGCAGCAGCTCATTGTATTCCTAATAAGTTAATTGAGGTAAGACCTTGTGACCTACCATGGTACTCTTCCCGACTTCGATCACTAAAACGCCAGGTCCAACGTCAGTATGACAAAGCTAAAAGTAGAAATGATGAAAAAAATGAATGGGCCTCGTTTTGTCGTATGCGTAATACTTACCAAGAGAAACTCGAAGCGGCAGAAGATGAGTATAACAATAAGCTTCGAGCTGATTTGATAAACCCCTCTTGGAGGGATAAATGCTGGTGGCGTACGGTAAAGTACTTTTTAAACAGAAATCACGTACATTCAGTTCCTTCCCTTGTACACGAAGATCAGCATATCTCTGATGACCTTGCTAAAGCTGAATTTTTTTAATTCCTTCTTTCTGAAACAGTGCCAGGTTGATTCTTCGACAGCTAGCTTGCCAGATCTATCCAATATTCCTGATTTTAGGCTTGATTCATTAACTATAATGGAATCAGAGGTTCTTGAAACACTTCTTAATTTGGACACTACTAAGGCTTCCGGTCCTGATGGTATCAGTGCGAGACTTTTGAAGGAAGCTGCCCCTGCCATAGCGCCACAACTTACTAAATTGTTCAATTTATCACTAGAGAATAAAGAATTCCCAGCTCTTTGGAAAAAAGCAAATGTTTCTCCTCTACATAAAAAAGGTCCGGGAAATATATGTAACAATTACAGGCCTGTCTCCTTACTAAGCTGCACTGGTAAAGTTTTTGAAAAAATAGTGTTCAAACATGTATTTAATTTTTTCCGTGATAATCTAGTCATTTCGGCCCATCAATCTGGCTTTATACCTAATGATTCCACTGTAAACCAACTCTTATTTTTATATCATGAACTATGTCTCACTATCGACAATCACAAGGAAGTTCGCATTATATTTCTGGATATTAGCAAGGCATTCGATAAGGTTTGGCACTCTGGTCTACTATTCAAATTGCGTAAAAATGGGATTTCCGGTAATTTACTTGATTGGTTCTGTGATTATTTAAGTAATCCATATCAACGAGTCGTCTTGAAGGGACAGTCCTCTAGCTGGGGAAAAATTTGTGCAGGTGTTCCACAAGGCAGCGTACTCGGACCACTCTTATTTCTGATCTACATTAATGATATTGTGGATTTGGTTAAATGTAAAATTAAACTCTTTGCAGATGGCACTACCTTTTACTTGGATATTGAAGACCCAGCTGAAGCTGCTGAAACTATTAACTCCGATCTATCTGCCATAAATCAGTGGTCACATGACTGGCTGGTTACATTCAACGCATCCAAAACTGATTCTATGCTTGTTTCTCGCAAAACTAATTCTCCCATCCATCCACCTATCTATTTTCAAGATCATGTCCTACAAGATGTCCAACAACACAAACATCTTGGTGTCACATTACATTCCGATCTTCGATGGACTGATCACATAACGGAAATTACTAACAAATCTATCAAGTTAGTAAATATTATGAAGAGTTTAAAGTTTACTTTGGATAGAACAACTCTAGAAACCATCTATATGTCTTTCGTAAGACCCATTCTTGAATATAGCAGCCAAGTGTGGGGTGGTTGTACAGTGTCCGAGGAGGTTAAACTTGAAAATGTTCGGTTAGAGGCCGCCCGCGTTGTCACAGGTGCAATGCGAGGGACCAGCAGCGCCAAATTATACGAGGAAACGGGATGGCATACCCTGGCAAAACGGCGCGAATTGTCTAATCTATCACTAATGTATAAAATGGTGAACAACCTTGCCCCAGATATGCTGTGCTCCCTAATTCCTCGGTTCCGGATCCTCACTTACAAGCTCCCAATACTTGTCAAAAATTTGATCTTCCACGTTTCAGGGCTCGCACCGTTCTCTTCGACAAATCCTTCTTTCCTTCCACAGTGAGACTATGGAATGAGTTACCTGTAGACATATGAAAATCTCCTTCTATTTCAGTATTTAAATCTAAAATATCACATCCTGTAGAGAGATCATTGGCATTTGACGAATTGTCCAATTTTGGTGACAGATTTAATGCTATTCAACATACCCGCTTACGTTTAGGTGCTAACCAGTTAAATTCATATTTATGCAAGATTGGTGTTAAAGATTCGGCGACATGTTCATGCGGCTTAGCCTCTGAAGATGTGTGGCATTACTTTTTTTCCTGTCCTTTATATACTGTCTTCCGTTCCAAATTACACACGGAAATAGCAAGATATGCACCTTTCACATTGCAAACAGTGTTATATCGTTCTCCCATTTGTTCTCTATCCGACAATTTCAAAATATTTGCAGCAGTCCATGAATATATAGCCAGCAGTGGACGCTTTAAGCGTGCAGGTGTTGGTTGACTAATACATTGTTTATATCTATGCAAGGTAGGGTTGTACCCTCCTCACAACAGGGCATGGTTATCATATCATTTATCTGGGTCATTGGTATGGAACACGACAATCCTGTTACAGTGCATGGAGAACTGTAATGTTCTGTCTGTCTCGTCATAGTTTCGTCTTCTTGTTTACGTTACTGTGTGTTTGGTTCCGTCCTGTTCTTGCGTCTTCCTTCTGCGAGAGAGATTCATATAGGGCCGAGCCCTCTTTCTCAATCGCGACATTGCTATCAAATGTACTTCAATGAGTTTGTTGCGAAATAAAAATATGTTTAAACCAAATGACCTTGAGCTGATTTGCAAGGTTAATAGGAGCAAAGTTAAGGCAGTTAAATGCTGCATTGTAAGAAATAACCAGGGTAGCAATTAAGAGTTAAACTTCCTCTCTAGTGTAATTACGGGCGCATGGTTGCAGTTTGTGTGACAGGCATTTCTGATGACGCGCGGTAGCGCGTCATCAAAGAAATGCCTGTCACACAAACTGCAACCATGCGCCCGTAATTATACTAGAGAGGAAGTTTAACTCTTATATTTACATTTAACATCAATTTCTATTGACATAAGAGTAAGTATTATCATTGATAGTTGATTTAAAATCGTTTTTAGCTTGTTAATTTACAAAAAATCGCCTTTTTGTTTACTAGTGGGAAGAGCCAAGTAGGCGGGGCTACTACATCAGCCATCAGTTGTCAAGGCAACTCCTGGAACACAAAACTAGGAAAAAAAATAGTTCCGAATAACACAACAACTTTATTTCAATAAAGCTTGCAAAACCGGTAAAAGAAAACATTTAGGCAAGTTTTGACGAGTAGATATGCAATTCTTGATCATCTGATACCGTCTTCCCATTATGCTTAGGCCTATGAATCAAACGCTTCGGCAGTACTTTCGGTGGAAGCTTAAATAATGACAAAGTGCGTTAAGAGGATATTATTGCGCAGAACGTTGGTTGCACGAGATGCTCTAGTGTAACCATTGCCTCATGAACTACACTACCGTTCCTATTCTTTCAATGCTAACAAAAATAACAAATGTAAATATTAGAAAATATACCACAAACGTGTATTATATATGGAAGTTCCATATTGCATAATATGGGTGACCTTGAACTGTTTTACCAAGGTTGTGGAGGAAACACATATCAGAAAATGATTTTTTTTTTATTTTTTTTGGTTAAGGTCACTTCATCTGAACTTCTGCACGTGTACCAATATGACATTATCAAAACATTATTCAGACAGTAGTGTGGTAATACAATTTGATCCACTTTGTAATCGATGACCCTGAAATCCTGGATTCCGATTGGTCGAGAATAGTCATGTGACCAGTCTCTGTACACAAATCTTCCAGTCTCCTCATTGAATGAAAGCAGTCTTGACCATAGGACTGGAATCCAAAAGCAATTTGAAAAAGCAAAGTAGGTTCTTCCCTTCATATGCCAGCGTGTTATCTTTTTTTGGTTTAACTGGAAGCAACAAGAGTTATTTTAGGACCACAGGGGCATTCACTACTGATAAGGCAATATTTCAGATCATGTTCTCCTCTTTTTGCTGGAATTGTGCTGAATCTTCCATGCTGGTAGTTACTTTTACCAATTCATCAGTTAGTGGTATTTTAAGAATCTCATTTTGACTCTCCAGCTCAAGGTCTGTTAATTTTAGTATCATTAGCCATCATGCTTTGATGAGAAGTGATGGTTAAGAGCTGAATCATGGTCTTTGTTGTTAAGAGGTGGCCTTACTTGGCACATCTTGTGCCAAACAGTCCCTCAATAACAGAAAAGAAAAACACAAAAAAACAAAAATGCTACACTTTATTGTCATAAACAGAACAGGAAGACAGACACTTCTGTTGAAATATATATTCACTTACACAATACAAGAAAAGCACAGCAATGGTGGAAACAGGTAGTATGTCTTTTAACTGACCATGCTGATTTGGTTCACAAATGAAGTGGTAGGTCCTGTGTCCTGGCTTGTGCGGTCAACCTCAGGGCTACAACTCATAATCAATGTGCAAAGCAAAAAAACCTGGAACATTATCTTGTAATTTGTGGGGGAAACCCGATTTTTAATGCCTAAACTGTGGTTTAGTTTTCAATTTTCCTACTCTGGTCTTCTCAATAGCCAAAAATAAGACATATTGATTAAGAGGATCTGCTGTGCATTTTTAAGACAAACACTTGTTAAATGTACTACACAAAACACCACATTGGAGAGCTAACAAAAGCTCAGAAAAACAGACTTCTCCCTGGTCTCCTTGTGACAAAAATGGCTATTTCAAAGCTTACATAATTCAAATAGCGAATTGAACAAGATCCACAAAATTACAATATATAATTGTCGCCCACCACCCAGGTCGACATTTGTTTTTCTTGCACTGAAAGTCTTACTTCTTGTTATCAAGGGGTTGCACCAGATGCTTCTGAATTGACCTGCAGCCCCCTCAGGTGATTCCATTGTGCGTGGAGTTTGTGAAAGGCAGTGCAAACCTGAGTGCATCAATGTTTGCACATGTTTATTCACACGTGGCTAATTATACAGGCATAAATCTGATTGGTTTAGATGCCCTCACAGTGACATACAATGATGTAGCCACTTGAAGCTACAATATCAAACTAGTTGACATGGGTTTCGCTTTGATGATTAATTCTCACATAAATATCACAATATCTGATTTATTCAAACATCATCATGGATAAGAGTATGGGGACGAATATAATCTATCAATGGAAAACATTAATGCAGGGCACTAAATTTCAAGCGTAAAAGGTAAGATCCCCACCCATACTCACTGCTCATTGAAGGACAGGTGCATGGCTTGGGTTCATGCACTTACAGGCATGTGACAGATTGAAAAATTGTCACCCGTTGTCAAGGGTACTCGTGGTGCTACATTGAATGTCACTTGACTGGTAACTAATCAGATAACGTCATTCTTGAAGTGCAAGAAAATATATTACATCATACAAGAGCTCAAGAATGGCTTCTTAAGAAGCTTACATAATTCAAATGGCGATTTACACAAGATTCACAAAATACAAACTATATTAGAGTATACAAGTGCTCAAAAATGGGTTATTTAGAAGCCTATATTATTCAATGGTGAACCATACACAGATACATCAAATACAAAATATATTAGAGCCTACAATAGCTCCTGAATGGGTTATTAAGAAGCCTACATGATTCAAATGGTGAATCACACAAAACCCATAAACTACAAAATATTTTAGAACATACACAAGCTCTCAACAAAACCAATACTGACTCGGTAAACGCCAGGTTGCAGCAGACTACTTACTGAACCCATCAAATAGGCCCTTCTTGACCAAACAGAATTAATGCTACATTGAAGAAAAATTGTCGTGCCATGATATCTCCAAATATTAAATTACTCATTGTAGCTGCACCAATTATTCATGACAGTTGGTCCTAAGGATGCCTCAGACACCTAGTGAAAACTAGGTCACTGGGTCAAATATTCAGGTCACAGTGCTGCATTGAGGAAAAATGGCCTTGACATGATATCTCAGCTCATTGCATTTGCACCAAAGCTTTGTCGTTAGGTCAAACAGAAGTAACCTCCTGGTCTAACATGCAGGTACATGGTCTTCACCTGAAGTTCCATTTACCATTTCCCAGTTATCAACCCTGGCCAAGGTGTTTTCGGTCTCTGACCGGCTTCTAGTTAAACACCAGAAGCCCTGTCAATGAATGCTCTTCAAAGGTCTGAAGCAACAATTGCAGCATTGAAGCTTGAGAACTCCTTATTAAGGAGACAATTAGAACAATTTCAACATCACTGGAATGATAAATCGAAGTTCATATTAGACTTTTAATCCATGTGGTAATATTTCTGATATCCAGATATTTCGCCGGTGACGTCCCCAGCTTTCTCAATGGAAGTAAAGATGTTATTTAATTAAATAACATCTTTACTTCCATTGAGAAAGGTGGGGACATCACCGGTGAAATATCTGGATATCAGAAATATTACCACATGGATTAAAAGTCCAATATGAACTTCGATTTATGATTTACTAATCAACATGTGAGAAAAATGTCTTTGAAACAATATATCACCGGAATGATTTATCTTTGGAAAAAGTACAAGCATTCCAGAAATATTATTAAGAGTTTCTTATGGGGCAACAGATGCCTGTTTGTTCAATGAACAAATTACCATTTAAGCATGATAGGGTTGATTAATTTAATATTATCATGGCTTTTCCTGAAAGAATCTTTAACACCAGCCGAATTCTGCTGAAGGCATCCACGATGGTCCTTCATGATCTATAAAGCTAAATGCATTCAGGCTTAGAAAGCTATATAGAGTCAAATGTTCAAAGATGGGAAGTATGATGATGATGCTACTGAGTCACTGTTGTTTGCATATATTACAATGATGTGATACATCTCAAGGAAAAATCTGATTAACCCTTGACATAACAAAAGAGCATTTTGCATGGCTGTAACAGTTGATAAAATCTCACAAATACATATATCACATGGTATACTGTTTTGGATGCAAAGTGAAATATTATCAACAACAATGTTGCATTGCTGTAAGCATAAATCGTGTCAAAAAGGGTCATTTGACAATTTCAGTTTCATTTTTGCTCAGACTGATTTGTTACAGATCATAAAGAAGGATGGAATGTTGTAAAAATGTAAAACCCAGAACACATGAAAATGCTCTGTTTTAGATGTTACCAGTGTCCATTGACTAGTTTTGATGACGTGTGATTCATGCAGGCAAGTTCTTCAAGGCTCTGTCAATGGTAGCAATTTCTGTAATTGTGTAATTGCTGTGGGGCAATGTTGTCAGAAGTGTGGTGAACAAGGTGTAAAGAATGTCGGCTAGGTCATCAGCCACTGCCAGCAAAGTACTTTGGAGCTGGAGATCACACATGAAAGACTTGTAAAAACAAAAAGTCTTACCAGACAACATTGGGAAAAATAGTGGTAGATCTGAGCCATTATCCCGACAGTGACAGTGATAGGCACAGGGATAAAGAACTTTTAGACACACATTTGAATGAAGTAGGCTTCCATCTTAAGAACAATCACAGAAAAGAAAAGCACTTAAATTTCATTTCATATTATGGGCAAGACTGATAAAACAGAATCCAATCAATGGGAGGAAAGTGGAAACGATTCAAGGTTTCCATAGTGCAATAATTGAATTGCAAAACACCTTTTGCGAAAGAACAAAATGCAATAGAACATGAACAAATGTGCAAAACATTTGGTCTACAGAGCATCCAAATGCGAAAAAGGAAAAGAAAAAAACAAACAAAAACAGGCAGCATTTGTAGAATCAAGAATCTAGGAAACAAATTGCCAGCCCCTTTGTGATTTGTGCTGATTTTGAGTCTAGCGTTGTTCCGTTCCGTGAAAGCAGAGGCATTGATCAAACTAAGAAAGAGAGCCGTCACATTCCTTCAGGATTTTGCCTGTACACTGTGTGCAGAGATAAACCTCAATTTTCTTCAGAGAAGCCGAGCTTGTATTGGGGGGAGAATATTGCCAAGACATTTTTGGAGCAGCTGAAACTGGAAATATCCTGGATGATCCTGTGGAAGACCAAAACAAATTTCAGCAAGAACAGACTTGTTACTTTTGCAAAAAAAAAACAATATTTACACAGTCAGACAAGGTGTATGATCATAACCACTTGAATGGGCAGTATCTGGGTGCAGCACACAGACACTGTAATATACAGGCTAACTTCAAGGGTAAGAAGAGAAGAGACGTGTTGGACTATCCGTTTCAAGGGAAAAGAGAATATGAATCAGAAGATGGTGTTGCACATGACCACACAGAAACTTCCCACTCCAAATTCATTTTTTTAATAGTGATTCACAGCTTGAAAGGATACGATGCTCATATAGTGATGGACGCTGTTGGGAAAATTGACATGGAAGAGGGGAAATGCATTCCACAAACTTGTGAAAAGTTCATTTCTTTTTCGTTGGGAAACTGTGCTCTTTTTATAGACTCATTGCAGTTTCAGAATCATAGTCTGGATGAACTAGTTGGAGGAGTGAAGGACTTCAAACATGTGGGTCGCTATTTTGAAGGACTTCAGAAAGAACTGTTGACTAGGAAGGAGGTCTATCCCTATGAGTACATGGACTCAATGACGCATTTCCAAGGGACTTGCCTCCCCCCCCCCCCATATGTACTTTACAGTAAACTTGCTGGACAACGTATCAATTTCAAAAAGCAGCCTATAAGGTAGCTTTTCAGAAATACCTGAAGACAGAAAAAAGACTGAAGGAGCAGCAAAGTATTTCCATACCACACAAGGCAACCGCTTCTATGTAACAACAGCCAACACCTGTCATTGGAGAGGCAGGAAATTGAGAATCTATAACAAGGTGTGACTGCCAATGTTCAAAAGAGTTTGAGAAAGAATGCATAATGGCTTGTGAAGTGTGTGAAAAAGAACCTTGATCTGACCATCAATGGCAAGGGAGAACAGACGGTGAAAAGTGGTTTGATAAAGGGTAGTCACATAGAGGATCTCTTCCCCAACTCGGTACTTGGGGACTAGATATGTTGAGTTTTCCTGGCCTGCCTGAATTTCATGATTTTCTGCGGAGCGCCAACAACCTGAGACTAGAGTCCCATAATTGGTTAAACTTCCTAACACACCAAGGACAGCCAGGGGGCAACCAATCACCTGTCTTTGCCCCCCCTCCCCCCCCCCCCGTGTAAGCTGTGGGCAAAAAGCAGAAAAAGCAAAAAGGGACAGCATAACATTGGGAAGTTTGGGGGAAAGATATTCAAGAAAACAGAAGACAAACTGGCTGCCGCTTACTACAACCGTGCTAGTCAGGGAAAGTAAAGAGGCATCAAGTAACTTGCAAAAGAGGCTGGTGTAAGTGAAAGTAAAGCAAAATGTTGGTTAAGGAAATAGAACCGGTACATGTTACACAAGCAACCCAGAAGAAGATGCATTGTGGTGCAAGAAACTGATGAACAGAAGCAAGTGGATGAGTGTGACCTTCCTTCCATTGCCAGGTACAACAACAGAAACTGCTATATCATGACTGTGATTGATTGCTTGACTCATTTTGCTTGGGCTGTTCTGATGAAGAGAAAAACTGCACAGGCAGTCAATAAAGTGATGCAGAAATTGCTTCAAATGGCTGGAAACAAGCCCAACCATATCCAAATTGACATGGGAAAGGAGATCACAATTTTTTTTTGCAACAGCTAATGAGACAGCACAGAACAGAACACTTTTCTACTAAAAATGAAGATATCAAGGCAGCGATAGTTGAGAGGTTTAATTGTGCACTCAAAGAGAGGATATGGAGATACTTTCCCCATCATTATACTAACAGGTACATTGACATGTTGCCTGATTTAATGACTGCCTGCAACAAGCCTCAACACACATCCTCAGAAGGTTTGACACTGCAAGATGAAAAGGAACATTTTTGTGATGACGATTTGTTGTATATTCAGTATGAAGACATGTCATTGCACAGAAAAAAGAAAAAGGGTGGATACAATCTGAAAACTGGTGATTTTGTTAGCATAGTTCACATGAAAGGACCATTTAAGTTAGAATTATATAGTACAGAAACACATGATCCATATTCATTAATTCCAAACCCAACAATGACAGCAAAGAGATTTCAGACTTGCCAAAGCATCAACATTTCTATTCCAATACCAATGTGAAGAAACAAATTTCACTCCTGACTTGAGACAGGCAGTCACCCATAAAAGGCAACTGGTGGTTTTAAACCGGTCCCCTCAACCTTAGAAATATTCATCATTAACTGCAGACACTAGTTCTTTTTCCAAAATGTATAGGCCTAACCACCCAAAACACAAATTTCATTTCTTCTGCCAAAAATAAAAAGACACCTGTTAGGCCTATCACCTTTTAGTTCTCCCGACTTGTCAGTCAGCTAAGTTTAAAGTAAAAGAGTAAAGTAGGCCTACATCGTTTTTGTGATATTTATGAATCTGGAATATTATAAACACACCCTACCTCCACTATAATATAAAAACGCTATTATGCTTAATGACAGAGGAAGTATTTATGATCGAGAAGTATGCACCCAGAATAGGTGTTCACTGTATAAAAGACCCACAGGGGAAAAAACTGATGGCACCCTTTATGAAGATGAACTGATAAAAGTGTGGCAGTCATAGTGCCATTGGCATATCAAGGCTGTTAGGCTTTCTTATGGTCACTCAAAAAAAGACTTGCAACATGAACACAACGTGGATTAGCATGGGACTTCTAGAGGATATGGATCATGATGGCGATGTGGACCCTAAAGATGTTCCCATCTCACTAGCTTTCTTTTGAGCTAATTTACCTGATCTCATCAAGATATACACAGAAAGAGAGGAGCAGAAATTTAAAACGATAAACTTTTTACCGGAGAAAGTATTTAGGAAACTATGTCAACTTCAACCAAACAAAGCTCCAGGTGGACTCGCAACATGGATTCTGGTCAAGATGGTCATGCCTTACTAATTTATTGAAACTATTGGAGGCAGTTACGAAATATGTAGACACAGGCCTCCCTTTGGTTAAACATTGACTTCAGGAAAGCGTTTGATAAGGTACCCCAAGCTGGCCTAATTAAAAAAAAAAAAACTTGAAGCTCGTGGCATAGATGGCGAGATGAATACATTAATGTGAGAATGGCTGAACAACAGAAAACAACGAATTGTAATAAATGGGACCTCCTCAGATTTGACACATGCGAAGAGCGGCATACCACAGGGTTTTGTGTTGGGCCCAGTGCTCTTTACAATATACATCAATGATATTGACGTAGATGCTGCATGCAAGGACCTAAAATTTGCAGATGACACAAAAGTGTTTAAAAAGATTGCTTCCTACCTAGATGCAGAACTGGTACAAGAGCAGCTTGGAAGCATGTACCAATGGCGTGTTGACTGGCAAATTCTTTTTAATGCAGACGAATGTGCATGTCTACATTTAGGCACTAAAATTAAAAATTATGAATATTTTATTGCCGATAAACCAATTCATAGTTCAGATTAAAAAGGGGATTTAGGTGTCATAATACACAAGACTCGAAGCTCTAGTGAACAGTGTGCTAATGCAGTTAAAATGCCAAACAGCAAGTTAGGTCAAATTAATAGAACTTTTACTTTTAAATCTAACGACATAATTTTGAAATTATACAAATCTTTCGCCGCCCCCCCCCCCCACCATCATTTAGAATACTGTGTGCAAGCTTGGTATCCTTCGCTACAAAAAGATGTGGACATACCAGAGGTTATACAATGGAGATTGACCACAATGATACCAGGTTGGGTGGAGAGATATTCATAAATAGGAAGACTAAAGCTGCTGAATTTGACCTGGGAAACAAGGAGGATTCGAGTGGACCTAATCGGAGTGTATATAATTTTCCATGGGCTGGAAGATATAGAGCCAGAAGATTTCTTTAGTCTTCTTGTCAGTCAGCTGAGCTTTTATGAGGTCCCTTGTCCATCCATCCATTGTCTTCTGTCCACAATATGTGATTTTCCATTTCTTCTCAAACACCGTCTGCCAGATTGACTTTAAACTTGGTGGGTATGTTCCTTGGGTGGGTCTCTACCACAGTTGTTCAAAAGGTCATGCTCGTGTGATTTTTGGACTCTTTAAATTTTGTTTTTTTTTGTTTTTTGTTTTTGTTCATTTTGGAGGAAACCTTATCAAATCATCTTCTCTGAAACTGCTCCCCAAATTGCTCTGATATCACTCAGGAACACTCCAAGGGATTCCTACTTCTTAATAGTTCTCCAGGTGGTGCTGCAATTTTTCCTAATTTTTTATGATTTCTTGTGATTTTGCTAATTTCAACTTTCTCTCCAGAACCATCGCTCAGATTAAGCTGAAACTTGGAGGATGTATTCCTTGTGGAAGAGTCAAACAAAGTTGTTCATCAGGTGGCACTGCTGTGGATTTCTGATTTTTTACGATTTATTTTTAAATTTGGGTACTTATCGGTAAATGTACCTTTCCTATTGATTACTATTGAAATGCCCTAGCACTCTGGCATATTTGATGCACTCTTTATTAGGAAACTACTGACACCACTGCCATGCAGCTCTATTTTGTAGTGCACATACTATCTATCCAGATATTATTAAAAGCTGCACAATGACAGCTTGGATGATTTATTCAGGGTAAGCATATACTCCTTGTATACAAACAGAAGGGGAGGGTGGTGGGTGGTAAAGATTCATATATATATGTATAAATGTAAACTAGGCAAAATTAATAACCCTCCACTTAAATAATTTAATGGTGTACCCATACTTTTTTAGTTCTTTTGTGCAGCATAATCCTTTGATTACATCATGTGTAAAGATGAGCAGAGTTTGAGCCCATGCTTGACTGCACATGGGCTGAATGTGACACAAAGTCAAAAAGTGCACTTCGCAGAAAGGATCATGTGTGGTCTTTCCTGTCCCTGTTAGGACCCTCCAGACCATTGATTTTTCTCACCATACCTGTGTAATGTGGCCAGAAACTGAGCCAATCATGGGTATAAAGGCATGGGGTTTTTTTCTGTCAGTTATGGATTCGCCATCACTGGTCAAACTGTGAACATCACCATGCCAAGGCTATCCAAAATGAACAGGGCAAGAGCCACAGGTCACATTGACGCCGGTGAAAGTTGCAGAGTTGTCGCACAGGCAATGGGTGTGAACTACAAATCCATCAATTAGTTGTTGAGAAAATACCGAAACACAAATGATGTTGCAGATTTACCACGCCCGGGAAGGCCAAAGCTGACAACCCGGCAACAAGACCGTTTCATCGTCAATGCAGCACTGAGGAGTAGGAGCCGGACAGGTCCTGATATTCAGAGCCAGCTGGAGAGAGCCAATCCTCACCAAAGGCGCATGTCCACCCAGACTGTTCATAACAGACTGCATGCTGCTGGTTTAAGGTCCTGGAGCATGGTGAAAAAGCCGCTTCTTACCCCACGTCACAAGGTTGCTCGGTTGCAGTGGACAAGAGAACATGTCCATACAACACATGCAGGATGGAGCAATGTTCTCTTCACTGATGAGTGTCGCTTTTCCCTCCACAGAAGTGATGGACGTGTTCGTGCATGGAGACGGCGAGGGGAGAGACACGCTGCTTGTTGTGTTCACCCCACAGTTGCATACAGAGGGGGCAGCATCATGGTGTGGGTGGGCATCTCTGCTAATGGCAAGACAGACCTCGTCATCATGGAAGGAACAATGACAAGCAGACGGTACATAACAGATGTCCTGGAACCCCATGTTATTCCATATGCGGGTGCCATTGGAGACAACTTCATGCTGATGCACGACAATGCCAAGCCACATGTTTCAGCTGTGGTTCGTGATTACCTGGATAGTGAGAGTGTTGAGGTGATGGAATGGCCAGCATGCTCACCTGACCTCAACCTGATTCAGCACCTGTGGAGCCATATGAAAAGAAATGTGTACCAGAAGATGGGTCCTAACTCACACTTCGCAGATCTACGGCATTATCTTCTGGAGGAGTGGGACAGTATACCTCAGGCACTTGCGAGAAAGCTCGTCTACAGCATGTGAAAAAACTGCCAACAGTGCATTGACAACCATGGTGGCTACACATCCTATTGAATGGACATTTAAAGGTGCTTTATGGGACACAGTGATAAGTCAATTTCTGCTCTATTGAACTCAGAAAATGCCTTAACTTTAAGTACAGTCTGTGATAACTTTTGATGCAACCAAGCACCATCTGTGATAACTTCTGATGGGACTTTGCACTCATTTCATATGCATGTTTGAGCGCTCGACAGGTACTCTTGCGAACTTGTGATTCAGACTTTGTCTGCTTATTGACACTGTGCAATGAAGCGTAACTTCGTTTGATCAGAATTTCCTCTACAGATCTACTCTAAAGTGTATACAGAATAAAAGAAACATTGAATATATTCAAAATATGTGGGTGTGTTTTTTTATATAAGAATTGCTTTTAGTGGAGGGTTATTAATTTTGCCTAGTTTATATATATATATATATATATATATATATATATATATATATATATATATATATATATATATATATATATATATATATATATATATATATATATATATATATATACGATTCAGTCTCCAGCTAAAACATGTAAACAATCTCGAGTGCAGTCTCAATACTGTCCTTATGTCAACTTGCACAGAACCAACTAACCAACTTAATTCAACTATTCATCAGCTACTCTACAACTCAACTCTACAACTCCCTTGGCAAGCTTGGTCTGCCCTTTATATAGGGAGACATTATCAATGTCTCGTAATCTGCCTGACCGGAAGTAAACTGTATGGCAATATGCTGAAAGGAAGTGATGTCAAAGCCCCTTTGACTCAGGGCAGTAAACTTGCAACCAGTACAGGTTGGCCATAGTTACAGTCTGCATACTGTGTTGTGGTCAAGCTGAGCTTTTGTATAAAAGGTCACAAAACTTGTGCATATTTACCCCAGTAATCTCACGTTACCAGACTGCCAGACAGTCTTTAGAGTTCATGGGGATTGTGTCTTAGTTTGGGTACTTTTGTTTAAAAGGGCCAATAAAACTTGTATATCTCATGTTCTACAAAGAATAGGTTAAGGTAAGGGGGTTGCAAAGCCACATCACGGGGGCATATCTCACTATGTAAGTCAATCTGCATTCTAACGCTTATTCACCTTTTGAACTTTTTAACCGAAGCCTTCACCCAGACTGACTTTAAACTTGGTAACAATGTAACTTGGGTGGGTCCCTACCTTGTTTGTTCAAATGGTAGCGCTACAGTGATTTTTTAATGAATTGTTTGGACTATTTTTGGACAAATCTACTCCTAAACCACTCTCCCAATTGCTATGATATCATACAGGAACACTTCAAGGAACTCCTAGTTCTTAATTAATTCACCAGATGGTGCTGCAATTTGTTTCTATTTTTTAATGATTTTTTATGTGTTGCTATTTTCGATTTCTTCTCCAGAACCATCATTCAGATTAAGCTAATACTTGGTGCATATGTTCCTTGTGGAAGGTGCAAACAAAGTTTTTCACTAGGTGGCACCACTGGAGATTCCTCATTTTTAACCTTTTTTTCGGGGGCGGGGGGGGGGGGGGACAAATCTTCAAAAGCTTCTTCAAAGAAACTGCTCATCCAATTGCTTTGATATCACACAGGAACACTCCTAGGGAGTCCTGGTTCTTAATTTGTTCACCAGGTGACACTGCAATTTTTTTAACGATTTTTTTTTGTGTGTGTATGTTTTTGATCTTTTTAACTTCTTCTCCAGAACCGTCACTCAGATTATGCTGTCCGTGGTTGGGACTGTTTTTGCTGATAGGTATAATTGTGTACTCTCATGGTCAGTGATAGGGGTTCGGATTTTGTTGATACATGTCTCATGGTGTGAGTGTGACAGGGACTGTTTTTGCTACTAGGTCTCAGAGTGAACATCTGTTATGGGAGCTGCTTTTGTTGATAATTCTAACGGTGTAGGTTTGTGGTAAGGACCGTTTTTAGTTCAGCGGACTTGTCAGTCAGCTGAGCTTTTATGAGGGTCTGTCATCCGTAGTCTGTTCACATTTCACATTTTCGACTTTATCTCTGAAACTGTCAGCCAGATTCACTTCAAACTTGGCGCAGATGTGCCTTGGGTGGGTCTCTACCAAGTTTCTTCAAATGGTCATGCTCCATTGATAATTTGGGTTTTTTTTATGATTTTTTTGTTCTTTTTTGGAGCAACTCTTAAAAAAATCTTCTCCGATGCTGCTCAACCAATTGCTATGATATCGCACGGGGACACTCGCGGGGACTCCTAGTTCTGAATTTGTTCACCAGGTGGGGCTGCAATTTTTTCTATTTTTTATGATTTTTTGGTGTGTTTTTGACTTGTTTTCTATAACCGTCTCTCAGATTAAGCTGAAACGTGGTGGATATGTTCCTTGTGGAAGGGTTAAACAAAGGTATTTACTAGGTGTCACTGCTGTGGATTCCTGATTTTTAATGATTTTTAAAATTCGGGTACTTATTGGTCAATGCAGCTTTCCTATTGATTACTATAAGTCAATGGGCATTCTAATGATGATTCACATTTTTAGATTTCTTCTCCTAAATCGTCACACAGATTGACTTCAAATTTTGTGGCAATTTACCTCGGGTGGGTTTCTACTAGGTTTGTTCAAATGGTAAAACTCCAGTGATTTTTGGATTTTTAATGATTTTTTTTTTACATATCTTAAACAATCTCCAAAACCGCTCACCCAATTACTTAGATATTACATAATTACACTCCTCGGGACACCTAGTTCTTAATTTGTTCACCAGGTGGTGCTGCAACTTTTTCAAATTTTTGTGTGTTTTCGTTACTTGTGACTTCTCCAGAACCGTTACTCAGATTAAGTTGACACTTTGTGGATATGTTCCTTGTGAAAGGGTCAAGCAAAGATGTTTACTAGGTAACACTGCTCTGAATAGGTGCTTTTTAATAATTTTTTTTTTCAATTCGGTTACTTATCGGTAAATGCACCTTTTCTATTGCTTACTATGCAAGTCAATGGGCATTCTAATGATAATTCACATTTTGGACTCCTCTGAAGAAACTGTCAGATTCACTTCAGATTTGGCGGCAATGTACCTTGGGTGGGTCTCTACCAAGTTTGTTCAAATGGTCACGCTGCAGTGATGTTTGGATTTTTTATGATTATTTAATTCGAACATCTTTTAAAAAGTTTTAACAGGAAAGTTGAACATGGGATTTTCCTTTTAGAAGTGTCTACCTATTTTGTGCAAATGGTCATGCTCCAGTGATGTTTGGACCTTCACCTCATTCCCCAGGTCACAGGACAACTGACACGAAAGTTACTATTCACTTGAGATCTGTTTTGATTTGGAACCTTGATGTTGCACATGTTAATGTTTCTCAATGAAGGTCATGCTTAGACAGTACCTAAGTAACCTTGAACTCGTTTCGGGGGGGTCACAGTGCAACATTCATGAATTTTACTTTTCACTATAACTTGTGACTACTTAAAATGGGATCTTGATGTTGCACGTGTTCTTCTATAAAGGTCAGACTTACTCATTACATGGGTGACCTTGAACCTATCCCAAGTTTACAGAGCTGCGAGGGTGATGAATGTGTAGGTCAGCGGAGCATGGGCTGTTCACACAGCCCTCTTGTTGTTTCTAGTTATAATGGTGTACGTTTGTAATGGGGATCGATTTTGTTTATAACAATATAGGTCTAGTGGTACAAGTCTGTGCGAAGCACTCTCTTTGTTCATGGGTCTTATGGTGTACAACTTCGATATCGATGGGGTCGGTGTTTTTTTTTTTTTTTTTGATAGTTTTAATGCTGTATGTTTGTAATGGGGATTGGTTTTGGTGATAGGTCTACTGGTGTATGTCTGTGATCGGGACTTTTTTTTTTTTTTTGCAAGGTCTGATGGGGACAGTTTTGCACTCTGGTGATTGGTATTCAGATTATCTTAGTAACCGTTATCAACAAGTTGTTAAAAGGGCATTCTTCTTGTTTGGAGTAGGATTCGGGCAGGTGTGCCACAAGGAAGTGTATTTGGGCCACCTATGTTTTAATAGTTATATAGATCAATGATACTGTGGATAAGTGTAAAATTATACCATTTGCACATGATTCCCAGTCGAAGCGACAGAAACAGTAAATTCGGACCTTTATTATACCAAACAGTGGTCTGGGGACTGGCTCGTCACATTTAATGCATCCAAAACGGACTCTGTGTGCCAGCACGCGCATTGTTTTTGTAGAGTTGGTTATGTCTGTGTGCCAACACACTATTACACTTAGAAACTCCAAACCATGTCTGTGTGCCAACACACTATTACACTTAGAAACTCCAAACCTGGTACGATTACAGACCCACACATCAAGTCCAGCCTTTTTTACAAACAGAAGTAAATGTTTTGAAAATTGTGCGAATAAGGGCCACATGGACATACCTAGAAGGAAGGGTCACACCAGTGACAAAGGTATTACATAAATACAATTCTTGCATATACTTTAAGTAAGGAAGTAGTTCAAATTGTTGGGTTTTACAGAGAAGTGTAATTTAGTGTTTAAACAGACTTTTTAGGGTGAGGGTGAAACTACGTGTGATGAGAAGTTTTTCACTGCTATGTCAACCATGCATAAAAGGTGCATAACGTGTGGACACTTTCAAAGTACTGTTGTATTTTTTGGCATTATCAGAGGCATACACATATGCATACAAGCTATTTCAGTTGACTTGAACAGATTTTTTTACCAGTGTCTATGCCTGTACACTACAGTTTGTGTTCCAAATATTGTATAGTATTTTGTGGTTAATTATTTTTGGTTAATCTGAAATCATTATTTTGTCTGTTGAGTGACAGTGATTCCAGTGGACCTGACCGGCTGTCATTGGCATCAATGTGTACCATTGGCACACATTATACGCAGAACTCGAAACTAGGCAAGATTCTACTTCCATGCACGGCTTTTTTATGAGAATGTGCGACAGTATTAAAAATCATGCAAAATATGGCTATTTCATCTTTGAATATCCTCAAAAACTATTCTTAGAAGTACCAGTCAAACTTCAAAGCATATGTTTACGCTCAAAACGCATCCAATAAATCCAAAAGAATTTCACTTTATGCTAATTATGGGCACTTGAAAAGTTAAACGTTTAGGATCTTCAAAATTATTGTATGTAGAGATGCTATTCTAAGTTCAATTTATAGGTTTGTGCTGTATGTGCATCGAAAGAGCCACAAACAAAAGCTGTAGAATTCTAATTTATGCTGATTAGGGGCACTTAAAAAGATTAAATGTTGAATATATTCAAAACTTTACATGCAGATATGCCATTCTAACTTCATTTTATAGATTTGTGCTGTAGGCGCATCCAAGCCACCACAAACAACAGCCGTAAAATTTTAAATTATGTTAATAAGGGGTACTTTCAAATTTCAAATGTTGAATATATTTCAAACTATTAAGGTAGAGATGCCATTCCAACTTAAATTTATGGTTTTGTGCTGTAGTCGCCTCAACTAAACTAGAAGCAAAAATTGTAGCATTTAATTTAAACAAATTCTGGAGGCACGCAGACTAGATTTACTTTGTAGCAAATCTTTTCTGGTTCTTTATTGATTTCTTGTAAGATAAATTTTGCCTGCCATCCTCCTTTTCATTTTCAAGGTGATGTATTGCTAGATGTCAAGCAGTATAAACACCTTAGTGCTACTTTACGCTCTGATCTAAGATGGACTTATCATATCATGCACGGATATTTCTAATGGAGCTATGAAAATGGTTTATGTCATGAAGAGCCTTACGTTTCCTTACGACCGAAATGCTTTTAAAACTTTTTTATTTTTTCACTTGTGAGACCAATCCTTAAATACGCTAGTCCAGTTTGGAGAGGTTCTACAGCAAGAGGTGAAACAAAATTGAAAAGTGTCCAACTAGAAGCTGCCCGTATTGTCACTGGTGCACTGCAAGGTACTAGCTATGCAAATTAAACGAGGAAACAGGATGGTATACTTGAGTTATGCGGGTAAGAAATATCCAAACTAACAACAATGTATAAACTAGGAAAGAAGATTTGCTTCAAAGCAAATCTGTGTGCTTCAAAAGTTGTAAATATTAAATGCTTCAACTTTTTTCCTTTAGTACTTCATATTCCATTAAGCTTATGGCTGGATGAAAATTTCAAAGTCAAAATGACCTTGACCTTTGACCTTTACAGGTCACATGTACATTACAAAAATGTACAGTGTTACAATACCCACAGTTTAAGCCCAACATGAACCAAATCAGATGAAAATTGACCAAGTTATGGCTGCATGAAACTTTCAAAGGGCCAAATGACCTTGATCTTTGACCTTTAGAGGTCACATGTAAGTTTCAAAAATGTGCAGTGTTACAATAGCTACAATTTGAGCCAAACATGATCAAAATTGGATAAAGATTGACCAAGTTATGGCTATCCGAAAGCCACAATCGAAAGTGGCCTTTGACCTTGAGATGACCTCTACCTGAAGTGAACCTTGACCTTTAAAATGACATTTTGGCCTAAAATTGACCTTTGACCTTGACATGACCTTGACATTTGAGATGACCCTTGCCTTGCTATGATCGAACTCCTATACAGTCAGAACCACATCTACTATAGTATACAAGATATTGAAGATTTGAAACTTAAATTAGCCTTCATTTGCATAATTTTGAAAAGGATGACCTCTCATTATAAAAAGGCCAGACTTTATCTATAGAAGTATAATTGTGCCAAGTTTGGAGTTTCTACATATAATACTTTTCAAATGAAATGTCGGACAAATTTGCCTAGAAGGGAAGAAAGAGAGAAAGAAAGGAAAGAAAGAAAGAAAGAAAGAAAGAAAGAAAGAAAGAAAGAAAGAAAGAAAAAAAGAAAGAAAAACAATATGTCTGTGTTGGCACACAGACATAATTGGTGAACAACCTTGCTTCAGATCACTTGTGCTCCATGATCCCCTCTGTCCCTGCCTTATACAGAACTTACTTATGATACTCGTTCAATGTGTGACCTCCCACATTACAGGGCTCGCACTGACCTATAGGACAAATCCTTTTCCTTCCACAACCAGACTGTGGAATGAACTACCTTTAGATATCCGGAATTCTCATTCAATTTCGGTATTCAAATCAAAGACATCTCAGCCTGTAGTGCGACCTATAACATTTTCCGACTTGTACAATTTTGGTAACCGATTTACAGCTGTTCAACATGCACGAATGTGTGTTTAGTAGCGAGTCAGCTAATCCCTCACCTGTTCAAAATTGGTGTTAAGGATACACCAAATTGCAATTTAATTGATAGGTTTGTGCTGAAGGCTCAATCCAATGAATCACCAAAAAAAACCCAAATAATTCATGCAAATTAAGGGTACTTGAAAAATTTAAATATTGAATATCTTCAAAACTATTAAAGGCTGAGGTGCCACTCTCACTTGAACCCATAGGTTTGTGTTCAAGGTGCATCCAATGGAACACAAACGAAAGTTGCAGCATTTTAAATTATGCTTATTAGGGACATGTGAACAATTTAAAAGAGGTTCACATGTCCACCATTCCTTAAATTTTTCAGTTTCTGCAACAGTAGCATCCAGTTAAGCTTTGAACGCACACGGGCATATTTGCTTTTGAAGCAAATCTTCCTTTTTAGTTTTTCTTCTTGTGTTTCAAGTAATACCAAGCTGAAATTAATTAAAAAACGACAAAGAAAACACAAGACGCACATACTTACATCATATTATTGGAGATTGTACAATTTATGAATATGACACTAACATGGCCTGTCAGGTAAAACCAGCATCAGTCTGCCCTTTGCAGTTTTACCAACCAATCCAATTGAAAACTCAACAGTCAGAAGGTAAAATTTCTGCAGATTATTTGCCCAATACAAATTATTGAAGAAAAATATTGAGATTTTCGAAAGGAATGTCATAACTGCTCCATTCGCATGATATCCAACCTGAATTTTTCGGAGTCTCCCGAACGATTGTGGAGGGTTGGCAACACTGTATTTGGCCCAATGCTTCATTCTCACCAGGCACATCTCACAATCACCATACACTGTATACCTGTAAAATCGATATTATGCATTGTATGCCATTCACAACTCTTGGTTCGAATATTTAATCGTCACAAAATAATCAAAACAGATTTCCATGAAGTATCTGCCCCGATCGAGTCTGATTATAACGTCCACATAACACAAAGCAGCACCAACTCTTTTGAGTCTGTACATCAACTGGGCAAGGCATAATCTTAGGAAAGCCTATAGGACAATGGGTACTTTGTAAGATAATGGCATCGAAATATGTTGCCAGGAAATTAGTGCTTGGTTCCCATCCACGATTGACCGTCAGTGGCAGACGCCCGGGGATTGACGAATGTTGAACATCTCAATTTAGTTTTGCTCCCATGTCTCCTTGAACGAACCTTTCAAACATCAAAATTCCTCATATTCCTTGCATATTCGTCGACAACATATGCAAACAATCATATCAGCTTGTGACCTCGTAGAAGTACTTGTTGACGACATGAACGGACAGGGGAATCTTCGTTGGCAAACATGGGTAATCACTAACTCCTTGGTGACGGCAGACAATCGAACACCAGGCACATAATTGTATCTTTTGCCTCCAGACGGCATTGCACTCACTTTAATAATCAAAGATACCCACCAAGAATACCCACTTGCAGTCACTGCAGCTTGATGTTGAAAAAATTATTTATGTACAAGTTTAAAAACCTCTTCATTCGAAGAAATTACATGGGGTTGTAACCTACGGTACATGCTACGCCTTTCGTTGTGATATCTTCCAAACTAATGCATCGGAAATCCCAGCAGTTCCTTTTTTTTTTTTGCATGGCAGGACACTGCTTTTTGACAGAGAGGCAAGCTTAGGCCCACGTCAACAGACAAGCCGAGGGGTGTCACACTTGTTTACCACACAATTCAAAGCTTCCAGCCCAATTCACTTAACGGCAGATTTCTCCATGTGGCTCGCCTGCATGGTCCAAGCACCGCAGCATCATGCCCACACGAAACCCCATAATGTGGTTTTGGCCTACAACGCTATTTTAATTGTTCCTTCTAATTTTTTTGCGAAAATACACGATTATACTTCAGAAATGCGTACGTTTGCTGAACGCTAATAAATTATGACCAATCTTCACAGGCTCTGTCACTTTTTCTTCAGATTTCAACGTTATTTACCTGTAACTTCATTTTTCCCCGAAAAATGTGTTTTAATACGAAGATATTAACACACAAGATTTTACTGCATTGCATTGTGTCACAGAAATACATTCAATGTCTGCATGTTAAAAAAAAACAACAACATGAAATGAACACGTCCACAAGCATGAGGCTCTGCTACCAAACAACCACTGTTAATATATTCTGTTGTGCGCATTTTATGATACCTCCATGTTCAACCCTGCCGATCATTTTTAAACAGAAGCACCGTTTTGTTCAGCTTGTCAATGATAAACACTATTTATACATTGCTTATATTTTCATGTGGCAAGCAGAAGCCACTAGTAATATTGTACTAATGTACACTCTTCTGATCTAGTACTATACAACACGCACATCAGTTGGCATTTACCCACTATTATGTGACATCTTGTGTCACATCAGTTCCTCAATTATCAACAGGTTTGCTTAAATAACGACGTAACAAAATTACGATACATGGCACACATAACTCTACCGCCAAAAATTGTTGTCAGCAGCGAAATTGTTGCCAGCAGCCATTAGTAGCCTTTTCAAAACTGACTGTCCACTTCGAATTAAACATACAGGTGATTCGTGCCTAAGGTTGTTGGTTCGAGACCCGGCCGTTCCGTGGTGACAGGCAATAATACACGATTCGAATTGAAATAGCGATGCATACAAGTGAACAGACTGCTGTGTGGTAATGAAGGGTACAATGTACTTTGTCCCACCTCAGTCATATTTGCGTTTCAGTTCCGTTTTCTTTCCAGCTTACTTGACCGGAGTAAATTTATTTGTTGGAACTGTAAGGAAAATCTATGAGATTTGTGCGCAACATTCTACCACATAGTTGCCCACGGATTGTATCCGCCAGCTACATTAAAACCGGTGAACCATATGTTGAAAACTTTGGCAGTGGACTCTGGGATTCGAAGACTTAATGTGTCCACAATGGAGAACACATTCCCGTAATCAGTGACAGCTTCAAATCAACAAATGGAAGGCACAATACTTGAAAACACATTGATATGCTAGTTCACACGCTACACAGATGTCTTAATGAAAATTTGACCTGTTTACTAAATAACTTTAATTACCGTACACAGGTCCGATTGAACGCTTGTCATCCCGTTGTCCATTCACAGCTTTCGAGCTTTTCCTCTTTGATTTTACGTTTATAATTTTGCGCAGACTCTTCCTAATTTTGTCACTGCGTGTCAGATCCTCCTTCATAGTGCTGCTTGCAGCCGCGCTCACAAGAGAAGTTTCTGAAGCAGATGACGTGTTTAAGTTTAACTTTTCCATGGACGCCCTGGTGTTCACTTGATACTCCTCTTTACCGTAATCAAGCATGTCCCTGGTAAGTACCTCCTCTGATTTGTCATATACCATTGTGCCCCTGTTTTTGACAGGAGTTCTGGGCATGGTAGCACTGCTTTGTTTAGCTTTATTTGCCGGTGGGGAAGGTATTTTAACACTGTAGGAGTCACTGACAGACGCTTGGGTTCTGAGAGGGCCATAGTAAATGCTTGATTTACTCTTGAGTTTGTCATAAAGCAGGGCAAATGATGGTCGTTCATTTGGCTGCTCTCTCCAGCAACTCTTCATCATGGCATAAATGTCTGGTGAGCACCGAGGGGATTTCTCCAGTCGCCCGCCTTCCAGCACATACACGGCCGCCTGCTCACCTGACAGAGTTGGGTAGGGGTTCTCTCCGCCGCTGAAAATCTCCCAGAGAACCACCCCCAATGACCAAACATCAGCCCTCGAGCTGTACCTGGACTCCAACAGGACCTCAGGTGCTGCCCATTTGATAGAGATCTTTTCACTGGTAGGTGCATGATAACAGTCATCAGTCACAAAGCGTGCACGACCAAAATCCGCCAATTTGATGCACATGTCATCAGCAACTAAAAAGTTCCTGCAAGCTACGTCCCTGTGCAACAGGTAATGTCGACTTTCAAGATAATTCATAGCAGATGTGACCTGGATACAAACATCAAATAATGTGTCAATATTATCTTGAGGAATTGTGCTATTTTTAAGACAGTCTTTCAGGTTGCCACGAGAAACATATTCCATGATAAGGAAGTATGGCTTTGCCAAGCAACACAGTCCAACTAGTCTCACAACGTGATCATGCTGTAGTGGCATCATCACTTTTGCCTCGTTTACAAAATCGTCTTCATCTTCTATTGTGACGTCAGACTTCTGTAGCACTTTTACTGCCACTTGAACTTTCTGAAAAATTCCTGCACATACCACACCAAAGTAACCCCGTCCAATAATCTGTCCAGTCAAGGCAAGGTCTGACCGGTTCTTTTCCCATTTTAAGCCATAGTGATAACCTGGGGTGACAGGCAATTTGGCATCTTTCAGCGGACGTCGTAATCGGGACACAAGTCCACTTTGGTTGTTTTGAAAATAAGTCACTAATTCACTAATATTCATAAATGATCTGTCATGGTTTTCCACCATAACATCTCCATGTATGTTCTGTAATATGTGATAGTGAACTACATCACCATTTCCTCTGCAAACAGACAAATTGAACACTGGTTTGCGTGATTTGTCGATAGGTCTATACACCAGAAAACAGCCTTCCTGTCCCTCCTCACTCAAAAATAGTGTGGCTTGTCTAGAAGAAATTTCAATTGGGTAGAACCATGGCTCACCTTCAGGGTCACCATGCTTTTTTACACTACAAACGGGAATGTAAAATGCACGACCACTTTTGTCAAACACCAAGGTTGTGTCTTTGTATGGTTCAAGTGTATCTGAGGTCACTTGATCTTCTGTCCCATCCTGTGTTTTACTGTCCATGCATGCACATTCCATATCCGTTACGAGAAGTGATCCTTTCGTTAGCAGTGTCCTGCCCGCAAGAGCAAGGGCTTGTAGATTTGCTAGTGAATGTTTGGCAGACATTTGCAATATGTCTGTGACTTGATCTGATAAAAGTGCATGTTCTATGGCACGGGCATATGTTTTTGGATCCAGGTATGACCCACAGGCACTTTTACCTGTTGGTGAAGAACCATCTACTATTTCAATATCTTCATAATACGAGTTATCATCTGAACTGTCGTCTGTTGGTAACACCTGTACATCTGACGACAGTGGTTTTGGCAGCAAAAGAGGGGCAGATGATCTTCTACGTGGGATTTCCCGTCGTTCTTTCTTTTGTTCTGGAGGGGTGGTGGGCTTGGACAAAGACTCAGCAGAGGAGTCCGGTGTCTCAGTCAGTGCAGAATCAGTGGCAGTAGCCTTGGCATCTGGCTTTATGGAACTATCTTTTGATGTTGCTGTTTGTGACTCTGTCGACAAATTTGAGACACTATCTTTTGCTGTTCCTGCTGGTGATTCTGTTGACTCGTCCTGTGTTGGATCAGTATCATCTGTGGTGTCTGTACTAGTTTTTGTGTCAGAGAAGCCACTGTCAGGTCTTTTTGTATCTTCAGATTTGTTCTCGGGGGACTTAGTTGTTTTGGGTGATATGCTTTCATAATCTTCAGAATTATCACCAAACTCCTCAAAAGTGGCGGTTGGTGCAATCATATTTGTCTTTTTTTCATTTTTACTTTCAATCTCATCTGCATTTTCAATAAGGTGTGTCTTAGACAGTGAAGGTTCTGATGACTCTCCAACAGAATCTGTCTTTGGAGGTGAAGATGCTAACTTCTCTACACTATTAGATTCTTCTGTCACCATACTAAGTGGCCGTTGGGAAGCGTCTGTAGTTTGTTCTGTAACAACAGATTCTTCATTTTGATTTGAGTCTCCTTTTTCTTTAGATGCATGAGACTTTGGTGGTATTGGTGGTGTGACATTAAAAGTAGGCAGAGCAGGCTGTTTTTCTTCAGTTTCAGCTTTACTGGTTTGTACATCTTTTTTAAGATCCCGTGGCTTTGGTTTTGGGGCTGGTTTGGGTTTTTCTTGCTTTGGAGACCCAGGTAACTTAGGACTTTGCTCCTTTTGATCTCTGGACTCTGATTGTCTACTTCTAGACCTGAAAGACAGTGAAAGTGGTCGATTCCCTAAAGATGGCAGTCCTTCTGGTTTAGGAGGAACAGGGGGTGGAGGTGGATCAGAAGTTTTTCTGCGGCTTTCCTTGCATTCCTCTCTATGAGAGCCAGGAGGATTTGGAGCCTTGCAGGATGGAGGCTTGTCTTCCTTTACATCCCTCCCATTCTCTCCATCTGCTTCACTTTCTCCATCATCCTTTCCTGAGGAAAATTCTTGATTCGGATCAACTATGTATACTGAGCAGTGCTTTGGTGGCATTTTTACGTTCTCTGGTATATCTACATGAGATATTTTTCTGAAAATCAAATCCTTCAAGAGCACAGCCGTGCAGCTTGAATCTTGAATTCTCTCCTCTTCCTCTTGGGATGTACTGGCATGTTTAATCCAACTTTCGTGTTGATACCCCCTCATGGGGATGGTGTAACACTCAATGTAATTACAGGAATCTTTTTCTTCAAACACATAGTCTAGGTCATCACCAGACTCGGTTTCCTGGTATTCAGTCCTTCTCCGGAAATTGCTTTTCAGTAATTTTCTTAAAGTCTCCCCTGTAACTGCAATTCTATCACGATGTCTTGCTTCATCTAGATCGTCGATGTTTTTTATTGTTTCTTCAAGTACATAATGTAGGTGCCTATAGTTGTCCCTCAAAGTTTCCATAAATAAATGAAAACTCCTTTCACCACGCATTTCAAGTTTGTCAAGGAAAACCCCAACTCTTTCCTCTCGAGATGGGTAACTGAGTATCTGCTCCTTGACGTCTGTTTTGATTCCATCTTCATGAAATAGGGTATCAAGTACATCATTAATGTCCAAATCTTTAATTAACATCATACGACATCGACGCAACACTTTTCTCTGAGTCTCTGAAAGTGTCCCACTGTCAGAAGTGGACTTCTTGAAGAGGGGCATGGTTTTGTTTTTTCCTGGCATCAGCTTTTCTTGTCTGTTTCACCTGAAACAGAAAAAAGGAACTCACATAAGAAATTGTTTTGGCAAATGTTGCTTATCAAAATTAAAAAAAAGAGAGAGACTCTGACGGTGATGTGGCCTGCTGACCTAAAATAAGCAGACTGAAGTGGTCCCAACACCACCACATGATATCACAAATCACCATTCTTTAAGACCATCATCAATTAAATATCAGTTTTCTTTCACACAGTTCTAGAGTCATCATTTCTTTCATAATGAAACTAAAAGGTTCCACTGTAACAAAATTTAAGCCAATATGTTAGTCTGACCATGGAAGGTCACTCAAAGTTAAAAATTCAGTACACCAAAGGAAACCCCATAGGTACTTTCCTATAAGTCTTTCAATAGTAGCCACTGGAACCACCATTACCGAGATATATGCCAATTTGACCTTCGAAGGTCACTTCAGGTCAACATTAAGAGCACCAGAATAAACCTAATAAGTACTTTCCTAGTAATATTTCTGGTCAGCATGGGCGTAAATCCACCATTACCAACATATAACCCTTTTTGTCAGATTTGGTGCTTCGTCTACAGTGAAAATGCTAACTTATACATGTACCACCACCAATAATTCCTTATTTCAATACTTCTTGAAAGATAAGGAAATGCCAGCAGCACCATGTGATGCACAAACTTAGTGGAGTTTGTGTCCAGGTCCTTTCTCACCGAGTTTGAACAGAATCCAACACGTGGTTTGACAGAAGTTGAAAATGGTGAAAACACACATTCATTTTAAAAAATCGCAGCGCCACTTGTTGAACAAATAAAGGTCTAGAGGTCTCCATAAGTGTGTCTGTGTAACTTCGAGGCAACTCGCAAAGTGCGTTCAGACAAGATGTTTTTACGGTTTTGCCAAAAAGTGAATAAAACAAATCATTAAAACAAGTGACAGTCCTGCGCTCAGCTGACCGTGCATACAGAGACTGAAGCTGTCCTGTGACCTTCAAAATAATATTAGGATCACTTTTCTCTATTACTGTTTGCAGTATCAAAGTCTTCAGTCACTCACAGTGCTGGCGTCATAATATTTAAGATGAAAAAAGACAAGATACCACCCCTACCAATGTAAGAGCCAGTATGTTTGTTTGGCCTTTCAATATCACTCAGGGTCAAAATTAACAACACCAGAAGAAACCCTATAGGTAATTTCTTATTAGTACTGAATTGTAACCATGGGCAAAGGATCTACCATAACTTAGATATTATACGCCCAGGTGTCAGTTTGACCTTTTAAGGTTAAAATTCAAAACACCAGAAGAAAGCCTATAGTTACTTTCCTATTAGTGTTTAATAGTAAGCATGGGCCTAGAATACTCCATTACCGAGTTGTCACAGCTGTTCATATTCCTAAAGTAATAATTCCTATATGTACATGTACCCACCTCAATAATTCATCATCTTTCATTAAAAATCACCAAATGAGAGCAGCACCATTTAATGAACGAGAATAGCACAGACTGAGCCCAGATGCATTCCCATAAAGTTTGAAGAGAGTCCAACATTCATTTTGGGAGAAATTCAAAACAGTCAAAAACATAAAAATCATTAAAAAATACTAAAAAAAAGTTATGTCACCACCTACCAGACACGTTAAGCACCAGGGGACCCCAGATGTTTGCCTGTGTTGTTTTAAAACAATTGTCTCCTTTCACATAACCAGCAAAGCATAGAATTTTCTCACCTCCAGCTTACTGGAGAGGGCATCGCGGGGGTGGACACTTCTGGGCATATGGTAATGCATGTTAAAAGCACCGATCTTCAACGTAATTTTGAGGTCACATATAGAAACATTAATATAAATTGTAAAACTTTTAGATTAGTATGCTTGTCCATATCAGTAATATGCCAGGCATTTTCAATTTGAAGACGTTAGAAACTTTTTACAGGCCAAATTAATGAGACCCTCATACAGTATCTGTGTACTGACCACCACACATGCATAGATGTCAATTGGTTTTTGATACCTGTGGGGTTAATCACCAGAGTAGTTTGTACAACCTTTAAACTGAGTACATTTTGGCAGCATGTGCTCATGATGCCACAGCAAATGGCTCTGTGGGATATAACCATTCATACAAGTGTGGTGTTTAAAGGGCAAAACACCATTATTTCAGTAATGGCAGACACTTCACTGATTAGGTAACCTTTACTGCCCTATAATAGTCTTAACCTATAGTTGTAAGTTCAACATTTTATGAAAGGTTTCATTATTAGTTTAGCGGACATTTTCCTTCGATACTTAACTTATTCGGCTGAAATATTCATGTAAACCTTGCTCCGTGGCAAGTGCCTATGTTAAAACTACACAATGAAGTAGTCTTACCCCAGCAAAGGGACTTTCTCTAGGCATTGGAGGTGTGAAAATCACTGGACACAGTGGTCTACCTGTGGGGAAAACTCCTGAATTAGCCAGACTTTTGGAGAACAGCATTTTTCCAATTTTACTAAAAACTGAACAAGAAAATTTATTTGAAGAAGTAGCCACTGATGCCCCCGCCCACAGTAATCATGGTTATACTCCTGACAAAATGTATTGCATCTTGAGCTTGCTTAATGAACTTTGTTAATTAATATATTACTGAAGGAAAGTAATTAGTCAAAAAAAATTCTGCCTATGCACACCTCCTACCTCTGGTCTACCAACGCTGAAAATCTTGAAGGGTTACCACTTTTAGTTGCAAAGTTATGCTTCACACAAAGTTGTATTGTATCTTGAGCTTGCTTAATGAACTTTATTAATTAATTAATCAATGAAAGTAATTAGCCACGCAAAACAGTGCCTATGCACACCTACTACCTAAGGTCTATAAGCCATAAAAATTTCAAAGGGTTGGTATTAATAATTTAGAAAATATGGCCCGGACAAATCTTGAGCTTGCTTAACGAACTTTGTTAATTAATCAATTAATGAAAGTAATTAGCCACACAAGACAATGCCTATGCACATCTACTACCTAAGGTCTAGCAACCATAAAAAATTCAAAGGGATAGGATTTATGGTTGAGAAGATATGGCCCGGACAAAATTTGTATTGTAGCTTGAGCTTGCTTAACGAACTTTGTTAATTAATTAAATAATGGAAGTAATTAGCCACAGAAAACAATGCCTATGCACACCTACTACCTAAGGTCTACCCACCATAAAAAATTCAAAGGGCTAGCATTAATAGTTTAGAAGATATGGCCCGGACAAAATTTGTCTTGCTTAACAAACTTTGTTAATTAATTAATTAATGCAAGTAATTAGCCACACAAAACAATGCCTATGCACACCTACTACCTAAGGTCTACCCACCATAAAAAATTCGAAGAGGTAGCATTAATAATGTAGAAGATATGGGCCGGACAAAATTTGTTTCGGACAGACGGAGGGACGACAGGACGGATGGACACACGGACGGTG
This sequence comes from Hermodice carunculata, assembly GCA_964020975.1. Lineage (NCBI taxonomy): Eukaryota > Metazoa > Annelida > Polychaeta > Eunicida > Amphinomidae > Hermodice > Hermodice carunculata. The sequence goes on along the minus strand of OZ026615.1, from coordinate 88,401,859 downwards.
CCCATTACCATATCCCCTCCCCCACTTCGTGGGCGGGGGATGAAAATTCACGGGTGTGTGACCATTTGAATAAAATCAACCCAGACCCACCTTGAGTACATTCCAAGCAAGTTTGAAGTGAATCTGGCTGATGCTTTTGGAGAACAAAAAAAAAAGGTAATTACCATTACAATCCCTACTGATTTGTCTAGTTATCAATAGGAATGTATGCATCAACTAACAGGTACCCACATTGAAAAAAAATCGTTAAAAATCAGGGTTCTGCATTATCACCACCTCGTTATGAATTTTATTTGACCCTTCCACAAGGTACATTTCCAAAAAGTTTCAGAACAGTGATGGTTCTGGAGAAGAGGTCGAAAATAGTTTTAATACACAAAAATTAGAGACATTTGTTTGTTTTCTTAAATCGCAGCATCACTCTTGAACATATAAAGGTCTATGGTTTACCAGGAAGTGTCCCTATGCAATTTCAAAACCACTGGCCATGCGGTTTTGGCAAAGATTTTAAAGATTTTGTCAAAAAATAACAAAACAATTCATAAAAATACAAAAATCATTGGAGCAAGACCATTTGAACAATTCCCAACAAAGCCACAAAAGCTATATCCCTGCCAAATTTTACGCAAATCTGGGTAACAGCTTTGAAGAAGTCGAACATGTGCACAAGCACTGCAATCCCCATTGACTTACATAATAATCAACAGGAATGTGTGCATTAACCACAAGTACGGAAATGAAAAACTGCTTAAAAAGCAGGCATCCACAACAACACCTGGGGAACAAATTTGTTTGACCCTTCAACCAGCTATATTTCCACCAAATTTCAGAAAAATTTACGCAACGTTTTCGGAGAAAAAAAAAGTTTAAAATATAAAACAAGAGGGCTGTGTGAGATGCCCATGCTCAGCTGATCTTGACATTCATCACACTTGTGGCTCTATGAACTTGGGAAAGGATCAAGGTCACCCATGTTCTGAGTAAGTCTGACCTTTACAGAAGAACACTAACATGTGCAACATCAAGGTTCAAGTAGATCTCAAGTTATAATGAAGAGTAAAATTCATATATGTTGCACTGTGACCCCAGAAACGAGGTCAAGGTCATTCTTGTACTGTCTAAGCATGACCTTTATACAGAAACATTAACATGTGCAGCATGACAGTACTAACTCAAAACAGATCTCAAGTTATCAAGCAAACAGTGAATTTCGTGTCAGTTTTCCTGTGAATTAGCATTAGAATGCCCATTGACTTACACAGTAATCAATAGGAAAGCTGCATTGACCGATAAGTACCCGAATTGAAAATCCTTAAAAATCAGGAATCCGCAGGATTCCCACATAGCGTACAACTTTGTTTGACCCTTCGACAAGAACATATTCATCACATTTCAGCTTAATCTGAGTGATGGTTCTCAGAACAAGTGAAAAATAGCAAAACCATACAAAAAAATCATTAAAAAATAAGAAAAAAATGCAGCGCCACCTGGTGAACAAATTGGGAACTAGGTGTCCCTGGGAGTGTCTATGTATGATATCAAAGCAATTGGGTAAGTGGCTTCAGAGGAGAGGAGCTTATAAGGTTTGCCCCAAAAAAGGACAAAAAAAATTAATAAAAAATCCAAAAATCAATAGAGCATAACTATTTGAACAAACTTGGCAGAGATCCACCCAATGCACATCCCCACCATGTTTGCAGTAAATCTGGCTAAAATTATTCAAGTTATAACCATTACAAGAAATTCCCATGTTAAACTTTCTTATTAAAACTTTTGTAAAGATTTTTGCAAAAAAATCATTAAAAAAATCCAAAAATGATTGATTGGAACATGACCATTGGAACAAACTTGGTAGACACCCACCCAAGGTATATCCCCATCAAGTTTGAAGTAAATCTGGATGACGGTTTTGGAGAAGAGGTCGAAAATGTAAATTAGCATCAGAATGCCCACTGACTTCCATGGTAATCAGTAGGAAAGGTGCATTTACCGAAAAGAAGCCGAATTGAAAAAATCGTTAAACACTAGGAATCCACAGCATTCCCACATAGAAAACGACATTGTTTCACCTTCCACAAGGAACATATCCACCACGTTTTAGCTCAATCTAAGTGACGGTTCTGGCAAAGAAGTCGAGAATAGCTATAACACAAAAAAAACATAAAAAATTAGCAAAAATTTGCAGTGCCACCTGGTGAAAAAATTAAGAACTAGGAGTCCCTAGGTGCCTACCTGTGTGATATCACAGCAATTGGGTAAGCAGTTTCGGAGAAGATTTTTTAACATTTGTCCAAAAGAGGACAAAAAATTCATTAAAAATCCAAAAATCACTGGAGCATGACCATTTGTACAAACCTCGTAGAAACCCACACAAGGTACTTTGCCACCAAGTTTGAAGTTAATCCTGATGACGGTCTTGGAGAAGGAGTCGAAAATATGAATTAGCATTAGAATGTCCATTGACTTCCATAGTAATCAATAGGAAAGCTGCATTGACAGACAAGTACCCCAACTGAAAAAATCGTTAAAAATTAGGAATCGGCAGAATTCCCACATAGTGAATAACCTTGTTTGACCCTTCTACAAAGAACATATCCACCATGTTTCAGCTTAATCTGAGTGACGGTTCTGGAGAAGAAGTCGAAAATAGCTATAACACACAATAAATCATAAAAAATAGAAAAAAAATTGCTGCGCCACTTGGTGAACAAATTAAGAACTAAGAGTACCAGGGAGTGTTTTTGTGTGATATCAAAGCAATTGGGTGAGCGGTTCCGGAGAAGAAGATTTTTCAAGATTTGCCCCAAAAAAGAACAAAAAAATTCATTTAAAATCCAAAAATCACTGGACCATGACCATTTGAACAAACTTGGTAGAGACCCATCCAAGGCACATCTCCACCAAGTTTGAAGTGGATCTGGCTGACGGTTTTTGAGAAGAAGTTGAAAATGTGAATTGTGAACGGACGACGGAAGACAGACGGATGCTTCACCCTCCTAAATGCTCAGCTGAATTATCAGCTAAGCTAAAAACATACAAAAATTCGCAAAACAAGAGACAGAAGCCACAGCACCCCTGGTGACCACATTAAGGTCTAGTGGCCCCATAAGTGTCCTTATGCAATTTCAAAGCAATTTGCAAAGTGGTTTCTGAGAAAATGATTTGATTTTGCCTAAAAATGAACCAAAAATTCGTGTAAAATCCCCAAATCACTGGAACATGACCATTAGAATAATTCTGGAAGAGTCTCACTCAAGGTAGACCCACACTAACCTTGAGGATCTGGTCCAACGGTTTTGAAGAAGTCGAAAATGGAAAATGGGAACCGACGATGACGACGGGCGACTGATCAGATAAGCTCAGCTGACTGACATGTCAGTTGAGCTAAAAAACCCACATCATTGGAGTGTGACCATTTGAACAAATTCATTAAATACCAACCAAAGGTACATCCCCACCAAGTTTGAACCGAATGTGGCAGACGTTAATGTGAGTTATCTGTGCAGTCCTCATTGGCTATATTTGAATCTACAGGAATGCATGCATCACCCAATAAGTTCCCAAACTGAAAAAAATCGACAATAATCCTGGATCTACAGAAATGCCACCTGGTAAAAAAAGTCTGTTTTACTGCGCCACAATGAGCATTTCCAACAAATTTTAGCATAATATGAGTGACTCTTTTGGAGAAAAATCTAAAAATGGGGGGGGGGGGGGATAATCATTCAAACTAAGGCTGAAATCGTAAATAACGCTCCCACATCAGCTTTCAGTATCCTTATATAGGACAGGCTCCAGTCTTTTGCTGAAATTGCCACATTATATTTTCGGAAAAATAAATGCTGGTACTCCACCAGCATTTATTTTTTCGACAAGTCTAAAATTCGTCTTAGACGGAAACACTTTGGAAACTATCTATATTTCTTTTGTCAGGCCTATACTTGAATATGGTAGTCCGGTGTGGAGTGGCTGTACAGCATCTGACGAGGAAAAGCTCGAAAATGCTCAATTGAATGCAGCCCGTATTGTAACCGGTGCAATGCATGGGACAAGCAACGCTAAGCTCTATGAAGAAATTGGCTGGCTGACTTTGCCTGAACGCAGGGAAGCAGCAAAATTAACTTTTATGTATAAATTGGTGAACAAGCTTGTGCCCGAATCTCTATTATTAAAATACGACTGATATTCGAACATATGACACTCGACAACAATTCAATTTTCCCCCATTTTAGGGCCTGGACAGAACTATTTGACAAATCTTATTTTCCATCAACTATTCGACTTTGGAATCAGCTGCCTCTGGATATTCAAAACTCGACATCTATCCAGATTTTCAAATAGAAGATAGCTAGACAAATAATACGTCCCACTAAGTTTCCTGAATTGTATAACATTGGAAATAGAGTTCTAGCTATCCAACACACGCGCCTGCGCTTAGACGCTAGTCCTTGAAATTCACATCTTTTTACGATTGGAGTGAAGGACACTCCTGAATGCTCATGTGGTTCACCTCGAGAGGATACTTGGCATTTCTTCTTCTCATGTCCAAAGTTTACGGAACTGCGTTCCCAGTTACATACCAAAATTGCCCCTTTTGCTTCTTTCACTTTACACACTTTGCTATGCGGCTCGCTGCAATGTTCTTTTTCCGAAAACACTATCATTTTTTTTTTTTTTTTTTTGGCTGTACACGAATATATACATGCCACCGGGCCCTTCAGTACTGTGGGTATTGGCTGATTTCGTTTAGGTTACCTAGCCTGTGCGTGATGGCGACAGCGTAGCGTTTGTATGCTATGACGGGGGATCCGAGGGTTTTCGAATCCCTTCCCGCGGTTGGGTGCGTTCAGCCCTGCAGCCTGCCCTTCAACCCTCAGGAGTTAACTCATGATTATCCTGTGCTCTGCTGACCAGAATCTGCTTTTACAATATTGCAATGCATACACTGTAGTCTGTATAGCTATATACATGCTCAGTGGTAACACTCAAGCATCGGTATTTGCGAAGGAGTCGAACTTGTAAATGCAATAGTGCAATAAATGCACTTCTGTTGTCATATATACATGTGCAGTGGCAGTACTTACTTAGTCGCAAAGTTTGATATCCCATAACTTTGTCAAAAGTTAACATATCCACATTATTTTCGCAAACATTTATTGTCTAAAGGCCAACTATATTCTGAAAAAAATTGAGCAATTCTGTCACCGTTCTGAAGAAGACGTCGAAAATAGCCTTAACACATAAAAGTTCACAAAAAATAGGAAAAAAATCACGGTGTCATCTGGTGGCCAAAATAAGAACTAGTTGACCCCAGGTGACCATATGTGCAATATCAAAGCAATTGGCCAAGTATTTCTTCAAGTGAAGAATTTTTTTATTTTCCAAAAAATAAATTCAAAAATTCAAAATAATAGATAAATTATTTCATCACCATCTCCTTCCCAAGCTTCGTAGAGGTCCACCTGGGCAACATCCATGTGCAAAATCAAAACATTCCATGCAACGGTTTTTGAGAAGAAGATTAAAATGTAAAAAGTCTAACAACAGACTGATGGACGGACGACGGACACAAACGAATTCTACTTGTCAGTCAGCAGGGCTAAAAATGTCAGTGTGTGATGAAGAAGTTGAAGTGATCATGTTGAATGAGACATGTTTTCAAAAACAATATAAGGGATTCTTTGCATTTTATAAATGAAAATGTTGCCTATAAACTTGGGCTATGTGGAAGTTGAAATACATGTTGGGCATTATAAGTAAAATTTACGTCATACCAAGTATATTTTTGTATATTCACACATCCTACAGCTTGCTCGAAACCTTTCCCCGCATTCTTTAAATACCGTTGCTGCAATACAGATGTACACTGAACTTACTTTGCAATACGACACTAAGAAGAACCAGGATAGTCCTAGAATAGATAACTATTAACAAATATATCTGTACGGGTTAAAGGAGTCCAAGCAATAACCATGCAGTCACTATAAATATAACAACGTTATTTACCAGAATTTTAGGCGGACCCATAAGGCTATCAAACCGTGAAAGAAGAAAACTATATGATCAAACAAACTCGTTATTTACCAGAATTTAAGCGGACCCATAAGGCTATCAAACCGTGAAAGAAGAAAAATATATGATCAAACATTGTGATCCTGTCACACCTGGCCAAAATACTGGCATTTCTAAATTGCCTCTGCCGTCTTCTTTCTGGTCAAGTACAACATTAACGTCATACAGTACCAACTTCAATATGCATGGAAAACTGATAACCAGTTTATACAAGGTCAACATTGATAACCAAGACTGCGGTACTGTGGAGGTTTTAGCATTTATTACATTCCTGTGTTTTTTAATCAGGGCTATTTAGACTACACCAACATATTATTATTTGTCTATTAAAGATACTTTGATTTGTGCATAGTTGAAACATTTGGGGATCAGTAATGATTTAGTAAAGGATCTTGTACTGTTGTGTTGGTGAAAAGTTGATTATCGGCACCCACCCACCCAACCCTCAACATAACCCTTCAAAAGTTGATAGGCCTCTTTCATACTGAAGAGTGGAAGATAGCACAGGTCAGTGACTCGCGTTTCAAATGTCAACCCTATTACCCCAATTCTGAATTTTAAAATATCGGGTTCGTTGCGTAACTGTGCAGACATATCCTTGTTATTTTATTTGGAATATAAACCTGTCTTTGGTTGCAAATGGAGTTGATATTCTATAGTTGCATGTGGAACTTGAGATACCGGTCGACTGTTTCTGTAAACAAATTACTTTTACCATCTGACAGTGAAACATGCCCTTCCCTGCATACCCATCAAAAAGTCAAGTAACTCCCGGTGGTTTAAATCCTATGACAAACGTAAATAATATCACATAATTGTGGTGTCCTCTTGACAGTGTCATGCACCCGATCAAAGGGCCACTTCGACGATAAACATGAAATGCGCAAGCGCCCTTCTGTTTCTATTTGTTTAAAAAAAAATGAACTCATAATCCACCTCAAAGCGAAATTATATTACAGCATGTGCAGTACAAATTAAATGTATGCCAACATGCACTAATGCAGACTTGTGTGTATCAAAAAATTTTTTTAAAAATTAAAAAAATTAAACACACATACAAAAACGCAACCGTCTGATCTCAAGTGCAATTTTCACCAGCATTGCGGTTTTGATTATGAAAAACAAGTCGAATGCTGTAATCACTTTTCTTGCAACTGACAGCCCCCCACCCCCTCCCCCACCCCCACCCACCCACACACGGTATTATTTTTCTTAGAGTCTGAACAGACACGGAATAATATAAAGCGTTGGTTTTTATGTTTTTACAGTCGGGGTCAAACACATCCTTGGCATGAGGGCAAACATATTATCATAATCAAGTGATCGAGCCTGCATTCGACAGGAAGTTCTTTCACATGATAAAGCAACAGCATACCGATTAACCCTTAACCACTCACTGATTACACACCAAAACGATCAGCCTACTCATTTATGACTTGTCATGAAAACCCCCTCGTAAAACATCATTCAGATGAAGCACGCACCATATTAATACAAACACAACATGTGTAAGTTACATTGGAATCTAATGTAACTTTAATTGGTCAACAGCAACTGCAATCCTAAAATCCGTGTTCTATTTCAATTGCTTTTTTTAAATTTTGTGCTGTCATAGGAGAAAGAAAGATAATGAAATGTCAGACAAATTTGCCTTTAAGTAAGTAAAAAAGAAAGAAAGAAAGAAAGAAAGAAAGAAAGAAAGAAAGAAAGAAAGAAAGAAAGAAAGAAAGAAAGAAAGAAAGAAAGAAAGAAAGAAAGAAAGAACGAACGAACGAACCCTGGGTACCTTAGGCATCCAAAAGAAAAGCTGATCATTGAATCCTCATGGCCGTATAAGAGTTTTTAAAGGCACACAGTGCATTATTGTTCTCTCGATATATTTCAAACATGTCAAAGTAGTGCTGTCACGAAAAGTAAGACTCCAGAAAACTGAACACGGTGTTCATTGTGTATATGTAGGCTTACTCAAGTTTGATGTAGTTTTTACTATTGATTGCCGAATATGACGGAGAAATAGATGAACTTCAGTTGATTGTGATTCCACATCTTGAAGGCTGAAAACACAGCCTGTGCCCAGCTGACAATATTCTTGGCAAAAGCAAAACCTCACAGATATCAATCGGAAAACTTGTACATAAAACGACAATGACCTCGACCATTGGACTCAATTATTTTAAGGCAACCTGAGATGTATTCCCATTTCTCTGCGGGACATGTAGTGGCCAGGGAGACAATTGATACCCATGCAGTTGGACTTCGCGCATAAAGTCAAGGTCACTTGTAGTTGTGGGCGATCATAACTTTACCTTCACAGAAGACCATCAATAAAAGCAAGGTCTAAGTCACGGCTCAAAATGGCTGGAGTCTAATGTGGAAACGAAGTTAACTTACGTTACCCCATGATATCAAGAACTAAATTTAAGTCACCCAAATGCGATGAAAACCTAGCCTTGATGGAGGACCATCATCTTGTGGGTTTCGATGTTCTCCCTTAAGTAGACCTCAAGTTGCTAAGTCAATAATGCACCTAAACGCAAGTGATTGCCCTTATAGTCTTGCGAATCTGGTCACTGTCGTCCATACATAATAACATCCACTAATGCAATATCAAAGTTCGAGCTTAAATGATTCTCAAATTCTCACTCGAACACTAAATGCACTTCCCTCAAATATCCTCTGACCATGATCAATGTCATCCTTGTGAAATTTCAACCTGACTCTTAAAAAATACCATCAAGTGATCAACAATAAAGTCCTTGCTTGAATAGTTCTTGAGTTATCATCCTGAAAGTGAAACAAAATTCACAAAGGTTAAACTGTGCCCTTGAGAATAAGGTCAGGGTCACTCAGAGGATATCACCCTAGGAGGAATTGCAATCTAATCTACATACAGGAATATAATAATGTCACAAGCAGATCTACAGTTATGGTGCAAAAACTAAAGCTTTTGCCACTAATAATAATAATAATAATAATAATAATAATAATAATAATAATAATAATAATAATAATAATAACAACAATAATAATAATAAAAATCATAATAATAACGACGATGATGATAATGATGATAATAATAATAAATAAAATAAAAAAATCACTGGAGCCTGACAATTTGAAGAAACCAGAATACAGTATTTTCACTTTTTGTTAACACTGTAAACTCAGGCTTTTTGTAGATCCTTCTCAGATATTGACCGCTGCTATATATTTTTCAAGTAGTTTTGGGTTGACAAATTTCATTTTGTTTTGGACAATTACAACTCTATCGCATATGTACCTACAAACATAGAATACCTTGCGCTAGCCCAAAGTACGTTTCCCTGGGACTTTTCCCCGAACTAAGAGAGCAAACCATTAAAAAACACACTTACATTAAGTCAAACTACAATAAAGTCACAAAAGATGTGTCTGTCATCACCGTATCCACTCCGCATGTGTGCTGACACTCTCAGCCCGTTGTCGTTGACAGTTGAAGTGTTTACAAACTAATGCACACTCATAATAAAATTTAATATAAAACTTTATTTCGCATTTCACTGTTATAAAAATAACGCTCAGTGTCACTGGTTTTCTATTAAACCCACCGAATACTTGTCACTTTCTCCGGATTTTCTTCTTCTTTTTTTTTTTTTTTAATTTCATAGTATTTGTGCAACAGTATACAAATACATCTCGTGTTGTGATTCTGATATACATGTATTTTTCAGTGTGATCTTGACAAGAGTGACAACTGTATTTGTGGCCTCAATGTTCTCAGTCATTAAAAGCTATCATCCATGTACTATCATTCGATAAAATAAGGGAGGTCACAGCCGATATTAATATACAACCTGAGACCAGTCTCAGATTCAACTCGATACACAATTCACCGTACATGCTCTGCTGGCTGGGGTTGTGGTTTCCCACGATTCGTGGACAGCATGTTAATAAACTACATATGTATCGGAGAAAAAAAAAAAACTCCCCAGCTTGTTCATTGTAACTTATCCCACGGAGTACATGTGACTGTTGACTGCTGCGCGACATGATAAGTTCAATGGCTTCACTTTTGCAGGCAACTCAGTAGACAGCAAACGGTACTTTAAAACATGTTTCGTCTGTTTCCTTTGGGTTTCACCTGATTTTTTATTTGAATGAGAATACCAGAAAATCTGCCAGCTACTATGACACAAGTCGAGCTGGTTGGTGCGCAGTAGGCCATCAGTTCCCATGCCATCTGTTGACTCACTTAAATAACGTGGCCGGGTAAGGGTTAACGGCTCTGCCATTAACACTTGATGGCTGTAACCGTTTCACTTTTCTCCATAGTTGGTGTAGTAAAGAAACACCTGTCAAAACATTTGTTCCGTTGCATATGGTAAGCAATATGAATTCACAAGCCTATCTCGCACAACTTGACGCGACCATCTAACAAACTACACATCGTTACCTTGTGCTATCAAAATTCATGAAAATATTGACCTTGGCTCACAGCAAACTTTAAGTGCTTTCACATCAGGCAAGGGTCGATGGGCTCCTGACAGCAGGAGCTATGTGAATTCTGGATATTAAAACAAGTGCCATGACTGAACACACCACTTGTAGCAGACTTTATGGTCTCAAGAAGTACACAACCTTGATACAGTGCCTGAGAAGACTAAACATTTCAGAATGAGCGACCTGGGCCAAGTCACTTGCCATTTCGCCTGGCAGGTGGCAGCGACTGTGGGAAAGGAAGCTGTATGTTGCATATGGTGCCGTTAGTAACTTAGGGTTGGTATCTAACTTCTTGCAAGCAGAGTCACCTGGTGGGTAACCAAATCCAGCCTCACTGATTGGCTACTGGTTGTCCACCGGAAGTGGTGGCACATGCAATTTATCTCCCCATGCATCCTCCACTATGCAAACTACATATAGGCCTGGACGTACAGTGAATAATCTTTCTCTTCATTCATACATATTTATCCTTTATTCTGAACTATGAAAAACGTATGCCTGGCGTGCTTATTATTTTATCTTTTTCATTTCACTTAATTTTAAGCAAATATATTATGTGTGTATATTAGTCACGTGTATAGTTGACAATGTAAGTAGCTTTCATGTATTCTTTCATGTACTGACGCACCGTAGGTCCTGCCCTGCCTGCGGTGCCCCCGTTGTAAAGGTGCAGTATCAGAAATAAATTATCAAAATTATATATGCGTCAAGCATGATTACCTTTTGAAATTTGAATTGGCCACTACAGAACTGCCAAAAACACGCGCAAACAACTTTCCTGGTCCAATTATCTCGAAAAAACTCTTTATGATTCACTAGCAAATTCATTGAGCTGTCTTAAATTTCCAGCAGGTGGTTGAGCTATCTTAAATTTCCAGCAGTTGGTTGTGAACATAGCAATGAACTTTTGAAATTTGAATTGGCCACTATAGAACTGCCAAAAACCACGCGCAAACAACTCTCCTGGTCCAATTATCTGGAAAAAAAAACTCTTTATGATTCACTAGCAAATTCATTGAGCTATCTTAAATTTCCAGCAGTTGGTTGTGAACATAGCAATGCCACAATACCCTATCAGAAAGGTTGTATTCAAAACTCACAAACGGAATCAGCAGTCAGAGACCTATTATACCATGCAGGGATGTGGCAAGAGACTTTCCACATCCCTGCATCATGCAACGAGAGTCATCGATAACAACACGTCTGCATTGTGTATTCAATGCAACTAAAATCGTGATTATCACGGTTATCAAAATCAATTATTTACACTTATCATGGGCGCCTTAGTCCATAAACTGATGTAACACCAAAAATATAATAAAACTGACACAAACCTGTAAAGCTCCAACGTCTCCTAGTGTCTATTTACAATGGTGTTTCCATGAACACCAAACACGACAAGTTCACATTCAACATCTATCTGCCAAATCCCTCATCTTATCGCTCACATATATTTATACAAATGACGTGTAATTTGAATCCCACATTATAATAAGTATGCTCATGCCGGTAGCACACTGACCGGATCCCTACCTCGCTTAAATTGGTCACATATAACCTCATGTTTCATAATTAATTGGAGAGCAGCAGGAGCAAATTATCATGCCTTTTTGAATACTTGTGGTCATTAGCAACATTTTCTGCTACCAGAAACCTAAATTAGCATTATTAATCACCGCGGAACGGCAACGAGTGGGATTTTCTACCCTCGCAATTTTTTCTGTCTGTTGACCCAGGACGTAAAAGTTAAAAGGTCTCGTGTATATTCTGTAATCTGGCCATTCGTTCAGCAAAATGAAAGTATCCTACATCAGTAAATTATATTGAAATTGATGCGTTCTCTAAAACATGGCGCTATCTCATTTTATCAAAATGCGCAAACAAGAGACCACTTTCGAATTCTGCATGTTGTGAATTTTTTCTTTTGGTTTTGTTTGTTTGTCTGTTTAGCTTTTTATTTTTTTATTTTTTTGTATTTTAGTGTTTTTTCATTTAAAAAAAGCATCAATATATCCTTCACAGAATAACCCCACAAACATGTAAAATATTCGCGTTCCCGCTGCAATTCTGAATAGACATTGAACAGTAACATTTAAACGGCCATGTCACGCCATTTTTAAGACCTTGCATTTGGCGACGGAGTCTATCCTGCGTGTATCAGTATAGTCTGAATTTTTTCTACATACCTAAATCTGGAATAAGAAATCTAACCCATTAATAACTGCAAACAAAATAACAGATTCTGGTCATATATCATTGTACAGAATGAATGTTGCCGTTCATGTTTCAGGGCTTCAGCTCCTTTGTGTGTATCATTGTGAACCATCGACTTGTAATATTCAGAATTTAAAAAAATCACCCTGCGATGGCTCTACAATTTCTGGGCCTGAGAGGCGGAGGTGATTCGATACAATTGAATTATATAGCGAGGTCGCAAAGCGACTGGGGGGGGGGGGGGGGGAGGGGGAGGAGGCTATCCCCTCCCCATGGTAGGAACTTCCGCAATATATAAGAGAAAATGGATTCCCTGGCGCATTCCGACGGTCAAACTTATCTTATAAGAAAACACAAGAACTTAGAATAATATACTTGATAAAATATTAAATATCAACCATGATTATATATATATATATATATATGTATGTATGTATGTATGTATGTATGTATGTATGTATGTATGTGTGTGTGTGTGTGTGTGTGTGTGTGTGTGTGTGTGTGTGTGTGTGTGTGTGTGTGTGTGTGTGTGTGTGTGTAATTTGGTGTCATTTTTTGTATCAATCTGAACAAACAGAACTACCATACGTGCACTCGAACAATATTTACTGAAGTAATCTTATTATCAAGAAAAAAAAAACTTTAGAAACAACCAAGCATGCAGCTTTTGTGTGACTTGCAGCACAGGGCATTGCCCATATTAGGACTACTTGTACACAAATTGGCAATACAATGATAAAAACTTAAATATATCCCAATTGTCAACATAACAAATAACAGGAATTTCAAAATTAGAATCTTCAACGGGTGTAGTTTTCTTTTTTGACCCATTTCTTGCAAATTGTCCTCAGCTGAGGCACCACAATGACAAAATGGCATTCAACTTAACCCATCCACTACAAGTTATTGTTGAACTGGCCACAGTTTCCGATTGACCACCGCCATCGCATTCTGAAACTAGGCCTATATACTTTCATAAGGCCTACAGAGTTTCAGATTGGAAAGAATCTGATGCCATAACTGTAATCACGTTATAAGGTTATTTTAGCTCAGCTGACTTCTTTGTGTATGTATGTATTTATTGTGTTTGTGTCTTTTTGCTCAGAACCACTTCCCAGCAGTCATTACCTTATTCCGCAGTCCAAACTCTTTACTCTTCATAATCTAAAATGTCACTGTCTAACCTATATATATATGGAAGTACTATTGTCCATATTGCACACGTTCTTCTGTAGAATTTTCACATAGGCTGTATTAGCCCAAATAAATTGAAGGGTATGTGAATATACAATTATGATATATAATATATATATATATATATATATACATATATATATATATATATATATATATATATATATGTATATATATATATATATATATATATATATATATATATATATATATATATATATATATATATATATATATATATATATATATATATATCATTTGTTTGCTGTGTAGCTTCTGGGGGGTGTTTCGTCCTGTGGTCAGTTTATGGCATTTATCCAGATGAGCCCTGGTCAAAATTCTATTCACCAGCAGGGCAATAGAAGTCACCGGCTGCAGTAGATTTGAAAGGGGGGGGGGGCATCTATTTGGGGATTGCTCAAGCGGGCAGTTCATGGTCAGACTGCACTTACCTTTTCCAGTAAAGTAAAATGAAACTCTCAAAGACAGAAACACATTTTATTAACAATATTTTTTTTAAATATACAAAACCTGACTTGAAAAATGCAAATGAAATAAAACACAAACAAAAATTTTGTTTAAAACCCCCGACCTGTAGCAGGTCTATACTTCGCCTGGACTAAATACTCGGCGTATACTTGCGTGGTTTATATATCTATTTACAAGTACCCATCTGTACGAGTCTATATTAATAGGATTTCCGTGTTTGGCGTATGTGTGCCAGGTAAGGAACGCTGATGAACATTCGCTAAAAAACGCTGATGACCGAACACTCATCATATCACGGAAACTATAAACTGTACGATGATTCCCCGTTTCGTTTACATTTAATGAAGCGAAGTGTGAAGTGTGCCATACGCGTAAAGTTTTGCTAATAGAAATGCGGAATAAACACAAGAGTATTATGGAGTATGCCTTGATCACGGTGTGCCTGGTGCAGTCATCTTCAGTTTTATAATCAAAACAAAAACGGACGTTTCATTCTTGATCTATAGCATGTCACTTTTATCATCATGCTGATAATGTGGATGCTAAACTTTATCATTACGGGAGAATGGGTACCATGAAATGATGCCCGCGAAACACCCACCTAGTCTCCAAACGACAGGTAAAGGATTTGCCCGTCCTGGTCCAAATGAGAAAGAAATAAGCATTAAAAGTAACACATCTGACTACTACCATGTTCCTCCCCGTCTGAGCCCCACAGAGTTCAGCAGGGCACCGGAGTATTATGTTTTTTTCCTCACTGGCATGCTCCCAATCTTGATTGCTGTGCCAAAGGTCGGGCAGGAGTCCCGTTGGCTGATGAAAAAGTCAGGCCGGGTCAGGGATGACAATACCCGTGTGTTCAGCAATCCCCTCTCTCTCTCTCTCTCTCTCTCTCTCTCTCTCTCTCTCTCTCTCTCTCTCTCTCTCTCACGCACGCACGC
The DNA here is from genome assembly GCA_964020975.1 of Hermodice carunculata. Lineage (NCBI taxonomy): Eukaryota > Metazoa > Annelida > Polychaeta > Eunicida > Amphinomidae > Hermodice > Hermodice carunculata. The sequence continues at coordinate 88,386,470 of OZ026615.1, read as the reverse complement.
ACGCACGCACGCACGCACGCACACACACACACAATACAACGGGTTCCAATAGGACCTTCACACACCGAACACGAAGCGACGACTACACGGCAGCTCTTTCGAACAATATACCTACACGGAACAGTATTTCAGGCCAAAACTCTTACCACAGCTGGAGCCAGTGTAGGTTCTAAACCACGTCATTTCAAGTGGGGTGCACATGGAAACTCTTGACCAGACAATGGATGAAAATACTTTATCGAGCAAATTACTTAAAAGAAGGCCCATTTTGTAAACCACACTTTTCATCCTGATACTATAACAGTCCAAAATGATTCGGCAGGAACACAATCACTGACTTGGTATATTCTATTTTTTTTTTTTTTTTTAACTTTACCAACACTGGAACTGACATTACAGGGTCGAAAAACAAACGCTCATGCAGGCAGACTTGGTCCCTTCTCCAAGCCCAGTCCTATAAAACCACAAGGATGCACAGCCTGAATGGCCGTACACTCACAGATTATGTTGCTAAATTGTGTATGTGATTTAAGCCACAATCAAAATAAACGACTCTTTCAGCGTGGTTGGCAGCACATTGCACCCAATTGATCTGCGTAACGCTGTCAAGTATTTTCATGCACATAATCCTCAGATTTTTCAAGTCGCTGTCTTGCCTCTTTGCGCACTGTCCACGATCGGTTTTCGCCTCCCGGGAAGTACCCATTTCGACATTTACCATCCAGATGTATTGGTGGTCGTCAGAGGTAACTGGGACATTCAAAACTGAATTCGTATTTTCGCTGCAGGTGTCACCCTTGAGTTTCTCTGGAGGGGCTCAGTGAATTACATGTCTATCTATCTGGAAATTTCCCTGTGCATAAGAAGGTTTTGGAAAATGCGATAGAGTTTGAGAAATAATACAGGCTGACCAACTGTCAGCATCGTTTTAAAATTCCGGAAAAGACACAGGCCTTGCTGTTCTTAAAATGAGGTAATGCTTTTAGAATCTCATCATTATTTATTTGTAAATTTAGCTCATTGAAAATAAGATGCTTATTGGCAGTAAAATTGTCGTCCATAAGTTCTCAGGATAAATTTGCTTTGACTTTTGAGAAAATTGGTAACCCACTGATTTCTTGAGACAAGGTTAATTCCGGTTTCAGTATTACTTTTCTTCAGTTTCCAAAACGTCTGAAGGAAGTTTATCATATAAAGATTCAAGATGACACAAAATTGTTTAACTTTTGTATTTTCTCCTCGGGCCATTTAAACCTTGAAGCAAATGGGTATAACGGGTCGTCTTGTATGCAAGTACCCACAGACATCATTTTATTTTTGGAATGTCTATATTCATGATAAAGCGAATCGACGGTTATTTCTGAGTGGCACGCTAGAGGACTTGGCTCACTTGTCATCAATGGATCGACTCCTTTTATATTTTACACTCGCTCCATCAGTGGCACAGATGACGATATCGGTATGTCTATTGCTGATAATATCACCAATAGTGAACATTTATGAGACTCCGAAGTATTCAAATAATCCAGTGCCTGTGAAACAGCAGTAGATGGTAGTAACTATAGAGATTTTGCTGGAAATAGCAAACTGGGAACGTAATTTTGCGGCACCTTAAACAGACTCTGTCTTCTTGTTGAGACTCGTGATTTGAGAATGCCCCTGTCCCTTACAGTTTTTGTTGAAAAAAAAAGTTAATATATAAGCTGCCAATCAGTAATTATTTGTTGCTTCGTCGATTTCAAAGCCACGTTTGATTGCCAAAGAACACTTTAGTTTTTAAATCATTAACCTTGGGTATTTGTGGGAATTTCTTCAATGTTATTAGTAATATTTATGAAAACATCGAATGCTGTGAAGTGCAATTCTGGTTGTAGTGATCATTCGAATGGCTCTTCTGTGAGTGTAAAACCTGGGTTTGTATTAAGGCCCTTGCTTTTGAACTATTTCGCATGTCATTTGCCCCCAATTTCTCCCGACAGCTGTGAGCCTGTTAGCCCTTGCCATACAAGATCAGTTGTCTTGTGTACAGTGATGGTGACCTCGTTTCTGTGTCGCACTCTGGTGCTGGTCCACAAAATGAATGAAATGCTTGCTCTTAAAAATGATACCCAAAGTATTTTACAATTACTTTGATAATTAGTGTTGGTATTTGAACCGGGTGAACCAATATTGTTCCGGCAATGAGTTCAAATTGCATACATTAAAGCAATCAGAAACACCAGCTCATGGTAGTAACTCATTCGCCATGTACTAATTGTAATCGGACGCGTGAATGTACTAAATTAAGAGTAAATGTCAAGACTAGAAAAGTTGAACTCCGCAGATACAATGTCTCAAAAGTCTGCGAACTTGGTTTTTGTAAATTCTGTGAATCTGATATTGTCAAAAATGAAATGCACTTTATGTTATATTGTTATGGAAATGGGAAAAAAAGTTGTTCGATGACTTATCAATCTTTACACACTTTTATTGTGTTATAGTGAGATCGATAAATTTATTTTTCAAATCTCGTACAATTCTGGAGATTCAGAAATACTTAAACTTGTCCTTGAGACGCATGGAACTGCTGGCTAATTTGTACGACATAGTCATAGCAGTACCTTCATGTGCTGTCCCTAGGTGCCATAAAACGGCACCTTTTCTTCTTTTGACTTATCCTCTTGCGTTTACTACATGTATATTGTATATTTTGGTTGTCCAATTTTTGTATCTATTTTTACAATGTCACAGCCAAGTCTTTTTATTCATGGGTATTATTTTTTATCTGTGTATGACCCATGTCTGAATGAATTTATGCTTTCTCTGTCAATTAAATCTTCAATCTTGAAATCTTATGCCGTTTACTGGATCACGATATGATCATTCCAGAGTAGAGGAAGCTCGAGACATTTGACGGTGACTTAGTGAAACACAGCGCATTCCAGTGACACCACAGTCAGTTTCTCGCTGACAGATAGATACCTACAAGCACTAGGGAATGGGCCGACCATACGTGTGCCATATGCGTGCGCCATGCACATGGAAATACCACTCTGTATGATTCATACAACTGATGCACTACACCAACAGATCTGTTCACAACACAAGATTTTTTTCCTTTTTTGCCAGGGTAAAAAGTTGGCCAGCAGACCAGGAAGCTGATGAAGACCATCTGTTGACAGGCTCGGGGAAAACCATACAAAAAATACACGTGTACTTATTTTCATGTGAATAAATTCTCAAGTTTTTTTGGCATGTCAGGCATTGAACAAAAGTTCTTATTTCATTGTTATGGGGCACGATTCCTATTAAAATACCAATTCAGTTTGTTTTATTTGACGGTTTTGCGACATAGCGAAACCTGCAAAGATTAAAATAAAATGAACTTCAGTGGCTTTACAGTATTCTGAACGAACAAGCACACGTGTGAGAGACAGAAGAGACGAGCCTTGAAACCCGAGATTAAAAATCTGAACAGAACCAAAACAAAAAAGTTATGAGGAACCGACCCATCTTGATCACACACTCGTCGAGGTATTTTCTTCGAAGTGATGGCTTTTAGGCTACACTCAAAGGGCTGGTGCTGGGGATTGACTTCCACATTCACCTCGATGGCTCCCATAATTGCTTCGACGGAAACTCCTTTAATTTTACGTCACCATTTTTTCCATAAGATCCAATCAGCATCTTCCCTGGGCTTGTTTTGTGCCCTGTATGCCGTCAGGGTGCACTGAACAACTGTCAGAAAGATGCAAAGACTCTACCAGAGCACATTTCGTCTGCTCCCATGCAAATGCTTTTTGCAGCTTAATTAAATTAAAACGTGAGAAAAAAATGAGCAGAGGAATTCGAGAGTTCCCGGCATGTAGACGTGCGACGATTTACGCAGAGAAGACTTTCCATTCCACACGTCGAAATTTAAACTGATAACTGGCACTCGTCTTGCAACAATAGCCATACCAGGAACAAACAGTAATCATAGTAATAAGTGTAAAATATATTATGCACGAATGCAGTTAACAAAAAAGTTAATCTACTTGGTCACATGAACCTATAATAGTGAAAGAAAACACTGAACGCCAGCAAACCAACAGTATCACTTGTAATTCATCGCAACACATACAACAGCATTTACGCCGGATGTATAAACTATTCTGTTGTTACATTGCTCTTATTAACTGTCAACACCAATCCTCAAGTCAAATTTAATATATATATATATATATATATATATATATATATATATGTCGTTTGTTGACATTTTTGTCACTTTGAACCGGGTTCGATGGGAACTGAAAATATATCTCAATTTTATTTCCCTTTCCTCAGCAAAGGTTTTTTTTTTTTTTGGTTGTTGATGATGATGATGATGATGATGATGATGATGATGATGATGATGATGATGATGATGATGATGATGATGATGATGATCTTCTACTGGATATTTCAATTTAAAAAGGGGGAGGGCAAAACTCGTTCCATACAGCTGACTGCATGTTGCTGGTATGCATACAGCGTATATCTGATAAACGATATAACCTTTGACATGTAAAACGGATACAGATGTGCCGTGTCACAACCTTACCTGCAACTTATAAACACAACTACAATGTGTGGCCAAGTTTTGACAGATATTCTCTCCCAACTGCAGATTGTAAGGCGCCCACATCACAGTTGGTTTATTTTCAAATTTGGGGGTTTTTTTTAATTACATTTCATTGTACATCAAAGAAAGGGAGTAAAACCCATGTCTGCGTTTTGCACATCGTTATCTTCCGTGGGGTTTGTGTGGGAAAGGTAGGCACCAAGTCGCCTAATCAGCATATCTGCTGAACATGCTCAGCTTAGGGGTACAGAGTCCAGACTTCAACTACAAAAAGAACTGCGCTGAATGACAGCTTGCTTTACTACGGGTTTTGTTTGTGTATTTCTTATTATCAATGAACAGTATGTGAAACTTAATTTGTGCAAGAAACTGGGGCAAAAAGATGACTGGTAACCAGTGTTAATTATCAAGCTGAATGAAGAAAGGTCACTTCCTGTATCACAAGTTACCGGCATTTGATTTCATATATATGAATGAGTGAGTGAGTGAGTGAGTGAGTGAGTGAGTGAGTGAGTGAGTGTGTGTGTGTGTAATTATTTTTTCTCTCTCTTTATCAAATCACCATTGTACTCATGTGAGTACGAGTTAAGATATATATATATATATATGTGTGTGTGTGTGTGTGTGTGTGTGTGTGTGTGTGTGTGTGTGTGTGTGTGTGTGTGTGTGTGTGTGTGTGTGTTCCTTTATGTGATTCTCGCAGAAGGCAGGGACATGTCTCCTCCCCTGTATGGCTGCAGCAGCACGTTGTAATTGCACAGTCTCCTGTCATATCACCTGTAATCCATTCCCAATATTAAAAAGTCGATGTCCATCAAGCGGCTGCAGAAACCTCTGGTATTCGGGCGAAATCAGAGAGAGCTACAACTTCATTGTTTACAGTAGTCCTGCATGTGTATATGAATCATAATGCTAGTTGTGATCGTACTTACACACTGTGACACCCCCTGTTTCTCATTTCTGGCACGTTGCACTGAATCGCACTCACATCGGCTAAACCGTCAACACATGCACTGTTTACTTGTATGAATAATGATGACTTAGCCCGCATTTCTATGACAAGATCTGCCGGTCGACAAAATGGATATCTGTGAGCTGCCAACATGCCATAGCAGGGACCAAAATACAGTACGAAAAGTACACAATGAAAAAATATCTTCATTCATAACAACACTGAGGTTCGTAAGGTCACCCAATCTTTGCAAATGCGCTTTGTTCCCACTTATAATGCTCATTGGAGCGTGTCTGTGACACTGCAGTTTTTCCTACAAAGACAAGATTACCAGCAAATTACACCGCATTGTCTAAACCACCCACGGCAAAAAAAGTTTATTTTACATTGCTCTAATTAGTTAAGAATCTGGAATGTATCTTCATTTTATAATTACGCATTCCATGATGGTGTGTGAGATCCCGTTCTCTGTCCATTCATATGCCCCCATATATATATATATATATATATATATATATATATATATATATATATATATATATATATATATAGGGGCATATGAATGGACAGAGAACGGGATCTCACACACCGTATATATACATGTATATATACGGTGCAGGAGAATTTTATTAAGCTATATTCTGAGGAGCACGTGCTGGCCACACTTCTATTAAGGAGTTTTTAACCTTGGTTTTTAATTCGGAGTTTTTAGTTATTCATGACTGTCTGCTTTTTATTTTGCCTTTATTGTATTGATCTCGATGTATTGTGATTATTTCCTCGTCCGCGGGGATTTTAATAAATAATAATAATAATAATAATAATAATAATAATAATAATAATAATAATAATAATAATAATAATAATAATAATAATAATAATTATTATTATTATTATTATTATTATTATTATTATTATTATTATTATTATTATTATTATTATTATTATTATTATTATTAATATATATATATATATATATATATATGCCAATGACTCAAAAGTCAATACCTGTTTTTAGGTTACGGTCATTTTACTTTCCATTTCATTTTGGCACTTCAAAGAAAACATTGATCTTTGAACATAATATATTCTTACCTTGGTTTAGTCAAAAGAATAACATATGTAATTTCAGGAGGGATAAGCAGACTCACAATATCTTTTTGTTTGCTTGTTTTTGTTTTGCCACATGAAAACTCGGTTCAATGTCTTCGTATGCCACCGTACCATAATTCTTGGTACTTTCTCTCATATGAAAATGATCAAAGAGAGCATACTTGACACAGTACATCTGCCACACATGTAGGTAAGTTACTCATACATGCACAACATATCAGCCATTTATAATGGGGTCATTACATACAAAAACGACAACGAACAAATGATTCTAAGAAAGTGGAATTCATAACAAGGCGGAAGGTTGTTTCCCTGTTGGTCCTCCACGTGATAAAACAGGTGGGTAGCAGTCCGTCATCCCGACACACTTGCATCAAACTTCATTTGTTTGTTTGCTTTTATTTCATTTTTTAATGAAATTATCCAAAAATTATCCTGAAGGCCCTCCTTCAGTTCTCAGATATCATCAACCATGATCATCCTGGTGCCAGTGACTGGTCATGCGCTCAAAATGGTATCCTAGTGTAAGCACAGGAGCAAGGCTGCTTTCGACTAGCTTTGCTCAGCCGAAATTTAACTCATTATATACCAGTCCCTGATATTTACGTATATTTACCTAGATACAAGATGACAATTACATATATAAATTCTTCATGAAAAGAGCTTTCCTTCAGGTACCAACATGCCTATAGTCTTAAGTCAGTGGTTCTGGCACTGCCTGGCAAGGGCAGCTGCAGCATGACTTGCCAGGCAGTGCCAGAACCACTGACCAAGGCCTGGGTTCATAGTATGGAATGAGTTAAACGTCAAAGTGGAAAGAAGACAATGGTAGGGCACTAAGACAGGAGTTCTTGCGGACAGTACTAGCAGAACACTGCCCACACTTCTATCCAGGTCATCCAGCTGTCCGGATGAGTATCACGACAGCTTAAGAAGTGCAGAACAAAGTTTGGGCCAAGACTGCCTTCAGCCAGTTTTGCCCAAGTTAAATATAAGTTAGCACCATAAAGAAGAAAGTTAACGAACACTGAAAGGGCACTTGGTATGGGCGTGTAATGGTGTATATATAAAATTTCCTCCTGAAGACTTCTCCATAGATAAACCACTTCCCTATTTTATACAAGCACCTCTTCCTAGTTCACTTTCTGTTCATACGATTTACTACTTAGTATTCCGTCGTAAGAGACTTTCCTTCAGGTCCTTGAGTACATACTTGTACCTGTGGCTTTAGAATGTATTCAATATTTAACCTTAGTGAATCGAAAAAACATATTGTTTTCTGTTCAAAGCTTTAGTTTTTGACTAATGATGCTTATTTTGAAACAAACATGACTGGCATGAAAAGTTTGTTCTGGCGTTCAACTTCCGCGCGTATCATCATCATCATCATCATCATCATCATCATCATCATCATCATCATCATCATCATCATCATTACTGTTTACATTGACAAGAATTTTCGAATATGTTAAAAATCTGACATATTATGTCAATAATGTATGTACGTTTTCGTAATTGTCGCATCACTATTAAAGAATACACATGTAAGGTAAAAAAATTGTCTGGCCGAACGAAGGAGTGGGTGCCTGCAGAGCGGAAAGTACTGTGCTGCGCAATGTTCCCCGTCCCGTGAGATTTCTGCGCAACTGGTATGGACGTACACTCCAAAGTCTCTAATTAACTCTTTCGGTGCACATTTTTGGCTTAAGTCAACAGGCTTCCACGGCGCGCTTTAGACCTGGACCATTATAGTTTCTGTAACTACAGACATGCCAGTACTTGGATGAAAGGTCTTTTTACAAGAAACATGAAATATAGCACCCTTCTCATAATTCAGAACAATTCGGTTTGAGGACTTTGACTTTAGTCGCAGTTGCCATTGAAAGAGTTAAATCATATAGTACACTAGAAATGGCCGTCTGTTACTTGTCAGCATGAGTGTACTCTAGCTTTTGACAATGTATGGGGTGAAGTAATGTGAAACACAGTTTTGATATATTACGAACATTTACATATTACATCGTAATGTTTCTTGTGTTCCGGTTATTATATACGACCATTGTCTTCACCATGACCATGTGTCAGAAAATCATTGTGAAAAAGATAAGGAATCGACCACACTCTGGATCGAGTGTTTTAGACGATTTTCACAAGTTTGACTGTCATTTCAGCTTCCAAATTATGATGATGGAAATTGATGGCTGAATAAAATACACATTTAACTCCACTTAGGAAACATAAACTCTATGCATAGCTCCAGCTCTGTCATTCCTACACATGCCGGGGTTTTATGACTATTCACACAGTTTCGATTTCTGAAACAAGTGTTGGACAAATTACCTTCATGTATATATGTATGTCCATATGTATGCCATTTCCCGCCGAAAAAAATCATTCAAAATGCCTGCTATATAGCTGTAATATACACTCATGATGATGATGATTATTACATTTATACATATGTTCGATGCCTATGCTTTCTTGACACAAGGGCCTTGTTTCACATGCCGTCGCTCTTCAGCATTCAATTGTCGTACTCACTTGAATTTTAAGGTACAGTTATGACACATTAATAGTGACACGACAATGCGGTGCTAAAATGTGATGTCATATCTCCCCCGCGTTCTCATCTGGTGTTGACTGGTTATGTACGCTGTAGATACGTCTTTGTTCATGAAGCAAACTCATCAGTATCACCACAGGTTCTCTAAGACGCTTCAGCTGTTAAAATGTTAAAGATGTACTTTTTTAAGACACAACATTTAAAGAGTTTTCTATGTTGATCCCTGTGACATCGAAAAACAGGTCAAGGTTACCAATACAGTAAATTCAACAAAGGTCCTCACAAGATGCTTCTGCTATGAAGGTTTGATAATGGTCCATTTATCCCGAGGATAAAGCGTTTACAAGGATTTTCTATATTGATGCTTGTGACCCCGTTAAAAAGACCACGGTCAACCGAAAGCTAACTGGTTCAAAATTCTTATAAGATGCTTCATCACTGAGTGTCTCCTCATTGTATCTTCAGTTGGTGAGGAGTTATTGTATTCACAATGTGCAAACAGGCACAGACATGACAACACCTCACCGGCCTAGCGGGGAAAAGGAACGGAAGAAAAAACCCTTCTTTCTATTGCAGTTTGTACGTGTGTGTTTGTTGTTTTCTAACTTGCTGAGATTTTTGAATGGCATGCCTCTTGTCTTCTCTTGGCAGATGCTGACTGGATACCTGTGTGACATTAACCTGCATTTTCATTGGCTATATTCACTATTCTCTCTCATTCATCGTAGTGAACGGTTGTGGTATTTCTCTGTGAAGCATCAGAATGCTCCCCATCCCCCTTAAAATCAGTAGGAGGGGAAATGTATATTTGGGTCACTAGTGTGCATTCCCATCGGATATTGAAGGACAGTTTACTTTCAGGTTCAGCACCTCATCCGCAAGGTTTGCCCATGGAGGTATTAACAAGATAATACTCCATGAATTGACAGACAAATATATCAACTGTACCTTAGATATACAGTTGTCAACGTGTTAGGCCCTCTGGATATCGTCCGCAAACTTTCAAAAGGGCCACTATCTCTCAGTTTTTTTGCCCAATTTGTCTTTTTGCATTTCTTTTTCGAGGCACACGACATACATCATAATGCAACACCACAAGTTTATTTTGCCTGCCAGATGAGTGACTCAGTGGCTGTCCTCTCACTTCAAAGTCTAGGCACTGAACCGATGATGACCCCCGTAGTTTTTTTATCAGCCAACAAATCTGTCGGCTGAAGTGTCCGCAGGGAGGTACAACAAAACACAAGACACGCGTCACCCTCATTACTATGACCAGCTTGTGGCAATACGCGCAGTCTTCAAGCCACTGGGCTGGCCTGTATGCCACCTGAGAAAATGAAAAAAGTAAAGAAAAAATGCCGGGGTTGTCCTGCCACACACAATGTCACCTTTGGTTATCGAAGAAAATAAATCAAGATGGAGTGTGCATCAGCCATCTGCAATATGAGAGTAGGCGGTGAGCCAATGTGACGGTAACAGCAGGATCTACATGAGATTTACACAGGAGCAACAGGGATTTCATCTTGATACTGACAAGGGGTTGGCTTGCGCTGTCAAAATATACAAGGGCACAAGTAATCAAATAATGTAAACTTCCAGGCAGTGTGCATTAGCGACCAGGCAGTGATCCAGCCAAGTGTCAAAATTGTTACATCACGTAACACGTATCCTGCAGACTCCTGTTTCCACCTTGCTGTTTAATCTGACCTTTCTATTTTTAATTTTATTACGTCCGATACGCTTGTCTGTCTTTCTGTCTATATCAACTTAGGGTCTCTTATTTGTTTCAGGGCTCATCTTATTTCAAAACAAATTTAATTTGTGACGGTGTCATTGAGAGGCCCCTGACCCCTCCCATCCACAGGCAAGAGGTCATATCAGCAACACCCAAGAGAGGGGTCTGCTTGAGTGATTACATTCAAATGCAATGCAACGTTGAAGTCTTCGTCGTATTCTGGGACAAAGTGGGTTAAGGGTAGCGCGGGCATTACGTTTTACTTCATGGCTATCCACAGTTGAGCCAAACCATCTTCTCGCCTTCATTCAGGAATTTTATACCATGCCTCCTTTGTTTTCTCAAGGGATATATATGTCACCTGCTTACACATATATCCCTGCTTGAAATGTCTATGGCTAATTTCCACACAGGACTAATTTGCTTTGGTGAATACATTTTAAAATGCACTTATATTCATGAAAACAAAGAAGGCATGGTATAAAAAGGATACATCCCTTGTTCTCGTGATTTATCTGGAATCCCTTGAACTTGGGATGTATCCTCTTCTTAAATGCCTTACGCTTAAACTTTACCTGTTAGGTTGAATTTTCATACTGCCTGCAATTTTGAGCCACAAGAGAAACAACAGCCAAGTTAGTGTGCCAGAGCAACACACTGACAACATGCATGGCTTGCATTGAAACGAGCCCGCCTCAGCATAACCTTTGCTTCACACATACATAATAGGTCTGTGAACACCGACAAATCTGCCTGCTGTCTAGACTCGATTAGGTAATAGGAATATGATACCAGTTTAATTATCCACGGGTGTAACGAAGAAATGTGTGTGTGATGGGGGGGGGGGGTAGGGCAAGGGAGTAGTGGGGCTTTTTTCAGGATCACCCAAAAATCAAAATACTGTGGCAGTATCACAAATCCACGTATTTGCTGTATTTGGGCTGAGTTGTTTTGGTCTCCGATTTGGGGCTCTGGTTTCATCACCTAAATTTCTCAAATGAGCACCAAATACCCTCCTCGCTTCCCAAACATAACATTGCCCTTCCCTGGATTCGCCCCTGCCTTATGTATTTTAGGTTTACGAAGGTTCTATCAAAGCGACCAAGAATTTTACTTTATTTATGGGTCCACCCGTAGGGGAAAGGTTCCATTCCGTTTTTAGGGTTGTCCGTGGTTCCCTCCGTACATCATTTTGTTTGCCAACACGGTATCTCAAGACTTGTTGGCCACCTCAAATACGTCATTTGTTCCTTGACATCATAATTCGGTGACCTTGACCTTATTCAAAGGTCACAGGTGCCGCATATGCACACAGATGGATCCATCAGTCAATGCTTTGCATTAATTTGAAATGCCGCCAGTTTATTCATCTTTCGAGCACTTTTCGGTATACCATGATTTTTTTACTTGTTTTTAAGAGGTTATAGTGGAACACTCCACAAGCTGATGGCATTATCCTTAGATCGTCGAGGCTTTGAAGATCTATGCATTATCGAAAGCCCTACAGTCACCCATCCATCTTTGAATATTCTCACCTGGTACATCCACTGCCAATTATATATCGTTTCTGTTTCAAATGATACCTGCTGAACCTATATTTGGCGGTTTATCTCACCATTTGCTATAAGGTTTTTCGAGAGCTCGTTGACTGTAAAACACCATTATGTAAGTGCACCTGGGGTTAAGTTCACTTTTAATCCGGCGTGCCTGTGCCAGTTGGGGACATTTGAGTTTTAAGGGTAATTCTAGTTTATATGCATAATACCTATTTATAGCCCGAGCCAACGGAGCAGAATATCAGCCACGTTTTCAACAGTGACACGGACGTGAAGCGTGAACACACCAGTTAATACTTTGTCTTTTGCTTTTTTTAAACGCATATTATTAAAGATTATAAACGACCTAATTTAGTTGATACATGGTCAGTACCAGTAATCCTGTCTGCACAAACACGGACACCAGTAGTGTCTAAAACATGCAAAGTCCAGAAATGCGAGACATGAATAATGATTGACCTCATGTATAGTGGAGTGAGTGTTACGGATAATGCTGATCTCCATGGGGCCATGGCAGCCAAAATTGTTTGTGGCATGTCACTGCATTATGGACATACAACGGTCATATGTACACAAGTTGTGAAAAGTCCAAACCTAATTTTACCTACAGTTACAGGCAGCATGCCAGAGCAATTTGAATGTACATTTGTGACCAGCAGTGAATGTGCCGTTATGTGGTCAGTGGTCATGCAGGGACAGATATGGGCCTTCAAATTTTGAACAAAAGTGTTCGGTATAGGGAGGTGTTCTGTTTAGGGAGGTTTCCACATTGTGGCCTCATGTCTTACCAACTGTACTATACAGGTACCAGCTGAGATCATTTTGGTGGGAGATACTCATGTTAACTACATGTACATCATTAGATAAATGAACAACAAAGAAGTAATTTTTGATTCTTTTATCATTTGGGAAAGATGTATTGACTATGATAGAGCAAAGTTCAGATGTATACATGCACATGTATATATAATTATTAAAGAACATTATAACATATAGTGTATGTTCATATTGAAATAATATGCTTAGGACCTTGCACCTATTTTAGCAGAGCTGTTGCTCATTTCAGTCTACAGAAATTAAATCCCCTGGCTTTGGTGAGACAAACATAATGACTATATTTGTAAGTTATTGTTCGTCAGAATGATTAAGGGATGGTTCAACATTTTCATCATTTTTGAATTAGTACTTACAGTACGCAAGGGGGGAGGGGGTTAAATTGGTCTGTACACTTTCACAGGATATGGAAAATGATGGTCAATTTTTGGCCTGTTTTGTGGAATTTTGCTTTGATTTGGGGAGGAAATCATCATTTTTAAAGTACTAATTTGGGGGGAGGGAGGGGGTCATGAAATTTAGTACCCTAAGTACTAATTCAAAAATGATGATAATGTTGAACCATCCCTAAAGAAAACACCCCAAACTGGTCCAATTATCCCTGAGAGGATAGGAGCAAGGTGCTAAGTGACATTGACACTTTCACCCTCCACCCTGTTGTTGCCATCTATAGAAGTGGCAACAGGTGTTCAACAGTTTGCTTGTGGATTGTTTCTATTGCTGCTGGTATAAGCAATAATTAAGCCTGTCTCTGAAGTTAATCTGGTTAGTTTCAGCCTTATCAGTAATTACTCCCTGCAAATACACAAATATATGCTGAATGTGTGTTCAGTATAGGGAGGTTTTTTGGGAAAATGGTGTTCATTTGGGGTGTTCATGTTCACTATAGAGAGGTGTTCAGTATAGGGAGGTTTGCTTATAATGGAAGCATATGGGAAAAAAATTGGGACCGAGAAAAAGTGTTCAGTATAAGGGGGTGTTCGGTATATAGAGGTGTTCAGTAAGGGAGGTTTTACTGTATGTATGTATGTATGTATGTATGTATGTATGTATGTATGTATGTATGTATGTATGTATGTATGTATGTATGTATGCACGACGACTTCTCTTGACATCCCAGAAGAATAAAGGGCCACAGTCTGCACGATCAAACTTACAGGTAAATGTTAATCATGCTTGTGATGGGAAACTCCCTCCATACCATGATTTGACCCGTTTCTTATTCAAGAGGTCAGTTTTGGCAGCCCAATAGGCTGAGGTCAGCACAGTCAGCTGCACATGGGACTGCTGTTTAATCACTACTTTGCTAAAGCATGAAGATGAAAAAAAAATAATAGAGGCAAATCTTCTTGTTTGACTACTCTACCATACATCTTTTTACCAAATTACGTCCCATATCTATAAATTTTGACGTTTTAAAGTTTTTTACATGTCATTTTATTTACCTTTACCAAAGACCCCCAACTGAAATAGGTTAAAACTTATTTTGGGTTATCATGGTACCAGTCAAACAAAATTTTTATTGACAAGGTATACTTTATGGAATGTTATTCTGAGTTTGTTATTATTTTTCATTGTATGTTTATTTTGTAACCCAATATCAGACTGGCTTATGATATATTATTGTCTGTAACTTTCATTTTTCATAAGTAATATGATTTGAGTTTTGCGATTTTGTATTGTTCTTACTGTACGTCCTTATGTTTGTCGTTTTTTTTTTTTCAGTTCATTTTTTTCATTGATTTTATGTTTCGTTTATTGTACTTTTATGACTGGACCGAGCAAAGTCAAATCAAATCAATTCAATTGTTCACCTGGATGCAGCCCGTGTGGTAACAGGTGCACTTGCATATAGGCCTACAAGCCTTGAAAAAATCTATTCTGAGATAGGTTGGGAAACGCTTGCTGAAAGTAGGAGAAAACAGAAATCGGTGCTTATGTTTAAAATTGTAAAAGGATTTGCCCCTACATATCTCTGCCATCTACTGCCTGGAAAACTTTCAATGCGAACTAATCAAATAAATGTCATTGATGCCAAGAAACGTGCATTTCATAATTCATATTTTCCATCAGCAATACGTGAATGGAATCTATTACCACGGTCCGTTTGAAATTTGGAACACCTGGACGAATTCAAAGGGAAATTAAATAAAACCCAACCTAAACGTACCAACATTTACTATCCGGGTAAAAGGAAAATTCTGTTATTCATTCTAGAATGAGGATGGGCTGTAACCAGTTATACAGCGATTTCTTCAACAAAGGTGTTGTTGGCTCTCCATTATGTTCATGTGGTGCTAATGTAGAAAGTGCTTACCACTTTTTTTTAGTGTAACAAATATGTTCTTCTGAGAAATGACTTACAGTCAAAGATAATGGTACATGGAAACTTTATTTGAGAATGTTCAGTATTATTTGGTATCTAAGGTAAAGGAAATATAAAGAAGCAAAATGAGCAAATTTTTGAAGCTGTGCATAAATCTATTGAGGATTCAAACACGATGTCGAAGTATTTTGTTATATCTACTGTACTTCAAAGATTGATTTTTTATCATTAGCTCACACATTACTTCATTACCTTCTCCATTAATTGTGATCTATCTATCTATCTATCTGTCTATCTATCTATCTATCTATCTATCTATCTATCTATCTATCTATCTATCTATCTATCTATCTATCTATCTATCCATCCATCCATCTATTTGTGCCTTGCAACTTCATTATTGTGTTGTCTGACATATACAAAACGGCCAATTGTTTTTTTTCAATAAAATAAGTTTTAACCAAATCAATTTAAATGTGTTGACGATGACACATCTTCATCGCATGACCTTTGTGCTTCTGTTCGTTAGACCAACTGTCCAAAGTGACAATGACAGCCTTTTCTGTTTTGAGAAGTGACGCAACTGTGTGTCCTTGCCTACTTTCTTGGCTGATGCAGCTTGACGGCTTGTCTTCATCCGCTCATAAAAAAGGCATGTAGCCCCGTTGTGGGCCAAACATATGCTTTAAAATGTTTCTCCATCCGTCCATCCATGCGTATCGCAGCACCGACAGCCCCCCCCCCCCCTCCAAAAAATATAAATATATGAAATAGAGGCAAAAAATAATGCACACCACAGACAGAACTACCTGTCAGCCAAGTTAGATCTTAGTTAGCGCCTGTAATTTATTTGGAGGGGGGCGGTTGTGGTTGCACAAGCACTAAAAACAGCCTGCCCGCAGAACCCGCCAATGAACAGAAAACAGTCCTGTTATCATATCACTTTATGCAGGTTCACTCAACTAGTTCAGGTATCTGGGGAGATCTTGAAGAACAGAGTCAGTGGATGTATCTTACAAATGCATAGTAACTTGTATGTTATGAACGCACTACATACACAAATGCCAAGGAATGACGTAATTTTACATGAATTAATCAGAACTGAGTACCTTGGGACAATGTCACAAAGACCCTGGGGAAGAAGCATTTTCCAAAAAAAGCGTGAGAAAAAAATTGTATTCCAACTAAGATTGACTAAAAACTGTCCTGATCATAGGATAGCTAATGGTGAATACATACAGGTACGACTGCAAAAATAAGTTATCATATATATATTTATATATATTCTTTTGATTAATCACAGACATCATCCATACAAGCTAGCGCACTTCCATTTTATCTTACAAGAAATCAATGCACCCTTCTTTGAAGAAACCAAAGATTGCATACTGGTATCTTCACTAGTATATAATAATCAGTGATCTTTCTTTGAAGAAACCAAAGGTTGCCTACTGATACCATTCTAACTGCATTACATCGTTTGCTGTCTTGACATCGCAACGATCTGGATGCACCACCAGATTACTGGAGCAGTCAGATTTACAAAGCTGTGACCCATGGTTATGTCACATCCGTCAGCTTGCAACCTGTATATTATCTATCATAGGTGATTTATGATATACCATGCTACATTAAGATCATGCAGGGCCGCCAGGACAATATCACTTAGCAATTACACACAATGAACCCGAGTACACTAGTGACAAAATTTCAGGTCATTATCCAGACATTCTGAAGCCAAACATCCACATTCGACATGATAATTATTTTCAGAGAAAATTGCAAATATATATATATATATATATATATATATATATATATATATATATATATATATATATATATATATATATATATATATATATACACCAGTGACCCTTCACAAGATTGTGTAATGTGTTCACAACCAGATGGCAAAATTATTACCCTTTAGAAATATATATATATATATATATATATATATATATATATATATATATATATATATATATATATATATATATATATATATATATATCATGTCCAGAATATGCGACAAAACAAGAGGAACATGTGCCTAACGCCTTGCTGACATATAATCTGATGACCACCAAAAAAGTATTTCCAGAAAAACATTCCTTTCATGGCTTTGAGAACTTACATCAAGGTCATCCATATTATGCAATATCAGCATTTAATAGTAAGTATGGACCTAGAAGTCACAATCACCGAGATAGAAGCCAATATATCACATTTACTCCAATCCCTATATAGTGAGATTTGTTAACAAACACATGAACCCTTGTCACCATTTCCTAATTTTAGTAGTTCATTTAAACTCAGATCTACTCCAATCCCATCATAGTGACACTTGCTGACAAACACACGAACCCTTAACAACATTTCCAAATTTCAGTAATTCATTAAAAGTCAGGTAGTGTGGTACAAAGTAATATACATTCTTAGTAAAAATTGAGTCCAGGTACATTTCGACCAAGTTTGAAAACAATCAAGCATGCATGTAGTTTGGAAGAAGAGGTTAAAAAAAGTGAAAAAAAACATTAAAAAAATTATTTTAAAATAATGAAATAAAAACTAGATGTACACTCGTTGAAGCTAAAGTAGAAATTTCGCCAGGTATGGGGGTAGTCTGCCTTTTCGCTTCCTAGTATTCTTGTTTTCTACTTTTCGAGCCATTTTCTCTCAGAGATTTTTTTTATGGCACCAATATGCCACCATACACCATACATACTGGTGACATCAAAAATCTCGGAGAGAAAATGGCGCGAAAAGTAGAAAAGAAGAATACTGGGAAGCGAAAATGGGAAAAACTAAAACACGACAACTCGGATGAGAACACTAGAAAACAAGAAAACTAGAAACGCAAAAAGCAGAATACGCGAAAAGCAGAATACTGGAGAGGTAGTTTTCTATTTTTCGCGTCATTTTCTCTTAGAGATTTTTGATGGCACTAATATGCCACCATACTTACACTAAAGTCCAGGGCAAGTTTTTCCAAGAGTGTGGAAATTGGATGTGGATTTTAGTTTCATCACATAAGTTCTCTCAGCTAAAAACAAATATTGGGGACTAAGTTCGGCGACTCGTTATTGCTTGCCTTGTCATATCCATCCATCTTGGGAACTGGGAAAAAGGAAGGACATATTGTTGACAAGTTGGAAAAAGGTCAGTGCATATTTCAGGTTTGAACTTACTGGGTAAGAATCTGTGAAAAGTGAGTATTTTTCTGTGTCATACGTTACTAATTTAATCTCCCTTCTGAGGGGTATGCTTGCTGTTCACCAGTAAATGTAAATAGACAGGTTTTCTTGGCTGACCCTTTTTCACTCAGGATACATTTGGACAGAAGATTTATTACTTGACAGTATGGATGACTTACATGGACTACAGATGACAAGAAGGCAACACATGGAGTTCATAATATATGTTAAAATGTGATAAGTGGAAAACAAACAAAAACAAAAAAATGTGTTACACATTGTTTTATTTTTGGTGATGTCACGTTAGTTTTCTTTACTACAAGTGGAAATATATACGTTATCACATGGTTGGAGCTGTATTACTCGTTGATGCCAACTGTTCCTTGATCACCGGACGCAGTTCAACAATTTTTGTTATTTATCCCGCATCAGAATTTAGAATTTTTCTCCTTGAACGACTTAATAACTACCTTGTCCCTCAATGGATTTTGAATGTTGGCTTCTCTGTATGCTCCCCCTGTCCCTCCCACTCCTTATCATAAAAAAAAACTGCATAGCTCCAACCATTCTGATAACATATGATTATTTCATGCCTTAAAAGGTTATTTCTATGTAATTTTATGTTGTGTGCTTTATACATACGATACATCAAAGGGTCGTGTGTTCATGTGTACGTAAAATAATCCCTCTGGAGCAACTTCGCTCGGCAAGAGGCCCATAGTTTCCTTCTGTGGTGACTTATGGGCTGTACTTGTGTCTGGACCCGTCTGCCCACAGGAGTAAATATAGCAAGGTGGGCTAGTCCCCTAAAGTAGGACAAACTGGCACCTTTTGATAAGATCAGGTATTGGTTCCAGCAGGGAATTATTTGAGCAAGACTAATGATGTCCCAGACTGTCCGCAAAGTCAGTGATTCACATAACATTACCCAAACCTTGAGTGGATTATGCAGTAAACAAGAACGGGAACAAGACTGGTGATTAATAGTGGAGCCCAACTGCCAAGCTGTTTTCTGTCAATGCCAGAGCTTTCTCAGCACAGCAGCCAGTGGTTTTGACACGCTAATTGAAGGTCAGACTGACACTGTGATATCAAAGATAACAGTGAAGCAACTGGGACCAACTATTAAACTAAAGGGAAGTCATTCGTAACTTTTCCCGGCAATGTCCGCATTATTAATTTTGGCATAACATGAAATTGCATCTATGCAGAAACCTTGGTTTCTCACTTAAGTATTTTGTCCAGCCAGTTTGTGGTCTTCAGGTGAGCACTAAGGCACTTACCCAACTCAAAGGTCAATTCAGGCCGAGCAATCCCTAGCTGCTTTGAACTTTGCAATCATTTTCTAACACGAATTGTAAATTTAAGACCTGGTCCTGGGCCATAAAATAAAAATCATGTCTGTTTAGCATGTTTACATCCACTTCCACATCAAACTGGAAAAGACCTTTCCACTTAGAAAGAGCCATAAAGTCTTACTCCAAAACATGGGGTTTGCACTGTGAAGTGAAAGTGTGTCCCGTGAGACTTAACCTGATCTGCACATGTATGTAATGGCACGTCACGTATGTAATGGCGTGTATGTGCAGGTACAACGCGAAATTCTTTACCGAGAAGCAGGAACCTTGTCCCAGATCCAAACTGTACCTACTTCAACCACAATGACCTTTTAAATGAACAATGCCTGTCATGACTGAAACACAATGCTCTAAAACAGCTATCTATTGTACAACTCAATATATATATATATATATATATATATATATATATGAATCAACTCCATTTTAAAGTTGGCAAACATGCCACAGCCTTATTTTGCCCTGTGGTTAAATCCCAGACGGTCCCAAACCGTTGGCCTACCTATGATCACATCAAAACCTAGAAGACTGAAAAAGCTGACAAAAACAACAGAAGATGGCTAAAATGTTCACGACAAAAATTTAACGTTGTGAAAAGACAATCCGTTACTTCCATTCATAGTTCTGAGATCATCAATGCAAGCTATCTTATGTTACACGCCACTGCAATCGCAGCAATGCTCTTGACGTATTGGAGTGTAACCCTTTCTGGCGCACTGTCAAAAGACACGATGTTGATTTTAGAAATGAGAGAGCAGGTGTCAAAAATTGCTTATTTATATCATGCTCTTATACCTCCACGTTTATATCTACCACTGATCAGAAATGACCTAAATTTTAAGCCGTCTTGTAGACCGTGGGCCACAAGAAAACCCATGGGTCTGGTGACTGAGCGCTGAAATAACAGGCAGAATATCTTTCTCGGAAGAAGAATACAGGGAGCATTCTTTGTGTTCGTTTAACTAACAAGAGGTGCTATTCTTGGGGGAAAATATAACACAAATTTACTGCCACAAGGCTGTAAATACGGAGTGCAGCTGTGGCCGTCATGAGTGTGCCTCACCGAACGTCGTCTGCGCAGATAAGCGTGACGATCGGTCTTGTGGCCATGTCGGCGACTGTCGCACTAACATCTGCCAGGTTAGATTACTTTTGCTTGTTTAGTACAAGATCATTATTCCGCTAACATAACTTCTCAAAGGCAACACTCAGATATAATTCACATTGACACAGTTTTCTAAATTTCAGAGGGAAATATTTTATGAATTTGGTCTATGCTCTGTACAAATCCGCCAAGAATGGAATGAGAATAAAAGCTGCTCCAGCGCTGTGGACTTCGAACACCATGTCCATGCCCTCACAAACGGCATCAATCCACGGCATACCACCAGTGTCTGGCGGGACAAGAAAGTTTTAGGATCCCATGGGTTTTTCGCACTTGAAGCTTCCAAGATGTAATTTAAAGTTATTGTTCTTGTCATGTATATGCAAAAAAACAAACTACGTGGGACATATTCGACGATCCAATGAAAAGCATAACCTCCTACCTGTTACTTTTGGACTTCCTTGCCTGCCGGTCGACCCAGAATCAATACATAAAACGACATCTTGACTTGTGTACCGGTGTTCACATGATCGCTCGCTAGCCTCATTGTGGACTGCGTCAGCCAAGTCCCAGGGGAGCCACTCCTGGTAAAAATGACCTGAACAAACTGTCGAGGTCCGTTAGAACTGGCGGCAGAAATTCTAACACCACGCACACGACAAACATAAAACACCTCTTCATTAAAAAAAAAAAAAAAAAGTTTACTGTCACGCTCTAAATTTTGTGATAAGTATCGTAACAGGGTCAGTCACTCAAAAAACAACAACAAACAAACAAATAGCTTTAAAAACGCTCTACATATTGAAAGTCAGGTTTTTTTTGTTTTTGTTTTTTTGTTTTTGGTACGTTAAAAACAGTGAATTCAATGTAATTTCCTGCAAGATACATGTCCCTGACGAGTTACAAACCAACCAGGTAAGACTACACAAATGTCCACCTGTAATGAGGCAGGTCTCGAAAACGGCCTGACTGTGCTATAAGTTAAGTCCCTGTGGCCCAAGGTCACCAAAACCCAATGACATCAAGAAACAGTGTCAAGGTCAACAAACACGGGCCGTGCAACACAAGAGAGTGTAAACAGACACGAACCCGGGCATGGTTTTCCGTCATGTGCGTATATTTTTGCCGACCTTCGGTCATAAATTTCATTTCACTCTTGTTCTGTTGTACAGATTTTTTTTTCTTTCAAACATTTTAAGAAAATTAAAACAACAAACTTAGGTTAAAAACATGGTGATGTTACTTATCTGAGACTTGATCAACAACACATCGTATTTACGCAAATCTTAGGCTTAACTTCGTCACCGTGCGGTGACAGAATCTACGTATTTTCCTTGCCTTGAGTACAGAATTTTCATTCCTGCCTTTATCTGTGTCTAAATTAGTTCCATCGATGTCTTTTTATGAAAGTATAATTTTTAAAATTTCACATCTTCGTCCAAGAATCTTTGCGTGAATACGGCATGTTTTCCTACCCAACAAATGGACCATGACTCAGCACATGGCAAACAACCAGTTTGATTGGACGGTGACTGGCACGTGATCAAATCCATCCAATGAGAAACCTCGAAATGTCCTGGCGCATTTATAATGATTAAACAAGTCAACTTAAAACGACCAACTAGCGCGACTGGAGCAAAACGCAATTAAACGAGCTTCCAAGCGTGAATCTCCGCGACAATGATTGCAATTATGAGCCAAAAAATTAATTTTTGCGTGCTCTATGTTGCACTGAGGGAAAGCCGTCGCTAAACACAACTGCACATATGTTCTGTTGTAGTTGCGACCTTGTGCAGGATCTTCTTACAGGAGACGGGCAAAAACGTACGCACTTCTTTCGATCATATTGGTTTAAACATATTTTATTCAAAAAGAATACAATTGGGGAGAAGGGCCAGGCCCTATATTAACCCCTCTTGCAAAGAAAATACAATAACACAGGACAGACGGAACAAGACAAAGCTTTCAGCAGTGCTCCACCAAGACGACAGCGGTGTTGGAGCACTGCATCAAGTAGAACGAATTTAAGAAGGACACCACAGTTGTACTGGACAGATAGTGGGGCTTTATGTACATTTACTAATATGCAGTGATCAATAATATACTATGGTAATTAATTTTATTATAACGCAAAAACCGAGGATAAATTCATGTGATTTAGTTGATTATGTAACGGCACTGAGCTGAAAACGTTTGGTATTGATAATGAATTTTTGAACGGCTAGAAATATTGTTTTGTTACTTTCAAAAGTGCAATTAGGAGCGCCAAATAGAACAGTCTCTAGGCTGAAGGATGCGTACTCAGTTACTGAATTATGCAAATGATCCCTTTGAATTGTATAGGTGGGACAGACGAAAAAATAGTGCCATACATCTTCAACCCCTTGTTGGCAACGACATTCAGGAGAATCAACTACACCAATATAATAAAGATGACCATTCAACTGACTGCGACCCATTCTTAATCTCGCATGAAGAATAGAAGCGTATCTTTTTCCAACATAATATAGATTCTTATGCTTAACTGGGCGGGGAATATTAATCGTAATACGATTTTTAAAGATGTCTAGAGTATTTGAATTTCGGACGCTAAGGGGCAGTAGGTTCCAAAGTTTGGTTGCACTGGGATAAAAAGATTTGTTGAATAGTTCAGTTCTGGCACCAAAATGAGGAAGATTGGAAGATTGTCTTGTATTATATCTATTAGGATTCTGATCAGGCGCAATTATATTGCTTAAATAATCAGGGACTAAATTGTGAGTTATTTTGTACATTTGGATCAATTTACTGGTTTCTCTGCGTTTAGCCAAGGTTAAAAGACCTGTTTCCTCATACAGTTTATCACTTGGTGTAGTACGCATTGCACCACAAATGACACGGGCAGCAGCCAGTTGAATGTTTTCCAGTCGTTCAGCATCAGCCTGTGTGCAGCCATCCCAAACTATACTAGCATATTCCATCAAAGGACGAACAAAGGATGTATAAATTATTTCGAGGGTAGCCCTGTCGAGAGAGTATTGTAAAGATTTCATGATGTTGAGCTGTTTGGTAGCTCTTGCCTCGACCATGTCGAAATGATCTTTCCATCGTAAATCGGACCTAAACATGAGCCCCAAGTGTTTATGGTGATTAACATTTTGCAGTTGGTGGTTTTGAAAAACAAGAGGAGGATGATTTACTTGGTTAATTTTTCGAGATATTAACATGGCATCGGTTTTTACAGCATTAAAAGTCACAAGCCAGTTTGTGGACCATGAATCAATGAGAGACAGATCTTCATTAAGAGTGGAGGCGGCTAATAGAGGGTTGTCCACAGAAAGATATAGTGATGTATCGTCAGCAAAGAGTTTGATATTTGAGTGGACAATGTCAACAATATCATTGATGAAGATCAAGAAGAGGAGTGGCCCTAACACGGAGCCCTGTGGAACGCCAGCACCAACTGTGCCCCAATTTGATGATTGACCGTTTATAACTACTCGCTGCTGACGATTGTATAAATAATTTCGAAACCAATTTAACAAAGAATTAGATACCCCACTACGTTCAAGTTTATACAGAAGACCTTCATGCCAAACACGATCAAAAGCTTTGCTTATGTCTAGGAAGACTATTCTAACTTCTTTTTGGAGATCGATAGCTAGGCATAATTCATGATACAATGATAAAAGTTGGTTTACTGTTGAGTCACCAGGAATAAATCCTGACTGATTTGCTGACAAAAGCAAGTTTTCTCTAAAAAAATTAAAAGTGTGTTTGAATATAACTTTCTCCATTATCTTGCCGACGCAACTCAATAGAGAAATGGGTCGGCAATTATTACAAAGATTCGTCTCGCCCTTTTTATGAAGGGGGGTAACATTGGCCTGTTTCCATAAGCTGGGAAAGGTTTCAAGACGTAGAGATAAATTGAACAATTTGGCCAGCGAATCGCAGATAGATGGTGCACCCTCTTTTAGAAGTCTGGGGCTGATCCCGTCGGGACCGGTGGCCTTTGTGACATCAAGATCATATTCATATTATATAATAGGATTTGCGCCTCTTAATTCGTTTAAAGAAATGTTTATACATTTGACGACATGCCATTATGCAAAATATTTTCCACATTATAATACAGAGGATTATTTCACTTGCATTTTTTACTATAATACATTGCACTATTTTTGGGTCGCATGTATGGTTGTGAATGCGTTGTGATTTGGGCTCATTTGCCTATTTCAGGACTCTTCAATTTCCAAACGGAAATGTGCACAATTAAAATTCAACTTGTGCGCATGTCTACCATACCAATCGCCAGAACTGATTCTAATATTGAAAGTCATATGACTTTCAATAAAAAGTAACGACCTCGTAAGTTCAGGAATGACGGGCTAAGATGTTGTATGGAAGACCCAGCTTCAGAGTTTTAGGATTGATGAACGCCATGAGTCCACCCTATCTGATCGTGGAGAATGTGCATTAGGCGCACATAGGTGAATCAAAGTTAGTCCTGATCTTAATCATTTCACACAGTAATAGGCATATGGCTGCTAACAAGAGATGTAGGGTAGAGTAGGTAAATATGAGCATGGCTAGTAATATGAGCACGCAATCTGTAGCCCACCCTCTTCAGGCCCCCCTCTGCCGCCAAGTGTGTTTTAAGCTCAGTTCCCGCTGAACGTGGAGAGATGAACCACCGTTATATTCAATGTATATTTTTATATTAGCATCAAGGTGTATAACTTTTGTTGCGTCACTTTTTAAAATAAAGTATGCGATTGGTGTTGTGCAGACGCCTTTCATTGAAAACATGCAAGACAAAAAGCGCGAGTCTATATAGATAGAAATAAAAGTTATACCAGTTATTACCTGTCATGGCCAGGAAACACGTGCTCCGAGCACGGCTTGCCAGCATTAAGTCACTGTGCATGAACATGTCACTCGCCCTCTATTTACAACATTCATCATGAAAAATGTATTTGTCAAACCAAACAATACAAACAGGCTGGTAACTTCAGGTAATAGTCAGCTGAAACACTGGGCTAATTACAGTTACATGTCTCCCAAAGGTGAGAATACAATAAAACCAAGAGCACCTGATTGGCCACAACGGTGTATTTATAGAGATATGTACGGACACAGGCTCCGAAACGTGCTGAGTAGTTACCCGCCGAAGACCCTCAACTTTTTTCATCGATTCCTTGTAGTTTTTTTCCCTGTCTATAAACAACGTCTCTGCTTCTTTTTAGAAATGGTAAAATGCATGAAATATCGATTGATTTTAAACTGTAAGGTGTTTTGGATATGACAAGTGGGCGATACTATAAGATTTTGACAATTTTTAAAAGCAAACCA
Source organism: Hermodice carunculata (assembly GCA_964020975.1). Lineage (NCBI taxonomy): Eukaryota > Metazoa > Annelida > Polychaeta > Eunicida > Amphinomidae > Hermodice > Hermodice carunculata. The sequence continues at coordinate 88,359,809 of OZ026615.1, read as the reverse complement.
GTTATTGACACAGCTGTCTATGAAAGTAATATGAGGATAGACCTGAGAAACTAACCTGGACATGTACTCCTAATGGTCCACGGCAAATCTCAAAATGTGATACTGGTAAATATCAGTAAGAAAAGTAAACATAAAAGATAATGGAACGTGAGCAGGGTGCTGATATTACACCAGATGCTCGTTTAAACCTTTATAATTTTAAGTAAAAAATTAATACACAGAAACGAATTATAATATAAGCAAGGTACTCATATTAGCAAAACAATTAATGGCACTATTTGTGTCAAAGATATATTATCGTTTCTATTTTGTATACTTTCTGTGGGTCTATATTCATTCATTTGTCCCCCTTTCTTTCCTTGGTGCCAAAACTCCAAAAGAAGAATATACGGGCCTCCTGGTCAATGGCAGACACGGAAGCTGCCGTGGGGGGGGGGGGGGGGGAGTCTATTAAAATTCAGAAAAACATGCACGCAATGCACACAATGTTTCCCAGACAAACATTATGGAGGCACTTGAAAAAGGTTTGCGCTGGTGAAGGTCTTATCAACAGACTTGGCCGAAGGCCAGTTTGGACAATCGATCAACAAGACGAGCTTGAGAGAACCATTATACATATGAAAGCAAAGCTTTTTGGTCTCACAGAAGAAGATGTTAAGCATAACTGTTTGTCTGTTTTGTGAAAGAAACAAAACCAAACACCCCTTCAGTATAATACAAGAACAGCAGGAAAAGATTGTATAGTTGCATTTGTGAAACACCATCCTGAGTTTAGTTTGCGGATTCCAGAACCTACTTTTATCCAAAGGGCAGCTGGATTCAACAAGGCTAAAGTCGAGAAGTTCATGAACTTCTGAAATTCACATTGTTTGACAAACATGCAAGGCGGATAACACATTAGGGAAACATATTTAACGTGGATGAATTTAACTACACTATCTTCCATACGCCAGGAAAAGTTCTTGCAAAGAAACGAAAGGGAGCAGATAGTGCTTTGGCAAGTTCAGAGATAAAGAAAACTGTAACAGTCGTGGCCTGCATCTCCACAACAGGTGTATGTGTGCCCCCAATAGTTATATTTCCCCAAGTATGCATGAAACCACAACTGCTTGATAAGGCACCTCCAGGAACTATCGGTAAAGCAGCCAAATCTGGTTGGATTAATGAAGATCTTTTTGATGAATGGTTTGATTATTTCATCTCAAAAGTTCAGCTAACCCTTTGCCCCCAAAAGATTCTCCTTTTTTCTTAATGGACACACAACACTTTAGAAGAATCTGAATATAATCAACAAGGCAAGAGAAAACAATGTTGAGGTCTCTTCCCTCCCGTCACATTGTACCCACAAACTCCAACCTTTAGACGTTGCAGTATTTAAGAACAACAACTCCTACTGCAGCAAAGAAGTCCAAACTTAAGTTGCGGTAGCACCAAGGACATGCTGGTACAGAGTTCCAAATAGCAGGTCTGTTTGGCGTCAGCATATGCTGAAGCTTCCACTGTGCAGAATGCAGTAAGTGACTTCAACAGGTCTGGAATTGACCCTTACAACCGCCGCATATTCGCAGAGGAAGGTTTTGTATCTGCAGAAATGACTGACAAGCCAGAACCAGTTCCAGATCCACTCACACATACAGTTCAAGGTAACCGTGAGAATCCCCAACCAGCCACACGTGGTGCTCAGACTGGTGTCGATGCAGACCCGCAGCCATCCACAAGTGGTGATGAGACTGATGTCAATCCAAACTCTAACTAGAAAAGAAAGATTTGATTGAAAGCAAATCTGTCTGTGTGTGTGAAAAATTTGCACAATTAAGAAAATATGCAGTGTTGCAACACTTACAATTTGAGTCCAACATGAATAAAATTGGATGGAAAGTGACCAAATGATGGCTAGATGAAACATTCAAAAGGCAAAATGACCTTGACCTTTAGCCTTTGACCTTTAGAGGTGACATGTGAATTACAAAAATGTTCAATGTTACAATATCTATAATTTGAGCCCAACATGATCAAAATTGGATTAAAAGTGACCGAGTTATGGCTAGATAAATATTTTAAAGGTCCAAATGACCTTGATCTTTGACCTCTTGAGGTCACATATAAATTATAAAAATGTGCAGTGTTACAGTAGCTACAATTTGTGTCCAACATGATCAAAATTGGATGATAATTGACCAAGTTATAGCTACATGAATATTTCAAATGGCAAAACGACCTTGACCTGTGACCTCTAGAGGTCACATGTAAATTACAAAAATGTGCAGTATTACAGTAGCTACAATATGTGTCCAACATGATCAAAGTTGGATGGAAATTGACTGAGTTATGGCAGGATGAATATTTCAAACGTGCAAATGACCTCGACTTTTGACCTTTAGAGGTCACATGTAAATTACAAAAATGTGCAGCGTTACAATATCTACAAATTTGGGTCCAACATCATCAAAATCGGATGAATACTTTGGAAGCCAGAAGCAACTGAATTTTTGTAATTGCCCTAATTTGCATAATTTTAAAAATCTTGACTATTCAGAATGATATGCAAAACTTCACTGCATGTGCTATAGCCATGCAAAGTTTGAAGTTTCTAGCTTGCACGGTTTCTGAGTTTAAGACGACACAAAAAGTCTGGCGGAAAGAAAGAAAGAAAGAAAGAAAGAAAGAAAGAAAGAAAGAAAGAAAGAAAGAAAGAAAGAAAGAAAGAAAGAATATTGGGTAAAACAATAAGTCTGTGTTCACACACAGACATAATAAGCCATCCACCAGTGGTGATCAGACTGATGTCCGTCCAGACCCTCAGCCATCCACAAGTGGTGACCAGACTAATGACAATCCGAACCCAAAGCGATCCACACTTCAGAAACATACAGCGATCTGGGGGGATACAATGGAGGCAACACAAATGACGCTAATGACGTTCAAGTCACAAACTCGTCGGCATTGAACACAGATCTAGAGTTCCCTGAGTTTTTTGATAAATAAATAGATAAATAAATAAATAAATAAATAAATAAGTAAATAAATAAATAAATAAATAAATAAAGGAATGAATGAATGAATGAATGAATGAATGAATGAATGAATGAATGAATGAATGAATGAATAAATAAATAAATAAATAAATAAATAAATAAATAAATAAATAAATAAATAAATAAATAAATAAATAACCCCGCGCTGTTAACAAATTTATTTGGGCCGGCACAAGTAAAACTTGATCCCGTCACAGTGTGGTACGGTTAACAGTTCATATAAATTTCAGACCAGGTTGTGACAAAATAGGTGTACGACGAAATGTATGTATATGAAAAACCTAACATGACCACTAAAATACTAAAAACTCGAAATTTCGAACTTTAAATCTCGAACTGGAGAGTTTTTTCGTGAATTATCTCGACATTATCTCGAGTTAACTCCCCCCCCCCCTTATGAAGGACCCCGGTAGTACCTATCATTGATGAAGTATGAAAATCAGCAGATTCATACGTATATATACTGTAAATAGAAGACATTATCTCCAGTTAACTCCCCCCCCCCTTATGAAGGACCCCGGTAGTACCTATCATTGATGAAGTATGAAAATCAGCAGATTCATATGTATATATACTGTAAATAGAAGACTCTGTAGCTGCTGATTAACGTAATTTTACCACATTTACAGCTTAACCCACTACCCGGGTGGTGAAAATCAATACAAGTCAATGCCCTAATATGTATGCGTAGGCCAAAAACATACTTTTACCACGTAATTTTACCACATTTACAGCTTAATTCGCAGCATGATATGTATGCATAGGCCAAAAACATACTTTTACTGCCAGGATGATTACCAATAAGTTATAGTTTATGCTACGTGTCATTCACGGTTATAATCTGTGGCCATATTCATATTGTATCTTTATCTCACACCGAATTTAGGATCAAAATTAATATCAACTTGTTTGATCCCAAATTTATCCTAGGTCCAATAGAGTATTAACAATTCTAGTGTGAATCAATTTCAGTGCTTATGGCTATTCCACAAAAGGTATGATTAACATTACATTTCAGGCTTAATTTTAATTTGACTCAGATTTCAATACAAATTTTAAAATAAAGTATTGGATCAAACTGAGATTAATTTTAAAAAATTGAAATGTTAAACGTAAAGGTCCATACCACAGTCAAGAACACAGACTGGTTAATCCTGCAGAGAAATTTTGCTCAAATATTAGAAGGGTTAAGTGGTTCGGGATCAAAAGCGCATCGATTTAATTTGGTATAAAATTCAAGAACAAATCAGTTTCTTTGTCAATACGGTCACTAAGTTCCAAAAGGTGGCCCCTGTGGTAACGAGGACTCAAAGCTTGCAGGAAATCTTTGTTTTTCGTTGGGCAAATTTGATAGAGATCTACCCAAGATACATCCCCGCCATGTTTGAAAAAGATCTGGCCAACAGTCTCAACGAAAACGTGAAAAAGGTTAATTGTGGACGCGGACGAAGGCTTGCCGGCCATCAGAACAGCTCAGCTGACTCACATGGCGAGTTTTGTCATGATTACTTCATATCTGTATTTAGCAAACTGGTGTTGTAATGATACATGTAGTTAAGAGTATAGGCTTAACACGTTCATCCTAATTATCATCAAGGACGCTGTATTTTAGTATTAATTTCAATATATTAAATTACATGCACATAATATTAAATGGAATTGTGATTGAAACAACTTAACTAGTTCCCACAGTTTATAGTTCTGGCATATAGAAAGTACCAGTCACAATTAAAGGAGATTACTTAAATATAATTCTTGTTTTTACTTCATGTGAAGAAGCAGTTGAAATTGTTGGGTTTTACAGCTCAGTGGAATTTAGTGTTTGAGTAGGCTTGTTTGGGTGGGGTGTGGGGTGTGGGGTGGGGTGAAACTACATGTGATGATAAGTTTTTCAGTGCCTATGCTATGCTCAATTTCAATCAGATCTGTGTTCCAGAGTGTTCCCTGCGTAGCATGCATAAATGTAACGCGACTTGTGGACACATTTTATGTACAGTTGCATTTTTGGCTTCGTTAGACAGGCATACACATATGAATGCAAGATGTCTCAGTTGACTTAACAAGAGATTTTTTTTCACAATTACTGTGATTGTAGACTGCAGTTTGTTTTCCAAATATTGAATGGTACTTAGTTGTAAACTGTTTTTGGCCAATCTGAAGCCAGTACTTTCTTCGACTGAATGACACTTGACTGGCTGTCAGTAGCTAATTATTGTGTACCATCGGTACACCATTAGAAGACTATTTATGTACAGAAATTCCAAACTGCTCATGATATACTTCCATATGTTTTTTTTTTTTTATGAAGATAAGTGACAGTTTTGAAAACCATGACAAATTAGGGCCATTTCAAAAAATAAACTTCGAATATCTTCAAAACTATTCTACGCAGAAGTGCCACTCCAAAACATCAATTCATGGCTTTGTGCTGTGAGCACATCCAATGGACCACAAACAAAAGTTGTAGAATTTTAATATATGCTAATTAGGAGCACTGGAAACTTAAAAAGTCTTATCTTTAAAAGTATTGTAGACAGAGGTGTCATTCGAACTTCAATTCGTTGGTTTGTGCTGCAGGCGCAGTCAGTGAACCACGAACACAAGTTGCAGAATTTGTATTTATACCTAATAAGGGGACTTAAACAATTCAAATGTTCAATATCTATCTATTCTCAAAACTATTTTGTGTAGATGTGCCATTTAGATTTCACATCCCAGGTTTCTCCACCATCAGTTTTGTCCAGAGCTCATCTCTCAGACACGACCAAAGGTAGAATCTCTTAACACTGTGTGGTCCCATCAGTGAAGTTGAAATGCAGGGGTGGGGGTGGGCTGGGGGTGATAGAGCAGCCATACAACAGGCCATGATCGGTGAGCCGCAGTTAATTATTTATATATAAACATCAGTGGGATTTGCTGTTTACATTTATGTCTGACATAACACTTTTATGCTACCATATGGTGACAATTTCGTGACCAGTCCATGGCGTAGTGTCAACAGAGATCCATAAATGGATGAAAGTTGCAATTAAAAGTGTACACTACTTAAATTTGCTAGTTTCTCGCTGCAGGACCAAATCTTGTTTGTTTGCCGACGCTTGACATTCTGTTTTATCAAGAATTCCTTCTTCCTGTGTGTCATCTCCGTTTCACCTGCAGATTTGTTTTCACTCCAAGTGCCTTATTATGCTATGGCTTTCTCTTAACCCTTTCCCCCTCAAACCGGCCAAAACTGGCTGTTGGTCAAATGTCGTCTGCTTCAGTGTTTTCAACTAATTTCAACAGTTATGAAAAACAATTTGACTGAGAAATGTACATGAGACTTATCAAGATCACATGCCCCAGGTCAACAGCTTTCCTTGGCATGGGTTGGGCACTAAGTGCCCAACCCATGCCAAGGAAAGCTGTTGACTCAGTCTTAATTCAAGGGGGAAAGGGTTAAATGTCATGTTTTTTGTTATGTACTTTGTAGGCTAAAACTTCAATCTTAATGTACAAGGCAACAGCTTTCCTTTCTAAGCACAGTGATTTGCTTTGAAGCAAATCTTCCTAGTCAACATATTTTGCTTCTCCCAAACCGTCAGCTTAATCAGTTCTGACTTAGTTGGGAAGTATTTTGGGTATGTTTCTACCGAATTCATTCAAATGGTCATGCTCCAGGAATTTTTGTTTTTATCGAATTAATTAGTTAATTAATTAATTAATTAATTAATTAATTAATTTATTTATTTATTTATTTATTTATTTAATTAATTAATTAATTAATTAATTAATTAATTAATTAATTAATTAATTAATTAATTTATTTATTTATTTATTTATTTGCAAAATGTTAAGTTTCCCCCCCACGAAAGTGCTTTACAAATTGCTTCGAAATTTCACAGCGACACTTTTGGGTACCAACTATATTTAAATTCGTTGAAGAGGTGGTGTTGCATGTGTTCTATTTTTTTGATGAATTTTTTAGTGTTACTGCCACTTCAACAAATTCTCCCAACCTGCCTGCTGGATTCTCCTCGAACTTGGAAAGAATATACCGCGACTGAAGCTCCACTAAGTATGCTCGCTACACGGTGTTTCTGATGGTTCCTGATTTTTAATTTTTCGAAAGTACGCAGAATCAGTTGCGGTATATGTACATATTAAAATTGTAGCTATAGGAATCGCAGCAGATCTGACATATTGGCCTGTATCTCGGTAATGATGAATCCACGTACTTGACTCAGTCTCCATCGAACAGGTACACTTAAATGGCGCTACTATCATTTCTTGATTTGTAACAGTTTTTCGAAATTAGGTAATAAGAGATAGGAATGCATGTTAGCATAACTGATATTCGAACTGCTGGTGCACATAAATGTTTCTGTTGATCTAACTGCATATCGAATTCACTTCAAACTTGGGGACATCTATCTCTGAGCTGTTATTTTTTGGTTAGCTCAGCACAGGCTGTTCACAGTCTTCTTGTTTTCCTTAGTTTGACGTGATACCTTTGAATACATTACACATATTGTATTTGGTAAAACCGCATGCACTAAGCAAAGCCACTTTATTAAGTGTATATATATATATATCTTTATTCGTACTCTGGGTACATTTTATGACGTACTGACAAAAAAAATGGCGAAAAAAGAACAAATCTCTAGTTGAATATCCTATGTTATTTGCATCAGTAGCAGTCTTGATTAAAAATTTGGAAAGGAAAATATCCTATTATTTATACACACATCAGGAATGATCATTTTGGTGTCTTCGTTTGTGTTTTGTTCTTATTTTGCAATGACAGTTTGCACACAGTTTATCAAGACAAACAGTGCATTGAAATATTATTTCTGTCGATATTTGACATGCCATGCAATGGCAACGTTTGCGTTTTGATACGAATCCATAACTGTCAATAGGCATGTGGCGACGAGCGGTACTTTCTGATGCAGAACTGCTCCTGGTATTGTAAGTGCTTGCTCATGGTATTGTAATTATTTAGGCAAACAAAGACACAGTTTTGAAAAATGTACACACACATATTTAGGCAACCAAAGACATTGTTTTGAAAAAATGTACACACACTTATTTAGGCAACCAAAGACATTGTTTTGAAAAGATGTACACACACATATTTACCAAATCACAAACTGTTAGACCAATAGTCCGCTCCAAGAAGTCGTAGTTAAAACTATGCACAGTTATATTTTAGCGTTGATGATATTTGTGCAGAACGGAAGAAAGCAGATGTTTGATAGTAGTTGGTTGGCAAGGGGAGGGGGGCTCCAGGTTGAGGTAAGACTCTTTCAGCGCCTCTTTTGCGGTAATCCGGGTAGTAGGATTACATCGAAGCATTTTGGACATCATATGAAAGCCATTGTCTGATAATCGAAATGCAAACCTGTCTCTCCAGTTCTTAGGTCTGTACATTCGGAGTTGTGTATTCTTAACCGCTGGGAGATGACGCATTTCTGGCCAAGTTCCTTCTGTGGGAGTACCTAAGGTAGAGAAAATACTGTTTAGTTGGTTAATTTCAGAATGGCCCGGAAAGAGTGGCAGTGAAGTAAAAAGCTCTGCAAAAATACATCCCGCAGACCATATATCGATAGCAGTGGTATACTTGTGCTCACCTAACAGTAATTCAGGTGCCCTGTACCACAAAGTTACCATTTTAGGTGTGTATTCGGCACCAGCACCACCTTGCGATCTTCCAGCTCCAAAATCTCCCACTTTCAATAAGCCGCAAGAATTTATCATTAAATTAGCTGGTTTCAAGTCCCTGTGTATTACATCACTGTCATGTATGTAGGTTATTGCTTTTAGCAACTGTACAAGCAGAGATTTTATTTCGCCAATCAGGAAAGGTTCTGTGCTTCTATTTAAGACATGGGCGAGGTCGAATTCGAGATATTCCATCACCATATAAATATTATCACATGTCTCATTTGTTACAACTTCTTTGAAACGTACAACATGCGGATGCTTCAACGCCATCTGCAACTTGATTTCTCGTTCTAGTACAATTGGGATTCCGTTTTCTTCCAGATTTAGTTTGCGTTTCAGTTTCTTTATTGCAACGACCTGTTTCGTCTCTTTGCACATGGCTTTGTACACTTCTCCGTAACTGCCTTCAGAAATTTTGCAGAGTAAGTGAAAGCTTTCCACAGATCTGCATCCATTACGCGCGGCAAACAGCACAGTAGACGATATTTTATCTGCAGGTGACGTGTCGACTGATCCAATGTCAGGACTGCAAGTAGAAATTGCGTTTGGCTCGTCGCAACTGAATAAACCACAGTTTAAAACACTTTTTACGTACCTGTTTTTATTTTCAGCCACACAATCGCTGTTTCTTTGGATCTTTTTGCGTTTGTTGTTGTTATCTGTTCCGATGGTAATGCAGCAGTGATGACGCTTCACTGATCTTTGGCTAGAAATGGTGGAAAACACCGACATGTTGAATGATATCTTTGCGTGGATCCTGTGTAACCTTCGACACTCCTGATTGTCAATGTTAATACTTTTTCCACACAATAGATCTCCGCATACGTATATGAAAAATAATCTCCGCGTTCATTGAATTTAACAATGATACAAGTTTATGCATGAACAACACATAGACTAGATCTAATGTGAAAGTTTCCTGTCATGCTATATATATTTGGTCATGCTGGCTGTCCCATGTATTTACAACCAAGTACTCCCATACATCTTTCACTAATGACCCTAACGTCAGCACATCTTCTATTTTATTCAACCAGAAACGTTTCGTGTGCGTTTGGCAAAATTGCTGAACAGTCAATGAATCAAACGTAAACAAAACAAAACGCAGCCACGACGCTCACAAGAAAAATCTGGGCATGCGCAGTAATACTTTTACGCTGAGCTGAGTAATGCCTCACTGAACTTGACAACAAAGCGATAAATCCCTGCAGCATGCTGTGACCAGGGACGGCGGCTTTTGGTTTTGGCCTTTACAGAACACTTGGAAAGGTGCGTCAGTTTGTTGCGGGATGCATCATGAGATCTTAAATTCAATGAGACAAGATATGAACATGTGTTCGGGACCGAATGCCATGTTTGACTCCTACCTTGTTCACAGTAATACCCCAGCGTCAAAAGGTGCCACAGGCATATTTGATAATGTGCTGCCTGTGTTACCATTCGACAATGTATTAAGGCAACTATAATTTTGATATTCTTATTTTTACCTCTTTTTCCACCCTGCTGTATTGCACTATGGAGAGACTCTTAAAATGTTTTCCTCTTCTCAGTAAAACTATGAAAGTATATATTATGACTGGAATATAAAATTAACGACGTACTGCCGTTTATTAACCTACATACATGTATATTGATATGGTATCGAAGTTAGACAATGAATGGATACCTTGTACCTATGAACTTAGAACAAATTAAGTCAACATGCATCAATTATTTGTACAATTGCGGAAAAAGTAGCACCGTATGATATCTTTTTTTGTTAATCAATGAAATCAGTGCATATTTTGGAAACCCCCTACAATTTTTCAGGGATTTGCAAATATTTTTTCTATTTCAAACTTAAAAAATAATGTGAGCACTTATACATTTTTGCAAGACGAGATGAATTTAAAGTCACATTCCAGCATGTTTTGTCTACATATTTGTAATTAAGGCTTGATATACATTTAATACACTCATATTGAGTTATTTTATGCATATTTTTGCATCCTTAATTCATGTTTTTGCTTTTACCCACATATTTAATGTTTGCTATCAAATTTCTGTAGTCCTTACATGTAGCGCTACGTAGCGACAAATGTAGCACCGTGACATACCAATTTTTTGCTTGCATTTTGTTTCAAATGCTAATATCTTGGTTCACGCCAAAAACCAGAGATTTCTAAATTCTTTTTACCAGTGTACCGAACGTCTTTAAAAGGTCATCAAAATTGAAGTATGGCACATAACATAATAACAAATTACATATATGTGTATTTTAATCTGAGATGTACCTTACTAGATGCCTGTCGGGTTGAGGGGGGTGGGGGCAGGGAGCGCCACAGCGGCCGGACGTCTCTGTGCTAACCCATACCATGATATTTTACTGAGTGTCATTCTGGAATACTTTCATAAATGGAAACTCCAAACTTGGCACAATTATACTTCTATAGATGAAGTCTCCCTTTTTGTAATGGGAGGTCATGATTTTCACAATTATGCAAATGAGGGGTAATTAAAGGTTTAAATCTTCAATGTCTTATATTTTATATTAGACGTGGTCCCGAGTGTGCAGGAGTTTGATCATAGCAAGGCAAAGGTCATCTCAAATGCAAAGGTAGTGTCAAGGTCAAAGGTCCATTTTTCGTCAAATGTCATTTTAAAGGTCAAAGTTCACTGCACATTTTTGTAATTTACATTTGACCTCTAAAGATCAAAGGTCAATGTAATTTTGCCATTTGACATTTTCATGCAGCCATAACTTTGTCAATTTTCATCTGATTTGGTTCGTGTTTTTGGGCCTAATTTGTGGGTATTGTAACACTGTACATTTTTGTAATTTACATGTGACCTCTAAAGGTCAAAGGTCATTTGGACTTTGAAATTTTCATCCAGCCATAAGCTTAATGGAATGTGAAGTACCAAAGGACAAAGGTTGTAACATTTAATATTTACAACTTTACCTGTGGAAACGAGTTATACTGAAGGAAAAAAGGAACAGATGAATCAAGGGATGACAGCTGTGACTTCAACAGCTCTTTTGCATGCACTTACCAATTGTGTACGACGTGTGACCAAAGCAGAACCAAATTGAAAGTAAATATCCCATGTGGTGGCCCAGTTGTACATGGGATTTACAAATTGGCCACAGGTTTGTTGTGTGTGACAAGTACACCCCTGATTTCCGAATTAAGCAACACACATTTGCATATTCAGATAGACAGGTACTTCCATGTGTTTTTGTTGTGGCTGTTCCATTGTTTCGGCACATCCCACAATTGCTAATGAAATGTCATGTTGCAAAGTTATTACAATTTAACATGTTTTTACGAAGCAAAAATTATTTAATTCATTGATAAATTAAGAAACAGGTACAATATGATGCGACAGCAGCTGAGGTACACACCAAGATTGGTATTATTAGACAAAAGCTCATACAGATATTTTGACGAATTTTCAAGTGCTGCACAGATCAGCTTTATGAAGTTCAAGTAAAGAACAAATTATTAAGCATCCCCAATAAGGGGGGGGGGGGGAGGCTATATCGTTTGTAATGTATATTTTTACATTTGGTTGTGACCTATGCTGTTTAAGATACCTACCCCCATAGAAGGCTTGGTGCCCTCCGTGTATTTTGTGAATTGTTACATGCAGGGTCACAATTGAAGATTTAAGGCCGTTTTAAGAAATATGTTCCAATTGTTGGAATTTTGATTTAAATTTTTTTTTTTTTTACGCTGGAGTCTCAGGAACCGTAGAGTCTGCTGAGGTGTCAGTGCATCACAGCGTGTCACTTTCTCCGAAGTTGTGCACCTGATATTTGATTCGTGACAATTACAATTTTCTCCAATTACTCCTTTAAAATGCAGTACCCATAAAATAAGAAAAACAAACAAACAAACTGAAATAAATAACATTTTAATTTTTGGCCCATAACAAGAAGTGTTGCAACAAAACAAATGAACCAAGAGAAGAAAACAACACAAAACCTCCCTTACACACAGTCTTTAAGCCAAAAAAAGGGACGAATTGTACATGAAGCAGGGGGGGTGGATGGGTGGGTGAAAGAAATGTCCGTCTTGGGCACAGCAACGAAAAAGTCCAAGAAGACAAAGCAAATTTTTCGGGCAAAGACAAAATGCCTTCATGATCAGAAATAGAACTATGGGTAAAAGTACACCCACTGAACTTTATGACAACAAACGGTATGCTAATGAACAGAAAGGGTATGTCAAAAACAAACAAAAGGAAAATGAAAAGCAAGAGAAAAACTCCCGTCAAAAGGATGAACATCGGCCAAAAATAAAAAAAAATTAAAATAAATAAACAAAATTAAAACTCACAAAACTTAACATCATTACCAAAATTAATATGAAAAGCCAGTACATGATAGGTTCCCAAGCATCAGCAACAGTCATAGGGTCAGGCACACAATAACCCAGATATGCAACAAATATATATAATAAAACACATATATACAAATTGGTTCGTTGAAAATAACCAACATTAAATCATGTGCCTGCAGGACAAGATAAATACACCAGCAGCAATATGAAAAAAGTATATAGATAATAAAATTAATATATTCCATCAATTGACAGCTAAGTATACATGAATAAGTAATGATATGATACAAACCGAATGCTTAATCTTGTGACAAATTGAGTACCCAATTCCTCGTTTTCAAGGTAGCATGCAAACTGGATTGTATAGAAAAAAATGCAGGTATTTTAAAATAAGCGTCCCCCCAGCGGCAAAAGCAAAAGAAGCCCCACCACGACTAACAGAGTGCTCAGAAAAAGAACTTGCGTTGTAGCCAGCCGTCAGTTAAGGTTCCATGGGTAATTATGCCTGTGCTGAGGTGACATGATTGGAGAGTGCAAATAAAATGTGACACCTAGGAATGCCAGGGGCTGTATTTTAAAAACGTTTATTACCAGAAAGGCAGATTTTGGCTTGATTGTGGAAAACAATGTATGCTTTGAGCTAAAATGAATATTATCGAGGTATCTATACTGGCACCAGTATACACAGTGGTTCACCAGGCGTCAGCACTGTGTCCGCTCAATGATACAGCAAGTGGCACCACGCACAGCTGCTTGCCATGACAATTTACTGAAAAATTTCCCATTCATGCCCATTTTTTCTGGTGTTTATTTGATGTAAAGAAAATTGTTTCAAACATTTTGGTGTAAAACACATGTATGTTTGTAATCCATGCTATGAACTGCAAGGTGGTAGTTCTGTTTGTTATGTTTTCACAGGTTTAATTACTGACGTGAAAGCATTAATACTCCCTCAAAACTTAAAGAAATGAATAATGGATTACAGCACACAACTAGGCCTAACCGCAAATGTAAAAACCGGAGCGGGAGAAGGAGTTGGCACAAGTAAGATTAAACGCTTAAATGTACTGACTGGACATACCCCCCGGAGAACCTGCAGATATGCATGAATTAGGAACCTGTAAAATTCTGTCACCACACTGAATAGTCTTTGACCATACTATGTTGACCAAGAGACCATCATCAACTGCCATAACATTACCCCTTGAAAGATACCTTGTAGGATCAAAACAACTTACACTCGTGGGAACTAAGTTCGATTTTCTGGACATCAGGAAAAGGCCATCAAGTAGGCAATCCAACAAGCCAAAACTAATGGATCAATTAGATTCCTGGCAGGAATCAAATCCAGTAGAATCATAGTGGTAACAGCGGCTGCTCTATGCACTCTGTGTTGCTTTAGTCTTGAAATTCCCTTAAAGAATAATTTATATTCAAACGACTGTAATGCATTAAATTCAAATCCATCGTACAAATGCAATGCAAGAACATCATTTACATAATTATTATTGAAGCAAGACTTTTGAAATATCTACTTAAATATTGAGCATACAAACAAACAGGATCAACTGATGCAGGCAAATTTGTTAAATTAAAATACAAACAGAAAGTCAAAAAAGGCTTCCACTGAGTACGCACATTAGCCAGAGTACCTGACGCAAAAGCTGCCCTGCTTGATACCAATAATTCCTGTTGCAGCTGTTTGTAATCATCACCTGCAAATAACAATTCAGGTACGTAAAATTACCAATGTGCAATAAATTCAATTAAATCATTATCAACCAAAATTTCTGTTGCAGACCAGTCAATTGCATCCTTAAAATACTGCAAGTTACGAGCATCCATCCCGGCAACTGATAAATAATCAGCAAGTCTGTTAGATTCAAAAGAAATGTAACAGGCCCTAATCTCTATCCCAAAAATGGAACACAAAAGGCAATTTCCCTCATACATGCACTTGGAGCTCTGGCTCTGGTACGTCCAGAATTTATCCTTTAAACTGAGGTTTGATTGGCACAAAATATCTGCACACAATGCCCCTTCAATTAATTACCCCATAACTTCAAGGCAATGATAACAGCCCATAATTCTAACACATTGATGTGAAAATATTTACAACTAATCGAAGTGGGAAATTCGTATGAAAGAAGTGACCAAGATTCATAGAATGTCCTCTATATCCATTAAGATATGCATCAGTGGGTATCACTTAGTCAGGATCTGACCAAATCTGTTGTGGTATAATCGAAATACCATTGTAAGTGGGCGTAGGTACACTCCACCAAAATACATCCTTCAAGAATTCATCAGAAACCCTAACCTGTTTACGTGAAGAATAATCATGAATAAAACATAAAAATTCCAGCATTCTGGAAATGAAAATATTGGTCTGACACAGTTCGCTGCGAACTGCAATTTTCCTACAATAGATTGAACCTCAACCTTAGAGGCAAATTTCTTGGATTTGCAAGAGTCTGGAACTTGAAAAATGTCCATCAGTTTATCCTCTGGTATTGATAAACTCATACAATTTGCATCAAATTGAATGCCAAGAATTATCATTCTACTGGAGGGTGGTACAGCCTTTCCGAAGCCTCTTGAACTCCCAATAACTGAAGTAAATACTGCAAATGAGCAAAAGCTGTATCTGTCCTCTCAGCTGAGTCAACCCCACCAATGTCGTTCAAATAATTCAAGGCAAAGAAAACCCCCGACAAATCTGAAAAGATCGGTAATGGCGTTTATGGTTCTCTGACATATACAGGCTGCCGAGCGCAAGCCAAACGGGGGAGCCCCCTCAATAAAAAAATAATTTCTCCATGAGAAACCCAAGAATCTTATATCGCCAGGATAAACTGGCCATTGTCTGTATGCCTTTGATAAATCTGTTTTGTATAACAGGCAGTTTTTACCAAAACTAACAATAAAATCGACAAGATTGTCCACCCATGTATATGATTCCTTGATTTGCTCACCTGGGTATATATCTTTACAAATACAATCATTGACTGCCGTACCAGTAGCTAGGCCATGATAGATCCAAAGTAATGCGCCTTTTGTTAACAGTACCCTTTTTCGGCACAGATTTCAATGGAGAAATGTATAATTGAGATTACAAAGGATTTACCCTAAAATGACCCAAAGTAGCCCCTGTGCGAATCTCATTGAATTCATCCACAGCATTGAGAAATTTATGCGTACTATTATGACCCCTGGGCGTGGAAACTGGCATCGCAGACTTCTCGTAACTGATCAGAAAACCACATTCCAGTAAATCGCAAATAAGCAGGTCATGATAGTTTCTTACACAAGTTAAATGTCTCCACACATCAATTTTCAATTTTGACTGAACTGACAATCGGCACCCAATTTTACTTGAAACGGTTGACCAGTCACTCAGAGAGATCTCCAGATCAGTAGGTACCTCAGCATGCAAACAAGTAGCCAAGTCAAAGGTATTGTCTACTTGACTATCTTCAGTGACATCATTCGTAAATTCACTTGATGAAACACAGACACCGTATAAATTAACGTCACAGGAATTATCCCAAAAGCCTTTAGATTTTATCCTACCTACAGACAAGTCAAACCCATTCACAGTATAGAATCGGTTACTGAAGTGGACGAGTCAGAGGTGTGTACAAATTGGATACTAACAAATCTTTTTGGCGAGTGGATGCAACAAACTCAAAATTCCCTTCTGTGTCTGAGTCAACATTATTGTGAACACCACTAAAGTCACAATCCTGGTTACTGATGGAAACAAATAGTCAGGCTGTAACCCTTTTGCTTCCTGTAAAGATTTCACAAAATACTTTCAATCTTTTGAACTTTCTGCATCCTTACGCTGTTATTTCTCCACAATCCAGCACGTTGCACAGATATGAGAAACAGAATACTACCTTTTTTCCCATTGCCAAATTGTTGGGTGATGACTTGTTATATTTGCCTAACTGAATGGGCTTACAAAACATTGTGGTAGAATTTGCTAGCTGTCCAGTGATTTTACTGACATTATGAGCGAGCGGAGGTTAGCTCTTATGGTAACGTATGTACATGAACTTTGTTCCTACCAGGATGGAGAGTGATGATTACAAATTGCGGTCGACTTCTCGCGTCCGAGATTTTCGCTGTGGAAAGCATCATTTTGTATAATGGAATAACGATCTCACCTTGTTGATAACACCCGGTAATTTATTCTCAGTCATGAAACTGAGTAACACATGCACATACAGTTGGCATTGTATATTTTAAGTTCTACACAGTTCAAATTCCAGGTTTGAATGACATTGCAACAGTGTGCAGATTACAGGTGCCATGGGCTGAACTTCGGAGTTCTGAATGCAAAACGGTTGCCACATTTTGACTGGCCTTCAGGTGCCACACACTAGAATAAAAATGCCCAAGACCATGAGAATTAAAGCTGCGCTCACTTTTTATGGAACTAGCCGTTCACATATTACCAGATCATACTTATGAATTCTAAGATCCGTGACTAGAGTTTCCAAATGTCCTGTTACAAGGATTATATAGCTTATCAAATTTGATGTCTCTGCTGACATATTAAAGACTCAGTATTGTGTATGACTGGTCCTCCTGTCTTCTCACAAAGTCACTAAAAATTATAAGCCGTCCAGACTTCAAGAACCTCATACCTCGTCAACGAGAGCTACCATGACTGCCACACTCGTAATAAGAATCGATAGAGGCAGTGTCTGACTCGTATTCAACAGAGCTATCACTCTCACAATGGTCATGATTACATAGGATACAGAACTCCTTATTCAACTAATCATATAAAATATTCACATTGAATTTACAAGGAGCGTTTGCACAAGTTGTATGTTCATGGTCGGGGAGACCCTCATTATGGCAATTCATTGTCGCTATCGTGAGGGCCACCCCACAGTATTACGATAAGTATGCTAACATATGGCGATATATCATAGTACTATGACAATATACATAATGTGCACCTATCATGAGAAAGAAATTCTTTTCATTCCGGGTGTACTCAAATTTCAGGCAAGTGCAATACATACCATGTTATCGAAAAATAAAGAATCGTAGATTTGAGCAAACATAACAGTTAGGTGTATTACAATTATCATTATATATACTAAAATAGAAGTTTTTCACATCTATAGCTAAACCACAGAGGCTATGCTTATGTACTTTGTCACTGATAATGGCTGGAAGTAAATTGATCATTTCAGGTAAATCATTTTTGATAGAGTTTTGGGAAAACTATGGTTATATCTGTGAATAAATATATTTCCAGTTTGTCTAGTATCGTAATTGTGGATTTCTGAGGTTTTCTGTTTGAAATTAGTGGAAAGTTTAAAAGATTTGCTAGAAGCAATCTATGTAAAAAAAAAAAATTTCTAGTCGAATTTAAGTTTACTTACAGTAAACATATCTTCAGCTTTTGGTAATATGATATTTTTAAATAACGAATTAGTATGAGCATTCTATTTACAACAAGATCAGATTCTGACAGCCTTCTTCTATAGTTTGCTAATTTTACCACAGTTGAAACTCCATGCTAAAATCTCGTAATGGACATGTGAAAGAATAATAGTTATATATATATTTAGTTTAAGTTCCAAAGGTGGAACTATTTTTAGCCTATTTAGAATGCCTGAAGAGCTGAATTTCTTGCTTGCAACCTTTCCTGCATGGGATTTCCAAGTTAGGTGTTTATCTATCACAATTCCAAGGAAATTAAAGCTATCCACACATTCAATTTGAATTGTTTTCATTTTTAAATCAGGAATTCGGAATTTCCTTTACAGTTGATGGAAAATCATAAGTTTTGTTTTCTTTACATTCAGGGATAACTTATTTGAGTCCAACCAGTTGCAAATTTTGTCAAGATCAGAGATAATACGTAATTCTATATTTACATCATCAATAATATCGCTGAAATGATTTAAGCTGGCATATAAGGCAGAATCATCAGCAAAAATGATCAGTTCAAACATAGGACTTGCATATATGATTAATAACAGAGGTTCAAGAATTGAACCTTGTGGCACACTGGTAGTAGCAAATTGTAAATCAAAATCAACGTCATCGTATGCAACAACAGTTGGCCACTTCTTAAAAAGCTTTAAAAAAGTCAAAGGGATACATCTGTTACGCCATAATGGTGCAGTTTTTCTATTAGTATTTTGTGGTTCATTGTGTCAAACGTCTTGGTCAAATCTAAAAAAATGCCCATCGCTAGTTTCCCTTTCTCCATTTCTTGAATTATCTGATCAATCAATTCCATTGCGGAAGATTCAGTTGAGTAATCTGCATGAAAACCTTGCCGACTTTTACAAAACATTTTGTGTTCGTTAAAGTTATTGTATAGATGATTGACGATTACTTTTTCGAAAACTTTAGAAATATCAGGTTATATCGCACTGGGTTGGTAGTTTGTAAACAATTTGTCGTCTTCCTTTCTGTAGATTGGTATAATTTTTGTGATTCTCATTTTGGGGGGAAAAATCCTGGCTTTTAAAGCTTGATTTATGATAACCACGAAAGAGCTAATGATCGATTTTAACAATTTGGTTGAAAGTCCATTCACACCGCAACTTGTATTAGGTTTCAAGTTGTCAATTATTTTACATATCGTGTCAGAATTTATGCTTTTGAATACCAAAGTGTGGTTGTAAGAGTTGATCAAATATTTTTTTATAATTGTTGACATGGGATGGATTTATTTGTCCAGCTAAATTTGGTCCAACGTTCACAAAGAATTGATTAACCTTATTTGCAATATCTAACTTATCATCAATCCGTTGTCTGTCATCTCTAAAATGTTCAGGATTTTTTTTTTCCTTTTTGTTTCCTAAAAAAACTTCAATTTTTGATGTTCCATATTTTTCAAAATATCGTTTTTGTATCTTTTAAAGCATGAGTAATGGTATTTCTTTTTTTGTTTTTGTGATAGTTCTTCGCAGGATATTGTTTTAAATACTCAAGTTTCTTTTTATGGTTGAATGTATCGGAGAAGTGTTAGGGGTACGTTCAAGTCTTTTATAAAGCTTGTGCCTAAAATTGATTGAACGCAACATACCATTTGTAATCGAGTTTTGTTTCTCATGCATATATTTACTGAATTTTCCATTTTTAATCGGCATATGCTTTTCTTTTGCTTCACTTATTAACCTTTTCATGACATTGAAATTTTGGATTACCAAGAGGATTTTTTTTTTTTTTTTTTCAAAAATATAAATTTCTCTCAATTCTAAGGCAAACTTGGCGATATCAGAAGGAAACTTTATATATTTTGGTGATCTGTCTGTTTGTACTGTAGAATCAAGACATATACAATAAGGTCCATGATCAGATTTTTTTTTTTACCATAATGCCTGAGGTGGAGTTTAATGTGACTTCACCTACTTTGCAAAATATGTTATCGATCAGCGTGCCTTTTGTGTTGGGAAATCTTATAGAAAAAGTTATGTTAAGAAATAAAATGTGTGACATTACCATATCAAAGAAATCATTATAGATTTCTTGTTCGTGTAATTTTACTAAATTTATTTTGTAATCGCCGCAAATTGCAACTTCGTTATTTGTTGCTTGAAGACGAAATAGCACATGTTAAAATTCTTCGATAAATGTTTAACAGTTTTCTACATGCTCTCTCAGTGTTCTGTATACGTTGCCAACAACAAAGTTTTTGACGTAAATTGCCACCAGACACTTCGATGAACTGGCCCTATCGAACTTCAGATCTATTATATATTGGTGCAAGTGAAAAATTATAGCGAGTGGAGCGAGCTCTATATATAACACGGATTTTTTTAAAAAGTAAGGTAATTCATCAATCCAAACCTACAGTCCATACAACTTGAAAAACGTGGTCACATCCAAATTATCGTCATTATCAACCTTTAGTAGCTCCCCAGCGCAGTGTTTGGGAGCCCATTCACGTGGATCATTGATTGACATTCACTTCTCTTATTCGCTGTATTTGGCGTCTCTAGTTTTCCGAGATTTAACATCATTTGGGTGAATTTTTTGTTCATCCGAGGTCACAATTTTCTCCGATTATCGCCATTTTTTTCGTCCATGGAATTTTCAACCTCCGGTTAGCCTGGTAACAACTGCACACGGCAGAAGTTTCAGAATGCCAATTACTGTGTGACGCTGCTATCAAGGGGTGGCTTTTTGCATGCAGATCATGACGTCGAGGCTTTTCGAATGAAAAATAAATGGTCCGATCGCTACTAGGTTGAACCTACTTCCATATTATTAATTTTGTTATTTACATAAATAATCAGATCTCATTCGGATGAACAGATTTGCCCCAGTAGAATACATTCATAACCTTCAACTTTAACAAGAAATGGATCACTATCATCCTGCATGTAGCATTCTTTAAGATAAATAATATTAAATTCAAAGTTTTTTGACGCAGCTAATATACCAATGCATCAATTTCGGAAAATTTTGCATAGACTGAGTTTATATGGGAACTAAAAATAGCAAAAATTATGGCGCTTAATTTCTAAATGTGATTCAAGATCATAAGTAGTAACGCGAGTCAGTGATTAACTTAATTGGTTGATCATTTTCAACAGAATCTGTAATGTAATTCTCATCTCCGTTGATGGCGTCGCACATCATCATTATGCCAACAGACTACAGTTATAAATCCTTCTATTTTTTATATTAGCATTTTTTCAGGCTAAAAAATAAGCATTTTGGTATTTTGAAATTTCGTGAACAGCATGTAACAGATACAAATGTCAGAAAACCAGGGATGGATTTTTGTCTCATAATTCCCAGCTCATTAATTGGTGATAATTGAAACACGAAACGTCAGCTTTATACAGGTGTACGAACTGTGCTGTGGCCAAGGTCACATCATTGTCCTTCCTCACTATTGAACTTAGTTCTCACCTGGCCTTGTAAACAGTGCACCTATATGACCCCTTATGAAAATTGTAAGTTAGTTTTCAGTGAGCGCTCAACTAGTCCTCAGTTAGCTGCTAACTGGCAAGTTGAAAATTCCACCCAGGAAGAGCTGAAATCAAGTTTTCAACTTTTTTGTTTGAGAGGTTTGTTAGATTTCAACTAGCCGCTTACTGAAAACCAGGACTTAAAAAATCTAAGAGTTGAGAATTAATTGAAAACGAAGACTTGCTTGGCAAATCAGAGAGTTGAAAACTGGTTGAAAACTAGGGCTTAGAAAAAATTGGCAGTTGTGCTGACTTTGCCGATATTCCAAAAGTTAAAATCTGCTTAAAAACTATAAGACCAGTACAAACCACTTTCATATCAAAGCATTTCCTGGCGCCATTTTGAACCAAGAAAAGTGTCAGCTGCAGCAGATCAGTGAGTAATTTGTTGCCTTTTTTTACTGGATCCTGGTATTCCATAAGCATAAGAAAGGTACGTTTGTTACAATGATGTATCATGGAACAGGAAGATGCCCTATGATTGTCACATGCCACATGTTACAAGTTTTTATAGGATATATACCCTAAATTAATGAAAACGCTGGTATCTGGGCTTGTAGCCTATATGTATATACCACTATACACCACACACAGGTTCTGAAGTAGATAACTGTATAATCCACAAATCTAGACGAATAATCAAAGCCATGTGCTATATTCGTCTTGTTCACTGTGTGCAGTATACGTTGTGTGAAACTACACAGTCAGATTATTATTTAATTTAACAGAAGTCATCGTGTCCGTATATAATGATTGTACAGCTGTTCCAAAATTTACCATCAATATCATGCCAATTAAGTTTATACAACAGTAAGTCCCTATAGTATCAACCCAGTCGAATGCCTTCTCAAAATCGACGAATGTCCCAAACGTCGACTCACCTCTGGAGACTCTATTTCTTATCAAGAAAGACCGTCGAACTGTATGTTCGAAACATGATCTCCTATTTCCACATCCATTTTGCTCCTCTGCATACACATCTTAAGTTTCCAAAAACTGTCAAACGTCTGATCAAAATTTCTGTGAAGACTTTTGACACTGTTGACAATAAGCTCACTCCGTTATAATTCTGAGGGATGAATGGATTTTTGTCAGACCCTTTTGGAATAGGAAAAACTATTGACTTGATCCATACATTTGGTGCACAACTAATTTGAAAACACTCATTTAATAAAGTAGCTAAAATAGGACCCACATCATAATGATTGTTTAGTATATCATGAGGGATTTTGCCAATTCCCACTGACTACTTATTTTTTTAAACCTCAACAGCACTTCACTTACATTAAAAATAGTTATAACACCGTTCCGTTCATCATTTTTCTGTAAAGAATCAGTTACTTCAGTTTCGATCTTAATTTTCCACATAATTATTTCACAAAAAAATCTCTATCACACCCTTCTGGCAAATCATTAGGTTTGCTGCACAGATTACTCAACTCCCTGACCCATGTATCACAAACCGTATCAATATCTACGGCAACACTATCACCGCCAACGCTCGCTTGCTCAGGTATGTGACCTGGGCCCTAACTCATTATTATTATTATTATTATTATTATTATTATTATTATTATTATTATTATTATTATTATTATTATTATTATTATTATTATTATTATTATTATTATTATTATTATTCCTCAATCTGTATAACTAAACCTCCGTTATATGCCCTTTCCGTCTTTCTCAATACTGTGTCGAAGGTATTATGCGACTGAAGGAAAGTTTGTCTCAGTCTACCCGTTTCACGAGCTGACCCATTATAATCTTTAAATCGTTTTCCACATGGGTGCATATTCCGCCAAAGAGTGGCTAACTCGTCGTCCCAATGAGGTTTTTTATTTTTATACCGTTTCTTTAAATCGTTTCCCACTTCCGTGTGCCTAAAATGTTTATCCGTTTCAGTAAATAGCGATTTACAAAAGTGATCATACATTCTATCTAAGTCATCATACATTCTATCTAAGTCATCATACATTCTATCTAAGTCATCATACATTCTATCTAAGTCATCATACATTCTATCTAAGTCATCATACATTCTATCTAACTCCTCTTGCTGCCTGCGACAATTCTCAGTCCCTTCAGTAATATCTATTGTGGCAGCTTTCCAACAATCATTATTCAAAAAATTGTCAATCCCATTTTCAAACTTGCACCTGCGTTCAGGCCATCGACTATAATTCACGTCATGTTGCTGATATTGCGGTTGTTCGACTCCGTGTCGACGTCCCCGAAAATTTTAACCATAAAATTAGATGATCCAATCTCTTACTTAACTCACTTTCTTATTGCATAATCCCATGTTCCGACACAAAGTCCATTACCCCTTACACTTTGAAATCTAAACAATTTTGCAATATGTCGTGCGGCACAATAATATAATTAACGATTGATTTACCCAAAGATTGGATGTTAAATCTATACTGTGGCAGTTGTGTTACCATTTTCCAAATCCAAGTGGCTGTCACGCCGCTTCAACGATAACCGAAGGCAACGAAAACTTTCGCCAGTTCTGCAGTCTGATCTGATGCAAGGCTATACAAAGCGATGGTGTCACCATAATGATCCCAACCGTGTTATTAAACTTTTGGATGCAACATTATCTTTACGGCTTTAGCCATCATGTGTCTGTCATCGCATGGATTGGCTTAGATTTTACAGTAGGTTGCACGCAGTTGATTCTGTAATACAACGGTGATATTTTGTTCCCGTTTATTTTGTTTTCGTGACCAACTTAGGACTAGCTATTTTGGCGGTTATGTTGTCAATAATATTCCTTCGCCAAACGTGCGTAGGTCTGCCTGAGCAAAACTTGTTTTCATGAATAACAGTCAGTTTTAATGAGAGCACTTCTGGCAAAATGCGCAAATAGGCCCGGAGAACACTCTTAGCTTATTTTGGTCAGGTCCACGTATCACACGTGGATTATCAAAGGAGTTTTTTTACTTCATAAGTAAACTCCATTTGCGGTATGGTCATAAGTCTTAGATAAGAATGTAAAGGTAACTTATGCATCCGTTTAAAATGCATGTGAACAAACTTCTCTCCAGCGGCCATGAATTATTATTTACATCATCATCATCATCATCATCATCATCCTCATCATCATCATCATCATCATCATCATCATACTCTGTAACCTGTTTCGTGCAGATCTCTTATCTCCCACAGGACCGAGTGAGCTGCGGGCCTACAAATTTTCCCTTTGATACTTTAATGGAGGCTGATACCGAGCAGCCGGACAAAACCTGCGAGGCTTTGCAACGGGCAGGTGTTCCGGATACTCGAGCCATGTACGAAGAAAAAGTTGTTGCACATTCCCAGACAATCTAAGTGACCGCCCAGACGATGTCGCTGCCAACGGCGGAACAAATTGGGCTGGGTATTCAGGCAACTCATTATTTACCATCTTGAAAAACAAAACGAGTTTCAAATATTTTCCAGGGAGTCAGGGCTTCCCATCCTAGC
The DNA here is from genome assembly GCA_964020975.1 of Hermodice carunculata. Classification (NCBI taxonomy): domain Eukaryota; kingdom Metazoa; phylum Annelida; class Polychaeta; order Eunicida; family Amphinomidae; genus Hermodice; species Hermodice carunculata. Next base: position 88,334,306 of record OZ026615.1, on the reverse strand, counting down.
TGTAAAAGCAGCATGTAACGATAATGCATGACTATGGAGGCTCGTTAATACCTCCATGGTAGACCCCCTACAACGCAGTGCAAATTATTGATGCCTGATTGTGGTCTGTGGACGCATTTCAAGAAGTTCGATAAATTTTACTTACGGCTGGTAAATAGGCCTAGACACATTCATCCATGGTTTAATGCTGGTCTGATTATAGATGTAGCTCTATATACCTTCGGCGAGACGTTATATTTAAATGTACGTAACAGTGCAATAGGAGGTATTCATATTTAAGTGTATAAACTGCACACCTGCTCTGGTCCTCTCAGTCGCAAGGCAACAGAAATATGCCTCCGCCATGATGATAATTGAGGGTACTTTGTACGATTTACCCTCAGGTCGTCCCATTGCCAAGTAGTTCCTGATCATCTCGTCCCTATGAAACTCGTCCCCATGTCAAGTAGTCCCATAGCCAAGTCGTCCCAACACCAACTCGTCCCATAACCAGGTCGTCCCAATACCAGCTCGTCCCTATACCAAGTCGTCCCTACAGCAACTTGCCCCAAAACTAAGTCGCTTCCAGGGCCGCCACGAGATATTTTCGTGATGCGTTATCGTCCATATTTTTCCGTTGGAATGCACAAAGACTACATGCAGTGATTGATGGCCAATTAAAAATTTGAAGTGTGATTCAGGATTGCAATTTTGCCAATTAATAGTGCATCGTACTCCTTTCGGCGTTCCCTCCTTCCCTTGCACCAGTTGAGGCAGTGCGTCTCGTGGACCCGGTGATTGTTTTTGGAAATAATGTGCAAAAGATTAGTTTTTTTATTAGGTTGGGAATGTAGAATGGACAACAGAAGCAGGCTACGATAAATTAAATTGAATTAAATCACTTCAGGGAGCAGGGAAATGTGAAAAAAAGAACGTTTATGGGCATTAATTGACACAGATATAGAGGCATCTAGAATGAGGAATAGGCCTAATGTGAACTGTGTGAGTTCAGCTGGAAAAAACGAAGCCACCGCTGAGAGTGAAGCTGGCAACTATGTAGGCCTACCATATTCATATATTAAGGACTCCACACAATCCCGTATACTAGGACAGAAAAGACCGCCAAAAGTTGCCAAGTCCACGACTGAGCGCATACGAACATAAAATCGTATCCCGTTAGTTTGATACGATCAGTAGTTTGACTATATATGTTAAGTTGTGGATATACACTCGCGGCCAACTTGAATATGCAAATATTTAAGAATTGAACGTCCTTTCAATTGTAGTTTCTGATTGCAATTTGATGACAGGCTAAAATGCCTGTTATTAAATCGAAATCAAATGACGATGAGAGATCACACAGGAGCGAGTGCCGAGGGCGGGTAGCTTTCCTTGGGAGGGGGCCCACTGGGAAAAGTTTGAAATTTACAAATGTTTTTCCTGCATTTTGAAGTATTTTACGAATCATTACAGACATTTTGGGCCGGGATTTGTGGTCACATAACCAATGAACAAAAAGAAATCCCCAACAGTGAGGCCGTCCCAAGTACACCAAACACTCTCGATGAAAAGTACTGAAGATGGTAATCTTTCATGACTGTCATGATAATTTTTTAAAAAGCCTAGCCCATACATAGTTTCACCCACTTTTCTAATCCTTTTTATTGTGCTCCTGTGTGTCTTCTGTGTTTGTACACCAGTGTTCAGGAATTTCAATATTTTCTTGTGTTATATGTAAAAGAGGCCCTAATTTAGTTCCGGGGAGCGCGACACATCTTATACATATGAGGGTCCATTCCCCTGTAAATTTACAGAGTATAGTCAGGTTTTCAAGAAATGCAAAGTTAAGTCTGCAAGTCGTACACAGAAACAGAGATGTATGCAATCCAATATGTATGGCGGACCTCCATTTCTGTTTCTTTACTTGATTCCCAATTAGCTCTGTGTTTCTTTAAAATCTAATCGTATTGTGTCAATTTATTTCTTCTGAAAAGGACCCTCATATTTAGCAGAAGTGTATACAAGGTGAATATTTGATAGGAAAATGTGTTTTTTAAAAATCAAGCTATATAAAGAAAATACCAGTAGAATGCCAATTCTTTATTTCTGTGGATTACCCGCACCCGCATTTGCGTCTCGTTTGCGCAGTATTTAAGTAAGTATCTACCTACTAATTTTAAGTTAGGAATGTATGTCTATGATAACAGGCTATCATGGCATAACTGGAATATGTAGCCTAAATCCAAGTGCGTTCCCTGACAGGGACGAGTTGGTATTGGGAAGAGCTGGAATTAGGATGACTTGACCTTGGGATGATTTGACAATGGAACAAGTTGGTAAAGGGACGACTTAACACTGGGCCAAGATAGTTTGGGGACCACTTGAAATTGGGATGAGATCATTGGGGACAAGTTGACTAGGGACAACCTTTTTTGGGGACAACTTGACCTGTTACCTGTGCAATTTATCATCAACTCTCGACCACCATTGCCGATATACAAATGCATTGGCAAGAGGGAGCAACAAAACACGCACACTGACACAACCACCACCAGGACTGAGAGCCTGCGGGAACTATCAGTCTGAGTGAGGAGGTGATGTCTGTTGGGAAAACCTCAGAGGTTAGTGGAGCTGTTCCTTTCGAGACTTACCCAGGGGCAAAATGAAGGTGGGAGAGAGCTGCGTCCATGGCACGAATGGTAAAACCCCTAGAGGTCATTGATGGATCTCGAGCACCTTGGTTCTTTGCATGGAAGCCAAAGTGAGGTCTGAGGGTTACCTGGGAGTGGTCAGGCTACCATTGGATTTGGTCATGCATCAGAGCATGGATCTCGCTTCTTGTATGCCCCAGAAGCAATTGTTAACAGAAAACAAGTTTTTCACATCCAGTACTTGAGGTCCACCCTGCAGGGGCCCTCTGAGCATTCAAAAGGCCACTTCTTCAGCATTACTAAGACCAGCAGGAGGTCCCACCATGGTAGGACCTGCCTATCAGTTGGTCTGTCCATGTAGAAGGAGACTACAAGCACCAACAGATAAGGATCCCTGCCCATGCGAAGGTCTAGGATGTTTGCCAGGGTCGAGGAGCTGGTGAACCAAAACCCCTCCACGGTTTTTGAGCTCTTACGCAATATACAGAGACCACGGGTGGATTCTCTGACTGGTGCACCAGTCAGAAAGCACCTTCAACCAAGCTCAGCATAGAGAACAGTCTCGAAGCCCCCCTCTGGTAATTCTATTTGGGACAGATTCCGAGAAACCTGTGTTGTGGATGTGCTGTGTGACAACACCAAGCATGGAGGCTGAGGACTTAAGGGTTCCTGTGAAACAGTCATCTGTGGTTGCACCAGAAGTTTTAGCCAAACCATTAGATGTATCGGTGGCTAACCACTTAATTTCCGAAGATCCAGGGACCAATCAATCCATGGCCACCAGGGGATGACCAAGATCAGATTGCAGACATTAGACCAAACCTTCCATGGGATCCTCAGAAGGATCTGCAGAGGTGAAAAGGCATGAGCCCAAATGTTGCTCGAGTCCATGGCTAGAGCATCTACTGCTAGGGCCTAGGGATCCAGGATAGGTGACACATAAACTGGGCATTTTGTGTTTTCGCTTGTCATGAACAGATCCAGATGTGGGGTAGCCCATCTGGCCAACATGGCCTGGATGACCCATGGGTGGAGCGACCACTCTGTCCCTACTGGCTGACCTCTTCTCCAAATGGGTCGACCAGGACATTTTCTAGTCCCTAGATATGCCTCACGTGTGCAGACCTCGTGTTCAGAGCACCATTCAGTGATGCATCTGGCAAACTCTGTCAGCTTTTAGGAGCATGTCCCACCCTACCGGTTGAGGTAGATGAGGTTAGTCCTGTTGCATATAATTATAATGTGTTGGGGCTCCATTAGTTTCTAGAAGTGGAGGAGCATTAAGTGGATCGCCTCCAGTTCCAACCACTTTATGGGGTGGGACATGTCCTGCATCAGTCAAAATCTCAACACTTTCCAGCCCTTCACATGGGCTCCCCAGCTGGACTGAGATGAGTCCATGTACATGGTGACTTGTGGATGAAACAGCTTCAATGTCTGACTCGACATGACATTCTCCTACTTGGTCCACCAAATGAGGTGTCGGTGGTCCTCCAGGAGCACAGGCACATGTGCTTGGTAGTCTTGGCCCTTGGACCATCTGTCCTGCAAAGCATGCTGCACGGGACGATGGTGTGGGGGGGCCCAGGACAACCCAGCAATACATCCAGGTTAAGGAGCCCATCAGGGTCTGCCACTGCCAGGCTGTGAGAGCCTTGTGAGTCAGAAATACCTTGAGGATTGGCTGGAGTCTCTCCCACCTGTCCTACCAAGGATGACAGATGAAGGCAACCAGATTGAACTGGATGATGAGAAAGACAAAGATCTGCTCTGGCATTAGGCTGGACTTGGGGAGATTCACAATCAAGCCTAAGCGTTTGTAAATTTCTACCATTGTCTGTGTTTGACACAGCGGATCCATGCACTGTAGCACCTGGATTAGCCAGTCGGCCAGGTACACATGAATATGCACTGCCCTGTGGTGAAGGTTTGTGGCTACTGCTTGTGCAAACTGGGTGAATACCAGAGGTGCCATGGCAAGGCTGAACAGACTCTGCCTGAGCTGGTAAACCTGGCCAGAGAATGCGAACCACACATACTTCTGTGTAATCTCCATGATGGGCATGTAGAAAAATGCGTCCTTGAGGTCCAAGCCCATCATCCAGTCCTGGGGCCACATGGCCAATGTCATGGAATGTGGGGTCTCCCTCCTGAAGGATGGAATCTCCAAGTACTCATTCAGTGATGACAGGTCTATAACCAGATGCCAAACTTCCTCCTGCTTGGGGATTAGGAAGAGTAGATTGTAAAACCCTGAAGATCCATGATCCACCCACTCTATGGGATTCTTGCTCTGTAGCTTTAACACCACCTCTATGAACACCGATTCTTTGGGCTTCTTTGTCAGGGTTGTGAACCGCTTGGATTCATGGCATAAAAGAGGCCTGTCCTTGCAAAAAGGCAGAGTGTAGCTGTGTTTCAGGGATTTTAAGACAAACAAATCATCTGTGATGAAATCCCACTGTGAGCGCAAGGCTGAAAGACAGCCTTGGACTTGCACTCAAAGATAACTATAGCAATGATGGAGTCAGTAAAAGCCTTCATCCTGGACTGTTCGGTAGAGTGGACTTGAAGGTCCTGAACTTATCGGACAACATCCTCTATCTCTCCTTCAAACAGCATGTCAGGTAAGAGGGGTTCCATGCACCCTTGGTGGTAGACTGGATCAGATAATTTCTGACCTTGAAGATGGGTGTCCCTGCACAGCAAAAGCAGGTTCTCTCCTAGAGTGCAGGCCATCCTGATCTGATGGTGGTCAATCACCCGTGACAACAAAATCATGTGTGAGGCTGCCTGACCAAGCCAGCCCTGGACACCTTCCAAGATCTGCACTGAATGCCTGGAGGTCATCCAAGAAGGCCCTCAGAGCTGACAATAAGTCATCGGAGTAAGACCCCATAAGGACAGAGCCTCTAGCATCCTCCTCTACTCTCCTGAAGTGTCCAAGGACACAGTCACAGTCTTCGCCAATCTCCAAGAATACTCTTCTAAATCCATGGGAAGTGACTAGGCAAGTAGATCTGCTCCAGGGCAGAATAAAATTTCCCCTGGATATCCTAGTAGGGGAGAACCGGCACTTTCCTCAGATAGCCAGATGTTGGTAGCTCCAGGAAACCCAGGTATGATGAGTCCTGGTTGTCAGTTGGCTTTAGAACTCAGTGACAAATGACAAGAAAGGAATTGGGTATGTAAGTTCCAAGGACAGTCCGTGCAGCTCATCACAATGGCCCCTGTCCTATCCTGTCCGGCTAAGGAGCCACAGCTTCATTTTCTCCAGGCTCCGTATGACAGCTTTACCTGTTCAAAGCTCTGAGTCGGTGTCAGAGTAGTGGCCATGGGGATGGAAATAGGTTCCACCCACAGCATGGATGCCACAGGGCTCTGTCAAGCAGAGCGATGTCAGCATGGGTGCTGGCTGCAAGAGGGTGACCTAGGCCTACTACCTGATCAGTCTCAAAGTAACATCTCCTCCTCCCCTGAGTTGATGTCTGGAGACTTGACACCAGGCATTGCAGTTGTAGCACCCAAAGCTTCGTCGAACAGCTGCTTATTCGAGGCAGATGGGGAAGCCACTGGTGACAGAAGAACATGTCACCATGCCTCGCATTGGGGGAGCAAAAATTTCCACAGAAGTTGTCACTGCCACCTCTGCAGCCTGCACTTGCTTTTTGTACAAAGGGTGAGAGAGTCGGAACTTCGAGATGACCAGGGGCGGGAGCCACTGCAGCAATTAACCTGGGGGTAGGCTGGCAGGAGGGCACCTGCTGAGCCTGTGGGCTGAGTGAAAGTTGGCTCAGAACAGAGGCAGCAAGCTGCTCATCCAAAACAACTGACTCCAACATGGCAGGAGTACTGAGTGCTGGTGTGGGGGGGGGGGGGGCTGATGAAGACGAAGTCTCCAATTACAATTGATGCTCATCATGGAGCTTGCATTCCACTTGCCTCATCAAGGAGAGAGGTAGGGTACCTGTCTGAAAGGAAGTGCACAGTGGGAGCACCAGCTTTTTGGTCCAGGTCAGGCCCAGCGGGAGAGCAGCAGGCACTGGTGGCATGGGGTTGTAGGCACCAGATGGTTGATTTGCCAATAGCATATACCTATAAATTGAAGCTGGATTGGCACCTCTATGTACAATACTACTTAAGGTATCAAATTTTCCAATTGTGTCTATTTGCCTTATATGCATACATATTAGTATGACAGCCAAGGAATGCAATACATTGCACTTTGTGTTTACTTCATCATTCATCAGTTTGAATGTTCAGGGGTTTTGAAGAAATTCCAGACACTTGGCTTTTGTAAGCACAGTCAGATTTGCTTGAAGCAAATCGTCTTTTCTAATTTCAGCTGCAACAAAACTTGACATTATGGGCATTAGACAGTCAATACTGAAAATAACCTCTGACACAGACAAGACCTTTGACCTGGACATGATCTTTAACCCTGAGTGACCTTTCAAATGACCTTTGACCTTGACATGACCTTTGACCGTGACACAGCGTTTGATCTTGAAATAAACTTTGCTTTTTGACATGACTTTTGACCTCGACATAAATCACTATGACTGTTTGGAAGATATTCAAGATTTCAAATTTCAAACATCTCTAATTTACATAATTTTCAAAATATGTCCTTCTTATTAGAAGGCACAAATTCACGTATAGACCTATAATCATGCCAACTTTCAAGTTTCTGAGTGTTATAGTCTTCGAAAAGAAATAACCTTTGTCTTGACATGACCTTTGTCTTGATATGAACTTTGACCTTGAAATGACCTTTGACATGACCTTGACATGAGAAATGACCTCTTACCTTGACACGACCTTTTGACCTTGAAATGGCCTTTCACCCTGACATGGCCTTTGAACTTGACATGACCTTTGACATGACCTTTCACCGGATCATGTTCTAAGATTGGAAGATATTCAAGATTTAAAATTTCAAATGCCCGTAATTTGCATAATTGTCAACACATTTTCTCCTCTTCAACAAAAGCCACAAATTCATGTATAGACCTATAACCATGCCAAGTTTGAAGTTTCTGAGTATAATAGTGTTCGAGAAAACTGACAAACAAAATTTTATGGTAAAAGAAAGAAAGAAAGAAAGAAAGAAAGAAAGAAAGAAAGAAAGAAAGAAAGAAAGAAAGAAAGAAAGAAAGAAAGAAAGAAAGAAAGAAAGAAAAAGAATGACAATGAGGTAAAGGCCGAATGAATGCTGTAGATCATATTAAACTCCACATTTTCTTACCCTATTTTTAAGTTTATCAAAGAGACAATCAGCAGAATTTGAAGATATTCACATTTGTTGTTTATGGTCAGACTTCGGACAAGTGCCAATACCAAAATGACTGCCACACAGTCAATGAATTTCAGGTCTGGGATCTTGCGTGTTTGGCATAGATTTGTCAGAAGACCAGCCCAAATGGCACAACCTTTGGTATTTGAATGAGATACCATCTTCTCAGTGCTAAACGCCCATAGCTCTAGAAAAAAGTTAGAGATACATATTCACTGTTTGAATTGTTTTCTTTTCCATTCAAATCGAATAACTGAACATCACAAAAGACTATTGTGTGAAATAAAAATGACATCTTGGCTTGGAACTTTGTCAAATTCACTCGTATTGCATAAAATTACATATTAAAAGAGTGGCACTTACATCGCCCCGATATCCTTTGGCGGGACTATGTCTTCTCATCCGACCACACCATAAAATAAGAGTATTAAACATGTTAAACACATCACCTTTTATTCCATAAAGTATTCAGCTCAAACTATTACACATGAAACAGACACAGAATTGAAGGTGATTCAGCCCAGTTTACCAGTCTGACTCGTGGCTCATCTGCACTATGGTTAGTTAGTGTGACGACGGCGCTTTCCGGGTGGCAGCACGATCCTACACTGTCCAATGGGTGTAGCCCTGCGATCTCCTTTCTGGCCGATACTGGCAAACTTTCAATTCACCAGAGAAACTATTGTTCATGGGCATTTTTATCATTCTTGCAACATTCAGATCAATAAGATACAATGGTATAAATCAAGAGACGAGAGCTAACATATAGCATCGTTCACTGCAGATTCTTGTCCATAAAAGTCAAGATCATCTGCATAAGACAGGAGTGCTATTCAGACTGTGGCACCTCCGACGGCAGGTGGTAGATGGCACCACTTACAATAGGCCTTTGTATGTAAACCCCATAGTCCTATTCTTAATCAAGCATATTATCAATCATCATTTTCCGCAAGTCTCTCGGTCCGTATTAACCTGGCAACTGGGTCCATATCTATCCACAAAAGTATAATTGCAATCCATAAACGTTCTCTTAACAAAAGATTTCACAAACAAACATGATTTTTCTGATAGAAATCGATCATATTTATTTAAAACATTAAAGCAAGACCCCGTGTGTGTGACGCACAAAGATATAAAAGAATTTCTCGGAATAGGCTAGGGTCATACAATATAACTCTCTCGTGTATACATGGCTGTTTGAACGTAGACCTATGGAATGTGATTATTTGATCCTTGGAATGATCAACGGCAAGTTCTAAATGTTTGAAGCGCAAACATCCAAAGTTTTCCGGCTCCAAAATAGGTTCATCAATCAACTGAAATTCCAACAGATACTTCTGGTAATGGTTGGCCCAAGTGTTCTGCGGCTTGTGCTTCTGGTGTCACTGCAATAAAAATATACCAACATGCTTTTGAACTTTAATTTAATATAAGCCGTCCACCACGCGGTTTGCTTCCAAACTATAATATCATCATGCAACAGACTGAAATCGCACAGGAAATGTCATTCATTGTTTCGATCTGTTATTTTTTAGAAACCGCCGGTAGCAAGTAACCTAATATCTCGCTATGTCTGAAGTTCCAAACATTGGAATGGCAGAAACAAATATAGGCCTAGTTGTTCCCGGTGTGTGTGTGTGTGTGTGTGTGTGTGTGTGTGTGTGTGTGTGTGTGTGTGTGTGTGTGTGTGTGTGCGTGTGTGTGTGTTTTCGTTTTGCAAGCGAGTTTTATTATAAACTTCTGCCACTCAGTTTAAATCTTGGCTGCCGACTAGCTTGGTCGATACTGTTCATGTGAATTGACCTTTTCCGCTCAAAGATAACAGTTTTTCTACAATATGTCTGTATCGAACCGAAAAACAAGGTCAAATGTCGGAAACAATTTATCATTTTGGTTGCAAACAAACATCAAGGTTGACATTTAAGATATTCAGGCCATTTTTTTAAAGGGAGCTGGGAGTTAAAGTCAAGCAAATTCACCCACTTTGTCATTCTTAAAAATAATACTGTTGATAAATATGAAACATACAAATGCACACAACCGGAAAACATGTGGGCAGAAGTTTCCAGGGGATGTGCCAATTTTGAGGCAATGAGTGACGATACCAAATTCTTTTATTTAGTCAATTGTGAGGGTGAAACGGCCAAACAAGTGGCAAAATGCATTGCTCAGAGTCTGAATTTATACTAAATAATATACAAAAACTCCACAGCACTGCACTCATCTCATGATTGTGTGCATATACATGGTCTATTCTGATATGTGGTTTGGTAGGTAGTTACTTTTTCTTTTTATTAAATCACATACAAATTGTAGATAAATTATAAGTATATCAACGATACAATATCAGCAATGAATTGAAACATACATTTACATTTTTTTTCACATAAACGTTCAAATTGCGCTTTAATGAATAATTTTGACGATTTACAAAAACATCGATGTAGATTAACATTATTGATTATATTAATCATTTAATTAAGTTCTTTTGCAAATAGAAACACCATATGCACACTTATACCAGTCGACAAAGATGCTTGTAGCAATTATAGCAAATAAAAGGTTCAGAAACATCACATTTTGGTTGCATTCAGAAAAAAAACGAACATTATGTGTTTCCATTTAATTTAAAAGCCAACAATGCTAGAAAAAAGTAACTACAGTTCGGCAACTCTCTTGCACGTAAACAATAAGTGCTCTGGAGACTCTTCCACATTACAACTACTGATTTATTTAGAAATGTCTTTTTTTCAATTAATTTAATCTTTGACCACCTATAATCAAGCTATTCAGTAACTTATAGTTAAATTCAGCTATAGGTTTCGAAAATCTATTTTTGTAAAGCTATCAAGGTTCCAATTCAGCAAGCTGATTTGCTCTTCAAACACACTTTTCCAATTACCGTCTAGACATAAAAGTCTGGGAATCCATGCACACTTCAGAGCATACATTTTACACTCTAAATCAATCATGTTAAGTCTAATGACCTTAACTTTACCGATGATTGCATCATGTTTAACATGGTTTTCTTGTTCCAAATAAGTTTATATATATATATACAATCTTTCACTTTTCCCACCTCTTCAGGAACTTTAAGTAACCTGAAAACATATGTAAGCTAAGCTAAGACTAATAGTGTTTTAATGATAAAACTTTCCGAATAAAGTTAACTTTCTATTTTTACACTCAGTTAATAGAGACCCTAACTGCTCATTTTTTTAAACTTAGTTTTTATCATATTAGTGTATTTCATTATGTCTGTATACTATATTTCATTACATTGTCACCAGTTATACACTAACATGACACTGGTTTCTTTTGCTAACTCTAGGTAAATGTGTTCCACATGTTTTAATATACTTTCATTTTTAACTTTCTTCAAGACACTTCATTTTCAATTCATATTTATTGCTATTGTGTTTTTGTAATTGAAAATCTCGCAACGTGACAACTTACATTTGCTAATATTGACATCATATGCGCATGTGCTGAAACCGCTAGTTTGGTTTCCATCACTATGATGCTTCCAGGTCTTGGACCAGTAATGCATTTACATGTTAAAATAGCGACATACGCTAGCTTATTTCTCCTATTTGAAACGTAAAACCACAACTTCCTTTGCAATCTACTTCAAGTTTATACCGATAGCAGCAAGTTAAAACCAAGAAAATTGGGGCTCATGTGATTAGATTTTTTACAGGTGCACCTAATAATAATAAATAATACGGTGGCTCTCCGCTTGTCTGCCGCGGTCCTGTGTCACTCTGTGACACAAGTGGCGTAGGGTAAAAAAAAAGAAAAAGAAAAAGAAAAACAAGAAAAAAAAATCCATTCCTCTCACACCCTATCCCCGCCTCTAAGGCTCAGGCTTTTCCCATCGGAGCCCCCATGGGAGCCCTTAAAAGGGCTACCACCATTCCCATTCCTTCCCCTCCCTGTGCTCTGGGATTCTAATTTAACCTGTTGCCTTCTAACTCTATTATTCCATTCCTTTTCTCCTAGCATCCTACCAGGTAGTCCTGTACATTTTTATTACCTTTCCTGCCTCCCAGAAAGCCACCTTTCAAACCTAAAATCCATGCTATACGTTCCTCTTCCTCTTAACCCTCAACCTCTTCTAAACCCGTGTAATTGTAATCTTCCGAGTGCAACTTTCTGAAAAAATCCTCCCTTATCTCTCTATATGCATCACACCACAACAGCCAATGACCCACTGTCTCATCTGCCTCTTGTCCACACGACTTACACTTTCAATTACTCCCTGTTGTCCACTTTTGTTTTCTTTTTTCTAGATTGATTACTCCTGCCCTACTTTGAAACAGAAGCTTGGATCCCTTCCCTCCATCCCAACACACACTTTTCTGTGGCTTTTCTAATACCTTGTAGGCCTTGTGTACCTTACCTGCACGATTGACCGCTCCGTGCCAACTATGTCTTCAAAAATACACAAAATTATCAAATGATTTAAAATATTTCTAGAGTAGCAGTGCCCTTCTAAAACTCACAATTGATAAGTATATTCCTATCCAAAATTATGATGGGACTTAATTTGGGATGATCTGCTCCTGTGATATTAACATCCAATAGACACAGCAACAGTATTCAGTACTCGATCAAAAGCAATGGATCAGTTGACCCGACCTTGAGGGGTTACTGGTCCAAGACCTCCAGGGCTCAAACTTTTTTTTTCGCCCTAGATGCCGCTATCATTCATGATGTAGGCCCCATGGGTCACAGGCGCTCGTAACGTTCAGTCAGTCAAGCTTTTGTGCTAATACACACGGGGCGGGGGGGGGGGGAGGAGGAAGAGAGGGTGGACTTGGAAAATCTATACTACGTGCAGTGGCCCACATGGAGCTTTATCTGCAATAAAGTAATGTGTATTCATCTGTGCAGTGAATCATTCATGCTAATAAGATGTAGGAGGGTGGGCCTATAACCACAACGTCGTCAGATGGAGCTCCTCTCTTTGTATTTATCTGTGCAGTCAATCATTCGTGCTAATATTGTGGCGGGCGGCCTAAAACCACAACGTCGTCAAATGGAGCTCCTACACAGAGGAGCTCCAGCTGACGACGATGGCTTGGCTTTGGTCCCTTGCGGACTTTGATGCAATGAAGTATTGCCCTGGCAGTTTCCGGGGTCCGTTGCTCCTGTCGCAGCATGGTTTCACGTTACAGATACGATATTCTAGCATACATTTATTATATTCCCTTTCCCTTTGCAGCTTTGCAGTATACCATGAAATAAATCTTGGAAACTTACACTCGGATATAAATCCCGCAGGTGGCCCCATGCATTTTGTGATTCCATTTTGATTGATTTACTTTTTGACACACTTTTTGAGTCTCTAAAACAGGAGAACTGCATCATAAACCTATTAGTAAAAGAAAATATGCAACACTGATGTACATGTAGATGTTAGGTACACGTATGCACCAGGCTGGCCCAGATTTTCTCTCTGTCAGTAGCCCGTGTATGTAGATCATTTGGGCCTTACAAAGGGGGGGGGGGGGATGTCACGTTTTGACACAAAATAATTTGCCTTAGTTACATTTCACTAAAGAAATCAGTTTCATCCCTGTCACGATTCACATAAAACAATTTCAACTGATTCGATAATCACGTGAAATAGAATTATTTTATTTCATGTTCGGAACGAGCGGGACTCGAACCTGCAACCTTTGGCACCAGTCGCCTAGCTGAAATGGGAAACGCACATATCCACTCGACCAAATCCCCATCCCTAAACAAAAATGGTTCAATGGAGGTAGTTATGTGCGAGTGCCATATCAACACGGTAATGCAGTATATTTACTGAGTCGGCATTTATTTCCAGAGTCGGGGACTTAAATCCACCAGCATTAAGGAAATGCCGAAAATATATATTTCATGTTCGGAACGAGCGGGACTCGAACCTGCAACCTTTGGCACCAGTCGCCTAGCTGAAATGGGAAACGCACATATCCACATAGTGAATCCCCAATCCCGAGCAACCAAAAAAAAGCTCAATTACGCGTTCCGGAAATAACACTTCGCCCCTCAAAAATTTGATAGGTATATCAAACATTTATTATGACTCGCATGCCAATGTTAGTAAAATTTCTTTTCGGAACAATCGAGATGATGACAGATTTTGTAGGACTGTTGCCTGTGTAAAAGAGAAGGTGCGGGGGGGGGGGGGAAGGAGGGATCTATATCCCAATTTTCAGGAAATCATTTCATGAATTCCCAATTCCCATCAATTTTTTATTTCCCATTTCCCAGTAAATAATATTTCACTTTCCCAGATCCCAGGAAATAAATAAGCCCTTTCCCAATTCTTAGGAAATAAAACCAGCATTTCCCTATTCCCAGGAAATACTCCAATGAATTCCCAGTTATTTTTCATTTCCCAATTCCCAGGAAATACTTCAATGAATTCCCAGTTCCCAGTTTTTTTCGTTCCCATTTCCCAGTAGATAATATTTCAGTTTCCCAATTCCCAGAAAATAGACAAGTCCTTTCCCAGCTCTTATGAATACCCATGATCCCCGTCTAAAGAGGTCACCGGAGTTATAAAAATAAATCCCATGGAAACCTGATGATGCACCAGGGACTCAACTTTCCAGCCAAAAGTTACTTACAAATTAAACGTCTGCTTTTTTCAAGGCAGGAAAGCCTGCATAATGTACAAGATATTGTAACTCTACAGAATTAAAACTGACATAGCCGCACATGAGCCTGTTTATTAAAGTAAAGGGCCAGACATTCCTGTAAAACAGGGTCTTTGCACCAATCAGGGACGCGCTATAGACAGGTCCATGCACCAACTCAATGTAGTAAATGAGCTTATCCTCCATCCTTCCTTCCTTCTATTTCTCTCTTTATCTCCTTCCTCTCTGAGTATTTAATTGACGGGGGTTTTTGGCATTTGAAAATAATAATAAAAAAAGGTATGCTGTTTACTTGAAATAATTTGGCTTATTGACAAATAACAGAAATTAAAGGAAAGGAAAACAACCATTTATGGCCAATGGGGAAAAAGTTAATGGTCATAAAAATTAACTATTTACCCCCCTTAAGCCAGTTTGTCTGTAAATGGTTTTGATGATAAATTGTTCGATTGTGTTTGCAGGATTATATTGTCAAAAATCAAAAATTAAAAATACAAGCAAAATATTTCATGCAACAAAAAAGGTTGACCCTGTTGGTGCAAAGCTTGTGACCCCCACCAAAAATGTAGTCAGGCCAAGTAAATACTTGGCAGAAATAGTAGAGTAGACACTTGTCTAAGATTTTCCCCCTCAATTCTAACCCTGGACCACACTGAGTAATTTTTATGTTTTCATATCAATAGATGAATCTAATTGCACAACTGATGTGCGTTTATTATCACAATAGTTTTTCCTCTATGTTAAGATAACATTATGTAGCCAGTCAGACAGTCTTGCCTGCAGAATTTCAAAGCGCGCCATCTTGACGAAATTTTTACTTTCACTGCGTGAAGGTAGCTCTAGTTTATTATTAATTTTGGATCTTTGTATTAAATCTTTATCCATTTTTATAAATTTTGGGCTGAAACCATACTTTTCTAATGTTTTACACGTGAAGTCTCAATTAACCGCATCAACCTTTCCAAAGTCACGAAATAAAGGTTTTACCTTTATATTTAACATTTCTAAATAATCAACAATATCTTGTACCAGTCTAGCATTGCAATCTATATAACGTTTCTTGATGCATGTAGATTGATCTGTATCAATTAATTTAGCAAACACATTTTGTAAGCGTCTTGAGCAATAGTTTTATTATCGTAATTAATCAAACTAATGGCTGTATAATTTTTCAAAAGTACTTTGTCTGCCTTTTTAAAAATTAATGCTAAAAGAGCATTTTTAGCAGATTCTGGCAACTCACCTACTTTAAAGGTTTCATATTACACATCCATGAAAGTTTCTAAAAAAATATCCCAGCATCTTTTGTAAAATTCTGGAAATATTCCATCCGCACCTGGTGATTTATCACTTTTCAAATCTTTAACAACACGAAATACTTACGTCTCCTTATTAAACTTATCATAGAAAATGTTGTCCTCGTTTGTCATAGAATTAGATAAAGTGACTGACTCCAAATAGCTTATAATTTCTTCACTTTTACAAATACTTTAGACTATAACTTTAAGTAAAAATTAGTAGAAACGTCTAGAATTTCACAATCATCATGAGCACTTCTTTCTCTATCTCTTAGTTTCTGTATAATATTGAAACATTGCCTTTTCTTTTGTGGTCTGAGAAAACATTTGGAACTTTTTTCATCATCTTCTGCCCATTTAACTCTAGCGCGTATCTTCTTGAACTTCTTGCCTTTCATCATACAGACTGTCTGTCTGTTGACTTAAAAGGAGTTTCCTTTCCATAGTAGTATCATCATTAAAGTGTGTGTGTCAGCACACACTTTTCTGTTTTTCTAGGAATTCTTTATTAAAGTGTGTGTGTCAACGCACACTTTTCTGTTTTTCTAGGAATTCTTTATTAAAGTGTGTGTGTCAGCACACACTTTTCTGTTTTTCTAGGAATTCTTTATTAAAGTGTGTGTGTCAGCACACACTTTTCTGTTTTTCTAGGAATTCTTTATTAAAGTGTGTGTGTCAACGCACACTTTTCTGTTTTTCTAGGAATTCTTTATTTCTTTCTTTCTTTCTTTCTTCTTTCTTTCTTTCTTTCTTTACCGGCAAATTTGTCCGACATTTCATTTGAAAAGTATTACATGTAGAAACTCCAAACTTTGCACAATTATACTTCTATGGACAAAGTCTTGCCTTTTTATAATGAGAGGTCATGTTTTTGAAAATTATGCAAATGAGGGCTAATTAAAGTTTTAAATCTTCAATATCTTGTATACTATAGTAGATGTGGTCCCAAGTGTATGGGAATTCAATCATAGCAAGGCAAAGGTCATTTCAAATGTCAAGGTCATGTCAAGGTCAAAGGTCATGTCAAGGTCAAAGGTCAATTTTAAGCCAAAATGTCATTTTGAGGTCAAGGTTCACTTCAGGTAAAGGTCATCTCAAGGTCAAAGGTCATTTCAAGGTCAAAGGCCACTTTCCTTGGTGGCCTTCTTCTAGCCATAACTTGGTCAATTTTTATCTAATTTTGATAATGTTGGGCTCATATTGTAGCTATTGTAACCCTGCATATTTTAAAATTTATGTGTGACCTCTAATGGTTAACGGTCAAGGTCATTTGAACCTTTGAAAGTTTCATCCAGTCACAACTTGGCTATTTTCCATCCAATTCTAATCATGTTAGTCTCAAATTGTAGGTATTGCAACACTGCACATTTTGTAAGAACACGTGACCTTGAAAGGCCAAAGGTCAAGGTCATTTGGCCCTTTAAAAGTTTCATCTTGCCATAACTTGGTAAATTTTCATCCGATTTGGTTCATGTTCATGTCAGTTTAACTTCTACTAGGGGGTTCCTGACCATTGCGCATGTAATAATCTAAAACAAAAGTTGTAGCAATTTGAATTATGCTAAATAGCACCATTAGAAATTTTAAATCTTGAATAACTTCAAAGCTGTAATAGATAGAGATGCCATTCCAACTTCTACTCCTGTGTTATGGAATAGTTGTACATTGCCATACCAATATGCTTTGAAGACACACACACTGATTTGCTATGCAGCAAATCATCTTTTCTAGTTTCTTTCTTTCTTTCTTTCTTTCTTCTTTCTTTCTTTACCGGCAAATTTGTCCGACAGTTCATTTGAAAAGTATTATATGTAGAAACCCCAAACTAGGCACAATTATACTTCTATGGACAAAGTCTGGCCTTTTTATAATGAGAGGTCATGCTTTTCAAAATTATGCAAATGAGGGCTAATTAAAGTTCTAAATCTTCAATATCTTATATACTATAGTAGATGTGGTTCTGAGTGTATAGGAGTTCGATCATAGCAAGGTAAAAGTCAGCTCTAATGTCAAGGTCATGTCAAGGTCAAAGGTCATGTCAAGGTCAAAGGTCATGTCAAGGTCAAAAGTCAATTTTATACCAAAATGTCATTTTGGAGGTCAAGGTTCACTTCAGGTAGAGGTCGTCTCAAGGTCAAAGGTCATTTCAAGGTCAAAGGCCACTTTCGCTGCTGGCTTTCTTCTGGCCATAACTTGTTCAATTTTTATCCAATTTTGATCATGTTGGGCTCAAATTGTTGCTATTGTAACCTTGCACATTTTATAGATGTACATGTGACCTCTAAAGTTCAAAGGTCAAGGTCATTTGGACCTTTGAAAGTTTCATCCAATCATAACGTGGCCAATCTCCATCCAGTTCTAATTATGTTGGACTCAAATTGTAGGTATTGCTACACTGGACATTTTTATAAGAACATGTAACCTCAAAAAGGCAAAGGTCAAGGTCATTTGGCCCTTTGAAAGTTTCATCTTCCCATAACTTGGTCAATTTTACTTCGATTTGGTTCATGTCCGGCTCAAATTGTGGGTATTGTAACACTGTGCAATTTACATGTGACTTGTAAAGGTCAAAGGTCAAGGTCATTTGGACTTTGAAAATTGCATGCAGCCATAAGCTTAATGGAATGTAAAGTACCAAAGGACAAAAGTTGTAGCATATAATATTTACAACCTTTGAAGGCACACAGACAGATTAAAAAAAATCTTCTTTGCCAGTTTCTTTCTTTCTTTCTTTCTTCTTTACCAGCAAATTTGTCCGAGACTTTTCTCAGACACTATTATACATAGAAACTGCAAACTTGGCATGATTGTACCTCCATATAAGGAGTTTGGCCGTTTAATACACAGAAATGCAGATGTTTTAAAATTATGCAAATTAGGGGCATTTGAAATTTTAAATCTTGAATTACATCAAAGCTATAATAGAAAGAGATGCCATTCCAACTTCTACTCCTGTGTTGTGGAATAGTTGTACATTGCCATACTAATATGCTTTGAAGACACACACACTGATTTGCTATGCAGCAAATCATCTTTTCTAGTTTCTTTCTTTCTTTCTTTCTTTCTTCTTTCTTTCTTTCTTTACCGGCAAATTTGTCCGACATTTCATTTGAAAAGTATAACATGTAGAAACTCCAAACTTGGCACAATTATACTTCTATGGATAAAGTCTGGCCTTTTTATAATGAGAGGTGATGCTTTTGAAAATTATGCAAATGACGGCTAATTAAAGTTTTAAATATTCAATATCTTATATACTATAGTAGATGTGGTCCCGAATGTATAGGAGTTCGATCATAGCAAGGTAAAGGTCATCTTAAATGTCAAGGTCATGTCAAGGTCAAAGGTCACGTAAAGGTCAAAGGTCAATTTTACGCCAAAATGTCATTTTTGAGGTCAAGGTTCACTTCAGGTAGAGATCATCTCAAGGTCAAAGGTCATTTCAAGGTTAAAGGCCACTTTCCTTGGTGGCCTTCTTCTAGCCATAACTTGTTCAATTTTTATCTAATTTTGATCATGTTGGGCTTAAATTGTAGCTATTGTAACCCTGCATATTTTGAAATTTATGTGTGACCTCTAAAGGTCAAAGGTCAAGGTCATTTGAACCTTTGAAAGTGACATCCTGTCACAACTTGGCTATTTTCCATCCAATTCTAATCATGTTAGACTCAAATTGTAGGTATTGCAACACTGCACATTTTTATAAGAACACGTGACCTCGAAATGGCAAAGGTCAAGGTCATTTGGCCCTTTGAAAGTTTCATCTTGCCATAACTTGGTAAATTTTCATCCGATTTGGTTCATGTTCATGTCAGTTTAACTTCTACTAGGGGGTTCCTGACCATTGCGCATGTAATGAATCTAAAACAAAAGTTGTAGCAATTTGAATTATGCTAAATAGCGCCATTAGAAATTTTAAATCTTGAATAACTTCAAAGCTGTAATAGATAGAGATGCCATTCCAACTTCTACTCCTGTGTTATGGAATAGTTGTACATTGCCATACCAATATGCTTTGAAGACACACACACTGATTTGCTATGCAGCAAATCATCTTTTCTAGTTTCTTTCTTTCTTTCTTCTTTCTTTCTTTCTTTCTTTCTTTCTTTACAGGCAAATTTGTCCGACATTTCATTTGAAAAGTATAACACGTAGAAACTCCAAACTTGGCACAATTATACTTCTATTGATAAAGTCTGGCCTTTTTATAATGACAGGTCATGCTTTTCAAAATTATGCAAATAAGGGCTAATTAAAGTTTTAAATCTTCAATATGTTATATACTATACAGTGCATTCCAACTTGAGCTCTGGGGGCCGTCTCATTAGTTGTGACCACAGTGGTGGTGGCCCAAACAGCCTATCACTGGCCTCTTTGCCCTGCCACTCAACCCAGCTGCTATAATTAGTGGTGTTTGTCAATAGGTCCACATGAGTGCTGCTGTAGACATTTATATGGGTTTTATTTTCACTTTTGTAGCGTCAAATAATTGGATTTTTTACAAAATAATCCGGCTAAAGGGACACCATTTTACTGTGGAGCTGGCCCTACTATGTGTCTGCCACTCCACCAAACACACATGACCACTGACAGTGAATGATTGGTATCAAATGACCAGCTTATTCGAAAGTCCTGGCAAGTGTAACCACATCAAAATAAACCCTACCCTACCCGCCTTACGTTTATGTGTATTTTATTACCCCAATAGATTTCACTCATAATCCACAGCCTTTATCAACATCGTAAGACCTGTGGGACATTTTTACAGGGGTGATTTAGACAAAGCAAGTAGCCAAGAAGAGGCAACTGGAAACTGTGCCACGCGTTTGGACCTGCCTAGGTCTCATCAGGCACTGGCAGGGATTTCAAAATGTTCCATATATATAGTTAGGGGTAACAAATGCGTTGCTAAATTTTTACAGGGGTGTCACATCTCAAGTAAACTGCAAACAAGCCATAATCCTGGTATATATTTTACAAGATGTGACATCAAAATGACCCTTTGAAAATGAGGCATCCCTTGACTCATTCAGGACAGAAGTCTTCATTTACTGTCAGTAAAATTTGTATCAAAGGGATATACTGAGTATTCTTATCTTTTAAATGAGGGGGTTCTGATTTAAAATTTCTGACAATCATAACAGAATATAATATCTGCTCATGATTTGTGATATTCTGACCTTTTTTATTTGTTTCACACATTGTATTAGCAATGCAAATTTGAAAGAATTAGCAAAGAACATATCCTTTGGGTTCATCACTGAATGAGTTAATTTTGTCATTTAAACATTGGCTGCATTGATTGGATAGCTATGTCTGTTTGGTAATTTAATTATAAGTTAGAGTTTTCTTTCTGGACACCAGTCAGTTCAGTGGCGCTTAAAGAAAACATATTGGGCTACATTATTTATATACAATTACACAGTCCAGGAAATGCTCAAGATCCCTGCTCATGCAGTCTATCATTAAAGTGTGTGTGTCAACACACACTTTCTTTCTTTCTTTCTTTCTTTCTTTCTTTCTTTCTTTCTTTCTTTCTTTCTTTCTTTCTTTCTTTCTTTCTTTCTTTCTAGCTTTCTTTCTTTCTTTCTTTTTTTCTTTCTTTCTTTCTTTCTTTCTTTCTGAATTTGAAAATTTCAATCTTGAATATCTTCAACAGTATAATAGAGATGTCATTCCAACTTCTACTAGGGGGTTGTTGACCATTGGCACCTGATCACCTAATGAATTAAAAATAAAAGTTGTAGCAATTTAAATTATGTTAAAAAGCACCATTAGAAATTTTAAATCTTGAATAACTTCAAAGCTATAATAGATAGAGATGCCATTCCAACTTTACTCCTGTTTTGTGGAATAGTTGTACATTGCCATACCAATATGCTTTGAAGACACACACACTGATTTGCTATGCAGCAAATCATCTTTCCTAGTTACGATTTGCATTCAACCTTTCACAGTCATTGCAAACACTTAATTTTCTTATTAAAGTGTGTGTGTCAACACACACTTTTCTGTTTTTCTAGGAATTCTTTCTTTCTTTCTTTCTTTCTTTCTTTCTTTCTTTACAGGCAAATTTGTCCGACATTTCATTTGAAAAGTATAACACGTAGAAACTCCAAACTTGGCACAATTATACTTCTATATATAAAGGCTGGCCTATTATAATGAGAGGTCATGCTTTTCAAAATTATGCAAATAAGGGCTAATAAAAGTTTTAAATCTTCAATATGCTATACAGTGCATTCCACCTAACTTGAGCTCTGGGGGCCGTCTCATTAGTTGTGACCACAGTGGTGGTGGCCCAAACAGCCTATCACTGACCTCTTTGCCCTGCCACTCAACCCGGCTGCTATAATTAGTGGTGTTTGTAAACAATCCACATGGGTGCTGCTGTAGACATTTATATGGGTTTTATTTTCACTTTTGTAGCGTCAAATAATTGGATTTTTTGCAGAATAATCCGGCTAAAGGGACACCATTTTACTGTGGAGGTGGCCCTACTATGTGTCTGCCGCCCCACCAAACACACATGACCAGTGACAGTGAATGATTGGTACCAAATGGCCAGCTTATTCCAAAGTCCTGGCAAGTGTAACCACATCAAAATAAACCCTACCATTTCCTCCTTAAGTTTATGTGTATTTCATTACCCCCAATAGATTTCACTCATAATCCACAGCTTTTATCAACATGTAAGACCCGTTGGACATTTTTACAGGGGTGTCACATCTCAATTAAACTGCAGACAAGCCATAATCCTGGTATATATTTTACAAGATGTGACATCAAAATGACCCTTTGAAAATGCGGCATGCCTTGACTCATTCAGGACAGAAGTCTTCATTTACTGTCAGTAAAATTTGTATCAAAGGGATATACTGAGAATTCTTATCTTTTAAATGAGGGGGTTCTGATTTAAAATTTCTGACAATCATAATAAAATATAATATCTGCTCATGATTTGTGATATTCTGACCTTTTTTTATTTGTTTCACACATTGTATCAGCAATGCAAATTTGAAAGAATTAGCAAAGAGCATATCCTTTGGGTTCATCACTGAATGAGTTAATTTTGAATAGCTATGTCTGTTTGGTAATTTGATTACAAGTTAATGTTTTCTTTCTGGACACCAGTCAGTTCAGTGGCGCTTAAAGAAAACATTTTGGGCTACATTATTTATATACAATTACACAGTCCAGGAAATGCTCAAGATCCCTGCTCATGCATTCTATCATTAAAGTGTGTGTTTCAACACACACTTTTCTTTCTTTCTTTCTTTCTTTCTTTCTTTCTTTCTTTCTTTCTTTCTTTCTTTCTTTCTTTCTTTCTTTCTTTCTTTCTTTCTTTCTTTCTTTCTTTCTTTCTTTCTTTCTGGATTTGAAATTTTCAATCTCAGATATCTTAGACAGTATAATAGAGATGTCATTCCAACTTCTACTAGGGGGTTATTGACCATAGGCACCTAATCACCTAATGAATTAAAAAAAAAGTTGTAGCAATTTAAATTATGTTAAAAAGCACCATTAGAAATTTTAAATCTTGAATAACTTCAAAGCTAAAATAGATAGAGATGCCATTCCAACTTCTAATCCTGTTTTATGGAATAGTTGTACATTGCCATACCAATATGCTTTGAAGACACACACACTGATTTGCTTTGCAGCAAATAATCTTTCCTAGTTTTTCTACTTCTGTTTCTGTGTGGAATACATGATAGAAAATCCTTTAATTTTTACCTTTGTAATTTTCCATAGTAACCTTTTTGATAAAAAGTCTGTTTTTATACTCCTTCGATGTATTATTACATGTTGAATCCCTCGACAGTACACAGTATCATCTAGCAGAGAAGCATTCATTTTTCAGTAACCTTAACCACGCCATATAATATTATTTTGTTACGTTTGACTGATGTGTCGTTACATATTAAGAATACTTCCCTTTCGTACGTTGTGCTTGTCAATTCAATGGGGGTTGTCTGATATGAACAATTCACTGGGCATATATCTATTTATTCCAACTAAAAGATATGCAATTTCATGTTAATTACCAAACTAAATGAGATCATTGTCACTCAGAATTGTCAAGAATGAAATAAGCGTTAATTACCTTTTTACTTTGATATCTTTTAACTCTAAACATTACAATGCTGTATAATTATGTTTAAACAATTTGTAATATTTAGCTCAGCTGGCTTGTCAGTCAGCTGCGATTATACGATGATAAGTCATCTTTCGTCCGCCCATCCGCCCATCCGCCGTAGCCAGTTCTTGTGTACATTTTCCACTCCTCCAAACCCATTGGTCAGATCCTCTTCAAGTTTGGTGGGGAAGTGTTAACTACTTCTATTTATTTAACATAAAGCATGGTAAATAGGAAGTTTTATGGAAAGGGATACACAGTATAATTGCATGCAATGAGGAACGCATATTCATGCTTGATTCAGTGAAGTACACAGGGTTGTCCCAAGAATGGGACAGAGTTCAGAATTTGGCAATCATGGTTTCTGGCATTGAAGTTCACGTGGGCGTTAAAATGAACTCGCAGGCAGCAAGTCGAGCCGCTTTGAAGCCAACATGCCCTAGATCAAGCAAAGGCAAAGGTCCTGATCAGGATCATCACACTATCCCAAACAGATTAAATGATGACATCAAATGGTATCACAAAACAAACACAATTTTCATGCACTTACCCTCTATATTACGCCCTAATACTATACCAATGGTCGCATTCTCTGGGTTTTTTTCAACAGGAGCACATTTCCTGCCATGCAACTAGCGAAAAAACTGCTTCAGAGCCAAAATGACATCCAACAATACTTTATCAGTTGTGCTGTAGTATTTCTGATGCTTGACAAGAGCACAACCAGCACAAGCAATGACCCTTTCTTTACCATTCAGACCCTAGATAAGTATCATTCCTGCTGAAGGGTGTATTATATCAACAGCTCTGAAACCTTTGAGAGGTCAAGATATACTAAAATGTGTGATGACATGAGCTTCTATTTCAATATGTCAGGAGCATTTATACACTGTTCAGTTAATACAAATGCTACATCCTAACTCATCAAGGCATGCAGTAGACTTGCAATATACATGTGGTTTTCACTAAATCGCCCTTATTGACCAAATGGACCTCATGTTACCACAATGTCTTGAGAATAAATGGAACTGGATAACCTTTCAATTGCTTGATTTTTCTCATGGTTTAGTTTGCATCTTCCTTTAGGTCCAACGTGGCCAATATATATTACTTCAGTTTCGGCAAAGAGGCACTTTGACATTTTTACCTTTGAAATGTGGCTTTAGTGACCAAAATATGCATCCATCAAAGTACATAGAAAACCTGCACACACCATTTAAGATTCCACAATCTTCTTCCAGTTTAAACCTTGCACAAGACTGTCCATAAAGTGTTGAAGAAGAATATTTTACCCCATCAATGCTACCTGATACTCATACAAACCCTCACGAGTGATTAATACTGTAATCGTTGCTTGTGTTATCAACCGGATTCTGATGGCTCACTCAAATCGGGTCGAGGCAGGAAAAACGATAACCCTTCTTATTCCCAGGCTATGTGGAGCTTCCTCTTTGTGGCAAATTCAATGCATCATTCTTTATGTTTTGTGATTTCATGTAATCTACATACAAATGCTTTGTTCCATCTGGATTTGTTGCCAAAACAACTACAGAAACAAAACTGTAGTGCAAGGCCTAATAAAATCAATGCCAAGCATTTCTTCAATTTGTTTGCTGATCTCTTGCCCTGTCTTGTGGCTTTGATAGAGCACATGTGAAATGGCCTCCTTGCTTCCTCTGGCACAATTTTCTATTCAACCAAATTTGTTCTCCCCAACTCAATATGTTTGGTAGCAAAAGCATCATTATATTCACATAGCAGAATGGTAAGCCTTTTCTTTTACTTACAAGAAAGGCCAGAATTCTTTAAGTCAAGTTTTACTTTTAAACAAGAGAGCTGTGTGAACAGCCCATGGTCAGCTGACCTAGACATTCATCACACTTGCAGCTCTGTAAAAACGGGATAGGATCCAGGTCACCCATGTACTGACTAAGTCTGACCTTTACAGAAGAACACTAATATGTGCAACATCAAGGTCCCAGTTTAAATAGTTCTTAAGTTATAGTGAAGAGTAAAATTCATGTGTGTTGCACTGTGACCCCAGAAACGAGGTCAAGGTCACTCATGTACTGTCTAAGTATGACCTTCATAAAAAAAACACTAACATGTGCAACATCAAGGTCCTAACTCAGAGCAGATCTCAGGTTATCAAGTGAAGAGTAAATTTCGTGTCAGTTGTCCTGTGACCTTGATAATGAGGTCAATGGAGTATTACCATTTGCACAAAAAGGGTAGACACTTATAAAAGATACATCTCTACAGAGTGTGGCACAAATGAGTACCCGAATTAAAAAAATCTTTACAAATCAAGAATCCACAGCAGGGCTATCTAGTGAACATTTTGCTTGACCCTTTCACAAGGAACATATCAACAAAGTTTCAACTAAAAAAAATTGCAGCACCACCTGGTGAAAAAATTAAGAACTAGGAGTCCCTGGGAGTGCTCTCATGTATTATCTAAGCAATTTGGTGAGTGGTTGTGGAGAATAAGATTTTATAGGATCTGTCCAAAAAAAAAAAAAAAACAACACACACACACACACACAAATTAAAAATCCAAAAATCTTTGGAGTGTGACCATTTGAACAAAATTGGTAGAAACCCACCAAAGGTACATTGGTACCAAGCTTGAAGTCAATCTGAACGATGGTTTTGGAGAAGACGAAAATATGAATTAGCATTAAAATGCCCATTGACTTGCATAGTAATCAATAGGAAAACTGTATTGACCAATAAGTACTCGAATTGAAAAAATCGTTAAAACTCAGGAATTCACAGCAGTGCCATTTAGTGAACAACTTTGCTTAGCCCTCCCACAAGGAACATGTCCACCAAGTTTCAGCTTAATCTGAGAGAAGGTTATAGAGAAGAAGTCAAAAATAGCAAAAACAAACAAAAAATCATTGAAAAATTAAAAAATTGCACCGCCATCTGGTAAACAGATTCAGAACTAGGAGTTCCCAGGAGTGTCCCTGTGCAATACAAGGCAATTGGATGAGCTCTTTCGGAGAAGATTTTGTTAAGATTTGCCCCCCCCCCCCCCAAAAGAACAAATACATTCATTTAAAAAATCAAAAAATCACTGGAACATGACCATTTGAAAGATCTAGATAGAGATGCATCCAAGGCACATTCCCACCAAGTTTGAAGTGAATCTGGCTGATTGTTTTGGAGAAGAAGTCGAAAATGTGAATTATGGACAGACGATGGAGGGATGGAAGATGGACCTGAGACCCTCACAAATGCTCAGCTGAAAAAGAGCTGAAAACCCAATTGAAGATTTGTTTTTACATTTTGGTATTTTTTGCTAAGCAGAGTGAAATGGCCTCCTTGCTTCCTCTGGCACAATTTTCTATTAAACCAAATTTATTCTCCCCAACTCAAGTCAAGTTTTACTTTAAAAAAAAAACAATTGAAGATTTGTTTTTAAATTTTGGTATTTTTGCTGAGGTGAATGCCTAAATGGAAGCTTGTTTATGGAAATGATCAGCTGATGGAAAAATTTCAAAGGTCCTGATTTGTGTACCTTTTATATGCAAAATTATACATTGAGTGTTTAAAATATAACAATAATTTCATTGTCAAGAAAAACCTTTGCAGAAAGCAAAGGGTGATTTAACTACTGAAGCTTGTGACTCCTGAAAACATCCCATTAACTCCCTGAGGTAAGCAGTTAAGGTGGAAGATGGGAAGTTTGTGTGTAGTGAGACTGGCAACTTTGGATCAATTGTATTTTACCCATTTAACATTTCTTCACAAGTAGATTAAACATGTTTATTTTCTGATTGGTACATATCCATAGAATTGTATCCGTAGTGTGTGTGTGTGTGTGTGTGGTGGGGGGGTATTTTTTGTTCTTTTGTTCTTTTTGCAGGATTGAAATTTTTTGAGATTCTATTTATTATTACTTATTTCTGACTTGGTGGGATTTTCACATTTTTCGCGTGGAAATCGCACAAGTTTGTTTGCATGTTTATTTGTTTTTCTTTTCTTTTTTGTTTGTTTTTTTTTTTGAAGTTGCGATCAGAAGGAATTGGAAATATATATCTATGTCCAGGATCTAATTCAATGGTGAGTCATATTGGGTGGGTTTTTACTAATTTTTTAACTCATAAAGTTAATCACATTCTCCAAACCTTGTTCAATATCAGATCAGTCAACAGTTGAATGTCACAATGTCATTGTAAAAGTGATGCTGGACCAAGTGGTCAATGGCAGACCAGGCCTTTGTTGATTTTAGTGGCCATTGTCCAAGCAACTTCACTGTTCAGAGGCAAGTCATCAAGTATGTTTTTACACTACGTACATAGTTTTAACACTGGGTATGGAAATGCAAGAATCACCCACTTTACCAACAATAGTGATCTATTTTATCTTGAAAATGGTTGTGGGTATAGTGGTCTGTTTTGACCTAAAGTTGATAATCCTTTCCTCACAATTACAGCATATTCAATATGTAGTGTTTCATGTTAAATCTTTTTCACAATTTTGGTGGGAATTATATATATATATATATATATATATATATATATATATATATATATATATATATATATATATATATATATATATATATATATATATATATATATATATAAGCTTCCCAACGTTTACCTTTTTCATGAATACTCTATAAACTTTCTCCCACAGTGCCCACTCTGTTCTCTTTTTGAAGTAGCACACCTATGAACACAAAGGTATTGACAAATGGACACAAATGATTAGCCTGTGCAAGACCATGTAAACTTAAGTGTCCATTTGTTTATATTGATGTTATGAGTGTGTATGCATATGTTTATTCATATTGTAAGTGTACAAGCTGAGGTGTGAATGCATGTATTGATGTTCCAAGTGTGCAGGCATACGCGTATGTGTGTATATATTAATCTTACCGGAGACCAATGCAGGATGAGGGTCTGGCAGTCTGTAGATAGGACAGTTTGGCATACAGGGCCAAGATTCTGACAGACCAGTTTGTCCCGTCAGCCAGAAAGTTTGCATTTTGTTTCGTCTGGTCTGGTCATCCTGGTCATTGTGTAGGAGGTAAAGAGATACAATGTTTAAGCCCTAATGGTAACATTGTGGCTAAAGGTAGATCAATATGTAGCAAGGTGATACTTTTTCCAATGTCAGAGTGACTATGTGGCTCTTGAGATGTTATTAAATCATTCTGCAAGCTTGTAAATGACTGGTTTTGCAACATCTGTTCACAAAACCACCAAGCTGATACTTGTTTTTATTTTGAGTTAAAAGTTCTAACAAGATAATTGTTGTGAGGATATACAAGGTGTAAAAGTTTGATGTACTGTACTCTTATAAATGCTTAAAACTTTTTTTTTAATTTTAAGGTGACACATTTAAAACTACATCAACTTTAATATAAATTAATGTTCAATTGAACATAAAACTTTATTATTGTAATTCAGCTATATGGATGATATTCTTCCTTCCTAAACTACAGGTAACAAATTATATGTTGTACTCAATCGACTGTAAGTGGGAATGAGACTCCTGTCTGTTTAGCATTGTAAATTATTAGTCTGCTTAATATGCTACTATTTATTTGTTAAATGCAATAGTTACAACTAACAAACAGGATAGTACAGTAATAATTTAATAATCCCAGTCTATGTCAAGTTTGTATTCCCCACCAGTTTCTGTCTCCTCCAGTCCAGCTCCAAATGTATTGCGACATCCCACTTAACCATAGACACAGCACAAAACGACCTTGCACAACCCTTTGCTCAACAACATACCTTGATATCAATCTGACCCCTAGGGACGAGCTCAAAACCAGCATTGTTTTTCTTCAACAGTTGTGCTGAGACACTGCTAATGTGTACTCGATTAGCTGAAAAGTATTTGCATGGAACACACTTTTGTTTTGGAAATAACTACACAGCATCCTCTTTGAATGCAACAAATTCTGAAAAATCCCTAAAATATCAAATCAGCAGAGCCATGTTTAAATGGCTATGTCTTTATTATGGCAGGCCTGCATCATTACAATTTATCCTGGTGAAGCATTAGTTTGATCTGCAATAGGTAAGCCTAATCAGCATCATTATGGAGTGTTATATGATATACATTGTAATTATATAGCTGTAGTCATTACAGTGGACATATTTTGATCAGAAACATGCTATTGCATATCCTAGTTTTGTTATAAGTGAAGATTCACTTTATCCCAACACCATACTAGCAGCAGGAAAGTATCTCATATTAAAAACGTATCCATGACTTACCAAGGCCTTTCAACTCCATCTGTGATGCTGTGTTAACTGTACTGCCAAAGAGGCAATACCTTGGCATTTTGATCCCAACTAAGCCTGCCACCACAGACCCTTTGAATGACAGTAAATAACAACTGCGATTTGTGTGAATACATACTGCTCCTTGGCAAACCATGATGTGTTTATGGCCATGCAAATACTTAATATGTTTATGTCTTTTTTATCCCCTTAGCATGGCACCAGCTAACGTTCATATTTATTCAATATGGACAAAGATTATGGCATTAATATTTATGCTTGTTGCACACAATCTGTGTCAGAACTTTTTTCTTGGAAATCTTGCAATCTAACCCTGACACTGATTTTGCTGACTGATACCAGGTATTTCAGAGCAAAAATCCAGAGGCCCATCCTACGCATGCATCAATACATTTTTTTTTTTTTAGAAAAAGAACAGTTATTGTATTTTATATATCAGTTATGAATGAAACATATATAACACCTACATGTACATGGTACGTTTGTAATGGGGCTTTGATCACTTCCAGTGAAAATAACTGTTTCATTTATTTCTTACTTTAAAAGTGAAGAGGCAAAGCTAATTTCACACCATGGTTTAGAATGGAGAAACTGTGAGACTAATGTAACAGTCATATAATCAATGACAGTTCAATGAATAAATCCTGAGCAGAAGCCCCAAATTGTATGAATGAATAATTTCCATAAGCTTTCCTTGGTTTGTCAACATATATCAAATGTATCATCAGCACAAACGTTATCTATATAGATAGTGGTTTAAATATAAACCAAATTCCTAAATTAAATAAAGGATATAATGATGGCAAATCCCTTTGATTGATCAGAGATGTTTTTATGACTGGAGCTTAGTCTTGATCTGGACGGATTCATATTGTATTTTGGAGCCACTGCTATCAGTGCGTCGTGTTTCTTTTTATCATAAAAGTGGACACATTGCTCTGAATGCAATACAGTTAAACAATGGCATAACTGAAATATAGATATTAAATGTAAAAATTTGAACATGAATGATAACAATATGAATACAGCTCATTTTGCTTTTGCTCATGAATTTTCTGACCACCAATCTAGAACTGACATTCATAGATCAACGTTACTTTATCTACTTTATGGCAGTAACCTATAATCTATTTCAACTTATATTACATGGGAATAATCAACTGCAAATGCTTTGGTGATCCTACAAAACACAGCGAATAAGAACTATAATCCAAGTTCAAAGACTCACCTGAATGTATTCCCACTCGTAATTGGAATCTCTTTCCTGGTAGGTGTGGGATTTCAATGTGCCCTACCAAATGAACGAGATCTAATGCCAACTGTGCTATTTCTGTTATATGACGATTCCCATTACGATTTGGAACACCTGTGACAAATACAAGCAAATCATGTTAAACATTTTTCGTGCAGTAACAGGTGACGGTAAAAGTTGCGTCGTCTCAAATCCAAACGGATGAATGTTCCACCAAACTATCAAGACAGTTTGTCCTGCTTTTTAACAAATGAAATCATAAAAAAGCAAAAGATTTTTTTCAAATTCTTTTGGATACAATTACATAATATTTGCCCATGGGTTAGTGGTAACCCAATAAATACTTTGATATTATCCATGCCTCTGACCATACCTTCGTGTTTCAAGATGCACAAATTTGCCTTTTAACTTTACGAAATGTTTCCTGTTGAGCTTTGGTATGTTTTCTGTATTTCATTATTTAGAATCCTGCACAAGTATCGTAAACTTACCTGAGGACACCATATATGTATCTCCTATGGTTTCTACTTTATACACGTCATAAAGTTCGAGGCGGTCATCAAAACATGTGGACAGAATGGTCAATGTTTCTACAATCTGCAATGAAAAAGGTTTTGTACTTGCAACACAGCATGTATTCCAAGCAACTCCCATTCCTTCCAATGATCATGTATATGATAATACCTAACAGAGATGGGCTGGTACATATGAAGAGTATTGTGAACAGTATGCAGTACTTTTCTCATTTGTATAAGGCTATGCTTTGCTTCTTTAATTTATTCAATGAAACACAGACTGCCATACAGATAAAAGTATCCAAAATGACTCGTGTATGGACTTGCTTCCAAAGTTCTCTCTTGTGATGTAAAATCAATTTGAAATCTGCCGCATAAAATGAATCTTCATATGACAATTTTTTAAGGTAACAGGAAAAACATGGTGCCTCAAAGCTATCTCTTTGTGGGAGACATCAGGACTATGAATCCTTTGTTTATCCAGGGATTGGATTACCTGAGTGTCTGGTAGGTAACCATTTCCATTCAGGTATTGGAATACCTGTGTGTCTAGCAGGTAAATATTTCAATTCAGGTATCCACACATTTGATTTCGATGCACAGTTGAAATAATATCATATCTAAAATGAGCAAAAAATTGGTAATCAAATAATCATCCATTCAACCTAATATGGTAAATGAATTTTTTTTATCACAATCTCTGACTGGATGGCCATGCACAACCCACAAATGCTCGATAGGGGACAGGTCAGGAGAGTGGGCTGGCCATGTCAACAATGGGATATTGTGTTGCTTTAAATACTGCATGCTGACTCAGGCAGTGTGTGGTCATGTGTTACCTGTTGAAACAGTAGCCCTGGATATTGTTGGATCCATTTATCAAATGTTGGCAGGATCTCTTTTACTTTAATGCCTATCATTGTCCTGGTCACCCTGATGAGAGCTCTTCTCCCTGTTGCTGTAATTGCCCCCCCCCCCCCAATCAGGACACTGCCTCCTTCGTAGCAGTCATGTTCAACAATATATCCTTCTATGAACCTCTTGGAAGGCATTCATTGAACCCTTCTTCTTCCATCGTGGAAATCCAAGCAGAATCAGGATTCATCTGACCACATCACACTGTTCCATTGATTTCTGTTTCAAGCTGCACATTCCTCACACCACTGTACCTGTCGTGTCTTGTGTGCAGGACTGAGAGGGATGCAAATGGTAGGGCTGTATCCCCTCAGTTTGGCCGACACTGGTCTCTTGTTAATTGTAGACTGTGATGCTCTGATGTAGCAGGCATGGCGCCACTGCTGAAGATACATTTTGGTGGAAAGAAACATGTGCCTCTTCACATACTGGATCAAGTAACGGTCCTCTGTCCCATCAGACAGTCTTGGTAGCCCAGATCCAGCCTTCTTCTTGCATCCTCAGGTTTCCTGGAAAAGGTCCCACCACCTATTTACCAATGACCTGGTGCATCCCATTGTCCTGGCAACCTCCCATTGGGAAAGGCCAACCTCCAACATCCCAATGATTCTGCTCTGGTCGAATTTAGTTTTGAGTGACCCATATGCCATGGCACTGTGGATTCTTTTGATCCCAGCAGTGCCATGGCCCCCGTAAAACATAAATAAACCCCAATACCAGACACACTTTTATCACATCTCTGGCTGTGATCTTGTTTTCAGAACATGTGTGTGTGTGTGTGTGTGTGTGTGTGTGTGTGTGTGTGACTGATCAGGCATACCTTAAGTTTCCCTGTTGATTTTACATAATAGGCCATGCGACAGCCATATTTTCCATATAAAGGCATATTTAGAGTGGCTGATGTTAAACCAATTGGGGTGGCATCTTTCCTTGCCCCAGCAGTATAGATTGGTTTATACCTCTGGTTTATACTGCATCAAGTTGCTTCGTCGTATTACTTGTGGGCTCTCCCACACATTGAAACGCTTTTTAGCATAATGTGCAAATGACTTTGTTCCCTCTTGAGCTGTCAGTTGCCTGCGCCATTGCACATAACTTCTGTTCCAACACCTGCTTTATTTGAAAACAGCAGCTTACAATACCCAGATACAAAGCCTCATTGTCGACTTTTTGGCATGTAGGCAAATCATGAAAAGAAAAGAAACAATAATGCTTTCACCAGAAAAACAAGTATCGATATAATATATTTTGGAACCAGGTAGCCAAGACTTATTAATCCCATGTACCCAGCCATGTTAAAATATACAACTAATTCCAAATCTTTTTTTATAAAAGCTTGCACAGACAGTTGCGCGGGAAAACTTGTAACACTATCGCCTTTTTGCATGATAAGTGATTGAAAAACGTTGGAAAGACACAATGGACCTGCTACTTTAACTTAGAAATAGTGAAATATGCATTTGTTTTTAATACAGTTCATTTTGTGACCCTATAATCTTATCAGCAAAAGATAAGCTGCGTGAACAGGTCATCCTCCCCTAACCTGTATACATTCAACCAAAAATAAGCCCAAACTTCCACTGAGCTCAGTCAAGCTTTAGCTGCAGCTTGAACTGTGCTATGATGAGCAGATTTGATCCTAACCTAGCTGTAAGCTGAGAGTATATGGATACGAGTGTTCCACATACTTAACTTGGTGACTTAGTTCAACTGAAATCCTGCCAAGGTATACTCCGAGCGAAAAAGCCCCCCCCCCCCACAATGGTATATGTGTCATGATGTGTGAGGGGAGTTTGCTATTTTATTGTACCAGTGCTTTTATTGCCTCTTTGCAGAGGATGTGGCAATCCTGAAAAGGACCTGCATGCAATATCAGAATTTTTTAACACCATGCTTTTTCAAGCAAGCTTATATCTTCTTTGCAATGCTGCTGGTGAGCTTGTCTATCTGGGCTTGGAGAATTTGGTTCCACTGATCTGTGAGCCACTGTGCCAGATGGTCGCAGGTTCATCCGATTCGACCCTGACTCAACAGCCAATCACAACCCATAAATGCTCAGTGAGGGATAGATCAGGAAATTGTGCTGGCCATGGTAACATTTGTTGTGTTCCTGGATATTGCATCCTGACCAGTGTAGTATGTGGCCATGCATTGGATTGCTGGAACAGCAGTGCAGGTTATTGCTGAAGCCATTCAGTGACTGTTGGCAGGATCTTATCCAAAGGGTGCTGGCCTGTTGTAGACCTATTTATCCTTGTGAGTTCTCTTCTTCCTGTTGCTGTGGTTGCTACCCAATTGATGTAGCTGCCTCTTCCAGAGCAGTCATGATCCACCATGCATCCTTCCACAAATCTCTCTGACGGTATGGGTCTAACCTGTATTCCCATATCATGGAAAACAAGGCAAAACCATGACTCTTCTGACCACAACAGACTCCTCACTGATCTATGGGCAAATCAGCATGTTCCTGGCACCAATGTATCCATGCAGCCTTCTGTGCAGGAGTGATACAGATGGCAGGGCAGTATGGCTTCAGTTTAACCTACCACTCTCCATTACTTGTACTCCATAATGCTGCATTGTTGCTGGCCTGGTGCCACTGCCAATGAAACATCTCTGCAGAAAGGAACCTGGGTGCTGCACCAGGTAATGGTCGTCCCTCCCATCTAAATGTCTTGGTCTTCGAAATCCAGCTTTCCTTGTATCCTTTTGACATTGTTTCTTTAAAATGGCATCACCACCTCTGTATTGCTGACCTG
The DNA here is from genome assembly GCA_964020975.1 of Hermodice carunculata. Taxonomy (NCBI): domain Eukaryota; kingdom Metazoa; phylum Annelida; class Polychaeta; order Eunicida; family Amphinomidae; genus Hermodice; species Hermodice carunculata. The sequence goes on along the minus strand of OZ026615.1, from coordinate 88,298,573 downwards.
GAGCACCCCATTCTCCTGGCAGCCTCAATCTGGGAAATACCAGCCTCCAACATGCCAATGACCCCACCCATGCTGAATTCAGAGAGCTGTGAACAACCTTTACACTGTGGCATTGTTAATTCACATTGATCCCTGTGTTGCCAGTGACCTCTTATAAAGCCTATAGGCACTCCAGGCACACTTTTTACACCTTTGTGGCTGTTGGCTCATTTCCAGAACATTTTGTTTTTACGTGACTGCTTAAGCAAACTCTGATGCCCAGATGCAGAACAGATGTGAGCCATGGTTATGTGTTGATTATGGAATCATGGAAGCTCTGCCCAACCCTTCACTGATCCAACCACAGGTTCTGTTGTTAAACTCCAGATGCAATACAAATTACATTATCACAGGTCAGGCGGTGCTTAACAATAGACATGACCTTTGCTCAAACGATAGTAACCACGGGTAACCAATTGTTCCTTGGTAACGCAGATACATGCGGTTTGTCCAATATGTCATGTCCCCTTGTAGGTTTATCGTGTAGGCCTATCAGTTCTAGTTAAAATTAAGGTGTAGTGTCCCATGTCATATAAGCCACTTCAGTCTCCTCACAATGGGAAAAACTTTCAATTTTACGGAATCAGAAAAAAAACTCTAATTGAACTTGTTAAAAAAAATAATATAGATAAATAATGAGCAATGATGGACGAATAACAAAAAAAAAAATAAATAAATAATAATGTGTATGGGAAAAATGACAGTGTTCCTGCATTCCAGACATGGTGAGAACTAACACAGGAAAGAGCAGCTAAAAATGCATGGAGGAATATAACAGGAAAACCACTGCAGTTTAATGCATTACATGTGATACACACAAAATTCATATGAGGGAAAAGCCTACATATTTTAGGCTTTTTATGCCAACAATTCAATGTTCTTTTTTCTTTCTCTTCTTCTTTCTCATCTCTCTCTCTGTATCTCTAATTTGCACTAATCTGACTTCAAGAATTCAAAATCATCATGCCATATATATCTTTTACATTGGTTAAGCACACTTACCACATGGCCCAAGTTGTGATCACTGTTAACCATAGCTTACAACCCTGGTTAACTTTAAGCAGGAATTGTGTAACTGGCTACCTGTGGTTAACAATTGATTTGGCTCAAATCACTATGATCTAAGCTTGATCAGGACTTGCACAACCGTGCTTGAGCTATTCTGTCCATGTTACATAGCAGCCCATGTGACACTCATATTTTCTACACAAACTTATATTTAGAGCAGCCAGTGTTGAAAACATCATTACATAATTTCGAAAAAAAATTAAAAGTTAAGAATGATGGAGTGTTGCAACTGAGGGTATATATGTGACGGAATCCGAGTCAAGCTATATTGATGCCATGTTTCAAAAGAATACAGACTGTTGTTTTGGAAAATTCGGCAACTATAAAAACATACAACAAATAATACAAAATTGTAAAATATCTGAGCACCACCTGATAGTGGTTTTAGAGAAAAAACAATGTGTTCACAAAGAAGAAAAAAAAATAATTAAAAGTATGACGTACTGAATACGCCTAATACAAACTCACCCAAGCTATAGTCCCACCAAATCTGATGTTTTTTTGTCAAAATAGTTTCAGACAAAACTAAATACACATGCATTTACATCAACCCTGTAGCAACTATGCAAATGTGTACTCTTACCGATCAATAGGTAATTTTTTAACTTTTCTAAGATATGTATATGGCAATACTCTTAACTAGTAAATTACTTTGATGGAGACCAACTCAAGCTATATTTCTAATAAGTGTACAGAGCATCCAGCTTGTGGCTTTAGAGAGGTAAAAAAATTGTCAAGATGTACAAAATTAATTAGAAAAGAAAAAAATGCATCGCCACCTGTGGAACAATTAACATCTGGGGGTGCCTTTGTAATTTCAAGCAATACTTCCCTTATGGGTTGTGATTATATGATTTCAGCTATGGGCCGCCACTTGTCAGTCTTCATGCTACTGGCTGATAATGTACCTGAACCATCTTCAGGTCTTTGACCAGCAACCCTGCCCCAAATTCATTTACATGTAAAATATGTTTCATTCGCTGTTCTAGTTTTCATGTTAAAACCATCCAGCATTATTCTTTCTTGTATTTTACTTGACAGTCTTTTTCTTGACAGCAATATTAGACCAACAAAATCCAGGAACAGTCAAGTTTTTTTCTACATGTGCATTTGTTTACACATCAATCTTCATGATTGTAAGATTACGCCAAACATTATCGTAAAAATTCATGTCCTATCATTGGGTTGTTTTACTGTATTGGTATGTTTTCGAAACTCACAATTGAAATGCATTTTTACACTCTTAATTGTGATACAAGAATAATTGGCCTAGCTTTAGCCGTTTGATTTCAACACCAATTAGCAGGGATGTGTACTACTGGGGGGGAAATTTCACCCCCATTGGTTTAACATGGGCCACTCTAAATATGTTTTTATATGGAAAATATGGGTGTTGCATGGAATATTATGTAACAGCAACAGGATAGCTAAGGGGATGCCTGAGCAGTCACACACACACACAAATGTTCTGAAAACAAGATAACAGCCAGAGAGGTGCAAATAGTGTGTTTCCGGTATTGGGGTTTCTATGGGTTTTATGCAGAGGCCATGCCACTACTGGGATCAATATGAATCCATAACGCCATAGAGTACTGGTCACTCAAAACTGTCTGAATTTGACAGGGGCAGAATTATTGTGATGTTGGAGGTTGGCCTTTCCCAATGGGAGGTTGCCAGGATAATGGGATGCTCTAGGCCATCGCTAAAAAGGTGGTGGGACCTTTTCCAGCAAACCAGAGGATGCAAAAGGAACGCTGGAACTAGGTTACCAAGACTGTCTTATGGGATCGATGACTGTTACTTGATCTAGTGTGTGAAGAGGTACAGGTTTCTTTCCACCAAAAGGCATGCTCAGCAGTGGCACCAGGCCTGCAACATCAGGGGATCACAGTCTACCATTAACAAGAGACTAGTGTCAGCGAAACTGAGGGCATACCACCCTGCCATTTACATCCTTCTCAGTCCTGCACACAACACATGATGGGTACAGTGGTGTGAGGAACATGCAGCCTGGAACAGAAATCAATGGAACAGTGTCATGTGGTCAGATAAATCCCGATTCTGTTTGGATTTCTTTATGGAAGAAAAAAGGTTCGACAAATGCCTTACAAGGGGTTCATAGAAGGATGTAAGGTTGAACATGACAACTACTGAGGAGGGAGTGTCATGATGTGGGGGCAATTGCAGTAACAGGGAGAACAGCTCTCATCAGGGAGAACAGGACAATGACAGACTAGCACTAAGTGGGTGCGATCCTGCCTACAGTTGACGCATGGATCCAACAATATCCAAGGCTACTGTTTCAACAGGATAACGCACGACCACAGACTGTCTGAGTCAGCAAGTAGTATCTAAAACAGCACAATATCCTATTGTTGCCATGACCAGCCCATTATCCTGACCTGTCCCCTATTGAGCATTTGTGGGATGTGCTTGGCCAGTGAATCAAATTCCCCAGGCTGAGGTCACCAAGCTGACCAGCAGCCTGCCAAAGCAGATCCAAGCTTGCTTACAGACGCGGTGTTCACACCTGCTATTGATGCATGCAGCCTCCCTACAACAGCAACCAAAAACGTCCTTTTAAGGACCACCATTTCCTCCCAAAAATGTGAAAAGCAATGGTATAATAAAATGAATAACCTCCCCACACACATCATCATAACACACGCCCATAATGTTGACCAAGGGGGTGGAATCTTTCCCCCCCAGCAGTGCAGTGTAGTGTAGTGTAGTTTAGTGTAGTAGAGTAGAGTAGAGTATAACAAGATCACACATTCTTGACCTGTTATCAGGGGTGACTGGTCGGAGACCTGTAAGGCTGGACACACCAAGCTGGGCAGAATATGTGTTGATATCCGAGAACCACTCCATTTTCAAAATAATTTTAGATAGCGCAGAGACTGGGAAGAGAATTTCCAGACCGTCCACACCACATGTTGCCTGCTAAGCAGACTATTGTTCTGTGTGTCTGACTGTGCTCCACGGATAGTCTGCCGAACTGCAGACCAGAGTTATTTCAAGGGGCAATTAGCGCTCGCAAGATGACGTTACTACAGCTAGGCTTCTCTGGCCAATGACCGCTTTGTCTTTGCCGGCTAGGTGATTGCCCTCTAAATATTAATGAGCTCCGCTCCAACCAATCAGCGTCCTGTATAACATCTCATTCGACACACTTGTGTGAGCACATTGCAAGGCAACCTGCTCACAGTATGTATTCCATGGAGATCAAAGAGCTGATGTGGTTTATTGGATGTGAAACGTGGTAACTCCTGTAATTCTGACAATTTCGAGTCAAAGATGGCTAGAGTCGCTGCCGTATTTTTGTATGAAACAACGCCAGTACAGAACGTGACTGTTTTATTCTGGAATCCTCTGTCAAATGCATGTCCCACTACTTCTTATTCATGATCCAAAACTCGGGACTTCCTCTAAAACTGGAAATCGTCCTGCTAGCAGTTCAGCCTCATCGTCAGAAGTATCCCTCAATATCCATAAGGAAATCCCAAGACGATCAAGCTACCGTGCGTGGGACTTCATTGGGCTCACTAACGGGCACACCAGCACCACAAACGGGTCACAAGATGCAATCCGCGGAAGTAACTTTGGGAAAAGTTGAAAATCAAAACTTTTTCTACTGCCAGTAGGTAAAACCACCAAGGTATCCCGCCTCTCAACAGCCACGCTGTGCAGTGCCGCGGTTTGCTCCGTCGTGGCAGTAAGTGTTCCGAGGTTCAGTTCCAAAATCGTGTCCGATAGAATGTCCTTGAACGTCTCTAGTTCCATAGCCGTAAGTCCAGTCACAATAAGTCCAAGATCAAAAGGAAAGTAATATAGGGGTACCTGCTACATGCAATCATCGCCCCTATGGCCAACCCAAAATGGTCGCATATTACAGGTGGTCGTTCACCCCAGGTACATGGACATGACATTGGCTCGGGTATCTTTCGGACTTTCCAAGGCAGGTGTGGCACGCTAGTGTTGGTCCAGCTGCCGGACTATCCTTTACACACACGTGCATGTAAATAAAATATGTTTTAGACCGCTTTATTCTTATCTATGTTCAGTAGCTTTATTAAAAAGAAACTTCATACCAATCATGGTTGCTGTGTAATCAGTAAAGGTTCAAAGACACACCGGTGCAGTTTCACAAGTCCGCAGAGTACATTAAATCTGCTCAGAATCGCCATGTGAGGGGCTGCAAGAGTTCGATGACACTGAGTTGAGCAGTTCCGTCACTTATCCTTACCATAGATCAGAAGCGTCCGAGTTGATAATTATGATAATCTGCGTAAGCAGTTCTCAAAACAAAATGCAGGCGGTAAAACTAGGAAAGATGATTTGCTGCATAGCAAATCAGTGTGTGTGTCTTCAAAGCACATTAGTATGGCAATGTACAACTATTCCATAACACAGGAGTGGAAGTTGGAATGGCATCTCTATCTATTATAGCTTTGAAGTTATTCAAGATTTAAAATTTCAAATGCCCATAATTTGCATAATTTTAAACATCTTCATTTCTGTGTATAAAATGGCCAAACTCCTTGTATGGAGGTACAATCATGCCAAGTTTGGAGTTTCTATGTATAGTAGTGTCCGAGAAAAGTGTCGGACAAATTTGCTGGTAAAGAAGAAAGAAAGAAAGAAAGAAAGAAAGAAAGAAAGAAAGAAAGAAAGAAAGAAAGAAAGAAAGAAAGAAAGACAGAAAGACAGAAAGAAAGAAAGAAAGAAAGAAAGAAAGAAAGAAAGAAAGAAAGAAAGAAAGAAAGAAAGAAAGAAAGAAAGAAAGAAAGAAAGAAACTGGAAAAGAAGATTTTTTTTAATCTGTCTGTGTGCCTTCAAAGGTTGTAAATATTATATGCTACAACTTTTGTCCTTTGGTACTTCACATTCCATTAAGCTTATGGCTGCACGCAAATTTCAAAGTCCAAATGACCTTGACCTTTGACCTTTGACCTTTACAGGTCATATGTAAATTGCACAGTGTTACAATACCCACAATTTGAGCCGGACATGAACCAAATAGGAGTAAAATTGACCAAGTTATTGCAAGATGAAACTTTCAAAGGGTCAAGTGACCTTGACCTTTGCCTTTTTGAGGTTACATGTTCTTATAAAAATGTCCAGTGTAGCAATACCTACAATTTGAGTCTAACATGATGAAAACTGGATGGAGATTGGACACGTTATGATTGGATGAAACTTTCAAAGGTCCAAATGACCTTGACCTTTGAACTTTAGAGGTCACATGTACTTTAAAAAACATGCAAGGTTACAATAGCTACAATTTGAGCCCAACATGATGAAAATTGGATAAAAATTGCCCAAGTTAAGGCCAGAAGAAAGCCTGCACCGAAAGTGGCCTTTGAACTTGAAATGACCTTTCACCTTGAGATGACCTCTACCTGAAGTGAACCTTCACCTCAAAAATGACACCTTGGCCTAAAACTGACCTTTGACCTTGACATTTGAGATGGCCTTTACCTTGCTATGATCAAACTCCTATACACTCGGAACCACATCTACTATAGTATATAAGATATTGAAGATTTAAAACTTTAATTAGCCCTCATTTGCATAATTTTGAAAAACTTGACCTCTCATTATAAAAAGGCCAGACTTTATCCATAGAAGTATAATTGTGCCAAGTTTGGAGTTTCTACATATAACACTTTTCAAATGAAATGTCGGACAAATTTGCCGGTAAAGAAAGAAAGAAAGAAAGAAAGAAAGAAAGAAAGAAAGAACTAGAAAAGATGATTTGCTGCATAGCAAATCAGTGTGTGTGTCTTCAAAGCATATTGGTATGGCAATGTACAACTATTCCATAACACAGGAGTACAAGTTGGAATGGCATCTCTATCTATGATAGCTTTGAAGTTATTTAAGATTTAAAATTTCTAATGGTGCTATTTAGCATAATTCAAATTGCTACAACTTTTGTTTTAGATTCATTACATGCACAATGGTCAGGAACCCCCTATTAGAAGTTAAACTGACATGAACATGAACCAAATCGGATGAAAATTTACCAAGTTATGGCAAGATGAAACTTTCAAAGCGCCAAATGACCTTGACCTTTGCCCTGTCGAGGTCACGTGTTCTGATAAAAATGTGCAGTGTTGCAATACCTACAATTTGAGTCTAACATGATTAGAATTGGATGGAAAATAGCCAAGTTGTGACTGGATGAAACTTTCAAAGGTTCAAATGACCTTGACTTTTGACCATTAGAGGTCACACATAAATTTTAAAATATGCAGGGTTACAATAGCTACAATATGAGCCCAACATGATCAAAATTAGATAAAAATTGACCAACTTATGGCTAGAGGAAGGCCACCAAGGAAAGTGGCCTTTGACCTTGAAATGACCTTTGACCTTGAGATGACCTGTACCTGAAGTGAACCTTGACCTCAAAAATGACATTTCGGCTTAAAATTGACCTTTGACCTTGACATGACCTTTGACCTTGACATGACCTTGACATTTGAGATGACCTTTACCTTGCTATGCTTGAACTCCTATACACTCGGGACCACATCTACTATAGTATACAAGATATTGAAGATTTAAAACTTTAATTAGCCCTCATTTGCATAATTTTCAAAAGCATGACCTCTCATTATAAAAAGGCCAGACTTTATCCATAGATGTATAATTGTGCAAAGTTTGGAGTTTCTACATGTAATACTTTTCAAATGAAATGTCGGACAAATTTGCCGGTAAAGAAAGAAAGAAAGAAAGAAAGAAAGAAAGAAAGAAAGAAAGAAAGAAAGAAAGAAAGAAAGAAAGAAAGAAAGAAAGCAAGAAAGAATTCCTAGAAAAACAGAAAAGTGTGCGTTGACACACACACTTTAACTAGAAAAGGAAGATTTGCTTTAAAGCAAATCTGTCTGTGTGCCTTCAAAAGCTGTAAATATTAAATGGTACAACTTTTGTGCTTAGGTACTTCACATTGCATTAAGCTTATGGCTGGATGATATTTCCAAGTTCAAATAACCTTGACCTTTTACCTTTAACTTTTATAGGTCACACGTAAATTGCAAAAATGTACAGTGTAACAATACCCACAATTTAAGTCCAATAGATTAGAATTGGACGGAAATTGGCCGCGTTATGGCTGGGTGAAACTTTCAAAGGTCCAGATGACATTGACCTTTGATCTTTTGGGGTCACATGTTATTATTCTTTTATTAAAACCCCCGGAAACGGGGAAATACATAAATACCATTACATCGAGATATACAGTTACAGGACAAGAAAACATAAAATAAGAACACATAAAACTAGAAAAGATGATTTGCTGCATAGCAAATCAGTGTGTGTGTCTTCAAAGCATATTGGTATGGCAATGTACAACTATTCCATAACACAGGAGTAGAAGTTGGAATGGCATCTCTATCTATTACAGCTTTGAAGTTATTCAAGATTTAAAATTTCTAATGGTGCTATTTAGCATAATTCAAATTGCTACAACTATTGTTTTAGATTCATTACATGCGCAATGGTCAGGAACCCCCTAGTAGAAGTTAAACTGACATGAAGATGAACCAAATCGGATGAAAATTTACCAAGTTATGGCAAGATGAAACTTTTAAAGGGCCAAATGACCTTGACCTTTGCCCTTTCAAAGTCACGTGTTCTTATAAAAATGTGCAGTGTTGCAATACCTGCAATTTGAGACTAACATGATTAGAATTGGATGGAAAATAGCCAAGTTGTGACTGGATGAAACTTTCAAAGGTTCAAATGACCTATACCTTTGACATTTAGAGGTCACACATGAATTCTAAATTATGCAGGGTTACAATAGCTACAATTTGAGCCCAAAATGATCAAAATTAGATAAAAATTGACCAAGTTATGGCTAGAAGAAGGCCACCAAGGAAAGTGGCCTTTAACCTTGAAATGACCTTTGACCTTGAGATGACCTGTACCTGAAGTGAACCTTGACCTCAAAAATGACATTTTGGCTTAAAAGTGACCTTTGACCTTGACATGACCTTTGACCTTGACATGACCTTGACATTTGAGATGACCTTTACCTTGCTATGATCGAACTCCTATACACTCGGGACCACATCTACTATAGTATATAACATATTGAAGATTTAAAACTTTAATTAGCCCTCATTTGCATAATTTTCAAAAGCATGACCTCTCATTATAAAAAGGCCAGACTTTATCCATAGAAGTATAATTGTGCAAAGTTTGGAGTTTTTACATGCAATACTTTTCAAATGAACTGTCGGACAAATTTGCCGGTAAAGAAAGAAAGAAAGAAAGAAAGAAAGAAAGAAAGAAAGAAAGAAAGAAAGAAGAAAGAAAGAAAGAAAGAAAGAAAGAACTAGAAAAGATGATTTGCTGCATAGCAAATCAGTGTGTGTCTTCAAAGCATATTGGTGTGGCAATGTACAACTATTCCATAACACAGGAGTACAAGTTGGAATGGCATCTCTATCTACTATAGCTTTGAAGTTATTCAAGATTTAAAATTTCTAATAGTGCTATTTAGCATAAATTAAATTGCTACAACTTTTAGTTTTAATTCATTAGCTGCACAATGGTCAACAACCCTTTAGTAGAAGTTGGTCACATGTAGATTGAGCAGTGTTACAATACCCAAAATTTAAACCCAACATGAACCAAATCAGATGAAAATTGACCAAGTTATGGCAAGATGAAACTTTCAAAGGGCCAAATGACCTTGACCTTTGCCCTTTTGAGGTTACATGTTCTTATAAAAATGTGCAATGTTGCAATACCTACAATTTGAGTTCAACTTGATAAGAATTGGATGGAAATTGGCCAAGTTATGACTGGATAACACTTTCAAACATCCAAATGACCTTGACCTTTGACCTTGAGAGGTCACATGTAAAATTCAAAATATGTAGTGTTACCATAGCTACCATTTGAGCCCAACATCATCAAAATTGGATAAAAATCGACCAAGTTATGGCTAGAAGAAAGTTACCATGGAAAGTGGCCTTTGACCTTGAAATGACCTTTGACCTTAAGGTGACCTCTACCTGAAGTGAACCTTGACCTCAAAAATGACATTTTGGCTTAAAATTGAATTTTGACCTTGACATGACCTTTGACCTTGACATGACCTTGACATTTGAGATGACCTTTACCTTGCTATGATCAAACTCCTATACACTCGGAACCACATCTGCTATAGTATATAAGATATTGAAGATTTAAAACTTTAATTAGCCCTCATTTGCATAATTTTGAAAAGCATGACCTCTCATTATAAAAAGGCCAGACTTTATCTATGGAAGTATAATTGTGCCAAGTTTGGAGTTTCTACGTTTAATACTTTTCAAATGAAATGTCGGACAAATTTGCCTGCAAAGAAAGAAAGAAAGAAGAAAGAAAGAAAGAAAGAATTCCTAGAAAAACAGAAAAGTGTGTGTCGACACACACGCTTTAACTAGAAAAGATGATTTGCTGCACAGCAAATCAGTGTGTGTGTCTTCAAAGCATATTGGTATGGCAATGTACAACTATTCCATAACACAGGAGTACAAGTTGGAATGGCATCTCTATCTATTACAGCTTTGAAGTTATTCAAGTTTTAAAATTTCTAATGGTGCTATTTAGCATAATTCAAATTGCTACAACTTTTGTTTTAGATTCATTACATGCGCAATGGTCAGTAACCCCCTAGTAGAAGTTAAACTGACATGAACATGAACCAAATCGGATGAAAATTTACCAAGTTATGGCAAGATGAAACTTTCAAAGCGCCAAATGACCTTGACCTTTGCCCTGTCGAGGTCACGTGTTCTTATAAAAATGTGCAGTGTTGCAATACCTACAATTTGAGTCTAACATGACTAGAATTGGATGGAAAATAGCCAAGTTGTGACTGGATGAAACTTTCAAAGGTTTAAATGACCTTTACCTTTGACCTTTAGAGGTCACACATAAATTTTGAAATATGCAGGGTTACAATAGCTACAATTTGAGCCCAACATGATAAAAATTCGATAAGAATTGACCAAGTTATGGCTAGAAGAAGGCCACCAAGGAAAGTGGCCTTTAACCTTGAAATGACCTTTGACCTTGAGATGACCTGTACCTGAAGTGAACCTTGACCTCAAAAATGATATTTGGGCTTACAATTGACCTTTGACCTTGACATGACCTTTGACCTTGACATGACCTTGACATTTGAGATGACCTTTACCATGCTATGATCGAACTCCTATACACTCGGGACCACATCTACTATAGTATATAAGATATTAAAGATTTAAAACTTTAATTAGCCCTCATTTGCATAATTTTCAAAAGCATGACCTCTCATCATAAAAAGGCCAGACTTTATCTATAGAAGTATAATTGTGCCAAGTTTCCAGTTTCTTCATGTAATACTTTTCAAATGAAATGTCGGACAAACTTGCCGGTAAAGAAAGAAAGAAAGAAGAAAGAAAGAAAGAAATAAATAAAGAATTCCTAGAAAAACAGTAAAGTGTGCGTTGACACACACTTTAATAAAGAATTCCTAGAAAAACAGAAAAGTGTGCGTTGACACACACACTTTAATAACATGGCCAGAGAGCCCACAGAAAGACCCACAGATACTACGAAACATAACCGTAGAGCTATAATTAAACCTGTATGACACAACATGGTCGGGACCTCCCCCGGAGGTAATTTTCAAAATGTGCAGTGTTGCAATAGCTACAATTTGAACCAAACATGATCAAAATTGGATAAAAATTGACCAAGTTATGGCTAGAAGAAAGCCGCCATCGAAAGTGGCCTTTGACCTTGAAATGACCTTTGACCTTGAGATGACCTCTACCTGAAGTGAACCTTCACCTCAAAAATGACACCTTGGCCTAAAACTGACCTTTGACGTTGACATGACCTTGACATTTGAGATGGCCTTTACCTTGCTATGATCAAACTCCTATACACTCGGAACCACATCTACTATAGTATATAGAATATTGATGATTTAAAACTTTAAATGGCCCTCATTTGCATAATTTTGAAAAGCATGACCTCTCATCACAAAAAGTCCAGACTTTATATCTATAGAAGTATAATTTTGCCAAGTTTCGAGTTTCTATGTGTAATACTTTTTAAATAAAATGTCGGACAAACTTGTCTGGAAAGAAAGAAAGAAAGAAAGAAAGAAAGAAAGAAAGAAAGAAAGAAAGAAAGAAAAACAATATGTCTGTGTTGGCACACAGACATAAAGAAAGAAAGAAAGTAAGAAAGAAAGAAAGAAAGAAAGAAAGAAAGAAAGAAAGAAAGAAAGAAAGAAAGAAAGAAAGAAAGAAAGAAAGAAAGAAAGAAAGAAAGAATTCCTAGAAAAACAATATGTCTGTTGGCACACATCCATAAAAAAGAAAAAAAGGTAAGAAAGAAAGACAACATTTTTGATAGTATGTAATGATGTATAAACTACCACAGACTGTGTCATCATTCATTTCCATTTCATTCTCATGAACCAAGTAGTCTTCTAAGCATGATACAACTTGTAGACGTCAGTCTATTCATACTTGTGCATGCTTTGTTCACATTGAACACTGACCTGGCTACCCGTGGCTTGTACGATATCCTAACCTTGCAACCTCACTGCAAGGAAAACTACAGCTTCCTGTGGCTTTCAGTTGAACCTGTTGTCTTACCCAATTAATTAATTATGTGTTGTTCCAATGTTCTAAGTTACGTCTTGTCTGTCTTGTGTAAACATGACAAAAGCAGTCACACATGGCATTCTGTGTGCTACTCAGGGGCACACATACAGACAAGCATGCTGCCGGTAACCTGACATCAAACCCAGGCTCTGTTATCTGGGCTAAAAGTATCAATTACCAAAGCCGACCCCAGAATCTTGACTGATACCATCTTTGAAGCCTTTGGTACTTCACATTCCATTACGCTTATGGCTAGTTTTAACAAAAAGGCCTGAATGAGCTTGACCTTTAATCTTTAGGCATTGCATGTAAATTACAAAAATACGCAGTGTTGTAATACCTACAGGTTGGGTCCAACATGGTTAAAATTGGTTGAAAATTGACTGAGTTATGGCTAGATGAAAATTTCAAATGTGAGAATGACATTGACCTTTGACCTTTAGAGGTCACATGTAAATTACAAAAATGTGCAGTCTAACCAACATATTAATCGAAGTTGGATTGATTACCTGTACCTATAATAATTTTGGAGATATTCAAGATTTAAATTTTCAAATGGCCCTAATTTGCATAATTTTCAAAACCGTGGAACCTCTTTACAAAAAGACCAGGCTTCATGTATGGAAGTATAATCATGCCAAGTTTGGAGTTTTTCTGTAAAATACTTTTCAAATGAAATGTCGGACAAATTTGCCTGAAAAGAAAGAAAGAAAGAAAGAAAGAAAGAAAGAAAGAAAGAAAGAAAGAAAGAAAGAAAGGAAGAAAGAAAGAAAGAAAGAAGAAAGAAAGAAACTAGAAAAGATGATTTGCTGCATAGCAAATCAGTGTGTGTGTCTTTAAAGCATATTGGTGTGGCAATGTACAACTCTTCCATGACATAGGAGTACAAGTTGGAATGGCATCTCTATCTATTACAGCTTTGAAGTTATTCAAGATTTATAATTTCTAATGGTGCTATTTAGCATAATTTAAATTGCTACAACTTTTGTTTTAGATTCATTAGATGCGCAATGGTCAATAACCCCTTAGTAGAAGTTGAAATGACATCTCTATCTGTAATAGTTCTGCAGATAGTCAAGTTTTAAAATTTCAGATGCCCTAAATTTGCATAATTTTAAATATCTTCATTCCTATGTATAAAACGGTCAAAGTCCTTGTATGGAGGTACAATCATGCACCCAAATCGGATGAAAATTGACCAAATTATGGCAAGATGAAACTTTCAAAGGGCCAAATGACCTTGACCTTTGCCCTTTCAAGGTTACATGTTCTTATAAAAATGTGGAGTGTTGCAATACCTACAATTTGAGTCCAACATGATTAGAATTGGGTGGAAAATGGCCAAATTTTGACTGGATGAAACTTTCAAAGGTCCAAATGACCTTGACCTTTGACCTTTAGAGGTCACATGTCAATTTTAAAAAATGCAGGGTTACAATAGCTACAATTTGAGCCCAACATGATAAAAATTGGACAAAAACTGACCAAGTTTTGGCTACAAGAAAGCCACCATGGACAGTGGCCATTGACCTTGAAATGACCTTTGACCTTGAGATGACCTCCACCTGAAGTGAACCTAAACCTCAAAAATGACATTTTGGCTTGAAGTTGACCTTTGACCTTGACATGACCTTTGACCTTGATATGACCTTGACATTTGAGATGACCTTTACCTTGCTATGATCAAACTCCTATACACTCGGAACCACATCTACTATAGTTTATAAGATATTGAAGATTTAAAACTTAAATTAGCCCTCATTTGCATAATTTTTAAATGCATGACCTTTCATTATAAAAAGGCCAGACTTTATCTATAGAAGTATAATTGTGCCAAGTTTGGAGTTTCTACATGTAATACTTTTCAAATGAAATGTCGGACAAATTTGCCGGTAAAGAAAGAAAGAAAGAAAGAAAGAAAGAAAGAAAGAAAGAAAGAAAGAAAGAAAGAAAGAAAGAAAGAACTAGAAAAGATGATTTGCTGCATAGCAAATCAGTGTGTGTGTCTTCAAAGCATATTGGTATGGCAATGTACAACTATTCCATAACACAGGAATAAAAGTTGGAATGGCATCTCTATCTATTACAGCTTTGAAGTTATTTAAGATTTAAAATTTCTAATGGTGCTATTTGGCATAATTCAAATTGCTACAACTTTTGTTTTAGATTCATTACATGCACAATGGTCAGGAACCCCCTATTAGAAAATAAACTGACATGAACATGAACCAAATCGGATGAAAATTTACCAAGTTAAGATGAAACTTTCAAAGCGCCAAATGACCTTGACCTTTGCCCTGTCGAGGTCACGTGTTCTTATAAAAATGTGCAGTGTAGCAATACCTACAATTTGAGTCTAACATGATTAGAATTGGATGGAAAATAGCCAAGTTGTGACTGGATGAAACTTTCAAAGGTTCAAATGACCTTGACCTTTGACCATTAGAGGTCACACATAAATTTTAAAATATGCAAGATTACAATAGCTACAATATGAGCCCAACATGATCAAAATTAGATAAAAATTAACCAAATTATGGCTAGAAGAAGGCCACCAAGGAAAGTGGTCTTTGACCTTGAAATGACCTTTGACCTTGAGATGACCTCTACCTGGAGTGAACCTTGACCTCAAAAATTACATTTTGGCTTTGAAGTGACCTTTGACCTTGACATGACCTTGACATTTGAGATGACCTTTACCTTGCTATGATCGAACTCCTATACACTCGGAACCACATCTACTATAGTATACAAGATATTGAAGATTTAAAACTTTAATTAGCCCTCATTTGCATAATTTTCAAAAGCATGACCTCTCATTATAAAAAGGCCAGACTTTATCCATAGAAGTATAATTGTGCAAAGGTTGGAGTTTCTACATGTAATACTTTTCAAATGAAATGTCGGACAAATTTGCCGGTAAAGAAAGAAAGAAAGAAAGAAAGAAAGAAAGAAAGAAAGGAAGAAAGAAAGAAAGAAAGAAAGAAAGAAAGAAAGAAAGAAAGAAAGAAGAAAGAAAGAAAGAAATAAAGAATTCCTAGAAAAACAGAAAAGTGTGCGTTGACACACACACTTTAAAAAGAAAGAAAGAAAGAAAGAAAGAAAGAAAGAAAGAAAGAAAGAAAGAAAGAATTCCTAGAAAAACAGAAAAGTGTGTGTCGACACACACACTTTAATAAAGAATTCCTAGAAAAACAGTATGTCTGTGTTGGCACACAGACATAATTCCTAGAAAAACAGAAAAGTGTGTGCTGACACACACACTTTAATTAAGTCTTTGAAGCTGCTGTGCTGAGCGTCGTCATATCTCACCAAGCCTGGCAATGAGGCCAGTTAAATGTTTGGCCGCAAACGAATTCACTCTTGGTTCAATTTAATCATAGTATGATGGCATTAATGCTGAAAAACTTGTAATAATTTTAATTTAATCAAATGTAAATTAAACGACAAACAAAGCACAATGTGTATACATATCCGCCAGTGGTTGACTTGGCTGAATTCCAAGTTGATCAACAAATCTCACAGCACGTGCTTTTCCGGAGTTCATCGAAGTTACGCGAAAGCCCATGCAAGTAGCGACTTATCGTATTCGACAAAAAAGTGGGAAAAAATATTGTTCTTGGACGGCTCGTAGCAGAGAGATACTCCTCTTGTACGACTCGTAGCGGAGAACATATAACCATATCCAGGATAGCAAATATTGATTAACAGTTTCAGATTTTACCAGAGAATTAACTTGACCCTACCCCCCCCCCCAAAAAATAAATAAAGTAAATTAAATAAATAAATAAATAAATAAATAAATAAATAAATAAATAAATAAATAAATAAATAAATAAATAAATAAATAAATAAATAAATAAATAAATAAATAAAAATAAAATAAAATAAAATAAAACGTGGTAGAGACCCAAGCAAGGTAAGTCCCGACCTAGTTTCAAGAGAACCTGGCCTACGGTTTTGGAGAATAAAAAAAAGTGAAACTTGGACGGACGCCGGAAGAATTACCCTATATCCTACTAACACCTCATTCAGCTGATGTAAAAATGAAACGAAATCTGACCAAGCTTTGCTGGTTAATGATGCAGGGTTGTCCCACATCAATATCACTAAATGTGTTATATAGCGATATTGCTAAATTATTCACATTCAGGGATCTCATTAATGAATTGGCGATATGTTTAAATGATTTAGGAATATCGCTAAATGATATAGAGATACTGCAAAATCATTTAGCGATATCGGTAAAGTATTTAGAGATATCATTATATACTTAGTGATATCTCTAAATATTTAGCGATATACCTAAATGATTTGGCGATATTGCCAAATGATCTATAGCGATATTGCTAAATGATTTAGTGATATCGCCAAATAGGATTAGCCTTAAACGTTACAACAGCTTGCCATAAAAATGAGCCTATTTACCAACCATACGGAGATACATCCAAGCTGCATGTTTTTCATGCTATGCCTTTTGTAAACACATGAAGTAGCGGGTAGTTATTTCTTTAAACATGTTTAATATCCAAACGCTTGCGGAGTTTGCGGTTTAACTTTCATGGGCCTGCAATACGATTGGAAGAATGTAAGAAAAAAACTACATCGTACCTGCATCGGTGAACTGTCAGCTGAAATATTCATGAAGCCCACGATATCTGAAAAATACACACTTGCTATTTCAAATGTTTCAGCAGTGACTTCTTCGCTTCTTCTTAATTTATCGGCAATAGCGCGGGGCATCATTTGGTAAAGCAACTCCGCAGTCATCTTTCTTTCCTTGTTGAGTTCATTTGTTTGGCTGGCTAAAGTGATTGCGTAGCTTTGCATGTCACTCATAATGGGGCGAGTAAAAAGGATAATGATGGGCGAAATGAGCAAAACGATGCACAGTATGCTTATGCTGACAGAAATAGCTTCAGCATCCCTGTGTAATGATCCATCCAGATCTCGCAAAATTATTGCTGCAAGCTCAACTTGAACCTCAAACATGGCATCAATAAAGACGGTCATATTGTCAAACCACCAGGCTCCAGACTGCCATGAGCGGCCAGCCTGAGTCTGTTTTTGCCACGTCACCAAACTTCTCATTTGATTCACATTGTATGAAGCATTCTGGATGTCAACTCGTGTTTTTACTGCTTTCTCAAACACTTCTTTTACAATCGGCGAAAACTTCTGAGAAGCTTCAAAGTTACTAAGACCCACGTTGTGTCGTTGCAGATATGATAAATAATGTTCATATTGCTCAAAACCACCACTTGAAAAGAAGACACTGCCAAGTGTGCGCTCAATTCCCAGCTGCTCTTTGCTCAGAACAAGCAGTTGATACGCTACCAGGGAGCGCCACAGTGTACCATCACGGGAGCTCTGAATGGATGAATACAGCCAATCCGTAAATAATTTTATTGTTTCGGAATAAAAGTCAATTTCTTTGTAAACATCCGTAACAGACTTATCTATTGCTGCACGATGATCCTGAAGATATTTCAAGAACATTTCCTTGCTGATGAATGCCCCTAGTGCGGTTGTCGTGCTGCTTGGCCAGCGAGAGAGGCTGCTGATCACAGCGTCTGTAGCTGGGTAGCGTTCTGTCAGAAACACGCGTGTCTGAGCACCAAGAGAACTGAGATGAAGAGCCGTCATGTCTCTCTCACGCTGTAGCCGGTGGATGACGCTGCCTAAAAAGCAACAACGTAACGCCCTACACATCAACGCAATACAGACTACCGAACAATATTCGCAACCTATCCATGATTGAAATTGCAGGAAAGGAAAATATTAGCTTCGTGCAACTACTGTAAATTGACTCAAGTCAGTCAAAGCCATGCCCTTGTTACCATATTAAACAGCGGGAAGAGATAAAGTGAACGAACTATTGTTCAAGATGAAGTCAGGAGGTAAAGTTACAGTGTACGAATGCACGTTCATTAGCATGTGATTAGTAAGACAAGTGACAGCGGAACGACTACTGTTGCAGACCTACTTAAATAACATATATCTAATAGGAGAGGTCACAATTACCAATTATCTGTGTATTTAGCTGAATGCACAATCCAATACACTGAATTCTTCGGGGTTAAAGGTCTGTATTCCCATTGGATTGAGTGTTGAATTAACATCAATTTAAGACTACTTTTAAAGCTGCAAGAATAAAATTTATGTGAACACTTCAGCTATGTACATAATTTTACAGCACAAATTTTGCTCTTTCTGCAACAAGTGGTTTTAAAGTTTTAAGCTGTAAATTACAATGAAAAGCTATGGGAATAGAATAGCTGTAGAAGCGTCTGTTCTTGCTCTCCCCTATTATCATTCAGACTTCAATTGGCATAAAACTACTCAAAACGTGGACAAGTAGGAGTATCTGAATTACAGTGGCATGAATAACACATAACTCAGCATGATTTCGCAACGGCGAGAGAGCTCTTAGGTGGACAGCCATATTACAGAGTTCTGGTCGTTTTGCTACAAAACACGAGCATCTCTCACTATATATATATATATATATATATATATATATATATATATACATATCTGTGTATATATATGTGTATATATATATACGTACATACATGCATACATATATACATACATATATACATACGTATATAACCAATGTTTGATCTTGAGATTTCTTTTTTCCAGAACAGATAGATCAACTACAAGCAGAGATTATGTGATGCAATAGGATGTATTCATATTTAAATGCGGTCCTACTCTAACACCTATTGAGCAAAAGGGGGAGCCACCTGCATCAGGGCAGATCCATGTATTCAGTATGGTCAAAAGTACTTTCTCAATAAAATGAACGCATGAACACAGAATAATCTTAAGAAAATGTATTAACATATATTTGAAACATAAAGGATGCCTAAATTGATTAGGAATGGGCTCTCTTTTGGTTGAAAAGGTGTTATTTATCGATGTTTATGTAGTATATAATACAAAGCTGCCCTGATCATGGTGGAAGCATCAGTCTGCTGCCCCGGCAATACAGGAAGTGAGCAAGATCGCAGTTAAATATGAATGTCTCCTATTGGAATTTTCAAAACTGAATTTTAACAGTTGGAAATTCTCAGAAATTGTTATTGATAAGTTACCATTGCAGATGCGTAATTGAAAAAGTAAAATTCAGATATATTTTGGAGCTCCACCACACCTGTTTCAAGACTGAATTTGACCGTCTCGTAAACCACTTTACTTTTGTCGTTTTGGGCCACAGTATTGCTCAACTGTAGTGACGTCATCACAGCCAGTGCCACCAGTGGGATCAGGATTAAAGTCACCACCTTTGCCATTTGAACTCGGTTTCCTGCAACAAAAATCGTCAACTGGAAACATGACAATCCTGCCTTCTGTCAGAAAAATAAATGACCCATAAATGAGCTGGAGTTTTGGTGACAACCTTAACGTACTTAATTGGTTTAACTGATGCACGGATCACTATATAGACATATTTGGTACAAGTTGGACAAAGTGTGTTATCAGATGGTGGAAAATGACACCCATTCCTTGCATATATACAAAGAATAATCGAGTAAACGCTTTAAACATAAAACTAACATCAGTCTGTGATGAAGAGAATGTGATACAGAGAATGGAGCAGAATGGACTTGCTGCAACGTCACCACCTGAGCCGCTATATGTAAGATATGCTTGAGTAGCCTATATCCGTTTGTATTAGATGTTCTCACAGAATCTGGACATATATCCGAGTAAACATTTGCATGAAGTGCCACGTGACGCACAACATGTGCAGAGACAGCGAGATAAACTATCCTTCATGCGCCTTGTGCACACGATCAATTGAGCTTGTATGAACTTCAGATCTCTCTCTCTACCTCCCTCCCTTCCTTTCTCTCTCTCTCTCTCTCTCTCTCTCTCTCTATCTATCTATCTATCTACCTCTCAATATTAATATTTCCTTACCAGTTTGGGACACAGGGTTGCGCAGAGGTTCTCTCTCTCTCTCTCTCTCTCTCTCTCTCTCTCTCTCTCTCTCTCTCTCTCTCTCTCTCTCTCTCTCTCTCTCTCTCTCTCTCTCTCTCTCTCTCTCTCTCTCTCTCTCAATATTTACATTTCCTTACCGGTTTGGGACACTGGGTTGCGCAGACAGAGGTTGGCCAGACAAGTCTGGTATTCTGTGCGTTTGGATGGGATGTGGCACTTGAGCTCCCCCTCCTCAAGAGCACGGATAGAACTGCTGGAATGCATGATGCTCTGGGCGTACATATCAGATTTGGATTCTTGCATCCGAACTGTTTGTCTTTGTGACTTGGCCATTAGTGCTCATGAGCCGTTCTCTGCTTCACATACACTGATATGTCATGGCCAAGTCTACTCTCTTAACAGTGAGTTTCTCCTGAAAAGGGCTTCATTTTGTTTCAGTTGTGTGATATCCATAGGATTAAGCTGTAAGTGCCAAAGACAAGTATCATTTTATCATATACCACGAAGCATACACACGGAGCTGCATGCATTTACTTTAATAGGAATAAAGCACGGACATCTCTAACAAATATTGTTGCACGCATTCAATATCAGAGAAATAAAACTAAGACCCCTTGAAACTGATTGAAGATATTGCAATGTATTGTTGTTTGCAATGTAAATTGTCTAAAAGGAAATACAATTTTATCACAAAGATAACGTCTTTTGAAACGTAAACTCAACAGACTTAGTGGATTTCCAGTCGCTTTGCTCTCGGACTAGGTCTGAGGTCGTCACTAAAACAGACCTGAGACCCGCCTATAGGGATATAAGAAAACGCGCTGCAATTAGAAATTCATTCCGATTATGTTATATGATTTATAGGATAAATTTAGAAATAACAACGTTGAACGATTCATGATCTGAATAAATGATGATGTGGATGGACTCATAAAATAAATTTACATCAGCATGGTATGTGACATGAATTTACACCAATATTATACAATTATTATAGAAATGTGATACCAGTCATATGTTTATTGTACGGACTACATTTTGGTATGGGGGATTAATTTAAAACCGGTTATACATTGTAGAGTAATTAGTGTGCTTTAGAACTGCAACAAAATGTAACATTTAATAAGAGAAAAATTAAAGCGTCGGTATAAAGTGTCTTGATTCAGTCAAGCTTACATTTTATCTTCGAATTGGGTTTAAAGTATATCCATGTCGCAGTGTGACAGCCGCATGGCACCAGCCCCTCCCCCCCCCCCCCGCCCCAGCACTTCGGAAGGGGACATTTCAAAATTACAGGATCCAGAATGCTGCTTGAAATTAAGAACAGATCCATGAATGCAGATAAGGATAACAGGCCAGCAGAAGGTAGACTGATTTACAGGTAAATCCGCTGGCCCTCCACAAGGTAAACCCTCGAAAACTTGGGTGGCAAATGGTGAATTTGTACCCTCAAAATATAGGAATACATATGAAGATTCTTTAGTGTAGAAGGTGCAGAAGTTCTGTGCAACCAATAAATGCCCCTGAATACGCCACCTAATAATTAACTATATGGCTTACGCACGGCTTCAAGCTGAAGGCTTAACACACTGTAACGGCATTAATAATTATCAGCGTCTATAATATTGTGTCAGTTAAAGCCAATGTAAACGTGTTGGACGCTCCATGGATTTAACCCTGTTCGGAGCTCCCGTTGTAAAGGCGTAGCTTTTCCGAATAAACCATTTGATTTAACTTGCCAACGTAATTGTTTTTATTACCAGGGATAATATTTAGTCCAGCAAGGCATAAGTTGTCATGGAATCGGCCAAGAAATGATAACAGCAGCTGGCAATATACATACTCTAACAGTTTTCGAATCATCATTGTCTTGTTTGCCAATCATATTATTAATTTTCCAGCCACTGTAATTTGTCACATGATCTTACTGCTATACTTCTATGGCTTCCCGGCAAATTATCTTGACTTAATTTACTCGCCAAGTCTTAGCAACCACAATATGCTGGCACAATTAACTTTAAACAGCAAAATTTCTGGTAAGACATTGTAATTTATATAAAAAATAAACAATAGTCGTTTCAGCAGAACATCTGTTTTGGTGCAGATAATTGTGACATCAATTCACATACCTAGGGTAGCGTTCAGGTATCCAACTGTAATATCCTCCAACAACCATGAAGTGTTTATGCCGTTTACAGGTAACACCATCGCCTTTAAGCAATACAACGTGTAACCAAATTAATTTGTAGATGATCTGCACGCTAACTCGGGTGCATACTTACATGGTATCACTACATTTTGGTGCGGTCACTTCTTTGACCACTTGGAACCGTTTTCCATCCCCCCAATAACAGGTATGACGATGAAAATTTACAGTCTGTGTAGGTTCAACGACTTTCCTCTTTATGAAAAAGATCAAAATCCAGAAGAAATAGGAAGCGACCTTGGCATATGTTATATAAGGAGAACAGAAATTGGAACTCCTGTTTTGTCACTAGTCATTAAATGCGCTACGTGGGACATGGGAATGGGGCCCGCAGTGATGTGCTTTGCCGTTGAATTGTCTCCAAATCAAGCCGTGGGTTCAAATATCAAATTGTCAATCTAAAGTATCAAGTATACGACCGAAGGTCACAAAACACGAATGTAAGTTATGTAATTAACCTACACAAACCTTCAACCTTGCTCAATTTAGACTTGCAATCATTGGCTGGTATTATGTGCATATACACAGTTCGCGTTTGACAGACCGGTCTACTATAAAATAGAGCATATTTAAGATCTGTTGAATTTAATTTAAGAAATCTTATATATGGATTCAGGATATGTACATATCCTTACTTTTTTCAAAATATCTTGAATTCATTTTGAGACATGCTACACTGATTTGATTAAAAGAGATCTTAAATTATATAAAACGTTTCTTAAATTGAATTCAAGATATTGCAAACTCAAGATACCCTACATTCAGTTTAAGATATCCTTATTTAAAATCAAAATATCTAAAACTGAAATTTTTAAGATACTTAAATCGAATTTAAAATGGTTCAATATTTCCAAATTGATTTTTCCAAAGATATTTATCAATATGCGTGTATTTCAAATAAAGATATCTTAAATTCAAGATATATTTAAATGCAATTTAACACCTATACTACCCGCAAAAGATCATCTCATAAATAATACCCGGATTGCGATAACCAAGTGGTTTCCTTTCATTATAAATGTATGTTTCTGAATAAAGACCACCTCTTAATAAAGAGCAGCTGTAGGTGGGTGGTCTTAATACCGGTGTTTCACTATCTTTATATGAAAGGTGCTGTTTTGCTCTGTTATTACGTACTTCTTGATATCAATAATTCATTTATGGACATCAATGATTAGAAAAGCGAGAATAAATAGAAAAACGATACAGTATTATTAAAATCAATTCAAAATAACTTAAGTTCAATGTAATATCTTGAAATGAATTCAAGAAATCGTAAATTCAGTTTTAGATATATTCGAAGATGACGATACTTATCCATAATATGAGTTTAAGATATTTTAAATTCATACTGTGGATGTGTTTTAAGATGGCCACTCGCCACATTAACTGTCTCTTTATGCTACAAAGAGTACCTCTCGGTGCCCTTTTAATTATTTATGAAACAATCAAGCATATAAAGCTCAGAGAATTCAAATTTAATTCTAATTATCTTTGACTTATACCATATTTTCATTTTATGGTGGTACTGCACAACACAGGTCTAAGACCTGTATAAAAAAAAAACATTTTTCTCAGTATCGACTATTCCACCGCAAATATAAAAAGAGCATCACAATGATTATCAAGCACAAACTCTACAGCGAGTGAGGTATAATCTTGCAGAGATAACAAGATGAGCACTACATCATAATGAATGATACCAGGAATGAGGTTTTCATCACCGCTTGAAGGCACACAGCACTAATGAATTCATGCGAAGCCCAGTCGCGTAAGCATAGTGTCTGTACTCAGTGAGTTGGAAAGGGTCCATGGGGTCTGCCCCTTCCCTTCACGAGAACAGTGCCCTCTAAAAAAACAGAAAAGAAGTTTTGTTTCACAAATCCGTTGAAATGCTACACTTTGTCAATGTTCAACATAATCTAAATTTGTGTATTAGCCTAATTTGCATAAATTGAAATGCCAGAATTTTGGTTCTTGGTTCATTGGATTTGTCCATGTCACAAACTTATAAACTGAAATTTGAATGACACCACTATGACAGTTTTGAAGCTATTCAAGATTTTAATTTTGTGTATTTGCCTAATTTACATACATTAAAAGCAAATAACTTCGGTTCTGGGTTCAATTGATGTGGTTATGTCACAAAACTACAAATTGAAGTTGGAACTGTACCTCTATGTATAATAGTTTTGAAATTATTCAAGATTTAGATTTTGTGTATTCGCCTTGTTTGCATAAATTAAAATTCTACAGCGTTGGTGCATCGTTTATTGGATGCAGCTATGTCAGAAACCCATAAATTGAAGTTATAATGATACCTCTATCTATAATAGTTTTGAAGCTATTCAAAGATTTAAATTTTGCATGTTCATCTAACTTACATAAATTGAAATTATACAACTGTGGTTCATCGTTCGTTGGATGCAGCTATGTCACGAACCCTCAAATTGAAGTTGAAATGTCAAACAAACCTACAAATTGAAGTTGGAATGGTATCTCCGAGTGCAATAGTTTTGGAGATATTCAACTTTTAAATTTTTCAATGTCCCAAATTTAAAATTCTATAACTTTCAGTTACTGTCCATTATTTTGCCAGGTGTCACAAACTTACACATTCACATAGAAGTTTAATGTGTATCTGCAATACTTTGGAAGATATGGAGCTTTTTAACTTTTAATTGCCCCTACTTTGCATAATTTTAAACACCAAGAGTATTCCAAGCGTTATGCGCAATTTCACTGGTAGGTCAGTCACCATGGCAAGTTTGGAGATTTTCGGAATGATAATGTCCGAGAAAAACTCCGGACAAATTTTGTCGTAAAGTAAGAATGAAAGAAAGAAATGAATTCTTCGGGAAAAAAAAAGCCTGGTTCGCACACAGACATAATAAAGAATCCGGGGAAAAACAATATGTCTGGATTGGCACCCAGACATAACAAGACACAACTAGAAAAGAAGATTTGCTTCAAAGCAAATCTGCGTGCCTTCAAAGGTTGTAAATGTGGCTAGATGCAAATTTTAAAGGCCAAATGACCTTGACCTTTAGACGTCACGTGTAAATGACAAAAATGTGCAGTGTCGCAATAACCTGCCCGATATGACTGATATAACCAAGTTATGGCTATATGAAAGTTTCAAAGGGCAAAATAACCTTGACGTTTGATCTTTAAAGGTCATATGTAAGTTACAACAATGTGCAGAGTTGCAATACCTACAACTTAAGTCACCATGATTAAATTGGCTGAAAATTGACCAAGTGATGAAAATTTCAAAGGTCGAAATGACCTAAACCTTTGACCTTTAGAAGTTACATGTAAATTACAAGTATATGTAGTGTTTGAAAATACCTACAGTTTTGGTCCAACATGATTAAAATTGGATGGTAATTGACAGAGTTATGGCTAGATGAAAAGTTCAAAGGTCCACATGAGCTTGACCTTTGACTCTTAGATGTCACATGTAAATTACAAAAATTTGCATTGTTACAATATCTACAACTTGAGCCCAACATGATGAAAATTTGAACAAAAATTGACTGAGTTATGGCTAGAAGCAAAATTCCAATGGTACAATGACCTTGACCTTTCACCTTTAGAGGTTACATGTAAATTACAAAAATGTGCAATGTAACAAACCTATAAATTGAAGTTGGATTGGTTACCTGTACTAATAATAGTTTTGGAAATATTCAAGATATAAATTTTCAAATGGCCCCTATTTTCATAATTTTCAAAACCATTGAAACTTTTGCAAAATTTCAAGACTTCATGCATGGAAGTATAATCATGCAAGTTTGAAATTTCTATGCATAATATTTTTCAGATCAAATGTCGGACAAATTTGATAGTGAAAGAAAGAAAGAAAGAAAGAAAGAAAGAAAGAAAGAAGGAAGGAAGGAAGGAAGGAAGGAAAGAAAGATGGAAAGAAAGAAAGATGGAAAGAAAGAAAGAAAGAAAGAATGAAAGAAAGAAAGAAAGAAAGAAAGAAAGAAAGAAAGAAAGAAAGAAAGAAAGAAAGAAAGAAAGAAAGAAAGAAAGAAAGAAAGAAAGAAAAAAGAAAGGAAAGCAAAAGTCTGTGTTGGTTTCATGCATCGTATGCAAGCATAATCATGCAAGTTTGAAGTTTATATGCATAATACTTTTCAAATAATGTCAGACAAATTTGCCAGTAAAGAAAAAAGTTAGAAAGAAAGAAAGAAAGAAAGAAAGAAAGAAAGAAAGAAAGAAAGAAAGAAAGAAAGAAAGAAAGAAAGAAAGAAAGAAAGAAAAAAGAAACAAACAAACAAACAAAGAAAAACCATGTGTCTCTGTTGGCAAACTGACATAAAAACTAGAAAAGAAGATCTGCTTCACTGCAAATGTGTCTGGGTGCCTTCAAAATGAAACCAGTTTGAAATGATACACTTTGCCATTGTTAAACATAATCTAAATTTCGTGTATAGGCCTAATTTTTATAAAGTTAAATGCTAAAACTTTGGAGAATGGTTCATTGGATTTGGCCATGTCACAAACTTATAAAATGAACTTTGAATGAAGCTAGTATCTATAATAGTTTTGAAGCTATTCAACATTTTAATTTTGTGTATTTGCCTAATTAGCATAAATTGAAAGCCTGCAACTTTGGTTTCTGGTTCATTGGATGGGGCTTTGCCACAAACCCGTAAATTGAAGTAGGAATGGCATCTCTATCTATAATAGTTTTGAAGCAATTCAAGATTTAGATTTGCATGTTTACCTAATTTGCATAAATTAAAATCCTACAACTTCATGTTCATGTTTATTAGATGCGGCTTTGCCACAAACCTATAAATTGAAGTTAAAATAGCTGTCTATGTATAATAGTTTTGGAGATATTCAACTTTGAAACATTTCAAAGCCCTTCATTAGCATTATTTGAAATTCTACTTAACTTATACTGTCCATTATATTGGCAGGTGTCACAAACCTATATATGCACATTGAAATTTCGAGTATCTGTAATATTTTGGAAGATATTGAACTTCTAAAATTTTAATTGCCCTAAATTTGCATACTTTTAAACATCATGACTATTCCAAATAAGATGCACAATTTCACTGGTTAGGTCAGTCACCACAGCAAGTTTGGTGGTTTTCGGAATAATAGTGCTTGAGAAAATCTCCAGACCAACTTGGTTGTGAAGAAGTAAAGAAAGAAAGAAAGAAAGAAAGAAAGAAAGAAAGAAAGAAAGAAAGAAAGAAAGAAAGAAAGAAAGAAAGAAGGAAGGAAGGAAGGAAGGAAGGAAGGAAGGAAGGAAGGAAGGAAGGAAGGAGAAAAAAAAGAAAATTCCAGCGTTTACTAATACAGTGGAACCTCTCTAAACGTGCACCCACGGGACCAGAGAAAAGTGCCCACTCTTGAGAGGGTCAGCCCTTCTGCGCAGTATGGATGAATATGTGTGCATGTATATGTACATTATTCATATATACATATATATATATATATATATATATATATAATGATATGATATGATATGATAAAAGAGAATACTTTATTGCATATTCACGCCCCTGACAGGGCCAAATGCCATACAATATACAAGGTGCACCTGGTAGGTACAGGTGTAAAAGAACAAATAATGCAAGTTTGGAGATATTCAACTTTTAAATTTTTCAATGCCCCTTATTAGCATAAGTTGCATTTTAACAACTTTCATTTGCTGTCCATTACATTGCCAGGTGTCACAAACCTAAATGTGCCCATTAAGCGAGGTGGCATATTTTGGTTCCTTCTACATATACATGTACTATTAACAAGGTTGCTTAAACTCTAATTATTCAAAGTAGAAAAAATTATCTGTGTATCATTAAACCATAATTGAGACAAGCAGTTTATAAAGAGATCGTCATCATCATCACGATTAAAGAGAAGTTCACTTTGTAGGCAAGATGGAGATAGCCATGCATCATCGGTATGATTTATTTCTGGGAGACATTTAATATGATAATGTCTCAAACAAGACATTCATGGAAGTTACAATGATGAATATTAACCTGTTTGTTACATATTCCACAATGGATCATGGAATTAATCGATAAAATAAATTGTATATATTTGCAAGGAAACTTGGAGCATTTAAGAAAGATGTTCTTAAATAATACAGATTAATGTATGGGATGAATGTTTTTTATCATATATGTAGATTCCATACTGTTATATGTATGGTTAGCACATGTAAACATGTAAGTATAATATGGAGCAAAGGGAAGCTTTGTAAAGTCAAAGTGATTGTGAAGAACAGCAAACAAAAAGATGAGAACGAGAAGAAGTATAACATAGTCATACATGGTGATTGAAGACTACATTATACTTTGGGCAAGGATGGAAAAAAATTCTACCCCATATAAGTACAAGACCAGGGATATGTGATTTCATATGTGTAATTGCATTAAAGTAAAAGACTACAAACCGAGATACTTGTAAACACCCAATAGTTTGATTCAGTCAATAAATCATATAAATATAAGTAAATGAATATCACATTTTTGTTCACTTGATTCTCACAAAAAAGAAAAAAGGTATGCGGTACTAATATGCTAAAAATGGAATAGAGTTCCTCATGTGAATAAAACCCAAACAAAAGAGACAGGATATAGTCAGCAGAGTAAATAATCCATATATAGATCTACATAGTTGGTTCAGCAGCAGGTTCACTGACTTTAACCAAGTCCAGTTCATCGGAGATGGGGGAAATCTTATTGAATTTGTCCTTTACCAAAATTCGGCCATAGTAGGTCCAAGCATCATTTATTTTGTAGTCACGTTTCATCATCCTGGCTTTGTAAAGAAGCTGGGTGCGGCTTTGGTCAGGTTGTCATTGATGTATATTTTGTTTCCCTCGGAGGTAGGGCATCAATCATCGTTGTGGAGTTAAGGTTTTGGTGATTCTTGACAACTTTTGCCTTACTTCTGCAGGTGGAAAATTTTACAATGAATTTTACAATATCATGATAATGTTTTCCAGCTGTTTGGTCCAATAATTTGCAAAAACCAAGGGTTTTTTGGCATTACAAAACAAATAGTTCTGTAAAAAAACTTTAGTCATCTTGATAAATTGCAAAACCCTGAGTTTTGTTGTGATAACTCTGGGCATTGCAGTTGCTTTGTTCAATAATTCACAAAACCCACTTTGTAATTTGCTGACCAAATTGGTCATATGGATACACTGACCACTCACAACAGGGCTTTCGTGTTGTCAACAAAGATCATGCCAGGATGGCGGATCTCGGAAAACGTTCATCGATTCACAACTTAAACGTTTTCCATTCTATCACTGGGTCCACCTCAGGAGCTCATGTCTTAGGTACTACAAGAGAAAACGTGATAATATCCCGTCTGTGATGTTATGTCCCTGTGGCAGCTATTTTATCATTTTTTGTCAAAGTATGAAACTCTGGCATCTCTTTGCTGTCATTGTTGGGTTTGGAATTTATGAATATGGGTCATGTTTTTCTGTACTATTTGATAAATACTTCATTGGCTATGTTGTGCTGTGGGCTGTGGGCTGTGTTCTCTGACTCATAGTTAAAATGGAAGTAGAGCATGTTTATAATGTTCCAGTTTCATAAATAATCCAAAAATGATGCAGGCCTACTATTTACTTTCTTCTTCTGTTGTAAACTCAGCTGACTGACAAGTCAGGAGAACTAAACAGTGATAGGCCTACCAGGTCTCTTTTTATTTTTGGCAGAAATATCAAAAATTGGGTTTTGAGTGGTTAGCCTATATGTTTTGGAAACACTATAGTCTGTAGTTAATGAAGAATATCTCAAAAGTTGAGATGACCGGTTTAAACCACCAGTTGCCTTTTATGGGTGACTGCCTGTCTCGTCAGGAGAGAAATTTATTTCTTCACATTGGTATTGGAAGATGAATGTTGATACTTTGGTAACTCTGGACTCTCTTTGCTGTCATTTTTGGGTTTGGAATTTATGAATATGGGTCATGTTTTTCTGTGCTATTTGCTAAGGAGGATACTGACTTGGGTTGTTATAGTGGGGTAAAGCACTTTATCCACATAGGAGATGCACGGCCCATTTGGCAAACCCCCTGGCACACCCCCTTAGGTTTTCAGGGGGCAAAAGAGTCCCATTTGCTGAAGATGTTGGATTCTGGAGTTGTGTCACCCTCTTGTGGGGAGCGGGCATCGCCCATAGTGTTTGTGAGGAAGCATGATGGGGGAGTCCGCTGGTGTGTGGACTACAAGAAGTTAAATGATCTTAATGTAAAGGATAGTTATCCACTACAAGGATCGAAGAGTGCCTTGACATGCTTAGTGGGTCTCAATCGTTCTCCGCCCCCATCCTGAACAGCAGGTATTACCACATTGAGGTGGATGAGCAGGACAAGACTGCATTTGTCACACGCCATGGCACATTCCAATATCACAGAATGCCCTTCGGGTTAAGTAATGCCCTTTTGACCTTTCAGAGAGCCATGGATCTTGTATTAATGGGTTTCCAGTGGAAAACTCTCTTAGTTTACATCAATAATGTAATACTGACTTGTAGAACCTTCACTGCTCATCTGGGCAGGTTGAGAGAGGTCCTGCAGTGGTTTCGTGCAAATAGGCTAAAGTTAAAGAGAAGGAAATGTCAGTTGTTTAGAGACTCTGTGGTGTTCTTAGGACATGTGGTAGCTAGGGATGGTATCCAAACTAACCCAGCCATTGTTGAAAGTGTTGAAGAGTGCCCCGTCCTCAGAATATCAAACCAGTGCAAGCGTTTCTGGGATTGGGGAATTACTATCGTCAATTTGTGCCAGACTACATAACCATAGCTTCCCCCTTCACCAATTTGCTAAGGAAAGAAGCTCTGTTTGAATAGCAGGGGACCCAGGAGGCAGTGTTCGAGTCATTGAATCATAAGCTGGCCACAGCCCCTGTTCTGACTTACCCTAAAGATGATGGGACCTATATTCTAGACACGGACCCCTTGGGAGACAGGATAGGTGCAGTTCTTACTCAGGTCCTGGATGGGGTGAAGAGACCCATTGAGTATGCAAGTTTCAGGTTGGGGTAAAACCAGAGGAATTATTGCGTGACTCGCTGGGAGTTGCTTCCAGTGGTGAAGTTCACGAGGCAGTTTCCGCATTATGTGGTCGGTCAGAAGTTCCAGCTGCACACAAACCACAGAAGCCTCGCATGGCTTTTTAGGTCCAAGTCACGGGAGGGGCAGTTAGCACATTGGCTAAAGACCATGAGTCAGGTTGCTTTCACCATCCAGCACCAATTGGGGGTTTGCCATGGTAATGCGGATGCTTTGTCGTGCCAGCCTCTCAACACTAAGACTTGTGACTGTTACAACATAGGTGGAAGTCTGGATGATTTGCCTTGTGGGGTGTGTGACCATTGTTGGAAGGCCCGTGTTCCAATTGGCTAGAAAGCATGTCGTCTGTGGAGCTGCATGCCGAGCAGATGAAAGACCCTCATTTGAGGGAGGTTTTCAGGTGGATCACTGAAGGTTGACCAACCAATGAACACATGGTTGGTGCATCCCCAGATTGTCGCAAATACTGGGTACTCTGGTCACAGATTGGGGCCGTCAATAAGTTGCACTATAAGTAGATGGATGCATCAGATCAAGTGGTTAGGAGCCTGTTTATGGTGTCCCGACAATTGAGGCTTAAGGGCACACCATGAGCCGTCGTCTGCAGGGCACCAAGGGGTCACTAAGACTTTAT
Source organism: Hermodice carunculata (assembly GCA_964020975.1). Lineage (NCBI taxonomy): Eukaryota > Metazoa > Annelida > Polychaeta > Eunicida > Amphinomidae > Hermodice > Hermodice carunculata. Next base: position 88,265,939 of record OZ026615.1, on the reverse strand, counting down.
CCAGACTGCGCCTTTTCTATTTCTGGCCAGGCATGACTTCAGATGCCAACACTGTTGTCCAGACTTGAATGAAGTATGGGATATGTAAGTGGCCTAATCGCAAGGCTAAGGCCCCATACGAGATCTATCAGACTGGAGCACCATTAGATTGTGTGCATTTCGACATCCTTGGTCCATTACCAGTTAGTGACTTTGGGAACAGGTATGTCTTGGTTATTATGGACCAGTTCAGGAAATGGGTTGAGGCATATCTGTTGGATCAGACCACCCTGACAATAGCCAAGCAGCCGGTATACAATTTCATAGCTAGATTTGGAATCCCGCTGAAGCTCCATCCTTATCAGAGCAAGAATGTAGATGGAGAACTTATTAGGGAAGTTTTTAGAGTGTTGGAGGTGCGGAAGATGCGTACCACTCCATACCATCTTAGCTGGAATGGTCTTGTGATGCGATTCAATCGTACGTTACTGGAAATGGTGAGGTGCTATGTCAGTCAAGACCAGGGTGACTTGGACAAACATATCCCCCTACTGGCAGAATCCTATAGGAGTACCCCCCATGCTAGCACAGCTTTTAGTCCCAATTGCCTTATGCTAGGGAGGGAAATTAAGTGGCCACAAGACATAGAGCTGGGAAGAACAGCAACCAATTGAGACTATGAGACATATCTAGGATTTGTGGAGGACTTGGCAACTAGACTTGAAGATGCTGATCAACTGCCACGGGAGTTCCTTCAGAGGGCCCAGGAGCACCAAAAAATGTGCTATGATGCTAAGTTCTTAGAGAGGCAGTTTGAGCTGGTAGACTTGGATCTGGTAAGGGACAAAAGATGTGTTACTGGAAAGAGTGCAAAATTGCAACATATGGTGAGAAGGAGCTTTTCTAGTGGAACAGCACTGGTGTGGCCTTCTATTTGGTGCAACTCAGAAGCAGTCTATGAGTGCTGCACCACGAATGACTCAAGAAATACACTGGGGAGGTCATCCATAGCTGGCTTAGGCAGGTGTGGCAAAAGTCACTTAGGGAAACTGGCCCTACTCCACCAGATTGGGCTCTGGAGATGGGGAACACACACAAGGGAGCTCCATGGTCACAGGGAAAAACTGAGCACATGAACAATGTGAGCCTCTCAAGGGGGATACCCCAGAGAGTTCTTGCCCAGAAGGGCCAGGTCCAGAGGGAGAAACCTCACAGAGGGGAAGGACTCTATTACCTGCACTAAGGACCCAAAGTCAAGAGAGACTGAATGGAAGGCAATCTTCCAGAAAACAAACGTGGGCCAGAGGAGTCCAGCCCCTCCTGCTCCAATGCAGGTTACAAGAGGGGGAAGGACAGTAAGGGTCCCTAGGCATTACCACGAGGTTAAGTTTCAACAATGGCAAATAGTGCATAATAACGATTGAGTCTTGTAAATAACAGGGATGTGATGCAGTTTCAGGTGTAAATATGTAAATAAGTTCTTTGTTCTTTTGTTTATGAACAGAGATGGTTTAAAGGATAGTATTTGATGTCGGTCGCAGGTAATTTGAGGGCATCCTCTATGTTAATTGTTGGTATTTCTTTGTGATGGGGGTTGCTCTCATTGAGTTAAAGGTGTCGTCATGGTGAGTAAGTGACGCCGCAAGTGCACACCCTTTTTGGGGGAATTTGTTATAGCAATGGGATTGGTTGCATGACTGAGCTTGACTGTCCCATCCAAGGGGTGATTAAAATGGATGTTGTCATAAGTACAGTTGACAGGTCTCCCTTGTCGAGGGTGCTGGACCTGTATATATGGAGCTACATTAATCTGTCACATGGGTTGGTCATGTATTCTCTAAAAGAAATTAAGGTTGTTATTGTTAATCTGATTAAGTGTGTCCAAACCAGGTCTTTGATTTTTCATTTGTATTGTATAGTTGTTGTTGTTTGGACTTTCATAATTATTGATTGTATTTAAGGAATCAGTGTTGCTTGGATTAAGTGCAAAAATTGTTGTCGTGACCGGAAACACCATGTAAATAGAAGGTGCAAAGGTTGTGAACGTGACCAGAAGTGACTGTGTGAATAGGAATTGTAAGAGCTGTTGTTGTGATTAGAGGTGATTGTTAGAAGGACATTTGGTGAATTAAAAAGGCAGAAGGAGGCAAGCCCTTATAAGGGGATGGTTCAATAGAAGATACGCCCTCAAGGAGGGGTGAAAAGAAACCGACCCACGAGGAGGAAGATAATAAAGGTGACCCCTGGCAGGGGAAATATAAAAGGTGAGACCTCAAAGAGGGAGGTTGCAAAACCTGGGCCCTTGTGAAGGGATATCATGTACGGTCCTTCCCTTCGTGGGGTGTTGGCTGACTTGCATGTGTCGGCATATGCACGAGCGAGGCGCTTGGCAAATCAACATGCAATGGTAAATTAAAAGATCCCTTAATGTCTTCCCCCTTGGGAACGTTTGATGTGTTAGGTCAGCGGTACCCCACCAATGCATAGTGATGTCCCACCTCCTCTCCCCCCTGCATGTTATGAAGTGGAATGGGATTGCCCACAGTGGCACGTGAAAAAGTGCTGTGAGAACCCAAGAAAATGACCTAGATTCTGAAGCACACAGACGTGTTCTACCCAGTAAGGGGCATTATTTTCTGCATTGCTGTAGAAGTGCAGTCTTCTGCCACTACAGCGTTTTAGTGGGATCCTGGAATGCCTGGGATTGTATACTAGTGTTTTGTACGTGACAGCCAGCCATTATTTTGCCACAGTACCTGTACAGTTTTGACGCCTGTCTCAAGTCAAAGATGTAGCAGATTCTTTCATATCAGCATTTTGCACTGATATTGTTCCATTATAAATGGAAATGGAGTATTTGGAGTCTTGTCTTGGATAACGTGCATCTATCAGTGTTGTAGTTTTTGGTCACTGTATCTTAAATTGGTTATATTCTGTGAACATGGAGAGCATAGTTGTTCAAACCTAGGAGGCTAGGCTCCTTGTTCAAACCAAGGTAACCACTCCACAGGAAACTCCAACACGCAGGATGACAAACACACCACAGTGGGTCTGGTATCACTCAAACACACAGGATGGATTGACACCACAGTGGGTCTGGTAACACTCAAACACACAGGATGGATAGACACAACACAGTGGGTCTGGTAAAACTCGAACACACAAGATGACAGAGACACCACAGTGGGTCTAGTAACACTCAAAAACACAGAATGATAGACACATCACATTGGGTCTGGTAACACTCAAACACACAGGATGGATAGACACAACACAGTGGGTCCGGTAAAACTCAAACACGCAGACTGACAGAGACACCACAGTGGGTCTAGTAGCACACAAACACACAGGATGACAGACACACCACAGTGGGCTGGTTACTATGCAACACACAGGTTTGTAAGCCAGCACCCAGTTATCCCTCAAGCCTGTCACTGGCCAGATCATTGCGTTAGTGCCACCATATTAACATTGATTTAAATGTAAGTGGATGAATGTATTTTGTGTATATATGGTGCCATGATATCCGCAAGAGGTATATTCTGCACCATGGACCACAGAACCCATGTGGCACAGCCCTTGTAATGGGCAGCATAAAAGAATGTGATAATACTAGGCTCTTTCTACATGCTCATTGATTGCTTTTGAACATGCTCAGCTTTGGCTGCAGCAGCAACTGAATAATTATATTCAATCTAACTTTTAACATTGCAAGTATAGAAGAGAGCTTGGTATGTCATGAGACCATAACACATGAGCCTTGTTTGTTATCGGACCATAACATGTGTCCCGCCCACATTCCAATAAGCCACGCCTACCTGGGTTTCCAGGAGCAACACTTGAACATGCTGGGTAGATCAGTTTCTGGTCGTTTCTCTCAAATCTATGTACTAAATTTCATGTCATCGAGCAGAAAAATTAAGGGGAAATGTAAATATAAGCAAGGAGGGTCGCTTTTGTGTGTATTATGGCAGGATGATGCGGGTGATTAAAACTGGCATCGAGCGAGGCGTACTGGCGTGCGCCATGCTCACGATGCCAGCTTCAATCACCTGCGTCATTATGTCATAACACACACAAAAGCAACTCTCATTTCTTAAATGAGGTCTGTAAGGTCCTGGATGAGAGAAACCTTGGATCACCCTGGAGCCAGCACAATCTGTTGCGCTGTCTTTTTCTGTAACTTGGCCGGCATGAGATGTGCAGTGTCTTTGAAGATGGGTAGGTAAAACATATAATCCCATCCCAGCAGACTGCTTTGGTGTTTATTGCCCAAGCTTTCCCACACATGATCAGGCACATGCAATGCTGGTAGTTAGCAATTGTAGCAAGTCACAAGCAAGAATACTGAGAGTCTGCCATAAAAACACCATGAGCAGTCAACTATTCACAAATACAAGGAGCCCAACATCAGCAGTAGCACCTGCACCTTGTGACGTGGCCCTACCATTTGCAATGTCATTCACATGGCAGCTGAAGACTCGGGCGCACTGTTCCCGCCACAACCAGAGGATCATCTTTGTGAGAGTGAAAGTTTCTTTGACCAGGTCTTTTCCTGCTCATCTTGTGGAAAATAACCACAGTGTTGTCTGAAATGGCAACAACATACTTGTCAACCACTGTGGTGTGACAGCGGACCAGAAACAGTCCAATCCTGAAGTGTCTCCATTGGTGAGGCGAAGTTACATTTCAAAAATCGAAAAAAAAACGATCAAGCCAACAGTGTTGGAAGTAATCTGTACCAGGTCTCTTTTTACTTTTGGCAGAAGTAATAAAATTTGGGTTTTGAGTAGTTAGGCCAATACATTTTGGAGACTCTAGTCTGTAGTTAATGAAGACTATAGGTTGAGAGGACTGGTTGAAAACCACCAGTTGCCTTTTATGGGTGACTGCCTGTCTCAAGTCAGGAGTGAAATTTGTTTTTTCATATTGGTATTGGAAAGATGAATGTTGATGCTTTGGTAACTCTGGAATCTCTTAGCTGTCATTGTTGGTTTTGGAATTTATGAGTATGGGTCATGTTTTTCTGCACTATTTGATAGGTTTTAGATTCTGAGACACCATGCTGTTGGCTTTTAGACTAACACCTTACCATGGGGGCATTGCAAATACCGATGACAATCCTGCAGCTCCTTTGTAAAGGCCAATGGTGAAAAGTGAGGCCATGATCCCATGTGAATCAAAGGATCATTGACTTGCACTCACATGTATGCCCTGCCTGGAGGCTGTTCATAAGGAAAAAAACGAGCATAACTCAACACCTTCGTTCACAGATCCTCAGCCTGACAGCAAGGTAGAACATTGTACACATTTGAATTCTACTATGTTTATGTGTTTCTTTGGTTGCCAAGAGCCTTCAGCTTGTGACAGAACAGGACTGCAGGTCGTTGTGAGATGTGAATGACATGGAATATTATCAATGACCCAGTTGTGTTGTGTGTGCCTGCCTCTGGCTTTAGTAGATGCAGAAAGACTAGCACAATAAGCAAAAATGTACGCATATTGCCTCAAAACACAATAGAATAAACTTTTTCATCCAAGAATTATTGCAGTACATCCACACACCTGAGATTGCCCCCAGCTGCAGCCTAACAGCTTTGATCAAAGGAAAACCTCGGTCCATGGACATGCTTGAAATGACTGCCGGACATGTAGTTAAGTCTACATGGCACAAAGCCATATGGTTTTGCTGAGGCTTCAGGTTAAACTTTGACATTTTCATAGTCAAGCCAATGTCCAGGTAAATCATGGCACAATCTTTCATGTCCCAGTTGTGTTTGACAAGGTGCCCAAATGCTGTAGTCACTGGGTAAAGGAGGAACTCCAAATCATACAATACATATAATTGATCTGTAACTATAACAATTGGGTGAATTGTACTAATGATGTGTATGCCACTTTAATAGAATATGTTTGGGTGAATACTAGGGGTACTGAGGCTAACCCAAAGGGTGAGCCCTGAACTGATATACCCCGTCACTGACAAAGCACAGACACTTCTGGCTTGACCTTGCAATCATAACATGGAAGTACACATCTTTCACGGCACTGAAGGTGATTCTCTCAACGCCTCACTTCAGCAGCAGGAGAAGACAGCCATACAACCTGGGGATTCTGAGTCAGGAATTAATAATATAGTGCTACCTGCTGTATGCAGCCACTGCCATGAGAGGTCACCTGCTCTGTGACGTCACATTTTTCTGGCCATAAGAATCAATTACTTTGTTAACTTATGCATGTCATATCAGGTTATCTGCTGTGTACAGCCATTTATTTTTTTGTTTTTTTTGTTTTTGTTTTTGTGGCTGAAAGGTGGCCACATACAGCATGTACCACTGCACCACCTTTTGCCTGGCAGTTTAACAGACCATGACTTCATGGACATGCCCAACGGTTAGTGTCCTGTGCAGGTTTACAGGCAAATTGTGTTCAAGGCAGCAACAGCAGACTGGTTTTGAACTGCACGACATGGTACAGTAACCAGGGTTACAGATGTAACCAAGGTCCACTCATCTTTAACTTGACCTAGCTTATCAGGTACCATATTCCTCCCAATAAGGGTCTCTGGTCTTAGGGCCTCCCCCACCCCACCTTCTTGGAATGTAAATGATTTAACAAGAGGCTCATATGCTTAATGCTCTGCTGACCACCATCACCAAAAAATCATTTCCTGAAATGTACTCCCACTACAAACTTGAAAAATTAATCAAGGTCATCCATATTATGCAATATCAAACTTTCACTTGATACACATTTGTGGTACATTCGGTATTATTTGCCTTATTCTTCATCCAAATATTTAATTACATGTCCTTTCTTTAAGTGCTTAATGACCTTGAAAAACAGGTCATGGTCACACAATCATTGGATCATGGTGACCCAAAAAGCAGGTCACCAAGTAAAAATTTATATACAGTGTACCCAAATGCAATTTGATTTAGAGGCTCAATTCTCTTTGCCATCTATGTCCAAACTACACCCTACCATCACAAAATCTCCTCTTCCAACTTAACAGGTCTGGTGACCTCACAGAAATATGTCAAGGTCACTGATATTACATATCCTATTAGCACTGGACATGACCTATATATCCTGTAAATTTGGCAAGTCAAATTCAATTGTTTTTCAAGATTTGGAATTTTGTATCTTTCAAGACATTTTAACTGAATAAGTTCCATCAAATTATTGGTGGCGCCACTAGTATCATAAGCAACCGGGGTTTTGACCTCTTCTACAATCTGCTTAATTTCATGCAAGTCCATAAAAATTAGAATGCTAGACTTGTCACAAGATTTTCACATTTTGATCTGTATATCACATAACACTAGGTGGTGCCAACATTGACATCGACCTAGATTTTCACACACTTGATAAGCCCTAAAAGTTATATGGGACTACCCCAAAACTGTAGGGTGCAGAGCATTCCCAAGATGACCCCTATATTTCAACTGGCCATTTGATCTTGACCAAAACGTTACGTTCAAAATGTGCATCAGGCATCCAGCTTTCCATACATCGTCTGTTTGTTCAAATCTGGTAACATCTTTTTGAGCTATCGAACAAAAGCAATGTACTTGGACAAAAGCCAAAATCCACAATCATCAGGTCACTGTGACCCAAGAAGTAGGTCACCAAGTACAGTTTTATGTTGACTGTTTTGGATATGTCAAAAATGTGAGTTTCCATTGCACTTCCCATTGACTTACTGTAATAAACAGGAAGACATGCATTACCAACACATACCCAAATTGAAAAATTTGTAAAAAATCAGCAATCCACAGTAACACCACCTAGTGAACGCATTTGTTTACCCCTTCCATAAGCTACATTTCCACAAAGATTCAGCACAGTGTGAGTGACAGTTTCAGAGACGTCGAAAATTGCCTTAACTCACAAACATTTTTAAAAAATCTAAAATCACTGGAGCATGACCATTTGAACAAAGTTGGTACAGATCTACTGAAAGTATACTCTTACCAAGTTTGAAGTGAATCTGGCAAGTGGTTTTGGAGAAAAAGTTAAAAAAGGTGAATTGTTAAAGATGGATGATCAATACCCAGCTGGCTGACAAGTCAGCTCAGCTATAAATCACAGTTAAAAAAAAAAAAAAAAAATCCACATTTGATTTTTTCACATTTCATCAGGAACTACTAGTATCATTAGTGAAATGATACCATTTCTTCAATTTGACCAAAGATCAATTGTTTTAAAATGAATTAATGAACAACCAGGGTAGAACTTTCTATGAACTGTGCTTTTATTTGCAATTTTGATTAAAGATTTTTCAAGTTTAGATCTGTCCCTCTTTTACCTTTAATTATAATTTCTAAATTGAAGGTTTGTTACATTGGAATCTGTAAGTGCCCCTGGGGTAAAAGCTAGCAATATGGTAGGGAGTCTAAGTTAACCCTTTTCCCCTTGAATTAAGACTGAATCAACAGCTTTCCTTGGCAAGGAAAGCTGTTGACCTGGGGCATGTGATCTTGAAAAGTCTCGTGTACATTTCTCAGTCAAAATGTTTTTCATGACTGTTGAAATTAGTTGAAAACACTGACGCAGACGACATTTGACCATCAGCCGGTTTTGGCCGGTTTAAGGGGGAAAGGGTTAACAGTAAAATCCTGCAGCTGTTGAAGACATTAATCTTATTTTCAAAGTTGAGTGACTGTCTGCAAAGTAACTTCACATCATTTATCCCATCAGTGGTTTTGTAATCACTGTTTCACACTTATTATCAAAAGAATATTAGCCAAGGGATACCATCATTCAATGCAAATAAGAAGCCCCTAAAGAACATTTTTCAGACAGCAAGTTCTTTTCAAGTGATTCCAAAAAGTTAGGATTGAATTAGGAGCTTTCCTTTTCCTGGCTAACTGTAGCCTGCACCAAGGACATCTGTCCTGTTAGCACCTGCTCATCTTGTAAATTTCACTTACAACTTTCCTTTGACCCCCCCCCCCCCCAAGTTTTTCATTATACCACAGATTAAGTGAAACGTTAGTGCAGATTGCATTTGGCATCCAGCCAGGTTTTGACAGTTCTCAAGGGAAAGGGGGTTAAAGTGTGTAAGCAGTCTGGGGTATGAGCCTGTCACCCCTTGTTACTGCACAGTGAAACCTGTCTTCTAAAACCACCCATACATATGACCAAATGGTGGTCTCTCAAGACAGGTAATCTCTCAATGGATGTATAACAAACATGAAAAGCAGGGCTTCCCCTGGAAGTTTTAATTTTGTAGCCAAATTTGTGTGCATAATACAATGTTTGGGACACTCCTATTTGTCAACCATTAGCCAACTGTAAAAAATTATAGCCACAGTGGTATTTTCATAGCATTTTGCTACACTGGCGAGTGACAGGGGAAGGCCTGAAAAGTAAACAAGAGGGCTGTGTGAACAGCCCGTGCCTCAGCTGATCTTGACATTCATCACACTTGCAGCTCTATGACCTTGGGAAAGGATCAAGGACACCATGTTCTGAGTAAGTCTGACCTTTATAGAAGAACACTTACATGTACAACATCAAAGTTCAAGTAGTTCTCAAGTTATAATGAAGAGTAAAATTCATGTATGTTGCACTGTGACCCCACAAACGAGGTCAAGGTCATTCATGTACTGTCTCAGCATGACCTTCATACAGAATAATTAACATGTGTAACTAACTCAAAACAGATCTCAAGTTATCAAATAAACAGTAAATTTCTTGTCAGTTGTCCTGTTAATTAGCATTAGAATGCCCATTGACTTACATAGTAATCAATAGGAAAGCTCCACTGACTGGTAAGTACCTTAATTGAAAATCCTTAAAAATCAGGAATCCAAAGCAGTGCCACCTACTAAACAACTGTTTGACCCTTCCACAACAACATATCCATCACATTTCAGCTTAATCTGAGGGACAGTTCTGAAAACAAGTGAAAAATAGCAAAACCATACAAAAAATTCGTAAAAAAAATTGCAGCGCCACCTGGTGAACAAATTGGGAACTAGGTGTCCCCGGGAGTGTCTATGAACGATATCAAAGCAATTGGGTGAGCGGTTTCAGAGGAGAACAATTTTGAAGGTTTGCCCCAAAAAAGAACAAACAAATTCATAAAAAATCCAAAAATCAATAGAGCATAACCATTTGAACACACTTGATAGATATCCACCCAAGGCACATCCCCACCAAGTTTGAAGTAAATCTGGTCAATATTACTAAAGTTATGACCATTACAAGAAATTCCATGTTAAACTTTCCTATTAAAACTTTTGTAGAGATTTTTGAAAAAAAATCATAAAAAAATCCAAATTCATTGGAACATGACCATTGGAACAAACCTGGTAGACACCCACCCAAGGTACATTGCCACCAAGTTTAAAGCAAATCTGGATGATGGTTTTGGAGAAGAAGTCGAAAATGTAAATTAGCATTAGAATGCCCATTGACTTACATGGTAATCAATAGTAAAGGTGCATTCAAAAAAAATATAAAAATCAATGGAGCGTGACCATTTGAACAACTTGGTAGAGATCCACTCAAGGTGTATCCCCACCAAGTTTGAAGTCAGTCTGGATGACGGTTTTGGAGAAGAAGTCGAAAATGTGAATTAGCATTAGAATGCCCATTGACTTCCATAGTAATCAATAGGGAAGCTGCATTGACCGACAAGTAGCAGAATTGAAAAAATTGTTAAAAATCAGGAATCCTCAGCATTCCCACATAATGAACAACTTTGTTTGACCCATCTACAAGGAACATATCCACCATGTTTCAGCTTAATCTGAGTGACGGTTCTGGAGAAGAAGTCGAAAATAGCTATAACACACAAAAATTCATCAAGAATTAGGAAAAAAATCGCAGCGCCACCTGGTGAACAAATTAAGAACTAGGAGTCCCAGGGAGTGTTCCTGTGTGATATCAAAGCAATTGGGTAAGCGGTTTCAGAGAAGAAGATTTTTTAAGATTTACCCAAAAAAGAACAAAAAAATTCATTAAAAATCCAAAAATCACTGGACCGTGACCAATTGAACAAACTTGGTAGAGACCCACCCAAGGCACATCTCCACCAAGTTTACAGTGAATCTGGCTGACGGTTTTTGAGAAGAAGTTGAAAATGTGAATTGTGGACGACGGACAGACGGACGACGGACAGACGACGGACCCTCAAAAAACCTCAGCTGACTGACAAGTCAGCTGAGGTAAAAACCCGGCATCTGGAGTAGACTATCTGTCAGGGCAGGTGGCCTGTCATTGCAGTGGTCTTGCAAGACAGGGACCACTCAACTTAATTTGGCACCTCACCATCTCACGCTTTTGTTTGTGCCCAAGGAGAGTTTTGAACCTGTATTCATATTCAGTTTGGCAAAATCATGTAACTTGCCACAAGAAGCACATACAGTGGTCCCTGTCTTGAGAGGCCACCAAAGGGCAGGCCTTAACGTGGTCTCTCAAGACAGGTGGCCTCTCATTACAGGTAGAATAACATGGAAAAGATGGCAACAGGGACCTGTGAAATGTTGTCTTTTAAGCCAGGTGGCCTCTCATTGGAGTGGCCTTTCAAGACACGGACCATTGTAATGCTGTCACTGATGCACATGCATGGCTGTTGTAGAGATAGTATCACAACAATTACAATGTCATAATTTATAGCAAAATGTAATGAACCATGACATATTTTCCAATCTGGAGATCTAAAATGCAAAGACTCCAAAAAATACCAAAAGAAGAGGGCTGTGTGAACAGTCCATGCTCAGCTGATCAAGAGATTCATCACACCAGTGTTTCTGTGAACTTGGGATAGGACAAAGTACAGTACACAGTCGGTAGACACTTATCAAAGGTACATCCCTACCAAGTTTGACACAAATCTGGCCAAAATTGTTTAACTTATAACCATAAAAAGATATTCCCATGTTAAACTTTCCAATCAAAAGAAAAAAGAGAAAAATACCAAAGTCACTGGAGCATGACCATTTGAACACACTTGGTAGAGACCCACCCAAGGTACATTACCACCAAGTTTGAAGTCAATCTGACAGACACTTTTACTTCAGAGAAGTCCAAAATGTGAATTAGCATTGGAATGCTCATAAACTTCCATAGTAATCAGTAGGAAAGGTGCATGAACTGAAAAAAATCGTTAAAAATGAGGAATGCACAGCAGTTCCACCTAGTTAACAATTTTGTTTGACCCTCCACAAGGAACATATCCACCATGTTTTTAGCTTAACCTGAGTGATGGTTCTAGAGAAATCGAAAATAGCGAAAACACACAGAGAATAATAGAAATTTATGCAAAAAAATTGCAGTGCCACCTGGTAAACAAATTAAGAACTACGAGTCCCTAGGAGTGTTCCTGTGTGATATCAAAGCAATTGGGTCGGCGGTTTCAGAGATTTTTTAAGATTTGCCAAAAAAAAGAACAAAAAAATCATAAAATCACTGAAGCATGACCATTTGAACAAACTTTGTAGAGACCCACCCAAGGTACATTGTCACCACGTTTGAAATGAATCTGCCTTGTAGTTTTGGAGTAGAAGTCAAAAATGTGAATTGTGGACGCTGGCAGACGGACAACAGATGCCTATCGATCACATAAGCTCGGCTGACTGACAAGTCAGCTGAGCTAAAAATAAAATAACAAAAAAACCACCCAAAACTCCAAAGTCTTAAGACCATTTCTGATAACAGTGAGACTGGATCCAGAGCTTGTCGTGGTATGCCAATTATAGCCACACAGTTTGTGCCACTGAAAGCTGTTGATCCTGGAAGGTCCACATGCAGGGCTTGAAATTACCACAGGCAAATGAGAGGCAACCTGTGCCCTGCCTCACTGCCCTGATGCCTTCAAACATAAGGATCTTTTAAGGCACTTTCTCCCATGTGTTGTCATGCCATTTGCCCTCATATGCCAACATTTTAGTTTCAAAATGGTTAATTTTGCCTGTGTGTTAAAATCCTGCATTTCAAGGCCTGCATGTGCACACTCAAAATGTTTTTAATATTGAAGCAGACAACATTTTATGCTTAGTTATTTTGGGGTGATGTGAGAAGGAAAGGATTAAAGAGTGAAAGGTCAAAATATCTTTAATAACATCATTCTCTAACATGCAAATATTGGAGAAGATAATAACAGGTTACATTATTCTGTTTAATACTCTCCTCTTATTTTGTACAGCATCAGGCTGTTTGACTGTTGATATTCCTGTGAAGTTGTTTCCACTTATGCTCACAGGTCACTCTTTCATGAAATCTTTCCTTGTTCTTGTCACTTCACTGCCTTTTTGATTTTTGTGCGGCTTTACGCTTCAGTTTCTTTTTGTTTTTGTTTCTAGATGCATTCTCTTTGCTCCTGTTTAAAGGAATAAACTCTGGTAAACTGACTCCAAATTCCAATTTAACCAACTTTGCTTGTCTTTCCACATTTTGATCAAAATTTGCCCCTTGTTGAAAGGTCTGTTTCTTCATTATCTGTGTCTCGTCTGGTTGTGGTGTTTTTGAATTAAAATATCTCCTTTTTCCAGGAATCCCTGATTTCTTCTTGGATTTCTTGGTATTGTTTGCACCAAGCTTTCCAGAGCCTGATACATAAATAGCTTCTTCAGAAATATTGGTTTTCCCTTTCTTCTGTTTTTTTGCATATATGTTTTGATTTTCTATCTGATCTTCATAAATGTTCATCTTTCTTTTCATCTGTTTCTTGGTGCATAAGTTTTGTTCTTCTGTCTGGTCTTCTGAAATATTCATCCCTCTTTTCTTTTTCTTTGTGGGTAAGTTTCGATCCAAATCTTTTTCAGACGTGTTTGTCTTTCTTTTCTTCCTTTTCTTTGTGGGTAAGTTTCGATCCAAATCGTTTTCAGAAATGTTTGTCTTTCTATTTTTCTTTTTCTTTTTGGGTAAGTTTTGATCTTCTATCTGGTCTTCTACTAACACTGTTTTCTTCTTTTTCTGCATGGATAACTTTTCAGTTTGTCCTTGCTCTTCTGCAGAAACTGTTTTGTTTTTCTTCTTCTTTTTCCTTTTCTTTGTTCCATCTCTCACTACCACAATTTCACGCCTCGCTACCTTTCCAAGATATTCAGCTAAATATTTTTTGGCTCGATTGAGCATTACGTCTCTTCTCTCAAAATGTGCTGATGCTGTGTAGGACTTCTTTAGTTTTCTTAGGCGAGGCATTGACCTCCATATAATGCCTAACCCTGTCTCTTTGCCAAAGTTACGGACTATATGGAACAGTTCCTCAAATCCTGAGCTATTGTTCACCATTTGTTGCCAATGTGTCAGGTCTATGCTGCCCACAGAATGCTGCTCTTCCCCTGATGTTATCTGCTTATCCTTCTTTGTCTTTTTCAAAGTGAAATCTCTGCCAGTTGGAGGAATCCTGGCTGATTTTTCACCAGCAACTGTTTGACCCACTGAATCCTGCAGCTTTTCTATCCTTTTAAAATGCTTCTCACCTGCTGGAAGGAAACAAAACCACATCAACTGAAAAAGAACCATATCCCACTTAAATTCTCAACAAATCCATGATATAAACAACCAGCTATTTCACCGACTTATTTAATTTATACAGTTTTCCCAAATGTGAGTAATTTGTCACCACAGTAATGTTAATTTCCTCTTTGAACATGTTGAAACGCAAATCCTATCACAATGTGATCAGACATATTACAATGGAAATTTGACTTACTCTCGATTCTTCATCAATTTAGATTGTTCAACTCACAGCATACTAGGTGGGAGCAGAAAGGTTTGGTCACTGGTTTTTGCATTGCCTGACAGGTAGTTATCCAGTTGCCTTGTGACACCTGAAGCATGACTTGTCAGGCAATGTAAGTACCACTGAATTTAACTCATTCCATACTATGGTCACAGGCCTTGGTCAGTGTTTCTGGCACTGCCTGGCAAGTCATGCTGCAGCTGCCCTTGTGGCAGCTGCAGCATGACTTGCCAGACAGTGCCAGAACCACTGACTTAAGACGATAGGCATGTTGGTACTTGAATGAAAGTTCTTTTCATGAAGAATTTAAATACGCAATTGTCGTCTTAAATCTTGTTAAATATACTTAAATATCAGGGACTGGTATGGAATGAGTTAAACCAAGAACGAGGATACTTGATTGAATATTCACATTTATCTCTTCGTGTGGAATTTGTATACATCATAATATATATATCATTGTATATCCATGCCTACTCTGCTGGTATGGGTCACTCTGCTGTATAAACATGGAGTATCCCATTTAGTTGGGGAGTTAGTCTGAGTGCTCACTGCTTTGGAGTCCTCATACTGGCTCAGACTGGCTCAGCCCACAAGGGGACAACATGGATAATATTCCTGTGAGTTTTAATGATCCTTGTACTCTGATTTCCAGTGACACATTGGGGGGGGGGGGGGGGGGGGAGGGGTGTACTGTGTGTATATAATGATCCCAATTTATATTTTAATTTCCCCAAATATGGGGGTTAAATAAAATAATAATTAAATACACAACCATCACCATACTTTCAGTGTTGCCAACCTGGTGGATGTATATTTTCAGGACATTATGTAATGGCGAGTAGCGTAAGCAGCGGAGCCCTCCTAGGGGGTCTGGAGGCATGCTCCCCGAAAAAAAAAATTGAAAATAGACATCAAAATATGCATTTTTGTGGCATTCGATGGCACTTGGATTCAAGTTTCAGTATGCCGCGAGATGCACAGCAGCTTAATTTGCCTTCAAAGTGTTACTGTGAAAAAAGCATGTTTGTTGAAATTTACCAAATTATGTTTTTAGAATGACATTTGTGATAATTTTCGTGAGATTCTTGGAGTAGTTTTGGAGTCGTGAGGGTAGACAGCACATGCCGGAATTTTGTGGAGACTCCCGGATAATTCGGGAGAGTTGGCAACACTGTACTTTAGGAAAAATCATGGACTGATCTAAAATGAGAAGAGGCATGTTACCCATAGCCCGTCCCAAACATATGCCTCAGCATGGTAGTGATACATGGACAGCCAGCTTGACAAGTGTTTCTCAACACCACATACAATATTTCCCAATCTAATTAGTTCTCCCCCACATCATAGCAACATAGTAAATCCACACTATTCCATGCCTCATTGTCTGCCAAACTGACCTTCAGACTGCCAGGCTGTCACTCAAGAATATAAACAACATTTGATGCACCTATAAAGCAGGCAACAAATATGACAGACCATCATGGAACAGTATATGTACACATCTACTTCAGATGGTCTCATACAGATTTCATCCCATAAAGAGCGCTTAACTCATCGACACTCCCAGCCACTATAGCAACTTTACCCCGCAACAAGTTCACAAGTAACAAACCAGGGTGACAGAGTGTCATTCAGGTCAAAATCAACACACAAGTGACACTGTGGCCCGGACCCACCCTGCTGTTTGACACTCTAACCTTCTCCATTTCTCTTACCTGTTTTAGCTAGTCTCCTTGTGACTATTCTGCTTGTGAAGTCTCTGTCTTCCTTCATGTGCTCAGTGACTCCTGCTTGACTGATGTGCTTTCCATTATTTTCACCATTCTCCTCCTTGACTGACATATTACCCACAGGATCTCGACCATCTTCAATGCTCTCCATACTGGTTGACTGTTGAATACTTGGGTATCTAAACTCTTCATTGGTCTCCAGTTTGACAGATTTTGGACTAATGTGGTATCCAGTGTCTTCTACAATCTCACTTTTCACTGAATTTCGACAAATGGGATTGCCTACATCTTCAATGTTCTCCAGCACGATTGCGTTCTGTCTGAGGGTATGACTGTCATCTTCCTTCGTGTACAATGACAGCTGTCCAGATGTGGCGCATGGCAAAGGGTGGCCTTCTTTCAACCCAGATGTCATTGGATCATTAGCCTTGTCCTCATTTATGAACCTGCAAGTATACAAACACATAGGGTAACCTTACAAATATTAGACTAAGCATGACATTCCTGACAGCAACATACAGGTACAAATATGTTGTAACACCCAACTTCCATACATCTAGTGTCTTTATTTCATATGATTTTTTACAGCTTTGTGTACTGTGGCCCTCCCTCTACCTACAGCTACTTTCACACTGATTGCTTGCAGGAACATGGTGTAAAATTCTTTATAGTTTACTGGTGACATCAATGACCCTTTAAAACTTGGAGAACAAGAATGATGTATTTTCCATGCCATATCTAGTTTGATGTGTGACCCTCACATCACTGATAAACAATTAAACTACTGAATCAAACATTGCTTAGAATCCATGCGAACAATGCATCTGAACTGTGTACAGTTGTGTCACAACAACCACGAGACTCCCAACTGGGAGACTGATTCTCCCAATCACATTAATTAGCATGTAGGTAAACACAAGGAAATAGAACAAAGATGTCATCTACACCCTAGCCTACAAGTACATGTACTCAGGATATGACTTGTACAATCTTTAAGCATGCTGTCACCATCATGAATTCTTCTTCTCATACTCTAACCAAAATTTGCCAGCCGAACTCAGTATTGTACCAGTATTTTTAGTGATCATAGGAAAAACAACTCTTCCCTGTTCACATAAGAGACTAGGTGGCATCAAGGAATATACTGTAACTTTGTGTTTATTGAATGGCAAATCACATGGCATGTAGAACAAGAGAATCATGATGGTACTTTGCTCTGCTAACTGGAATCTGCAGCTTCTGCAAGTGGAGACTTAACTGCTCTATACATGTACTATGTTTGTGCTGACCAGCATTTGACCAAATGTTTGATATTACCAACATACAAACTGCTATGTCTGTTTGACCTTTCAGGATCACTCATTATCAAAATAAGAATACCAAAAGAAGCTCATAGACAGCTTCCTAATTATGTTTTATGTAACCATGGGCCTTGAAACCAACCATCTTTCCAAAGATATGAGCCTATACATCAATTTGACCTTCAAAGGTCACTCAAGGACAATACTGACAGCACCAAAAGAAACCCTCCAGGTACTTTCCTGTTAATGTTTAATAGAAACCATGGGCCTAGGATCCATTTTTGCCAAGATATAAGCCAATATGTTTTGAAGTCTACTTGACAATACATGTATATGTGCATCCCCTGTCAGAGTATTGTATGCATCGATCTCATGACCAAAACTGGTGACACGGGGGGTTTTGTTTTTATTCTGTACTTGAAGAATAACAAGACAATTCTTTCAGTTGTGTGCACATAAAAACCAACTGTTGTTCATGAATTTCAGTTTTGCAAAGGACCTACACAGACTGCTTTTCAGGTAGGGATTACTGAAAGTAGCCAAAGGCTACACAGACTAAAGAAGTGGGAACACAATGGCATCACCATTGAATAATGGGAACAGCATGCAATCTATTTACAAATTGAAAATGTGGTATGTCAAGGGCACTTACACAGTAGTTTCCCCATCTCTGCTGTCAAAGCCTAGTTCCACCAGCCATTTTGTCAAATCTGCAGGTAATGCAAATCCAGGTGGAAGCTTTAATGTAAATAAAAGACGTGACACATGAATAAAACCATCAATGCTGATGTACAGGTTTAGGACATAAAATTTATGCATTCTATGTCACCCTGATGCCTCTTTTTAGGAACTTTCTAAATTTAATGGGGTAACATATGTCACAAAAGAGGTTCGTTGGAGAAATTGACACAAAATGACTGAGATTTAACAGTTAAAGAGTGCAACAAGAAAACTGACATGTGATCATTATGCCCTTACATAAGGGCTGGGTTGGAGTTTACACATGTGAGTGACATTGACCTAATTTCCAAAGTCACATGATAACTTTGGTAAATGTTCCATACCGCATAACTGCAAATCTGTTTTATCTAGGATTTTGATATTGCAAAGCATCAGTCATAGTCCTCTAAATAATACTAGTTTGGCATTTCAGATGCACGAACTTGATGTATCAATAATCTTGTGACAAGGTCACTGAAGCAGATGACACATTACTATTTTTTTCCCTTGAAAATCTACTTGC
The DNA here is from genome assembly GCA_964020975.1 of Hermodice carunculata. Lineage (NCBI taxonomy): Eukaryota > Metazoa > Annelida > Polychaeta > Eunicida > Amphinomidae > Hermodice > Hermodice carunculata. The sequence goes on along the minus strand of OZ026615.1, from coordinate 88,246,982 downwards.
AATCTTTTTGTCCAAAAAGCCATTAATTCCTTTGAATACATAAAGCAATCCATCCACATGATGTTTCATTACTTTTTAAGGACAGGTAAGACACCAAAAATAAATCCCACTTTAGTCAATCCTAGCTTAAAATGTATTTGCGTTAGGATAACATATCATATATGTGTGTACTCGTCATACTCCAAAGAATTTATATGTTCCATATTTGGGTGTCTGTGATGTTAATTGTTGAATAAACAATTGAAAGTTGACCGCAAAGCATCCACCCCATAAATGTTGATATAAGTCACCAATTATTTGTGATAAAATCATAATTACACTTGCATCTTAATCCTGACATATTGGCAACAAAAAAACAATCCTGCGATTTTTTATGTTTGTTTCGTTTTTCTGTTATCCATCCTCAAAGTTTGACGTTTCAATTTTCCCTTTAATTTTCAGGACGTTCATTTTCTTCATTTCATACAAAAAGAACGAAGCAAAATTTAGAAAATCCCTGAATCGTATTTGCAGTTCAGACATTATAGAATCAAAAGCTGTTAACCAGATTAAATTTCACCCAGCCGTTTTCTTGGAATAACCATTCTTAGGTGGGGCTCTCGTCCTATTATCCTTTCTGAGAAAACAAGCTTCAAAGGCCTTTGATGTTGATCATTTGCCTCTGAAACAATACCATTTGCTCAAGTTGAGTTGATATTTGTACAAAACATAGCAAACATTGTCCCTGAATATTTGGGGTGGTTGTCAATCAATTCTTGGCCAATCACATGAATAAAAGAGCCTTTGAAATACGGAAACATTATTCAGCGATCTGTCAAACGGCGATAGCGACAGTCTGGTTTCAAAGTGTGACGTCATGGAGGAGGCCCTTCCGGCCCCGTGACCTCAAGCCTGGCAACGAAAGTTGTGTTGCCTTGCTTCGGTGAGGCGGCCTGCGGCCGCTCATGGTCAGTGTGCGGATGGCGGGTTTGGTCTTCCGCCCCCTACCTCTTCACCCCATTTTTAGGGATAGTGTTTTATTGTATTTACTCGTTTCCTATCTGTATACTTTATGTAGTTAGCTTGTTAGACTTGTCTTTACACTTTACTTAGTTAGCTTGTCATTATGTTGTAGTTGTTTCCTCAATGAGTTTCATTTCTCTTTCCAACCTGAGCTTTGTAACGCTAGTTTCTGTGTTTTCTCTTGTGTTCACGTTTATGCTTTATTTAAATGTTTATTTGTACTTTTCTTTCCTCATCCCTGGGTTCCGATAAAGTATTATTATGTACGTGGGTATCGTTGATTAGGGTGTCATTTTTTTCCCCGCCTGTCTTTGGTGTGAAGGACCACTGGGGTAATCCATCGCGGCACGGCCTTTGAAGTTTGAAGGGACATCGTCTGACGATTCCCGCTCCTCTTGAACATTTAAAGTCTCCCTTCATTAGAACACAAAACAAGCAAGATAACTATAAAGTAAACCACTGAGGCTATGATATGTTAGCATGTTTGCATCTTTTCCCTGCCCACAAGCATACTTTCGGCATGCTGCCTTATTTCGCATTACCGCCCTGATACCACTCTCTTTTCGCCATGGGCCGTTGCTACCTGCAGTCACGTGACAGGCAGTTAAGTATGACTGACGGGTGGCATTGTTCCATTTGGCGGCTAAAAACCAAAAGAATGACACATGGACATTCGGATGTCCATATGCCTGTGTGGTTTTTGGCGTTTTTCTCATATTTCTACTTTAGTTAAAAGCTCGAAATTTTGACATCTAATGGAAAGGACATTCATCTTGTAAAAACCGTTAAAATTTCAAAATCAGCCATGCAAAGGTTTTTGGTGTCTTAAGTGTCCTTAACATGTAAGACCAACAATGGAAGGAGTGTTTAATACTGACAAATTATAAAATTGAATAATGAAAACAGTTCATGCCAAGTTACTTTCAGATAGAGAAAGATTCTGATTCTTACCCAGCATGCCTGTGTATCTTTCAGAAGTTTCAGGAGAGCGTAGAGCTGGCTGTACCACAACATTACATGAGACTGCAAGGACCTACACAGTATCCTGCAACAACAATCAACACTGAACCCTTTCCCGCTAAACCAGCCAAAACCAGGCGGTTGTCAAATGTCCTCTGCTTCAATTTTTTCACCAATACTAAGGATTCAGGTTGTGTGCCATGTGCAAAAATCCTTGCAGCAAGGTACAGCAGGCATGGCATTGTGGGTAGGATATGTGGGCAACTTTAATGTGTATTACGCAAGAGGCCATTGTTTACTATGGGTGACATTACATGCCAGTCCGAAATGGATGAAGATTACTCTAAAAAACAGAAAGTGTGCTGGCGTAACCCTTTCCCCCTCACATTACTTGGGTTTTGGTCCACTCTACTCTTTGAACTGATTCCTCATGCACAATAAAAATATGCAATGAACACATCAAAACAGTTGCTACATGGTCCCCCATTGTAGGAACAGGTGTCAGCTCGTGTGGGTAGTATGACTGATTCAACATCGCAGTTTTCAGTACTGACATTTCATTTGCAGCAAAATGTATAGATTTATTTGTCCATGTAGCATAAATAATCATTGATAGTCATTTACAGCAAGTAGAAGTGTTTAAATCCGCAGAAAAAAAACGCAAGTAACGGCTAATGCCTTAAAACCCCTCAGCCACCCACAAAAGGCAATAAATAAACAAAGTTTAGTGATCCTAGCTTATCTGGTTCTTCTGATATTCCTTGCAGTTTTTTTCAAAATGGATTGACCCTGGTGACTTTGAATCAGTCAAGGTCACTGTCCTTCAAACCTGAGCTGGACTCTTACAAGGGTGATTAACTGTAAAAGTCTTATGATCCGATCTTATCCAGTTCTTAAGATCTCATGTACAAAAGACATTTATAAAAGAGAAAAATTGCCTCTGGTGATCTTCAAATTATGTCAAGGTCACTGCCCTTCCAAATTCGACGTTGACTCTAACAAGGGTGATTATCTGTAAATGTTTCATGATCCTAGCAATTCTGGTTCTCCTGATATTGCGTGCAAAAAATGCATAGAGAATTGAGCAAGGTGACCTTAAAATTGGGTCAAGGTCATTGTCCCTCGAACTTGACATAAACTTCAAAAAGGCTGATCACCTAACAAGTTTCATGATCCCAGCTAATCTGGCCCTTCTGAAATCATGCGCAAGAAGAAGGGACACACGGATGGACGGATGCACCGATTCACACATAGGCGATAGCAATACCCCCGGGCCTATATGGGCCAAAGGGTAACTAGAAGCAAGTTTTTTGTGCTAAAAACATTATGCATTAGGCATGGAAACCATCTTATTTTGCAAGGCCTCAACCTGAAGGTCATCCACAATCAAATGAAAAAAATTCCCAAAATCTATGGAGTATATATACCAAAAGTTTCAAGTGAATCTGGGTTACAGTTTGAAGAAGTTAAAATGTGAACTACCATTGCAGACCCCATTGCCTCACATGGTAATCAATAGGATTGCAAAAATTAACCATAAATAAAACTTTTGACCTCAAGCTGATATACATGTATTACTACGTGGGAAAAATTTCCTAGACCCATAGATTATCTGTACCAAATTAGGAGGCAATAGGTCAACACAGGACAGAAAAACAAGGAAAATAAGCTATGTGGCGGCGGAGGTGAGAACAAACACTATATGCACGCACACAACCCCACCATGGGGTATGTATAAATATGTGTGACATGACCAATTGTATTCAAATTGTATATGTACTGTACCTGAGAAACTCCACCATTTAATTTGCATTGTCATACCTATTTTATTTAATTGTTGCACAATTGCAAGATGAAGGTTGGTTCCTTCCTTCAGTCAGGAAAATAAATCTGCTGACTTGAAGAAGCTGTGAGCACTTAAAAGTGTTTAGCATACTCCCCAAAACAATAAATGTTTATACAAACCAGATTCTGCTTACTGTCCCTCCAAATACCAGCATGTCTGGTATAAATGTGCCTAGTTGTAGTACTTGCAGTGTGTGTCTGTCGTCTGTTAAGGAAATAAAGCTACTACACATACAGTTACGCCCGGCTAAAAGTTAACAGCCAAACGCTTTTTTCGTGTTTTGCTGGTGTTAAGCTTGTGTTTGGAAATGTTTGAAAACGTTTGGAATGTGTTTGGAAAGTGCTTGGGAAAAATCTCAAACACTTTTACAAAATGTTCGAACACTTTCACAAAGCTACCAAACACTTCTCCAAACGCGTTCAAACACTTTCCAAACGCATTGAACAATAACCCGAACGATTTCAAACACTTTCACAAAAGCATTCAAACACTATGCATTTCAAACGCTTCCATTTAAATGACGAAGAATCTCCAAACGTATTTTCAACAGGTCCAGCAATATATGATGTACCTACATGTAAATGTACACTTATCCAGCATTATAAGCTGTATATATTAATATAAAACACGATCCAAATACGTTTACCCAAGTGTCTAATTCAACTAAAATTAATTAATTAAAGACTTAATTCTTCATTTAAGATGTCATGAATACTCCATCTTTCAAAAACTGTTTCGGAGTAAATCCATAGGCAATATCATGATTCATGATCTGATCATGATATTGCCTATAAATTTACTCCGAAATAGTTCCTTATTTTGAATTAAAATATATATAAACGTTTGGAAAAATGTTTGAAAATGTTCGGCTTTCACCAAACGCGTTCGGCAAAGTGTTTGAAAGCTTTTGGAAAAGTGTTTGAAAGCGTTTGGAAAAGTGTTTGAAAGCGTTTGGCAAAGTGTTTGTAAAGCGTTTGGAAAGTGTTTGCAAAGTGTTTGCTACGCGTTTGCAAAACGTTTGACTTTCACTGAAAGTGTTTGGGAAACGTTTGGGAAACGGTGCATTTGGCGTTTGTTAACTTGAACGCCAGCGTAACTATAGTTTGGAAACAGCCACTCTCATCTGTTGAATTTAACCATATTACCCCCAAGAGTATCCAGTTCTTCAGGTATAATGCAAGATACTTAATGTTTGTGGTCACAATAAGCACCAATACCACATTTATCGAAGTGCACACTTCCTAATAAGTGCACCCCCCCCCCATTTTTTTCAAAGACAGAAAAAAAATCTTTCCAAATATCCCCCAGTTTTCAAACAAGTGGTAGAATTTATATATCACACTTACGATCTACATTTTTTTTTTGCTTTTGTGGATGAATTTTTTCACAGCCCACTGTGTTATTATTAAGATGATTATGATACTATAAATATCACAGATGTTGTGCCATTGCAGCCATATCAATGACAGTCCTCATTTCATCATCAACATCTCATCATTCTTCCTGTAACTGGCACTTCAAGCCTCAACACCCACCTTACAGTAATCGCATAATACTGAATAAAAACTTGCCAAGTTTACATTTTACAGTCATCACAAACTGAATACAAACTTGCCAAGTTTACATTTTACAGTCATCACATATTGAATACGAACTTGCCAAGTTTCCATTTTACAGTCATCACCTACTGAATACAAACTTGCCAAGTTTACATTTTACAGTCATCACAAACTGAATACAAACTTGCCAAGTTTACATTTTACAGTCATCACATATTGAATACGAACTTGCCAAGTTTCCATTTTACAGTCATCACCTACTGAATACAAACTTGCCAAGTTTACTTTTAGTCATCACATATATACTGAATACAAACTTGCTAAGTTAACATTTTACAGTCATCCCATACTGATTACAAACTTGCCAAGTTTACATTTTACAAGAAAAATTGAGGCCTCATGCATAATTAGGATTATTTAAATGCATGGTTTTCTTTACTCTATTTAAGTATAATTCTTAGATGCACATCTCCTTTACTTTTGGGCATAGTTTGATGTAAATCAAAGGTCTCATTAGACAGTTTGGTTGGTATTCAGCATTCATCCATGGTTAAACTATTCTTTCCAACTTTCCTGGTAGGCTTCATTACAACTGAACCATCCCTGCAAGATGCAAAACAAGTTATCAGGTGATGCAAGTCCAAATGGCAATATGTTTGTGTCATTTTTCAGGTTTCTTCTAGGTTTGACTGAAAGATGTATCATCATTTCTAATACATCTGCTTTGGATATGCTAAGTTCTATTCCTAATAAAAATTCAAGAAATACATGAAATATTTTTTAAGTTGCTATGGTACTAGTCAATGGACCACGCAGACCTTTCAGCACAAGTACATGTATTAACAATGGACAATGCTGGGCTCCAAAATACTTTGAATTTCATTTAAGGATGTATTTTTAGCAGTTCTGCTTGTCAGGTTTATTTTGATCGGGTTAAACTCATTTTTACTCACCTGAGGATAAATACATGTACATGTACATGTACATGTATGTACTGGTGACAGTCTTTTTTTTTTTTTGATTTTATTAATTCAATTGCCTTGAGAATGAAAAACTTGTATTACATTTTAATCTATATGCTGACTTGTTGAATGATCTATTTTTTATAGAAATGAATGTCATGGGCAAAATGAAGAGAATGGGTGTTCTCCACATATGCCATAATGTGCACAAGCGCATTATGGCAAATACATGCATGTAGAGAACACCTATTCTCCTCATAAAGAATTGGAGCTTCCTATTCACAGCGTTTATTTCTTATACATAAATTTACAAAAATTAACAGTTCCTACAAAATTTCATCGAAAAAGAAGCTTTTTTCCCATTTAATGAACAGCCATCAGTCCACAGCAGTCTTTCCATATGGAAACCCTGCTCGAGGCCCCAGGCACGGCTGGTGTGCCCAACCCATTTCTGATCACTGTGCATTGTGATTAGGAGGCTATCTCTTCATGGGCCCGGGCTACCTCGTAATGGGGGTATGGAGTGCCTTCTCGTCCCTATACTTGTAATGCTATAAATTATGGCCAAATTAGGCCCACTACACCAAATGTATATATAAAGTTGTAAAGTCTCAATGTGCAATTTGATGCTCTCAACAGTGTGGAAAAATTCATTTATATAATGAATCCTGGTAATGACACAGAGACACAATAGCCCAATCTCAAATTTGTTAAGGAAATGTTTGCATTAGGAAAACATCACTTTGGTTTTAGCTGCCAAGTGTGAGAGTGACTGTATATTTGAAATGTACCTCTTTGTGCTTTGTACATATATTTATCTCTCTTTTTGTATTTCTTTTTTTTTTTTCCTATGTACATGTATGTGTGCACATACATATACCATGTGTATGACTCATTAGACTATACCGGTAACAAGGTTTATGTCCATAAAGTTCTTAATTCATCCCCAATAATCAGGACTGCAAATTAAATGTGTAGAGAAAGGAGATTGCTTTTTTTGTGCCATATCAAAGCATGCCCTGCACCAAAGAAGATTTCAACTTTTTCATATTTTTCTGTTTATAATAGGTGGTAGTAAGAAACATAAAGAGATAAACATAATTGCTCACCAACAGTTTTTTGTTTTGTTTTTTTTTTTTTTTGTTTTTTTTTTTTTTGTTTTTTGTTTTTTTTTTTTTTTTTTGTTTTTTTTTTTGTTTTTTCTTTTTTGTAGATTCACATCCACATATTAAGATACACGGAAAACATGACTCTTAAAATGCTATTTTTCACATACATCACAAAAAATCAAAGTGTACCCACTTTTCTGCATTCTGGTATGCTTAATGTTTATACACTCAATCAGAACAAGATTTTATTTTAACATTTTAAAATTTACAATTTTTCAAGCAGCTTGCATTCATAGGGATTTATTATTATGCACAATATTGCAGGCCTATTTGGCTTTAAGCAGGAGTCTGGTTTTATACATATACATATGCTTTACTGGCTCTATTTACCTTTAAACTGATTATAACAATCAGTTTTAATGTAAATAAAGCAAATACTAAAAGTCTGTCTACTTGGTTTTCATTTGTAGTGGTAAACCTTCCATTTTTCTCCTAGCACAGATGACTGATGCGACCACACTGACCCAAAGATTAATTTGGTATGCTAAACATTTCAACTTCATGAAAAGGTTCCAAACAATATACCCATCAAAGTAACTGAATGTTCATATTGTTATTTCTGTTTCCAGCTTTGGAGCCTGTGAAAGGATACATATGAGTCTGTTGACAAAACTCCTCTATCTGTGACAGGAGATGCACTGAACCAAGCAGCCGGACGAGGACATACTGCAGCATTGGACGCGATGGCAAAAATGCCTGACCCAGTTGTACCAACACCTCATCACTGTAAACAGAAAGTTCACAAAGACCAAGATCTAAACTTTCTTGCTTGACTCTTTCAGTGCTGATCACAACAAAAGTCGGGCTCATCTCAATTATACTGCAAACCTACACTCCCGGTAATAAGGCCTTTCATTCCAGTACATTGTGTCAGCTTGTAGTTTCACAGAAAACAGTGATCATCCAGTTAACAGCTTTCCTCAGCATACTTTGGGAACATTGTGCCAAAGTATGATGAGCAACAATCCTGACTCAATCCAAAACCAGCACTGACATTCTGAGAGTAACAAGGGCAAGGCCCCACAGGTGGGCCATTGTTTTACATGCATATACATGTACTGGAAATTGCCTTATTTTCTTGTGTATAAATTTTCATTTTTTTTATATTTGAGGTATTTCACTCAAGTTTCATTATTTTCATTATTTTGGAAAAGAAGATCCATTAAACCTAATTCAAATTTATTTTTTACAGGGCTTTTCTTTATACCAATTTGTTTCAAGAGCATAACAAATAAAAAAACATGTAGCACTACAGCGAAATGAAGTCAGTTTGCAGAATATGTCAACATTTGTGCTGAAGGTCAAGGTTAAAAGATCAATGCACTAGTACAATACTTGCTAGAATCTGATCTAAAGGACAAACAATAATGACATTTGCTAAAAGTGTTCATAAATTGTTTGCCAGGCTAAAACTGTCACAACCTTCATATTTTGTACATGTAAACATGAGAAAGAAAGAGGAGGAGGGGGAGGTATAGGGAGACAGACAAACAGAGGGAGAGGGAAAAAGAGGGAAAGAGAGATTTTTATAGAATAAATCATCACAAGCAGGTCTCTGTTCAAGATGATGCTGTTGTTGCCTATTTAGCAGACCCAGGGCCCTTGGCAATTGGACAGGGACCCTGGACCACCAGCCACATACAAAAATGGCCTGACATTTAGCAAAGCAGGAAAATGCTGGGACCACTGTCACTTGTACAATTTTGTAAGCCTACCCCCCCCCCCCCCCACACACACACAGCTCTGCAAATATGTATGTCCAGTGCTAAGGCAGTGACCCCATGGGGGTTGTCTACCTCTGCACCATTCCATTCCACCAGCCTCAGTTGAGCACTGTGAGGCAGGCTTGCATATTTAATGGACCCTGTCTGAAACCCATCTCCAACCAATCAGCAATGGGCAGAACTAATTTTTGTAGCTACACTGACCCCAAACATGCATTTCCCTTAACAGGGTTTGCATGGTGATTATGAGTTTTTTTTACATAAAAAATATTGTAAAAGTTTTCCTTCCATGACAAAATGTATCTCTTTTTAGGTGGTAAAAGGATCTCAAGCAAAGGTATGATTGGACAGGCTGGACAAACCCTATTATTTTCAAAGTATGAAAAAGCAATTTTTTTTTTACTTTGGCAGATTTAATATCATAATAGCCCCCATCACACCACGTATAATGATGTACATTGTGGAGCATTACAAGTATTGCAATCTCTTAAATTTGCATTTGTGTGGCCCAAAGTACCATTCTAACATTCTATTGCATGTGGAGTGGGCCTGACTGCCCACAAAAATCTGAAGAGAACGAACAGCAGGTTTTGAACATTGACCTTGTGAGATTCATAGCCCATGCAGTGGAAGATCCTCTCCACACTCGCACGAAGTACAAACTATGTTAGGGGCCACATATAATAGTCATCCTTTTCCCTTATGAACATAACATCTGGGGGAGGGGGGCAGAATTATCAGATCAAACACAACAGCAATCAAAGCTTACCTGAATTTTAAGTCAGTGCTAGAGGATGGGTGAAATTACCTACGCCTCATTGTGGGATTGGTCCGTCAGAACCAGAGGATGCCTTTCAGATATTAGCAGAAAACCAGTTTGAAATTGTTTGTTGCTAAATACAGACTTCAATGTTGTTCTTCTGAATGTCTAAGTTGACTGCAAATGAATTTGAATCTGACACTGCCGAGAATGCATTCTCATAAAGATTCTTCTAAACTTGTCTTTCTTTAAAAAGAAAACTAATTGACAAAAATCTAAATAGATTCTCACAAAATTTTGCGAAATTCTGGCCCTGCACTTTAGCTTAGAACATGTGTGCATATTGTTTTACCCCTGCGACTGACACTGTAGCTTAGAAAATACATGTGTATTGTTTTACCCCTGTGACTGCGCGAAACAAAAGGCCACAAACTGATTGGATGCTTTTTCGCATGCATAAATATGCTGATAGATTGTATCCCATTTGAAGTACATGTATCAATCACTTAGAATTCAGGTTTCCAAGGTCTGTTTGGCATTTGTAAGATGATGATTTTGGCCATACTGTTAGGTGGGTGTCAGAAAGTTACAGTTGCTTTGTTCATAAGGGAAAATGATGACAACTATGGACAGCCCCTGAACTTGTGTATATATGGTCACATTAACGTGACATGACCCTGCACTGCAGGAGATAAGGTGCACATATAAAAGTATCACATCTACTATCATTCAGCCTCATCACTATGAACAGGAATGGTGGTCAGTATAGACATATATTTCCTGATTACTCACACACACAATTTCCTAGCTTTTATAAAAAAGAAAGGTTTTACTTTGTGACATGTGTGAGAGAGACACACAGAAAGTACATATATCATATGGTGAATCATGCATGTATGAGCCATGTTGGTTTCAAAGTGCATCGACATGGTGTCAGTAAGATCATTTTAAAGCCCCAGGGGATGCCAATGCCAGAAACAGTGATCACCAAATCCTGAACTTTATCCCATTTCCAGGACAATCATTTGTACTATTGCATGCATTTGATCAAGCATGAACTGTTTCATGAGCACAGTGCATAATATTACAGTGGTGCATCTTTAAATATTCCATATAAAAACATTTTATTTATCATGCTCCATGTTAATCCAATGGAAGCATTCTTTTTTAACAAGAGTATAGACATACACGTTTACATTATGACAGTAGATTTTTATGATTAGTGTGTCAACTTTTTATACCTTATTCTCGAGATTACATGTTCTTTTTTATTTAAATTTTAAAACTGTCCTCATTGAGACAAAAACTTACTCAGTGGATCTAATTTACAGACTGACTAAAGTGGGAAACGTGATAGCAACTTGGTTGAGTTGAGGGGTGTTTGAAGTCTGGATCTGTAGCCAAAGCCTGCAAGGAAAATGGGGATAAAAAGCACAGCATAAAATAGGCTGTAAGCTGAGTACACAGCATGAGACATGCAAGCAAACACTGCAAAAATGGCTTGGCACTCTAAGTTTTAAATGAACCTACAGTCTCTGTCATCACCATTAAATGGCCACCAGTTGCTTGAAATTTCAATGGACTGGACATCAGTAATGGGTTCAAAATAGGAGTTCTTATCCCAATGGCTAGTTTCATTGCAAGATGATTAAACTTGATTACACATGCCTGGGAAGACAGCTTGAAAACTCCTGGAGAAGGTCAGCCAGATTCAGCTCCAGTAGTCTTTTCAGGCACTTGTTAATCTGAAAAGTAAATTATCTTCATTACATTTCTATTTTATTGAATCATAAAAACTCAAATCACACCTAGTATTTAAATGAGCTAAACGACTAAAGCAAGTGGCCGTGGTGGTTAGGAGGCTTGGTGATTGTATTAGTATTTATGTGCATTTTTCTTAAAAGTTTTATACCATCCTCTTTCATATATATGTGGAAAGGACCCAGTACTTAAGTTTTGTGCTTTGGGATCTAGTTCGTTTGTTTGCACACATGGCGAGACATTGATAAAATATCTATGCACCTCTAAAATTTTATCACAGCACGACACTTAACTGTTCATTCTAATTTTTTACCTTGAGTGTAAAATGATAACCCCTTATTGAGATCACTTTCATGTGCAACCAAAATAAATCTTTTATAAATAAGTATTTCCCACTTTAAGAACCACCTCAGCCTTCTGGATTGAGACCAAATCAGAAATCAAAGGACCATAAACCATTTAACTTCATCACTTGGGGCATTTCCCCTTGAGCTAGCTAAGCTGAGGTTACAGGATTCCGAAACAATGCTTTCAGTTTCTTGGAAGTTTATATTTAACATCAGTCAAAGTTTTACATTTGACTTTGATCAACTTTTCCTTCATCAAGGAATGGCTCAGTAAGTTCCAGCGATCATAAAAAGTACAAGCTATTTTGATTATACCTTGTCAAATCGAATGCATTAATAGCAGTTATTAAGCATTTAAAAACAAACACACACATACATACAACTCCCAATTCTGCTTGCTGTTACCAAGGAGAAATAGAATATTTCATTCCTCCATGCTATTGCCTGTCTAACAACAAATATACTGACAAGCGTTGATTGTCTGGGGGATTATTTCTTGATCATGTAGGTCAACATTAAAAATGTGGGAATATTTTTTTTTAATATCTAAGGATTCAAAACAGGAGATATACCGAAACATTTTTAGGTAACCACCATCTTTGAAGGCCCATAGACTTAAAAAGTATTGATGGAAACATGTTAAGGACACGTACGACACCAAAAGCCTTTGCATGGCCGATTTTGAGAATTTAACCATTTTTACAAGATGAGTGTCCTTTCTATTAGTTGTCAAAATTTCAAGCTTCTAACTAAAGTAGAAATATGAGAAAAACACACAAAAAAACACACAGGCATGTGGACATCCGAATGTCCATGTGTCATTCTTTTGGTTTTCAGCCGCCAAACGGAACAATGCCACCCGTCAATCATACTTAACAGCCTGTCACGTGGCTGCAGGTAGCAACAGCCCATGGCAAAAGAAAAGTTGTATAACGGCGGCAATGCGAAATCAGGCGGAATGCCAAAAGTATGTTTGTGGGCAGGGAAAAGATGCAAAAATGCTAACATATCATAGCCTCAGTGGTTTACTTTATAGTTATCTTGCTTGTTTTGTGTTCTAATGAAGGGAGACTTTAAATGTTCAAGAAGAGCGGGAATTATCAGATGATGTCCCTTCAATTTCAAAGGCCGTGCCGCGATGGATTACCCCAGTGGTCCTGCACACCAAAGACAGGCAGGGAAAAAAACTGGCACTTTAATCAACAACACCCACGTACAAAACAATATTTTATTGAAACCCAGGGATGAGGAAATAAAAGTACAAAAAAACAGACGAAATAAGCATAAACGTGCACTGCAGAGAAAACACACAAAACACCGTTACAAAACTCAGGTTGGAAAGAGACATGAAACTCATTGAGAAAACAACTACAAAATAATGACAAGCTAACTAAGTACAGTGTACAGACAAGTCTAACAAGCTAACTACATCAAGTATACAGATACGAGTAAATACAATAAAACACAATCCCAAAAAACGGGATGAAGAAGTAGAAGGGTGGAAGACTAAACCCGCCATCCATCCACTGACCACGAGCAGCCATAGGCCACCCCACTTAAGGCAACACAACTTTCGTTGGCAGGCTTGAGGTCACGGGGGCCCAAAGGGCTGCCTCCATGACGTCACAGTTTGAAACCAGACTGTCGCTGTCGCAATTTGACAGATCGCTGAATAATGTTTTCCGTACTTCAAAAGCTCTTTTATTCATGTGATTGGCAAAGAATTGATTGACCACCTCCCCAAATGTTAAGGGATGATGTTTAGTACTTTTTGTACAAATATCAGCTCAACTTGAGCAAATGGTATTGTGTCAGAGGCAAACGATCAACATCAAAAGCCTTTGAAGCTTGTTTTCTCAGAAAAGACAATAAGACGTGAACCCCACCTAAGAATGGTTATTCCAAGAAAATGGCTGAGCGAAATTTAATCCCATTAACAGCTTTTGATTCTGCAATGTCTGAACTGCATAAAATGATTCAGCGATTTTCTAAATTTTGCTTCGTTCTTTTTCTATGAAATAAAGAAAATGAACATCCTGAAAACCAAAGGCAAAATTGAAACGTCAAACGTTGAGGATGGATAACAGAAAAACGAAACCAAACACAAAAAATCCCAGGATTATTTTTTTGTTGCCAATATGTCAGGATTAAGATGCAAGTGTAAGTATGATTTTATCACAAATAATTGGTGACTTATATCAACATTTATGGGGTGGATACTTTGCGGTCAACTTTCAATTGTTTATTCAACAATTAACATCACAGACACCCAAATACTGGACATATTAATACTTTGGAGTATGACGATTACACACATATATATGATATGTTATCCTAAGGCAAATACATTTTGAGCTAGGATTGACTAAAGTGGGATTTATTTTTGGTGTCTTACCTGTCCTTAAAACTATATATTACTTGAAAGAACTTGATCCACAGATTACATGTTAAAACTATATATTAATGGAAAGAACTTGATCCACAGATTTCAAATACAATAATAATTTCAACTTTCTGAGCTAACTTTTAATAAACATTGATCTCAATGAGGAACATGTCAAATTTCAGAACCCTTCTTCAAATTGGATACTTCTTTCAGTTTTAATCAATCCTCAATTTTGTTCACAAAAATAATGCAATTAGTGTGTCTGAAAAGGTATCCAGTATTTATGTTTTTATATCTTGCTTGTTTTTCCAAATATGTTCGTTTAAACATGGAGGGAATTCAAAGTATGAAAATATCAAGTTTACACATGTACCTTTACAACAACAACAACAACAACAACAACAACAACAACAACAACAACAACAAAAAATACTGATGAAAAATATCCCAACATCTTTTGAGCCAGATTGGAGTACATGTACATTATTTTTGAGAAAGAAATATGAAGATTCAATAAATCCGAATGGAGAAATATCCATTTGAAGGGATCTGAAATTTAACATCCTCGTCACATATCTGAGTGTTTATTTAACAGTGAAACATTTCTGAATTATGATCCTGTTTAAAATCTGTGAATCGGGGCCATTCCAGTAATATAATTTCAACATGTGTGCAGTGGTAGTTTTTAATCCATAGGCCTTGACAGGTGGTAGTTACATAAAAACTGTTTTGGTATATCTTATGTCATTAACTTAAGTTCTTTATTTGCACTTCAAATATCTCACTGAATTAAGTATGTATATATGCATGTATTAGGATTAGCTTTCTATAGCACATTTTAGGATTCTTCTATAGTGACCTTTTCATTTACTTATACTTTCCATAAAATTGACAAGGAAACAAGTGCCTAATGTTTCCACATATAGAGATGAAATATTGTTCAGGTGCAAATGCTCCCCCCCCCCCCCCCACACACACACCTGTCTGCCTCCATACTTATTTCTCTTATCATATACACATATATGTACATCAGTCAATAAAACACTATGAAGCGAGACTCAAAATAGTTTTGTTTTTGGTAAAAACAGATTTTAAGAGTCATGAAACAGACTGGGGCTAATTTTAATTAATAAATATGATCACTCGTTATCTTACATATATTTTTTCCATTTGTGCATACAGTGGTACCTGCTATTTAAGACCACCCTTAAAGCCAGACAAAAGTGGTCACATATGGCAGGTGGTCTTTCACTGCAGGTAAGCTAGCAAAGAAATTAAAGGCCATTGTCTTCAAATGGCGGTCTTTCACAAGAGGTGGTCTTTAGAGCAGGTACCACTGTATTTGGTACCTGATTCATGAAAAGCATAAGAAAAATGCAGATATTTTTCTTTTAAACCTCTTTCATTCAAAGAAACAACTGCCAATTTAAAACCAGTTTATGCCAAATTGGGAGTAAACTACAAGGTTTCATACAACAAAATTATAATTACATACTTTGGAATCTACAAACATATAATGTACATTACACTTTGAACACTATAATTATTCAAAAAAAGAAAAGAAAAAATACAATTACAATTACCTGTGATTGTGATTTTTATTAGTTCATTCTGTGTTTAGGTCATACAGGAGGGTTACCAGAAGCAGAAATGCTTAATAGACCAGCCTGTGCTACCAGCTGTAATTAATTAATTAATTAATTCATTCATTCATTCATTCATTCATTCATTCATTCATTCATTCATTCAGTCAGTCAGTCAGTCAGTCAGTCAGTTGTACATTCATTTATCCATTTTATCTATTTTTTTATCAAGTTGTTTATACCTTTGTCAACCCCTGAAAAGCCTTTTCTTTCCTCAGCTTGTTTTTGTCCCTGTATATAATCGTTGAAATCAATTCTTGCTCAGAACCCAGCATCGTTTCCTCGTTAAGGAAATGGATAGCTCCTGACAACACAGCCTTGATGAGAGTGATTTCATCTAAAAGCAACACAAAATTAAAGTTAAGCTCTTTGATTTCTGACTTAAGATGAAAATAGACTAATTTATGTCATACATTTACAGCATAACAGATAAATGGGTTAAATATCAGATTTTTAACACTAGCAGAGATGCATGATGATCTTATACTTTACTGAAACACACTGCCATCAGGAACTAACAAGTAGAGCACAGTGCAGGTAGATTAAAGAATCATATAATAATATACAATGTAGTCACACAATTCTTATACTTCACTGAAACATACAGGAGATGGGTGAAAGACTTGCATAATTAGGGTTCTCTGTGCATCCAGTTGACATGATGGTCCTCTGGGGCCACCTTGCTATCATTTCTGGCCCACTGTTTTAAAAACATATTCTACATTCTTGAAAATACATCAAATATTTACAAGCTCTTTGCAAAATTACAATGGTTTTGCCCAAGTAATCCTTACATTTCACTGTGTAGAACACTGATAATGGCGAAACAGAAACAAGTTGTTAACAATGAAGCAGGTTGGAGATGGGCTGTACACTATATTAATATTTCTACATTACTTTTCGCAAACCTTTATTGTCTAAAGGCAAACTATATTCTGATAAAATTTTGAGCAATTCTGTTAAGCGGTTCTAGAGAAGAAGTCAAAAATAGCCTTAACACACAAAAATTCATACAAAATAGGAAAAAATTGCAGTGCCACCTGGTGGCCAAAATTAGAACTAGTTGACCCCAGGTGACCCTATGTGCAATATCAAAGCAATTGGCCAAGTGCTTCTTAAGATGAAGAAATTTTATACTTTTTCAAAAAATGTTTCACTCGGCCAGGCTGAAAAGCAAAGTCAAGTTGGGATCCTAAGAGGATCAGTAGTAGGACCGGTTTCGCCTATGACTAGGCTCATCAGCTACTGAAGCAACGGTCAACCGCACGGACTATTTATATTTGACGTAACACCACGTTTCCAACGTAAATTGGGTACGTGTGTTGTGCAAACTTTGCTCGACTGTCCAATCAAACCGGCCTACCTGTCTGGGAGGACAGGTAAGAAGAAAATTCCAACCAAATTTGGTTGTTTGAGAACTTTCTAACCATCCGTGGTACTGAGGTCACGGGGTGCAAGATAACTGTAATGATTTAGGTCAGTGAGTGTGAATGGGTAGATTTGAGGTCTCCATCACATGAAATAAAGATATGTTATGTAATAAAAGAATAACTTGTGGGATTCCAAGTTCTAAACCTGTTACATAAAAGGTATCAAATGATAGCCCAAGATATTTTGCGGTTCCGTGGGCATGAACCAGGTATGATTCATGTGGTTAGAAATTCCTGTAATGAGGCAGATAAGCTTGAGAACTGAAAAAAAAAAAAATTCAAAAAATGAATTCAAAAATTCATTAAAAATAGAAAAATTATTGCATCCTCATCTCCGTCACACACTTCATAGAGGTCTACCTGGGGAACATCAATGTGCAAAATCACAATATTCCATCCAGAGGTTTTTGAGAAGAAGAAGAAAATGTAAAAAGTCTAATAACAGACGGACAGACAACGGATTCTATAGGCTCTGCTGACTTGTCAGTCAGCAGAGCCTATCGAATCCGTCAGTCAAGACAACTAAAACTTGTCAGTCAGTACAGCTAAAAATCAATGTCTGAGCAATAGTGAGACACAACAAACAGGAGATGGGCTACATAACTGTACAATATACCCCAACACAACATGTCTAAACAACAGTGAAAGACACAAGAGACAGGAGATGGGCTACATAACTGTACAATATATTCCACCACAATGTGATGTCTAAACAACAGTGAAAGACACATCAACACAATCAAAACACTAGCAACACAGTTCTGCAGTGTTTGGCACATTTTGGTGGCGATCTGCGGCATGACTGCAGTTCGCCACAGACTGCTGCTGCCAAACGCCACCAATGACTTTGTCCTGCTACCAGGCCTTACTAGAAAGTGTGGCGAATTGCAGCAAGCTTCAGTGAAATGTGGTGAGACCGCAGATCGCCGCCTAATGCTGCACTATGCTGCAGAAACTAATAAGTAGGTCCAGGGAGCATCTATAACAGGAAAACATCCATGACAGTGAGTATTGGAGGCTATTTGCAGATAATCCATATCCCGTTTTAACTGTCAGTATAAAATGTACTACATTATTTGGACCATAAGTTGCATGTATGTTGAAGTCACACTAACTATCTTCTCTTATAGTTACTGTTGTAGGTACTGTACTATTTGTGCATATAATAAGTCAAATTGAGTATTAAATATAGCAAATTATAGTCCAAAAATATTGAATGTACATTGATTTTACCCTGAACAATGAACAATTACTTTCAGATAAGAATTTATTCTTTGTTAAGGTGGTGATCTAGTGAAGACTCATCAAGTGCTCCATAGCTTCATTTGTTTTATCTGCTTCAAAATCAAATTTTTAAAGTTATAACTAATATAAAGAGATTATTTAGATTTTAATTTTAAGATTTCATTGCAAAATTTGAATAAACCATATCTTTAAAAATAAATATGATACAGAAAAAATGAAACACTTTTTTGCAATACAAAACTAACTCTTCCATTTGGCAGCAAAATAATCGATTCAGCATTAATAGTGTTAGTTCCAATTTTTTTGAAAGTTCAAATTTAAATTAGAATTTAATTGCTTATGTAATTAGTCACATCGTATTTAAGAAAAATAGTTGCCACTGTTGCACTCCTTTTTTTCTCCTCTTTCAGGAAACATATAGTTTCAATGGTATTTCAATTTAATTTTGAAGAGGATACAACAAATGTAACTATGGAACACTTGATTAGTCTTCAGCAGACTGCTACGTTAAGTAAAAACACATAGTATTTTGAACTATGTTTATTATTACATGCAAGATGCACAAATTTTTATTATAATAAATAGATAATAGATAAATAAGTATTCTGCATGCATTTCTTCCTCAGAATTTGTGCAAAAAAATGTAAGGAAGCATGACGACATGTGTATGTATATATATATATATGTTCTCAGTGGGTTCAAAGAAATTTTGTAAACTGTATCCCTAACACCTCAATCAAATCATGATGTTAGTGTTTAGTTAATTCCTTCATTCAGACATCTTACCAGATGTAGCTTTTTTAAGATCTTCAGGAAGTGTGACTGTAGGTGGTGGCAGCACAGATCTACTATTCCAAATGGTATCCATTGTGATAATCTGCAAAAGAATTGTATGCTACATGTATAATGGGCCAAATACAGAGAGCAGATGCGACTATGAATGAGTCTTCTGTGACTGAGTCACATATTACAGTGCTCAAAGAAGCAGCACATGGTGCAAACAAAAGTGTGTTTCATTTCAAAGTTGGGGACAGTTTTTCTTATATTGTACTTTTTATTTTATGTTTATATTAAGTCCACGTGTATAAATTTATTGAATTTCAATTAGCAGATTACATTGAGATGCATTGGTGCCACAGATATATAACATTTAAGTAATGAAGCAGGTAATATAATACCAGTAATATACAACAGGTTCTGCCAACAGGGAAAAAGTGAACAGCTGATGCTTGTTTACCATTAATATTTTATATTTAAGTTAATTACAATGGGCAAGGCTGGTAAAGCAAGACCCAATCTTTACTGCCAAAAAGTCTGACCCCTTTCGTCGCCTCCGTGACTCATCAGAGACTGAGGTTAACTGAGGTTAGAAAGTTTGGAGTCCCAGTGTCTAAAATACAACAGCAATGACTCCAATTGAAAAACTTTAGGAGCTGTTAGCTTATGAAAGTAGCATTTCATAAGTGAAAGGGTGTTGTTAGTAGGCAGGTGAACTTGGGTTACGTAAATTTTAGTATAAGACTGAACAAGTTCATCTGCCCATAACATTGAGGCCAAAGGGTTCAGTGGAACGATATTGCTCAATCCAGTAAGATTCCCTGGCAAGTTTTTGAGTCTTGCTTAAGGAGGGTGGAGTGTGCATATATTCCAAAATTTGTTTGCTTAATTCTGTAGTGTCATGGTTGAGGAGCTGAAAGTGTCCACCTAACTGTTGTGTGTCATCTTTTCTGGTTACGTAATAGAAATGTTCCCACATTCTATCCATTAAGGCCCGTCCCGTTTGGCCCACGTATTGCTTATTACACACTTTGCAAGTGAGGAGGTGAATCAAATTATTGTGTTTGCATGAACCTCCTACTGGAGTTTTGTAAGAACGTCCTGTCTGGGTACTGGTGGCTATGCCCCTGCTGGCCATCTTGAGGCAGAACCTCCAACCTGGGGTGTCACAAGGATTACTGTCTGTTGTACCCAAAACTCCTGGCACAGTCCTTTGAGGTGGCAGGTATCTAAGTCTCAAATTCATCAGGTCACCATTTAGATTCCTGGCACTTCTGAAACCTAGTACCACCTGTTTGCTTTTTTATATTTAAGCAAGGAGACCAGATGGAAGGGCGTACCACTCCCAAACCGAGTGTTTCAAAACAAGCCACTACTATTCTGGTCAACTGTTCCTCTCTTAGAATTTGGAACTGTAAACTTCAGTCAATGAGCCTCACATTTTGTGTTATTTGTCAGCAACGGTCAACTGCTGATTGCATTATGGCACATTCATTTTGATGGACAAAGAATGTTGTCTTTTATATTAGTTTTAGATCTGAACTTTATAATTAAAAACACATTTTTGCCAAATGTACATAAACTTTGAATATACATGTATTGTGAAACAGAGCATGAAACATGGATTTTAATAATTTGTTCAGATCACATGCACCTTTGTCAGGGAATAAATGTTTTTTTAGAAATATATGAAGTATTGACTCGTATTTTCTTTTTCATCACCTATCCATTTGAATCCCAAGCAAATTCAGTATCACTTTTTTATTGGCATTTTCTGCAAATAGTTTAAAATTACACTGATGCCATGCTTTGTGGGGGATACAGCCTAGCTAACACAGCCACATTGTTACATGGGTGCATTGATTATATCATTGCAACAAATGCTCCATGAACAATGTTGAAAAAAATGTGAACTTGTAGACATCATTGACCAACCAGTAGTTTCTCCTTCCATATACTCAACTCAACTCAAAACTCATTTATTTTAGCCAATCAATACAATGACGATTTCAATATTGAGATATATGTACATAATGATAAAAAAAATTGATGTGGCTAGGGGGACTCCTATTGAGACAAATACATGTCGCTCTCATAGGAGCCACCTTTAAGTCTTAAACATTTGAAACAATATAGATGGCAGTTACTTTAACAATAAATGTCAAAATAAACTTCATGATATAATACAGTTTACACACACAACATGGGTGGGAAAATATAATTGTTAATTATTTTGACAAATATAGCAGTTATAAATATTACAACTCTGTTCATAATTATTCAAAAAAATATTTTTGATATATAAGGAAAACCCTTGTAAACTATGAGTATGTATTTTCCTTATAACATTCTTATCTGTTTGATTCACTGTGATTGGAATATCATAGTTTAAACTCTGTTTTGCAAATATTTTATTGACTCTATTAATAAAAAGTCTGGAGGGCTCAGTCCTGGGATTTTCAATATTTTGGTGAATGAGCTTTTTTTGTGTAGCTCAGAATGGAACTGTTTTCAATCATGCCAACAACACCGTTTAAGCCAAGGCTGAGACCAACGATGGTGTCACATAAATGATTGCCTCAAATGGTGTATCTCTCATTTCATGGTTTGAAGAGAATCAAATGGAGGCAAACCCCCACCAAATTCAGTTCACTGTATCAAATGAAGATACTACCTCTATGTAATTATGAGAAGTATTACTATTACCAGCCAACATAGTGTCAAACTGCTGTGTGTCATGACTTGATGACAGGTTAAACTTTTCTCAAGATGAACCCAAAATCATAGAGTCAGCTTCTGGACAACTTAATTGCTCAATATGTTTAGGACACTTTTTGGATACAAAAACTAGACTTTTCTGTATAAATCTTTTGTCCTCTCAAAATTTAATTAGTACTTTGACATTTTTTTTTTTTTTTGAGCACAAAACTCTGCTACTTTGGAAAAACTCCACCACAGAACCCTTAAATTAGTTTGACTGACAAGATTTACACTGTGGTACAGCCTACTCTGGAGTTATCACCTGCTAAAAGGATTGCAACTGAGGTTTTTAAAGCAGTTCAGGGCTTAACCAAGCTTGTATCAATGATCTCATTCACTTGAACACTCAGAGATACACTTTGAGAGTGCAAAATATGTTTAAGTCATCTGTCAGAAAAACAACTAAAGGAGGTCTACATATATACTATTAAAAATGTTTGAATTACAATCTGTAAATTTCTTTCTGCAGATTGTAATTGTGACTTACGGGTATACTCTGATGTTATTTACCTGCAGCAATAATGGTGCAGGTGCACAACTGTATTGTGATACTTTCCTTCTGACACTTGCATGGACTGTAATAATGTTCTTCATCGCTGCTTGCCTACTTTACTTTGATATTAATATATTCTATAAACTTGGTCACAATAGCTGTTGGAAGCTATAGCTATCTGTTATCACCACTAAAAGCTTGTTTCTTGTATCTTAATGTAAAAAAATTTTAAAAACATACAGCAGTCCCCTTCACATCATACCACCCCAAGTACACCAGAAATGTGGCCTTATGAGAGGGGTGGCTTCTCTTAAAGGGGAAAATAAAATGAAAATACAGTGGTCCCCCTCTTATAAGGCCCCTCTCACCAGAGGCCACCCCTCTTATAAGGCCACCATTCTCAAGCAGAAAGTGTGGCATTTCCATTATATTGTCCCCCTCTAGAGAGGCCACTCCTCTTATAAGGCCACTTTTGGGCTGCATTTGGGGTGGCCTTATAAGAGGGGGACCACTGTACCATATTTGATGCATGGAGAAGTGGCCTCTCATCAGAGAGGCGTTACAAGAGGGGGACAACTGCAAACAAAGAAATACATGTATATAGGCTGCATCCTCAATGGACAGGTTAAATGTAGCTTTGAACCAACAGAGGGCAAACCTCTTAAACTGTGTCTTAATTCCTGGTGCCAACTGAGGATCTTAATTAATTTTAGAATGATTAACTATATGGAGGTTATTTTATGTCACAGGTAAAATGTCCCCATTCAGTACACAACAATGAAATTATGTATATACATGTATGCTTTGTAGCCTCCGTGTTCATATCTTAATTGGAGTTTAGACCTTATTGAATAAATAGAAAAGTGTGTAAACTGCAGAGATTTATACTTCCATTTCATGATGTGACTGTCAAAATATGGTCCACTCTAGTTTCCAATATGCTACTCTTCCCAATAATTCAACAGAGTGTTCTTAAGTTACACTCAATGTAAGCAAATTTTCATCACAAATTTTAAAGACTGGTAAATCGATGATCATCACAATACCTCTTTCTCATTATGTGGAATACTTCATGATATTAATCAACAGAATAATAATTGTTTTTTTGTTTTTTTTTTTTGGTCTTTAATGGCAAAATTTTGCAAAGCTTTCTTCTGAATTTGTAAAAATTTCCAATGATGACCAAATTTCACACAGGCAGTGTTTTAAAATACATATAGGGAGGGGTGTGCAAGTTTGGAAAATATTTTCAACTACATTTTAAGAGGAGTTTGATTTTTAACAGCATCTCAAAAGAGGCCTCTCAGAATTATGAGACAATTTAAAAACATTATATTGCTGTTATTGTGTCTGGGGTAGCTGATGACTGGACGCCCATGCTGTGAAATATTCAAAGAGTTTGATCATTTTCTGTGTTACATTTTATGAATTTATCCTATCTTTAAAATGATCACCTTCAATTCAGGAGTTCGCCGTGACGTCACACCCCATTGAGAACTTGGTGAAAATTAACAGACTTCACCATTCACTTACATGCTAACCTTGGCTACTTTGCTGATTAAATGTCGTGAAACTTAGAACTTTTTACGAGTTTAACTTGTGGTATTGAAGATGTTATAATCTCATAAAACCAGCTGCAAAATTTTGTCAAAATATCTTGTCAAAAAAGCTGAACTTTGAGCAGGTTTTTGTTGGACTTTTTTAGCATGTAGTATGCAGATTGTCATGCTGAATGGTCACCTAGCTCTTTGTGGCTGCATTACTGTTTTTCACACCTTTTAGTTACGTGTGGTTGGCTAATGCCGAAAGTTCTTGGATGTGGGAACTTGAGCATTGTTTTTTGCTTCATCTTGTCTTCCCCGATGAGGTACTGGGCTGTCACTAAAAAAATTATCATCTTAGCCAGTCTGGCAAACTTAGCTGAAAACTTATTAGCCAGACCAAGACTTAGCTAAATTAAATTTTGGAGATACTGCTTGGGGCTAGCTCTGAGAATTTTGCACCCCAAAAATATATCAAAAACAAGGCTGTGACGTAAAACGTAGGGAACAAGGGTAATTCCAAAGAAAAAACAAAAACAGAATGGGATCATGATTATAGATTAAAAACGACAGATGAAGGAAATTGTAGGGAATAGGGAACAAAAAGGACACGGTGTTGTAATTTTCTGTCCTTAAATGTTTAAAGAGAAGACTTGTCTTCTGTGGAATATTGTTCAATAGTCATTCACTAGCAGACGATAGTTCCGTATATAGCCGCAGACAGGCGCCACTGCAGCAAACGCCAACAATCTTGCATGGCTTTGCCCCAATCTTCTCGGTTTCAACTTGCACCCTTTTCATATTAAAAAATGTTAATTTGGGCTACATTTGTGGCCAACCAAGGAAGGGCCAACAAAACCCTGCTTGGTTAGCCATAGCCAGACCCTCTTTCAAGTTTTTGGGACGTAGCACTGGGACATTGTGAAACAATCTGCGATGATTTGCGCTTCGAGTTTTCACGATGGCACTGGCACTGTTTTGACAAGCCAAGCCAAAAGTCACCAAGACTGACCAACTTCAACCCCAGACTTACTCTGCTCTCAATGTATCAAAAGATATAGCTATCGTAAGTAGATGCGTCAGTCGTATTTTGCTCTCACAATTCAATGTTCTAAATCATCAATTAATGTCCTTGCCGCCATTGAAAACGTGTAAAAAGTGAGGCACACAATTCCCTCGCCAAGGGCGCAGCCATATTTAATGAATGAGATGTTTTTCGAGATTTCCGGTTCAGAAAGAAAGTACATCTGTGTTAATAACGTCAAGAACCGTCTTGAGTGACTGAATGAATATATACGTATATGTCGTTTGAACATAAAATTCTGAAATAATATATATGTGTTGACTCCTAGTAGTTAAATATTAGAGAGCTCCATGCCGTGTTTGTGTGTCATGTGACCTGTTACGAGATCCTGTCACCATTCGGCCAGTGAGAAACCGTTCATACGTGGCAGTACATGTTGACAAATATTCTGTTATTTCTCGTGCAGT
This sequence comes from Hermodice carunculata, assembly GCA_964020975.1. Classification (NCBI taxonomy): domain Eukaryota; kingdom Metazoa; phylum Annelida; class Polychaeta; order Eunicida; family Amphinomidae; genus Hermodice; species Hermodice carunculata. The sequence continues at coordinate 88,221,126 of OZ026615.1, read as the reverse complement.
TGGCAAAATGGGACTGTGCAAATGTCCAAAAAAGAAAGTAACCAGTTTGTTCTGCTTTGAGCACCGAGTCAATGTCTGTGAACATTGTCTAGTTTCAAATCACCCAAAGGTAGGTGGGGCAAATTTCAGACACTACATTTGCTTGGAGCCTTCCTTGGTTGTTTTTTGTGAGTGCTGGCTTCATCTTTCATGGTATGACATAGGCTCATACTCATAGCACTGCCTATTATTACAGTAGAATAGTAGTCAGTTCTCCCAACTAGTTGATTCCTCCGTGCATAGTAAACGATGCCAATGTGAAGCTTGGATCGTAGCCGAGAATCTTTGACCATCTAAGTTCTAACGAAAAGAAGTAATTTATGTCAATGACCAGTGTTCTGGCAGTGTGGACTGTGCCGGTGGTGAACAGAACAGGCATCAAATTCAATGGTGAAGCAGCCTGTGGTGAACAGAACAGCATCATTTAGCCATCAAATTCAGTGGTGAAGCCTGCAGATGACAATCAGAGTTCTTGAGTTGTGATTGGGTCTATTGTCTAGTTTGAATTAAAAAACAAAAACAAACAAACAAAACAAAACAAAAAGTGTTATTCAGTTTCTCAGCAGCATATGCATTGTATAGTCTCAGATCTACAGATTGTCACAGGCTGAGTCACTATCATTAATGCAAATGGCTGAAAACAGGGTCCATGACATAGACCATAATGACTGATGCCATCATCAGTGATGGTTTAAATACAACATAGTCCTAGACCTGACATTATTGAACTTGCACTGCAGAGGAGGTGGAAAATGATGTGCAGTGAGTGGAGAGTGTACAAGTATGTTAGATATTGGTGTCAACCAGTATCAGCAAGGTAAACATCTGCACCTTGGCTGATAAGCAGAATATGCAACCATTGTATTACATCAACAATCGAGAGGTTTTGGCAGAAACTATGTTGATATGCCACTTATGCAATACAAAGCACTGTTTTATTCTTAACATGAATGGCAGACATAATGAGCAACTAGAAGTGTTCAATGGCAATGAACTTTCCGTCCAAGAAAAGTAACTCAGTAACTGACAATAGCTGGTAGAATTTTGGTGCATAAAAGAAAAGAGAAACATGATTTTTCATCAAAAGTTGGTTATATTTGCAATGCCATGTCTCATTTTGGATTTTTAGGACACCACGAATATTGTGTCATTAGAAAACATTTCCAAACATATTTTACACAGATTAGTTCTATTATCCACCACAATCTGTCTGTAAAAACAACTTGATAAATGTTGGAGTGACAAGCATTACTGGCTTCTTGGACAAGTGTCACTCATTGGGTTATAATATGTGACTGGGACCAAAAGTTGCTGGTTCAAGACCTGGCCGTTCCGTGGTCATCTGGTCATTAAACATATATTTTAGATGTTCCTTTGATGTTGGTGGACTTACATATTTACAATCCTAATTTTGAATACAGTACATGTACTTGATTAAATACAGTGAACTGGGCTGTGCAGATTATGGCATTCACACAGACTTACCTCCATGGAACCATTCTCACATGGGGCCCATGCAGCCATGTCTGAAGCTTTAACATTGGTCAATGTAAAAAATACATGGGCTCATAATGTTAACCAAATTCTAATTAAATATAAGAGCTCCTTTGATAGTTGCAACTTAGAAGTCATTAATGTTATGAAAAGTGAATTTATAAGGATGTGGTATGGGCTACTTAAGAAGAATCAGAGTAGTAACTTTGAGGGGAATAAATTGCAATTTTATAGAACACTGAAATCAGTGTTCTATTTTGAAGATAATTAAATATAAGAGCCCCTTTGATAGTTGCAACTTACAAGTCATTAATGTTATGAAAAGTGAATTTATAAGGATATGGTCTGGGCTATTTAACAAGAATCAGAGTAGTAACTTTGAGGGGAACAAATTGCAATTTTATAGAACACTGAAATCAGTGTTCTATTTTGAAGATTATCTGAACATTCTCGGTAATCCAAAACACAGAAAATCCCTCACACAATTTAGAGTAAGTGCCCACAAATTCCAGGTAGAGGTAGATCGTTACCGAGAGGTGAACAGTGACCAGAAATTGTGCAATCAATGTGATGTAGGTGAAGTGGAGTGCAAAAAGCATGACTATCGGCGTGACCAGTTGACATCAAAGTGCAACAATGAATCTCAAAAAAAAAGAAAAAAAATGAATCTCAACTTTATCATTTACTGTCAAATACCAATAAAACACAATTTATGTTCAGTTCATCAAATGATTAGATACTCAAACAGACTGCAGGTTTTTGTTGCGATGCATTTCAAGACAGGGTGTGGTATGATATTCAGCAAATCAATTGGTACCATAATGCTCCTTGGCATTTATTTTTTTCCTAGTTATTTCTGTACATGTAATTCATGCTGCACATGTCTTATCTTTTATGTAGGATCTAGGATATGATGATGGTGTACCGATGCATTTTTTATGCAGATTTTGTTTATAAATCTGATCTTCTCACTGTCTGGTGGTCACGCAGACCTAGATGTAGTGATGTCAAGACTGAGTTTGTATTTCTTGCCATGGTCCCTTGAGGATGCTTTTTGCAATAAACATGTTTATTTATGGGGATTTGGTGCAGTTGGTGTGTATGTTTCTCACAGGGTTCGCACAGGTCCTTGAAGTGCTTGAAAGTACTTGAATTTGCCACATTCATTTTCAAGGCCTTGAAAACCTTGAAAATCCAGAATTTTGGACAAAGGTCCTGGAAAAGTCCTTGAATTTTATTTTTAAGCATGACCCAATGAGGCAAGTTGCCAAGGAATATGAATATTTTCCACAAAATTTAGCATTTATGAACTTGAATCACATTAAGATGAACACATTCTGCTGTCATTTTCCTTTGAAGTGGCTGGCAAACTCCATTTGTCAAAATGTAACACTGCAAATTACAAAGTTTCTTTTTGCTTTTAACCCCCTTTTAACCCATGTAGGTTTGACAGTTCTTATCAAATCAGGCCTAACCAATTATGTGAGCCTTATTTACATGTACAGCCTACTTTGAGGGACAAATACACTGTATCAAACATGCAGGTAACAAAGTACATCTCCTTCCTAGAAAGGAAACTGGGGCATTCTTGTGAAAAATGTGCATGGGGATAGGTACATCTTCAGGTTTAATTTTACCCATATGTAGATGTAGCAGTTTTATAGACTAGATAGAGTCAATTTCAGGAATACAACCCATACTGGCTGTAGGCCTACATAAGTCACAGTAAACTCGTAAAAAAATCCATATTAAATTTATCTTTAAAAAGGACTTTCGGTAATATGATCCACATATAGGCTTCTTTCTAAGTTTGTGGAAAGTCTACTGACTATTTCAAAAATTGAGTCGGATTCATACATGGTTGGAATAAATAATAAATGTGGACTAAGATGCATTGGTCTTATTAGTAGAGGGTTGAAAAGTGATGATTTAAACAATTTGTCAGTTGTGTTCTATTGCTGGATCTGGTCCTTGAAAACTTGATTAAAGTGCTTGAAAAAGTCCTTGAAAGTCCTTGAATTTACTTTGCACGAACCTGTATGAACCCTGTTCTCAGTTTTGGCTAGGTGATTCATATTGGTGGTAAAAGGTTGATGGTTCAAGATCTGACCATGCCATAGACACAAAACATACATTTTAGATGCCACTTTGATGCTGGTGGACTCAAATATGTACCATCCCAGATCTGGGTAACTCTGAATGCAGTCTTTCTCCTGGATTAAATACAATGAACTGGGCTGGTCGAATATGGCATTCACGCATACCTACCTCCATTAAACCATTCTCTCATAGGAATATTGGGATTTGCTGCATTTGGTATGTGTGTTTCCCCTTTTCAGGTAATTGGTGCCAAAGGTTGCTAGATCGAGACCCGGCTGTTCTGTGCACGTGGTTACAAAACATAATATAATAAGCTGAACCTACTTGACTGGGAAATTGCAAGCCATCTATGCCTTTTATCCCATATGTAACTGAACGTGAATGATAGAATTGTCATATGCCCTAAGTGGGTACTAAAATTAAAGTAAAATTCACAAGTCGTCCATTTTCCGAAGCCAAACTTGTAAACACATTGTTGAAAGACACCATTAGCTCTAACTGGATATGTTAACCCTTAAAGTGCTAATCACTGCTATAGTTGCTTTCTCATTACCATTAAACATATAACGGTTAAAAGAGTCAAATTCCTCATGAAGATACCTTTCATTCAAATACCAGCAAGCTTTGTCTGAATCAAAAGCAGTCTTAGTCAACAGCTTTCCTTGGGACACTTTGCGCGCAAAGTGTCCCGAGGAAAGTTGTTGACTCAATCTTAAATCAGCACTTTAAGGGTTAATACTAGGTGCAAAACATGGATGTTTAACCAATAAGGACTCTACTTCTAGTAATAGCAGTGTAGACAAGTGTGCTGAGTCACAGGGTCAGGAGGCCCCACTGTTGCAACTAAACTCACACATAAGGATGGACCAGATCAGACAATACACCCCACTGTGACTTTGACCATTAATGGGCTAGGCTCCAATTCTGCCAATACATGCTAGTGCTTGCTACATCCCTTATCACCTCCCAGATCCAACAAAGGCACAAAATATCAACAGCTTGTTTTTAAAGGGCAACAGTTCACACATCCACACATCAGGGCAAGTTTGTTTTTTTTTTAACTCTGCTGATCATAGGTCACATGGCTTGTGCAATCACTCATGAATAACCTTTGCTTGTGGACCCATACAGTCCACAGTTTTCAAGACTGCTTTCAGGACTGCAAAATATATGGACCAAAGGTATTGAAAACACATTAAATTTAATATGTTGAGAAAGAATAAGGTAACCATTACCATGGAGGTAGAAAGTGATGGAGGAACAACTGTGGAATACACACAAGTTTTATCAGCCACTATCCTATTAAGTGCCTTTGAACTTCAAAGGCATGCTGCCTGATAAGCCAGCCCTCTGATGTCAATGTGTGTTGCCGCTTAAGCGGCTGAAGCTTGACCGGAAACCCAGCATACTTTGCACTGGTTTCATTTTCATCAAGAGTAGCTCTTCCTTGGTGGAGGTAAAGAACATGATTCCATGTGCATGGTGTTTATGTGTCCATCTTCCTCTTGACGAGAACTTTCTAACGGTGTTTGAATAAAAAAAATTGGATGGATTTTACCCAAATTATGGCAATTTTACCCAAATTATGGCAATTTTGCTGAAATTGGGTGCTTCAAATATCTGGTACAAAAGGCATTTATCTAAGAGTTTTTAGCAATGAAAAGTTTACTTTCCGTCATGTTACTGACCTCAAAACTTGGAATGTATGCTCTTTGAATAACGTAGAATAAAGATATCGAGTATAATTATGAGTCGGTTCGTTTCAGGAAGTCAAATTTTAGTCATGAAAATATGGTACTTTCGTATCTCTGTGCAGGCACTTTAGGATGGGTTGTAATAGGATGTATTCATGTCTAAATGCGGTCCTACTCTAACACCTATTGAGCAAAAGAGGGAGCCACCTGAATCGGCAGATCCATGTATTTAGCATGGTCAAAAGTACTTTCCCAACAAAATGAACAACACAAATACACAATAATCTTAAGAAAATGTATTAACATATATTTGAAACATAAAGGATGTCTAAAATAATTAGAAATGGGCTCGCTTTTGGTTGAAAAGGTGTTATTTATGGATGTTTATGTAGTATATAATACAAATCTGGCCTGATCATGGTGGAAGCATCAGTCTGTTGCCCCAGCAATACAGGAAGTGAGCAGGATCGCAGTTAAATATGAATGTCTCCTATGGAAGCTACTGCAACATGCTTGTTGAGTACGGGCCAAAGTAGGTCACCGGCTGCTCTGCTGTATGCCTCAGCGCTGTGTATTCCCCTTAGCATCACAGGCTAGCAAGGTGTGATAATCTGATCTTTATCGGTGGTGGCAATTAAGAATAAGATGCCATGTAAGAAATTCTCCAGTTCTGCCTCCACCCCTTTCTGCTTCCATGCCAGTACCAAATCTACCACAGAGGTGTGTCATATGTAGAAGCTTTATGTTGCATAGTTAGTATGGATAACCTTGACATACTTTCTCAAGATCATGGAGGGAATACATTTCAGGAAATGATTTTTTTTTTTTTTTTTTTTTTTTTTTTTTTTTTTTTTTTTTTTTTTTTTTTTTTTTTTTCTGTTATGGCCTTTGCATCAGAACTTGTTCACATGCATCAGTTAACATAACAGAAACATACAGACAAAAGTCTATAGCATGTTGAGTCATGGTGGCATTGCTGGTCTAATGAAGTGGAGCTAGCATTACCGGTGTAAAAAAACCCATTAAATTCATTATTTTGATTATAAATTGAGACATCTTCCGACTTTACACCAAATATGCATTGGGTCAAAAGTCTAATTGTCAAGGCCATAAAGGATTTTGTAAAGGCTGATGAATTCTACATGTTGAGAAATAAGAAGACTAGCAATACTGAATATACCATGAATGTGTATTATATATGGAAATTTGCTGTTGCAGAATGTGGGTGACCTTGACCTACTTACTCAAGTTCATGGAGAGAATTCATTTCAGGAATTGGTTTCTAGCTGTGCAGACCACAGTTTGCAGAACTCATGTCTGTCCATCAGTCGTTCCATCTGTCCGTCCTTCCGTAAACTTGAGAGCATGGCACAGCCACAGCTTTCAAGATATACCTTTTAGGACTTATCAAGTGTATGAAAATCAAGGTTAACTTCAATATTCATACAGCACCACCTACAGCATTGTGTATATGTAATACATGGGTCAAAATGTGAAAATCTTGTGACCACTGTTGCATCCTTCGTTTTAGATAGATCTTCATGAAAATTAGTTGGAGCATGGAGGAGGTACAAATCTCAGTTGCATGCAATACTAGTGGCACCACCTTTACTTTGATGGAAATTATGAACAGTGAATTATGTGTTGAAAGATATAAAATTCCATATCTTGAGAAATAATTGAATCAGAGATGCTAAATTTATAGGATATAGAGATCAAGTCCAGTGCTAATAAGTTCAATAATATCAGTGACTGTGACATATTTTTGTTAAGTCAGTAAGGTCACCAGTCCTGTACAGTTGAAAGAGGTGATTTTGTTATGGCAGGGCCTAGCTTGGACATGAGTGGCAAAGAGTATATGAGATGTCCATATTTATTTCCCGCTACAAAGCAGGGATACCCCTTTGTCTCAAAACTAGTCTCTTTGAAGGAAATTCAAGTTTACAAGTACCAAAGTCATAATCATTTAGTTCTTGCTAAATTCCATCAGCCTGTACTAAGTATTCTTTATTTCCAAAATATTAGTAACATTTGGCTTGCGCACACAGGCAGCAGCCCGTATCTCACCAGGCGAGACTGTGGTTAATGAATACAACCAGGTATGCAGTTGTGGCGAGAAATTAATATGCATGCCTCGTATTGAGCCTGAAGATCAAAAATTCACGTTGCACATAAAACCTGGCTAATCATGACCCAATTATAATGAAGTTTGGCACTTGTACAAGTTCATTGTTTTTCTTCAATAACTCAAGAAGCTATAACCCAATTTGAACCAAGAAACTATGTATGGAAACCTGGATATGGGGTGCACCTTTTGAACAGTAACAATTTTTTTATACAAGTTCAAGGTTAAAGTCATATGGGCACTTGGAATCTAGGGGGTCACAATGTGAAAATGTTGTGAATGCTCTGCATCCCAGTTTTTTAGTTGGGCTCATATTACCTTTAGGAGTTATAATGTGTGTGAAAATCTACTTTGTCTGTGATATTGGTGGTGCTACCCATGGTGTTATATATGTTATGTGTTATCATATGAAATATATAGGTCAAAATGTGAAAATCGTGTGACCAGTCTGGCATCCTTATTTTCTCAATGGATCTTCATAAAATTTAGTGGGAGATGGACAAGCTAAAAAACTCGTTTGTATATGATACTCCTGGTGCCATCAATACAAAGACAGAAATTATGTGTTAAGATGTTTTGAAAGATGAAAAATTTTGTGGCTCAAAAAAATAAGTGAATTAGACATGCCGACTTTCTGGGATCTGTAGATCATGTCTAATGATAATAAGTAATATCAGTGACTTTGACATATTTTTCTTAGGCTAAAGGCTGATAAAGTAGCAGGAGGTGATTTTATTATGACTGGATGTTGTTTGGACATCAATGGCAATTTTTTTTAGAGAATTGAGCCTCCAGATCAAAATTGCAGTTGAGTACATTGTGCAGAAAACTCTACTTGGTGACCTACCTTTGGGTCACCTTGACCCCCTTATTATGGAATTTGGCACTTTTTCCCAAGTTTTTTGGTTTTCTTATATAATAATGTTATAACCCAATTTGAACAAACAGGCCATTTATGGATAGCTAGATGCAGGATGCACATTTTGAATTGAATAATGTTTTAATCAATTTAGTTGAAGCTGAAGGCCACCGGGGTACCTGGAATTTAGGGGACAAAATGTAAAAATCTTGTTATTGCTCTGCCATCTGTAATGTTTAGTAGATCATTTTGAAATTTGGTGGGATTTTGAAGGAGGTTAATATCTTGATTGAAGGAGATCGTAGTGGTACAACCTGCAGTTTTACAGAAAATATGAGCTAAAATGTGTTGAACTATGATAAAATTCAATAGATGATTGTGACAGATTTTATAGGTCACCAGGCTTGAAAATTTAGAGAAATGATTTGGTGATGGTAGGGCATAGCTTGGACATATATGGAGCAGAGAATATATCCTGCAGATTAATATTTCACTTGAACTTTGTGTTCTCAATCAAACAATCAATGCATCAGTTTACCCAGCCTGTTCTTGCTTTGTTTCAAATCTTGATGTTATTGCAATACACAATAAATCAGCAGCGCACTATGCCCATGGGCCTGTTGTTTTGTTATGGTCTTTATGTCTGAACTTGTGCGCATGTATCAATATACCATTACAGGAATATTATACAGATAAAGTCTTCTGTTGGCACTATCAAGAACTAGCATCATAGGTGTTAACAGTACATTAAATCCATTATTTTGATTATGAAATGAGATGTGGCTTGTAAATTCACACCAAATATGCATGAGACAAATTGTCAAAAATTTTGCAATAAAGGACATTAACTTTGATATATTGAGAAATAAGAAGGCTGCAATACCAAATGTAGCATGAATGTGTATCATATGTAGAAGTTTGATATTTCATAGTGTGGGTGACCTTGACCTACTTTCTCAAGGTCACAGAGGGAATACATTTCGGGAAATGAGTTTTTTTATTGTGGTCATTACATCTAAACTTGTGCACATGTATGTGGTCCCCTCTTATACCCCCTCTTATAAGGCCCCCCCCCTGGAGAAAGCCCACCCCTCTACAAAGGCCACTTCTCCATGCAGAAAGTATGGCATTTTCATTGTATTTTACCCCTCAAGAGAGGCCACCCCTCTTATAAGGCCATTTTTCCAGTGCCTTTGGGGTGGCCTTATAAGAGGGGGACCGCTGTATATCATTGCAGGAACATTATAATTAGGGAAGTTTAGATGATGTGTGGAGTTATGGTGGTGCCAATGGTGGTATTAAGTAGAACTAGCATCATAAGTGTTAAAAAGTATAGTAAGTTCATTATTCTGATTATAAATTCAGATGGAATTGCAAAACATGCACCAAGTATTTGTTAGGTAAGATTTTGTAACACATGTATGTTGTGTACATTGGCCTATTTTTCAAGGTTATTAAGCACTTGAGAATAGGACATTAAATTCAGTAGGTAAAGAATAAGGGGAATAATACCAAATGTGTGTTCATGTAGGGTGTGGAGCTCATCTGATCGCTCCTGTCCATCCGGCCAACCGCAACTTTGAAAGTTTTGGTGGTAGCCCCATATAAGTTTCATGACATATCATATGTATGAAAATCTAGGTTGAATTTGATAATGATGTCATGACCTACATTATAACCTAAGATATAGATTAAAGTATGAAAAATTTGTGGACACTCTAGTGTGTTTAATTTGAGATGGATCTGAATAAAGCTTGGTGGGAATGTTACTGAGCCAAAAATCTTGAACATGTGTGATACTAGTGGTGTCATCTGTGGAATTGCAGGAAATATGAGCCAAAATGTAATGAAAGACATTAAATTCAATATCTCGAAAAATGATTGGGTGAGCATTATGTAACTGATGGCCAATATGCTTTATGAAAAGGGCCACAATTTTATAAGAGTGACCCTGACCCATTTTGTCAAGGTCACAGAGGATTTATGGTTGAAAATATGATTGAAATGGGCCTTGTGTTACAAACATGTCATGTACAGGCTTGTGACTTCACAGGTACATTAGAGTGATTAAAGTCTAAATAATGGAAAAGACATGTGGTACCATCTATGATTGAAATGTGAAACTATGCCCATGAGGTGGACAGTACATTAAATTCAATATCTTGACAACAAATATAAAAAGCCTTACCAAATTTATACCAGAGAAGTGCTTCATAAAGGCACAAATTCTTGTAAAATAACAATGACCTTGACCTATTTTCTCAAGGTCAGTACATAATGTAAAGCAACAGACATTTTGCAATCAGGAAATAATTTCACTTTCATCTAATTAGTGACAGCAGAGTACTTAATAGGCCCATCGGCCTTTCATTTATGATAACAAATTTTTGTTTTCGTTTCATGTTAGTTTATGAATTGCATTTTTTTATTCATCCCATGGTTGCTAGACCTGTCACTGTCACAGAAAAATGCTTTGCCAGTCTTTTTAAAATTCTGTTCTAATGCATGGATAGTCCCGTCTGCAGGCCAGAAAGGTGGTTCATTAATTTATGTTAAAAACAGTGCCATGTGAACATTCTTTGTTAAAAAACAAAAATCAATCTACCCTATAAATTGAACTATTTTGGTTTGTTCACCAGACTTTATTCGGATAAGAGTAAAGTTCATATTTCATCCAAGGATCTACACGGGTATTTTGTATACTTGGGTTGATTAAAAAGACTGGCCAGGCTGTCCCATCGCACTCAAATGATCTTTCCTCTTTCCCTGTAAGTGGCAAAAGAATCTCATGACAAGACAGGACTTGAAGAAGGTGGACATCTGGGGACACCACAAAAGTAGAAATATTTTCTGTATGCTTGCAGTGCATTGTGCAGTCGTATCTTCAATGGCTTCAAGACAGTGATTATGACCCTATATGTAAACTGTGTAACCAGTCCTTGGCCTCTGATGATGTGGGAGACTGCGTCAGACTGCTATGTTATGGTGAGTAGCTTAGTAGGGTTTAATCTTGAAACCTTCTTTTTAAAAAAGGCTGTTAAAGTTACTACTGACAAACTGCTCTTTGAGTACATGTAACAGTAAAACAGTGAGCATGATGCCTGTGAGATTGTTCGTCAGGAGCATGAGATGTGGCTGTGTGAAGGAGGGATCATGAGGAGAGAAATGGGCATGTCCAGTCACCGGTCCATGTCACAGCTGTGTAGACTGATCAGGAGGAACAGTCTCAGAGGCATGCTTGCAAATTTTTTCTTTTTATGACAGTAAACACAGAATTTTTTGTGTCGACTGTGATTTGATGTTCATTTGAATCATTGCTCAACGTGACAATCACCGTCACAGAAAGCCCAGACCTCTGTGTTAAGTAATAACAATAAAGTGTTTTATTTACATGTAGCAACAGAAATATCATTTTCTGGCATGTAAAAAGGTTGCGCGCCATCTCCCCAACAATTCCTGAGGAGTCATGAAAAAAGACGAAACCAGTCAAACCACACCACTAAATATTCTGACCTTTGCCTGGTCCAGTTCATGCTTGCAAACTTAGTTTTACCAAGAAAGAGTTTTTCATTGCAACCTCCTATCTTAAAAGATATAAACAAAAACAAAAAAATTGATGTGGCCTTACAACTGAGAAAAGTAAATCATTATAAGCCACAGAACTGTACTGTTGTAACATGATTCACCTTTGGATGTTTAAACTAATTCCATTCTTGGATATGGATAATGGATTTTCACATATGTACAGCTGAATTTTTAGGAGACTTATCTGTTTGAATTCTATATGAAATACCAGTCAGCAGTACCAATGTGTGGCATATTTGGATTGGAGGCAGAGGTTTTTATGTGGCATATTTGGATAAGAGGCGGTAGCTTATATGTGGCATATTTGGATGGGAGGCGGTGGTTTATGTGTGGCATATATGGATGGTAGGCAGAGATTTATACATGGCATATTTGAATGGGAGGCAGCGGTTTTCATGTGGCATATTTGGATGGGAAGTAGAGGTTTTTATGTGGCATATTTGAATGGGAGGCAGAGGTTTATATGTGGCATATTTGGATGGGAGGCAGAGGTTTATATGTGGCATATTTGGATGTGAGACAGAGGTTTATATGTGGCATATTTAGATGGGAGACAGAGGTTTATATGTGGCATATTTGGATGTGAGACAGAGGTTTATATGTGGCATATTTGGATGGGAGACAGAGGTTTATATGTGGCATATATGGATGTGAGGCAGATGTTTATATGTGGCATATTAGGATGGGAGGCGGTGATTTACATATGTATATGTGGCATATTTGGATGGGAGGCGGTGGTTGACATATATATGTGGCATATTTGGATGGAAGGTGGTGGTTTTGGTTTTGCTGTTAAGTCCTGCTCCTGCTGCCACAAGCACACCTGAATTACAACATGTCAGGCAAAACCAGGGACAATACATCAATGGGAATTTAGACTAGACCTATGAAGATAACATGCCTCAGGTCAAAAGCTTTCCTTGGTATGGGTTGGGTGCTTAGTGCCCATCCCGTACCAAAACTTGTTGACTCCGTTTTAAAAGGGGGCAAAAGTTAATAACTTTGTATAGAATCAGGACAGCTTTTCTTTTTTTGGATTAAGACTAAGTCATTTGATGCCCTTTAGGCACAACATGTATGCATGTAAGCACTCAGTAGGGCACAACATGTATGCATGTAAGTGCTCAGTAGGGCACAACATGTATGCATGTAAGTGCTCAGTAGGGCACAACATGTATGTATGTAAGTGCTCAGTAGGGCACAACATGTATGCATGTAAGTGCTCAGTAGGGCACAACATGTATGTATGTAAGTGCTCAGTAGGGCACAACATGTATGCATGTAAGTGCGCACTTAGGCAGAACATATACATGTAAGTGCTCAGTTAGGCACAACATATCTACATGTAAGTGCTCAATGAGGCACAACATGTATGCATGCAAGCACTCAGTAGGGCACAACATGTATGCATGCAAGTGCTCAGTAGGGCACAACATGTATGCATGCAAGTGCTAAGTAGGGCACAACATGTATGCATGCAAGTGCTCAGTAAGGCACAACATGTATGCATGCAAGTGCTCAGTTAGGCACAACATATATACAGTCAAGTGCTCAGCCCATGCAAAGGAAAGCTGTTGATTTGGGGCATACTGCTTTGATAAGGCTCATCTGCAATTATCATTCAAATTAACACCTGAACAGGTGCAATTTGACATCCAGCTAGTTTGAGCTGTTAAATGTTGAAAGGGTTAAAAGAAGGATATTGTTCAGGGACAGTGTATTGGTTTTTTTTTGTTTTTTGTTTTTTAATTTCATATACAATAGTCCCTGGCTTAAGAGGCCATCCCAGGGGCAGCCCAAATGTATGTGTGTGTGTGTGTGTGTGTGTGTGTGTGTGTGTGTGTGTGTGTGTGTGTGTGTATATATATATATATATATATATATATATATATATATATATATATATATATATATATATATATATATATATATATATATATACATATGTATGAGTCATCAGTTTGCTGTTTAAATTTAAATGATTTTTGTGAGTTGCACCCCAGGTGTACAGTCCACATTATCTGACAAATGAAAATGGTGCATTACAACTGTGTGTGACATGTTTTTTTGTGTTGTTGCAGATGTATTTCACTGGTTCTGCCTGGACAAGTATGCCAGACAGCTTCCAGCAAACACAGCCCCTGCTGGGTACACCTGTCCCACCTGTAACACTGGCATCTTTCCTGCCAGCAACATGGTGTCTCCAGTGGCAGACTCACTCAAGGCTGCCTTGGAAAAAGTCAACTGGGCAAGGGCAGGTCTAGGATTATCATTGGTGAGTACACAGCAAGTTGGCTGTAGATGGCACCTGGGAAACAAGCAAAACCTGCTTCAGTCAGTAGTTGAAAATGTTGTGACACAAGAAGCAGGTGCTGCCACCAGTGTATCTGACATGTCTGATTGATTGTCCAGTTTACTGACTGCTGGTTTGATCCAGCAGTTTGAGACTTGCCAGTGCGACCCCAGTAAAGCTGAGGTGTGAAGTACTCAGTGAACCATGGATCGTTGAAGTGCCCTTCAACAATCCATGAGTGAATGGAGACATGGGATTTTCTGTACCATAAACCCCCTTATTACATTCCAAGGTTCTTGCTCTGATTGCCTGATGCTGTAATGAGTTATACGTATCTGGTCCATCAAAATGAGATTTTTGAGCCCTCACCATTATTTCCATATTTTAAATCCTTGAATAACACCCTTTTGAAAATTAAATACTTTTAAAATGTTTGGATAACTTTCAATCTATGCACCTCAGAGGTGCTAGTTATTAAAAGACTCACACGTGTTTTACTTTAGTACCTGAACATAAATATGAATAACACAGACAACATTTAAAATAATTCTATTCATGAATGTTTGTGCTCATGGGCAGTGCAATCCCAGCACTGTGAATTTAATATATTAGTTTGCAATGCAAAGACATAGGCTTAATATTGTTAAAAGCATGTAAACTGAGAACTGAGACAAGAGGATATTAAAATTATATGAGTGTCCAAACCAACTTCATGCTCAACCAATCCATGTGTATTGTGAATGGGTGACAATAGCAGGGACCTCAGCCTAAACTTTGCTTCTATTGTGACAATAGCAGGCACCTCAACCTTTCCTGTGGTTGTAATGTCACAGTAGCAGGCACCTCTCCCATATATTGAGCTTCTGCTTTGACAACAGCAGGCACCTCAACCCATACTGTGCCTGTATTATAGCAATAGCAGGCACCTCAACCCACACTGTGCCGGTATTATAGCAATAGCAGGCACGTCAGCCTATGCTATGCTTCTGTTGTGCTAGTAGCAGGCTCTTTATCCTGCATCTTGCTTCTGTTTTATCAGATTCAGGAGCCTGTGTCTTCATCTACAACTAACAGCTTTCCAGAAATTCCATCTGCTCATCCCAGTTCTTCAGAGACTACACCCTTCTCTACACCCCAACAGATGCCAGTACATCCTTCCCCAGAAGGGGTACATACCCCTGCCCAGTACAACACCCCTCCCAGTATGCCAGCACACAGCATAGTTTCTATAGACAACGCTGCACCATATTCCAGAACTACAGATCAAAAATTACCAGACATATTCTCAAGTAAGTGTTTACACTGGGTATATGGCAATGCAGTCAATTGAATTAGAATTTCCCATTTAGGATAGTTCCATAAAGAGACCACTCCCATATTACAATCAAATTCATACAGTCCTGTTTTTGTTCATATATGAGATTGTGTATCCCGCTTCATTTTTCCAGTTCCATGAGTGGTGTTGATTGTTGGATACTACTGTGCTGGCAAAGAAAAAAAAAACAACAAAAAAGCAATAAAAAAAAAAACACAGAGGGAGAGGCTGTGTATGGAAAAAAATCAAAATTGCGATGTGTACACTTATAATCTCAGGGGCCATTCAAGAATTTTTGGCCTACATTAAAAAAAAGTATGTTTCCGCTGTATTCATGTTTTTACTTTGCTGTTTGCCCTTGGACCCATTTATGTACATGTAGTAAACTTATGTTATATTTTAAATATGGAAACAAAAGGTTTGATTGCCAAGTCTTCAATGGATGTCATTTGAACATGAGGAACAAGCACTAGAACTGCAAAATTCTGGCAGCAACACATTTTCTTTGATGTGCAATTGGACCCTTAATTTCAAGATAATCTTTTCTCCCCTGGAAGCCAAATCACTTTGATACCAGCATATTAGCAGAGAGGAAGTCTGTCTAATTGATGTGAAAGGAGTTAATTAGTGAGATAGTCTCAGTATCAGCAAATTTGTACATGGGTATTCACAAGGAGCAGCCATTGATTTTGGGCCAAAGTGATGGCTACTATGGACAGAGAAACCCAAATGATGAGTTCAGCATGATCTGTTTTCAATACCAGTTCACCTGATGTGAAGTGTACACTGCAAGAAATTAAAGAATAATTAATTGATGATACATGTATCATTTTGCAGAATGAACCAAATCCATACATGTACTTGACTTAAAACATAGAATTTGCCCCTTTGACCCCTTCACGACACATAGTGGGGATAGGGTATTGTCATAATGTTGTCATCTGTCCGTCAGCAACCTGCTTCATTTACATGTAAGAATCATCAAAATTCAACATATGATGAGATTCATGAAAACTATCTTCTTTCACAAAACTTGATATATTTCTCTGGTTAGAAAACTTATCTCCAGATAATCTAGGGTGGACAGCACATGGCTGTGCAGTTCTTGTATCATTCGCTTCTTGAGTTGAAAATTATGACAATGATAACAAAACAGTTCCAAATGCGTGTGTATGCTCAAGATCTGTTACTTTCATTTCAACCACTTATTACTTTCAGGTCCTAGAAAATTATTTGATGCCTCAGAGAGCCTTTTGAACATGTCACATGACCATGATGAAGACAAGTACAAGAGAAGACCAGCATTCCAGTGGTTTGCAAAATGGTTCAGGTATGGGAGAGGACAATTTTGTGCATCAGAACAATGCTCACTGCTGCCACCTTGTGAATGTGCTTCGAAAATGTGGTGACAAACATATACTTGCTTTTGATTAGAACATGTAGAATAGAGCTGATTTTATACATTATTCCTGCTACATGAATTACAACCAAATTAAACAGCTATCATGGCTTCCTATTACTACTACACAATTGCAACCAAGTTAAAGTACTTATATGACTTCCTATTCCTACCACATGTATTACAATCAACTTATTGTCTTTCTTTAAAGCTGCTGACTGCTACTGTACACTTAATACTGTCAATTAAAAAAAACTGTCTCAATTGTTTGTAGAAATCGTATGCCAATGTAAAGTAAAGACCTGTACCTGAGATACACAGTTTGTTTCAATCACATGTAATTAATTATTTTTACAGCTCAAGGACCAGCAAACAGAGGAGAGATCCCAATGCGACATTCAAGAGGTTTGTGATGGTACTGGTGATAGGACTTCTAGGTTTCTTGACAGTTCTTGTCATATTTCTGAAGTTAGGCCGGGCATCTGCTGACACAGACCCGTTCCTTGATCCAATGGCGAACCCTAATATTAGAGTTAACTAAAACTTTCATCGGCAGAAAGGTGGATAAATCATAAACTTGTAATCAGCAGTGGGTGAAGCTGAGAAGTGGCTCCTGATGTGGCCACCAGGTGGCACTGCTCTGGCAGGACCAGTTGTTGCCCCCTGGAGAAGCTGGAACTTCTGTGAAAACTGTTGGCATGTTAAGAATTTCACAGATGTATTTGGAAGATCACTGAGGCTGTGCAAGATCCAGAGAATGCAGGACTGCCAGGGCTTTCATTGATGGCCAACAAATGTTTTGGCCTCGGGGAAACACTATTAGGGTGTTTTGGTCAACTGTAATATTTGTAATTACAATGCCGGAACCTGTCACACGGTCAAAGAGAAAGTGCCAGTGTAGTAACTTATCAGGCCGATGTCCAAGCTTTTGTATTTTGTAGAATCCCATGATGTATATGTATGTACATGGAATAAGAAGGTATAAAAAAGAAATGTGACTGCACTGGTCATTTTCAGTCATGGATATCAAGCATTCTCCTGGCTGGTGTTCACAAAAAAAAAAAAAAAGAACAACAGGAAGAAGCAAGACGAAGAACTAATATTGAAGTTAAGAAAATGTTTGACTTCAGTATGAAAACAACAATGGTTAATGTGGCTTTTTTTTAAGGAGTTCAAAATACTATAATGGTACCAGTATCTAACATGGCAATGTGTTTGAGTATTGGGGGAAGGGAACAATGAAACTTCATCATGCTTGTCCACATACACATCAAAATATGGACACAAAAAGATAAGCATGACTGATGTACAAAACTACAGAATTAAACAAATGTGTATACGTATTGTATTGTAGCTTCAATCCAGTTATTTATTTACTGGTGGGGTGGGAGGTACAAAGATCACATGACACTGTGTATAACTGGCTGAGTGCATTCATGATGTGTGTAAGGAGCCTGCCAGTGACACTGTTCATCATCAGGAGGGCTGTACTTACAAAAGATTTAAGCGCAGTTGATGGAATATCCCTGCATTGTCCAGTCATCCCTCTGTTTTCAGCTTTGCCCTCAAAAGGAAGATAACTGTGTTGGTATTTGAACTATCCTTTGTATTCAAAAAAAAAAAAACAATAACACATATTTCTCTCACAGCCCAGCTATATGTGGAACAAAGCTGAGATTATTTCTGTTTGAAGAGTTTCACACTTGAGAAGGGTACACACGTTTGGTAAGATAACTTCAATAAATTATGTGAGGACAGTTCCCAGTAACCTGGTTGCCTTCTTTGAGAGACCCAAAATGACAAAAAAAAAAAAAAAAGAAAAGAAAAAAAAAAGAAAAAAAATTATAAGTATGTTTGATAAGTCCCAGGATAGAGATCCCTCTGGTAGCCATGACCCCCCCATCATTAAAACACTATGTTGTCCTGCTTCAGCAGCTGAAATGGGTTTAAATATACATTTGATGAGAATGAAAGTGACCTAGCAAATACATAATTTATCTTCATATCAGTCTTATTTATTATTTACACTTTCATTATGATCTTCAGATTATGTACTTTCATCAATACATACATGCCAGTATTGGATGAAGGTTTTAAGAGTACAACAGGAGATGCCTTTGAAATGCAAAACAACATAAAGCAGTTTGGGAAGTCTCTAGTCATTGAAGAAAGGAACTTTCACAATGGTCTCCTGGTGCAGCATGCAGGGGGCAGGTTTTACAATGTCAAGTTGCTTCATGCATTATTGGGTACAGGACAGTGTTGCCCAATGTGAAGCCTTGCTGCCAAACCTCATGAATAAGTAAAACCCTTGCAAAAACTGGTTGGACAAGTGGAGACCCCTAGACGTTGCACTGTGCGGATGACCTTTGTTTAAAGTCCTTTCTTCAAAGACTCACCTGGGTGCTTTGTGGCTGTGTTTTTTTTTCTGTTTTTTTTTTTTTTTTAACAGAGAAGTGGTCACAATGTCCACTTTATGACATCATAAAACTCAATTGGAGCTATGTGGCTTCTCTGACTGCAAAATAGAATGTAGCAACACCTGTTTACGTTACTATTGATACAGCATTAGCAGCCGTTAAATTTTCAGTGCCTGACAAGCCCCACACAGGGGCAGAACCGGTCGCACTTGGAGTGCTAGTACCATTGTGTCGTTTTTACCATTGCTTTGTAGCTGTGCTCTGTCTGGCTCAACATTATGATATCCCTCATATCAATTCTTACAGTGAATTGTTTTATTGCATGCAAATTATATCTGCCTTACAGAAAACTAACTAAGAAAGGAACTTGAGAAATTTTTATTGGCCTCTTAAATGCCTCAAATGAAGTCAAATATTTTATCTTTTGTGGACGACGATCATATGTATGCAGAAGTGTGGGGATGAAAATAGTCACACTGTTCAACACAACAAAGCATAGAGAAACACCACACAAATGGTACTTAGGGTCCTACAAAATTCTTCCAGACAAGTTTTAAGTTCTTAAATTAGTAACTGATGACAAGTTTATATTTCCATTTGGTAGAGGTTTCTCCAGTGCAGTAGGATTCTGCATGGCCCATGGCTTCACATTCAGGTTCTTTTTGCTATGCCTCTGACCACTTTACACTTAATACAGGGTTCGCACAGGCCTTGAAAAAGTATGGAATTTCACACTCAAGTCTTGAAAAGTTTAGAAAATCATATTTTTGCATCATTTATGGCTGAAATGTTGTAAGTTCTGTGAGATAATACCGATTTTTTTTTTTTTTAACATATTGGCCTGATGTAGCCTGGAGTTAGTTTGGAATTTTGGAAAAATCAGTGTGGAAAAGTGTTGAAAAAGTATGGAATTCTATGGCCAGACAGCTGTATGAACCATATTATATGAATGTTGGAACATTAAATACAGTTCCTAAAATCTTCTTGGTGTGGAAAAATTGTTTTCATAATGGTGACAAATATAGCTCTTGTTCATCTATACACATGTATTTGCAACATTGTAAATATCAGTGTCTTTTGACAACGTAACTAGTAACTACAATTCTCATGTGGTGGGAAACTGGGCAACTTTCTTGAGGCTTGGGCAACTTGTAAAAATGCTGTGGTTGCCCATGAGAAACTAAAAAAATAGTAAATTTCTACCCCTGCACAGCACTGGGTTAAGTCTGCTTGAAACTTGAACAAGAGAGCTTACCCTGATAAAAAGCCTTGTGGCCTTTGTTCTGTAATGAAGTACCTCAAAAAGATGGAGCCAGATCACATTGTGAATGAGCTGCATAGCAAGGCAGCCATGTAACTACACTATCCACATCACAAAGAATGTCCTTTCGAGCTTGTTTAGATAGTTCAAGAAAAATACTCTAGGACATGGTGACACATAAGTACTAGATCAGTAGGGTTGCATTGGTTGTCGAAAGAAAATGATAATGAATTTGGAAAACTTAAAGTTCCTTATATCTCTCACAAATATTTGCGGTGAGTGGGCATTGGAGTAAAGCATGTAACTGTGTTTGTATTACTGGACCACATAGACACAGACAATTTTCTCTTGGTATTCTTGCCCACCTGCCGGTATCCACTTTAAATCTATCGTGAGCTCATTCTGATGCAGGAAAAAGACTTCCACACCCATACAAAAGATTTCCTACATTAAGATAATCATTGTTTTCACTTGATTCTGATTGTTCTATATCTCCTACTATTTCCTTTAGTGCTTTTTTCAGATCGTTTTTGTTCATGCGATTGATTTCTGACAGTGATGGTTTCTGAATGTGTACCCTTGACGTGTTATGGTCAGGTAACCTGTACCAGGTTTGTATTGGACCGAGAAGCTTGTACAAAGAGGTTTAAACACCAAGTCCAAACTGTCAGGTATAGGTCAATTCATGCCAACACAGGAACAATGGGCTGTATGCTGTACTTGCTTATACTTGGAATTTCTGCAGATACCAAGACCTTGGGATCTTGCATCGGGGAAAAAAAGCTGTTTTACATCTTAAAGTCTTTCACAAACTGGCTCTTCAGAATCTCTGAATGTTCATCAGTAAAATGACACTTGGAAAATGTTGTTGTTAGAGCATATACTGCTTAATGATACAAAGCATTCCAGGAGCAACTTCCTGCGACCATGTCAGGTTGCGATCTGATCATTAATGGCACAATCTTCATGCAGATTGGCAGTTCTGAGCAGAGCTGCTGCATCTTGCAGTAGTGCATCACAGCATATGCCCAGAACTGGCAATTTCTTCATAATGACTACATGTTCCCATTTCAGGCTGTATAAAGATAGTGATGGCTAAACCCTGCACAGGAGCACAATCTGGGCCTGGGGTCACAGGAGTACAATGTAGGCCTGCTGTCACAGGAGCACAATGTAGGCCTGCTGTCACAGCAGCATAATGTAGGCCTGCTGTCCTGCCTGCCCAGCTGAAGGAAGGGAAGTTCCCAAGCCTCAATTGCACTCTGCTGCAGTTTGATCACTGCTACCATACACCCACCAATAAATCCCATCCTGTCATCATTAGTCAACAGCTAACTTACTGTAGGCTGACCTAAGACTGTCTGGCACAATAGAGGCCCATGCATTTAATTTCCAGTTCCAGAAAACTTGTACTGTAAGTCACTCCATAGCAAGTGGATTACATTTGTTGTGATCAATTGTCCCAAAGAAAGCTGAAGCATAAAATTATCAATCTTAATTATCTGTGTTTGAAGTTTGAAGACAAAATATGCCATTGTCTTTATCATGAGACTAGGGAAGTTGGAAATGTTGACTGTACCCAGACAGTGGCTGTGCATTCACAGTAGCATCATGAAAGGACAAGCACAACAACCTGAAAAGGAGGAATTCAACCCCAGCCCATCCTAAATCTCACCAGATATGACCTTTTCATATGATATTCATAACAAAGGAGCATTTCTCATCTGCCATTCATGACCATAGTCATCAACAAAGGGACAGATGATCACAGAGAAATGAGCTTTTAGTTCCATCACCAAACTGATCAGCTTGCATCAATAACAGAAAGTGCAAACACAAATTGAATTAAGCTGTTGTAAGAAGCCGTGAAATGTTGCTTTGAAAAAGGGGATGTCCAGTCAGAATTGTGGGCATATAAAACTTGACATAACATACAGTGCCACATTTACAAGTTCTGTTTGCAAATTATTTGAATGGAAATGTAGAAAAGCCATACCAAGCATAACTTGTACAAATACCAGTCAATGGTCCGTGCTCCACTGGTGATTACGGGTGCCACAATTCAACAGTACACTGTCGCTTTACGATTAAAGGGCCCATGATGCATATTGACACGTGACCTGAAATATCGAATAAAAACAATACAAGCTTTTATTTTGTAAAATACCTGCACATGTTGTTAAAGTAGTTAAATGAACTTCTCCACTAGTTTTCATATTCAAAATGTAGAATTGAGAATTCCAACCAGAACTTGCTTGGGTGTTGAAGCGAATAGTGTCGTTCTTTTTTTTTCACTGATAGCTCTTAGTTGACATGACTGGTCATAGAGCCACCTACAGAGCTTTCTGTGTAACACTGGGAAGCCAAGTGCTACCAGTAGACACACATTGTTTGGAGGCAAAATGTAGACACTAAGATATCAGTATCATGTCTTGCATTGTATCGCAGTATGTATCGAGTCACGAGTTTTTTGCATTGTGGCACCCCCAGTGGTGACTGTGCTTGAGCAATGGAGCTTACTTTGTACACAGGACAAAAGCATTAAAAAATTTTCAGCAACTTTGCTTAATGGGGACAACCAGCATGCAGGCTAATTCTTGACATTTAAATGCACTTTAAAGACAACACAGTGGAAGACTTAATCCTAGTCATTGTGTGCCTATATTACAGACTGGTATGATTGTACACACTTTCTTGTGGTGGTGCTCCCAAGAGGCCATGCTTTTCTAACTTCCTGTTAAGTTATTTCATAGTTACCAGCATCATGATAGAACAGTGGGTCTTGTTGAGGGTGCATGCTTTGAGGCTTAAGTGATTCCTCTCTATTAAAATAAATAATCTTTATATGAATATGTATATAATAATGTACATATGTGACACTGTGCTTTGTTCAATATCACTCTCTATGGAAATGGTTTACTGTACAGAACCATGGTACTTTATGTGCTGAAGAAAAAAATGGAGATGGCAGGACTGAACATGTGCTTGAGTAGATCTCCTCTTCAGAATTCTATTTAAAACAGAAAAGTGAAGTTAGTGAGAAACAGTATTTACATCAGCGCTGGAGGGGGCTGTGGCAAGCGTCTGGTTCACCTGCATCAGCAGGAATGAGAACACCCGCATTCTTGTCTGGGTGTTTTATATATAAAAAAAAATGTGTATTGTATATATTTGTGTTATGTATATACAAGGGTATATTTAACAATGCATTTTATGTTTCTGTAAATAGTACCTTTGTAATTTTGTTTGGTCATAAAATGTACTTGGAATACATCGGGAAATAATATGCTTTGTAGTGTGGTGGCAGGAGTAAATGATAACCGAGAACAGTCGCTTACCCTGATCAAGTGTGGAAAACTGTTATTGCCTTTGGGTTTGTGGCAGACAGTTGCACCAGTTACAAAGACCACATGTTGTGAGAGATGGTGGGGCTCTGTGAGACCTTGACCACCCTGCAAGGTACCCGGCTCTGCTTCAAACTTCCACATAAAACCTTCACATGTTCATTAGACCATTGTCATCAGACGACATAATTAAGCTGGCAGATAGGGTTGCCTTCACAGGCAGCCATGGTCAAGTAAACTCAGAGCTATTGTCACTGCCTAAAATTGGCAATATTAACTCTTCCAGTGCCAATCAAGTCGTAAGTCGATCTAATTAAGTCAAAACTAGTCTGAATTGTCATTAGGATTGTATTCCTTGTAAAAAGACCTCTCATTCAAGTACCAGTATACCTATAGTGCCAGAGAGAATACCCCAGGTCAACAGCTTTTCATTGTGCCCAATGCGTGCCGAGAAAAGCTGTTGACTCGGTCCAAAATTTGGCACTGAAAGGGTTAATAAAAGGATAAAAGACAATGTTTCACAACAATATTGTTGATACCATTGTGTAAATCTTTTCAAGTGACACTACACGTATTTGATACATAGACAGACCACAGTGAGTGTGGGTATTGGGCCCACAGAATGGAGGAGTGCCTTTGGTGTGTGGCACACCTCAAAGCTGGAGGTGGAGTGGTGTCCACACACCAGAGAACTGTGGGCCCTGATACCCAAATGAGCTACAGTTTGTATTTATCTCCTGTTTTAGAGTAAAATAAATACGCTATAATTGATTTAAATCTGGTGTTTTTTCATGTTTACAGAGTAAGTGCCCTGCAGTATGTTACAGGAAGTAGTGATGGGGCAGTATGGGTGTATCACTGTGTGCTATAGTGAGCAATGGGACACGTGGAAATGGTAGCTCTTCCAAATAAGGAGATCCATTGTTGCTAACAACACTGGGCTAATTTGCATATAGGTGTGTGATCCATGAAAGCAGATCACATAGGTGTTTGTAGGGGCTGTGGGTGCAAACATGAGATAAATGTATATATCTTTATTCCAGGATCAGGCTCGTTAAAACTGGGATTGTTGGTTACAGAGAGAGTATGAAAATGAACACAAAGGAAATGTTAAAGCACAGTCAGTGTCTGGCATCTGAATCCATCCATAGGTGCAAGGTAATATATTTGGCTGTGTCTGTGAATTTGTCACGGAATATATGTACATGGAAGGTGTTAAACAATTTGCATATCTAAAATCTGTCTGGGATTACCTTCTGCATTCACCCTTTATGTAGCAGAACTATACATGTATCCGAGTTAAAAAAGATGCCAGACTGTCACAGGAGGGCATGCTTTTCTCGTCAAAGCAATGGAGGTGTACCAACTGTAACATTTACATTGCACAAATTGTAAGCATTTTTTCAGTTTTCATCCAACACATATAATTGTTTATGTAACTGTAAGCCTGGTCTTACTCTTAGTTTAGCACCACTAGTGTGAGTAAAGGGTGAATTCCATGTAGGTTTTCTAAACATGGACCAAAGGGCAAAAATGAAGTTTTTGAACATAAAACTATAATTAAAAAACACCACTCACCAAAGGTCATGATTGCTGGTTTCCACACACTTGGGTTCTTTGCCACAGACCCCACTTGAAAATTTTCATGGATCCAGTGCCATACCATGGTGCTACATTGATCCCCCAGGCACTGTAGCATGGCACAGAACTCCTGATGGGGGCAATATGAGCTAACAAGCATGCACAAGAGAGGAGGGATCGAATGGCGGGGATAGTTGGATGGGACTTCTAGTAACCTATAGTGAGTACTGTTCATAATAATAGTTTTACATTGAAAAACTTCATATTAAGGACACAATACAACACCATAGGCCACTCTTGCTGATGTACCATCAGACCGGAGGAGGGGGGAACATCCAAAAAGTCCAGACCAAAAAATTCTGCACTTGAGGGCCATGGCCCAGAAAACCATCCTGCATCCCTGGTGCACCCTTCTCTAATTGTCAAGGCTTAGGAGGGCTGTATGAGGCACACCCTAAGACCAGCTGGAAGCAGCTGTTGGGGAGCATGTCAGCACCAAGAGCCGCGCCTCCGCTTCTGCCAGGTCTCTTAGGTCAAAGGATGTAAAGGTAATATTGCAGTGCCATCTAAGGGCATCCCTAATCTCCTCTACTGACATGTTGCATAATGTGTCCCAGGAGGCTGAGAACACCCTGGTTTTGTGAGGTTGGAGAGAATAAAGACGTGCCAGCTCCCTATCCCTCCCAAGATGATGTTAGGTGACAGTGTCCCAGACTCCATCTGCCTCAGAGGAAGAAACAAAGGTCCTACTCCTGCCGAATCGGAGCACTCTAACATGACAAAAGGCGTGGTCTGGCTTGGACCTGGACATTGTGGCAGAGTGACTTGACCCAAAAATCGGTCAAGGTGTTGATGTGGTCATGCGCCACCTGCGTGTAACACAAATCCCACTCAAGGCCTTAGACAGACATCCTTCCCATCAGCAGACCACCTGATGAGAAGTCTATTCAATGCATGCATCTCCCCATGCCTAACGCCTGTGGCTAGAGCTAATAGGAAGACCATCTTGAAGGTAACGATCTTCAGATTGATCGTAGCCATGTTCTTTGGCTCCAACTGGACCTAGTGAGAGCCCCAAGAACCACAGACAGATCCCACTAGGCTGAGTTCCGCTGAACAATCCGTGTAGAAGCTGTTAACCCTTAAAGCGCTGATTTAAGATTGAGTCAACAGCTTTCCTGGGGACACTGTGCGCATTGCACGCAGTGTCTTGAGGAAAGCTGTTGACTAAGACTACTTTTTGCTTTAGACTAGGCTTGCTGGTATTTGAATGAAAGATATCTGCATGAGGAATTTGAATCTTTAAACCATTGTATGTTTCACAGTAATGAGAAAGCGACTACATGTATAGTCGTGATTAGCACTTTTAAGGTTAACAAGTCTGCAGAGAAAAGTGTCTGACCCTAAACTCTGGCCTCTGGTCTGAAGAGTAGCTGATGTGGCCAACTTGTATCCCTCTTAGGTGCATATCTTCAAGTGCCCTTGCTCACACAAGCTCAGGAGAAATGTTTGCAATCTGTTGGACCGACACCTTCTAAGGCAAGAATTCATTTAAAGCACACCAAGAAGCAAACTTGTTCCACCTGGAGTCACAGATCTTCAAAGCAGACTGATGAAATTTTCCCGGGAAACTCAGCCACTCCCTAAGAGAAGCTGGCTGAAGCAGCACCCTTGGCGATAGTAGCCAGACGTGAAGCCTGAAGAACTGAGGATTGCGATGGAACCTGTTGAAGCTTGGTTGCTTGAGCAGTTGAGGGATGAGAGGCAGTAACCAAGGAGGCTCTACACTCAACTCCCACGAGTCCAAGGAGTATTCCCTCTTGGGCCATCAAGGGCCTACAAGAAGGACTTCGCACTGCTCTTCCCGAATCTTGTGAAGAACCTTTGTCAAGAGCAGGATTGGAGGAAAGGCATATGCCCACATTCCCTTCCAAGACATCAACATGGCGTCCTTTGCCATGCCAGGACACAAAGGTGTCAATCATTGTCCCGTGTGGCGAAGAGATCAATGAGTGGTCAAAAAGGGCCCAGGTCACTTCCACTACTCAGGGATTCAGAGACCACTAGGTCTAAATCACCTGTAATCAGCGTGACAGAAGGTCGGCCTTGACATCCAGGCAACCCAAGATGTGCAGACAGAGGAGCCTGATGATATTCTGACAGCACCAGAGAAGGATTGGCTTGGCCAGAGAGAACAACCTTTTCGACCGGATGCCTCCCTGTTTGTTGATATACGCCACTGCCAGGCTGTTGCTGCACATCACCAGGACATGGTTATTCTCCAGCTGTGACTGAAGCTGGACAAAGGCACCACGGATAGTTTCCAGTTCTAGCCTGGATGAAGGTAGGCATTGGTGAACATCCTCTCCTCACCGTTGCAGGAAACCAGGGTCTGTCCCGGCATCACATTCACTCGTCTAGACCACCAACTCAAATTCAGCCGATCATACAACTGAATTCTAATCCGCTGGGATAAGAGACACCTCTTTTGATCCCAGCAATCTCAGAAGCTGAGCTGAATTGGTCTACGATGAAGCCTTCCCAAAGGGATGTGAGAGTCCATGGATGTCAGCGTCCCGATGAGGCACATCCATTGACACGCCATTGGAGCTGATGCCCTATTAAACTGCTTCAAGAGAGTAGAGATTCTCTTCCATGTGTCTTCTGAAGGGAGACAGATGAAAGGGACCATCAAAAATTGAATCCCCAGCAACATGACCTCCGTCAAGGGAGTCATGTTGGACTTTTGAAGATTCACGATCAAACTCATCCTTACACATAGATTTCTGACAAACTGCATGTCCTTCAGAAGCAGGTGCTTGTCCCGAGACCTCTGCAACCAAATTTGCAACTGAATACCTTGTCGGTGCACAAGTGGAAGTATGTGTCTTTCAGGTTGATTGAGGTTGCAATTGCCTTGTCAGTTAACATGCTGCATTCAGAAAGGCACAAAAACATAGGAAACTCTCAAAATTAGATAAGACTTTTAATAATTCGTGAACTTCAGAAAACCTCATACATATCAGAAGTTGACTGTTGGAAATTTCTTCCTTTTTCTCCGTTGATACTTGGTGCCCTTCTATTCATTTATACAATATATCATATATATATATATATATATATATATATATATATATATATATATGGCAGTGGCATGTATATATATATATATATATATATATATGTATATACACGCCACTGCCATGCTATTGCTGCACATCACCAGGATGTGTTTATTCTCCAGCTGTGACTGAAACTGGACAAAGGCACCACACCACAGATAGTTTCCAGTTCTAGCCAATTGATAACAAACCACCTCCACTGTGGAGGCCATTCACCTGAGGCTGTCACAAAGTCCAGATCAGGTGCTTATATATATATATATATATATATATATACACACACACACATACATATATATATATATATATATATATATATATATATATATATATATACAGTGAAACCTCCCTATTCCGAACACCCTTAGGACTGGAAAAAATGTTCAGTATAGTCAGGTGTTCAGTATAGGGAGGTTTGATAGCTTTGAAAGTATATATTTGGGACCGACAAATGTTGTTCAATATAGAGAGGTGTTCGGTTAGAGAGGTTTTACTGTATATATATGCATATGTATATGGAGTAGGTTTGTTTACAATTATACAAAAGGTAGAAAAGCCAAGGTAGACTTTGTACATAAATGTCGTACTTTTATGTTGAAGGTGACAATACATAAAGAACATACGCTGAAGTGATTGGTATTTTATGGGAATAAAATGCATCACATTACAAAGTCTGTTTTTCATTTAAACAAGTGAACATTTATTTCTAAAATGACCATATATCATATATATATATACACATAATTCAGAATCATTAATTTCAGCTTTCACACTTGGCATCTTAACTGCCAGGAAGCAGGCAATTATGTCATATGTGCAAGTTGAATAAAGTTACCGTGTCTCATGGGCAGCCATAGATTGTTCTGGGGATGCACACTCAAAAATATGTGATCATATAAAAAGTCAATTTGCACTGGGATGCCATACATAACAGATCCTTCAGTATATCCAAGCTGAATTTAAGAATGACATGCAGTCTGCTCACCTGTACAAGGTTAATAAATCACTCCATTAAATGCAAGCTGAGTTCAAAAATAAGACTGTATACAGAAACTGCCCTTATTCATGGTTATACTGTATATAGAAATTTAATAAATTATGTGTAAATTTGCAAAATTTGTGCAAGCTCTGGCCTTGTTCAATTCCGTTCCTGTCTGTACTTCATTCTTGTGTGCAGAGCTTAATATTAAGCCAATTATTCTGGTTTCCATATTTGATGCTTGCTATGTTTCAGGAGGAAGTTTGAAAATGCAATAGGGCATGTCAGATTCACTATTCTGTATGGTGGCAGTCCCTGCTTCCTGTATTGCATATTTTTAACCAATGAATGAAGCAGGTGTTATCCCCTAAATGTCTCTACTTGCAACAGGTGGATACCAGGAGGTAGTGCCACCTACAGGTGACATGCCTCATTGGTATATTTTGTGTATGCATGCTGAGAGAAACATGGTTAATTTTACTTTAATACATGTATCCCTTGAATAGAAATAATTTGAATGAGAGTTGTTGATTAGACATACCAGGAAAGAATTGCTTTAGTCAACAGTTTTGCTAGATGCAGGCAGCTACTGAGCCACCAACCTCCACCAAGCACAGCTGATGAGGAAGTGGTAATTTGAGAGGGAAAGGGTCAATTCCGATGAAAAAAAAATTGTTTGGCCCCAAATATGTCAGTAACCCATTCTGCAGGTACCAAATTATACCAGTATGCTATCTGGGGATGCAACAATAGAACACCCATGCATGTGCTAAGCCAAGTTTTCTGGATGGTGACCCATCATATGACGGGACTTTCAACAAAGGGACCTGCCTGTACTGTAGTACCTTGACCAAAAGAGGTTTCACACCACTGATGAATAGCAAGGTGACAATGGCAGATCTTTGCATCCAGATTAGAAAATTGCCTAAGTTTGCCTGCTGTATTGGTAATATTCATGAAAATGTCAAAGAACAATACAACCCACTCTTGCAAATGTCAAGAAATACTGTCCCGAAAAAGAGACATTGTACAAATTGCCCAATGAGCACCCTTGGGAATTATCACCTGTAATTGCTATTTGCACTTTGGTCATAAACCCATTCCTTTCAAAAAAAAAAAAAAAAAAAAAAAAAGTGTCAAAACCTGCTGGTGCTCAAATGCTTCAATATTTTTGACTAATTTCAACAGCAATGGAAAAACAATTTGAATGAGAATTGTAAACCTATGAAGATAACATGACCCAGGTGAACAGTTTTCCTTTCCTTGGCATAAGCACCCAACCCATGCCAAGGAAAGCTTTTCCCTCAATCTTAATTTAAGGCGGAAAAAGTAACAGCTATGTGTCATGAAAATTAGGGACAACATGGAATAGTCAAGGCCTTTTTTTTCTAAATGAACCACAGAATATGAGGGGCCAGTCAGAGCATGAGTGCTTATGAGGAGAAATATGGTAGATGCACAGCAAGACCAGGAACTTCAGTAGGCTGTTGCACTGGTGGCTGAGTCTGCATGTGGCAAATATAAAGATCATTATGGGTCAATGACAGCAATTTAAGAAAAATTAGAATATCAGTATCAATGTCAGGGTCAAGCTTTAAAGTATAACAGAAAGACATGCATCATGGATATGTTCAGATCTGAATTTTGATAACAAAATGTGCTGTTAATAAGAAAGCAATGCAGGGTGAATCGAGGAGTCTTTGCTTTGTGGTGAGAAAATGCCACTGCTTGCCACAGGTTGTTGATAGGTGCTTCCCTCTGGTGGCAACTTGAATGCAAATCCCAGTTCTGTTACAGGTCTTCATTCGAACACCTATACCCTTTTTAAAAGAAACGTTTCAAATCCTTGTCTGAGCTTTGCACTGTGGACACAATGCAACTGTGCACTTGGCATCTTCATCATGTCAGGTTGAACCGACACCACTTGTATGGAGCCATAATATCACTTTGTCATGGCACATGGACGTTCAAAAAAGTTGAAAATCATCAGGGGACTGGCTCTATTCGAAAACGTCACAGATTCCTCCCAAGAGTAACTTCTGCATCAAACTCAACTGCTCGGATATTTTTCATTCGAACCACATGTTGTATAACAAAGCAGTTTTCTTGGCATGGAATTCTTGGAATGGAATAGAGGGCTGAAAAAGTATTGCAAGTTAAAAAAAAAAAAAAAAAAAAAACAACTAAAAATGAACTTCACCATGTACAAGTACCTGGAGATCACATTTATATGACTGATGTTTTGTGGGTTCTTTCACACAAAGCTCCCAACAACCTAAACATACTCTGCTGTTCAAAGTGTGTATCTCTAGTTTTATAATTCTGTCTGTCATACTTTTTTCACAGCATCAAACTCAAACCCAGCAGCAGTAAAGGCAACCATTCCCAATACTCTAAGCATTGACTGGGAAACAATTTCTTTCTTGGACGAATCATACTGTCCATTTATGTTCATCCATCTTCAAAGTCAAAACGTTTGATTCAGAAGACTTTGACATTGGTACAGATTCCCTGTATCCAAGTTGATAATCTGTTTTCCTTCTCACTTTCCTGATTCTGTGAAGTTTCGGTAATACTCGGGTCGAAAGTTGATGAACATGACATCAATGATGATGCGCAGCAGAAGCACGACAAAGTTCCCCACTGAAATGAGACATGATGCAATGCTTTGAGAATGAAATGTTTTTAAAAGCTTAAAATTGAGGCCTAATCCCCACATACTCTTTAAATCTCAACTCAGAATTAAATGCTGGAGTAAACCCTACCAGGAAATTAATGGTATTCACGAACTACTTCAATTTTGTACCCTTTTTTTTCTTTGCACAACAGGTACCACCAAAATTATCACTTGCCAATGCGTGATACAAAATCCATCTCAGTGAGGCCCTTGCCACCACAATACACTTAAGCCCTCTAAAACTTAACAGCCAAGTGCATTTTTTTTATGTTGCAAAGTGTTGTAGTGGGTTTTGTAAAGTTTGTAAAAGGTTTGAAAAAGGTTTTCAAATGGTTGAAACAGTTGCAAACCATTTCTACATTTTAATCACTAAGGTTGAGAAAGTGTGTGAAATGGTTGTTAACCATTAGAGAAAGGTTTAAAAGTGTTTTAATGCAATTAGAGGAAATGGGGAATTTGATGATGGTGTTGTAATGTGTCCTTCATATACACTTTGTTCATAACAATGCCTGAGAAGTGTTCAGCATGATGCAACAAACTAGACGGCAATGCCTGCATTTGTTCCAGAAATACATTCAGTGGAGTCTTATGCAAATAGTCACAAAGCAGCCTTTTTGTGTTACTGAACATTTTGAGCACATCAAAAGTAGATTCCTTTGCCTTATGAAGGATGTATTACAGTCTGTCTGAAGACCTAATGGGACCGCTGAAATTAATTTTACAGATAACACCACATCTTTATATTTAAATGCACTTGGCCTGTATGATTTCTCTTTGCCTTACCAACTAGGTGTTCTGAAGATAGGTGCTACCTGAAATTCAAGCATTGCACAGACAGCAAAAACAGTTACAGTTACACTGTCTGTGATTTGATGAAAGTCGATTGTCACACATACACCCTAACAGTTTGGAACATTTCCTCTGAAGCAATTTGGCAAATGAACACATTATGTGATATCCCCAGCATTACACCTGTGCCAAGCATTTATCATAAAGACAAAATGTAACTAAATGTGGAAGTAAATGGCAATACACTAACTTGACATAATCTTAATGCTATCTGGTATTTTGTCAGTTTAATACAAAGTAACTTTTTTCATCAAAAGTTTTTATGGTTTGTTTTTCTGAAAATTAAAACTTTTCCCACATTTCAAGATTGCTGGAGAATAAAACTGAGGTGAATTATACAACAAGAGGGCTGTGTGAACAGCCCATGCCTCAGCTGATCTTGACATTCATCACACTTACAGCTCTATGAACTTGGGAAAGGATCAAGGACACCATGTTCTAAGTAAGTCTGACATTTATAGAAGAACACTTACATGTCCAACATCAAAGTTCAAGTAGTTCTCAAGTTATAACGAAGAGTAAAATTCATGTATGTTGTACTGTGACCCCACAAACGAGGTCAAGGTCATTCATGTACTGTCTCAGCATGATCTTCATACAGAATAATTAACGTGCAGCTAACTCAAAACAGATCTCAAGTTATCAAGTAAACAGTAAATTTCGTGTCAGTTGTCCTGTGAATTAGCATTAGTATGGTAACCCACTCTGAGCCATGTAAGATTCTCTATTTGAATGTAGGCTTCTCATGGCAAGGCTAAATGGCATAACAGTTCCGAACATGAAGCCAGACCATAACATACAGTTATGGATTTTTAAAAAATGTTGAAAATTCACCTTTTTCAACGAAGACTGATACATTTTAATTGTCTCAAATGAAGTTTATTAATATAAACTGCAGCTAATATGTGAAAATGTTATTTAGTTTTGTAAATTAACCTGTGCTTAAGAGATCAATACTACTAGTGAGGGATTTTGTGCCCTGT
Organism: Hermodice carunculata; assembly: GCA_964020975.1. Classification (NCBI taxonomy): domain Eukaryota; kingdom Metazoa; phylum Annelida; class Polychaeta; order Eunicida; family Amphinomidae; genus Hermodice; species Hermodice carunculata. The sequence goes on along the minus strand of OZ026615.1, from coordinate 88,187,007 downwards.
ACCCTGACATGGCAGGCAGGCCTGGATACAGTTCACAAACCAACAGTTACTGGTTTTCATCACCTTTCCATGGATCCTAATAAATGGCTGTACAGTGGTCCCCCTCTTAAGAGGCCACTTCTCAATGTTGCATGTATAGCCTTTCCATTATATTGTCCTCCTCTAAAGAGGCCACCCCTCTTATAAGGCCACATTTCTGGTTCATTGGGGCTGGTCTCTCAAGATGGGGACCACTGTATAGGCCATGCTGTCCTCTGGCACTTGGGACTTGTGAGATTTGTAGTAACATTTTTACGACCTCTCATTCTACATTCCTGTTAGTTAGTCTTTGGTTATGGGGTAACATCATAACAGAACTGCACATTGCCATTGCTTGTTTGTACTCCAGTCCCGTCGGTTGACTACCATCAGAATTTAGGCCCAAACATGCCACTGATATTTAGAGCATGGTATTACTGAAAGGATCTGCATTTTCCAGAGAGACATTTCCTTTTTACATTTTGTTTTTCATGTTTACTTTAATTTCTTTTTGGACAAATTCATGCAATGCACTGATCTTTTCATTCTTGTAAAATTGTTATTGTTGTACCACTTTTCTTCCCACATTATTTTTCTTGTAAACCCTTTTCAGCAACATTGACATCACAGAGCCTCCAGTAATGTGTACTATGGTATCATGTGCAGTCAGTTCAATTGAAATTTATGATAAAAGTTTAAATGTTAGGCCTATCTTTGATCTGTTTGTTGAAGTTTTTTGTTTCTTTCTTTCTTTCTTTCTTTCTTTCTTTCTTTCTTTCTTTCTTTCTTTCTTTCTTTCTTTCTTTCTTTCTTTCTTTCTTTCTTTCTTTCTTTCTTTCTTTCTTTCTTTCTCTCTCTTTCTCTCTTTCTCTCTTTCTTTCTCTCTTTCTTTCTTTCTTTCTTTCTTTCTTTCTTTCTTGAGATCTTCCTGATTATGTTTGGGTTATGTGTTGATAACACAAAGAGGAAAATTAATTGGAACAAGAAAAATTATTCACTCAGAATTTTTCTACAATCAGTTTTAACCTTCAGTTTTGGATGTTTCACCTACCACTTCCTGCAACAGCTAACATGGACATACGCACAGTGTGTCCCGCTGTTTGTGTGATGTACACAAACCCCAGTAGGCCCAAATAGAACCCTGCGGTGTGAAGGACCTACAAGCAGATCAAAATACATTTCTATTATAACAAGGAAATGTCACATCCCAAAGTCACAGAAAAATATCAGAACAAGAACACTATGGAAAGCTGACTTTACCTGCACTGACTGTTAATTCTGTGAATACTGTATACTTCAGGCGTAAGTCCACGGCCACAATACAATATACATAAAACCTACGTGTACCTTAATTCACACAGATAAAGTACAATGTTGTGGAAAGAGAGACCAAAAAAATTAGAAATGCAGGTCAATTAAGCTGGTCTCCACCCACTTCAGGTGCTTTGTCAGAGCCCCCATAAAAATCCATGGGTCCAGTGCAGTCACCATACTGCTGCACTGGCTGAAGTTGAGGCCCTGAGGCATGGCACAGCACTCCCAGTGGCAGTAATGTGTCATAGCAAGCATGCACAAATCAGCTTCCTACACTGAGCGGGGGGAACTGAAAAGTGAGGATGGTTGGGTGGGAATTCTAGAGACCTATGGCAAGTACTATTTCTTAATAATAGTTTTACTATTTAAAAACTTCAGTACAACACCATAGGTCACTTAAGCTCATGCGACATTAGACTGGAGGTGGGAGGAACCTCCAAAAAGCCTAGCCCAAAAAACTCTGTACTTGAGAGCCACGGACCAGAAAATCATTCAGGACCCTCTCCATTGAGTGGGTGAGAGCCACGGACCAGAAAATCATTCAGGACCCTCTCCATTGAGTGGGTGAGGCACACCCTAAGACCAGTTGGAAGATGCTGTTGGGAAGCATTTGAGTGCCAACAGCCGTGCCTCCACTTCCACCAAGTCCCTTAGGTCGAAGGGCGTAAAGGTTCCAACTTGCAGAGACACACTTTGATTGGAAGGTCAGTGTACCTCACAGCAGGGGGGGGGGGGGGGTGTGCATGGATCCTTGAATCCAGGCACGTGCGCTTGATGTCGAGATCCAGGCACCTACCAGTTTGCCTAGGCCTCACCTACCAGTTTGCCTAGGCCTCACAGCCAGGTGCAAACTGGTCGTAAAATTGAGGCCCCAATGGAGGGTTACTAGTCAGACCATGTCTTCAGTCAGGATCAGACTAGTTCTAGAATTGAGGCCCCTTTAGGGAAGAATAGGCCTTCCACATATTCTACGTGGATGGTGGTTGGGCAATCTCATTCAAGGGTGCACATTACAGCCACAGCAGCTCAAGTGAGCAGGTCTGTGGTGAGTGGCACCTCCTATCCTGCCCATTCTCTGGCCTGCCGTGCATCGGTAGTTCGACAGCAGGATGGTATCTTGGTGATCACTAAGGCAGTGAACACAAAGGTGGGAAGTAAGTTGGGGGTGGTCGTGGGTAGAGCTTAAGTGACATCATCATTCCCTGTGGCACCTCTTCCTACAGGCTTTCCTTCCTGTGCCTGCCAGGACAAGCTATGGCTGTCCATGCAGGGGCAACTGCCCAAGCGATTATGGGCAAGGTGAAGGCGCTGTTTGCCGTTGTCAGCAAATGGCTGAATCTGTTGGAGCATAAGGTTTCCTCAGGGGACCTTACAGGCTATTTCCCTTCCCCACGCCCCCTTGGAGATGCCTGGTTTCCTTTTGCGAAATGCAGGGCCAAGTCTTCTGTGGCGACTGCACCAAAGCCTAAGGTGACTAGGGCGGTGGCCCCCACTAAGCGTTCCATGGTGGCAGCAGCTGGCCCCTTGAGGGCTAGGATTCCAACTGCAAGGTAGTTCTCAAGTTCTTGGAGGTGAGGACTCCACCATCACTGTCCCTTTTGGGGGCGATGGAGATGAGTCTGCATTGCATCCAATAACTGCCCTTGCCGCCCTTCCCCATTCACGAGCGTTCCCACTCCCGCCAGCGGCATGAGATGAAGAGGAGGAAGAGGAACAGGAGGCACCGCCGTTATTCCTCTTCTCCTTCTCCGGGAGGGAAGGTGCAATGCTAGAACCATGGTTCAGGTGTGTTGCCAGCTGAGGATGAGCGGCCATCTTCCTTGGCAGTTTCCCTTCTGAAGGATGCAGTGCTGGCACATGGAGAGGTCCTCCGCTCATCTAGTCCCACTGCTGCAGCAGTTACTGTGAATATGGAGGCTCCACGGTTTGCTCCGTCCCTAATGGAGGTTGATCAGCCTTCTGTTCGGCAGGTTGCCTCTGAAGTGACCTATGCCGATGTTGCAGCGGGCCGGGCAATTGATGCTTAAGCCTACCCTGCAGACGGGATGGCTCACTCAAATTTGACAACTGATCAGCCAGTGCAAGAGGTAGGGACGGTAGTCAGGCAAAGGGCCTCCTCAGTAGAGGCAGTTTGCCATCAATTGGCTAGAACTGGAGGTGATTGGTCGCCTTCTTGTCCAGTTTCGTTCACAGGTGGTGAACAAGCCCATCCTGGTGATATGCAACGATCATAAAGTGGTTGCATACATCAACAAACAGGGACGTACCAGGTCAAAAAGGCTGTTCTCTCTGGCCAAGCTGATCCTGCTCTGGTGCTGTCAGTAGACGTCAGGATCTGCTGTTTACATATTTTGGGTTGCCTGAATGTCAAGGTAGACCTGCTCTCACGCCGACTGCAGGTGATTCAGACCAAGTGGTCTCTGAATCCCAGGTTGGTGGAGGCACTCTGTGGCCTTTGGGGTGGACCGCACATCGATCTCTTCGCCACCGGGGACAGTCACAAGATCAACATCTTTGTGTCTCCTTTTTCCACATGGGCAACAGATGCCAGGTCAATTTGTTGCAGGGGATGTGGGTATATGCCTTTCCTCCGCTCTTGCACAAAGTTCTGTGCAAGATCTGGGAGAAGCAGTGCAAAGTCCTGCTTGTCGGCCTTTATTGACCCAAGAGAGAATGGTCCTTGGACCATCTTGAGTTGAGTGTGAAGCCTTCTCTGGCACTGCCTTTTCTCCCTCAGCTGCTCCAGCAACCAGGCTCAAACAAGTTCCACTGCAACCCGCAGTTTCTCAGACTTTGGTTTAAACATATTTTATTTCTCAAAGTACACGAATCAAGTTTCACAAAAATAATATGACAATTGGGAAAAAGGGCTGAGCCCTATCCAAATCCCTCTTGCGGAGAAGAGACAGAGACAGGACATTACAAAACAAGACAAAAACACACTTGAGGATGACAGTCACAAGACCAGGACAGGTAGAAGGGCTCATAGTCTTAAATCTGCATTTTAATACTGCCATTTGTGTACATGTATGAATGAACTCAAACACAAATGACCTTGCTTAGCCTATCCCTGATGGTTTAAAACGTCCAGTAGCTGAAATGTAATCGTGGGTAGCAGAAAAAATTAATTCATTATCGAACAGAGAGCATGTGCAAGAACCATACAATATTGTTTGCAGAGTAAATGGGGCGAGAGAAGTGATGGCAGAATGTAATGTTGATCGTGGTCCAGTATATAGAGGGCATGCGAAAAAATAATACCATGTATCTTCAACGAATGACCCGCAGCGGCACTTAGGTGTGTCAAGAACACCAATTTTATGTAAATGAGAATTTAGTTGGCTGGCACCTAGACGTAAGCGTGTGTGCTGAACCAATATAAATCTATTGCCAAAGTTATACAACTCAGAAAAGTTTATACTTCGAGGAACTGGTTGGCATATCTTAGACTTAAAAACTTGGAAGTGATCTGGACTGTTGAACACCAATAGGTAATTCATTCCATAACCGAACTGCGGAAGGGAAAAAAGATTTATCGAAAAGTTCAGTATGAGCTCTGAAATGAGGTAGGTTAAAATGTTGGCGTGTAGTATACCTGGAGGTATTCGGAACTGTAGGAATTACAGTACATAAATTATCAGGAGCGAGTTTGTTTGCCAGCTTATACAGAAGGATCAATTTCGAAAAATCCCTTCTCTTAGCTCATGTATGCCATCCAAGTTCCTCGTACAATTTTGCATTACTGGTACCATGCATTGCCCCAGTAACAATGCAAGCAGCATTTGATTGAACACTTTCTAATTTTGCTTGGTCGGCGGCAGTACACCCACTCCAAATAGGGCTACCATATTCAAGAACTGGTCTAATAAAAGATACATATATTGTTTCCAAAGTTAGTCTATCAAGAGTAAATTTTAGTCCCTTCATGATATTGGTCAATTTACTGGCTTTACAAACAATTTCGTTAACATGATCAGTCCACCTTAAATCAGACCGCAAAGTGACGCCGAGGTGTTTATGTTGATTAACATTCCGAAGGACATGGCCCTGGAAAATAATAGGGGGGTGCTATGGAGAGTTAGTTTTCCCGAGAGATAAACATTGAGTCTGTTTTTTGGGCATTGAAAGTAATAAGCCAATCATCGGCCCATTGACTGATATCAGAAAGATCAGAGTTAATAGATGCAGCTGCCGCTTCAGGGTTATCAATTTCTAAGTACAAACAGGTGTCATTGGCAAAAAGTTTAATATTGGAACGAACAATATTAACAATATTATTAATATTAATCAAAAACATGAGAGGACCAAGAACCGAACCTTGCGGCACACCTGCACCAATTGAACCCCAAGAAGAGGCTTGACCTTGGATAACAACACGCTGTTGGCGATTATGAAGGTAATCTGTAAACCATTCCAGTAAGTTGCCTGAAATACCATTTTTTCTCAACTTGTGCAGCAGACCTGCATGCCATACTTTATCAAACGCTTTGCTTATATCTAAGAAAATAATACAGACTTCTTTTTGCTGGTTGACAGCTAGACAGAGTTCATGGTAAAAGAGCAATAATTGATTAACGGTGGAGTCTCCTGGAGTAAATCCAGATTGATGAGTAGAAATGACAAGGTTGTCCCGGAAATGATTAAAAATATGTTTAAACACAATCTTTTCAAACACTTTGCCAACACAGCTAAGTAAAGAGACAGGCCTATAATTATTACATATATTCTCGGGCCCCTTCTTGTGAAGGGGACAAACGTTGGCTTTTTTCCAAAGGGCAGGGAATTTCTTTTTTCCTAAGGAGAAATTAAAAAGTTTCGTTAATGAGGAAGAAATAGCCGGTGCAGCTTCCTTGAGAAGTTTTGGACTAATTTCATCAGGTCCAGATGCCTTAGTTATGTCCAGGCTTAAAAGTGTCTCGAGAACTTCTTGTTCACTTGCATTAAGAAAGTCGAGACCGGGAGTTAAAGGGTTAGCAATTTCTGGTAGAGTAGCTGAAGACGTATCTAGGTTACACTGCTGAAGAAAAAATGAATTAAAAATTTCAGCTTTTGTGTGATTATCCGATATGTGTTTATCATCATGTAAAAGAGATGAAACGGTTGATGACTGGTTGCGATTAAGAAAGTATTTAACAGTGCGCCACCAGCATTTGGTTTTACGGTAAGGATTTTTTAGGTCGGCTTTAAGTTTATCATCGTATTCCTGTTCTGCAGATTTCAGTCTCTCTTGATAATAATTTCGAAGTTGGCAAAAAGAGGTCCAGGCACCAGTTTCATAATTTAGACTTTTGGCTTTTTCATATTTTCGATAACTTGACGTTTAAATGATCTAAGTTGTGAATTATACCAAGGTTGGTCAGAAGGTCTTATCTGGATTCTTTTATTAGGAATGCAGTGCTCGGCAGCTTTGAGAAATAGATCGGACCAGTGATTACAGCAAAAATCGATGTCATCTGATGTAAAACAAGAGTTCCAATTGACTCCCCTTAGATAGTTTCTGAAAATATTAAAATCAGCTTTATTGTATTCCCAAACACGACGTTCATAAGCTGGCTCTTTCATACGTCGAAACAATAAATTGCACTGACGACACAATGATCGCAGTTAAAAATAGGGGGAAGGATACGAATGCTATGAAGAAAGTGTGGTACGTTAGAAATAATTTGGTCCAAACAAGTTTTGGAATGATCAGTTATGCGAGTGGGTTCATCAACATGTTAGGTTAAGAGATTAGTCTGAGCAAAGTGCTGAAGTTTCCTACCTGGCTGCGTGTGAAAATCAGAATTTAGATCGCCTGTCAGAACAATGTGTTGAATACCCGTACTTTTTGCAAGATCAAGACTCTCTTGAAGTTTGTCCCAGAAAGAGACCGGCGAATTGGGAGGTCTGTATACAACACCAAAGAGGGATTTTTTATTTTGGTGTCTAATTTCGCACCATAACAGCTCAATATCAGCTAATTCTAAATCACGACGTCTGGAAATCTGTAAAAATTTTGCAACAAACACAGCTACGCCCCCACCAACACCATTCGTACGGTCTCGACGAATAATGTCATAATAACCAGGGATACAAAGGTTATCGTCAGGAGAATTCTGAGAATGAAATGTTTCAGTTAGGGAAATGATGTCGAAATCAGGTGAGAGGTCTGAAATTAATGATCTCATTTTGTCATTGGAAAGACTGAGAATATTTGAGTGACAGAACGAAAGGTCACATAAGTTGTCGTTTGGACCAGGGTTCACATGGACGTCACCCGCTATGCGTAATAATATGGGGCACACAGTCAGGACATATTCTATTTAGTGTTGCTTCCTGTGTGAAATTGTAGTAACCACATAAACAAAAAGTATCATCCTTTTGTGTGCAGCACAATGAGAGTTCATAACAGCTGCATTCTCAGACTTTATGTCTGGCACCTATCGCCAAGGGCATTATGTCAGCCGGCTTCTCAAAGTGAGTGGCTGAACGGGTCCAGGTTGCCCACAAGAAACTGCGTAAGTCTTCTTTAAAGATTTATGACTCAGGGTGGAAAAAGTTTGCAGCTTGATGCACTACTAAGGACTTTTCACCTTGGCAGGCTTCGGTCCAGCAGATTGCAGACTTTATTTTTTAAGTCTGTTTGAGCAGGGGCACTTGAAGGTTTGCACCATTGAGGGATACAAGTCCGCCATTGGGGTACCTGAAAACCAAGGGGAAGAGTTTAGGGATGGATTCTTTCCTCTGTGGACTTGGGAACAGTTTCTATAAAGACCATCTGGTGTAGCACAATCTTGTGCCTTGCTGGGATCTCCCTGTGGTGCTTCGAGCGCTCACTAAGCCTCTGTTCAAACCTAAAGATACGGGTTTGATGGATCTTAAGATCCTTACCTTCAAGACGATCTTCCTGTTAGCTCTGGCCACAGGTGCTAGGCGCAGGGAGATACACGCCTTAGATATATCCCTCATCAGGTGGTCTTCTGATGGTAAGGATGTTTTTCTGAGGCCTCGTGTGGGATTGTGTCTAAGACACAAGTGGCACTTGACCCTTCAACCACTTTGACAGGTTTTTGGGTTGTCACTCTTGGTGAGAATGTCCAGGTGCAAGCCAGATTGGGCCCTTTGTCCCATTAGAGCGCCCTGGCTCTATTTGAATAGGACTGAGCCACCTTGAGCTGGACGGAAATTTCTCCCACTTAGGTAGACAGAGTCCAGCACTCTGTTGCCAATACCATCTCGGCATGGATAAGGAAAATGATTTCCTTGGCCTACTGGGTGGCTGGAAGGGATGAAGAGCTTGCACATCTTTATCTTCTCCGGGCTCATGAGACTAGAGCATTATCTGCCTCCTGGGACACATTGCAACATGTCAATAGGGGATATTTTGGCCGCCCTTAGATAGTGCTCCCATAATACCTGTATGTCCTTTTACCTAAAGGACTTGGCAGAAGTGGACATGTGGCTGTTGGTGCTCAAGTGCTTGCTGACAGCCGCTGCCAACTAGTCTTAGGGTGTGCATCACCCATCCCCTCTAGCTAAATGGAGTTGGAGATGGGGCACCGGGGGTCCAGAATGGTTTTCTGATCTGTGGCTCTCAAGTGTGGAGTTGTGGTGCTAGTTTTTTTAGGACGTTTCCCCCACCTCCAGTCTGATGTTATATCAGTTTAAGTGACCTATGGTGTTAATATGAAGTTTTTTTCAACAGTAAAACTATAATAAAGAAAAAGTAATCAGCATAGGTCACTAGAATTCCCACCCAACTATCCCCGCTTTTTGGTTCCTCCTATGCAGTGTAGGGAACTGCTTTGCGCACAGCCGTTGCTCGCCCTGCCAGGGTGGGGGAAGGAAATCCTGGAGGAAGAGGGGCTACAGGTAGATATGACGATGTACCTCCAGCTCTACTCACAGCCACCACGGACTTGTTTCCTCCCTTGGTGGTCACTGCCTAAGTAATCACAAAGGTACCATCCTGCCATCAAACTACTGATCAATGCACGGCCAGCCTTTGGATGAGCAGGCTGGGAGGGGACACTTACCACAGACCTGCTCACTTGTGCTGCCGTTGCTGTGCAGGGGACCCTAGAGTGGGATCTCCCAACCACTTTCCACATAGGATCTGTGGAAGGCCTAGCCGCCCCCAACGGGGCCTGGATTCAAAGATGAGGGGCCTCAATTCGAGGATTAGTCTGAACCTGGTTGCAAGACCTGGTCTGACTAGTAGCTCCCCCCAAAGGAGGTCTCAATTCAAAGACCAGTTTTCACCTGACTGCCAGGCCTTCGTAAACTGGTAGGTGCCTGGAACTTGACATCTAGAGCCCGTTCCTCGATTCCAGGACCATGCTCCCCCCCTTCCACGAGGTACATTGACCTCATGCTTACAGCATCCTCCCACGTTCTGGAGCCTCCATTTGGCAGATCTAGAATCTGCTCAGCAGACTTTCTGTCACTGAGAAGTCCATTGTTGACAAATGCCGCACGGACTATCCTCAGTGCAGAATATGCCACTCGTACGCATGCAGGAGGGACATGCAGGATGGTCATCCAAGCAGGCCATCCTGTGGTGGTTGGTGTCCCTACTGATGTCCAACTCCACATCCATATCCATGGATCATCAGCATGCCAGAAAACCTGGACTGACTAAGTCAGAGATAGGACCAGTTTCCCGGAAAATCTATCAACTACCACATGATGGAAAAAGAAACAACAAGAGTACTGAAAAGGTAAGAAAAAAGTGGAAGCTTCCAATGATACATGTCCACTACAAATTGATGCCAGAGGAGGAAACTTATTGGCACATGGTTGCTATGATGCATTACTGCCCCTAGGAATGCTGTGCCACACCACAGGGCTTCGACGTCAGTCAGTGCAGCAGCATGGCGTCACCCCTGGACCCACATTAGTGTATGGAGACCAGCTTAAGTGACATATTGTGTCGTACTGTGTCCTTAATATGAGGGTTTAAAAGACAGAAATGTGACATCCTTTTACCTTTCCAAAGGAACCTGTAGAGATCTACATACAAAATTGCTCACAATAAATAATACAAGAATGGGTCCCTAGTTGATAAATATTATGCACCTTAAGACGCTACACCTACAACCATTGAAAATGTGCCTGTAAAGCATGGCTTAAAGTACAAATTACATAGGCTACATGAATGCCTTTTGTTGCTTTTCTAACCATTTCAAGTTGAACCTATAAGAGGCAATCAAATAAACTTGACTATCGTCAGTCAAACCTAACACTTAAAAGGGTCACTTTAAAGCTTATTCTGAAATGTTGCTGCATAAAAGTCCTTCAATATTTTCCACAAACTTCACAAAACCACTTATATTTCCACAAATCCTCGAAGTGTCATCCATGTTTCACCACTCATTCAGCTGTTCTGAAATTGAGCATACCCCCATATTTTGCACAGCCATCTTATGGTTATGAATGCAAATTAACCAGAAGGCCTAAATTTGGTCGATTTAAACAAAATGTTTTAGGCCCCATAAAAAATTATTTGTTTATCACCAGCCCCCGCCCCTATATTTAATTTTCCTTAAAAATCACACAAGTTTCAAGCTTTGAGGAACAAAATCAATGTTCAATTAGTTCCGGTGGCCCCCCCCCCCCCCCCATGGATGGGCCTCCAGGGGCCAATTCATTCACCGAATGTTTGAGCCCCCCTGCGAACATTTGGGCCGCACCAACAGAAATTGGAATAACCCTACTTTTGGCCCAATACACTCTATATATACATCCTGTATCGTTAGGGCCTGTATTTTTCTGTTTCAAAAATATAGAAAATCTGCTTCACCAGCCCGAAATTTCCAAATTCCGTTTCAGTAGTTCTCTTTGTATGTAAAACACATTAAGGCCAAACAGCAAATTCCGTTTCAGAGGTGACAAAAATTCATAATTCCGTTCCGTTTCGGTTAAAAAGGGAAAAATACAGACTCTCTTTGGTATTTTGCAAACTCTAAAAGAAATATTTTTAAAAGGATTTGCTATTATTTTGTAAAATAAATGTAAATCAAACAATTGAATACATTTGCAAGGCTTAATGCTTGCCACTATATATACATGTATGTATTGGTGTATTTTAGGTGTAATGTGGGTGCATATACCCTGTAGGTATTATCTCACAGTCTCTCCAAGTATATACCAAGTTGGGTTTTTTATTTGTGAAACACATATTTTAGCACAAATCTCCCCCTGATTCCTTGTTATCTGGATTTCTGGAGATACACTCGCAAGTATATCTGGCTCTTGATATGAATGTAGATATACAATAAAACAACAGATTTTTAAAAGAAGAAAGCTCCTTCATACTGGGAGGGCCTAAATATTCTGGAATGGAATCAGGGATGTGGGTTTTCAGCTTATTTCCTCTTTTTGTAAGTGTCTTGAAGTGGATATAAATGGGGAGGGGGCCCTTTGGTTGCAGAATATTTGGGCCCCCCTATTTGTTTGTGTCTTAACCCTCTGGACCCTAAGAGCCGATATATCAGCCCTAAATACATTGAGTTATTAAACTCGTAGTACTCAGAGGGTTAAAGTGGATATAAATGGGAGGGGGCCCTTTGGTTCCAGAATATTTGGGCCCCCTATTTGTTTGTGTCTTAAAGTGTATGTAAATGGGGAGGGGGCCCTTTGGTTCCAGGATATTTAGGCCCCTTATTTGTAAGTAAATGCCTTGCAGTGGATATAAATGGTGAGGGGGGCCTTTGATTCCAAACCATTGGGCCCCTTTTTGTATCTAAATGCATTGAAGTGGATATAAATGGGAAAGGGGCCCTTTGATTCTTGAATATTTGTATGTGTCCCGTAATAATTTGTGACAGAAAAGCTCTGACTGTAATAGAATGCGAGTTAGATTTTAAGAACTAAATATTCCAGGAAAGAACAGCTAGCCCCTCCAGTTTATGCCAGTTTGTCTCCTGTCTAGACATCTCACCTCAAGGGCAGAAAAAAGGTGGGCCCTTGTTAGAGGTACACAACAACAAGAGGACTATGACAGTCCTGTGTAGTCATGTAGTCCTCTTCATACATATAGATCTGGAGTTTTATAATTGATCATGTCAATGCAGGTGTCCCTGTGACATTTGAACGGGAGCAAAGTCACCCTTGTAAATGTTAAGATACATATTAGAGGGGCAAGAAAGTCCCCTCCATTTATGCATGTAATGTTATTAAAGGTGCCAAAATATTCCAGAGCACAACTTTATATATGTAAATACAAATTACAGGTACTCAAATATTCCTTAACATACCCCTCCATTTATATGTGAAATTTATTTATTATAGAAGGGCCCAAATATTCCAGATCAAAAAGTGCTGCTCCTTATACACATGTAATACATACTAGGGGCCCAAATATTCCTAAACAGACAGCCCTACCCCTTCCATTTATATGTGTAATGCATATTAGAGGGGTCCAAATATTCCAGAGGAGAAAGTCTCCCGCCATTTATACATGTAACACATACTAGAGGGGCTCATATATGCAAGATCATAAGCTCCTCCCCCCCCCCCCCCACCATTTATGCATAAAACATGTATTAGAGGGGCCCAAATATTCTAGAAGAGAAAGTCGCCCTAAATTTAAATGTGTAATGCATATTAAAGGGGCCCAAATATTCCAGAACAGACACCCCCATCTGCGATTATTCATGAACAGTGGTTCTTGTCTTGAGATACCACGACTTGAAAACCATTTTTAAGATACTCTGCGCAGCACTTTTATGTTATTTACACCTCCTATGAGAGTCCACAATTTGATCATCTGTAGGGGTGGTCTTACAAGACATGTTTCAAAATAGTACATATTAAGAGGGGCCTAAATATTCTACACCAGAAAGCCCCTCCATCCATACATATATTGCATTTTGAATTAATTACAATCAATTCATATATATTTCAGGCTATAAAGACCTCTGTAATTAATGAATAGGGGGCCCAAATATTCTGGGACCAAAGGCCCCCCTCCCCATATATATATCCACTGCAAGGCACTTCCATACAAATAGGGGGCCAAAATATTCAGGACTAGCACTTGTTACCTTTAGTGTACTGTAACATGACCAATTTTGCTATTTTGCACTATTAACATCAACAGATGGACCCCGAGCCCACATATTTGGACCCCCGGGGGCCCAAACATTCTGGAATATTTGGGCCCCCTTTCATATTTAATTTGATTTATTTTTTTTTTGATTCGTTGACACCGCTTTAAGTAAGTTTGTATTTTATGGCTACTCCGCTACCTGAAGTGTTAAGGCCGACATACATGGTACGACAGAAAGTTGGATAGGACAGGAGATGTGTTGGGTCCAACATTTGACGGATACAACATAGCCGATGTCGGCTGAAAAATAGAACATGTTCCTATTCTGGTCCGACTAATCGGAGGGAGTTGGATATCGGATCCGTTTGTGTTGGAAGGGGTATTACACGATCCAACTGGCTCCAATTAATCGTATACAACCAAGTTGGAGGGAGTTGGAAGCAGAAAATCGTACCGTGTATGTCGGGCTTTAGAGTGGTAGACTTCCAAGCTGCAGACATGTGATAATTTACTCATTTGTGGGCCTTATTGAACTTTTGGGGACCCGAGCCTCTATAGGTAAATTCCCCTAACGATGTCCATGTTCCTACCTCAAGCGACGATTATTGCGCTGCAGGCATTATGGTAACGTTCCTACATGTTTTTCTAGTAAGATAGATGTTTGCGCCGCAGGTATTATACACAAGATCCAGGTCTGTCTACCAGTACCCATACCAATCAGATCTCTAACTTAGACAAAAATCTCTCTCCGCGCTCCTCCCCCCCCCCCCCCACACACACACTTTCTGGGTTCCATTCATGCTATCTACCTCGCACTCTTCACATTTCATGAGCTTCACAGGGGGAGAGGGTCATTTCTACAAAAATGTTTAAAGACTGTCTTTATGACCGTATTTTGTGGCAACGTTAAGTCATTAATGAAGATAATAATATTGGGCCCAATATGGCGCCCTGTTGGCTACCACGTATCACGTCAGATCAAGAAGAGCTTCCTAGCCATTTGGTACAACTCTGCTGTTTCCTAATTGTCTATGGAGAGCAAGGACTCAGGAGGCTAAAACGAAGCTTCCTTGGTGGGAGCAAATATGTCACAGTCACGACATTGAAGTTTATGAAGACAATGTTTATCATTACCTGCATGACCAAATTCTCCGAGTCTGACAAAACGAAATTAGAATGACTATAGACATTGTATCACAATAACTTACCAACAGCGCAAATGTGTAATTTTGATACGTTTGATCTGGTCGATTTGTAATCGTGAGATGGACGGCATCATTGACAATAATAGCAAGCAACAAGACACACAGGAACAGCGACAGATACACATAACCATCTTTTTTCGTCGTCGCCGGTAACCGTCCTTTAATCTCGTCCCATATCCTTGCCATTCCATTTGAGCATCTTTCTTTGACACATCTTGCCTTACTGATCTATCTGGACATTTGTGGTACTGACAAATTCAGAATTTTGACAAAGAATGAGCTTAGCTTCACAGGCCCAAGGAATTCCGTTTGATACGCACGTGCACTGTCAGCAGCGTCGTCACGGAACGTCCAGTGACGTAAAAGGGACATTATTATTTTAGAATGTGTTAGGCCAACTCCGGGCGCCAACCATTACACATATGGACAAAGTGGCGTCCTTCATCAAAATATATATATATATATAAAGAATTATGGTGACGACTGTAGAATAATAGACCTACGGTTTTTATTCTTCAGTCAACTTTTTCCGTGGCATGAACTGTGATGACACAAATATAATGTTATTTTGCTTGTCAAAGACAAAGTTTAGCAATGTAGGCCTAACGTATCCTGAATTCTTGGGCTTCTCTTTTTGTGTCAGTTCGGTAACATGTCATCTGAGATGTAACTATTTTTCATTCATTCATTCATTCATTCATTCATTCAAGAATTCATTCATTCATTCAAGAAAGAAAGAAAGAAAGAAAGAAAGAAAGAAAGAAAGAAAGAAAGAAAGAAAGAAAGAAAGAAAGAAAGAAAGAAACCAGCATCTTTTTACAGCGGCAATTAAAAAATAAGATTTAAAAGTTACTTACACTTTATGTTTTGAAAATATCTTAAGTTAGTCGCCTATAACGACAGGACAAATAATTGACATTCAAGTTTTCTTTCAAATTCTCACAAAATTACCTCAAACTATCGTTGAAAACATTTCGCTTTTGTGTGTGGGTGTGTATGTGTATGCCGACAAAACAGGCGTGTTCAGCATGAACTTGAAAAACCTTACCAAACGCAAGAAACAAACTATTGCAGGATTCTCATGTTATGCACGGGTTTAAAACAACATGAATTCCTTTTTTATTCTATTAATTATTGATGTTTGGAAGTATTTGTTTTCCACTTTACTCTATAATACATGGAAATAGCCCACAGACTCAAGCGTTCTGGTACGGGTTAGATATAATACCTGGCCAAGTCGGGAGGAGAAGCCAATCAAATTGCTCGGACATGCGTTCATAGGTTCCTCCCCAAAACGGCACATAGGCCTATTTTCATTATGATTGTCAAACCAGGACTATGTATGAATTCTTTCCCACTTTTGTGGTTAATTTTAGCAGGCACTTGAACCAATTGTACAAAATCGTCATAAACTGGAACATTATTTGACCGATTACTCATAAATAAATTCAACATGGATCTTCTTAGGAAAACTTCTTTCCCAAGTCAAATGAGTAACGGTATGTAAACTGTTTTTTATGTGTATCTAGATCATGTAGACATAAGCGTTAAAACTCATAATATTTTAAACTAGAATAAGGCTAATAGAGGCACCGGGCTCAAAAGGGTACCCATTTTTTATTCTGTTATTCGGCCAATAAGCCAGTCCATTCATTCATTCATTCATTTTTGGGGTCTTATTATTTATGCCTTAAATGTTGTTCAACCTAAGCAAAACCGATATACAGCAAAGGTTAAGCGATTACTTTGGTCTATCCTTTTGAATTGAGGGATATGTAAATAAATGCTGGAATTTTTTCTATCGGCAAGTTCATAATGACATAAAATTTCGTGTCTTTGTTGCATCGTGGATGTATTATACGTACCTCCATGGTTGCATACAGACCACAGTTGGTTAGGTTACGCGCAAGTTAACGGGCTTAAATGACGCTGCCATCTATAGTATAGGTCCTACCTTTGCATGACGTTTAATAAACTATTTTGGCGAGAAAATTTGCAGCAATAGTCACCAAAAAGAAGTTTTAGGTACTTCACTTTTTATGAGATTGTTTGTTTCTTTGTCTTGGTACAAAATATTGCTGCATTAAAGTCCTTATAAAGTAGGCCTACCAAAATTGAGACACGACATGAAGCGCGTAAAACTTCAGGCATGACACGTTCTGCAAACAAATAGGCCTACTTCTATTTATAATATAAGGACGTGGCTACTAAACCGGGTCTGGTTTCGGTTATTGAAGCGACTACGGAGCCGGACCCGGTATCGGAGACAATATAAGCCTACACAGCGAGCCAGATCCGGTACTCGATCCAATACTGATGATTGGAGTGCCGGGTCCACTATCGCAGCTAACTACAGTATAATGTATATGAGGGCCGGGTCCGGTATACTGTAACTGGTACTACTGTGAGACAGCACTAGACTAGAGTGCCGGGTTCTGTATACATGTAGAACACGGGACCCTGAGGGCCTTGCCGCAAGGAAATACGTGTCCTACATTATGTGAAATTGATGAGGATGGCAGGTTAGACATAGGGAGCGACCACAATTGGATCACTATATGGAGCTTACAATACAGCTTTGTAGGCCTAAAGGGACGGGGGGGAGGATAAATGGGTTTTGAGCATGCATAACGGTTCAGATTGGAAGGGATACCAGGAAAGCCTCAAAACTGAACTGCAGGAATGGAAAAATAAATGCGAAGTAGAGAGGGAAGTCCAAGAAATGAACGAAGACCTAAGTAGAAAAATCCTTAAAGGCGGAAATACACGGAGCAACTTTTGTCGTATGTTGCATGTCGCAATCTCAGAGAGAAATCACAAGCGACTTGCATGCAACTTATGGCGTATGCATGCAACGTTTCAAGATACACGTGCGTCAAAAGGTTAAAAAGCGCGTGCAACCCCGGGTGGAAAGCAACCACGTGATTACACACCTTCTTTCTTGGCATTCAAGATGGCGAAAGACACATGGTCAGCTTCAGAAGAAGCCAAACTGGCGGAAATATGGCAAACTATGCCATGTCTCTATGACATTATATATCTATAATATTCACCTGCACTGAAGAGAGGCACTGATTACAAGGTCAAAGTCAGAATAAAAATGTACGGACATAGTATAAACACTAGAAATAATTCAATATGTATGGGTCTCTCTCCTCTGTAAGGATTCTATGTTACATGAAAACTACGCTAATTCTACAATTTGAGCCCTAAATTTTGGAAATTATCCCAAGAACGTTCAGTTGTAATAGGCCAACATTTGGGTATCGTCATGGTAAGGTCCCTGGTGCATATGCTATCAGAAAGAAAGTCACGCCCAATATATCTTTGAAAAAATATATATAAGAAAAGGGATGTAGACATGCTGACCTCTATAGGACCTTTTTTAGTGGTAGGTTCTCTTCATGCAAAAATCTCTGGATATATATTATAAATATACGGTGGAGAACGCAGAATCAAAATTCTAATTTTTATAGTAACGTGTTTATCAGTTAAATGGTGAATGATATATATATATATATATATATATATATATATATATATATATATATATATATATATATGCATACATGCATGTATGTATGTATGTATGTATGTATGTATGTATGTTTGTATGTATGTATGTATGTATGTAGCCTATGTGTGCATACTTTGTACATGATGTCCGTATATCATGTAGATCTACGTGTGTATGTAGGTATATATCTGTAATTATGTTTATGTATGTATGTATGTACGTATATATGTATGTATGTATGTATATCATGTAGATCTATGTGTGAGTGTATACATATGTATGTATGTATGTATATCATGTAGATCTAAGTGTGAGTGTATACATATGTATGTATGTATGTATGTATGTATGTATGTGCATGCGTGTGGCTTTCATATTTACAACTATGATAGGGAAGGATAAAGCAGTCCAAATCTAATTCAAGCATTATGCTTAAAATCAAGTAAGGTATAGCTTTACCAGTGGCCAGGAAATGAAGGGTGATAGCCAACCTCTCACCAGCTGTAATACTAATAGCTTGGCGCATGTTATAGTATCACGTCTGGTTATTTGGGATTCAACCATAGTAAGCAGTTCTTGGAATGCACAGTAATCTTTTCTCAAGACATTTCTATATGTCTTTTCATCCTCCGATCGTAGCTCTTTCAGAAGATTTTCGTAAAACCTGTGGGTTATTCTTCTCTGCAACCACTTATGGCTCTATATTCGGCGTCGCATTTTGTGTTTCCTTCTCTTCCGACGTTTTAGTGTAAGAGTTGCTGCCAAACTTGTTAAAATTACTGTTTTGCTAGTGTCATCTACATCCATCTTTCTGGATGAAGTAACGGTAATGAGACATTCAAAATTATTTCAAATTTGGAGAAATAGCTGTAATAAGCGAGAAATGAAAATACACATGCAATTTTGAACCTGCAACAAGCGATTATTGATCGTGCAACAAGCAACGTCGTACACAAATTCTGACATGCCAGAATTCGTGCAACAAGATACGATTCCGTTGCAAGCGACAGTGTTGCAAGCGACCACCTAAATACACATGCAACTTTATCGCTTGCAACGTGCAACTCGAACCTGCGACATGCAACGAGTGATTAAAGTTGCACGTGTATTTCCGCTTTTAGGTGGCCCAGGAAAAGATTGGTAGAAAGAAAGTGCCGATTGAAAATGTCGGATATAGTGAACCCAGAGCTAAAGGGGGCAACAAGGAAAAGAAAGGTGAAAAATAAGACCTGGAGACTGGCCAGGAAACAAAAATAACCGCATAATGATATAGAGGTAGCTTAACAACAATATCTTGAATGTAGAAACAAGTAGCGGACATGAAAGCAGAAAGGAGAGTTAATAAAAATGACGGAGAAAATAATGAAAAGTGGAGGGGAAGGGTCAAATATTTTTTGGAAGTTTGTTAATCAAAAGAAGAAGAATAAAACATATGAAATCATGCATCGAGGGAAGAGAACAGAGAAGAAAGACGACATGCAAGAAGCACTAACAGAGCATTGGGGGGAAATTAACGATCCACGATGGGGACAGGGGGCAGTACAGTCAGAAGGAATACAGATGGGATCAATGGGATTCTGAACTGTGCTGTAGAATTAGAGTGACTGAAGTCCAGATCGCGATAGAGAAGATGCGGCTGGGCAAGGTGCCAGGGTCTGATAATGTCCTGACTGAATTTATAAAGGAGGGGCCAGAAGAAATGGTAGTATGTTTGTAGATTTTGTTTCACTGGGTACTTGAGAAGAAGCAGTTACCAAGGGAATGGAATAAACTTAAATGTCTTACATCCCGAAAAAGGGCAGCAGGCCGCAATTGGATCAATGTATAGGGGTATCGCAATCGCATCAAACGTAGGGAAAATTTTTAGCAGAGTCATGTACAGGGGGCTGAACAGAATAGTTGAAAGGCTTGGCCTCCTGGGAGAAATCCAGAATGGACTTAGACCATGCAGGGAGAAGGGTGGGTGACCATGTATTCCCTTTAACGCAAGCTCTAGAACTGGCAAGACAAAGGCGCAAGAAAATCTTCATGGGCTTTTTAGATGCGAGACAGGCATATGACAGAGTGTGGAGGGATGCACTATGGGGAAAACATCAGGGGCTTGGCTTTAATGGAAATTTCCTTCAAGTCATAAAAGCAATGTATCGGGATGTAGATTGTAATATTTCAATGGGGTAACATAGAAGTGGAAGATCAAGAATTAGATATTGGCTTAATTTTGTTTGCACTGTACATTAAGGAATTGGGGGATCAGTTAACAGAATGTGACAAGGGGATAACAATAGGACAACACAAAATTCTTCGCTTATTTTTCGCAGATGATATAGTGCTTATGACCGAGTCACAAAAAGAAATGCAAGATTTGCTGGACATAACGGGAGAATACGGCAACAAATGGAGATTGGAATTCCGTAAAACAAAGAGTAAAGCCATGACGCTTGGAAAGAGACCTGACAAAAATAAAAGGTGGAAATTAGGGACATTCCAAATCCCAGAAGGACAGGAACAGTTGATCGAAACAGGCGAGGTTGATGGATATGAACATATAGGAATTTAGAATAAAAGCAACCGGTAAAGGCATGTTCATATGGAGAAGATAAAGCAAAAGGTGAACCGAACAAAGGGAATGATTACTGAACAGCTTCAATGGAGCATTTACAGCCAAAGTTTTATGGGATAGAGTTGCAATACCTGGAATAATGCATGGTTTGGATGTAATTTCACGAAATGAGGGGGACATTCAAATATGGAAAAAGCACAGAACGAGATGGGTAGGTGGATTGGGGGGGGGGCGCCACGATGTACAGCAACTGAAGCCGTCTTGGGGGGAATTGAGGTGGAGTACTGTTACAGATAGAATCGCCAAAGCCAAGTTAAATTACTGGGGATATTTACAAACAGTTAGTGAAGACAGATGGTGCATGAAAATACACATGGAGGTGGTAAAAGCACAAACAAAATAAGTCCAAAATACAGACAAATTAGCTGAAAAATATGATTTGAAAGGGTTTGACGAAGTTGATGAATGGAAATCATACATGAAGTAAACAGTTGCAGAGGAATGGAGAGTAAAATGGAAAGACGGGGTGAACGATAAAAGTACACTAAACGTTTATAAAGTGTTAGATAAACCAAAAAGAAGCACATGCTGGGATGGAGGGAAGGGATCTAAACTTTTGTTCCAAATTAAGGCGGGGGTTATCAACCTGGAGAAGAGACGTCAAAAATGGACACAGGGTAGTAATGGGAAATGTAGTGTTTGTACTCGAGAGGCAGATGACACAGTAGATGCTGTGATGTGATGCATAAAGGGAAATGAGGGAAAATGTATTCAGAAGTTGGCAGAATGGGGACTACAACTGTAAGGGGCTTAGAGGAAATAAGGGGACTATAGTCTCTAGAAGAGGAGGACCGTGTTGCTTGGTTTCTGGGCTTGAAAGGAGATTTTCCAGGGTGTAAGGAGGGTATTAAAACTGTAATGGACCACCAGGTAGGGTTCTGGGATAAAAGGAGGGAAATTTTAGAATTGGAAGAAAAAAGGGTCAACTGATGGGTGAGAAGGGGGTATGGATGGGAAGGGAGGAAGCCCTTTTCAGGGCTGCCATGACTGCAGCCATGGAATGTCTGCGCCTTAGAGGCGGGGATAGGGACAAAGGGCAGGGCTTCCAGTAATGGGGCTTTCCATCGTTGGGGAAATAGCCGGGAACAGGGGGCT
This sequence comes from Hermodice carunculata, assembly GCA_964020975.1. Lineage (NCBI taxonomy): Eukaryota > Metazoa > Annelida > Polychaeta > Eunicida > Amphinomidae > Hermodice > Hermodice carunculata. The sequence goes on along the minus strand of OZ026615.1, from coordinate 88,165,207 downwards.
CTCACTGCTTTGAGAGAGTATGTGGGGCCTCACGCCTCGGTTCTGTTCCCGGGAATTATGGCAGTTTTCTTCCTTCTTGTGTTGTTTTCTTTCTTTTTCCTTTCTTTTTCTTTCTTTTTTTCTTTTTCTTTTTTTTTTTTGTTTGTTTTGTTTTTGTTTTTAACTTTCTTTTCCTTTTTTTTTTTTTTTTTTTTTAAGGCCATCTGTTATTTACAGGGCCACGGCACACAAGTGGAGGGCCGCAGAGATATTATTATAAGACTATCTAGGTTTCCAGCACTAACCCTAATCCTAACCCTACCACTAACCCGAGGATGGTGTAGAATACAAGACCAAAGTCGTTTGTGTATACGGAATAAAGCATAACTATTGGGTTTATTTCGTTCCAAGCCAGATTTGGGCTCGCATTCTACGCCACCCCGACTAACCCTAATCCTACGACGGTAGCCAATCACAGGCTTCCCGGTTCTACTGCAGGAAAAAAAATCCACAACCGGACCCGGTTCTGTAGACGCTTCGTTTATATAAACCCGATCAAAACAAATATCTATGGCAAAATGCAACATTAAATTACGTGACAACAAATCTGGTAAAATTTGCTCTTGAAGAAATGTACATAACTCCACACACACACACACACACACACACACACACACACACACACACACACACATGGTCACTTGCGGTCTCTAGAATCGTTAAAAAAGCAAATCAAATATTTTGCATGATCAGGCGAACATATGATGATAACCCAAAGGAGAACATTGTACAACAAGAAAAGAAGATTTGCTTCACAGCACATCTGTCTAGGTGCCTTCAAAATGAGATCAGCTTGAAATGCTACACTTTGCCATTGTTCAACGTAATTTAAATTTTGCGTATTTGCCTATATTTGCACAAATTAAAATGCTACAACTTTGGTTCTTGGTTCCTTGGATGTGGCCATGTGACAAACTTGGAAAGTGATGTTTGAATGACACTACTATCCAAAGTAGTTTTGAAGTAATTCAAACATTTTAATTTGTGTATTTGCATAAATTAAGTGCCTGCAACTTTGTTATTGTTCTTTGGATGTGGCTATGTCACATATCTACAAATTGAGGCTGGAATGGCACCTCTATGTATAATGATTTTGAAGTTATTCAAGATTTTAATTTCGTGTATTCATTTTATTTGCATAAATTAAAATTCTATAATTTTGGATCATGGTTCATTGGATGTAGCTATGTCACATATCCATACATTGAAGTTGGAATGGCCCCTCTGTCTATAATAGTTTCGAAGCTATTCAAGATTTTAATTATGCATATTCACCTAACTTGCACAAATTAAAATCGTACAACTTTGGTTCATTGGATGCGGCTTTGACACAAACCTACAAATTGAAGTTTGAATGGCATCTCAATCTATAATAGTATTGGAGATATTTAAGTTGTAAATTTTTGGATGCCTCTAATTCGCATAATTTAAAATTCTACAACTTTCATTTACTGTTCATTATATTGACAGGTGATATAAACCTACGTATGCACATTGAAATTTAAAAATTGAAAGAAAGAAAGAAAGAAAGAAAGAAAGAAAGAAAGAAAGAAAGAAAGAAAGAAAAGAATTCTTGGGAAAACAAAATGTCTGGGTTGGCACCAGACATAACTATACAAATCTTTGGTCAGGCCTCATCTAGAGTATTGTGTTCAAGCTTGGAGACCATGTTTACAGAGTAATATTGACAACATCGAAAAAGTAGAGAGAAGGGCTACAAAAATGATTTATGGTCTTGGACAACTCACATATGAAGACAGACTATGAAGAACAAATCTCATTTCATTGCAATTGAGACGACTAAGTAAGACTTTAGAAGTTTACTTAGAGGGTTTAAGTAGGACAGACTTTTTAAAAATAGATAAACCTGACCATCCAACAAGAAGTCATAATTTTAAAATATTTTAACAAGCTACACTGGACATAAGAAAGTATTTCTTTTAGGTTAGAGTGGTCGATGAATGGAATAGTTTGTCATGAGAAACTGTTAATGCAAGTTCGCTGAACAATTTCAAACACAATTTGGGCCCTGTTTTAAAGAGCGCGCGGGGGGGGGGGGGGGGGGGGGGGCGGGGAGGGGGGATTATATGGGCCAAGGCCAAAAATGACGCCCTGCTCCCATAATGAAAACCACAGGTGAACAGAACTGACTAACCGAATATTTACCAGTAAATTCACTGTAATCAATAAATCATTGTAAATCGTGAGCATGTCGGGTGGAGAATTTAAACGCTTGGCGGGGGACTTGGGACTGTGGTGTGGGCCTAAAATGCTCGTGCTATTGATTACGTTCAAACTAAATGAGACACTTTCAACATTTGACTTATAGGTTTATGCTAGTTGGGATAAACCAATACAGAGAATGCATTTTAATTCATTTGTTTGACATCTATAGATTATATTTTGACCTTTGACATCGTGCGAGCGGTATCTGTCAAAAAGTTTTGCCAGGTGAGTAAACAATGACTGGTCCCCCTGTGGGTGGCGCCCTCTGCCTCAATATAATAACATGTAAACAAGTTTTGGTAGGACAAGCAGCTGATCAGTCGGGGCGGAAACTACTAACTCGTTCAGAAAGAATGGCGTACTGCGGGCAAACAAAACATTTGGGATGATTCCGCATTCCTGAGGAGGCACCACGAATGCATAAAACCATGGGGTTAGTCCATGACTTGAGTCATTCGCGGTGAAGTACCGTGACGGACGTCTGAGGAGCGAGAGTGTCCATGCAACACGTGCTTTTTTGATAGGTGGCCGGCGAAACACGTTACTCCGGACCGCTTGCCTTCTACAAGACATGACAACTGTGGCATAGTTCTTTTTTAACCGAGAGCGATGAACTCCAAACGTAATCGAGTCCTTGTGCAAGTTTTGTCACTGTGGATTTACTTTGGAAGTGTCGCCGCCTTGTCATGCAATCCGTGTGATCGGAGCAAGTGCCCGACCCTCGGGGAATGTCCCGGTGGGTTATCCTACGATGTTTGCGGTTGTTGCTCAGTGTGTGCCCGTGTGGCGGACCAGACATGCGGCGGTCTTTGGGGTCTGGCAGGCCAATGTGACAAGGGCTTGACCTGCAAGGTTTCACCCAAAGACGGAGGTTCCGTTTCCCTCGAAGAGGACGTGGGCATTTGTAGGCCTACAGGTGAGTTTGGCAGTCACATACTGACAATAACAATTCCTTTTCAGACGAGAAAAGTTCTGCTGTCGATGCGACGAGGATGATACAGTTAGTAAGTGATCCTGATAGGTGCTGTCACTTGCGCCCTGTATGCGGCGTCAAGTCTGCACCAGTGCTTGTCTGCTTTATGAGTGGCACGGTGAGTTGCGCTTGCATCAGTTGATGTGCCTTTTGGAAAAAAAAGAGGGAAAAATAGGCGCGACTCTTTAAGTGGGGCAAAATTTGGTTTGCTGCCTTCCCCACCCATCCCGCCCGGTGTTAATGAAGTTTGCCTTTTTTTGTTTTTTGCAGTGTGTTTGATTATATATATATATATATATATATATATATATATATATATATATATATATACATACATATACATACATATATATACATATACATATATATATACATATACATATACATATATACATGTATATATATATATATATACATATATATACACATATATACAAATATACAGTGAAACCTCATCATAACGACACTCAAATATCCGACATATTCAATATAATGACACAAATTTTCCTGGGAAAAAGTTTATGTTCTTTGTTATATGATTCATTTATCTGACATACTCAGTTAACACATTTCTTAGGGAACAGATGGTGTCATTATAACGAGTTTTCACTGTATGTATATATATATATATATATATATATATATATATATATATATATATATATATATATAATGAAAATGAAAGTGCAATATGCAAAACTAAAGACATGTCAAATGGAAAATGGCTTATTTAAAGGGTTGGCAAGTGATAACTGAAGTGGTAAAAACAGCATATTCTTGTTAAAATGTGTAGAACTGCTCATTACTGCATACACACACATGCATAGACAGCCCTAGTTGTTAGGCATATTCTTTTAGAAACGTGTAGAGCTGCAGGTGAGGTCTTGGTGGCATATCCCATCCGCTTAAGAAAAAAGATTATAATTCATAAGAAAAGAAGCAACTCAAAAAAAAAGTACACGCAAGTCCAAAAAAGGTACAAAGATTGCAGCATGCTTTTTTAAAAAAGTTTGTTTTTATTTTAATCATGTCATCATTTGCTCTGACCATTGTGTGCAGAGCATACAGATAATTTTGACAGGAGACCAATTGATGTGTCAGAATCTGGGTATTGGAGAATTAAAATGTGTTCTAGCTTCTGCATCTGGTTGGCAAGGTTATCATTTCAGTGACAGCTGATTATGTTTTATTGCAAAGTTATAGTCAGAAAGGTCACATCAGAGTCAATACACAACTTAATACACTTTGAATTGCTATGGTTCAGTTCCCCTGTGGGTTACTAAATTGGATAACCAACATACATATATGTACATATATGCTGACATTAAGATTTCAGTCATATGCATTACTACATAGGTGTCAACACCCAAATGTTTTGAATCACGAAATCCAGGTTAAAGGTGCATGAAAGCAAAGAAAATGAGTCGTTTTCCCTCCAAATTGGGAGACTCCCTCCAAAATTGAGAGAGTTGACAGTTTTTTCATTGCCAACCATTAACTCTTAACAGTGAAGGTTCTTGTGTCAATCCAGTACGGAGCTCTTCAGACCAAACAGTCACATGGTTTTGTATTCTCACTGCCTTCCATTGTAATTTACAACTTAATAAACTTAAAGCCACTCTATGTTGAAAAAAAACCCCCAATTTATCACTGTAAATTGAGGTGTCTGGCATTATGCATGTGAATTTATAATGTTTTCTTAGTTGCAATGTTACTTTCACATATACATTCAAATGAGAATACCTGCCTCTTTGCCTTCAGAACAGACCAATCTCTGTTTTGTCCACTTCATATGTGGTGAAGATAATGTGGAGCTTGTGCAGCTTGATCTCCTTGGAGGAAACACCTCTCAAACCCACAACAATTTTTGCTACTTGACCATGTGTTGAGCACAATACATTAAATATTGCACTGCTGTTTTTTTATCAGCGTGCAATTCAAGACACCTGGGTGCAGTTAACTTGGAGGACATAATGTGCAAGCCATGTCAACATTTGAAAACAAAGTCTTCTTCCTATGTTGTACATGTACATGATGTATGTAGCTTTGTACCTCACATAGCAAAAGCCATACCAATGGAAGAAATTGGGTATTTGAAAAACTTGCTTTGGTGGGCATACAGTAACCAGGTGTGTGAAAGTTCAACACACCCGTTGAAATAAGTAGGTTCTATTGGTATAATTCAGATGAAATACCTAATTTTAAAGTTTTCAAAAGGCAAAATTAGAGCTATTTTCTTTGCAGGAATATCTCCCAAATAAATGAAGTATCTTTATAGCCTAGTTCATGTGACAGGCACAGCAATATTTTGTCTTTGCAGTAGGACTGTGAATACCATATGATACTTGATAGTAGATTTTGAATGAGAGTCACCCAATTTGTGCATTCTTCCTGCCATTGGCATACATGAATCACCACAACACCCACCCATGTGTATAAATTTGTAAACTTTGTTCTGTGTCTTCTTTGCCTGCTAGTGCTCAGATAATACTGATCAGAGTACATGTAGTGCAGAATGGTGCAAGTCTGTGTGTGTGTGTTTTAACATTTTATTGATGTTCTTAAAGCTAAAATACTACACAGTGATATGAATTATTTTTCGAAAGCATAAAATGTATAAAGTAAATAATACTAATACACTGGCAGAATACACCATTCAAAAGTGGTATGGAATTTATGTGCACAAGTGTAGTTTGAGCTGTTAACCTTTTGTCTTTGTCTGCTCTGACAAGTGAAACCCTTTGTCCTCAGGAGGTCAACATGCTATGCATACAGGCTCTTTAAATGTAGCATACATAAATATGTCTCTCAGTATGTATTATGTGCAGTTACTTGTACAGGCACTTTTTCCAAGCAGGGAAATGTTTGACGGTAGAAATCCCTGGTTAAAAAAAATCCTGCATAGTGGCAGACTTTCATGAACATTACTCAATTAGCTTTACTTGCACAGTTTGTCAGGGTAACAAACAAAACTCAGCACGAGGAGCAGCTTCAATTAACCCTTTCCCCTTTAATCAGACCAAAATAGACTGAAGGTTAAATTGATTTTCTTATAAATCTTAATGAAGAAAAAGAATGGAATGGGCATAAAGGATGAGCCTTTTCAGGATAGCATGCCCTGGTTCAGTAGCTCAAACTCATTTTGGCTATTTGTTTCCATTTCATATCCTTTAGATTTTTGGTAACATTAAAATGTTATCTATATTCTGACAATATTTGGTATTGCACCATCTCCATTATAGAGTACTAAATTCAGGAGAAGATACAGAGCCAAATTTGCTGAAGCATGGACCAGCATGCAGGTGTTTAGAGACAGTCAAGCCATGTTGTCTCTTGCCATTGGTAAGGCCACATAGCTTGACGTTAGCACTGTGTGAAGTGATCAGCCTCAAGTCATCATGGCAGTGATTTTTTTTCTGTCAAGGCCTCATGAAAGACACATGTATGCACAGACCTGGTTACATTGTGAACACCAAATAGTTACAGATTATGCTGATAAAAGATTTTTAAAATTTTGTTCTGTATCAGGCAAACGTATGATTGATGATTATTGGATCAAAGGACAACTATGGACATGGGAAAGGTCACAGAAATATCATGGCGAATAGAATCTTTTGAGCTCACTTAATAAACAGTTCTGCAAACTTTACAATTAAAAAAAAAAAGAAGAAGAAGAAAAAAAAGATGTACGCTTGTTTATGTGTTACCTCAAAATGCCTGTGTTTAAAGGGCAATTTGGGTACCACATTCCAGTGCAGACAGGTTCTGCCAAGTCTTGTAGTCAGTCAATTAAGTCTACAGGTTTATCACGTTATGAATGCATGTATATGTGATATTTTGTCTGGAAGTAAAGCATGTTTGCTGAGTTAGACATGACCTTGTGCATTTGTAACAAAAGTGAAAATGAGATGACAGTCAGTCATGGTGTTCACAATGTAACTTACAGCTTGGCAAAGTATACATGTTGCCTCTGGTTTGTGCATTTATTCCTGTATTCCTCTGTGTCTGTTGATAACTGCTGTGGTCACTGGTTGTTGCCTTGCTTGTGAGACTCTCCATGTACTGTAGCAACCACAGTATAACACACCAGGCTTTGCAGAACACAGGGAGACTGTGGCAGTGGAGTGGAAGCTCTCTTTATGAGTGATTAGAATATGGGGGTCTGCTGTTGTCAGCTAAGTTCACCACTCTTAACCCTATCCCCCTCAAAGCGGCCAAAACCGGCTGGTGGTCAAATGTCATCTGCTTCAGTGTATTCTACTAATTTCAACAGTTATGAAAAACAGTTTGACTGAGAAATGTACATGAGACTTATCAAGATCACATGCCCCAGGTCAACAGCTTTCCTTGGCATGGGTTGGGCACTTAGTGCACTTAGTGCCCAACCCATGCCAAGGAAAGCTGTTGACTCACTCTTAATTCAAAGGGGAAAGGGTTAAGGGTGAGTTAGAAGAATATTTATTTGTTTATATAAATTTTAGCTGTTTCCATGCAAATTTTCCAGTTTATGTGGTGCACCTAGCCATATAATTATTCAGTTTTATGTTGTTCTTCAGATTAAGAAAAATTGTGGCGCGCTACAGTTTCCATGATTTGTGCAGGGCTTGAAGTTAGCACCAGCTGCATATTGGTAAAAATTGACTTCTCTGCTGCAGATTTCTGTCTCACTGAGCACTGATTTTTCAGCATTTAAGTGTTCCTGTTCAGGAACTGGTAAAAAATAACTGAAGTTGTCTCGTGAATGATGGCAAGTTTGGCCAGTAAATAACCAGCAATGTTGAGTTTGAGCCCTGTTTGTGGTTGAAGATCATTGGTAAAAGTGATTGAGTCCTAGAGATACACAGGCCAAGAAGGTTCAGGTTCAAGTGTCGCCCATATACTGTCCACTTAATATGAGTGCTTTGATATTGAGGTAAGGACCAACAATTAGGGTCTTTGGGGTAGGCCATTGTTGCAGAAATCTCTTCTTTGGGTCCATTAAGACTGCATTTACATATCTACATCACAGAGTTGACAACTTATGATCTGTCAAGACATCTACAGTAAAACATGTTGCCAAAAGGTATTTTGACACAACATGCATACACAGTACAATAATTTTACCAGGGTACATTGTACATGTTGTAGTTTCTTGGTGGAATCTGTATCATTGATTGCTGGACAGAGTCAGTGCTGACAGGTTCACTCTAAAGTAGAATATCATCTGAGAATAGCTACCTGGACCCAGAGAGTGTAAGCAGCCTTCAGCAGGGGGGATTGCTCTGCCCACTGACATCCTTGTAGGGCCTGTATTTTTCCATTTCAAAAAACTAGAAATTCCATTTCACCAGCCAGAAATTATCCAAATTCCGTTTGAGTAGTTCTCTTTGTATGTAAAACACATTAAGCCAAAACAACAAATTCCGTTTCAGAGGTGACAAAAATTCATTATTCCATTTCGTTTCCGTTAAAAATGGAAAAATACAGGCCCTATCCTCATGTTGTTGGGTAGGGACAGCCTGGAGGTCACAGTCTACTGTTTAGGGCATGTGTCTGGCTGGTTTGACATGAAATTGACAAATGTAGCATATTGACCAATTGCTGTTTTGTAATTGTACAGCAATGCATGTATACATTGTATATCTATTTATTACAATTTATATGCATAGATGAGCTTGACAACAGAGTACACTATCATGTGTGTCATTTAATTTTGTGCACACAGACGTCTTCAAAGCATCCACCTTCCAGCCAGTGAACACATAATCTCTTGATTAAGCGTTGGCATACTGGTGGCAAAAGTAATTTTGGAATTTTGCAAGAATGCTTTGATATTTAGGTAATTACTGGTATTTTTGTGAATTTATGGCTTTGGTTTGCTTGCATGCAAGGTCATCACATAATTTTGGCACCATAGAAGAACAGATTCTGTAACAATTTGCTGAAGGCTGCAGATCCTCCAGTCAACATGTATAAATCTGTGGTGTTTGAGCTACTCAACTGAGAGGCTGACTAACAAATTAATATCAGGTGCATACACCTACACAAGGAAGGAAGAGGATCTGAAGGTTACAAGAGGAGCAAGGGTTAAAGTTGTCACATCTTTCATAATATGGAATATGGTTCCTCAAAGTATAGTCACACCTCACGATGGTGACACTCAGATGTACGTGTGACGTATATGTAAGAATGAAAGGACACAAATCTTAGGCACAAACCATACATTTCTTTGCATTTTAACCCGTAAAGTGCTAATCATGGCTATTGTCATTTTCTCATTACCGTTAAACATATAATGGTTAAAAGATTCAAACTCCTCATGAAGATACCTTTCATTCAAATACCAGCAAGCCTAGTCTAAAGCAAAAGGTAGTCTTAGTCAATAGCTTTCCTTGGGATACTTTGCAGACATTGCAGTGCTCAAGGGTTAAGAAGACCAGGCAAGTGTCTTATGGCAGCGTGCTGTGTTTTACACTAGTAGATAAAGCAGTTTTGTGCTTGAGATGACTTCAGTAGCTGAGCAAAAATGGATGAACATTCCCCAAAATATACCATGGGGGTAACAACACAGCCCGAGTAGCATGATGTTGAAGGCAAGATATTCATTCTGTTATGGCTAACTGTCAAGATCACCATGTCAGTGTCCTTTATGTGAGTACATGTGTGTATTTCTTGGGATCAGGACAAATGGCCAGATGGTTGCCAGGCAAGTGGGAGGCTCTGCTGGATAGGGTGTCTGCAACATGGCACATTCTCAATGTAAAATACGTCACATTTGCACTTTGACTCATTTGTCAAAACATTTAGAGAAGAAGAGGAATGTTTTATGTTTGAAAGAACTGTGCTTGCATTGAGGATTTTGAGCTCTATGGTTATTTTCTTTGTGTTAAAGTTATTCAGGAGAGTCTTGCCCTGTTTGTGCTAAATTAGTGTCAAAAAAAAAGTTTAGCAATTGGAAAAGATTCGCAGTGAGTCTGTCAGTATTTACAAGAAAGCATTGTTTGCAAGTGGTACCAGTCAGCCATGGTTATACATTTAAGTCACTATAATCATAGAAAAAAAGTTTGCTATCTGTTACTTTTGAGGCTATGGTGTAGCAGATATTTCAGATTTTTAATTACCTAAGTAGCATATTTTGCATTGCTGCAACAGGTGTTCATTATGCTTGAAGTGTTGCTTTGTCAGTGACATACACGAAGAATGTAAATGATGTACAAACAGGTCATAGTGTTGAAGATACTGGAGAAATATTTCTGATGTGTTTATATCACAAACCTATAGGTGGAAGTTATAATGGTGTCTCTAACTGTAAAATGTTTCAAGATATTCAATGTTTAAACTTTTAATTAACCCCAAATTAGCCTAAGTTTAAAGTCTGCGACTTGGCCCAGCCATAATTCATTGGATGTAGTCATATGAGAAACCAACAGGTTGGAATTGCATCTGTATCTAGAATACTTTTGAAAATATTCAAATTTTACATTTTAAATGTGTCATATTAGACTGAATTTAAAGACTGACTTGGGTCATGTATGCATTTCAGTGCAGAGGTGTCAAAAATATATAGATAGATTTTGGAATTTTGTGTCTATCTATTATACTTTTGAAGACATGAGATTTTTTTCATTTGCATGTACTTGCATATTTTATGTACTGGGTTATAACCATACCAAATTTAGATTTTCTGTGTATTCTAGTTTTTGGATAAAAACTCCAGACAAGATTTGATGGTGAAGAAAGAAGATATACAGAATTCTTGGAATAAACAAAATGTCTGTGTTGATACACAGCTATAATGATAAACTTTGGTATAACAGCAATCATGATCATTGCCAGTGTGTATGATTAAGACCATAGTTATACCTGTCTGGAAAGTACGATTGAAGTTGTGAAAGCATCATTGGGCACACAGTGGGTGTTGTGGCCCCTCAGGACCAAGACACCATGAAGAAAATATGCTGCCTGATTGGTGTTTTGTGTTGCCACTGAGCCTGGGGGTGAGGGGGAACACTTGTCGAGAAGATAGATTCTTTGTACAGAGTACAGGAAATAAAGATACTTTGTACAGAGTAGAGGAATATGATAAAGCTACATGAGTGTGAGTGCTTGACCATAAATTCTGCAGGGCACCAGATACACAAGATGCAGCCCACAGCAGGCGGGCCATCGAGTGTATCCTTCCTCTCCACCAGTACGCCAGTGCCATGCAGAATTTACAGCCAGGTAATTGCAAGAGTGTTGTTTTATTTTTATTCCTTGTATGTGTAGTCCAGAATATTCTCAGCCATTTTAAATATAAGAATGGATAGTATTGTGTTGAAACAGCAATAAATGCCAAACACAAAGGCAGATGATAAATCAACATTCTAGGTGTGCACACCTGAAGAATTGGACCAGCTTGGGTCAATGCGAAAGTAAGGCGTACACGTGACCGTTCTACACAGGCGTGTGAATCGGCACTAAATTCTACATGGTGCAGAACCGCCCATCCCTGGTTACTCTGGACTGCACATACATGGGATAAATGAAGATACTTTGTACAGAATACAGGAAATAAAGATACTTTGTGTAGAGTACAGGAAATTAGGTACATTTTCATACCATTTAAAATAATTCAAAAAGTTTCACCCCTTGATAACTTATAAAAAAATAAAAATTATCCCATATGTTTAAATATATGAAATTTATTGAGGCAACTAATGTTAAGGGTATGAGTATGGTTATTAACTGAATCTGATGTACTTTGAGAGAATAAAATTTGTTAAGTATTGCTTATGAGATCTGCTTTCAGAAGACTCCTTGCTGTTTGAGCAATAATTTCCCCCCTCCCCCCCACACACACACACTGCACCCCATTCACACACGCACACACACACCCCAAGTAGACAAAGCATTGGGCTTTGTCATTCCACCAGACCATAAATAGAGATTGGTCTTTTTGGCAGACAAATAATTGTTCAATACAGATTGACCCACAGCAGTGGCTGTTAACAGCAGTTATCCTACAGTGGTGCCTCAAAGTCTTTCTGTATACATTCAAGGCCTGTTATGTTCAGATTGCAGAAATTATAAGATTAAATGTAAAAGTCATTCAGTCATTCTACAGGTATACTCATTGAAAATAAATCACCACAAGCATGGAGGCTAAGCCTGGAAGAAAAAGGAGCACAGTGATTGTTGTTTTAAGCCCAGACACCAGAGTGCAGGGATCAGTTGAATGAATATGTTTTGTGATCAGTTTTTAGGGCAGCTGACTTGTCAGTCAGCTGAGCTTATAGGAGGGCCAGGTGTCCATTATCCATCCATCCATCCATTTTCATTGTCAAGTCATTCAGGTGAGCTTAAAGGATGTTCAGTTGTCCGTTATCCATCTCTCGTCATCTTTGTCTATTCACATTTCACATTTTTAACTTTTCCAAAACCAGGGCTAGATCCTCTTCAAAGTTGGTGGGAATCCAGCTTGGCGGGCCATGTGCCAATGATTTCTGTATTCTTAATGAATTGTTTTGTTACTTTTTTGCAAAATCTTAAAAAATCTTCATCTCTGGAACTGCTTCTCCAATTGTTTTGAAATTGCATACGGACAATTCTGGGGACCTCGAGACCTTAATTTATTCAGGTAATGCTGTGATCTTTTTTTTCCCTTCTTTTTTTTTTCAGGAATTTTGTGTATATTGAAGCTATTTTCCTTCTCCAGAACCATATCTCAGCTTGTACAAATGTACATTGTGAAAGGGTCAAATAAAGGTGATAACTAGGTGATAATTATGCAGAGCCCCTGATTTTTTAGCTCAGCTGGCTTGTCAATCAGCTGAGGTTATGTGGTGGTTAGGTGTCCATAGTCTGTCCATCCGTCACCTGTCAGCATCCACAATTCACATTTTCAATTTCTTATGTGAAACTGTCAGCAAGATTCACTTCAAACTTGGTGGCAATGTACCTTGGCTGGGTGTCTACCTAATTCATTCAAATGGTCGTGCTCCAGTGATTTTTTATTTTTCATGAATTTTTTGTGTTTATTATATGTCAAATCAACACCGTCATTCAGATTATGCTGAAACTTGGTGGAGATGTTCCTTGCAGAAATGCCAAACAAAGGTGTTCACTAGGTGGCGTTGCTGTGAATCCCTGATTTTCAATGATTTTTCATTTCAGGTACTTACCAGTTTATGCATGCAGTCCTGTTGGTTACAGTGTGAGTGAATGGTGATTGCAATGGTATTTCATGATTGTGACTTCTTCTCCAAAGCCGCTTACCAGATTCACTTCAAACTTGGTGGGGTCGTGTCTTGGGTGAGCCTCTACTAAGTTTGTTCAAATGGTCAGCTCCAGTGGTTTGTGGATTTTTTATGATTTTTTTTTGGGGGGGGGGGGAGTGGTGGTGGTGGTGGTCAATTTTTGGCCAAATCTTAAAAAATCTTATCCATAACTGCTTGGCCAATTGATTCAAAATTGCACAGGAACCCTTGCGTGCATAACAGTGGGAGTTAAACAGTACATGGGTGATGTTGACCTCTTTTTCAAGGTCACAGGATTACTTAAGTGTGTTTAACTCTACAGATGGTAACTTGGGAACTATTTCAGCCTGCACTTTGATGTTTTACATGGTTATGAGTCTCTTTGAGGGCCATACTCAGACAGCACATGAGTGATCTTTACTTCATTCCCAAGGTCACAGGACAACTGACATGAAGTTCACTGTTCACTTGATAAAGTGAGATCTATTTTGAGATAGAACCTTGATGTTGCACATGTTAATGTTTCTCAATGAAGGTCATGCTTAGACCGTACATGAGTGGCCCTAACCTCATTTCTGAGGTCACAGTGCAACATACATGAATTTTACTCTTCACTATAACTTGAGAACTACTTGAAATGGGACATTGATGTTGCACATGTTAGCTTTCTTCTATAAAGGTCGGACTTCCTCAGTACATGGGTCATCTTGATATTATTCCAAGTTCATGGAGCCACAAGTGTGATGAATCTCTAGGTCAGCTGAGCATGGGCTGTTCACACAGCCCTCTTGTTAACAATTTTTTTTTTCAATTTGGGTATATGTTCATTAATGTATACATTTGTTCAGTTGATCATGCTCCAATGATGTTTAGATTTTATGTGCATCTTTTTGTTTAGTTTTTGGCAAATCATATAAAAAGTTTCTTCTCTGAAACCACTTGGCCAATTGCTGTGAAATTACATAGGGACACTTCTGGACCTTCATTGTTCAACAGGTGGTGCTATAAATTTTTTTCTCATCTTTTTTTCTTTACATAGTTTTGTGTGTTTTTGCTATTTTCAATTTCTTCTCCAAAACTGTTTCTCAGATTGTTCTGAAACTTGTTTACCTGGTTGTATTGCTGGGGACCCCTGGCTTTTTACAGATTTTTCAGTTCAGTTACTTGTTGGTTACTGCACACATTCCTGTTGATTAATGTGCAAGTCAGTGGGGATTGCAGTGCTAGTTCTTATTTTCAACTTCTTCTCTGCAACCATAAGCAGAGCAGACTCACTTTAAACTTGGTAGAGATGTACCTTTGGTGGGTCTCCAAAAAGTTTGTTCAAATGGTCATGTTATAATGATTTTTGTATCTTTAATGAATTGTTTATTTTTTTTGGCAAAATCTTAAATTTTAGAACTGCTTTGGCAGTTATTTCAAAATCGCATGTGGATCCTTCTGGGCATCCCCAGATCTTAATTTGTTCAGGAGACACACTGTGATTTATTTATCTATTTATTTTTCACAAATTTGTGTATATAAAAGCTATTTTCCACTCCTTCTCTGGAACCACAGCTCAAATTGTGCTGAAACTTGTCGGAAATATACCTTGTGGGAGGGTCAAGTAAAGTTCTTTACTAGGTGGTGATAATGTTTAGTGAGTGAGTGAGTGAGTGAGTGAGACAGGCAGAGACTGAGACACATACATACATACATACATACATACATACATACATACATACATACATACATACATACATACATACATACAAGGTCCATCTGCCTAGCAGGTATCTTCACAGACAACTCCCTCAGGTTGAGCTGTCAGAATTAATACAAAGCCCACATTTTGTTTGCAAAGAACATGTGAGCTACCTGGGCATGTGGGCTCATTGACACACCCAGAGGTACATGTACCTTGCTCACTGGAATGTGCTTGTGTATATCAAGCTAATCCTATGTCATAATACTGTCTAACCAGTGATTTGTCAGAATGAGGGGGCAGGGAGGGTGGGGGAAATTCACTTGCAGCCTTTCAGTGTATGCTGGGTGATTTTAAGGGAAACAAAACAACTTATTGTACCATTTAGGCTTGCTACTATGTTAAACAAACCAGAACTGTTCTTTTCAAGCTGCACACAAGTTTCATATGGACAGTTGTTGGCATGGGATTATCTCAGACTAACTGGCGCATGCAGTTGGAAGTAACTCTTAGCAAACAGATCTCCCATTGTTGTGTTTCCATAAATAATCAGCACTTTGCTGTTAAAGCATCATAGTACATGTACCGTGAATCTGTCAAGTATCAGAGTACCATTTTAATTTTACCAAGTGTCAGAGTACCGTAACATTACAAACTGCCAGAGTACTGTAATTCTACACAGTATCAGAGTACCATAAGTCTACAGATACCTTAATTGTACTATCATGTACAGCTAAAAATGGACAATCAAAAAATATATATTGACAGCTGCTTTTATGTGCAGTGTCCTATTTCCAAATTATTATTGACCTCCATAAATGTACTCATGAAAAAAGAACCCCATTTGATATTACTGTTGATTTTGCCACAGGTGAGTTTTTAGCTTGTTGAAGTAGGTGTACTTATGCATGCAAGGAAAGACGCGTCCAGCAAGATTGTAATATGTTGGTTTTCTTTGATACCCGTACAGGATTACATGCATTAGGAAACAGTTCAACTCATTCCATACCAGTCCCTGATATTTACGTGTACCTACCTAGATTTAAGACGACAATTGCATATTTAAATTCTTCATGAAAAGAGCTTTCATTCAAGTGCCAACATGTCTATAGTCTTGAGTCAGTGGTTCTGACACTGCCTGGGAAGTCATGCTGCAGCTGCCACAAAGGCAGCTGCAGCATGACTTGCCAGGCAGTGCCAGAACCACTGACTAAGGCCTGTGACCATAGTATGGAATGAGTTAAATGACATTTGAGGTTTTAATTGGCAAAACATCCTACCACACTAATTGATTTTAATTTCTGTTGAACATACCTTCCAATGACACTGTGATGTGTGTTTCAGTGTGAAGGGAGTATTCATTATTTTATGATAATAGCACGGACTTGAAAGTGTGTAGCCACACTGTCAATGGTCTGAATGGCAATTCCAGTGTTATGTGTATTTAAATGTGAACCTCATAATATGGATGAAGATAGATTTATAGCTAATTTGAAAGCTAACTGGAAAAAATCTCATATTGTGTAATTTGGAAGTTCACACTGCAACACGTCCAAAAATAAATCAAACCAAATATTTATTATGTCTGTTTAATGTGAATAAAGACCACCAAACCTAGCAAGATGTGCATCTGAAAAAAAGTATACTTTTTCGATGTAGAGTACACCATATTAGATTTTGGTGTTACAACATCTCTGACATTTCATATATAGTTTGTCAGCAACAGTTGACGCTGGGCCATTCATTTATTTGATTTAAATTCCACGAGTTAATTCATGGCATGCCTTGCAACTTATTCTTGTTGGCGTTAGAGAGACAAGTCAACAGCTTTCCATGGGAAAGATGTTTGACAGCAACTCCAAGTGGACCACTGGAGCAGACAACATTTTACCCGCTGGCACTTTTGGCAAATTTGAGCAAGAAAGTGTTCAAAGCTTGTGGATGATAGAAGTTGCGTTGGAAGAAGTCCATGCTGATTTTCAACAGACCTCAAGATGTGTGTGTATATTCTGAACAGAGCTGTTTGCCCAAGACATCACAGAAAAGAAGTTCCTGCAGTCTATAGTGGGATGCTCAACTTGCAGTGCCCTTGTTGAGGTTTCTGTGGGGGATAAAAAGAAGAAAAAGAACCAGCTGCTGGTTTTTTTTTTTGTTTTTTTTCTTGCGCAGGCTGTTTCTGGGCATTTTCATATCAGCAGAAAAAAGGCCAGAAAATGAGAAACACTACGTATAAGTTCTATCAATGTGGTTTACCAACATAAAATTGCCTACAGACTGGTGCATGTATTCCAGTTACTGTGTGTAAATAGATCAAGCTTTTGGTTTCTACAGAACTGCATGCTAGGCAGAAAAGAGTAGAAAATAAATGAAAAGCAGGATAAAAGTGTCTATAATAGGAAGATGGAGGCTGATGTAAAGGTGACCATAAAAACATTGAAGCATGGTGCCTGTAGTTCTTAGACATACTTTGAAGTGCTTTATTTTTGTGCTTATAAATTTTCACAGTTTTGTATTTGTGACATTTCACTGTAGTTTTAATTTCACAATTTTGGACATAATTTCCATTCAAACAATGTTAAAATACTATTTCACTGTGTTTTTATCTTCTCAGTTTTGTGGCATCAGTGAAATAAGCGAAATTAGTACGAATACAGCGAAATTAAAGCAATTTACAGCACTGAACTTGGAAATTGAAATGTAAAATGATCTATGATTTTTTTTAGATTAGTGGTTTATGTATGCATGTCTGTGTAATCTATAACCAGCTTGTTAATTCATAGAAATCTGAAGCTTAGAAGACTTTTTGTGTGCAAGGTTTGTAAGTTTGAATGGTGAAGCTGTATGGAACTTGATGCCTCATGTGGGTGTTAAGATGGGTATGGGTGTTCGAGAGCGAACAGCCTTTCTTTGGGAGAGGTCTGGTTGGTCCCTCATGCTGTCCTTTCGATGTTTTTGTAGTTTATTTGAAAAACTTCACACTTTTCTGAGCTGTATGTGGGGGTGTTGTGGTGAAGAGAGCTGGTATACAAGACCACTCTTTGTTGTACTTTTTGTTTTTCGAGTAAACAAGTACATGTATATCACATTCAAAAACTCAAATTATCTTTTATGAATCTGAAAACTGAACCCATGGAGGCGCATAAGGCTGATGATGGACATTTCAACTGATCAATGAATTTTAAAGTTACTGTATTTTTTTTACACTAATTAATGTTCATTAAGTTATAAGGATTTAAATACTCACACATGCTTAAACTATCAAGAGAGCATGGTTCTCATGTGTGGTCATCATAGTAAAACAATATTAAAGTGCAATAAAGAATGGAGTGTGGAAAAGGACCAATATTCAATGGATAGGTACATAACAACAGATGTCTTTGCAATGAGAATAATCAGTACCACAAGGAAAATGGTAAAACTTGTTTATGGTGTCAGCTCAGCTCACTTGTCAGTCAGCTGAGCTTTAGGAGGACACTCAGTTATCACTTTGATTCTTCTGAAACTCTGTGAAAGTGTAGCTTGTGGAAGGGTCAAAGTTGTTCACTAGCTGAAGACATTCTACATCTCTGATTTTTAAGTTTTTTTTTTTTTTTTTTAATTTGGGTACTTGTAGGTTAGTACATGCATTCCCATTGATTACCATGTAAGTCAATGGGGATTGCAATGGTAAGTCACATATTTGACTTGTCCAAAGCTGTCAACCAGATTCACTTCTAACTTGATGGGGATGTACAGTGGTACCTGCTGTATGCAACCACTGCCGTGAGCAGCCACACTGCTTTTTCTGGTCACCTTGCTGGGACACAAAAATCAGTTTCTTTGTAAAGCTACCTGCAGTGAAAGGTCACCTGCTGTATGTGGCCACTTTTTCTTGGCAGAAGGGGTGGCCACATACAGCAGGTACCACAGTACCTTGTATGGGTACCTATAACACATCAACCATAATTTGTTCACCTGGTGGTGTGGTAATATTTTCTTTTTTGGTATTCTTTTTACCAATTTTTGTGTGCTAAAGCGATACTTGACTTCTTCTCCAAAACTGTCTTTAAGGATTTTTCTGAAACTTTGTGGAAATGTAGCTTGTGGTTTAAAGTAACTGGTTCACTTAGTGATGATATTCTCTATTTCAGATTGGTAGGTAGGTAAGTGTTACCACTGTATAGTATATATGGCTATTGTATTTACATTTTTGACCTCTTCTGAAAAAAAAACAATGCTTGTCATTTTGCATTAGATGTTCCCCAGGTGGACCTCCACCAGGTTTGCAAAGGAGATGATGATGCAATCATTTCCATTTTTAATGAAATTGTTAATTGATTTTAAAAAATCTTCATCTCAAGAACTCCTTGGCCCATTGCTTTGATATTGCACATAGAGTCGCCTGGGTTCACCTAGTTCTTATTTTGGCCACCAGGTGGCACTGCAATTTTTTTCTTTTTCATGTTTTTTTTTATGAATTATATATCAAACTTTGCTACCACTGTACATGCATATATCTATACAGACTACAGTGCTTGTGTTGCAATACTGTAAAGGCATATTAGTCAGCAGAGCACAGGATCATCATGATGCTCTTGTTAATTTTTTTTTCTACTTTTTCTTCCCACCCATATGTTGGATTCTGTTCAGCCTTATTGGGGGTGTCAGTGGACTTAATCTCCACCAAATTTGTTCACTACATGGACAGTGGTGATGTCATTTTTCTGATTTTTGGCAAATTATAATAATTGAAGGGTTCATGTTCCCTGTTAAACAAAGGTGACTGTCTTATCATTCTGAAATTCACAGGACCACTTCAGTTTGTGCATGTAAGGTCAGCTGAGCACAAGACTGTCACAGTCCTCTTGTGAATTTTTGGTTAATTTTTTGACAAAATCCGAAAAAGTGACCCCTGGGAAACTGCTGAGCCAGTTACTTTGAAATTGATGGTCAGTCCTGGGCAGGAGGGTGACACTTGCATAGTACATGGGTGACCTTGACCTCATTCCCAAGATTACAACCATTTCAATGAATTTATCTGTGTAGCAAATAACTTGAGAACTAGGCGTACTTCACTCAAGATATTTTACGTGGTAGTGGTCCTTTTTTAGGAACACACTCAGACAATATATGTGTGACCTTGACCTCATTTCCATGGTCACAGCACCACCAACATGAAATATTGATAACTTAAGAACAGAACTATTTGAGCTAAGGCCATTGTAGTGTTCCCCTGTAAAGGTCAGACTTGCATAGTACATGGGTGAACCTGGCCCTGCCCCATGGTGTTAGGGATATTAGTTTTCAAATTGTCACACCCCAGTGATTTTTCAAATTTATATGAATTTTATAACTTGAAAACTATATGAGCTAGGACTTTTGATATTCCTCATTCCTCAAAATAGTGCTGGTCCTCGCTGCAGGCCAGACTAAGGGATGTATAGGTAGCATTGACCTCATTATCAAGGTCACAGGGTCATTTTTATGAATTTTACTGTTGACTCGAAAATTAGTTGAGCTAGGATCTTGATGTTACACATAATGATGGTCCTCTCTGAAGGTCAGACCTGACAGTGCATGTGTCAGTGTTACTTTGAAATCATTCTCAAGTTCACAGGTTGTTGTCATCATCATCATCTGAGCACAGGACCATCATGGTCCACTTGTACTATTTTTGTGAATGACATCATTGTTGAAGACCTGCAAGAAAGGGGAGCCCTGCAGGAAATATCATACTGGTTGTTTTAAATGGAAATATTTTTATTCTGCTTTAGAAACTACATCAGACAAGCTTCAGTAATTATCAGATTAACTTGTGAAAATGAAACACGTGTTATCATGTGGGAAACTTTTTCCTGTTCTTTATATAAATACATAGGATTCTGTGCATTCCAGTTGTGCTGATAATTTGGCAGTCATGCCTAGCCAAGCTTAGTGCTGAAGATACAGTCTATCACTTTTCACTGCGTAGTTCAGGTGCCTGTTCTCTTTAAATGAACCAGTTTATTTACTGTTTTAATGCGTAATATAATAGGAGTCAACATCCCTGGTTGGCTGAAATATGTGTATGTTGGATTATGTAATGAGTTTAATACACATATAAGTGGATTTGATGCTTGCCATTTGGATAGCTTGCTCATCATGCTTGATATTTCAAAACGGGGAACTTTGGTGGGCAGCTTGCAGGTTTACCTTCAAGTTGCAGCACCTTGTGTGATGGGTCAGGTAGCCTGCAGCACTCCTGATCTATGGCATAATTAGATTCACAGATACAAGATTTCTAGAGGCAAAAACAAAAGAAACGAAAAAAAAAACAGTGACCAGAATTATTAAACACAAGAGGAAGTGACATTTTTCAATCCAGAAATATTCAATATGAGTTTCACATTGCTTCTTTCCCAAGTGTTGTTGCATTGCCTGAGTTGAAATATTGTGGAAAGTTTGTGAGGAGAGGGAGAAAAATGTGGCCCAATGTGCCCTGGTTGGCACTGGTCCAATGCCATCAGGGTGCAGACAAACCTGACTGGCTACACTGGAGTTTGGTTTTAACACTTAAATCAACCAGTTTTGTGATACATGTTATTTGTGGTGTGATTGGCAGAATTTTTGTTGCATTCCCAGTTATTTTGAGCTACACACCTGGTGCCCCAGCTAAGATTAGCTGCCAACTGACCCTCTGGTATTGCAGTGACTTACAGAGTTTTTGAAAATCTGCTACCATGTCAAGTTAATGGTCTCTCCTTAGTCTGTTGACTGGTCCCTTAGCTTCAGCAAGCTTTTTCTTTTTTTAAGTTGCGAGAGGAGTGAACTGTACTGCTGCATGTCCTGTGCACAGGTATGTTGATAAGGTGCAGTATCAGAACTCCAGTGCTTATGGTGTTAGATGAGCTGTGTTGTTAGATTTGGCATGTACTATTATCATAGGAGTGAAAGTGGATCTCTTCTGAGATGTATGACTCTGAAATTGAACCCTTTGTTAACCCTCTGCACATTTGTATGTAATGTGTCTGTCAGAATTTTTTTTTCACCAGTTGAGCAGAAGTTAATAAGTATGCCCATGACACAGGGACAACATTTTTATTTTATATTCACAGGTATGTTTATCAGCAAGAAATGGTGCTGCAGTATTGCATTAACTTAATTACTGTGGTCTTTTGTGTTGTCTACCTATATTGTGCATTTTTAAAGAGACAAAAGATAAAAAGTGATATTAAGGATTAAAACAAGCAAATAATTAAAACAAAGGACCTGCAGTACAAGTTGAGAGCAGGAACATAGTTGGTAAGTGGACACAGTCAGGCAGTTGCTTTTGCCCTGGAATGACATCATGGGGTGCTTATCAGATTCTGGGTAAGGTGAGATACTGACAGCTGTATGTGGTGGTGTAAACATGTAACACCTTTCAGCAGACCATGGTACCAGCATAATCCCTGCATGGGGCAGCATGGCTGCCTGCCAAGCCAACAGACTCCACCCTCCAGTAGCTTTTCATGTTGCCCTTTCTCCTCTCAACTTTAGTCAGAGCTGACCAGACACCATGAAGACATAAATCCAAACTGGACTTAAAATGTCAGGTCCATACAACATTGTGACCAGCACATTTGCAAAATCCCATTCATGGTCGTACCAATATATCACCTTTATGCTCCCTTAACAAATGGAACCCTACCCAGATCAGATACCTTTCTTGTCCAAGAATGTCCCAGATGCCCAGGTTTGGCAAGATAGACTTTTATGTGAAGCACTCATGGCCAGGATGATCAGCTGAAGAGGCAGCAATAAATTTGTTATTTATCGTTTAATTTGCGGCAGCAGGGGGCAGGAAGTAATTACAGGCTTATTGCAGGGAACTGCTATACATCACAAATGGATTACAGACTAACTGTTAGCTGCCCCAGATCAGTTGACACTCAGCAATAAAGTCATTGAAAGAGACTTGTTAATTGATAGTGACATACCTGTTGTTTACAGTTTAAATTACTTGTATAAACAAAGGTATTGCATGGTAACTGATCTATGACAGGGCTATGAGGAGACATGATAATGGGGATGGTGGTGGCCTTTCATTAAGTGAACCCAACCACGTATCATGACCACTATACAGATTCACAGCACAGTGCAGAGTAACCCTGGGAATGAGTTATTCAATGATGGACATTCTTGCCTTGGTTCATGAATAGATCAATTATGAACCTCCCTGTTCATAAATGAATCAGTTATGAACCTCCCTGTTTGTGAATGGGTCAGTTATGAACCTCCCTGTTCATGAATGGATGTTATGAACCTCCCTGTTCATGAATGGATCAGTTATGAACCTCTCTATTTATCAGTGGATCTGTTATGATTCTCTCTATTCATGGATGGATCAGTTATGGACCAATTTGTTCATGAATGGATCAGATATGAAACTGACAGTTCATAAATGGATCAACTATGAACCTCTCAGTCTTTGAATGTTTCAGTTATGAACCTCCTTGTTTGTTGATGAAGAAATGATGAACATTAAGTTCATGACCAGATTAATAGTGAATATCTCAGTGCTGGAATAGATCAGCAATGCAAATTTCATTCAATCATTAATGAACATCTAAGTTGCACAAACAGGTTAATAATGAACATTTCAATTTATGATTAACGAAAATGATAATCTCCGTTTGTGAATAAATCTGTATTGAACATCATCTCACTCAATGAAAGCAGCAACGATGACATCTCAAGTAGTGTGTCAGTCAGTAGTGAACATTCATAGAAAAAGTTCAGTGATGAACATGGTGAAGATCCCAGCTAATAACTGGATAAATATTGAACATTTCAACAAAGAAATGAACCAGGAATAAACAGGTCAGTTAACCCTTTCCCCCTTAAATTAAGACTGAGTCAACAGATTTCCTCGGCATGGGTTGAGCACTAAGTGCCCAACCCATGCCGAGGAAAGCTGTTGACCTGGGTCATGTTGTCTTGACAGGTCTCATCTTCAATTCTCAGTCAAATTGTTTTTCATTGCTGTTGAAATCAGTTGAAAACGCTGAAGCAGATGACATTTGACCACCAGCCGGTTTTGGCCGGTTTGAGGGGGAAAGTGTTAATGAACAGATTGGGAAAGAACAGCTCAGTTCAAAGGTAGATGAATGTTGAATACAGTTGCTCAGTTTGTGGATAGATTAGTAATGAGAATATGGTTTTCCCAGGATTTGAAAGCTAAAAGGTGGTAAATTGGGTGGTATTTAGAATTTTATAGTTTGTTTTTGTTTTTTGCTATGTTTGCACAGCTGACTTGTCAGACAGCTGGGGTAATGTGGTGGTTAGGCATCCTGGTTCATCCCTCCATCAGCATCCACAGTTAACATTTTCAACTTCTCCAAAACCACTGGTGAGATTCACCTCAAGCTTGGTGGGAATGTACATGTACCTTGGGTGGGTCTCTACCAAGTTTGTTCAAATGATAATGGTCCAGTGATTTTTGGATTTTTTATGAATGTTCTTGTTCATTATTTGGTCAGATCGTAAAAAGCTTCTCCAAAATTGCATGGGGACACTTTTGTGGTACTGAAGACCTTAATTTTTTAACAGGTGGCACTGTTATTTTTAAATGTATTTTATGTAAAAAATGTATTTTTGCTATTTTTGACTTCTCCAAAACCCATCACTCAAATTATGCTGAAATTTAGTGGAAATGTTCCTCATAGAATGGCCAAATAAAGTTGTTCACAAGGTGGCATTGCTGTGAATCCCTAAATTTTTAATAAATGTTTCAATTTGGGTACTTAACAGTTAATGCATACTGTCCTATTGATTAGTATGTAAGTGAATGGGGATTGCAATGCTAATCCATGTTTTTGACTTCTTCTCCAAAACCACTGACCAGATCCACTTCAAACTTGGTGGGGATATACCTTGGATAGGTTCAAATGGTCACGCTCCAGTGATTTTTTGGATTTAAAAAATGGGGGGGGGGGTCATTTTTTGGCCAAATCTTAAAAAATCGTCTTCTCCCAAACTGCTGGGCCAATTGATTCGATAGTATTTAAGGAGCCTTCTCGGGATCTTGGGACCTTAATTTGTGCAGTAGGTGGCACTTTAAGTTTTCAAATATTTTTTAATGCAAAAAGTGTTTTTGCTATTTTTGACTTCTCCAAAACCATGACTCAGATTATGCTGAAACTTTGTGGAAGTGCTCATTCTGGAAGGGCCAACCAAACTTGTTCACAAGATGGTGTTGCTCTGAATGTCTAACTTTTAATGATTTTTTCAATTCAGGTACTTACTGGTTAATGCATACAGTCATATTGATTACTATGAAAGTGAATGGGGATTGAAATGGTAATTCACGATTTTGACTTCTCCAAAACCACAGTTTACATTCACCTTAAACTTGGTTGGGATGTACTTTGGGTGTTTCACTACTTAGTTTTATCAAATGGTTACGCTCCAGTGATTTTTGGATTTTTTATGAATTTTTTGGTTCATTTTTTGACCAGATCTTCAAAAATTTTCTACTCCAAAACTTGGATTAAAAACTGTGTGGGAACACTTGAGGGCATGACAGCAGGAGTTACACAGTACATGGGTAACCTTGACCTCATTCTCAAGGTCACAGGGTCAGTTAGTATTTTACTCTGCAGATGATAATTTGAAAACTATTTCAGCCTGGACTTTGATGTTTTACATGGTTCTAATTTTCTTTGAGGGCCACACTCAGACAGCACATGCTAATGTTTCTCTATGAAGGTCACACTTAGACAGAATATGAGTGACCTTGACCTCATTTCTGAGTTGAATTTTACTCTTTACTATAACTTGAGAACTACTAGAACTGGGACCTTGATGTTGCACATGTTAGTGTACTCCATAGATTTGGGGAATTTTTTTTCAGATGGTTGTGGATGACCCTCAGGTCATATGTCAAGGTCAGAATGCCTTGCAAAATAAAATGGTTTCCCTGCCACATCTGCAAATGGGTATGATTGAAGTCCATCCAACTTGGTCATAATTATTTACCCAGGTGAGACTCCCTTAGATTTGCTCAGAGATTACCTTGAAGTCAAAGGTGAAGGTCAAACTTTCTGTACAAGAAAGATGGCCCTTTTAGAGGGTTGGCTCTGGTGAGAGGTGCCTGTTCGGGGGATGCATAATGCTTTTGGCATGAAAAACTAGCTTCTGGTTATTATTACATGTTTTTTTGTTTTTTTGTTTTTTTTTGACTGGAATAAACTCAACTCAAACACAATATTCTAAACCATCAGATACATGGAAGGTCACAGGAGAACACATGTATTAGTTATGTACATCATGGTAAACATGCAAGAGATTGTTACTTGGCATGGCTGATAGCTCGCAAAATAATCTGTCTAAAAATTGATGTCTAGACGCTTTTTCATATCTTACAGAAATAGCCATTGCAGACCCTTTTGCTGGAGACTTGTATTACAACTCTAATATATCAGTGAGCAGATCTCACCATAATACAGGATTTTCACCTGCTGTACGTGCTGTGCAGCAGGGAGGGGGTAGGTTGGCAGGCTTACTATGTCTGCTGTCCTACAGGGCCTACCTGCTACACTTCCACTCCACAACCCAGTGTCCAATTTCTTTCAGAGATCCAGACTTCTTGCTGGACACCCTAGCTGTTTAAAATCTTCTGGTAAACAGATGTCAATTAAAGTTGCAAGTGATAATTTCTACTTCCCAGGAACTGGCTTGTGTATGGGAGCCTATGAAAAAGAACAGCTTCATTGCATGCATGTAGTTGGGGATAGTTGAGTTTTTGAATGAACGTCATCATTTGAACCCTATAAGTGAGTGCATTATTTACTTATTTGTCAACCTCAGGGATGCACTGTCAAGCCCGAGTGAATGAATAGTGGCTGTCCAGCCACACGGGTACCATTTCTTGCCATTTCGAAAATCCAAGGACACTATTTCTTTTCTTACACCTAAGAACTACAAATCTTTGTCATCAATTAAAATGTTAAGAGAGCAGTGCAAAACTTTGAAGCCGTCTTCTCTTGTAAGCATCTATCTACATAGTGGACACCTTTAAAGGTGCATGATAATTATATGTCAACAGCATGCACTGTGAATGGGTAACATACAGCAGATGATAGTACAGTACACTAGCTTACAGCTGGTTACAGGAGTCTTAAGTGGGAAACTTCTGGCACATGATAGTACAGTACATTGACAGCAGGTGACAGGAAACTAAATGGGAAACTTATAGTACATGATAGTACAGTAGACTGACAGCAGATTACAGGAAGCTTAGTGGGAAACTTATAGTACATGATAGTACAGTAGACTGACAGCAGATTACAGGAAGCTGAGTGGGAAACTTATAGTACATGATAGTACAGTAGACTGACAGCAGATTACAGGAAGCTGAGTGGGAAACTTATAGTACATGATAGTACAGTAGACTGACAGCAGATTACAGGAAGCTGAGTGGGAAACTTATAGTACATGATAGTACAGTAGACTGACAGCAGATTACAGGAAGCTGAGTGGGAAACTTATAGTACATGATAGTACAGTAGACTGACAGCAGATTACAGGAAGCTGAGTGGGAAACTTATAGTACATGATAGTACAGTAGACTGACAGCAGATTACAGGAAGCTGAGTGGGAAACTTGTAGTACATGATAGTACAGTAGACTGACAGCAGATTACAGGAAGCTGAGTGGGAAACTTAAAACATATGATTGTGCAGTACACTGGCAACTGGTTACAGAGAACTAAGTGGGAAATGTATTGCATATGATAGTACAGTAAGTACACTGACAGCTGGTTACAGGGAAAACTGTTAACACCCTGTCAACCAGTCATGCCACTTGAGGTTTATCTGAGAGGAATAATAATTAAGTCAACTTAACACAAAATGTTATTGGCAGTCTGAAACTAAGAGCTCTTCATGGCACAGCTGTCAGTGCTGGGCATGAAGCATATCATCTGAGAACAGAAAGTAGACTGATCTCAGTTGTGGTTTAAAGTGCATACACTCAGATGCTTGTCTTCAGTGTCTCATTTGTGCATGCTCATACCACTTGGAAGAGAAAAAATATGACAATTATGGCTTCATGCAACTTTTCGAAGGTTGTACGTTTGTGTGCACGTACTCTGCCCCGAGTTGCAGAGACAGCCAGTGACTTGCGTTGCTTTGAACTTGTGGTATGGACAACAAACATCCTGGGTGACATGATTGATTTTTACACAAAGAGCTCATTAGGGCCCTGTCTTTAGGTTTTCTGTGTGTGATAATATAGCAACATAAACAAAGGACAATTTTCATTCCGAAAATCATGAAGGCAGAAGCTGGTTAGTGTGGCTTGGTGGTTAAATGGTTATGGAAGAGGAGCCTGTCAGTATGACCAGGTGGGTAAAAGTGTTATGGATGAGGAGCCGTTCAGTGTGGTAAGTTGGTTTAATGGGTTAAGGATTAGGAGCCTGTCAGTGTGGTTAGTTGGTTTAATGGGTTAAGGATTAAGAGCCTGTCAGTGTGGTTAGTTGGTTGAATGGGTTAAGGATAAGGAGTCTGTCAGTGTGGGTTGATGGATTAAAGGGTTAAGGATAAGGAGCCTGTTACTATGGCAGGTTGGTAAGAAGGGTTAACAAAGAGAAACCTGTTGATGTTGCTGGGTAGTTATAAGAGTTAAAGATGAGGATCCTGTTAGTCTGGCTGGGTGGCTGCAGTGAAAGGCAAACATTCTCCAATATTGAACCAAGGACATGGGGTGAAAGACCCAGATCAAGGCTGAAAATTTGTAGCTATTTTAACAACAGCATCATAGCCTGAAGCTGTTCTCTGGTTAAGCCTAAGGGGCAGGGTAGATGAGGCAACCATATCTGTTACTTTCAAATAACATTGTGATAATTGTATTACATTGTAGCCCAAGGAGATTATCCATTGAAGGCTGTGGTGTGATTTGGTTGTGATGTTATCAGTTTGTTCACCTGTATGATAGTTGGTGGGTGTCAATGATGCATAATGGTGTTGTTTTGTGTGGTTGTGGTTTTGTTGAGTGAAAATCAGAGCATGACAGAAGTGATGGGAGAACATATCAACCAGTTATTGCCTGAGGGGGCGTGATCATTAAATACATTATTGTAGATGTGGATGTGGTCAGAAACCACACAGACTCTATTCCCTGTCAGAGCAGTTTAACCTGACAAAAGGTTAAAAGGGAATTTAGGTGATCAAACACTCAGTAGGGGATGAGTTCTTCCCATAATTACATTGTTCTCAGAAAAAAATCACACTATTTGGTCAAGGCTTCTTCTTCTGCAGAGCAACCAAAAGATACAAGTGAGCTGTCATTATTTGACGTATGGAGTTCATCCTATTAGCTGCCCCTGTCCCCATGCAGGCAATCAGCCAGATCAGACCCATGATTACCAAGCATACTAGCTGTGTACACATATAATTTTATGGTGTATTGAAACAACATGGTCAACTTCCAAGTCCTTTCAATGCATTGTGTAGTTCTCTATCATTGGGCTTTCACTGAACTGTAATTTTGAGCTCTATTAATGGGTCTCAGAGTGATGACATTTGGGATGGCAGTCCTAAATGCATGCACATAATTACTTTGGTATAACTGGAGTGATTGTTCTTCAAAAAAATGTGTAATTTGACACTTATGCAAACAATAACAAACAAAACTTGAGGCCAACAATGGTGATTGATGAGCATGGCAGTGGTTAGCTGGGCCTAAAACACTTGAAACTAAATCCAAATTTTATTGATATCATATATCAATTATTTCTATTTTAGAGCTAATTATTTCTTCACTGTCCAACCAATTTAATTTGATGTTGATAGAATGGCTATGAGAGACCATAGTATGATTAACCCTTTGTATACATACATCCCATGTTTTGTGGCAGGGTGAGATTTTACCCTGCCAGAAGCTGCTTCATTACAAGGGTTAAAACTGTCGTAGGCAATGTGATTGAAAGGTAAAGCTTACATGAGGATGAGATAGTGAAAGACTTAGCCACACTGTCAGAGGTGCTGGTGTTAGCTTTCCTGACCAGAAGTCACACAGAATATGGGATCACTCATGTCTGTGTGTCAATCAGTCTGTCAGTCCATCCATAATGTGAGGATGTAGGGTGACTTTGTTGCACTGTCTGTGTACTGATGCATGGCAGTGGGGAGCATTGGGTCCATCAAACATGTTTAACCTAATCTTGAGTAATCTTCTCTAGACCGTCACAAGTTGGTAACTATGACAGTATCTGCAAAGTGCTCTTCTGTGCAATTTTTGGGTTTGCTTACCTATTCATGAACCTGCTTGAGTGGAAAGCAGATGTATCTCAAAGACGTCCATCTATAAACTTTTGCTTGTGAATGTGATACAGACGACAGTTTTTTTGTGAGCCCCATATAACTTTCAGGATTGACCAAGTGTATGGAAATCTGGGTCAAGTTTGATTTTTGTGGTGCCACCTGTGGTATTATGATATATTTGGGCCAAAATAGGCAAATTTTGAGAATGTTTTTTTGCAAAAAGTTTTCTGCAAATCATCTCAAAATGTGGTGAGAATGTGAAGCAAAAAGATAAAAATTCACTAAAATTTGGTGGTGCCACCTACAGTTTAATGGAAGATATGGACCAAAAGCTGTAACACATTAAAATTCTTTTGTTAAGACAGAATAAGGCTAATGATACTAAATGTAGCACAAATGTGTATCATATGTACAAGTTTTATGTTGTGTAATATGGATGACCTTGACCTACTTTCTCAAAGTTACAGAGGGAATACATTTCAGGAAATTATGTTTTTTTGTTATGATCACTCTATCTGGACTTGTGCACATGTATCTATATACCATTACCGAAACATTATACAGATAAAAGTCTAACTTGTGAATTCACGGTGGTGCCACTGATGGTGTGAAGTAGAACTTGCATTACAGTTGCAAAAAACATATTAAATTGGTTATTTTGGTTATGAATTGAGATTAAACTACTAAATTGACACCAGATATATATGTGTATGGCTAATGATCAAATTGTGTTTGCCCTTGACATTTTATTCAAGCTCATTAAGGGTGTTGTAAAGGATGCTAAATTCTAAATTTTGAGAAATAAGATAGCTAATAGTACCAAATGCACCACAAATATCTGTTGCATAGAAGTTCGATATTGTATATGGGTGACCTTGAATTACTTTCTGAAGGTCATGGAGGAATACATATGAGGAAGTGACTTTTTTCAGTCATTATGTCTGAACTTGTGCACATGTATCAATATACCAGTACAGGAATATTTTACAGTGGTCGAAGTGTTGAGAGACTGCCCCTAGGGCAGATGAAAACGTGGTCTGTCAAAACAGGTGGTCTTTCGTTAGAGGTAAAATAAAATGAAAAGATAGCAGAGTGTTCTAAGAGAGTAGCCTTAAAAAGATATGAGGTCTCTTATTGGAGGGGTCTCTCAAGACTGTTACCACTGTACAGTCCATGATGTGTGGAGTCATGGAATTAATGGAAATTGTCACTAACATGGGCTATGTGTTTGTCTCAACAAAAGAAGCAAGTCATAAATGCCAAACACAAGGTAAAACATTCCATGTGGTGAGTTTATCATAAAAGTAGGGTAAGCTCTATGATGTGTGGAGTCATGGAATTAATGGCAGTTGTCACTAACATGGGCTATGTGTTTATGTCAGCAAAAAGAAGTAAGTCATAAATGCCAAACAAAAAGCAAAATGTTCCATGCGGTGAATGGTGAATTTATCGTAAAAGTAGGGTAAGCTCCAACACAAGTATTTCAAAATCTGGCCTCGATGGTAGTTTTAGCAGCTTAGTGGCAGCTGTGTATTGGAAGTGAACGTACATGGCTCCTGACAGGATGGGCAGCATTGACAGAAAAAAATATGTACTGAACTTCATGGCATTGCCATGAGGGAGGGGCCTGCCATGATGGAGGAGAGGCACTGTAGGCATGGGTATTAATTCTACCTTTTGACTGTCTTAACCAGATGTGAACCGACACATTTGTTATTTGGAGAGACTTTGGGGGGGGGGGGGGGGAGGAGGGTATTTATAGCCGTGCGCACCTACTTACATGGTAGTGTAATTAGTGGGTATGAAACCTGTCCAAAACCACATGACCCTCCTCACATAATTTACATTTATGTCTGTGTGCCAACACAGACATATTGTTTTTCTTTCTTTCTTTCTTTCTTTCTTTCTTTCTTTCTTTCTTTCTTTCTTTCTTTCTTTCTTTCTTTCTTTCTTTCTTTCTTTACAGGCAAATTTGTCCAACATTTCATGTGAAAAGTATGATATATGTAGAAACTCCAAACTTGGCACAATTATACTTCTATAGATGAAGTCTCGCCTTTTTATGATGAGGGGTCATGCTTTTCAAAATTATGCAAATGAGGGCTAATTAAAGTTCTAAATCTTCAATATCTTATATACTATAGTAGATGTAGTTCCAAGTGTATTGGAGTTCAATCAAAGCAAGGCAAAGGTCATCTCAAATGTCAAGGTCATGTCAAGGCCAAAGGTCAGTTTTAGGTCAAAATGTCATTGTAAAGCCAAAATATCATTTTAAAGGTCAAGGACCACTTCAGGTAGAGGTCATCTCAAGGTCAAAGATCATTTCAATGTCAAAGGCCACTTTCGATGGTGGCTTTCTTCTAGCCATAACTTGGTCAGTTTTTATCTAATTTGATCATGTTGGGCCTAAATTGTAGCTATTGTAACACTGCACATTTTTGAAGTCTTGACGTTTTATAATTAGAGGTCATACTTTTCAAAATTATGCAAATGAGGGTTAATTAAAATTTTAAATCTTCAATATCTTGTATACTATAGTAGATATAGTTCGCAGTGTATAGTTCGATCATAGCAAGGCAAAGTTCATCTCGAATGTCAAGGTCAAAGGCCAATTATAGGTCACAATATTTTAAAAGTCAAGGTTTACTTAAGATACAGGTCATCTCAAGGTCAAAGGCCACTTTTGATGGTGGCTTTCTTCTCGCCATAACTTGGTCAGTTTTTATCCAATTTTGATCATGTTGGGATCAAATTGTAGCCATTGCAACACTGCATATTTTGAAAATTACATGTGACCCCTAAAGGTCGAAGGTCAATGTCATCTGAACCTTTGAACGTTTCACCCAGCCATAACTCAGCCAAAATCCATCTAATTCTAATCATGTTGGAATTAAATTGTGGTAATTGTAACACTGTACATTTTTGCAATTAACATGTGACCTGTAAAGGTTAAAGGTCAAAGGTCAAGGTCATTTGGACTTAGGAAATTTTCATCCAGCCATAAGCTTAATTGAATGTGAAGTACCAAAACACAAAAGTTATACCATTTAATATTTACAACTTTTGCAGGCACACAGACAGATTTGCATTGAAGCAAATCTTCTTTTCTAGTTTGTGATTATAGTTGTAGCTTGTGTCAAAATACGAGTTTCTTACAAATTTGAAATAAATTAGAACCAATGTTAATATATTTTATGTGTTGTTTGTGTTTGAATGGCTCCCAATGCACTACTGCCATTGTGTTTAAAGGAATATATTTCTCTGGTATAGTATTAGTGATTGATGTAAGGTGTAACATGTAGCATAGATACAATGAAAGTGTCAGTCAGTCATTTACAACAGTTACTAAAGATATTCAACCAATATAGAAGGGACTGTATTTGCTATTGTGGGAATAAAGTTTGTTTGTTTTTTTCCTGCTTTTTTGCGCAGGAACATTGGTTCTTGGCTCCACTGGCCCAGGAAAAGGAAGCAGTTTGTGCAGGGCGTTTTCACTGAATTATATCCCTGTATTTTGACTCAGGATGACTCTATTTTAGTTGAAAAGGGGTGAGGTTGTTTTTGACTGTTGGCGCAGCTTTGGACTACAGTTACCATTTGTTTATAGATATATACAGACTTATGACAAAGTACACAGAAATCTATTTTCTGCATGTTTCGTATTTTTACATGGAAAGTATACTGTAAAAAAGTGGGAAATGCATGGATCTCACACAAACCTTGCTGGATTGGCACTGCTTCTAGCAGAGGCAGCAATACAAAGTTATTATTGTAAAGATAATGCATGGAAAAAGTTTGGAATGCAGAGGTAAACATAAATGGCATTAAATATTGTCTGTTCAGTGCACATGTTAGGTGCCCAAATAGTCAGTTGACGGCAATTTTTCCAAACATATCAGTGCTGGGATCAAGCATTACGAGCAGACATCAGGTATGAAAATTGATATTTGTCATGACAGTCTCTTAAAATATTAACAAAATGTTGTGTGTGTCATTAAAAAAGTTAACCTTGTTTGAGGTTATCATTGATAGTTTAACCTAACGAGAGGTTGTGTAGGTATGTACTTGTCAGGTTGTGGCACTTAAATGGTTAACCCTATCACAAGCTGTGTCACTGAAAGGCATGATCATTTCCATTGGCTTTTCATTAAATTTGTATTGATTATTCACATACATACTTCCTATGAAAAACAAAGTAAGACTTTTGTCAGGAATGATGAAAAACTCATCTCCTAGAGCTGTTACTAGGCACATGTACATCTAGTTACAGACACTGACAAGACAGCACTGAGCTCACCTCCTAAGCTGCTGCATGTTTAACTCATTCGATACTATGGTCACATGCCTTGGTCAGTGTTCTGGCACTGCCTGGCAAGTTATGCTGCAGCTGTCCTTGCCGCAGCTGCAGCATGATATGCCAGGCAGTGCCAGAACCACTGACTTAAGACTATAGGCATGTTGGTACTTGAATGAAAGCTCTTTTCATGAAGAATTTAAATATGAAATTGTCATCTTAAATCTAGGTAGATATATGGAAAAGATCAGGGACTGGTGTGGAATGAGTTAAGTGGAGGAGACACGGAATGCAGTCTGTTCAGCAGGCAAACACTTACCAGATGGTTGCCTATTCAAATAACTTGCTAACAGAGGAAAATGGATTAGACTATGAAGCAGCAATGTTAAAAGTATCATTATGTGTAGGGCATTTCCATACATACTACGTGGCCATCATGTTGCAGTCTAGAGTGGCCACCAGACCTCTCCAAGAGGTCCTTGTGGTAATTGATTCTAGTGCTCTGTCCGGTAAAATGTAATTGAAGCGAACAGCTAAATGGTGATGTAGGTGACTAATGGATTAGGAGAATGGGCCATTTTAACATGTTGTTCAGTGATCCCTATCTTAAGAGACACCTGCTAATAGAGACCGCCCTCTTTTGGCAAACTGCTTTGGTGAATCCCAAATCCTGTTCTTCCCATAGTAATTTTTCTTGTGTTAGCGAACACCTGTGGTTTTAACACTGAGGAACCTATTTTGTGTATCACCATGCAACTTTTCCCATTAAAAACTGCCAGAAATTGTCCAAGGTCTTAAATGATGTCTGCTTCCTTTTTTTGTAACAACTTTCCTCAAGCTCAGAGGGCCACAGTGAAAGCCATTGACTCAGTATGTGGAGGGATAATACCCCTCTAACCCAGCAGTAGGGGTAAGACCCCTCTGTCCTGGCAGTAGGGTGGTCTGTATATGGAGTGGCGAGACCCCTCTGTTCCAGCAGTAGGATGGTCTGTATATGGAGGAGTGAGACCCCTCTGTCCCGGCAGTAGGGGTGGTCTATATGGAGGGGTGGGGCCCCTCTGTCCTGGCAGTAGGGTGGTCTGTGTATGAAGGGGTGAGACCCCTCTGTCCCAGCAGTAGGCGTGGTCTATATGGAGGCGTGAGGTCCCTCTGTCCTGGCAGCAGGGTGGTCTGTATATGGAGGGGTGAGACCCCTCTGTTCCAGCAGTAGGGGTGGTCTATATGGAGGGGTGAGGTCCCTCTGTCCTGGTAGTAGGGTGGTCTGTATATGGAGGGGTGAGACCCCTCTGTTCCAGCAGTAGGATGGTCTGTATATGGAGTGGTGAGACTCGCAGCAGTAGGGGTGGTCTATATGGAGGGGTGAGGCCCCTCTGTCCTGGCAGTAGGGTGGTCTGTATATGGAGGGGTTAGACCTCTCTGTTCCAGTAGTAGGGGTGGTCTATATGGAGGGGTGAGGTCCCTCTGTCCTGGCAGCAGGGTGGTCTGTATATGGAGGGGTGAGACCCCTCTGTTCCAGCAGTAGGATGGTCTGTATATGGAGTGATGAGACTTGCAGCAGTAGGGGTGGTATATATGGAGGGGTGAGGCCCCTCTGTCCTGGCAGTAGGGTGGTCTGTATATGGAGGGGTGAGACCTCTGTTCTAGCAGTAGGGGTGGTCTATATGGAGGGGTGAGGTCCCTCTGTCCTGGCAGCAGGGTGGTCTGTATATGGAGGGGTGAGACCCTCTTCCGTCAGTAGGGTCACATGTACATATGGAGGGGGGACACCCCTGTGTTCTGGCAGTATGGGTGGTCTGTATATGGAGTGGTAAGACCCCTGTGTCCTAGCAGTAGGGTGGTCTGTATATGGAGTGGTGAGACTTGCAGCAGTAGGGATGGTCTATATGGAGGGGTCCTCTGTCCTGGCAGTAGGGGTGGTCTGTATATGGAGTGTGAGACTTACCTGACAGGGGCTCCTGCTGGGTTTGCCTGTTTTACCCCAGGTCAAGGCCAGATCTTGTTAAAAAAAAGAAAAAGAGTTTGAGGTGTTTGTAGCATCTGAAGACTCATAAAGTTACACAACTACAAAATCCATAGTTGCCATTGTCATGACTTGTTTTAATATTGGTACAGTTGTCACATTTTTGTATGGACTTGAGGTATGTTCATTGAAATAAGTGCATATTTGTATTTTTTTAAAAAAGTATTCCTCCTCTGCAGAAATAACCTCCTGATCAGATGCCTTTATTTTATACTTGAAAATAACCAGAATGCACTAAACTGAACTTTTCCCGCAATTTTTCGACCTTAAGGAAAGAGGAAGTGTGACCAAGCTGAAGCTCTCCTCTTGGTGGTTAGGCCTGTATGGGTACCCACACAACCTGATGAAGTCTGCGTATTTTATAAAAAAAAAAAACATTTCTAAATGTTGGCAACCGTGATAATTTGTTAAAAACACCATAAACACCTTTTGCAAGTGTTGTTATGCCAGAGAAGAAAAATGTGTAGTGAGGCGAGTACAATATGGGCATTGATCCAACAGGCAAGTCTGATGGGAGCGTAAATGTATGTAATATTATGACCTGTGTATCAGGCGACTGCCCATGTTACAATGAGCACATTTACTGTCCCATCAAAGTTTTTTCGGTGTTTAACTGGGAATGCGTCAGCTGGCAGAGAATTCACTCACATTTATACTGCTCAATAAATGTCTCTTCCCAGTTGTTGTACCTGCATGCTACTTTTTATGCAGGGTATAAAACACAATTGCTTTAAGTGGATGCCACAAGAGGTATGATCCCTGAAAATTATGCACCTCCCCCTCTGACCTTGCTGCCTTTGAACTGTGTAAAAATATGGTGGTATATCATTTCTGAATCTATTTTTGGTATCCACAAACATAATTTTGTACTCCATTTAAGATGGTGCTGTGATGTTTTCTGCCTGTTGATCAAACCGGTTGGTGAGATCATAAGCTGATAAATGTCACGTTAGAATTTGAGAGTACTATCAGAAGTCTTTCCTTTTAAATGGTACAGCATATACAAGGTATGCTTTGTGAACACTGGGTTGTTTTCACGTTCTGTACATCAGGGTGTCATGCTTTGATCGTTCTTCTGTAAACATTGCTATTAAGTCTTCACAGCACCTGTTCTGTGTCCACCTTGCGAACAGGTACATAAAAATGTTGCAATTGATTGATGAACAGCTCTGTCTGGGGTGAAGAGATAGACTAGTCTACAGTGGATTCCCACATAAGCAACACCTGTGGTTATGCAACTCAGACGAGGGAGTGGGGACACAGTATACTTGTGACACTTTCATGTGTCCCATGCTCTGTTTTACACATGTTTGTACATTTCCTTGTATAATTCACATTGTGGCAAATACAGTTATAACTACTTAAAACATGAGTCAATTTGCATGCAAATGTTATTCAGTGTTGTCTCAAGGAAAGCTGTGGTAATGTAGTGAAAAAAGCAGATACTGTTGTGGTAAATGCATGTTTTATGTACATGCTGATCTTTTTATGTTCATGTTGATTGTGATGGGAAGAAAAATATGATGACATGACAGGAAAGCAAATAACTTTACTGTACAATTTTGTACAGATATGCAGCAAAAAGTGTCCAAAAGTCAAAATGTATTTTAGATTAGCCTTTTTGATTCCTGGACAATGGGAGATCTTGATTGTGTTTGGGGTCTGTTTTAATGTTACCATGGCAACATGCATCTATGCCACTTCAGTAGTTCAAATGACATGACATTGCAACCTGGGGTGGCCTTGTGTGACTTGTGGCTACAGTTTCCCAAATATCACCGGCAAGTGATAGACACAGCTACCGTCAATAACTCTGTCTTTCTTTCTTACGTTTTTTTTTTTTTAATATGCACCACAAAAATGATCAGCATGTGCCAATTTTGAACTGGTTCCAAGTTTTAACATAAAAAAAAAAAACCTGCAGAGGTTTGAGAGTATCCAGTGGCATAAAAAGGTGGAGCCCAAACATTGGTTTTTATTTGAAGCACGTGTGATGAAAGAAGCTGATGTAATAAGAATAAATGGATTGGGTGAAAATGTAAAAATGACTGAAAGTTTATAGTTCCTTGAAATTTGACTTCAGAGAAGGTCTTGAACAAAAAAACATGTTAATATAAAGTATCTGTTAATAAAACCCCAAAACATTGCTCAGGGACTTGTAGTAAAAAATGAAGTGTGAAGTGTCTAGTTTGTTTCTTTTTTGCTTTATTATGCCTAAAGGAGGAGGGGCATAAAGTAATCCCTTTTTCTGTGCATGACTGTCTGTGCATCCATCCAATGGATATTCGTGTCCGAGCTTTAATTCTCTTGACCTTCAACTTAAGTTTATGAAACTTTACACACAGAAGCATCTTCACATAACGGTACACCATGCACCAAAAGCAGGTCACTGGGTCAAGTATCTGAGTCACAGTGACATGTCTTTATAAAATCGTGTTTGGACTATAATAATCCTTTATTATTTAAGGACATGTTAGACACCAAAAACCTTTGCATGGCAGATTTTGAGATTTTAACAGTTTTTTACAAGATGAATGTCCTTTCTATAAGTTGTCAAATTTTCAAGCTTTTAACTAAAGTAGAAATATGAGAAAACTGCCAAAAACCACACAGGCATGTGGACATCCAAACGTCCATGTGTCATTCTTTTGGTTTTCAGCCGCCAAACGGAACAATGCCACCCGTCAATCATACTTAACAGCCTGTCACGTGGCTACAGGTTGCAACGGCCCATGGCAAAAGGAGATGGTATCATGGCGGCACAGCGGAATCAGGTGGCATGCAGAAAGTATGTTTGTGGGCAGGGAAAAGATGCAAACATGCTAACATATCATAGCCTTAATGGTTTAATTTAAAGTTATCTTGCTTGTTTTGCATTCTAATGAAGGGAGATTTTAAATGTTCAAGAGGAGTGGGAATCATCAGATGATGTCCCTTCAAAAGCCATGCCGCGATAGAGCACCTCATTGGTCCTGCACACCAGAGACAGGAGGGGAAAAAACTGGCACTGTAATCAACAATACCCACGTACATAATAATATTTTATCGTAACCTAGGGATGAGGAAATAAAAGTACAAATAAACACATGGAAATAAGCATAAACATGAACAGCAGAGAAAACACACAAAATAGTGTTACAAAACTCAGGTTGGAAAGAGAAATGAAACTCATTGAGCAAAATAACTACAACATAATGACAAGCTAACTAAGTAAAGTGTACAGACAAGTCTAACAAGTTAACTACATAAGTATACAGATAGGAGTAAATACAATAAAAAGCTATCCCTAAAAATGGGATGAAGAGGTAGGGGGCGGAAGACCAAGCCTGCCATCCATCCACTGACCACGAGCGGCCATAGGCTGCCCCACGAAGCAAGGCAACACAATTTTTGTTGCCAGGCTTGAGATCATGGTGCCCAAAGGGCCACGCCCATGAAGTCACGCTTTGAAACCAGCTTGACGCTGTCACCGTTTGACAGATCACTGAATAATGTTTCCGTATTTCAAAGGCTCTTTTATTCATGTGATTGGCCAAGAATTGATTGACAACCTCACCAAATGTTAAGGGATGATGTTTACTACGTTTTGTACAAATACCACCTCAACTTGAGCAAACGGTATTGTTTCAGGGACAAATGATCAACATCAAAGGCCTTTGAAGCTTGTTTTCTCATAAAGGAAAAGAGGACAAGAAGCCCACCTAAGAATGGTTATTCCAAGAAAACGGCTGGGCGAAATTTAATCCGGTTAACCGCTTTTGATTCTGTAATATCTGAACTGCGAAAACAATTCAGAAAATTTCTGAATTTTGCTTCGTTCTTTTTGTATGAAATGAAGAAAATAAACATCCTGGAAATCAAAGGGAAAATTGAAAAGTCAAACTTTGAGGATGGATAACAGAATAACTAAAACAAACATAAAAAATCGCAGGATAGTTTTTTGTAACCAATATGTCAGGATTAAGGTGCAAGTGTAATTATGATTTTATCACAAATGAATAGTGACTTATATTGACATTTATGGGGTGAATGCTTTGCAGTCAACTTTCAATTGTTTATTCAACAATTAACATCACAGACACCCAAATACGGGACATGTTGTCCCCTGTGTGGTCTGTCTGTCCGCCCTCCATCTTGTCTACGTTACTGCAATATTTCAAAAAAATATTCTCCGTAGCTTTACCAAATTTTATGAGAGATGTACCATATAATGGACCAGATTCACGGAAGAATCTTATGATGGATCAGGTTCCTATCGAAAAGCAGCTTCCTCTGATTATTTTTAAAACTTTTTATGAAACTTTAAATGTATTTATTTGATGGCCGCCTGAGTGGCATCAACCCTAATGGCATTACCATGATATCTGTATTCTCAAAAAATAATGTCCACAGCTTTACCAAATTTTTGTCAGTGATGCATCTTATGGTGGACAAGGTTCCTATTTAACCCTTTCCCCCTTGAATTGACACTCGAGTCAACAACTTTCCTTGGCATGAGTTGGGCACTAAGTGCCCAACTCATGCCAAGGAAAGTTGTTGACCTGGGGCATGTGATCTTGATACGGCTCATCTCCAATTTGCAGTTAAAATTGTTTTTCATTACTGCTGAAATTAGTTGAAAACACTGAAGCAGATGACATTTGACCACCAGCCGGTTTTGGCCGGTTTGAGGGGCTTATAAACCCGGTGCTTATAAACTTTTTATGAAACTTTAAAGTACACCGTATTTATTTCAGTGCCATCTGAGTGGCACACAAGGGGACGACGTTACCATAATATCTCAACAGAGATCCATTGCAGCTTCACCAAATTTTTATCACAAATGCACATTATAATGGATAATGTTCTGATAGAATATCCGCTTCCTCTTATTATTTTCAAACTTGTTAAGAAACTTTTGAAGTCTTTATTTGAAGGCCATCTGAGTAACGCACAAGTGGATAATGTTACCATAGTATCTCAAGAAGGATTCATCACAGCTTTTTAGTCCCCCGCCCACTTGGTGGGGAACTATAGGTTTGCACCTCGTCCGTCCGTCCTTCCGTCCGTCCGTCCTTCCGTCCGTCCGAAGCTTCTCCGGGCCATATTTCCAACACCATAACACCCACAGCTACCAAATTTAATGTGTTTGTACTTCCTAGGATAGAGGTGTATGGTGTGCCAAAAGTAGGTCACTAGGTCAAATATCTGGGTCACAGAATACATATGTATGAAAAATCTTGTCCGGGCCATAACTTTTTTGTCCTTTTACTTAGAGTCATGAAATGTTACACAAATGTGAAGCTTAGTCTAAGAAAGTGTCATAAAGCAAAACTAGGTCACTAGGTCAAATATTTGGGTCACCACGATATGTAAATATACAGAAACAAATTTTGTGCGGCACATATCTTCCCTATATTAATGCTACCTCTTCAATTTTTTTATGGTGGGTAGACCTTAGGTAGTAGGTGTGCATAGGCATTGTTTTGTGTGGCTAATTACTTGCATTAATTAATTATGTAACAAAGTTCGTTAAGCAAGACAAATTTTGTCCGGGCCATATCTTCTAAACTATTAATGCTAGCCCTTTGAATTTTTTATGGTGTGTAGACCTTAGGTAGTAGGTGTGCATACGCATTGTTTTCTGTGGCTAATTACTTCCATTAATTAATTAATTAACGAAGTTCATTAAGCAAGCTCAAGATACAATACAAATTTTGTCCGGGCCATATCTTCTAAATTATTGATGCCAGCCCTTTGATTTTTTTTATGGTGGGTAGACCTTAGAGGGGATATGGTAATGGGCACCGTGCGTGTGTCCGTCCGTCCGTCAAATATTTGGGTCACAGTAATACATAAATGTACAGTATTTTCATGTCCTTACTGTAATTCTTAAAAAATTTTGACTTCTTGTTATAAAAGTTTACTGATAATGTATTGTGACCTAAAAGTGTGTCACGACGCAAAACTAGGTCACTAGGTCAAATATCTAGGTCACAGTGTAAACTCCATGTAAAACCTTGTCCATGCCATATTTCCCTTACTATAATACCTACAGCTACCAAATTTATTATTTTAATACTACCTGGGGAGTTGTTGTGTCACATGGCAAAAGTAGGTCACTAGGTCAAATATCTAGGTCACTGTGAAATCCATTCAAAATCTTGTCCGGGCCATAACTTTTTTGTCCTTTTACTTAGATTAATGAAATTTTACACAAATGTGAAGCTTAATCTAAGAATGTGCCATACTTTTAATTTTTTTTTTCATCTAGGTCACACCCCTATATAGTAGTCCATTCAACCTCGTGGGCGACGAGCGGGGGACTATGTATTGCTCTGCAATACTCATTAACTTGTTCTCTTTTTAAAAACATTTTGCAGGTTCACTTTTCTCATCTTGTTCTCCCATAAAATATAAGTTCAGTTGCCTTCAAACTTATTTGGAATGTACATGGATTTGATCTCTTCCAAATTTGTGCACTATCTGGTGGTGCTGTTATTTCCAGATTTTTCACAAAGTATCAAAATTAGGAACAACCAGTAAGGGGATATGTACATCTTAGCAACAGTGATGATCTTAAATGAAGGTGAGCTCAATATAATTCTGAAGTTTACAAGACCACTTCAGTCTGTGCATGTAAGGTCAGCTGAGCACAGCACCATCACAGTCCTCTTGTTTCACAAATAATCAAAATGAGGATAAATTGGGAAGCGGGTGTATACATGTTGTCAACAGTGATGACAAATTATAGCATTCTTAAGTTCACAGGACCAGTTCAGTCTTTCTATGTAAGGTCACCAGAGCACAGGACTACACAGTCCTCTTGACTTTTATTTTAAAAAATACATTATTTCTTTTATTTGAACCATGTTCATTGTGTATAAAATCTCAAAAGACCTTCATCTCTGTAGGTTCTTGGCCAGTTGCCTAAAAGAAGATGTGAGATCATGTCCTTAAATCTGTTCAAAGAAATGTAACTGATATATTTCTATCATACAACAAGGGTGTGGGTGTCATGTGTTCTTCAAAGTTAGGTCAGAGGCTGAGGTGCAATCATCAACCAACATATTTTGGTTGATGTTGTCTGATTGGGTGTTTATTGATCATGATGCAGCAGTGGAACAAAGAGTGTAATGGTCAATGAGGAGTGGAATAAATATCAGAAGATGATATCCAAAATCAATGTATAATGCAGAATAACTTGACTTGTCAGTTTCCCTTGAACATAAAATCTTTATATCTGTGTGCAGGCTG
Source organism: Hermodice carunculata (assembly GCA_964020975.1). NCBI lineage: Eukaryota > Metazoa > Annelida > Polychaeta > Eunicida > Amphinomidae > Hermodice > Hermodice carunculata. The sequence continues at coordinate 88,121,255 of OZ026615.1, read as the reverse complement.
CTTTTTACACATTTTATGCCAACAAGACATATGAAAATACAAATGTATATGATTGGGAACTGCATGTTAGAAAGATCAAAATTACAAATTTAAAAATATATTTTGCTCAATTATGTTTTGTAGGTAAACCACAACACCCCATCCAACGTCGTTCAATTCGCAAGGCAGTAAGCATAGGAGGTAGTGAAATCCTGGAGTGTGACATCAACTATCCAGACGGAAAAAAAGTGCAGCATATTATACAGTGGATCAAGAAGGGAATTGACAGGCCTATCTTTATACAGTTTGATGGATACCCGCCTAGCATTGTCAGTGCCTACCAGGGGCGTGTACGCATTGTTGAACAGGCATCCCTTGAACTGAGTGGCATTGGCACTGAGGATGAAGGCTGGTATCAGTGTAGTGTTGTCTTGCTGGACGGCTTGCCCGACACCAATCCCAATGGCACCTGGATATACCTGGCTGTTAATTGTGAGTTGAAAACTTATTTTTCTTCATACAAGAAAAAAAAAATGGATAAGTTTAAAATTCTGCTGAGAGTGAAAAGTTGTGAATGTAAGCGGTTTATATCATAACTGGGGCCGGGCAAAAGTGTTCGCTAATCAAAGGTATTCACTAATGGTAGAGTTGACTTATTAATGAGTATGACACAAAGTACATGGACACTGAAAATACCAGAACTTCTTAAATTATTCCATGTAGTAACAATATATAGTCTCGAACATGTAAATGGTAAAAACATCAAAGAGAAGTTATCATCAGCTCTAAACACAAAATGAACATAAAAATGTATGAAATTGGCAAGTTGACTGTAAAGCTACACAGTTCAGTCACAACAGTAGTTATAACTAGTAGCTTAGAAGTGACATAATTAACAATAAATTTGTTTGAACCTTGCTTTGGTATTTATAATGTTAACATGGTTGTGCAGTTAAACAGTTTCATTGTCGTAGTGGTAGTCAATGCCTTGCCTCCTTGGCAGACCCGAGTTCTGTGAAATCTGTACCCGGCTTCAAGTGGAGTGCGTAGTGTACACAGAAATTGCCTGTGGGCAATCAGTGTTAGCCAGAGTAATACTGCTTGAAACAATCTTTTTAATCCCATTAATGAACAGGTTCAGGATTCACAGCAACAGTCACATCTCTATTATGTAATCAGCTTACCATGTTAACTGGGACCACATGTGATGTCACACAGCATTGGAGTTGTGTATTGAGCACTTTTTGGAGAAAATGATCCACCCGAACATCTACAATACACAAAAATACTGGCTTTCTCCTTTTTCCTTGGTGATGGTGTTCACTTATGATTTTGTAATTTTGGACCCAAAGAGGCATTCACTTTTTGTAAAAGTGAGGTGTTTGCTACAGACAGGTGAAATTAGTTATTAAACCGGGAAGGGGTCGGGGGTGGGGGTGGGGGGTGGGTGGGGTGGATGTCCAGTCTGTTAACAATGACTATTCTATACTCCTGGTCAAAAAAAAAAAGCTGGCACCCCCATTGGTTTAACATGGCTACTCTGAATATTAGTTTTTGTAGAAAATATGAGTGGCACATGGACTGTTATGTAACAAGGACAGGATAGATAAGAGTTTAAAAAAAAATAGATAAGAGTTTGCGTGAGCAGTCGCACAAAAACAAAATGTCATGGAAATGAGATAACAGCCACAAAGGTGTAGAAAGTGTGTCAGGTATTGGGGTGTCTATGGGCTTTATACAGGGTCAGTGACAACACAGGAATCACTGTGAATCCATAATGCCACGGTGTACAGGCTACTCACAGCTCTCTGAATTCAACAAAGGCAGGATCATGAGCGTATTGGAGGCTGGTCTTTCCCAGTGTGAGGTTGCCAGCAGAATGGGGTGCTCCAGGCCAGCAGTTGAGAGGTGGTGGGACCATGTTAATGAACAAGGGGATGCAAGAGGAAAGCTGGATGTGGAAGACCAAGACTTTCAGATGGGAGGGACAGCCATTACCTGGTGCAATATGCAAAGAGACACAGGTTCCTTTTGGTGGAGAGGTTTTGTAACTAGTGGCACTAGGCCTGCAACATTGCAGCATCACAGTGTACACTCAACAGGAGACATGTGTCAGCCAAACTGAGGTCATAACTGCCCCACAAAGTGTATCCATCTTGATCCTACATACAAGGCTGCATGGATACAGTGGTGTCAGAACACGCTCACTTGACCAGAGAGCAGTGGAGGAGTGTGGTGTGGTTGGATGAGTCATGATTTGGCCTCAGTTTCCATGATGGAAGAATACAGGTTGCACTTGTGCCTACACGGAGATTTATGGATGGATGCATGGTGGAGCATGAGACTGCTACAGAGGAGGCAGCATCATGATGTGGATGGCAATCATGGTGACAGGAAGGACAGAACTCATCAGGGTAAATGGGACTCTAACAGGTCAGTGCTATGTGGATGAGATCCTGCCAACAGTCACTGAATGGGAACAGCAACATCCTGGTCTACTGTACCAGCCAGACAATGCACAGTCACATACCATGCAAGTCAGCATGCAGTACAGTGGTACCTGCAGTATATGGCCATTGTCATTGGAGACCACCAGCTATTCCTGACCACATTTCCAGGGCCCAGGAGTGCATTTCTTTGCAAGTTTACCTGCAGTGAAAGGTCACCTGTTGTATGTGACCACTTTTCATGGCAAAAGGGGTGGTCATATACAGCAGGTTCCACTGTATGTCCAGCAGCACAACATCCAAATGTTGCTATGGTCAGCCCAATCTCCTGGTCTATCCCCCATTGAATATTTATTGGATGTGCTTGGCCAGGAGTCAGGGATGAGTATGATGAACCTGCGACCACCTTGGACCAACTGGCACAGTGGCTCACAGACCAGCCGAACCATCATCCCCAGGCCGAGATAGCCAAGCTCACCAGCAGCATGCTGAAGAGGGTTAAGGCTTGCTTGAAGAAGTATGGATGAGACACCTGCTATTGATGCATGCAGCCTTCAAAGAAACAAAAAGGTCCTTTTCAGGACCACTGCACCCTCCCAGAAGAGGTATCAAAAGCACTGGTACCATAAAACAAGAACACAAACCCTGCATACAGCCATACACACTAAACAATGGGGACAAAGGAGGCCTTTTTTGTCAGGAGCAAAGTTTACTTCAAAGCGTAATGTTGATCCACGTATCCATGCCTACAGAGCAAGCTCCTAAGTATCAAAAGTCACCAGTTTAGTGATATTAGGTGCTGATTTGTCAGTGCACAATGTCTGACACAATATAATTCATTATACTTTTTGTACCATAGTTCAATAGCTAAGATATAGCTCTATATAACAAATAATTTTCAGTATCTAAATGAAACTGTTGCATTTACACGTAATTCGTAACAGTTGGATGGGTCACTTGAAATATGTGCTGTATATATTGGTACAACTGCTCACACAGTTTGTATGCCAATGCTGGTTGAACCCTTGCTCACACAATTTGAAGCCCCAGTGCTGGTCCCGTGCTCACACAGTTGTATGCCAATGCTGGTTGAACCTTTGCTCACACAGTTGCATGCCAATGCTGGTTGAACCTTTGCTCACACAGTTGTTTGCCAATGCTGGTTGAACCTTTGCTCACAGTTTGTATGGCAATGCTGCTTGAACCTTTGCTCACACACTATGCCAATGCTGGTTGAACCCTTGCTCACACAGTTTGTGTCCCAATGCTGGTTGAGCCCTATCCCATTCATTTCGTGTCAAAGTGTTCAGGTGTAAATTGTCTGTTTTTATGTGTTTACTGAAATCCATGTGAAAAGAAAAAACATTTTTCCTGGCACTTCTAGATGAGAGCTTTCTTGATGGCAAGCCTCAGGTCAGTGGCTTTCCATGGCATGGGTTTGGAGCACTGCTGCTGTATGGAATGGAAACATGCAACAGAATGGTTTTACAGGTGTCCTTGGAAAGTCAGTTACCAGACCAGGCCTGGTAGCATTATGGATGGGGATAGGCTTTCTACTAAGAGTGTGGACACCCTCCAATAAATGAAAACTGCACAATGGACATCTTTGAAGTGGCAAAAATTGCAAACTGGCACACCATGGTTGCCCAGTATAGAAAATATTTTGGAATGCAAATGTCTATTTTAGGGTGTTTTCTACCCAGAATAGACACGAGCTTCCCACAGGGGCATAAGAGGAGAGAACAGGTCGCACGGGTTAAAACTTATTACTGGTGCAGCCCCGCTGTCTGTCATGTGTCGGTGTTGTCACCTGCAGCATGTTCCGGATTCCATGTACGTCTCGTGCTTTCCTGTCCATACTTGTCATTTCTCACAAGAGGGATTAGTATAGGGCCGTGCCCTCTTTCCCAATCGTTAAATTTATGTTTGTAACAAGAACAATGTACTTTAGTTGAATAAAATATGTTTAAACCAAGACGAGAGAAACACAGCTAAACACGCAGTGAGGAAAGGTAGCACCATTCACCTGTGACTGCTGCAGAGAAGTTCTCTGTGGAGGAGGTTTTGATGGACATATTTTGGCTTCTGGAACAAAATACTTTTTGAGGAGAGTAGGATCACCCTATTAAGTGCTTTTCAAAGATCACTTGCTTATTTGTAGTGAAAGTTCTGTGGAAATTAATTTTTGGTATTTCTTATTCCATGTTTTTTAACATGTGACACGTATTATTTTTACAATTATAAATTCTGTTTGAGATATATTGTTGATGTGGGAGTATGGGTGTCTGCCAATGATTACAGGCTGTGAGTTGGTCAATTATGTATAATTATTCTGTAGATATGTCCAAGTTGAATGTCTAGAGGAAATCGCTGTAAATTGGAACCATCTCAGATCTCTTACCTCTGAGCCTTCTCCCTGGTCTCAACCTTAGGTGTTAACTCTCCAATATTATGCTAGTATAGGTTTACTTGTAGCAGTAGCAGCTGTAGCATGACTTGCCAGGTTAGGCTAAAACCACAGACTTCATCTGGGCAGGTCAGCACTTGATCATTAAAGCCCTTTTGATGAGGAATTTGGATAGACAATGACCATGATAACTCCAGCCAAGAAAATGGGAAAAACTATAAATGGCATGAAATGAGTTAAAGATTTGTTATGAATTTATCCAGGCAGCAACGAACTGGACTTGACAGTCCATTAAGCTCCTGGTTCCAGCCAATGCAGCCTGTTAGACTCCTTGTCATCATAGTATTTATTGTGAACTATACTCATGGATAATCCAAGTTTAATGTTATAGTCAACCAAGAAAGGATGAATAATTCATTGAAAAACAACGCATTGTGTTCAACGAGGAGTTATGTATTTTGAAGGACCTTGCAGAAGTGGTAAAGTCAGCATTACGAAAACAGTTGTGTTTATTTTTCTTTTGAATTTATTCATGTGTTTATTGAATTTATTATCAATGACTCCAGGCAAGAAAATGTTGACTTAATATTTTGTTTGTGGGTCTTTCAAAATGCATGTCTGGATCTCTGCCATTTTCTTCACGAGGTCATCTGGTGACCTGTCTCAGACTAAAAGGAGTACCCAGTACATGTATAAAATGGCAAGGAAAAGGCATGGAAGAGTGACAGTGGGGCAGTCTGTCCTGCAGTCTGGCTTCAGCGAGCTGGCAACACATGCAACATGTTGGCTGGAGAGCGGTAAATACTCGGCTCACACTTGCATACTTTATGGTTGTATTGTCCAGAGGTGCATTCAGATGTTTTAGAAAGCGGAGGCACTATTCCACTGGGAGTTTTGGGGGGTGAAAGGCCCTGGGCAATTAACTTAAAATGTTTTTGATTTGCCACTTGAAATTTCAGTTTGTGCAATAAAAATTAGGGGTGCATGCCCCACCCCTCCAGTAGCAAATGCACCCATATTGTCTTATCCCATTTTTACTGGCCCTCGGCACATAAAGTGCTGGAGGGTGTTGTCATCCCCTGCATCGTCTGTACATCTGTCTTGTCGACATTACAACAGTATCTCAGAAAATAATCACCGTAGCTGTACCAAATTTTTGTCACAGAAAGACTTCATGATGGACCAGGTTCTTATTGAAAACCAGCGTCCTCTGATTATTTTTTAACTTTTTATGAAACTTTTAATGTATTTATTTAAAGGCCGTCTGAGTGGCGTCAACCCTGACTACGTTGGCGTTATATCTAAAAAAATGCTGACCACAGCTTTACCAAATTTTTGTCAGAGAAGCATCTTATGATGGACCAGGTTCCTATATAAAATCAGCTACTTCTTTGGATTCATACACTTTTTATGACACTAGAAAGTATTTATCTTCAAGACCTTCTGAGTGGTTCACAAGGGGACAATGTTATCATAATATCTCAATAATGATACAACGCAGCTTCACCAAATTTTTTTTTTCGGAGATGCACATTATAGTGGACCACATTCTCTTGGAAAACCAGCATTCTCTTATTATTTTAAAAATTGATATGAAACTTTTGAAGTATTTATTTCTGCATGACACACAGTGCAGTGGTCTCCATCACCAGAACTAGCCCCAAGAACACATCCAAAAGTGTTCTTTCATTTCATAGACAACAACATGGAAATTGTATGTGAAGTATTCTACTGGGAAGTCTCCAAAAAAAAAAGCAGAATTGAGGAAAAAAAGATTGTGGGCACTGAGGGTAATCCGTCCTCTGAACGCTATTTTCTGATTTTGCAAACAACAAAATCAGATAGTAGATGGGCATTTTTTTCCCAATTTCATCCAATTATATGAAGAAGATTTGATATCTGGGTTGCCTGTAGTCACTCCAGTAATTTATAGCAGTCACAAAATAGATACATTGACCATGAGACAGTATGGCAAGATCTGAATAGTTCATACAGGCCTAGAGGCCAGGCAGTGGGTCTAATCAGCGTAGAAGCAAAATGAATGTTTCTTACAGGGCAGAACATTGATATTATTGATTACTCAGTAGTAAATTTCTGCCAAAGAATCCAATGTAATCCAGGCATCACAGCTGGCAGTGAAGATCAGCAACTCCAAACAGGATATTTGGTGGCTTGCTTGTTCAATTGGATACCTCTCCATATGATTTTTGACAACACAAAGTTAAATGTTGGGGTTTTTAAAGCAGAATTGATGACAAAAAGAAATCACTGGCTGGTCTCTAATTTTTTGCTTCTTTTTGTTTGTTTTATGTTGGGATGGGAGTGATGATGTTGCATTTTCCAGGATAAGATTACCGGTACCGCAAAACTATGTTCTGTAAATTGCTTAATGTTCGTGTGTATAAATATTCACCCTTTGTGTCCCTCGGCCTCCTAGGCCTAAGGGGTATTATCGTCAGCTACACGTCCACCCATGCCTCGTAAACGCCTTATCTAAAAAAAACTCTCACTTTACAGAGACCAAATTTTTATCATATGGGGCTTTTTTGAGGTGCTACAGGTGCCTATTGAAAAGTAGGTCACTAGGTTACATATTTAGGTCACAGTACATTAAAGAAATAAACACACACACATATATATATATATATATATATAGTGGTACCTGCTGTATGCAACCTCTGCCGTGAGCAGCCACATTGCTTTTTGTGGTCACTAGGCTCCGACATAGGAGTCCATTTCTTTGTAAAATTTACCTGTGGTGACAGGTCACCTGCTGTATGTGGCCACTTTTTCTTGGCAGAAAGGGTGGCCACGTACAGCAGGTACCACTGTATATATATGTGGTCTTTGCAGACTTTTTGGGTTCGTCTACGAAGTGTATCTTCCTTAGCTTGAAAGTCTATCATAGTGCATGTTGATGAGAGAAAGTGAATTAATGTTTACATCAACAATAAAATTGGTCAATGTACATGTGTCACATAGTGATAGATTTTGAATACAACTGTGACATGTTTTCAGTGGGGTCAAGCCAGGACAGGTTGCTCAACATCATATGGGTCATAGGCAAACAGATATTCAACAACAAAAATCATGAGCCTAAGTTTTTTAGATTGTAATTTTTGGTCATAGTCATAATTAAATTTTTAAATCATTAGTGCTGTATCATTAATCTGCATCCTGGGTACTCGCAGTAAGAGCCTGAATTAATGGACCTCTACTGAATATTATAGCTGTACAATGCCCTATCATAAAATTTCCAGTATCAAGCACTGTTTAGGCATTACACAACATGTGAATGTAGGGTAGGATTCTTGTGGCCATGGAGACCGCACAGCCAGGAAGATTGAGTCACCAACTGTCCTCGGGATGATCTGGGTGCATGCCAGAGTGTGTTCTGAGCAACGCTGTTAATATAGTGTCCAAATATGAAGAGAACAAAATGATGTGTTTGAGTTCCCATGGCATACAGTTTACTTCTGTCTGTTGCAGAGTTTGTATTCCTCTGACTTTTCAATTAATCATATAGACTCAATTCTGTACAAAGACACAACAAAGATCTTGTAGTCACATCATGGTACCATTCACCAGAAATTTCTACTTTTGTACCTTCTTTTGCTGGAGAGTACATCTTAGCACTGCACTGCTTGACATGCCAAAGTGAAGTTTCAAATCTCATGGACCTTGTACCTGCTTGCTGAGAGAACATATATCTCCGCACTGCTTGTAGTGAATATTAAACAAATGTTAAACCAGTGTTTCCAATAGCATAGACCTTGTACACGCTTGCTGAGAGAGCAGTAGATGCCACCACGGTGAAGTGGTTGTGTGTACATCATGAAGGTGTTCATGCTGACCCAAAGAGCAGACAGTCTGTGTCCCAGTACAAATGTGGCCCAGATGCTAAGAGAGAGTTTCTTTGAGTTTTAAACAGTTCTTCTCTGTCTGAGTCCATGGCTTCCCTCCCCCACATCATTCGGAGGCATCCCGATCATGTCATTAGGGGCTGTTCCTACAGACATATTCTGTACCAGTGACAGACGGATCTGAAGATACTAATGTGTCAGATTTTTACATGGGAGAAAAAAAAAAAACAATTTATGTATTTAAGAAAAATGTAGCTGATGACAACAAAAATTACCAAAAAATGACCTTGGATGTGGGCAGCAAAGAGTTGGCATATGCATTGCGCTCAGGTAAAATGGATCAATACGCAGCACAAGAGTCTGGTTGTCTTGTTAGCACCTCCACCGCTCCTTGAGCTTTATCATGTTTACACCCTGCTCTATGTACATAAGGTGAACAAAATAAGGAAAATAAGATGTTTATCAGCAAAATATGCTGGTGTCTTTGTTGATGTAGGTTGAAGTTGACCTAGGAGTGGTTTACAAACAACCAGTTTATGATGAAAGACGAAACGGTGTGCTATCAATTCATGTTGTGGTTTGTTGATCCCATAGGTACATACATGTGTTGGTATTGCCAGTTTTTCTCAGGTCTCTTTATACATCCAGCACAAGTCAATTATGTGTACATATGCAACAAAAAACTCGATGTAAGTAAGACGTAGCAGATCAGTATTTGAAAAAAAATCCCTGTTCGACTGTTGAATTTTAACACTTTTCTGCTCAAATCATCCTGAAATGCATGGACATAACTTGTTATCTGCTTCTAGGTTTGTGTTTATATTTCTTGTCAGTAGAAACATTTCAGGTCACAATCACAGGCAAGTCCTATTATGGTAGCATATTCCTTGTCAGAATTTAATGTGACTGAGGAATATAATATACATGCAAATATATATATAATTAGCATAAATGCTGTATGATATAGAAAAGTTTGTTGACATAGTTTTCACTGTTGGCTCTCGGCTGTAAAAGTAAAGCTCATGTGAGTATTTCTAGAACCCCCAAGTTCATTGATTGCATGTAGTACAGAATTTGTGCCACTTCTATTTATAGCATGAATTTCATGCGTAGGCTTGAAAAAAATGACAAGCGAGTGTATATAATGCTGCTCGTCTATCTGGTTGCTTGCAATGTGTACTGAACAACCCAGTCACAACCTTTCCCAGAAGTTACAGACACAGCAGTTTTTATCTGTGTATGTCTGTGTGCGTCCATAGATAAACTTGGACTGTAACTGTCATATTTATATTAATTTTGCAGATACTGGCTTAGGAAAAAAAAAAAAACAGGGAAAGAAAATTACATTAAGGAACACAGGAGATAGATGTAGTATGTTCATATGAACACTACAGCAGTACGTGATAGTGGGTATAAGATAGCTGAGTTTTTAAACCATTCATTCCTGTAGACTTGGAGATATCACAAATGTGAAATTTTTCAGTCTGAAATGCATACACAGAACCAACAAATTGCCCATTTTGAAAGGAAAACCCAAGCAGAAGGGCAGGACCAAATGTCCGTGAATGTTGTTGAAGGTGTTGGTTTATTGATGTCAAAGGGCTGCTGGCGGTGAGGGTCACAGAGGTTAAGTTTGATGACAGAGCACAACTGAACGGCACAAATTTACCGCTGATAAGTAAGTTTACAGGTGGTTACTTCAAAGAAACCTATTTGGTTACAGGTATAATGTGGACGAAGGCTGCTCCTGAACCCCCTTGGGGGTATGCTGAACCCCTTTGGGGGTATGCCCATCCTGCAAGTTGTGTCTCCTATTAGAAGTCTGGGCAGGAGTTCCCCGAGTGCCTATTGTATTTAAGGCTAGGTGTAGCTCAACCACTCCAGGCCACTTCCCTCAATAATTAATCTTTTGCTGGATCAGAGTCCCTCTGTATTGAATGGTTCTGAAATCGGAGATCTGTGTGGAGCCTAAGTAGAGGTATGGGAACAGGTTACCAGCTGAGGCAGATAAAGGGTTGCTCCCCAGGTGAATATGAACAGTGGCATGAGCCCAGTGGAAATTGGACAGTTGTGGCTGGCTGGGACTGTGGTGGCTGGCAGGCCAGGGAGATCTGGTGGCAAGCATAGTTAAAATGTTGATATATGATCAATAATTTGTGGGTTCGTTTACCACAGGAGGCTGAGGTACACCACTGAGAACTTTGATGTCAGTGATCCAGCAACCTTTTCAGGTGGTCTTTCTTGGGATTTGGGTCTTTAACCAAGGCACAGTCTGCTTTGGATTTTGATGTTCCGGCCATGTTATAATAGCTGCATTATTGTCAATTCAGTGTTATTGCAAATGACTTGAGCACAGTGAAACCTGTTCTGCAGGCTACACAAGGAATACAATGAAACCTACTTCGATACTCCACCCATAGACCACAGTGAATCTTGTCTCCGCAGGTCACCCATGGAGTACAGTGAAACCTGACTCTATAGGCTACTTATAGAACAAATTAGCACAGGTCTCTATATGCTACCCATAGAACACAGTGAAACCTGTCTCTATAGGCTACGTAAAGCATCCAATGAAACCTACATCTATAGTCCACCCATAGAACATAAAACCTGTCTCTGCAGACCACCCATAGATCACAGTAAAACCTGGCTGTACAGGCCACCCATAGATTACAGTAAAACCTGTCTGTACAGGCCACCCATAGATCACAGTAAAACCTGTCTGTACAGGCCACCCATAGATCACAGTAAAACGTGTCTGTACAGGCCACCCATAGATTACAGTAAAACCTGTCTGTACAGGCCACCCATAGATTACAGTAAAACCTGTCTGTACAGGCCATCCATAGATCACAGTAAAACCTGTCTGTACAGGCCACCTATAGAACACAGTAAAACCTGTCTCTACAGGCCACCCATAGAACACAGTAAAACTTGTCTCTGCAGGCCAGCCATAGAACACAGTAAAACTTGTCTCTGCAAGCCAGCCATAGAACACAGTAAAACTTGTCTCTGTAGGCCACCCATAGATCACAGTAAAACCTGTCTCTGTAGGCCACCCATAGATCACAGTAAAACCTGTCAGTACAGGCCACCCATAGACACAGTGAAACCTGTTTGTGAAGGCCACCCATAGACACAGTGAAACCTGTCAGTACAGGCCACCCATAGATCACAGTGAAAGCTGTCTGTGCAAAAAGTGAAACCTAGCTATATGCTAATAGAGTATGGTTAACACAACTTAACAGACCACCCATAAAAACTGAACCAATACAAAGTATCTAGTCAATAGAGTAACCCTTTTGATGATATGAGGTGTAGATATACACAAAGGTAGGAATTTCAGGTGTAACTAGATATCTCCAATGTCAAAGCTGACTGTTGTCTGAAAGGGTCATGTGTAGGTGGAATGGTGTGCACAACTCCTCCTCTGCTGCAGGTTTTTGTTTCAAACTTGGCACGATACAGTGCTCTGACACTGCTGATGGTGGGGGTCCATGGAGTAGACAAGGGTATGGCATAACCACTTTATAATGAGGAACATTTAACTTTTTCAGTGCCAATCACGTCTGAAGTTAATGTACTAAAGTGAAACTAGTCTGAATTATCATTAGGATCTCAGATTTGTATTCCTCATAAAAAGATCTTTCATTCAAGTACCAGCATGCCTCTAGTTCCAGAGAAAATATCTCGGGTCAACAACTCTTCTCAGTGCAAATACGCCCAATGTGCGCCGAGAAAAGCTGTTGACTCAGTCCAAAATTTGGCACTTAAAGAGTTAACATAGAAAGAATAGGGAAAGTGCTCAGTGGGAGCCAAGGGACCTGCTATGGCTTACCAGATTCCGCTTTTCAATGAGGGACCTATGAAGAGGGAGCACCATAACTAGAAATGATGCATAGATGAGCACAAATGTAGCAATTCCACATACAACTTGGTATCTCCATGGACCTATTAACAAATTTAATTTCTTGTTAATAGGTCCGTGGTATCTCTAATAGAAGTTGCAATTAGCAATTTTTATGTGTATTTGGCTGGATACAAAACTCAATGCACAGAATTTTTGTGGGCTCGGATGTGTATTCCCATAAGATACTATGATAAAGTAACATTCAATATATTGAATACTTTTGCAGAAAAAAGTTATCAAATTTACAAGAGTATTTTAGCGGTATATAGTCATTACCACAAGAAATTTGGTGTTTCCAAGGAGAGCAGTTTTAAAGTTACATAAGTGCAAATAACAATGGAAACTTACAGAAATACACATACCTAGCCCTCCTGCCCACAGAGCCCTCTAATGAGAACCCAAATGAACCAGTTGCTCTTGACCTTACCTATTGCACAGTGATTTTTTGACTCCACTTTTTTTGGCAGCGATTGGTCTGTAGACAAAATCTTGCGTGTACAACTCTTTTAACATTTTTGCATGATTTGTTTCATACTTTTTACAGTATTTGTTGGGGGGGGGGAGGGTATTCAAAAGACTGAATTGGAGGCTACTTTGCCATAGTATGGTGTCTTAACCCTTTCCCCCTTAAACTGGCTGGTGGTGAAATGTTGTCTGCTTCAGTGTTTTCAACTAATTGCAACAGTGATGAAAAACAATTTTGACTGAGAACTGGAGATGAGCCCTATGAGGATCACATGCCCCAGGTCAACAGCTTTCCTTGGCATGGGTTGGACATGATGTGTCCAACCCATGCCAAGGAAAGCTGTTGACTCAGTTTTAAGTAATGGGAAAAGGATTAAGTAGACCTGGTAAAGGAGATCCTTGTCCAGATTCTTGGATGTATGTAGTAAGTTTAGTTGGTAAAGTAATTAATCCATATATGGTTAAATCCTCAAGTAACATGGTTTGGCTTGTGCACGTTTTCTTTGCTGGGAACTCTTTATAGGAAGTATGCAGTGCTTAAATAATGGGTAACTGGCCTTCATACAGTGTGCACATCCTTGTAAATTGTCCATAAAATCAGCTGTGATCCAAAGATCCCACATGCTAGTCATAGATAGCATGTATACTTTAGTGACCATGTGACCAGTGTCAAGATGATACTGTCCATTCAGCAAAGTTACATGTATACACAAATAACATTGTCTATAGTAAATCAAATTCTGTCCACCGTCAAGTCTAAGCACTTCTGATAGTGCTGGAGTGGTGGCTGACCTTTCAACTAACCAAGGTCAAAGGTCACAGATATAGATGGTCCTTGTGGTCAGAAAGACATAATGGTAGGCTGTGATCATGGCAATGTATGATACAACAACTACAACAAACTGATATATTATCTGAGCCAGACCACAGATGGTGCCATTTGTCTGTGGTTCACAGTGTTGGTTTTACAGATAATCTATGGATCTTGGGAATTTTTTCCCATATTATAATATATAACCTTGAGCTCAAAGGTCAAGGTCAAATCCTTGATGCATTTTTCTGCTGATTCAGCAATTTTCACATGTGGGCTTATACCTGTGTAATGGTGTGTTGTAGGCCAAAGGTTACTATTAAACATTAATAGGAAAGTACCTACATGTATGGGCTTTCAATTTGTTAGGTTTATTTTAAACCTGAGTGACCTTGAAAGGTCAAACTGCATACATTCCTGTTGATTACTATGTAAATCAATGGGGATTGTAATGCTAATTCACATTTTCAATTTCTGCAAAACACTGGTCAGATTCACTTTAAACTTGTTGGGGATGTACATTGGGTAGGTGTCTACCAACTGTGTTCAAATGTTCCAATGATTTTTGTATTTTTAATGTTTTTTTTGTTTTTTTTTTCATTTGTTTGTTTGTTGTGTTATTTTTGGTGTAAATTTTTGCATTCCTATTGATTGCCATTTAAAACAATGGGGCCTGCTATAGTAGTTCGCATTTTGGCTTCTTCAAAACTGACTTGAAACCTTTGGTACAGATACTCCATAGATTTTGGGAGTTTTTTTTTTCATAGGATTGTGGATGACCTTCAGGTCAAGGTCATAAGGCTTTGCAAAATAAAATGGTTTCCCTGCCACATCTTACAAATGGGTATTATTAAAGTCTATCAAACTTGGTCATTATTTACCCAATGGAGGCTTCCCTTAAATTTGCTCAGAGGTGACCTTGAGGTCAAAGGTCAAGGTCAAACTTTCTGGAGAACAATGGTGGCCCTCTTAGAGGGGTGGCCTCTGGTGAGAGGTGCCTGCTCAGGGGATGCATGATGTTTTTTGGACGAAAACCTCACTTCTAGCTGGATATTTGACACTAAATAGACTAAAATGTAGCCAAGGTCCGTAATAATAATTTACCTGCTAAACAGATCATTCTACATATTCTCTACCCCTCCCCAGCCCTACACTTCATATGTGGTGTAGAAAACAGAGAGCTTGCTCTCTTTTAGAGTTAGTTTAGTGATTGATGATTCAAGTACTGCAGAACAGCACTTCAGTCTAGAAGCCATTGAATGAGGACCTATCCTTATGTTCAAGATGCCTCTGTCTGGCAGTAGGGTGTTTTTACAGGGAAAGCAGTGTACTTCAGTTATTCCTGTGTTGGTGGGATGGCTGTCTTGGTGACAGGCAGCCATCAATGTTTTCATAGATACTTGTAGCATACCAGATCCAAGTCACTGGAAATATTTATATCTCCTGAGGGAAAACCTGAGTGATTTAAGGGAGATTTCTGTAGCAAAAGTGAGAAGACTGTCTGTGAGGGGCATGGGGCCATGGGTAGCATACTGTGTAACTCCAGTGTCATGATCCCAGTTTTCTTCGGGTCCCTTCCTCCATGAAACCTTTCCTTTCTCTGGTTCACTTCAAAGATACAGTGAGGTCACAAGTCAAGTTGTCACTGCAAGGGCTCAGCAGACAACAACCAACACACTTTTCTCAACACATCTGCTATGCAGATTGATGAGCCCCAGGTGCTCTGTACGGGGAAAAAAAAAAGTATTCTACATAATGTGTACAGGTGTATACTGGTAATACAGTTGCCAAAAAGGGCAGTAACTTGTCTTCACAGCTAGCCTCATGGTCCTCAGAAGTTATGTCTCTGGTTGATGGTCTCTGAATGAGTTCCTTGTAAAAAGGTAAAGGTTCATTTGTCAGCTGAGCAGACAGTTTTTCAAGTCAGTGATATCTAACAAAGACCACAAAAATTGAGTATTAGAAATATTAAAGGACAAGCTATCACCGGTCAGTGTCAGAGAAAAATTAAATGCTTATAATGCAAGCTTACTTTTTTGGCAGTTGGATTTTGCATTTGTGTAAAGTTTCGATGGAAGCAGCAAGTTTACATATCTGAGTGTCCATATCTCTGTATGCCCGCAAGACACAAACACATGTTTGAATGTCAGTCTCAATGTGCCAAAAATTGACATATCTAAATGTCAGTATCTGAGAATGCTTGCAAGACACAAACACATGTTTGAGTGTCAGTATTTCAATGTTCTAGCAAGTTTACATATATCTGAGTGTCAGTATCTCAATGTGCCAGCAAGTTGACATATCTGAATGTCTTTACCATTATATGGCAGCACAATATGTAAACACATGTCCAAGTGTCAGTATCTCAGTATGCCAGCAAGTTGACGTATATCTGAATTTCGCTATCTTAATATGCCGTGCTCATACTGAGGGTGCTGTTTATATTGTGTTCTCTTGGTCCATTATGGACATACTGTACAATAAAGTGTTTCTACTACAAGGTTTACAAGGTTTTTCTTTGTATATTAAAAATAATTTTTTCAATAATTATGAACAGAGTTGTAAGATATATAACTGCTATGTTTGTCAAAATAATTAACAATTATATTTTCCCACCCATGTTGTTTGTGTAAACTGTATTATATCTTAAAGTTTATTTTGACATATATTGTTTCAAATGTTTAAGACTTAGAGGGGGCTCCTATGAGAGTGACATGTATTTGTCTTAATAGGAGTCCCCATAGCCGCATCAATTTATATCATTATGTACATACATTTCAATATTGAAATTGTCATTGTATTGATTGGCTAAAATAAATGAGTTTTGAGTTTGAGTTTTTGAGTTTACTACTAAAATGGAGGGTGAAAAACTCGCAAAGGGAGCTTGAAAAAGCCAATCAACAAACAATCTGCAGATATTCATAACATCCCACACACACTGAGCTTTTACCATGATCCCAACAATCATGAGAAATTGTGTGGTCAATGTTGTCATAATGGCAAATCTTGGTGAATGGTGAGGAAAATAGCCTGGAAATCACCAGGAATTATCCTAGACTTTGATCACTGACCAGTTGATATTGTAATGTTTAAGGTCATATTGCATGTCCACAATATGACTGGCTGGAAGATTAACTTGTTGACAAGTTTTGCAAGGCTCTCTTTGCACAATCAATTCTTTTGCCCACCATAGGAGTGAGCATGGCATGGTTAGAGACTGACATTCTGAAAACAAGTAAGTTGACTTGTTCCCCATTTTCACGCTTGGAAGTTGAACATAATTTCCAGCCTACTTTTATTGTGAAGAGAGACCATGCTTTTGATTAGATGCCAGTGTCATGTGACATGGCGGGAGGCATTTTGTCTCACTGACAGGGAGCGCTGTACCCTGCAGACCACTGCCCACCTGAAGATATCACAGAAGCAGGTGATGCCATGGATAAACTGCTTGTAATCACATGTTTCATTGGCTCATCTTATTTTGTCCCTATCATGGTGTCCATTATTATTTTGGCTGGTGTGACCTCATGTTGATGCATTTGTAAAGTCACTGCCTGCAGCAACACTGTTATAAATGTGTCTTCCATGAAGTATGTAAATTGACAACATTTTAACCCTTGCGCAGTTGGGATGGGATTTTATCAACAATTTTCCATTGCCCATATTGAGCTTTTGCGCCGGGCTCAGACAAAGGGAATTTGAATGCAGAATGCAGGCTGACCTGGGATATCATAAATTACAATTGTCATTCACAGTGTTGTCTGTCTATCAGTGACATCCTGAAGTAGAAACAATGAGGGAGACCATGTCTGACAGGCACTGGCTGCCGTCAACATGTCAGGGTTGACAGGTAAAGGGCTGTGTGATGAGTTGTAGGTGGTAATGGAAGGGTGACTAGACAGTACACCTGTACTTGTGTCAGTTGTAGGCAGTATCAGAAGGGTAACCTGTATGTACAGTGGTACCTGTCTTCAGAGACCCCTGCAACAAGAGACCACATATCTTTTTAAGACTGCTCTCTCAGAACACTGTGCTATCTTTTCCAGGTTATTATACCTCTGATGAAAGACCACCTGTTTTGAGAGACCATATTTCCACCTGCCCTTGGGATGGTCTCTCAAGACAGGGACCACTGTACTATCAGTTGTAGGTGGTATTGAAGGGTAACAGTACAGTAGGCCTGTATTTACCATCAGTTGTAGGTGGTATCGCAAGGGTAACCCTCCATTTACCATCAGGTATATGTGGTATTTGAAGGGTGCCAGGACAATAGACCTGTATTTACCATCAGTTGTAGGTGGTATTTAAAGGGTGCCAGACCTGTATATACCATCAGTTCTAGGTGGTACTTAAAGATTGCAGGACAGTAGACCTATATTTACCCTCAATTGTAGGTGGTATTGGACGGGTGACAGGACAGAGCACTATTTACAGTCAGTTGGAAGTTGTTTTTGAAAGGTGCCAGGACAATAAACCTGTAGTTACCATCAGTTGTAGGTGGTACTGAAAGGGTGCCAGGACAATAAACCTGTAATTACCATGACGCAAAATTTTCTTTCATTGTAGCATTTTTTCCACTTCTTTACATGAGAAATGTTTATTTTGGAGAAAATCTGTAGCAGTTTTGAATGTCATTGATGCAAAATTTTGCTACAATGCCCCAGTTGGACAGCCCTGGACCTGTAGTAACCATCAGTTTTCAGGTGGTGTTTGAAGGGTGCCAGGACAATAGACCTGTATTTGCCATCAGTTATAGGTGGTGTTTCAAGGGTGACAGGATAGTAGACCTGTAGTTACCATCAGTTGTAGGTGGTACTTAAAGGGTGCCAGGACAAGAGACTGGTATATATACCATCAGTTGTAGGTAGTATTGGAAGGGTGACAGGACAGGAGACTTGAATATTTATTTGCATAATGTCATAGTAGTGCTCCACGGCCATGAGGGAAATCTGCAAGCAGAGTATATGAATGATCAGGGAGGTACATAAACTGATATTTTACACACTGTATCACCCGCATTAAATGTGCAAATATTTACAAATGGTTTTAAAAGTCAATGCAGACATTAGGCTTCATATTTCATCAATTGTTATAATTTCAGTCATAGTTTTACTTTTTTGTATGATGAGTGAATTTTATTTTTAGGTTTGCCAATCTGTGATGTGTACATTGTCAGAGTAAATACACAGGGCCTCACAAAAACAACACACAGTTGGAGACAGTGTGGATCACCCTCTGGTGGACCTTATTGTAGGGAGTAGGAGATGCCAATCCCAGGAATTTTATGTGTATTTTAATTAAAAAACAGGATGATCATGAAAAGCTTTGTCTGTATAATGTTTTGAAGAAAAAAATGACTGCATTGGAGTATTGGCAATATGAAATGTTTCAGTTTGGGGGAGGGGGGTAGGGGGATGAGCAAATAAATGTGTCTGTGTGTCTTGACTCTTTTGGCACCAAGTTTTGAGTGAATCAGCAATTTTCCTTGGTAAACTTTGGGTGCATTGTGTGCACCAAAGAAAGGTGTTGACCTGAGCTCTCTTGTGGTCTCTTCAACTGTAGGTGTGTTGGTAGACCTGTTTACAAAGAACAAGAATCGGGCATCTGAATGTCAGTTCAGAGCTTGCCTGCTTTTGGTGAAATTGGCAGTGACAGATTTGAGTACAAGTTGAGAATATTGATATCTCTTTCCTGGTAAAATGTAAATATGGGTGGAATGGATCATGATTCCAAATGTAGCTTTGTGTAACTGGTAGGGTTCTTGCATGTTTAATGTCAGCATTGACATATTTGTGGCACGGTAATATAAGACTGGTCAGAGGCCGGGGGAGGCAGGTAGGGGCCTGCCTCCTTCCCCTTGTAACTTATGACAGGTGGCTAGGGAGTCTTTAAAATGTAGCTTCAGTTGATGTTATGAGTATGTTTGCCGGGTCTAAGGTCCAGTATGATAAGTGACTGTATAAGGGAGCTGTTCACTGTAAATTGCTCTGTATAAGGTCCTTTTACATTTAGCTCAGTGTGGATGACCACACTGTATGACTGTATGAGGGACATGTTATGGGGGGGGGCAGGGGCAAAGAGGGCATATGATGGGGAGGAGGGCAAAGGGGGTGAGGGGGAAGGGGAGCATGTTACTGGGAGGAGGGCAACAGGGACAATTACTTTGCTGTGGCCACCCCAAAAGTTAACCTTTTTATTTTGACTGGTCCTGGAATTATTCATATACAACTTATATATCAACCAAAAAAGGATCACCTTTTAATACAGTGAATATTTTGTTACTCTAAATGTCAGAAAAATATAGACTGGGAACTTATACCCTCGTTTGGATCTAGTCTGCAAGGCCTAAGTTTGTCCACCACCCTCTTTCTGCATTTTCTTTTTTTTTCTCAAATATTTTTAAGTACTCTACATTTTATTTCTTAGAATGAAAACAAAGTAGGCACTTTTAAAGTTTGTTGAATTAGCCCTCCTCCTCCCCGCCCCCCCCCCAAAAAAAAGGTCAAAGTTGCTGTTTTTCTTCCCACAGCTGTAGCACATATATTAAGTTTTAATACAAACTGTGAGGAGAAAATAAAAACATTGATTAAAAACAGAAAGTGTCCTAGTATAGCCCAGAAAACAAGATGTCATGTCAAACTCACTTTTTTTTTTCACGAATGCCTCAGACTGAGCTGGCATTTGTTCCTTGTGCCTTCAGCATCTGCTCTTGGGGGTTCAGAGTTAAGTGTTCTTATTTTGGCTCACAAATTGTGCTAGAATTCCCCTCTAAGGCATCATTAAAAAGGAAAAGAAAAGAAGATGAAACCCCAGAATTGTCCCCCAAGATCCCCAAGCCCCCCTCAAATAATTTGTGAATTCCCATGCTACTGTGGGTATTGAAAGGTAGTTCAACTCATTCCATACTATGGTCACAGGCCTTGGTCAGTGGTTCTGGTAGTGTCTGGCAAGTCATGCTGCAGCTGCCCTTGTGGCAGCTGCAGCATGACTTGCCAGGCAGTGTCAAAACCTGTAATTGTTGTCTTAAATCTAGGTAAATATACGTAAATATCAGGGACTGGTATGGAATGAGTTAAAGAAAATTTAATACATCTGCATATTCTATTTTCAGATTCCCAAAAAGATACTGCAGAATGCAAAGAGAAATGTGGAGTTGTCTTTGCCCCCAGGTGTCACAACGACTCCCTGCTGGTGTGGAGCAAACAACTAGGATCCTGCTGTCCCAAGTCCCCCAAGTGTGAGTGCAAAGCCTGTGCCTCCCAGCCACCAGTCTGTCCAACAGGTCAGGTCATAGTTCGAAAGGTCAATGGCACAGGGACACCAGGGTCATGCTGTGATGTATATGAATGTCATGACAAAGGTAAGCACCAGCCCTGGCATCAATGCTGTCCATGTGTGGGTAGTTCCAGTGTGGAAAGTTATACTTGCACTGTATGTATTTGACTGTGTGTTGCTAAACATACTCTCTTTATATTGTTTCTGATTGATCACTGGGTAGAGGGAACACTAGGCCTGCTTTGCAGACAATTTGACTCCAGAAGAAAAGGTAAAGCTGCAAGGCTTGTCTCCACACCAGGGAAGTGGGTGCAGCGTACGTAACAGCATGAGTTTACTGAAGATCAACTTCATAATATTTTAAGTTTGTGACCCTCATCGAAGGTCAAGTGGGTCAGTAATTATTGCTTTCTCAGCTGCTTTAAAGAATCAATTGAAAAGAAAAGTAATTAAGTCATGTGCTCAAATGCTAGGTTGCGATCAAACTAGAGCCATTTCCTAGCTGTCAACATTCCACACCTCAAAATAGGGAGATTTTTGTAAATTTGAGAAATCCATGGGGGAGATTTGTATTTTAACAAAGAATATAATAGAAAATACTAAATTTTCATGGGGGAGATTCTGCCAAATTTGCAAAATTTTGCACGTAAATAAAAAAGATTTGGGTGAAAAAGTGGGAGACTCCCACCTTATGGGGGAGACTTGACAGGTATGCCATTTTGAAATCAGATTTTCATTCATTAGCATCCTGAGTCCACTAGTTTGTACTTTGTTTGGAAACATGTGACCAGCTACTTACTACCTGATGGTATTTAAATCCTGTTTGATTTATAATCATTTTTAGGACAGGCAGAGACCCAGTCTTTGTTTGATTGAATGCTGTTTGATTTACAATCTTTATGAAGGCCTGGTATTCGTGTGATTGAATACTGTTTGATTTACAATCATTCTAAAGTCCAGATGAAGGCCTGGTGTTCATTTGATTGAATCCTGTTTGACGTACAATCATTGTAAAGGGCAGATGAACGCCCAGTGTTAGTTTGATTGAATGTTGTTTGATTTACAATCATTGTGAACATTATGAAGGCCTGGTATTCATTTGATTGAATGCTGTTTGATTTACAGTCATTGTAAAGCCAGATTAAGGCCCAGTGTTGGTGTGCTCAGGTCCTCTGCATAGGCTCCTCAGCCATATATCATTTTGTAGAAGATCTGTAGCTGTGAACAAAAATGTAGCAAGCCTGTTGTGGCATTCAGTAAACTGCACATCTTAATGTTATGCTAAAGTCACAAGTCTATGGCCCACAGCCTTGTAGATTTTCTCTCTACCTTGAACGTCAGAGAACCAGAAATGGCACCCACAGGAGATGCAGGAACAAGCATGCTTCATTCTCTTGAGTTTTCTGAGGCACCAGTCAACTTCAGATGCATGTAAAATAATTAATATTGATTTGAATGTCTGTTCATGGATTGTTCAAAAGCACGTTAAAATACCACCATATGATCTTGCTACATAACCTTGGTCATCTGCAGCAAGCAATGCGCATGAACCAATTTCCGTGAATGTTTGAGATACCATTCCTGATGTGAAAAGATGTAATACTTCAATTGAAAGTGTGTTTTAATTATCATGTGCATATGCACAAATGAAACTGCTATTAATTTGGGCTTTTCAAGGACCACTTTAAGATTTCATGGGCATGCCCGATATGGCAAATTGCCATTGGCATACAGAGTACAGCTAGTAAGGAATCAGGGTGGTTGGGAAATGCTGCTCCAAATTGATTCAATTCTGCCTGGATACAAGAGCCATAACTGAGTGGCTCAGTTGCCATGAGTGATAGGGGTATGTATGGTAATAAGTTCCATGTAAGGACGGTTACCACCAGAATTCTTTGCAATTTGTCATCAAAGGGAACTTTTTAAGGCGCAGTAATCACACAGCAGGGGGTATTTTCTTTTGTACAGTTTTGGGTTGACAGTTGAAAGAGAAAAAAAAAATAGGTAAAAATTCCTGTTTGAAACTTTTGGTGTATCATGCAGTCCTAACAACATTAATGGGCAACAGATGCTACTGTCTTGCCAACCCCCCAGGGTTTGACAGGTTGCCCTTTTCTTTGAAGTAGGGAACACTCCTTGCACCAAAGTCTTCATTTGTTTCAGAAGCAGTAATTTCACTTTTGGACCATTTTCCCATTGAATGCCTGAAGAAATCATTTATTTTTCTGTGTAATCTTTTTGATAGCCATGTGTGGGTAGAAAAGCTACTGTTGTGAAAAATTATTAAAAAGTGCAAAAATTATGTACCCAGGGCAACAACTTTTATATGAATATGCAACCAGAATCGTCAGCACGTCTTGTCCATATAAATAAAAAAGTTGAGTAAAGATAAGTCAGGCCACAGCAGGACCAGAACTCAGAATCACCACCTTGTCAACGAAGAAGACAGACCACACACAAATGAGATTATTTACCAAATCCTGACAAGTTTTTGTTGAACTTACAAGCTGTCACCTTACCTTTTTTTTTAGTAAGAGTCTTTGAAATTACAGACTGAAGACAATAAAAACCATTGGAACAATTTATCATGTGAAACAAGAGAAATGTTACAATGTGCATGTTGACAGTTGTAAGTACAGAGCAGGGGGACCAGGGAAGCTGTCAGTTGCTCAGTTGTACACTGTTGGCCCTGATACCCATTTTCACTCTTTCAGTCCATGCAACTTGAATTTCAGACATTGGGTTTGCTGGCTGCCTGTAGCATAGCTATAATGTCTGTAGTTATTTTGATTAACCATCCCCCCTTAACTCTTAAAAGGTCAAAATATTGGCGTGAGTCAACACCTTTCCTTGTGATACACTAAGCAAAGCCCTCAGCATGTGATGAGGAAGTCTGTGGACTGTTATGTTATCCTGGTAGGCCTTCCCTTGAATTTTCATTTAAAATATTTCAAGAAAAGATGAAGCAGACAACCTTTGAAATTACTGGTTGCTGGAGACTGGTTTTTGACAAAAAGTGTTAAAGTGGCCAAACAAGCTGGGTGTCAAGGGGTGTGTACTTCGGTGTTCTTGTCTTTTTTCTTAGAACTTAATGTCATCATTAATGGGAACATTTTGAATAAAAAAATAGATGAAACCATAATCAACTTCAACTGATGTGGGCAGAAGTAAGCTTCAGTGGACTCCAAGGGAAACTTTTGACTTGTCTATCCAAGGGCAGAAGGTTAAAGTTCAATCATATAACTTGCCATACAAACACATACATGTAATGCACAGGCCAGTTTGCCATGAATACATTGCACGTACATGTACATGTAATACATTGCCCTAACTGTATGTGCAGGCAGATATGACACCAGGTGTCAAAATATATTTTATCAATGCACGACATTTGTGATGTCAGGTCATTTTTTCTGTCTGCAGAAGGGATGTAACATTACAGTGCTCACCAAATCGAAAATACCCGGTATGTGTGCAGGACAGGTGAGATTGCAAAGCTCCATATGAGTTATATATGTGCAGGACAGAGAGGATCGCAGAGCTCAGTTTAAGTTTTATGTGTGCAAGACAGATAGGATAGTAGGGCTCAGTTTAAGTTTAATGTGTGCAGGACAGAGAGGATAGCAGAGCTCAGTTTAAGTTTTATGTGTGCAAGACAGATAGGATATTAGGGCTCAGTTTAAGTTTTATGTGTGCAAGACAGATAGGATAGTAGGGCTCAGTTTAAGTTTTATGCAGGGCAGATAGGATAATAGAGCTCAGTCTAAGTTATATATCTGCAGGACAGATAGAGTAGAAGAGCTCAGTTTAAGTGTTATGCATAACAGATAGGATAGTAGAGCTCAGTTTAAGTTTTATGCAGGGCAGATACTATAATAGAGCTCAGTCTAAGTTATATATCTGCAGGACAGATAGAGTAGAAGAGCTCAGTTTAAGTGTTATGCATAACAGATAGGATAGTAGAGCTCAGTTTAAGTTTTATGTGTGCAAGATAGATCGGATAGTAGAGTGCAGTTTAAGTTTTATGTGTACAGGACACATAGTATAGCAGAACTCAGTTCAAGTTTTATGTGTACAGGACAGATAGGATAGCAGAGCTCAGTTCAAGTTATATAGGTGCAGGACAGGTGAGAAAGCAGCTAGAGTTCCATATGAGTTATATGTTTGCAGGTTTTCATATGAGTTACATGTATATGTGTACAGGACAGATGAGATGGCAGAGCTCCATGAGTTAAACATGTATGTGTGCAGGACAGAACTCCATGAGTTATACATGTATGTGTGCAGGATAGAACTCCATGAGATATACATGTATGTGTGCAGGACAGAACTCCATGAGTTATACATGTATGTGTGCAGGACAGAACTCCATGAGTTATACATGTATGTGTGCAGGACAGAACTCCATGAGTTATACATGTATGTGTGCAGGACAGAACTCCATGAGTTATACATGTATGTGTGCAGGATAGATGAGGTGGCAGAATTCCATGAGTTTTATGATTCCAGGACAGGCAATAATATGGTAGAACTCCACACAAGTTATATGTGTATAGTCCAGGTGAGATGGCAGAGCACTATGTCAGTTGTGTGTAGGGCAGGTGAGATGGCAGAGCACTATGTCAGTTGTGTGTAGGGCAGGTGAGATGGCAGAGCACTGTGTCAGTTGTGTGTAGGGCAGGTGAGATGGCAGAGCACTATGTCAGTTGTGTGTAGGGCAGGTGAGATGGCAGAGCACTGTGTCAGTTGTGTGTAGGGCA
Organism: Hermodice carunculata; assembly: GCA_964020975.1. Classification (NCBI taxonomy): domain Eukaryota; kingdom Metazoa; phylum Annelida; class Polychaeta; order Eunicida; family Amphinomidae; genus Hermodice; species Hermodice carunculata. The sequence continues at coordinate 88,095,338 of OZ026615.1, read as the reverse complement.
GGTGAGATGGCAGAGCACTATGTCAGTTGTGTGTAGGGCAGGTGAGATGGCAGAGCACTGTGTCATTTATGTGATATGACAGGTAGGATGGCAGAGCACTATGTCAGTTGTGTGTAGGGCAGGTGAGATGGCAGAGCACTGTGTCAGTTATGTGATATGACAGGTAGGATGGCAGAGCACTATGTCAGTTGTGTGTAGGGCAGGTGAGATGGCAGAGCACTATGTCAGTTGTGTGTAGGGCAGGTGAGATGGCAGAGCACTATGTCAGTTGTGTGTAGGGCAGGTGAGATGGCAGAGCACTGTGTCAGTTGTGTGTAGGGCAGGTGAGATGGCAGAGCACTGTGTCAGTTATATGATATGACAGGTAGGATGGCAGAGCACTATGTCAGTTGTGTGTAGGGCAGGTGAGATGGCAGAGCACTGTGTCAGTTGTGTGTAGGGCAGGTGAGATGGCAGAGCACTGTGTCAGTTATGTGATATGACAGGTAGGATGGCAGAGCACTATGTCAGTTGTGTGTAGGACAGGTGAGATGGCAGAGCACCATATAGGTTTAATGTGATCAGGACAGGCAAGATGGCAGAGCATTATGTCCATTATGTGTATAGGACAGGTGAGATGGCAGAGCACTATGTCAGTTGTGTTTGCGACAGGTGAGATTGCAGAGCACTATGTCAGTTGTGTGTAGGACAGGTGAGATGGCAGAGCATCATATAATTTTAATGTGTTCAGGACTGGTGAGATATGTAAGGTTACTGTGTCAGTAAGTTAAATGTCACAAGATTTAGAGACAGTAGTGGTTACACACAGGATGTCTGTCTTTTTAGTATAGTTCTCTGCCAAAGTGTACTTCAAAAACATTGTGGGGGTAAATAAATTTCCCATGTCCTGGGCAAAGTTCACATGTTTCTAACAACTTAGAATATGTTGAAAAGAACAAGGGTTTTTCTTTCCTCACAGTGTCTGTATAAAAAAAGACATCCATTGACATTCCAGTGCTAATGGAGTAAGAAAGAACCAACAGAGCAGTAAAAGTATGCTTTGTTTGAATTAACTCATTCCATACTATGGTCACAGGCCTTGGTCAGTGGTTCTGGCACTGCCTGGCAAGTCATGCTGCAGCTGCCGCAAGGGCAGCTGCAGCATGACTTGCCAGGCAGTGCCAGAACCACTGACTTAAAACTATAGGCATGTTGGTACTTGAACAAAAGCTCTTTTCATGAAGAATTTAAATATGCAATTGTGATCTTAAATCTAGAAAAATATACAGAAAAATCAGGGACTGGTATGGAATGAGTTAATGTCTTGAAGGGAGGAAAAAATGTCGTTGAAACATACATGGCATTCTTACTGGATTGCTGATAGAGCAGCACATTGTCAGTGTACCAGCCTCACTCATTTTAGAGCTTTTCATTCATGTTACCAATTTACCATTATCAAGTCGGCACTGATTGTGGTTAGGAAATACTCTTGTGTTACATTCGTGATAAGTGCCATAATATTCAGCCAAACCACAAACAGCTAAATAGTGTGCACAATGTGGAAATAATGCAGGCCATCACATTCCCCAAGAATGGGAAACATACTTTAGGCATAACGTGTGCATAACTCTGTAGCGATGCCTAATAAGGTATGATAGCATGAAAGATAGCATGCTTAATCGAGAGTTAGATTTCAGATTCAAGACAAATAATTCAGTGGTGTTATCATCAGTCAGTCATGGCTAAAAGGAAAACGACACTTTCGTTTGATCAGCATACATGGTAGAAAGTTTGAACGGTTGAAAGATGTCTTTGAAGTGCCTGTACCAGTTGGTTTCAGTATCGCAGCTTATTACACTGTGGTGTATCAATTTGAGTGCACATACTTGCACTTTTTTTCGTACAGAAAGTCTGTGGCAGTGTCTCAGGTTCAGTGTGCAGGGCTTAATGCCAATGTATCAGCATGTCACTTTCTACCATTGAAAATACCAGCAAGTGGGTGATGTTCTATGTTTTGTCTACTTTTATTTAATACAAAGAGAAACTTAACAAACCTTATTCTGTAAGCCCATGTACTGTTTGAACACTATCAAGTCCAATATTCTAAGAGCAAAGTCCTATCCCATACCATTCACTGAAAAACTGCACAGTTCTAAATCATAAAAGCAAATTAATTTATAAAAGGAACAAATCATATTCATAAAATTTGAAATTTAGAAGAAAGTTTTAGGCATTATTAGCCTTTATAAAATCGGGTCATCAGTGGGGAACCAGCGCAAGACTTGTTATGTCATTGCAGATATATATGCATCAGTCAGCAGCTTTCATGCACACCCTGAGTGCATTGAGCTTAGGATGTACTGAGGAAAGCTGTTGACTCTGAGTGCATTGGGCCCAGGGTGTTCTAAGGAAAGCTGTTGACTTTGAGTTCATTGGGGTCAGGGTGTTCTAAGAAAAACGGTTGAATCTGAGTGCATTAGTCTCAGGGTGTTCTAGGGAAAACTGTTGACTCTGAGTTCATTGGGCTCAGGGTGTACTGAGGAAAGCTGTTGGCTCTGAATTCATTGGGCTCAGGGTGTTCTGAGGAAAACTGTTGACTGAGTTCATTGGGCTCAGGGTGTTCTGAGGAAAGCTGTTGACTCTGAGTTCATTGGGCTCAGGGTGTTCTGAGGAAAGCTGTTGACTCTGAGTTCATTGGGCTCAGGGTGTTCTGAGGAAAGCTGTTGACTGAGTTCATTGGGCTCAGGGTGTTTTGAGGAAAGCTGTTGACTCAGTTCATTGGGCTCAGGGTGTTCTGAGGAAAGCTGTTAGCTTAGTCTCCTGTGGGGTAATATCCAGAGGCTGATAAATGTCAGCCAAATTTATGCTTGAAGAGTTAGCACAAAAGAGTTAAAGATATCTCAGTCTACTTTGTATAGAGTACTATAATTGACCCAGTCATTGCCAACTTCCTCAAAAGACATGGTGTAGTACAGCTCTCACCAAATGGACCAAACTGCTAGTCCCATTGAGTACACTGGAGCGCAAACAGAAAAAGAGCTAGCCTTGTGTAGCATGCCGAAATAAGATGCTCGCACCATGCGAATGCGTGCTCGTCCCTCTTCGCATTTGGCTAGCAATGTGATCGGCTATGTGCCCACAGAGGAGCATCGTGTGAATTGCAAGCCAGCATCATGTGAGTGGTGACGGCAGCGTGCGACATGCCGGGTGCTTTACACTTGCAGTAACCTTGCGAATGTGGCAAAATGGGTTGTTCTTCATGGCGTGCATTTTAAAATCTTACATAAAATTAAACAATAAACATAAAATCCTGGCATTGCAAAGTCGCAAAAAAGGCATGCATTAAAATTTGTCCCAATCAGAACTGAAAAAAAACACTAAACATATCTTAAGTTCCGTTCTTCAATGTGTATAAATTTACGTATACTTAAATGTACATGTCTTGCACATGCGGAAAAAAGTGTGAGTGTTGGCAGTTAATTTCCCAGTTAAAGATTTCCAAGATTTACGGCATGTCATTTTGTTTACCACCAAAGCAAAATGGCACGTGTCATTGAGGACATGAAATGGAAAATTGTTCGGGAAAAGCAGGATGGACACAGTTTTAGTCAAATCAGAAAGATACTGATTCAACAGTACCATGTTACTGTTGGACTAACTACATTGAAAAGGGTGGTGAAATATCACTGAGTAACAGGAAGAATTCCTACCCGTATAACAACTCATTGCCGGGCACAACAGAAAGTAACAGATCGCATCTAAAATTGATGGATGTTCTCATGACTTTTAATCAGGAGAGAACAGCTCGTGACATACAAAAAAAAGTTTTACAAGATTTGGTTGGTTTGTTGCTGTCTATATCGCACATAAAACGGTTAAGACGAGGCCTTGGCTGGAGCAGGGGACCATTGTCTGTTGTGGCCCTGACACCACCGGTTCCCTCATGTTCCTGCATGATACTTTTTGTAGGTTGAGGTCAACATGTCAATTATGATTGGTTCAAAGCAACCAGGTGTCGTACGGGTTCTCCTCATAGCAAGAGTGACTGACAGGCAATGCTAGCATTGCGCGCACGGTTTGAAAAGTTGATTCAACCTCACCAGACAGGCATTGAGCATCATGCAATAGGCTCAATGCATTTTGTAGCACGCCAGTCACCAGATGTGAGAAAAAAATGAGCACTAAAACACATGCTCAAAAAGGGATGCGGGCACGTTTGAGCACGCCGGTAGGAAGCATATCACGCTGGTGGCATGCGAGATGCGTGGTGCAGTTCTCATGCATGCATAAAACTGTGCGAGTTTGGGTGGTCCATGATGCGAGAGCTGTACTGTATAAATGGACATATCAATGCTAGATCCATAGCTCTTGCCAACTGACTCTTCATTCAAGTACCAGTAGGCCATGCCAACAGTCTCAAAAACCAGAAGATTGGTCCAGGTCAACAGCTTTCCTGTGTGGGCTTTGGGCACATTGTACCAAAAGTGTCCGCACACAAAGCTGTTAACTCAGTGAAAACTGAAACACTAAAAGAGTTGTAGATACATGACATCATGTGTAGTTCTTTTGTATGCAGGGTTAGGGTTTATTTTAACTGGGTACACTTTGGGGACAGTACAGTCACTGGTCAGCAGCCTTGAGGTCACTGGTGAGCAGCCTTGAGGTCACTGGTGAGCAGCGTTGAGGTCACTGGTGAGCAGCCTTGAGGTCACTGGTCAGCAGCCTTGAGGCCACTGGTCCACAGCTTTGAGGTCACTGGTCAGCAGCCTTGAGGTCACTGGTGCGCAGCGTTGAGGTCACTGGTGAGCAGCCTTGAGGTCACTGGTCAGCAGCCTTGAGGCCACTGGTCCACAGCTTTGAGGTCACTGGTCAGCAGCCTTGAGGTCACTGGTCAGCAGCCTTGAGGCCACTGGTCAGCAGCCTTCAGTAAGGCCTGTCATACAAAGGTGCTAACTGTTCCTTATCATCAAAACAGTATGTGGGGACTACCAAAATGTTTTCCCTTTTTAGTGCTTGCCTGACCATCAAGTTGTACCATTTTCCTCTGTATTCCGTGAAGGTATCAACAAAATGTCTGGAGTAGCATTTTGAAAGCTGGCGGGACCCAATTTGAACTGACAGATATAGCAGGCCTTGACATTGAGAATTTTTGGGTCTGACAAAGCTACGTGGTTGCTTTTCATGTGAAATTTTGGGAGGAGAAGGGCTCACTTCAAAAAGGAAAACACGGCAAAGTGAAAGTGTGCCTCTGTGATCAGGTGGGCGTCAGATGTGGGCATGGACAAGTAAATCAAGTTATGACAGGGATGAATGGGGAGGGACTCTTTGCAGCCTGTAGCAACCACCTGACCCTCTGTCTGCCATAGTCTTTCTCCTAACTTACAAATTGTCCAAGTCAACTGTACATCATTTTCTCAGGGTATAATAAATTTAACCCTCTGCCAGATATTTCTAGCACTGTTAAATACGACAACAGACAGCATATCCCACATTCTTGCATCATTTTGATCCTCATGTGGTTGTACCATTTAAAATGCATATCACCAATTACAGGTCGTTTCAATTTCTGTTTCAAGCATCATGGAGCCTTATTGTGGATACAAGAATACCCTGGGTCCTTATTGTGGATAATAGAATATCATGGGCCCTTATTGTTTGTAACAGAATAAGAGGACTAGTGTTTTGTACAGGAGGAGCCCACACGACAATGAAGACAGATCTTGATAGGAAATCAGGGGTGTGTGTGTGCTGGAGGGCAGCTTCTTGCTATCCCATCAGTTATCTTGTGAAGGCTTTATTTCCGAAATACACATATTGGCCCCAGGGATACTGAACATAAATCAGCGAAAACATGGAAACACAGCAGTAAATGATCATCCAATTTGATGGTTTGCAATTGAAAAGAATGATTGCTTCACTATTGGTCCTCTGTACAATAGCCAAGAGTCACACAGAGGTCTGTCTCTTCAAGGATATCACACTTGAGACAAACTAGACACTTTAGTCATTGTCAAAGAGGATTCTTGACGTAGTTCTTGAGTTTAAATGACGTTTTCAATAGTAAAGTCTGAAAACAGTCTGTGTATCACAGGTACCCAAGGTACTTTCTTTTATTGTTGTCAAAATAATGTTGGACTAAGCAGAACACATTGTATAATCTGTTTTGTGTATCTCCAAATAACCCCCCAAATTATATTTAAAAAAATAAATTTCTAATTTTACCACTTTGAAATCGTTTATTTTGAGGAAAAAAGGCCACCTTTTTTTGGCACGCCTGCCAGTATGCGTGAACCCTATATCTGAAACAGTAACTGGCTGACACAATAAGATTTCAGGTAAATATGAATGAATACATGACCTTAGATTTTTTTTCTTTGAAGTAATCTCCTTGCTCAAAAGGATCCTGGGGAAAGATAGTACCTTTTCTTGTCCAGTTTCCTGTGCTGCCCTCAACCCCCTCCCCCCCGCCCCCAAACACACTCACCACGCACCACACACCACCAACATGTATTTACTGACAGATTGACTTCTCAGTGACAACTTAATAAGCAAACCATGGTGAGCAGTGTTGCAGTGTTTACAGTCAGAGTGAGAGGATTCTCTATGGAAGGAGGCACTTGCGTACCTGTCAACATTCCAGAGCTCAAAATAGGGAGATTTTTGTAATTTTAAAATATCTGTGGGGGAGATTTGTATTTTTGCAAAGAATGTAGTAGAAAGTACTCAATTGTCATGGGAGACAATGTAAAAAAAATTGCAAACTTTTGCATTGAAAATTGAAAATTTTGGATGAAAAAGTGTTAAACTCACACCTTATGAGGGAGACTTTACAGGTATGAACTTACAACAAGAGCCTTTTGGTACACAAAATTGTCAAGGTCTTGTTGTCAATTCATACAAATTATTGCTTTCGTTTATCCCATGGATAAATATCAACAAAGTGGGCTTTCATATTTCACATGATCTGAGAGAGAGGTGTATAGATTTATTGATTAGTCCCATACTGGGGTACTATATCTAATGTTTGCACCTTGTCCTTTTGTCCGTCCTTCTGTCAAAGCTTGTCTAGGCCTCATTTCCTCTACCGTAACATCAACACCTACCAAATTTGGTGTGTGGACACTTAATTCACAGAGTAAGCTCACTGCGACCTTGACCTTGAATCCCCCTCCATAAAGTTTAAGTTTGTCTGGGCCATGTTTTCTATACCGAAACACCTACAGCTACCAAATTTGATGTATGGATATTTCATATTAAAGGGATGTGTGACATGTCAAAATTAATCCTTGACCTTTGACCCGTATATATTTTGAGCTTGTCTGGGCCATTTCCATTATACAATAACACATACAGCTACCAATTTTGGTGTGTGAACAAGTCATAGGGAAGGGGTGGGTGTGTCATGCTTCAAAAGGAGATCACTGTAACCTTGACTTTTGACCCCATAAAGTTTCAACTTGTTTGTGCTACATTATAGCTACCATATTTGGTGTGTGGACACTGCATATACAGGAAAGAGGTGTGTCATGCACCAAAATTAGATCACAGTGACCTTGACCTTTGACACCCCTCATAAAGTTTGAACCTGCCCAGGCCATATTTCCTATATCTGAACAACTACAGCTACCAAATTTGGTGTGTGCACATTTCATAGGCTAAGGATATGTCACACCCAAGGTTGTGTCACTATGACCTTGACCTTAAAAGTTTTAGGTTGTCTGGGCAATATTTCCTAGACCCATAGCACCTACAGTTGTCCAATTTGGTTTGACACACTTCATAGGATAGGGGTGTGTCGCACACCAAAATTGGCTCCTTCTGACTGTGACTTTGACCTTTGACCCCATTAAATTTTAACTTGTCTGGGCCATATTTGCTATCTTGCAAAACCTACAGCTGGCAGTTTTGGTAGTTGTAGGTTTTAGGCTATTGCAAAGACTTCTTTTCTTAGCGTATATGTGTGTTGTGTACCAAAGTTGGTGCACAGTCACCTTCACCTTAACCTTTGAGCCTCATAAAGTTTTGGCTTGGTGGGCCATATTTCCTGTAGCATAACTGTCCATCCACACTTTTTCTTATTGCAGTAACTTTACAATACAGTGAGTGTTTGGAATTCTCTTATTTTAGCTTGTGTGGGCCATATTTCCAATTGTATAACTGTCTATCCACACTTGTTGTCATCACAGTACTTAACAATGCAGTGAGTGTGTAGAATTCTCTTATCTATTCTCTGGTGGGGGACTATGTATTACTAAGCAATAGTTCATCTTGTTTTTATGATGACTTCATGAGGAAAGTATGGCTTTTACAGTGTGGTATACAGCAGCTTTCCATTCATTCATGGGAGAACAGACCATTGGGCATTAGCCACATCATTGGAATTTAATATAATGGACAAAAAACTATGACCAGAATGCACCCCTTGATTTCTTTACTAGGGTACCGCTGAAGGCGAGTCCCCTCAAGTGATCGCAAGTTCCGTCCATCTGTCCGGATCATTTCCGCATGATAACTTGAGAAGTTTTAGAGCTTGGGCTTTCATATTGCATAGGATTTTAGTCCCCTATAAGGGCTAACATAAGTTATAAGATGGGTGACTTTGACCCAATTCCCAAGGTCACAGAGCCACATTAGTGAATTTGGTGTCCGCATGATAACTTGAGAAGTTTTTGAGCTAGGGCTTTCATGTTGCTCAGGGTTACTGTCCTCTTCAAGAGCTAGGTCAAGCTTAAAAATGGGTGAGCTTGACACAGTTCCCAAGGTCACAGAGCTACATTAGTTAATTTGATGGCCACATGATAACTTGACAAGCTTTTGAGGTAGGACTTTTTAATTTCACAAGATTATAGACCCCTGTAAGGTCAAGTTCAAAGATGTGTGACCTTTGCACAATTCCTATTGTCACAAAGCCACATTAGTAAATTTGGTGTCTGCATGATAACTTCAGAAGTTTTCAAGCAATAGGGATTTTATATTGCACATCATCATAGTTTTTTATCAGGCCAAGGTAAAGTTCGAAGATGAGTGACCTTGACCCAATTTCCAATGTCACACAGTCACTTTTGTGAAATTCAAAGTTTGCACAATAGTTTATAAACTTATTTATTTATGAGTTTTAAATTGTACATGATTATAGTTTTCTATAGGGCCAAGGTTAAATTTGAACATGAATGACTTTGACCCACTTAGCTCAAGGTCACAGCCACATAGTTGCTTCTGGATGCTGGATTGCATGTTCAATGATTTATTACTTTAAATAGCTGACTTTGAACCAGAATCCAAGGTCAGTTTACCAAATGTCCAAGGGGAGTTTTCCATTGACATTTCCTAAGGTAAGACACTATTCCTGCCAAAGTAAATCCCCTTGTACTGAGGCCACCCCAAATGCACTGGAAATGTGAACTTATTAGAGGGGTAAACTTCTAGCATGCAGCAATAGTTGCTGCCCTAAACTGTACCATGTTTATATACAGGGGCTCCTGCATTGGTGCAAGAACCACTTTTACATCTAGTTTACCTTTAATAGGTGTTATTGTGGGATAAAGACGTTAAATGTGCAGATGGTAATTGACCACCTATATCCGGCTGCAGAAAAAGGTTGAGATGGAAGTGAACCCAACATCCATGTGGTCACCCCTGACACAGTATGGTGTCAAGTGGCTGCTTAGTTTTACAGTGGGGCCGTGGTCTGTGTATGTTGCTTGTTACAGCAGACATATGAAGTGCAAACTTGTTATGATTTTAATGGACAGGATTGAAGCCAGGTGGACATGTTGTAGTTGTATCATTGTTGCGACTGCTCATTGTGTTTCATGTCTTATCGTTTCAGAGATTGATTGTGACAAAGTGGTATGTAAAGAACCGTTGACGAAGAATGTCTCCTGTCCACCTGATAGCTACCAGCGGCCACCCCTTATTTCAAAAAATGGTTGCTGTCACACACATCAAGGGTGAGTCTATTCATATTCACTCACTTCACATACATGTTTATGTCTATGTACATTTTGAAGAACACAAAGTTTATTTGATACTTTCTTGTGTGAAATTGGCTTGATTTTTTTGAAGATGTTTTTTAGCTTTTTCCTGTAGATGTGATTTGGGGCATCCTATTTCCACCTGACCTCAGGGGTGTACTCGCTGACATACACTATACAGGTGTTACCTTTCAGAAAGGATTTGATCATTTTGAGGTCAGGTCATCATTTGTCAAATTTTTACATACTATTGACAAACGTGGTGATGTTTGGAGTTTGACATGACATTTGTCAGAGCTTGAGGATATGGATGCTTTAGTTCAGCAGCTTTTGACAGGAATGCAGATGATTACAGACAAGTGCTGTTGGCAAAGAGATTGTGATTTATTTGGTGAGAAAAACTGAAACCACATGTCAGATTTTTCATATCTTTCCTGATGGAGATTGATGGATACGAATTGACCCTATTATTAGACAAAGGATCTTGTGCTGTATTAATTGTTGCCCCTCTCCCCTCCGAAGAAGGAGGGGGCAGATAGCGATTACTTTGTCCATGTGTGTTTGTGTGTCTGGACTGACAGTTTTCACACGATAACTCGAAAAGTTTTTTGCTTAGGAATTTCATATTACACATGCTTATAGTCGTGAATAAAGTCCAGATGAATTCGAAGATGGGTGACCTTGACCTAAGTCCCAAGGTCACAGAGCCATTTTTGTGAATTCAGTTTTCACACTATAACTTGAAAAGTTTTGTGCATAGGGGGTGTAGATTGCACATGCTTATAGTCCTGCATAAGGTCTCAGAGGAGTTCATAGATGGGTGACCTTGACCCAATTTCCAAGGTCACTGAGCTATTTTTGTGAATTTGGTTTTGATGCCATAACTTAAAAATTTGTTTGCATAGGGCTTTCATATTGCAAATGCTTATAGTCCTGAATAAGGTCTCAGATGGGCCATAAGATGGGTGACCTTGACTGATTTCCAAGGTCACAGAGCCATTTTAATAAAATTGGTTTTCATGTGGTAACTTGGAAAGTTTTGGATATAGGCCTGTCAAATTGCAGGTGATTACAATCCTACGTAAGATCTGGAATGAGTTTGAAGATGGGTAACCTTGACAGAATTCCAAGGTCACAGAGCCACATTTGTAAATTTGGTGTTCACTGGAAAAATTTTGTGCATAGGGGTTTCATATCACACATGCTTATAGTCCTGAATAAGGTCTCAGACGAGTTCCAGGATGGGTGACCTTGACCCAGTTCCCAAGGTCACAGAGCCATTTTAGTGAATTTGAGTATCACACGGTAAGTTGAAAAGTTTTTAACATAGACCTTTCTTATTGCACATGGTCTTAATCCTACATAAGGTCTGAGACAAGTTACAAAATGGATCACCCTGACCCAAATCCCAAGGTCACAGAGCCAGGGGAAAATAGATCTAGCAATCTCTGGTTGCATTTTAATTTAATTTTTACAACTAAATGTTTGTAACCTAGATGTGATAAGTTAACTTAGTGTCACACTTTACTTAGGCCTGCATGTTGTTTACAGTTGCCTTGTCCTGGCGTTCAAGATACACGACAGTCACACACTCTGAAGTGGTATTGTAGACTCTGACAGCATGATGCACTACGATGCATCTGAATATTTTCAGTTTTATTTGACCGATTTAGCAAGTTCTACTGAGGGACTATAGACACACATTAGCAGTAAAAATTAATTACACTTTACCACGTAAAATTTGTTTCTGAGTCTGAATGAAAAATAAGAAATTTCAACCTTGCTGTGAATGCACTATCAAAACTTCATCAGCTTCAGCACTAGTGACAGGCCAGTGACCCTGCCAGTTTATTTTTGTGGGCCAGTAGGTAAATAATGACACCACAGTGCACTTTCTGCATTCCCTTATAATATTACTGACCCCTCCCCAGGAAGCTTCATTATGTATAAGTGATACGTCAATGGTTGTTTCAAATATCATATTTAGGCACCAGTAATAACACTTGTTAGGATAAGCAAGTATGCTTTGTGTATAATAGTGACCTGCACATGCAGATTTTGCGTGCATGCTGGCTAGAATAATAATAATAATAATAATAACCAAACACCATTTAAGTTCCACATTTGTCAGTAATGATCAAGATGCTGACTGTAAGTTGCATGCGAGGTGTCTGCATGTGATAGCTAGAATTGTGATGTCATCCCCAGCTGACTGCTGGCCCGGGCAGCTTCTGTGTGTACAGTTGAATGAAACCCTATTACCCCTCTTTATTGCCCCAGCCCTAGTTTTCTACCCAGACAATTCTAACATAATACAAAATATTATCCATTTTGCTATTGTTAAATGTTTGAACAGTTGTAAGGTGAGAACTATAGGTCTGGTATTAACTCATTCCACACTATGGTCTCAAGCCTTGGTCAGTGGTTTTGGCACTGCCTGGCAAGTCATGCTGCAGCTGCCCTTGCAGCAGCTGTAGCATGACTTGGCAGGCAGTGCCAGAACCACTGACTTAAGGCTGTAGGCATGTTGGTACTTGAACGAAAGCTGTTTTCATGAAGAATTTAAAGATGCAATTGTCGTCTTAAATCTAGGTAAATATACGGAAAAATCAGGGACTGGTATGGAATGAGTTAAGGTGTACTTTGCAAGATGTCGATCTTATTGGTGGTCTGCATTGGTAATGATCTATGGTAATTACAGTGGCTGCCATGCACTGTGCGTTTACGTGTATTATAGTTGTCTTCCAGTGCCTCAGTGGTATCAAATACTGTGACCTTCCCATGCAGTTTTATGCCTGCACAAATTGCGTAACCCGTAACCGGTCAGTTTGTTGGTGTGCAGACTGTGCAGGGTAGCAGTGGCATAAACCTTCTACTGTTCACTCAACAACTTTAGGGGACAAGACAGCACCTTTAAGATGGGTTATGCAAAACAAATAGGGTTACACAGTTCTTTTCAGCATAACTCATTTTTGGGTTGCATTTAAATATAATATGTAAGTCCTGAGCTTTTGCATATTTCAATAGTAACATACAGACAGTCTCCTATCTGTAGAATGGTAACACTGTAGCTATTCTTTCCATATTCATTTCAAAGTTAACTGAAAATTTTATTTGAGCATTTCTGGCAATTCAGTCAAAATATGTGCCAACAGCTGTTTAAACATATTTTAGTACACTGTGAAAAGGGAAATGTATGGAAATCTGTACTTTAGCATCATAGGCCATACATTACACATAGAGTGTGTGTGTGTGTGTGGGGGGGGGAGGATTGTGCAAGTCTCATGCACAAGTGACAAGATTGGCAAGAGTGCATATATGTGTGTGTGTGTGTGTGTGTGTGTGTGAAAATACGTAGCGTGTCCATGTTAACTGCACATTACATTACCTGTATGTATCAGGAGCTACTTAAGTTAATACCTCACCATGAGTTAACCCTTGCATTACATTACCTGTACATTACCAGTATGTGTCAGGAGCTACTCAAGTTTATACCTCACCATGAGTTAACCCTTGCATTACATTACCTGTATGTTTCAGGATCTACTTAATGTTTACACCTCACAATGAGTTAACCCTTGCATTACATTACCTGTATGTGTCAGGACCTACTTATGTTTATACCTCACCATGAGTTAACCCTCTGCGTAACATTACATGTATGTGTCAGAAGCTACCAACATTTACACCTCACCATGAATTAACCCTTAGGGGATTGTGTCGCCACCTTTCCTCACAGCACTCTTAAGTGCAATGCCCTCATAGGATGCCAAGGAAAGCTGTGGACTAGTTGCCTGTATAGTGGTCTCTCTCTTATAAGCCCTTCCCCTCCCCCATGAGATGCCATCCCTCTGTAGAGGCCATGCCAGCCAGCATGATATTTTCGTGTTATTTTCAGCCTTCAGAGAAGCTGCTTCTCTTGTAAGGCTATGTTTCGGGTGCACTTGGGGTGGCTTAACAAGAGGAGGGTAAAAGGTATTTCCATACTGGTATACTGGAGGGTAAAGGGTATATCCAAACTGGTATACTGGAGGGTAAAGGATGTTTCCATACTAGTATACTGGAAGGTAAAGAGTGTGTCCATACTGGTATACTGGAGGGTAAAGGGTATATTTATACTGGTATACTGGAGAGTAAAGGGTATATCCATTCTGGTGTACTTGAGGGTAAAGGGTATATCCATACTGGTATACTAGAGGGTAAAGGGTATTACCATACTGGTGGGAGGGTAAAAGGTATTTCTGGTATACTGGAACCCATCATTTTCTGTGTTTCATACTGGCCATTGTTTTGGAACATTCTTATTTTCTGTATGCTGTAATGGCACCAAATTATTTCTTGTGTACTGACATGATGGCACTGTTTACTGTTACAAGGAAGACCATTGTGTCATTCCTTATGATAAAAGAGGCAGATCACATTTCTGACACAGGACCATTTCTTTTCTGATAATTTTTGATGGGGAAAAAGTTTCTCATTGATAATTTGGGATAATGACCCCAGGGTTAACAGAAATTCTATCCGGTAGACTGTCCAGGCTTATCTGGTGCCAATCTAGTGGACAGATGGGATGGACTCTGAGGTGCCAGTATAAATGTGGTGGACTATTCTGGACCGCTGACAGGTGAAATGAGCAATAAATGTATGGTGAAAGTTTGTCACATCTGATCCTTTAGTTGTCATCATTGAAAGGAGGACTGGAATAGGATATGAACACACGAGAGCATGCAGGTAACGGGAGCCTTCTTCATGGTGGGCAGGGACTCTGCAAAAATAAAAGATTGATGAAGAAATATATTGTTGAATCCAATCTGTGACATGGGAGGGAAGGTTGCACTGTCAGCAGCTGGGAATGACATGAATTTTGTAGGGTTAAAGTGGTATAGATACTATCAGAGTACAAACTGTTGCTTGGACCAGTTGTGGTTCTGTGTGTAAATACAGGTACAACCTGTCCTGCCAGACACAATGCCCACTTGTACCAGGCTACAGTTGGGTTGTAGCTGGTTGTGCAGCAGTTACTAGGTAAAATAGTCAAATACAACTAAAATTGAACATGTATATGTACCCGAAGCTGCTAATACTGGTTAAAGGTCCTTATGAATCTATTTGGCAAAATGTAGAAATTCAAGAGTATGATACAATTTTGTCAGAAAAGGTATTTTGTCCACTAAAAGTTGAAATCTTGCAGTGGCGAATGCATATCCAAAGTTGCTGGTGTTTGTTGTGTTCACTCTCTACAGTATGAATATATACACAAAGCAGACTTGTGTGTGTATGCACATAACAGTGTACACATGCATACATACATTCAGTGGAGACCATTTGAAGAGTTGGCAGCACCCACTAAAAATGTTGAATGGAGACTCAAATGGTCTTTAAACAACGATAAAAAAAAAAAAAAAAAAAAAAAAATCTTCTCACCCCCCCCCCCATAGCCTTGGTGTAGGTGACCCTGTGAGTTGTACTTCTGTGTTGTCACTAGCCTATCTGTAAGTAGTACTTCAGTGGGGGCCACTAGCCAATGTGTAAGTTTTACTTCAATATGGCCACTAGCATATCTGGAAGTTCTACTTCAGTATAGCCACTATCCTATCTGTGAGTAGTACTTCAGTGTGGCCACTAGCCTATCTGTATGTTCTACTTCAGTGTGGCCACTAGCCTATCTGTAAGTTGTACTTCAGTGTGGCCACTAGCCTATCTGTATGTTCTACTTCAGTGTGGCCACTATCCTATCTGTAAGTTGTACTTCAGTGTGGCCACTATCCTATCTGTAAGTTGTACTTCAGTGTGGCCACTATCCTATCTGTAAGTAGTACTTCAGTGTGGCCACTATCCTATCTGTAAGTTGTACTTCAGTGTGGCCACTATCCTATCTGTAAGTTGTACTTCAGTGTGGCCACTAGCCTATCTGTAAGTTGTACTTCAGTGTGGCCACTAGCCTATCTGTAAGTTTTACTTCAGTGTGGCCACTATCCTATCTGTAAGTAGTACTTCAGTGTGGCCACTATCCTATCTGTAAGTTGTACTTCAGTGTGGCCACTATCCTATCTGTAAGTTGTACTTCAGTGTGGCCACTAGCCTATCTGTAAGTTGTACTTCAGTGTGGCCACTAGCCTATCTGTAAGTTTTACTTCAGTGTGGCCACTATCCTATCTGTAAGTAGTACTTTAGTGTGGCAACTAGCCTATCTGTAAGTTGTTCTTCAGTGTGGCCACTATCCTATCTGTAAGTTGTACTTCAGTGTGGCCACTAGCCTATCTGTAAGTTTTACTTCAGCGTGGCTGCCAGCCTATCTGTAAGTAGTACTTCATTGTGGCCCATAGCCTCTCTGTAATTTTGCTTCAGTGTGGCCACTATCCTATCTGTAAGTTGTACTTCAGTGTGGCCACTAGCCTATCTGTTTGTTCTACTTCAGTGTGGCCCCTAGCCTATCTGTAAGTTCTACTTCAGTGTGGCCACTATCCTATCTGTAAGTTCTAATTCAGTGTGGCCACTAGCCTATCTGTAAGTTCTAATTCAGTGTGGTCACTAGCCTTTCTGTAAGTTTTACTTCAGCATGGCTGCCAGCCTATCTGTAAGTAGTACTTCATTGTGGCCCCTAGCCTCTCTGTAATTTTGCTTCAGTGAGGCCACTAGCCTATGTGTAAGTTTTATTTCAGTGTGGCCACTGGCCTACCTGTAAGTAGTACTTCAGTGTCACCACTAGCCTAATTGTAAGTAGTACTTCAGTGCAGCCACTAGCCTATCTGTAATTTTACTTCAGTGGGGCCACTAGCCTAACTATAAGTTCTACTTTAGTGTGGCCACTAGCCTATCTGTAAGTTCTACTTCAGTGTGACCGCCAGCCTATCTGTAAGTTCCACTTCAGTGTGACCACTAGCCTGTGTGCATGGAGTAGATGAAGACAACTTCTAATCTTTTCCACCACCAACAGGGCAACAATGTCCTGATGTCAAATGTTTACATCAATATTTTTGTGCAGATTTCTTTCTCACATAAAATATATTGAATGTAGACCTGTGGAGGAGACCTTTCAGCATACCATACCCTGGTTAACAAATATTTTTGGACTTGGTGTTTGGCACAGAACCTGTGACAGGTGACGGTGTTGACTCTGTGTTCATCTACTAAGCAAAGGGTTAACCTTGCATAGGTTTGTTCTTCATAGGTGAACTCACATAAACACAGCATTTGTATGGGTGTTACAGACTGGAAGAAAGAGTGTCTATGGTACTCAGGGAAGTTTTATATAAACACCTGAAGTGGGAATGGTTTTTCACCTGGACATATTTGTTGATACAAGGTCCAGCCAGCTTTAAGCTATGAAAATAATGCGCGCAATGCAGAAAGAGCAATCCACAGAATATGTACACAAGTCCATTATGACAGAGAGAAAAAACATGCTATATTAAGTCATAAACTCTCGTAAGCAAATGTAGGCTATTCACAGAATCCCAACACCTGAGAGAAAGTCTTACGAGACTACGGACTGTAAAGTAAAGATAACAGAACCTGCAAGACATTATTTACAGCCAAAATCAAATTATAAACTGGTAACATTGATGTAGATCTTGTGTACTAGCTGTGGTTTTGTATCTTCTGTGGAGCAGGCAGCATTTGATATCTTGGTGTTTTTGATGTTTATTCATTCTTTCATTTATTTATTTATTATGCCCCACTCCTACAAGAGGAGGGACATATACTAAATGCTTTTTCCATGTGTCCATCCATCTACTATTCATGTCTGGGCTATAATTCGCATGTCCTTCAACTTAGATTAATGAAACTTTGCACACAGGTGCATTTTGACATAAGGGTGTGTCATGTACCAAAAGTAGGTCACTAGGTCAAGTATCTGGGTCACTGTGACATATCTTTATAAAATCTTGTCTTGGCTATAATTCCTTTACTATTTAACTTAGTGTGAGAAGTTTCATGAAACTAAGTTAAATAGCAAAGGAATTATATAAGATGTATCTGGACCTAAAGGTGTGTCATGAAACAAAAGTAGGTCACTAGGTGAAATATCTGGGTCATGGTGATACAATCATAAAACTACATTACACTTCATGTCTGGGTTGTAATTCTGTTGTCCTTCAAGTTATATCAATGAAAATTTACACACATATATATCTAGACATAAGGGTGTGTCATGAACCCAAATAGGTCGGTAGGTCAAGTATCTGGGTCACATTGACATGTCCTTGTAAAATCATGTCCGGGCTAATTCCTTTACTGTGTAAGTTAGTTTCTTAAAACTTCACACACACACACACATATCTTGACCTAAAGGCATGTCATGAAACAAAAGTAGGTGACTAGGTACCAGACAGTCTGTTGTCCTATTGCTTAAAAAGTACCAGCTATTCTTGTAGTCTTATTGCTTTAAAAGTACCAGCTCTTCTGTTGTAGCCTATTTGCTTAAAAAGTATCAGCTACACTGTTGTAGTGTTATAGCTTAAAAAGTACCAGCTACTTTGTTGTAGTCTTATTGCTAAGAAAGTAACAGCTACTCATGCCGTCTTACTGTTTTAAAAGTACCAGCTATTGTCTGTTGTAGTCTTATTGCTTTAAAAGTACCACTATTCTGTTGTAGTCTTATTGCTGTAACAGTACCAGCTATTCTATTGTAGTCTTATTGTATAAAAAGTGCCAACTATTCTGTTGTAGTCTTATTGTATAAAAAGTCCAGCTATTCTGTTGTAGTCTTATTGCTTAAAAAGTACCAGATAATCTGTTGTCCTATTGCCTCCAAAGTACCAGCCATTTTTCATCCTATTGCTTAAAAGTACTAGATAATATGTTGTCCTGTTGCTTAAAAGTACCAGCTACTCTATTGTAGTCTCATTGCTTACAAAGTACGGGCTTTTCTGTTATTGTCCTATAGCTTAAAAATACCAGCTACTCTGTGGAAGTCTTATTGTTGAAAAAAGTATCAGATTTGCTGTTGCTTAAGATGTTAAAATTAGACATGTAGGAAATAATCCGTTGTGGCCTCCAAAGAGTGGACAGTGAGGAAGGTACATGTATACGTAATCTTGTATTGAATTTCTAAGGACAAGGTTTGTGGTAAGCAAAGATACCAAAATCCAAGAACTGCTGGGAATAGAGAGCCTTTAACACTCAACCACCCAGCCCGAGCCTGAGTGGGTACAGTATTTCAGGCAAGTGAGAAGTTGGTCTGCATGTGAGTGGCAGTATATACACTCTTGTGAAAAGGCCAGAGGAACTGTTAAGCTGTGTATTGTAGTAGTAGAAACACTCAGGTGGGTGTTAAGAGTGTAAAAAATGATGATCTTGGTCAAGGAACGGTAAAACTCGAACTTTTAACAATGTGATGTGTTTAAGGAAGGGGGGTAAGGGGGGGGGGGGTCAGTACGCTGGTACAGGTAATTATTTTTCTAGAGTATGCAGTACAGAAAATAAAAATCTTTCAAAATTTTGGATAGTACGAAGTATGTAAAATTAGAGGGCTTCCAGTACGCCAGTACATTAAATAAAAAGCCCCAGTACGCCAGTACGGGAAACCCCTTACCCACCCTCTTTAAGGGTAGACCAGCTGTGCAACCTGCATTCACATAATGGAAATATAAAAGTAGAATAAATTAACTATCCACAATCACCATACCCCAACATAGACTTCTTCTTAATGATAGGAAAAATTCAAAGTTGACATTTAAGATAAGTCTGAAATCTATGCATAATGTTCATTACAAAACAGTTTAGTTTTAGAATGTTTGCTTGAAATACCTTTCATTATGTAAGTCTTGTTAGGACCAGTTACCCAAAATGCTTTTAGTGGATCTCTTTTACTGAAGAAGAGGTAAAACTTGCAAAAGTCAAAGTTGATGACAATGGCATATATAGCTTGTAAAAAGAGTTAGAGAAAACTGGCAGCACCAGACATGCAGTGAAGCCTGATGGGAGGGAGTCTATCGCTGGATTATAAGTGGTCTTTCAAGACTGTGGTCCTTCAGTGAAGTCTGATTAGAGGGAGTGTATCCCTGGGTTATAAGTGGTCTTTTAGGACCATGGTCCATCAGTGAAGCCTGGTTGGAGGGAGCCTATCCCTGGGTCATAAGTGGTCTTGTAAGACCAGGGTCCCGCAGTAAAGCCTGTTTGGAGAGAGCCTAAGCCTGGGTTATAAGTGGTTTTTCAAGACCATGGTACTCCACTAGAGGTGGGATATTGCAAAAGTTGGCACAAGGATTCTAGTGTGGTGAGACAGGTGCATAAGGTGAGACAGCCATAAGGATTCTGGTGTGGTGAGACAGGTGCACAAGGATTCTGGTATGGTGAGACAGGTGCATAAGGTGAGACAGCCATAAGGATTCTGGTGTGGTGAGACAGGTGCGCAAGGATTCTGGTGTGGTGAGACAGTGCACAAGGATTCTGGTGTGGTGAGACAGGTGCGCAAGGTGAGACAGGCATAAGGATTCTGGTGTAGTGAGATAGGTGCACAAGGATTCTGGTGTGGTGAGACAGGTGGACAAGGTCATTCAATTAGGTGAAGTGGTCTGTCCAGACACTTACACTTCATAATTTCCTATGGACATATGGTGTGATTTACCTGTCAAGGTGTGGAGTGACCTGTGCTGTGTTAAACCCTGTAGAGAGGTCTGAGTCGACAGCTTCATTTGTTGTGGGTGGGGTACATCACCCCTACTGCCAAGGAAAGCTAAGGGTGCAATCTTGATATGTCTTAGAGACAATTGTCATAAAAAGAATGTTGTGTATTAATGGTAAATTTAAAACCACCAAAGCTGCTGACAGTTTACATCCAGGTGTTTTAAGCAGGACAGCATTAAACACTGCATACAAGCACAATGGTCCAGGGTCACAGAACTCTTGTAAAGACTTACAGGTAACAGATCAAGTCATCCAGGTGTACACTGCAGCCGTGACTTTGTGACAGTGCCATGGTTTAAGGCAGCCAATAGAAATGCTGTGTCAATGTTTGTGGCCAGGTCACAAGGCCATGCTTTGTGGGGGGACAGTCCCTGTGTTGTCTGGGCTCACAGATATCTTGTGGCAGAGCTTGTGGAGAGAGGACAGGTCATGCAGGACATACTCACTGCATCTTTGGTGATGCACCTTTGGGGTTCCTTCATCGGTGTAAACATGAGGAAAAAAACTTGGTCCACTTGGTGGAGGTCATAGAGCTCCTCTTTTTCAAAGAGGAAAAAGGAACACAAGTCTGTTCACTTCAAGAACTTGTGGAGCCTTCAGCTTAAAAAAAAAAAGAAAAATACATACATACGTACATACATACATACATACATACATACATACATACATATATATATATATATATATATATATATATATATATATATATATATATATATCGTGTGTCTGTGAGAGAGGTTATGATCTTGAGAGTATATATGAATTAGTATAAAATTCTTTTCTTGGAAATATATTTGTAACTGCTGATAAATTTGAATATTCTCTGACTAGCAGATTCATTACAGATACTGAACTTTGTGACAGCTTTTCCCAAAAAAGGTTTCATCAGCTCAGTCTCAAACTCACTGAATATGAAGTTCAATATAATTTCCAGGAAAGCAGCTTTGTAATTTAAAAATATCTTAGTTTCAATTTCATTGTACCGTGAAGCTGAAAATTTTGACAAATTTGATTTTTAATGGACATACTGGCTCAAACTTACAAAACAGAGGTACAATAAACTGTATCAAAAATGTTAAAACAGCATCCCTGGCAAGCATACTAAACTTGATACTCAGTAGGTTGTGGATAGAACAAATGAAAGCTTTTCTCAAAAGTTGTGACAGAATTTAGTTTTCCAGGTTAAGTGTGCTTACATGAGAATGTTCATACACATTGGCTGAGATAAATATATTTTCAAGAAAACTACTGTATTAAAATTGATGTAAAATCTAAAGACTATAACAACCCCAAATATATATAGTTTCATGGGCATTTAACTCAAAACAGCCAAGTTCCTGAAGTGAGTGGACTAGTGTTCGGCAATGTTGAAGCAGTGGACTAGTGTTTGGCATTGTTGAAGTGGGTGGACTAGTGTTCAGCATTGTTGAAGTGAGTGGACTTGTGTTGGACGTTGTTGAAGTGAGTGGACAAGTGTTCAGCATTGTTGAAGTGAGTGGACTTGTGTTCGACATTGTTGAAGTGAGTGGACTAGTGTTCAGCATTGCTGAAGTGAGTGGACTAGGGTTCGACGTTGTTGAAGTGAGTGGACTAGTGTTCAGCATTGCTGAAGTGAGTGGACTAGGGTTCGGGGTTGCTGAAGTGAGTGGACTAGTGTTCAACGTTGTTGAAGTGAGTGGACTAGTGTTTGGCATTGCTGAACTGAAGAGACTAGTGTTCGACCTTGTTGAAGTGTGCGGACTAGTGTTTGGCATTGTTGAAGGGAGTGGACTAGTGTTCGGCATTACTGAAGTGCGTAGACTAGTGTTCGACAATGAAGGAGGAGCTCTGGTGGCACCATCGTAATCAGGCTCTTATCACTTAACATGAGGAGCTGGCTGGAATGTAATACTCAGAGTTGGTGTTAGCCTGGGTCAAATCACAAAATGTATGCATGAACACACATACCAAAGTATGATATTTCCACATGTGCAGTAATTTTAGTGCGGGAGCACTGTATCTACTCCACAGACACCATGGGATGCAGATTATTGATTGTTGTCTCATGATGTTTGAATATGAGGTCATATGCCTCCTGTGAGCAAGGGGCCATGGGTTACCTTTGGAATAATCTGGGTTTAATTTGTCCAAAACGTTTGCTTAAGGGGTTGTTTGACTGCTTTTCATGTTCTTATTGGTTGAAGGGTGGGTGTGTCGCACCCTTGAGCCAATCAGAAATGGGAACTGGTGAGTACATGTAACTAGTTGCATGAGCAGTTGCTCAATTTAGGAAAAAAACTGGATGCTTGGGATGGGACCATAAACCATGTGGGAGAGACAAAGTTTGAGTATGGGCTGTGGCTCATCTACACCAATGATATCTGGACATGGACCATCGGTCATCTTAAGTAGGGATGGGATGCTCTCTGGCAGAGGCTATGGGCCATCTTTAATAGGGAGCATGCCTTGACATGAACCATATGTCATCTTTAATAGGGATTGTACCTTAACATGGGCCACAGGTCTTTAATAGGATTGTACCTTAACATATGCCATAGGTCATCTTTAATAGGGATTGTACCTCAACATGGGCCACAGGTCATCTTTAATGAGATTGTACCTTAACATGGGCCACAGGTCATCTTTAATGAGCCTGTAGCTTAACATGGGCCACAGGTCATCTTTAATGAGATTGTACCTTGGCATAGGCCACAGGTCATCTTTGATGAGATTGTACCTTAACATGGGCCACCGGTCATCTTTAATGAGACTGTACCGTAACATGGGCCACAGGTCATCTTTAATGAGATTGTACCTTAACATGGGCCACAGGTCATCTTTAATGAGATTGTACCTTAGCATGGGCCACAGGTCATCTTTAATGAGACTGTAGCTTAATATGGGCCACAGGTCATCTTTAATGAGACTATAGCTTAACATGGGCCACAGGTCATCTTTAATGAGATTGTACCTTAACATGGGCCACAGGTCATCTTTAATGAGACTGTAGCTTAACATGGGCCACAGGTCATCTTTAATGAGATTGTACCTCAACATGGGCCACAGGTCATCTTTAATGAGATTGTACCTTAGCATGGGCCACCGGTCATCTTTAATGTGACTGTTCCTTAACATGGGCCACAGGTCATCTTTAATGAGACTGTACATTTACATGGGCCACCGGTCATCTTTAATGAGACTAGCTGAACATGGGCCACCGGTCATCTTTAATGACACTGTAGCTTAACATGAGCCACAGGTCATCTTTAATGACATTGTATAATTGGTATTTTAAAAAGGCTACAAAATTTTCCCCCTGCAGGCCATGGAATGTTATGAATATATTTGCCACCCTATCCCTTGTACATCCTGATAAAACTCAGTACCATGATGGTCCTGGTCACACTATATCCTGTCAGAAGCACAGCCAAAAATTCTCGTTGGTTCTAACATGCCAAATTGCTAAATGAAATGCCACCCAGTATTAAAGACAAAACTTATGCCCACTCATATGACAATTTCTTTAAATACATAATATTGTTGTTTTTGTTTTTGTTTTGTTTTTTGTTTTTTAGGGGAGGGGTGGTGGTGGGGTGGGGTTTTGTAATCAATACTGTGAAATTTGTATCATTCAGAATTGTTACATATGTAATTATTGATCAATAAAATCATTGATCAATGTTTTACTTACAGGCTACCTGTACTTTTGTATGCAGCCACTGTATTTTCTACCTTTATACTGTAAGGTCATGGTGTACTCCCAGAACTATCGTGAGTTGGCCCCAACAATAGCAGATTGGACAAATCCTTAATCGGGGCCATCCTGACATATTTATTTCTCACACTTTTGTTTTGTCCTTTAAATTAACATTGTTTGTAGTGACTATGTGCAATGTGAAATGTACCTTTTATTTCTTCCAATAAATTGATTTAATGTGAATTTAGAGGAACCCAGGTCATGAGAATGATATATTTGGCCACTTTTTAGTTTGTTTGTTTTTTACCCCTCGGCCCATATCTAGGGCGAAGGGGTATTGTCGTCAGCTGTGTGTCCATCTGTCGGTCCATGCCTTGTTTTATTTGTGAGCGACGATATCTTAACATGGACCACAGGGCATATTGCCAAGGATTGATATCTCAGACAGGCACAGTTTATGTTGAAGAGGGGTATCTTTATATGGGCCATAGGTTTATTTTAGAGGGATGATATCTTTACATTGGCCATGTGTCTGTTGGGAGAAGAAGTATTAGGAAAGTGGCCACAGATCATGTGTGTGAGGGATAACACCTTGACATTGACAACAGGTGGTATGTAGGAGGAATGGTCTCTTAACATTGGCCACAGGTTATATGTGGCATAAGCATTAGGCACAGGTTATATGTGGCATTAACATTAGGCACAGGTTTTATGTGGCATAAACATTAGGCACAGGTTATAGGAGGCATTAACATTAGGCACAGGCTATATGTGGCATAAACATTGGGCACCGGTTATAGGAGGCATTAACATTAGGCACATGTTATATGTGGCATTAACATTAGCTACAGGTTATATGTGGCATTAACATTGGCCACAGGCTATATGTGGCATTAACATAGGCCACAGGTCATATGTGGCATTAACATTAGCCACAGGTTATGTGGCATTAACATTAGCCACAGGTTATGTGGCATTAACATTGGCCACAGGTTATATGTGGCATTAACATTAGCCACAGGCAAAATGTGGCAGGAGTGCAATCTTGAGGTTTGCCGCAGGTTATATGTGGGAAAGATAATATGTGGACATGAGTCAGAGGTAATCTTTAAGAGACATGATTTGTACGGATGGAATTCATTATTGGCAGAAATGATATCTCAACATGGGTCAGAGGTCATCTCTGAAGGGATGGTATTTTGACATAGGTCAACGTTCATTGTTCAGAGAGGTCATGGCTTGGTTGGATGGGTGAGAAGTTATTTGTGGTAGAGATAATATATAGAAATGGGGCCATCCTGAGGTCATCTGTCAAAGGGATGATATCTAGACATGAGTCAGAGGTCATTTTGGAGGGATGATATCTAGAAATCGGTCAAAGTCATCTTCAGGAGGGATGATATCTGGACATATCACAGGTCATGTGTAGGATGATGCCTTGGCATAGAATTACACGTCATTTCTGTGACAGAAGGCAGGCCAGTGCATGGTGCTAAGTGAAAGTGCTAATCTATGGACTTTCTGTGGCTGTGGGGTCTGCCTGAATTCAATGGATGTAGTATGATGATGAGAGACCAGAGACACAGGGACCGTGCATAGAGAAAGTTACAGCTGATGGATGAGAGTGCAGGCTGGCCTGGGGGGACAGTAAATATAGGGTGCACAGTGATCACAAGGCAGGCATGGTCAGCCAGGGGCTCTGCCACCACCACTGCCTGGCTCACCACTCAAGGCACCATATATCACCAGCCCATATACAAGCTCATCTTTAACCCATGATGCTCCAGTCCTGGATTCCCTGGACTTCTAAACTATCTTTCTCTGGCAGGCCGTTTTCCTTTGTCGCATTCAGGAGGTTTGAAGGATTTTGCCTAGTTTTGCAACAAAATGTGTGTAAAATACCTACATAAACATTTTAATTTCAGAATGGTTACAAAAAATAATTAGCAACTTGCTACAGCACACTTTAAGAGGAAAAGGGTTAAAATGTGGCTGACAGACCAAAACAGTGTAATTGGTGTTGTGTATGATTATGTCCTAACAGATTACAATGGTAAGTCTGTATGAAAAAGCAGGCTCCAACAATCCATTTCTCAGGTACAAATGAGATTGTCAACAAGCTGACTCTCCTGAGGCTGTTTTATGGACTGAGTGCTAAAAGTGAAACTTTTAAACTCTTTCCCTCCTTTGAATTAAAACTGAGTCAACAGCTTACTTTGCTGGGGATTGGATGCTGAGCACTCCAAGCAAAACTGTTAACTGAGTCGTGTTATCTTGATAGGTCTCATCTACAATTCACAAATTTGTTTTCAGTACAATTGAAATTAGTAAAAAAACATTGAAGCAGATGACACTTGACCATGAGCCTGGTTTCGGTGGTTTAAGACATAAAGGGTTAATAGGTGACAAAGAGATTGTTCCTCTGGCAGGCTGACTGCCTCCTCTCCGCTCTTTTCTAACCATGAAAGCTTTTGTCAGAATTTACCAAAATCTCTTCCATTTTTTGTTTTGACTAGGAACAGGTTAGAGAGGATAGTTTGTATGTGTGTATATGTGTGCTGAAACTTACAAACAATTTGCTAGCTCCCCAGAAAAGGGTCATCCCTAAAACTATGTGCAGTGGCCCCCTGAATTAACCCCCTCACGGCCAACTGCAACTAAAGTCAAACTACTTAAAATGAACCGCTCTTAATTATAATAAGGATGCTACATCCATGTTCCTTGTAAAATGACTCTTTATTTAAGTAGCAACGTGCTTGCCATTACATAGAATACATTAGTCCAGATCAACAGCTTTCCTCTGCATGCTTTGGGCACAATGCCCCCAAAGCATGCCATGGAAGACTGTTGACTAAGTCTAAAATGTGGCACTGAAAGAGTTAAGAGACCACTCCAGTGGGAGACCACCTGTCTTGAAAGACCACAATCTGGTTCGGGGTGAGGAAGGGGGGGGAGGGGGCTCTTTAAATCAAATAGGTTTCACTGTATTACTAGAAATCAGCTGTACAGAATGTATTTATGGGGTAGAAATTGGTGGTCTAACATTGCAGATCTGACTTCTAGTATCATGAACACTCTAATTCAGTGTTCATATTTGAGTTGGGTCAGATCCAGGCTAGTCTACAGCAAAGTATTATGAAGTGCCTCTTATTACAAGATGAAATGTTCTTTATACAGCCTGGTATTACAAGAGGCTGAGTGGTCATTTGACTGGCTTGACCAAAGCACATAAGAGTGTGTTCTTAGGCCATTATCCTGCTCAAAGGCATTGGGTCAACTTGCACATGTTTTGACCAACTTGCGTTTTTAAATACACCAACAGAGTAGGTGTTCAGTCAGGTTTGCATTTTCCTTAAGGGCTCAACATATAAAACATATCCAGGTAATACGTACATGGAAATCGCCTTTGTAACTTGCCTTCAAAAGTTGTTAAAGTTGATATTACTAAATGAACTGGAAGGTTGAGGGAAACACTAATATGTCTGGTGGTGGGGTATACAAAAGGTTAACATACAAACCTGTTTATGTACACACTGATGAGTTTGGTTGCTGGATGTTTGAGGTCTATTCCAGGGCAGTAGTGCTGAGAATTTTAAATTAATAGCCATTTCATGAAAATAGACCTGTTGAATTGATATGTTTAAAATTTCTGCATGAAAACAAAGAATCGAGTGAATATTTAATAGCCATTTACTACTTGTACGTGCCATGTAGATGTTTTGGTAGCATGTGGCTATTTGAATTTTTTTTACACGGACCTAGGTACATGTGTACTAGGGACATTCACCCAATTTGAAAACAAGTTTTCCAAATCATGTGTATCATGGGAGATACATACATGATCCAAACATACAAATTATTTTATGTTATGGAATCACGTGCTATGTCTGTGAGGGGAATGTTCAATTCCTACAGTAACTCCTTTGATGGAAAGGACAGTGGTTGGTGTTTGTTCAGTGCCGCAGGCATTTGCATGACAGCTACGACAGGTCTTAACAGACAATTAAAAAATAGTACAGGTTCTTTTGGCATTGAGTGAAAGTGCAATATGTGTAAGGAATTTTCGTATTTAATTGCCATTCAATTCCTGCCAGATGGTATATGTGAGAAAATTTGTTACCATTGTGAATTGAAATAAAGATATTCTTTGGGTCCAGGCTGTGCTGAGAGTGCCAGGACAAGTACTCTGGATGACGAGGACGACGACGACAAGGACGACTTCTTGTCCGTGTCTCCCCAGGTAGACAACTAGCTGCTCCCCCTCCTGACCTTTTCCAGCCCAGGTGGGCAAATACTACTCTAATCTAGCCAAGGAAAGTCTTGACTTGTGTCTTTATCTAAGAGAGAGAGGGTCGTGCACAAAAGACGGCTCTTGTTCCTTGGTACATCCAGATGACCCTTGTTCGTGGATACAACCAGAAGATCACCCTTGTTCCTGGGTACAACCAGAAGATGACCCTTGTTCCTGGGTACAACCAGAAAGTGACCCTTGTTCCAGGGTACAAAGAGAAGGTGACCCTTGTTCCAGGGTACAACCAGAAGATGACCCTTGTTCCTGGGTACAACCAGAAGATGACCCTTGTTCCTGGGTACAACCAGAAGATGACCCTTGTTCCTGGGTACAACCAGAAAGTGACCCTTGTTCCAGGGTACAAAGAGAAGGTGACCCTTGTTCCAGGGTACAACCAGAAGATGACCCTTGTTCCTGGGTACAACCAGAAGATGACACTTTTTTCCTGGATACAACCAGATGACACTTTTTCTTGGGTACAACCACATGATGCTTCCTCATGGATACAACCACATGATACTTCCTCATGGATGCAACCTGAAGATGACACAGTTTGTTCCTGGATACAACCATGCCAAAAACCTAGCCATATGCTAAGCATGCTGAAGGCATTTCAGGTCTTTTGCATTCAAATTTAAAAGAAGGTATGAAGTATAGTTGAGGTATTTGGGCAGAGGCTGAGGATCAGCTGGGGTACACAAGTCACAAATACTGTCTCTTTTAACTTTTGAAAAATCAATATTCAGTCCATCAAATTTTGGCTGCATTCTTTTGATTTTTAGGAGTAGACATTGTTAAACATAGAGAAACAAGTGAAAGAGAGACTATAGCATCAGGTTTCAGATTGTCACTAAATAAAAACTTTATTTAAATGGATATTAAACCCCCCTTTTACTCTTAAATTTACCTCTGTGTTTCAAAGGTAAAGTACATACACCTTTCTACTTTGGTTTGTCAAATTACGGAAAATTATATTTTGTAAACTGGTACCAAGATACATGTACCATTGACTTGAAAAAATGACTAGGTTTAACTTACTAATGGTCACTTTTGACCAAAGATTATGTGCTTTGAATAAACCTGAGATTCATATTCCTTATGAACTGACCTTTCAGTCAAGCATCCACGTGTACCTGCTACCATAGGCTTGGACAAGCATGGTAATAAATTCATCAGAACATATCATTAAGATAAGAAAAATTAATCATTTATTTATTTACTTACTTACTTACTTACTTACTTATTTATTTTCATGTACCTGATGCTGAGTAAAACTGCACCAAAAAGCATAGCAAATAGGAGAGGAGGGCAGGAAAGGAGGGACAGGAGAGCAGGGACAGGAGAGGAGGGCAGGCAAAGAGGGTAGGAGAGCAGAACAGTAGAGGAGGGCAGGAGAGGAGGGCAGGAGAGAAGGGCAGGAGAGGAGAGCAGGAGAGGAGGGCAGAGGAGGAGGGCAG
The DNA here is from genome assembly GCA_964020975.1 of Hermodice carunculata. Classification (NCBI taxonomy): domain Eukaryota; kingdom Metazoa; phylum Annelida; class Polychaeta; order Eunicida; family Amphinomidae; genus Hermodice; species Hermodice carunculata. Next base: position 88,065,329 of record OZ026615.1, on the reverse strand, counting down.
GGGGAAGGCAGGGGAGGTGGCACAAGAGAGTGGAGCAGGGGAAGAGAGTAGGAGAGGAAAACAGTAGAGGAGGGCAGGGGAGGAAGGCAGGAGAGAAGGGCAAGAGGCAAGAACAGGAGAGGACGGGAAGGGAGGAGGGCAGGAGAGGAGGACAGGAGAGTAGGGCAGGAGAGTAGGGCAGGGGAGGAGGGCAAGAAGGATGGGTAGGAGGGGGAGGGATGAAATCACTGATTATGCTGTGTCTATACAGTTTCTGTTGCTGCTTGAGTTACAGGTTTCGGTTACTAGAAATGGAAAGTCCTGCAGATCACACAAAATGAAGTATTGCCTGTCATAACAAAATAATGTGTATTGTCAGAGCAGACTGGTGAAGCACAAGAACATGCCTACCCTCACATCATGAAGAAATGGAACTCCAAAGAAATAACAGATGTACGGAGTTACACACAGAACATAGTATAAATACGTCAGATTTCAATATTTGCTGATACGTATTTGGTGAAGTTTGTGGCCCGGATACAGGGCTGGAAGCCAAGCCAGTCTTCTGTACACAGTGTCCTTGATAAAACAACAGTACTGTCATCTTTGTTTGCCAAGAAGCTCAGCAGATTTGGGCTCCAGACTAATAGACTTTACTCAGAAAATACAGGGCCAGGAGCCAAAGATGAGTCAACAGATGTTATTTGACAATGTCCTTCGTTTTATATGCAAATGTTTCCTTATAGTGTACTGTCTTTTTTGGCTCCTGGGCCATATAGTGGATATACTTGGAAGCTTAAACAAATAAGTTGATTCATTGAATGTTCTCTACTTCTGTAAAGCTGTCATAATTTCATTATCCAGTTTGATAGTCAATGTCAACTTGTTTCTTTTTTTTTTCCTTTGCCAAGATAGTTGTAATACCATAATTTGCCTGATTTGATATATTAAGGAACACCTTTAGCAAGCATCCATTGCCTTGCGGAGTCTTGAGCCAGTTACTTTGAAGTAAAGAGGTTTTACGGCTAATTCCAGTCCACTTGCTGCTTAATAGTCTGGTGAAGGCTGGTGTGGCGTGGGTCTGCTGTGAAGTCTGGCTGTACAAGGGTTAATAAACACAGACTGAAGGAATTAGGGGCATTTTCATGCAGGGACCCCATTGCTTGACATCCATTGTCCGTGTCCAAAATTTACGCAGCCACTGATGCTGTTACTTCTCTATGTGTTGCAGTTGATCAAAATGTATAAACCTGAGGTAGTTTGTGTGAGCACAAGGCCTGCCTGACAGGCTGACATTGTGCATGGCTGTTCTAGCCAGCTGCACCTGAACCAGCTCTCACAAGTCTGACGTTAGGTATTTATGTGGCTGTTGCCTCCTGCGTGGACCTATTGAAGCTTTTGCTTTGTCAACTCTACCCCCCACCCTGGCACCCTGTGTTAGGTGGCCAGCCGTGGAAATCAGCCCCACTGACCAAGAGCAGGCCGCCAAAATGGAGTAGATCAACAACTCTTTGACCAGTGCTAGATTAATCAAAAAGAATAATGACTGACAGACATCCTTTGCCTTGTCAGTCTCCAGACTATATTGTGGACCTGCTGTGGGTGAACGGCTTTTGCCACAAACTAAAGCTGTGCTGTATGTGACAAGTATTAAAAATCCATATCATCCATATTGTGAGACAGCAGCTAGATATGTCCAATGAATAAATGTTCATACAAAGCAGAGGGCTCTATTAATTTGTTATATCATTTCTAACAGAAGGCCTGATTAAGTGTTATGTCATTAATAATGCCCCAATCAGCTTCAACAGACGGATTTCCTCCTGCAGAGGTGCAGCCCCAACATCTCCTGCTGTCTGTCACTCAGCTGGTTACACCACTCAGCTGGTTACACCAATATTTGTTGACCATATAGTCCCCAGCATTTTCCATACCACTTACAACAATGTACAATGCAATGAAGATACGCTGTTGCTTACCTCTTAGGTCGGATATCTGGTAACTTTGGAGTTCTTAAACTATTCCCAAGTTTTGAAACTTATAAAAATGACCTGATGTTGGGTGGTTATTGGCCATACTTAGCGATCTACACTCTTCAATTCTTTCCCCAGTGTAAATGGCCAAAACTTACCTGGATACAGTTAAACAGGAAGGAAATTCAAGATGCATTTTAATTTATTTACTTATTTATTATTATTTTTTTCAAATTTAATTTTTTTCTACTATGGAACGGCTAGGTCTTGAACCAGCAATGTTCTTCAACAGTCACCAGCTGAAAATGGGAAACGCACATATCCACTGCACCAAAAATATGCCCCCCCCCCCCCGTGTTCCAAAAGGCCGAATTATTTGAATGGCAGTGATGGTGAAGAACCTACAATAAAGTGTCTGAACCAAGTTTGTTGTAGGCACTGCTTCACTGCAGGCTGTACATGGCATGAGGTCAGACTTAATTAAATTTAAAAAAAAAAAAAAGCAAAAAACAAACCTAAAAAATGAATGCGGTTGCAATTCATTTCTCAGTCAGATGAGTGGAGTGGACATGTGGTTTATGTTGCGAGACGTATTTATTTTCAACACAAACAAGTTGGATAGCAAAAACCAAATCCACAACGGTCTAATGTTTTGTCAAGGCTACCATACTAACTGAAGAAATACTGAGTTAGGTCTAGTTCAGAAAAAAAAGAAAAGAAAAGAAAAAGAGCAAAAAAATAAGCACAAGTCAGCTGACAGCCATGCTGGCAAAAAGAGAGCAGATGTAAAAATACCTGATGATTGCAGTAAATCAGTATTGTTTGATAGAAGTGACCATAGTTCAGCTGTACTGGCAACATTTGGAGCAGCAAGTTAGCCAGAAAAACAGGTTTGAAGTTTGTGTGGTAAAAGTTTTGTTGAAAATAAAAAATGCAAGTCATTGTATTAATAGGCAGAGGCAGATATAAAAAAAAAGTAGCTGTCAAATGTAGATATATTGCTAAGAAAGCAGCAGCAGATCAATGGAGTATCAAACAGCCCAAGCTAAACTGTTAGTATGTACCACAGTAATAATGAGCTATAAGATATAGATGCAGGAAATGTTACATCAACCTAATCATTTGCCAACTACACAATAGTGCCAGGCATGGAAAGAGAAGCAGACAACATTTTTCAATGATAATGATGAGCCCACACTGAATTCCAGTTCAACTGTGCCAAATCAAGTACTGTATTCAAAGTGGTAAGGCATGGCAGTGTGCAGCATCAAAGGATGCATGATCAGTAAATATATTAACTCATTCCGCCCTGATAGAAGACCGAGTCAACAGCTTTCCTTTGTGCTCTCTGGGCACCCAGAATGTGGCAAGGAAAGCTGTTGACCATGAGCATATAATTTGGAATGATCTTCCATGCAAGTTTCATCCAAAATTTTGAAAAATAATCCCTAAATTAGTAAAATACAATTAGCAGACGACATTTAGATATTGGCGGGAAAAAGTGTCCTTAGGGTGGAATGAGTTAATGGATGAAACTATCAGGAACAGGTCAACAAGAGTCTTGGGTTGAACCATTTTTTATTAGATCCCAATATTCCCACTTTGATAGATATCCAGATTCATTTAAAGTGGACTGAAAACGAAACAGGCCCATGCAATTTTCAGTTGTCAAAATGTATGATAAATTCCAGGAGCCCAGTATGTTTCTACTTTATGGTTAATATATATGTTATATGTGGGTGAATGTATGTATGTCAGTTTGCAGTCAGTGCCTCTGTATGCATACATGTCCCAGTACCTGTGTAATGTAGCCAGGCAATTATTACATAATGTCCAAGTGTCTGAAACACACAACCCTAATTGAGCGAGGTCATTCAATTATGACAATCAGGTAGGATTAATGATTCATGACTGTACGAGACAGTGCCTGTTGGACTGGCATCCAGAAGAGGGACACTTCGTATGCTGTGGTGTTCACCACACAATAAGCAACAGTATGCAGGTGACTTGCAGTTGAGTTCATGCTGACACTCACAATGTGACAAGGTAGTTTGAATAGTACCGCAGTGACTCAGGTATTGGCAAGTTAACCGTAACTGTTGCATTTAAAAGTGAAGTGGAATGGAAACTTAATGATTGAGTGACAAGATGATATATGTTGAGTTATAAAGGAGGCATAGTGTCGCCTGAATGTTGCCTGCTGGGGGAGTAGTGTAGCAGTGTTGCATTTTGGTGGTCTCAGAGTAGGTTGTGGCTGTTGGTGGGTTGTGGTGGTGGTGGGGGTGGAGAGTAGGGGGAGGGGAGGGTAAGGGAGAAGGGTCCTGCAACAGGCTGCTCCTCTACCATTAGACTATTCTTTGGCTCCCATATATGGCAAGTCCTTGTCCCTGTTTCAATGTGCATAAAACAAGGATTAGCTTTCAGTGGTTGTACTTAGTTTGCAACCACAATTGCTGTCCAGTAGAGGGGAGCAAGAACAGAAGCTTCTACTGCTCTCCTGTGGAGGGCATTTGGTCATTCAGGGCTAGAGTTATGTATTCCCATTACTTTTCATTGTAATTTATAGCTTAATAACTTTAAAACCACTCATAGAAACAGCAAAATTTGTGTGGTAAAATTATGTACATAGCTGAAATGTTCACAAAAATTTTATTCTTGCAGCTTTAAAAGTAGTCTTTTAATTTGAGGTTAATTTAACATGCAATCCAATGGGAATACATGTTTCTAGCCCTGAAGAATTATGTGTATTGGATTGTGTATTCAGCTGAATACACAGATAATTGGTAATTGTGACCTCTCCTATTGAGGATCGAGTACTTCAGCAGTAAGCTTGGTTTCTTTAATACCAATATAAGATACTTATGTCATCTTTTGTTTTCATCATAGATTATTTCTTACAAATGTATCACTCAAATTCGATTGTTCCCCGCATATTAAGATGTGATTCATTCATAAAATTTCATTGGCCTTGAATTGGTCAATATGTCTTACGTTAAGTTTAAGAAAGGGCTTGTGTCAGTAGATTCTTGATTTTTTAATTAACTAAGCTGCTAGTGGCCTCGTAGATTCAAAATAAAAAAATCTATTGATACTTACCCTTTAAATAAAAAGTTGATGAGGGATTAACACTATGTCATTTATAGGGGGATTAACACTGTCATTTATAGGAAATAAGAAACAGCCTGGGGGAAGGGGAACAGCTGACCTCTTGACCTCTTGACAGGGATCCCACAAACTCACCCACAGCCTTCCTGGGATCACATAAGCAGGATGACTGTCTTCTTTTAACTTTGTAACAAGTGCCCTTGGCTGTGCCCAGGTAACAAATTAAACTGGCATCAAAGGAGGTAATGTGTAAAAGGGGAAAGAACATCCATTTTATACGTTTCAACAAATGTTCAAGTTATGTAAGGCCTAACAAAAATATATATGTGGGTCCTGTAACCCAACCGACCCCACTGAAAAGACCAGAGCCCTGGCCCCAAGTAATTTTTATGAAACAAAAATATCCCCCCCAAAAATATTCAAGCTGCGCTTCCCTAATAAAAATTGATCAACCCTGGCTGAAACATTTTGGCTGTTCTTTGGAATACTGTCCGGGTTTTCAGCATTAAAACCCTGCACTAAGTTGTGCACTCAAGTGTGAAAGGTGTACACCTGTGCTTTATTCTGTTTGCTGAAAACCTGGACCATATTCCAAAGAAGCTCCAAGATTTTATTGATAAAATAGCCATCATGTGCCATTATTTTGCAGTAAAGTCAACTCAAACACAATATTTTGTGTCAACTTGTCTGGAGTGGAGGGTTAACTTGGGCTGGGGAAAGAGCATAGCTGCATAGACTCGGTTGTTCAGTAAAACAGCATAGCCATAGCCCCAGTTGAAAGATTTATTGGGAAAATGACTGTCATGTGCCGTTATTTTGTAGTAAAGTCAACTCGAACACAGCATTTTATTTTAAATTGTCTGGAGGGTTAACTTGGGCCGGGGAAACAGCATAGCTGCATTACCATGGTTGTTCCATGAAACAGCATACCCCACGTTGCTCGGTGATGGTAATTGTAATATTTCGCTGGGTTCCAGGTGTCTGTTCTCCAAGTTGCCCAAGCAAACGGTCATTAAAGTACTTTTAAAACATGACTTACTATTTTAACTTGAATCTGTCGACTTGGTTGTGTCTGAAGCAGTTATCATCGTCAGTTAAAAATCCAAATGCGACATAATACCTCAAGCCGACGAGTCATGCACCATTTTGAACATGGCGCAATGCATTGCTAGACAGTTGCACAAAAATACAGTTAATTTGGATATGAAAGTTAATTGCAGCCACAGCATATATCATATCATTATTGAGGCTCTGAATATATGCCTTTGGTTTCATATATTGTAGCCCCCAAGATTGTCAGAATACTACTATCCTTATTTGCAAACCATTGCATGCAGAATCCACAATTTTCAGGTGGCAGCCAAGTTTGTGGGTTAGTCCTGATTAGATATTTTGAAGAGGTAGTATCCCAAATATGTGTGTGATTAGTGTTAACCCAACGTTAATATATTGGGTAAATGTAATGTGAAATATAAAATGGGACTTTTTCAGTGTGAGCATTACCTAAAAATGCAAATACAACGGCTTGAAATTACCAGTTGTTGGTGGCGGTGGGCCCCAGAATTGGGGTATTGTATCAGACACTGAAGTCGCTCCCCCAGGCTATGAATTAGGTAGCAGTACTAGTTGGACCCCCCCCCCCCCCCAATTGAGTGAAAGATGGAGCTTTGGGGAGAAAGTTGCCCCGATAGTGGATACAGGTCCAAAAAGTACCAGCAGGTTTTTATATAAGTGGTAATAACATTGTTATTCTTACTTTTTTTAATATAAGACCTCAAAAAGCGAGCTCAGCTCATGTTAGGGTCCTTCCACTGAACCCTACTTCCAGTTGCCGATTACAGTGGTTCACCTCTTATAAAGTCCCCCCTCTAAAGGCCACCCTCTCTACAAAGGCCACTTCTTTATACCACGAAAGTGGTATTTCCGTTGTATTGTCCTGCTCGAGAGTGGCCACCCTTCTAATATGGCCAGTTTTCGGTTGCATTTGGGGTGGCCTTATTAGAGGGGGACCTCTGTAAAAGGCATTTGTTTCCTTCTCCACAAGGTTCTATTCCAAAACACATCCCTCAGAGGTCAACTCCAGTCACCTGGTTTGATTTCCTGTCACCCCTATAACTCCCAGTCACCCATGTACAGTACGTCCAATCACCTGCCCACAGAAGAATCGTACAGTACGTCCAATCACCTGCCCACGGAAGAATCGTACAGTACGTCCAATCACCTGCCCACGGAAGAATCATTTGCCGGTGGCAGCTGATAAGAGTTCAGTTGATTGCACATGTCCCCTATCCTGATTGGACCTTATGTAGTCCTGCTCACTGTGTTGCCTTGTGGGATACAGAAGAAAGCTTAACCATGATTCTTACCTCAATATTATGATCCCCAAAAGAACTCATCCCCCAAGAAAAAGTTTAAAATAAAAAAGTTAGGGACCTGTGGTGGGTGGTGTAAGAGGCAGAGCCAGTGATATCCAGTGGATGTGTACAGTAATGAGCTGTTGTGACACATACAGGAGAGGCCTGGTATATTTCATGCTTGGCAAGAATGCAAAACCCAGAGTGTTCTTCCAAAATATTTGCTTTTGAGTGTGTGCAAAGTTACTCCTGGTTAGTTACAGTTTAACATGAGAAGTACAGACAAACAATGGCTAGGCCTGCAGTGGCTGCCAGTGCATGCAGCTCATAATAGAGACCGCTGCCACAGCTGAGGCGCAGCCATACATGGGTTAACGTCACAAATGTTGTCCTGCTCTTGAGGTCATCATGGGACTGAACCATCTTTGTTGAAAGAAAACAGTATGGTTTCTGTGGAACTGCACATAGTGCAAGGTATATAGACATAGATATATTCCATAGACCACAGGCAACCCGTATGCCTGGGAGTGCTGGCATTGGGACACAGCAGGCAATTAATCACAGGATTGTGCATCCATACAAGGTTTCACAGGAAAGCAGTACAGTGGTCCTCTTCTTATAAGGCTACCAGAAAAGCAGTGGCCTTATATGAAGGATGGCCTCTCTTGAGGGAGACAATATAATTGAAATACCGTACTTTCTGCTCAAGAATGCTGGCCTTTCAATAGGGGTGGCCTCTGGTGAGAGGGGCCTTATAAGAGGGACCACAGCACCCAATTACAAGGTGTGTGAAGTACCAGGTAAACCAGGTACCCATCACATGGCTATGGAAAGTACCAGGTAAACAATGTGCCCAGTCACATGACAATGTAGAGTATCAGGTAAACAATGTACCCAGTCATATAGCTATGTAAAGTATGAGGTAAACAATGTACCCAGTCATATAGCTATGTAAAGTACCAGATAAGCAATATACCCAGTCACACGGCTTTGTAAAGTACCAGGTAAACAGTATACCCAGTCACATGGCTATGTAAAGTACCAGGTAAACAGCATTGCCCCAGTCACATGGCTATGTAAAGGACCGGTTAAACAGCATATACCCAGTCACATGACTATGTAAAGTACCATGTGAACAGCATGTATCCAGTCCCATGAGTGTGTAAAGTACCAGGTAACCAGCATGTTCCCAGCCACATGGCTATGTAAAGTACCATGTAAACAACATGTACCTAGTCACATGAATGTGTAAAGTACCAGCATGTACCCAGTCACATGGCTATGTGCAGTACGAAATAAACAGAATGTACCCAGAAACGTGGTTATGTGAAGTACAGTAGATTCTCCACCACCTGCATGGAGACCATTTCAAAATTAAGACAACCAGTTTAGAGTCATGTCTGTTGCTTGTCCTTAATTGAATTCTATCTGCCATTAAAACCTCCCCCCATTACCACCCCATTTTTAGTCCGTAAATGATCTTGATGGGGGGATTTCATTGTGTCAGGTAAACATTAACCAGCCACAGGGTTATGTAAAGTACCAGGAAAGCAACAAGTACTTGGTCACATCTGTGTCAACTTATATTAAGTGTCAGGGTAACAGCAGATATCTGGTCATAGAGTGGTGTAAAATATAAGATCAATGACTGGTATCCAGTCACAAAGCTATAGATGTATAAAGTATTAACCAAACATCAGTTACCCAGTGTCAGGGCTCTGTTTCAATGAGCAGGCAGGCAGCAGATACTCAGCAACAGGGCGACGTATGGATATATCCGGTTAAATTAGCAAGCAGGTAGGATGGAGGATGTGCTTGGATAGAAACAATGTGAGTCTGGCATTGTAGATTTAAAGAGTGTGAGCAGCCAAAGTGCATGGCTGTCTTAGCTTTAGAAAGCAAAGAAACCATGACACATGTCTAAAAAAAAAGGTTACCACTATGAAAATAACTGCAATAAATTTTGGACAAAAATAAAACTAGGCATATGCACAGAAAAAATGCTAGCAGTTAAAGTGAAAAACCTGGAGATAAATGCAGGAAGGACTTGGCAGCTGTCAGTGATAAACAAAAGGGGTACAGACATGTGGTAAGATCAATCAGGAAGGATGATTCCTGGGGATACAGAGGTGCAGTGAGATCAGTCCGGAAGGACGATTCCTGGGGATACAGAGGTGCAGTGAGATCAGTCTGGAAGGATGATTCCTGGGGATACAGAGGTGCAGTGAGATCAGTCCGGAAGGACGCTTCCTGGGGACACAGAGGTGCAGTGAGATCAGTCTGGATGGGCGATTCCTGGGGATACAGAGGTGCAGTGAGATCAATCTGGAAGAACAATTCCTGGGGATACAGAGGTGTAATGAGACCACTCTGGAAGGAATATTCCTGGGGATACAGAGGTGCAGTGAGACCATTCTGGAAGGATGATTCCTGGTGATACAGAGGTCCTGTGAGACCAGTCTGGAAGGATGATTCCTGGGCATCACTAAATCATGGCTTCGCAGAAAAGTTGTCTTTCATGTGAGGTGAAAATAAGATAAAAAAAGTAGAATAATCTTGAAGAGTAGATTATTTTTCAAGACGGGTACATGGTTTTTCAATGGAGTAGTCCAGGGCCAATGTACAAGTGACTCAGGAAAATGAAGTTTAAAGAAGCAGTTGGAAAGTAGCGTGAGCTGCAGTTTGTTGGAACGAACATTGAATGTGAAAAGAGAAAGTGCAAGTATAGGAAGTGACTAGAAAAGAAGATTTGCTTTAAAGCAAATCTGTGTGCCTTCAAAAATTGTAAATATGGCTAGATGAAAATTTCAAAGTCCAAGTGACCTTTGACCTTTAGAGGTCATATGTAAATTACAAAAATGTGCAGGTTTGCAATACTTGCAATTTAAGCCCAACATGAACCAAATCAGATGGAAAAATGACCAAGTTATGGCCAGATGAAAATTTCAAAGGCCCAAATGACATTGCCCTTTGACCTTTAGATGTCACATGTAAATTACAAAAAAATTGTAGAGTGTTATAATATTTATAATTTAAGTCAACATGAACCAAATCAGATGAAAATTTATGGCTTTATTTATGAGTTATGGCTTGAAGAATATTTCAAATGACAAAATGACCTTGACCTTTGACCTTCACAGGTCACATGTTAACAACGAAAATGTGCAGTGTGACAGTATCTGCAATTTGAGCCCAAGATGATCAAAATTGGACACAAATTGACCAAGTTATGGCTAGAAGAAAATTTCAAACGGCAAAATGACCTTGACCTTTGAAGATCACATGTAAATTATAAAAATGTGCAGTGTTACAAATCTGTGAATTGAAGTTTGATTTGTTACCTGTGCCTATTATAGCTTATAGAGATATTCAAGATTCAATATTTTAAATGCCCCTAATTCGCATAATCTTAATATTTTCTCCTCTTTATTAAAAGGGACATATTCATGTTAAGACCTATAATAATGCCAAGTTTGAAGTTTCTTAGTGTAATAGTTTTTGAGAAAACTGGCAAACAAAAGTTGATATTAAAGAAGAAAGAAAGAGGGAGAAGGAAGGAAAAACAGTGTTTGTGACAAAATCATGTACTGGTGTGACTGTAAGGATAGAAAGATACACTTTCTAAATCTATGAAAATGATGTCAATTTGTACATCTGGAAGTTGAATGAAATTACGTGTGAATAAAAGTGTAGCAAATGGGTAAACAGTTGGAAAAATTGTACGCTGGATGGGAAGGAATATGTTTGGTGACAAAATTAGTTTTCAGCATGGTGCTGTCACTAAGCTCACTGTAGTCAAACCAAAGACAAGGTTGATTGTGTTAGTTTTGCCATAACTTGTGGTGGCTCGTAAGCAGGGCAAATTATTAAGTATTGGTGTTACCACAGTCGCAGTCAGTTTGTGTGGTTTAATGAAAAATGCTCATTTTAATAAGTTTCTGGGTGGAGATATCTTACAGTTAGACTTGTATATTGTTTGTAAGAATTGAGGCAGACATTTCTATAGACATGAGACTTGTATGAGAACTTTCTTCAGCACAAAGACCTCTCTATTTTGTTGTCATAAATCGTGTGAGCTGACAGAGACCAGGTGAATCACGGCAAGGTCCAAAAATAATTCTATTTTGAAGGTTTTCATGATAGATTGTGAGGCTTGGAGGACACAAATGTTTACAAAGAAACAGAATGGAGTAAAACAGGTCAGGGAAATTTCACCCACATTATATACAAGTTGGATGACAATTTGTTGTCATTTAACTGTAACTGTGGGGAGTGACTAGGCCAGGCTGACAGCTGATCATCTCCCTGTCGCTCATTCTGCCTTATGTTTCGAGTGAGCTGACATATACATACTCATATCTATGGTTAAAAAAAAAAAAAGAATTGGAGCATATAAACTTAAAAGAAATACAGAGTGCACTTGAAAGTTTGTGAGGGTGAAGCGGGGCACAAGCTGTGTTCACAGGCTTACAACAACTTTAACAAGGGAAGACCTGAGCATAGCCACTCTTGACTGGAACTATTGTTCCCATAAAGTACAATAATAGTGGAGTCCCCATTGTCGAGTTCATGTTTGTTTACATTTCTTTCATGTATGGGCATAAAAAGAGATAATAGGGTCCATTAACTTAGTGCACTTTTTTTCATTTATCATGGTAGCAGTGTGGGGAAATGGCTGGCTTCAAATGACATGTTTTATGTGCTCTCCTACTGCAGCCTCTATCTGCCCCCTCCACCCATAGTCCCAATCTGCCCCGCCTACTTGTTGCCCTGTGTCCACTTGTCATTGTTTGACCTGGTCAGCTGGTGAGGAGGACCTTTATGGGTGGTTAGAAGGATCATGCAGAGATTGGGGAAGAAATGTTTGAACTTTACTGATATTAGGGCAGTGACAGTGCAAGTTTATATAAATGTCTGTTTTGCATTGCATACAGTATCAGTAGAGGGGAGTTTGGAGATTGAGTCCAGCTGTGAGTCTTATATAGATGCACTGATTTGACACAAAGTGGCCTAAAAACCAGGAGAAAAGATGGAAGTCTTGCATGGCATGTTACCAGGAATGAGTTTGGAGACGGGGGACAAAGGGGCGCTCCCTATACCAAAGGGAAGAGGAGGGTACACAACATCTCACCCCATGTGCTTCAGATTAACCGTCAGATTAATGATTGCATATCTAAGCTATTAGGCCCAGAATGCATCAGAACATAGAGGCTACTACTTAACTCATTCCACCCTGATAGAAGACCGAGTCAACAGCTTTCCTTGGCACGCCGTGGGCGCAATGGGCCCAGAGTGCGCCAAGGAAAGCTGTTGACCATGGACATATAATTTGGAATGATCCTCCATACAAGTTTCATCATAAATTTTGAAAAAAATAATCCCTAAATTTACTAAAATACGATTAGCAGATGACGTCTAGATATTGGCAGGAAAAAGTGTCATTACGGTGGAATGAGTTAAGTCTTTCAGTGCCAATTTTGACAAAAGTTGACATGATCAGAATTGACATCATGATAGGAGAGCATGCTCCTTGTAAAGTGACCTTTGATTGAAGCACCAGCATGCCCACTGGTGCAGAGACAATAGAACAGTCTGGGTCAACAGCTTTCCTCTGAGTGCTTGGGGCACAAAGTGTGCTGAAGCTGGCTGTTGACACAGTCCAAACTTGGCCATGAAAGAGTTAAAATTTCGAGCCCTGTTTATCACATAGATCTATACCAATTAATTCATAACTTAATTCTTTCTATTGTTTCCCTAATCCCAGCTGAGGATCCACCCTCTGAACACCCCGTCTCATGTTGGGAACTCACAAAGAAGACTGCAGTTTGTTCAGGAACAATTACAGAGTCTCGACAGCCAAATGAGCTGCCATCTGGCCCTGTTTTCACCATATCAAATCCTGCCAACCTGTCAGTGTCAAATTATATTTTATGTGTCAAACATACAACCAGCCCTTTACTGTGGATAAAAGATCTAAGGTCTGGCTCCTGATGCAAACAGTCTATTCAAATGGGGGAAAAAAGAGCAGTTAGACTGATCTGACATATTTCTGTGAACGCCAACACAAATCCTTCTTGAATGTGCAAAACACATGAAGATATTGATTGTCACAGTTCAAATAAAATCCGAAACAACTGTGAAAATGGTGTATAAAGATTTATTGACAGAAAGTTGGCAGTACACAAATCAAATGCTTGCCTTATATGATCCCACAGAATATAGACCCAACAAGAAAACGGAAAAGTAAAAATTTGCCAAATTGCACAAATGAAATTGCGAGAAACACACTTTGATGCAGAGGATCGCAGTGATGTACTGGATGTAGGCAGTGGCTGGTGGGACAGCATAAGTACTTTTCCAGAGGGCCTAGAGTAAGATGAAATATTGTCAGCTAACCACACTTTTTATCCTTGTAGAACAAACTTTGTTCATCTGTGTGTCATTCTATTACAAAAGTTTACAACAAAGCAGTGAGACATGGCACAGTTTGTGGCATTTAGAGCAAATAGGTAATGTTGCTGAGTGAAAAGAAAAAAGAAAGTAAAAAAGCAAAGGGAAAAAATGGTTACGAGGCATAGTATTTCTGTGTTATTAGTATGTGTGTGGCAGAATGTGAACTCTTTAAGCAGCTGGGCTGTGGCACAGTAGCCTTTAGTTCTAGGACAGTCTGAATGTTGTCCCTTCTACCAGGTTATTGTACAGGCAGGAAAATCCTGTCAAGGCAGGTTGGGTTTTATATGGACTAGAGTCAGATATTTTTTGTAAATTTTTTTTTCCACCCTAAATACATTGTAACCAAAGAGTTGTTTAGATATGGTGTAACCCTGGCTCATTCTGCAGTATAGTCTTGTGTTTGCTGTAGTGCTGGCCACATGGGTTCCTTGACATCAAGACATGTAAAGTTTTAAATTACTATTAAATGTTTCAGGTGGGGAAAGGTAGGTTTTCAAGTACATGATGATACTAGTTTATGTCGAGTATACGGTTATTGGGGGGGGGGGGGTAGAAGGGATAATGATGCAGTGGAGCAGCACATCAGTTTGAATCCACAGAAACTTACAGCTAATGGATCCACATACAGTGAGACCCCATGACCCCCTCTGCCTCCTGCCAGATGTGTCAGATACCTGAAAATGTCAGATAAACATGTCAGATTGCAAAAAAAATTGTCTTGAAGTCCTGAAGAATGTCAAGTGAATATGTTGGGTATCTGAGTATCGTTATAATGAGGTTTCACTGTGCCATTCAAAATGACCAGAAATGGTCTGGTGTTGTAGTCCTCTATGTCTCTATATTTTTAGACAGATACAGGAAGCCATGGGTCAATCGCTTCCTTGAGATACACAGGGTCCATTGCACATAGAAGGCATTTAGAAACTCTGACGAGTCAGCCCAAGAGGGTTAAAGTGATTAATTGTGCGTCCAACAGGGTGCTGTTCCTACCTGTAGTCTTATCTGTCATTTTTTACCTGTACTGCAGGGTCTGAAGGCTCCACTGGGGAAACATAATATGCCTCCCCAGGGTACTTCACCCTGCTTGATCGGGGCACCCTCCATTCATCATAACAGTTACACATTGGCTTTGATATTGAAAAAATACATGCATATTTTATATATATATATATATATATATATATATATATATATATATATATATATATATATATATATATATATATATATATATATATATATATATATATATATATATATATTAGCTTTGATGTAACAGCCAACTGGACCTGGTTTAGGTGAGATAAATTTTCTGATTTGTTACCTTGAAAAGTGTCAGTGATGAACAGACATACACAGCTGGGTTTTATTTTCCATTTTAGTATCTTCTTGCCAAATGCAGTTCAGCAGGTAGTGTGTTACTGTAGGAACAAGCAAACTGGAAGACCAGTGGGACAGAGATGGGGCAATTACTAGGTGACCCTTGAGGTCAGCTTTGGAAAACTGGAAGATTGCGGGTGTGTAAAGGTGCAGTGGTGCGCCCGTCCAGCAGTTGTGTCTATGTGGATGCTTTTTGCTGATTGTTCATAAGAATTTGCTGGATTGCATGAGTATACATGAAAAAGAAAATATATATGACTGGGATGCTAAAGCTGAAAAACAGGCCAAGGTAATAGGTGCAGTGTAGGATTTATAAGTGTATAGCAGTTTTAACTTTTTTTTCAAACATTTTGCCACACAAGATAGGACATTACATGTTAATTTATTCCAAAGTGTATGGCAGTGACACCCATTCAGTGTAGCAAATTGTGATGCGATACCAACTCTCTCTTACACTGAGGTGAAAATTAAAATAATGTAACAAGATATATATAATTTAGGAGGAGAGTACAGGTGTGTGTATGATTGCGTAAATATAACTTTAAACTGTTAATGCATGGCACAGGAGTAGGGATTACATATCTTTTAGATCCACACGGGTAAATTCCCAATCAGGGTAACAATTTTTTACAAAACTACTCAACCTCAAGGTTTGCTTTTACAACAGGTCAGGCTTCAAATGGGGCAAGTGAACTGTCAAATCTGTAAGAGAAGTTCAAAACCTAAAGAAATGGGAAGGTATGTGGAGGTATCTGTGAGACCAGTGGTGGAAGGAGCAGGCCAATCAGTGCATGCTGGCTGGCTGTTAGGCTGCATGAGACCAGGCAGATGCTTGCATCTCGTACTGTTAGGGAAAGAATCTGTTGCTCAGTGTAACATTGAGCAATCTCCTGTCAGTGAGGTAAGAAGTAGCACTATCACAAGCTAGGAATTAGACGTGAAAGAGAGCCATACTTTTCCCAGCATGCTCCCTGGATTTAATGACAAGGAATATTTCAGGTCGGGATGTAATTCCAACTCAATTTTTATGTTACGTTTAACATTTTTTGTGCTCAAAGCTCCCCCAGTGTAAATTGTTGTGTACTTAATACAGTGCTCCCTCTTTATAACACCCCTCATTACAAGGTGGTTTCTGATATAACATTGTGTGTTTCTGATATAA
The DNA here is from genome assembly GCA_964020975.1 of Hermodice carunculata. NCBI lineage: Eukaryota > Metazoa > Annelida > Polychaeta > Eunicida > Amphinomidae > Hermodice > Hermodice carunculata. The sequence continues at coordinate 88,048,923 of OZ026615.1, read as the reverse complement.
CACAGTGTGTACCATGGTACCCACTGAAATAGCTCTCCCATTACTTCTATGGTAAAAGTCCGTCTGTTATAATGCGGTTTTGCTATAACACAGTCTATTCTAGGGATCCCAACACCAGCGTTATAAGGAGGGAGCACTGTAGTTTTTACTTAACCCTTTCTCCCTTGAGTTAAGACAAATCAGCAGCTTTCAGTTGGGTGGTTTGGAGTGCTAAGTGGCCAACTAGCCTCAAGGATAGCTGTTGACTTGTGTCATGCTACTCTGATGGGGTCTGACTGTAATTCTCATTCAAGCTGTTTCCCTCAACACTACAATTAGTGAAAATCATTTAAGCAGATAATCTTTTACCTCCAGGTGATGCTTGGTGGTTTGGCAGGCAGGGTTTATTTTTTTCAATTTGTAGAAAATATTTTGAGTAAGCTATGTAGAGAAGATGTATCATGTCACCAGGTGCCCCAAGTCAACAGCTGATCTTGGAGCCAGTTAAGCACATTTCACCCGACCCACGCTACCAGGCAAAACAGTTGACACAGTGCTGTTCTCTTCAAGAAAGGATTAACTTGATTCAGTGGCCACATTTGCAGACTACACCAAAGGGAAAAGTAGCTGGCTAGGTATCAGAATACACAACAAAAAGCAAGGCTGCTACATGTATTTTGGTGTCACAACATCCAAGGTTGAAATTGGGCTTGTAACTGACAGCCACCAGGGGGCACAGAATAAGGCTGGCATACACTGAAGGGCGTCAGATTTTGTAAAAGTTGTGAAATATGACAGACTCTGGTGTTAGACAAATTGGCTAAATTTCAGCAGTGCAGGCATGCAGAGTTATGAAATAGGCAGGCAACGTAAGATAGGCTCAAGTCATATTATACAGAAACAAGACAGGGTGACATGCCTAGGGATCATAATGCAGTGAAATATGGTGACAATGGCTCAGATGCTAGAATGCACTAAAACGGGGGGGGGGGGGGGGGGGGGGGAGGGGGGGTTAAGGGGGCCCTTAGTATGCTGGAGACAAGTAATAATTTTGCCGTAGTAAAAGGTAGGGAAAATAAGAAAATGTACAATTAATGGTACAAAGTACGGAAATTAAAAGGGTTTCCAGCAGCAGCACCTAGGATTTTCTCTCATGGCTGGACCATGATGAGAACAAGCTGGTATCCGCTAATCATGTATTACCCAGGATAAATAAAGGATGTAATCCAGTACCTAACTACAGCAAATAAAAATGCCCAGGACACCAGTACGGAAAACCCCTTACTCCCCCTCCCCCTCCCCCCCCCCAAGAAGTATGAAAGTGAATTCAGAGGTATGTGTTATGACTATATGTAGCTTAATTGAAACAAACTTGTGTAAGCAATATATTGATGTGACTAGTTGAGGCATCACATTTCACCAAAACTAGGCAGGTAATCACAGTTCATATTTCAAAATATTTTGAAGGCAGTGACAGTGACATGGATGTGAAAAAACAAGGCTATATCCCAGTGCATAGTATCAGAATGTATAAAACCGTTTCATTATGGTGTGGGTATCAGAATGTATAAAACCATTTCATTATGGTGTGGGTATCAGAATGTATAAAACCATTTCATTATGGTGTGGGTATCAGAATGTATAAAACCATTTCATTATGGTGTGGGTATCAGAATGAATAAAACCATTTCATTATGGTGTGGGTATCAGAATGAATAAAACCATTTCATTATGGTGTGGGTATCAGAATGTATAAAACCATTTCTTTATGGTGTGGGTATCAGAAGGTATAAAACCATTTCATTATGGCGTGGAAATCAGACTGTATTTTTAATTCATTTTAATGCCATAATGAAATACAGCATAAGCAAAACTGCAAACTGTGGAATTTTGCCATCAGAATGTGCAACGTATAGGCCATTTCACTCTGATACTGATATCAGGCATCAGAAAGTGGAACAGGACAATTTCACGTATACACATAACAGAATGTGCAACAGGACAGTTTCATGCTGACACAGATATCAGAATGTGCAACAGGATAATTGCACTCTTACACAGATATCAAAATGTGCAACAGGACAATTTCACTCGGACACAGATGTCAGAATGTGCAACAGGACAATTTCACTCTTACACAGATGTCAGAATGTGCAACAGGACAGCTTCATTCTGACACAAATATCAGAATGTGCAACAGGATGATTTCACTGTGACACAGATATCAGAATGCACAACAGGGCAACTCCAATGTGGCGCAATAAATGTACCAGAATGTATGATGGAGCACTTTTGTTGTTGTATGGATACATGTATCAAAATTTGTAACGTGACAGTGGCAACTGGTGTAGGCATTAACATTTTCAGTGCCAAATTTTGGACAGAGTCAACAGTGTTTCTTGGTGCACATTGGGCACAATGCACCCAATGTGCATAAAAAAAAAGCTGTTGCCCTGGAATATTCTCTCTGAAATGATAGGCATGCTGGTACTTGAATGGAAGGTCTTTTTACTAGGAATACGAATCTGGGATCCTAATGATAATTCTGACTAGTTTGACTTCAGTAGATCAACTGTAGTCGTAATTGGCACTGTAAGGGTTAAAATGCACTAAAAGCAGACAATTTTACTGTGGCACATATTGGAATTACAGTAAAACAGAAGGATGTGGCAGTAGGTCAGGTCAAAGTGCAAAGCAATGTTTGGGACATATTTTCAATTATGGAGTAAAATCCATGTGTTTGGTGGTTATGTGTAGAGACATGATGTATAACAGTTGGTGTTTTATGATAGACATCCATCTTTATTATGTGTGACAGGGACACTGGTGAATTTATAACTTGTTATGAGTTTTTGGCCTTATCCATTATCCATAGTATACACATGGGTGCTGGATACATACATCTTCTTGTCTTTTTTTTGTAGCTAACATTGATAAAAAATTAATAGGTGTGAAATAAAAAAGAGAAACACTTGCTAATTTAACACAATTTGTGACGGGTCATTGTTACACATAGGAAATTTTGAGTGACTGGTAATTTTGGAAGGGGCTATTTTGATTTACAAGAGAATTTCCATTGCATTAAAAATGATACATGATTATCAACATGCAATAAAAAGAAATAACTTTTGGGTGCCTGGTGGGCAAGATTTAATGTTTTGAAGAGAATTAAGGAGAAAGTTTATAATTGTATCAAGGAATATGTTCAAAATAGGTCAGGTAAATGTGTGTTGAAATGCCAAAAAGTCCCCACCCCCACCCCCCCCACCCCCCAAAAAGACAGCCATCCCATACATGTATATGATGCTCTGCTTTATACTCTATAGCTCTCCATTTATGAAAATGTCAAGACGGCTGATCAACTCTTTTCCTGAAGGAGTATTTTTGCAGAAGAAAGATTTGATCCTTTCTGATTCAGAAGTGAATAGAAGAGCTCAGGTGTCAATGTCGTGCACCGCCATGGCATGGTTGCTGTCACTTCAATCTTGTTATATGTCCATAGAAACCATTGTGTGTGAAAGTTGCAGATGAAAGCTAGATGGATAACTTCGGTTGGTGTGGACTGGTGTCCCACTATCCAGGTGACCAGCAGGCAAAGTTGTTGACTGAATTTACTCCAAGTCGGAAAGGGTTAAAGTCCTGGACCCTGTGGAGGCCTGCCCATGCAGCAGTGTTGATAGAGTGCTGGTCATGCAGTCCAATTTACCACCAACAAGCAAGGCAGACCACAAAAAAATTGTTGCTGTATCATATATAAATGTATATGCTGTTCATTAAGAGAGGAAATTGCTGCCTTTTGAAGGAGTAAGTTGTGAAATGTCATACAAGTTTGTTTAATAAATTAGTGTAGGACTGTAATGGTGTGGGAACTCGTATACTGTTCATGTAATAAACATCTGACTTCTGGTGTCTCATATTGGTTATTGACAATCACTGTTATACAGAACCATTTGAAAAAAAGACAAACTCGCTTTTAAAAAGTCAACTGCAATTGACACTTATCTAATTTTCTATCAGATTGGTATTTAAATGCAGGAAACATGTTTTGACTTGGTTTAGGGTGGAATAAAACATGAGAACCAAATCAAGAGGGTGGGGGTCCATGCATGGCTGGAAAGTCCCCATTATTTCCCTGTAATTGATGTGGGCTGATTTCCCTAAATCAAGTTGATCAGTGCAGTCTTACATAAACGAGTAAACAACATTATGTTAATTTTTGTTCATGAAGCAGACATTTCTTTGATGTATGTGCTCTGACAATTACACATGCAAAGTACAGAACTTGTATCTCTATATAATCTGAACTTCAGCAGTGATTTGCAGCACTTAACTTTGTTTAAAAAAATTCAACTTTTAGATCTGCTCTGGGAGTGATTTATTAATGCACACATTGATCTTCATGTCTTAAAGTTATTTACAAAGCCAAGTAATTGACTCTTTTACCATTGAATTAATGTTTTATCATGTTATTTAAAGAGAAAGGGTGTTACCATGTTATTTGAAAAGATACAATTAACCACCTGTATTAAAAAGGAGATGGATCAGTTACCAGCATGTGCCATGAAAGGCTTCAGAGGATCAGCTGCCAGTCAATTTAATGAAATGGTTAAAAAATTAGTTGCCACTTTGTGTCACTAAAGGGTTGAAAAATCACGTGCCAGTGTCTGTCATGAAACGGTAAAAGGATCAGCTGTAAGTGAAAGGATTAAAGAGTCAGCTGCCATTGAGTGTAATGAAAGGGTTAATAAGGCAGCTGCCAGTCTGTGCAATGAAAGGGTCAAATGATCAGCTGTCAAGTGTGTGTAATGAAAAGGTTAAAGAATCAGCTGCCAGTGTGGGTAATGAAAGGGTTAAAGGATCAGTTGCCAGTGTGTGCAATGAAAGGGTTAAATGATCAGCTGCAAGGCTGTTGTGTCTGCTTTGTTAAAGGTAGTGAGATTAAACAAATAAATAAACAAACAAATAATTCAAAATGGACCAGAATGTGTTTTACTTGTTCAACCTGACAGTTGGACCCTGGGTCCTGCAGCCAGTTCATGTAAAGTGGTCTTGAGGGACCAGTAAACTAGGTGTTCTCGAGACAGATGGTTTCTCATGGTGTGCTAATACTCTTACGAGAAGACTTAATTGTTTGGTAGATTGTATCATAAAGGCTATAATGCATTAAGAGATTTAAATGATATTCATGCAATGTGCTGTACGTAAAGTTCTTGATATCTCATGAAATAGGATGCACATTTTTGTGAACGGTGCCAAATTTGTCGCATACAAGCGGGCTCTCATGAAATAGGAAGTACATGTACATTGCTATGCGTGAACAATGCGGAATTTGTTTTTTGACATTGACACTTTCTGGTAACTTTTGATTTAAAAGTTCCAAGCCACTGTATGAGGACTGGGTGCCACTGTTTGAAGAGCAGACCCAGGAGGCATCATGCAGTGCCTCACGCTGAAGCTTCTGTCATGTCTTGCTACTGCTAGACTGTTTCTTGTCATAAGTTCATTGACAAATTCATAGACAAAAGCAAATCTCTTGCAATCAAAACAATTTTTTGGATCAGAAGCAGGAATTCTCACTTTACAGGAGATCACCATGACAACAAGACATTTGTCACTCTATCTCAAGTTCTTCAAAGTAAAGTTCACCTGTATGTTGATCTCTTTGTACAGCCATATGGCGCTGGCTTTGACAAGAGGACCTGCCAGAGGATAAACAGTGTTACCAGTCAGTTCACAGGTACTTATGACATAAGTCACAGAGTTTCAAGAATAGGCCATGGTTTATTCTTGTATGTCCAGGTAGTATTTGAATAAATATGTTATGGGCAACTTATGCTTAATCTAATGCCACACCTGGCAGGTCTGTGAGTGATGGCTGTGGGGCAGGTCTCTGAGTGATGGCCATGGAATCAGTTAGGCACAGACTTCTTTTGTTGTTTTACCGATATCAGACCAATCCACACATTAGTTTGACGAGACATTAGTCATATTGTGACTTGTAGACCCTGTTTTTAACCATTGATCTCCAACCGTCAGTCCTTTAATCATGAATGACAAGTGTAGACATAATATGAAAAGAAGCTTGCATCATAAGAGGCCAAAAAGGAAACTTTATTGCTCTGTTGTGCACGATAATTGAGAGAAGGAAATGGACAAAAGTCTCTCTGATGTAACCTGCTGTGTTTAAAAGGTGCCAGGTCTATGGAACTCACAAATTACATTATAATTTTTACATACTATAAACATAATCATATAAAGGCACATGGACTTCTAAAAGACGTACACAGCAGTAAAGTACAGGGAGTAGACCGGCCTGTTCATGAGACTGGTAACCCTGCATAAAGTACAGTGAGTAGACCAGCCTGTTCATGAGGCTGGTAACCCTGTATAAAGTACAGTGAGAAGACTGGCCTGTTCATGAGGCTGGTAACCCTGTATAAAGTAGAGTGAGTAGACTGACCTGTTAATGAGGCTGGGAACCCTGTAAAAAGTACAGTGAGTAGACCGGCTTGTTCATGAGGCTTGTTCATGAGGCTGGTAACCCTGTATAAAATACACTGAGTAGACTGGCCTGTTCATGAGGCTGGTAACTCTGTATAAAGTACAGTGAGCAGACTGGCCTGTTCATGAGGCTGGTAACCCTGTATAAAATACAGTGAGTAGACGGGCCTGTTCATGAGACTGGTAACTCTGTATAACGTACAGTAAGTATACTGGCCTGTTCATGAGGCTGGTAACCCAGTATAAAGTAGAGTGAGTATACTGGCCTGTTCATGAGGCTGTAACTCTGTATAAAGGAATAAATCACGAAGCATTGAACACACAGCAGAAAACTTGAAGATTGTTTTAAATCATCATTATATGGGTAAGTTACGGGGTAGGTCATCTTTATACGTGTCAGTTATGGGCTAAGTCCTCTTAATACATGTCAGTTATGGTAAGTGGTCTTAATACGTGTCAGTTATGGCTAGATCATGTTTATGCATGTCAGTTATGGGCTAGGTCATGTTTATACGTGTCCGCTATGGGCTGGGTCATGTTTATACGTGTCAATTATGGGCTGGGTCATGTTTATTCATGTCAGTTATGGGCTAGGTCATGTTTATACATGTAAGTTATGGGCTAGGTCATGTTTATACATGCCAGTTATCGGCTAGATCATCTTTATATGCGTCAGTTAAGACTAAAGTTGTCTTTATATGTGTCAGTTATGGGCTAGTGCTGTTAAGTGGTTCCCAAAGTACAGTGATCAAAATTAAGGTCTTTGTTGTGTGCATGTCATTGCATGCAAAAAATTGAGATTTATTTCCAGTGTTTTTTTCCCCCACATATTCTTATCCATAACTGTTTTTTTGGATGGGATGGAAAAAATAGGGAAAACAAGTGCACAGATTACAATTGGATGTTTCATCGTAAAATTATAACAACTTAAATGAAAGGTTGTTCTTTGAAACTGAAAAAGAGCAGGGTATATTGAAACCAATAACCATTCTTATCTTTTTGAAAGAGGCGACAATGTTGTTTACAAGTTAGCTGTTAGTCAAAGGCAGTTGATTGATGCTGACTTTGTGAAATATGGCATAGCCACAGGTACAAATTTATCTTGATGGCAGTGCTCTGTGTACAGATGTGCACTAGCATGAACTCATAACTGTCTTGACGAGGCCACTGGGAGAGAGCAGATGGGGATCAGGCAGACAGTGAGGTGTTTGGGTACAGCCAGCCATACAACGCCTGTCAGGCGATGATCTTTTCTATCAAAAGTGATGTGACGGACAAAAATGCACAAAAGTGCCATCTTACAAACGCCTTGACAAGAAGCGATTTAATCTTGCTGCAGTGGTCATAAATAGCCTGCAATGGTCAGCCCTAGACTGCGCCAGCACTGGGTGTCTTTGATATTCAAGTGATAAAGGGTCATAGTTTATTTGCGCATATGACTACAGAAATATAAATACTGACAAACATTGTAAATACAGGATCTTTTTTACTTTGTACAATCTTGTAGACTGTGAGACTTGACACTTTAACAGAAAGATGTGTAGATGTCTAGTTTACCTAAAGATGTTTTGATGAACTCATGTTCAAAAACCTGATCTTGAATACATTGCTGTATATGTGGCTCTTTCACACCTGGCGACAAAAAAAAAAAGAAAAAAAAAAAAGAGCTCAATCAATCGTTCTGAATTCATTAAAATAAATAAATTGCCAACTCTGTGTCTTGATGTTGGGAATTATAACTCTGTTACAAAATAACCATTGTTTCCTGTCTTAAGTATTATGAAGGCTTCATTTATGATGCACAGAACAGTTCATTTTATTAGCTGATGCACAAATTGCACTCCATGCAAAAATATTTGTGCTGATGTTGCACGTACAAAAATCATTTGTCCAAAATTTGGTGTTGTGAATATTTATGTAAATTATCCAGCTGCCATAATTTAATTATCAAACCTGCATAATTTAATTTTATTAAAGCTTACCAAAGAAATATTTTCAAGAATGGTAATCAGTGTTAAAAAGATATATTTTAGAATTTTTTTTATTTTCTTGGATAATGAACGGGATGAAAAGTTCTTCAAAACCACGGAATGTCAGCGCTGTTGAACGTGAGGAACTGACTGTAGTTTTTCTGAAGTGCAAAAGTATATGTTTTTTGACCACTGAACGGCTGGGTCTCAAACCAGCAACCTTTGGCACTAATCACCTAGCCAAAAATGAGAAACACACATACCAACAGTACCAACTCCAAATTCCTAAAAAGAATGGATCAATGGATGCCGGTATATGTGAATGCCATATTTGACATGGCCCAGTTCATTATATTTATCCCATTACAAATGAAGTACTGTCTTCCGAGTAGTGTGAGATCAGGGACTGTACATATGTAAGTCCACCAGCATCAAAGTATGAAATTTCACTATTTTTCATGAAAAGCATCAAGGAAACTGTTTGACCTCATCTTGCTGGATAGTATTTTCATATTGATTATGTTCCCTCCATAATGGAGGAGGGGCATAAAGGGAATGCTTGTTCAGTGCATCTAGGACCTTGATCAAATTATGGCAAAATGGACGTGAAGAGGGCAGGTTGAGCTTTTAATGCTGCAGGTAGTAAGAGGGATAGTTGTACATGTAAAGTTAACTCAATCCACCTGGGGATTTTCTCTAGTATATTTCAAGTCGTTAACCCCTTGCTCCGTATGACATTCCTGCAAATATTTCATGTTCATTATTATAGGGTGAAAGACAAGGCTCAGGTCATTCTCTAAGTACACACCCATTCATCTTTGATGCACAAGACAAACTGTCGGCTGTATCAAGTTTTGACTGAATAGTTGTGTACAAAAAGAAATCCTTCCAAAACTCTCAGAAAACCGCAGGGGGGAGGGGGTTACTGCAAAATTGGATTTTCACCAATTCTTTGGAAAAGAAAAAAAATATGCAGCTTCAATATGTAAAATTTGCAGCGAATTTATCATCAAAACTCAACTGTCAGTGGAAATAAAAAAGACCGTGATGGGTGATAATAGAGGTTTTTACCCTTCAGCCTTATGAGACCAACGGGTATTGTCGTACCCTGCGCCGTCCGTCTGTCCGTCTTTCCCATGGTTTTGCCACCATAACTTCAGAAATTTATGAGACGGGACTTTCAAAGTGCACATGATATTACATTCCTATATGGCCTACTTTGTGTGCAAGCATAGTTGACCTTGACCTAATTCTCAAGGTCACACAGTGGTCACATGTGCTAAGCAACGTTACCGCACTAACTATTGAAAGCCTGCATCTAGCATTCTAAACCTTACACACAAGATGCCTTATAGAGTGATCGAGAAGCCTATGAAAATCAAGGTCATAGCTTTATATTTGACATACTTTTTGAGGTCAAAGGTCAAGTGCACAATGGTGGTATTGGTATAAGTAAGGAAGTATTTAAGTCAGTTACATGAAATTTTATACACACATGTATCATAACCAAAAAATATGTCATGAATCAAAAGTAGGTCACTAGGTCAAGTATCTGGGTCACAGTGACCTATTCATTGAAATTTTGTTTACCACTTTAACTTTAGAAGCTTTTGAGACAGGACTTTCAAATTGCATATGATAGTACACCACTATAAGGCTTGCTTTGTGTGCAAGCATAATAGACCTTGCAAAAGAGATTGAAGATGGCCGAAGGGTACTGTGTTTTTGAACGGTATTTTTATGTACTGATGTTTCAAAAGCTTCACCAGAGCTTCAGATTTTCCCCTTACTTATACAGTAATCTATTTTGTATGTTCATTGAACATATTCTAAATCCTTTGTAATGTATAATCCTGAAGCTCTGACCGTGTGGATTTATCTCCTGACATTCACAGTCTGATGCACATGGCATTTTCGGTAATACGTCAAAGTGACACTACATGGCACATTAATCAGTAAGCCATGACAAGCACCACATACACTCATGCTATGTTAGATAAATCCATTTATTAATAAAGGACAATCAGAAAAAATACTTTTTTTGAGGAATTTGCTAGCTTGAGCAGAAGGATGTGAAGAAAGGTAAATGAGATATTTTGGTGAAAGACAGGTGTTAGATTATCTTTGATAATTCTGTAAATAAAAACAGCTCAAGCCCATTGACTGTACAAAGATTTCTAATATTTCATTGTGACAATGGATCTGAAAAACTGTGCAAGATGTGTTGGTACCTTGATGGTACATATTATGTGTGTTCAAAACAGGCAAATAAACATACACTAGTAAATTTTTTCTGCGGCGAAAGCAGCATTTGGGCGGTAGACAGTGGTGAACAGCAACAGAGAGCTGCAGGCAGTGGCATACAGCGGCGGTCAGTGGTGGACCCGCCGACCGCCGCTGTCGGCTGCCGAAATCCAGTTGAGACTTCTGGGGCTTAGTGGTAGACAGCGGCGGTTGGCGGCAGAGAGCCTTTTGACGCTATATGCCGCTGTCTGCCGTCCACCACCGCTATCTGCCACTGCCTGCCGCTCTGTACTAACAACTGCATTGTATAAAATGTAAAATATGAATCCAGGTGAATAGAAAGGAAAGGAAACTGCTCATTTATGGCACATAACACTTCAGTTTAGCTCCATTCACTTATATTGGTCAGTTCATTCATTTACATACATGTACACATCAGTTAGCTTTATTTTCATTCACCCATGCCTGTCAGTTAAATTGCATTCAAATAAATCTTCCATTTAAACAGAATTTAGAGGCAAACAATTCTGTTTTCACATGTTTTTATTGAGTTAAAGCTGTATACCTTTTATCATATACATACATACATATATATATATATATATATATATATATATATATATATATATATATATATATCACATCATAACAGAGCTCTGTGCACATGCATTCACTGAATAAAAGTAAAGTATACATAGTCTGTCATCAACAGAAGAACAGACATTAGCTATATCATGGACAGAATAAGAAATTTCCAACTTTTCTTGATATTTATCACTTTGACAAATTTTGTTTTATTGTTTTACCTTTGAAGTACAAAGCAAAAGTAAATAATTTCATTTATATCCATTAAATATGTATATACCTTTCCATGTACATGATGTAGCCAATGTCTGTTCTTCTGTTTTTGTGTCAGGACATAGCTGGTCAAGAGGGCACGCCTGTACAAGGCCAAACAGTGAGGGAGCATACATCTAGGAATCCAGGATTCCATTTTAATGACACATTCTAAATATATTAACTTAAAGATTGTTATAATTGATTGTTTCCTTGCATGCAAGAGGCAGGTTTTATTGAGCCAGACACTGGTTGGTTTCTATTGGACCCTGTCCATGTGCAGTCATGAGGCTCCCTTGGTGTGTGTGGGGGAGGGGGTGGGGAGGAGGTGGGTATTTACTGTGGTTAGGTGATCACATTCTGGTCTTAATGCCAGCATGTTTACTGAAATCTGATGGCTTGCCAATCAGTATTACATGGATTACTGTAGTGTAGCCACCAAGCATATGATCTGTGTTGAAATGTCAAGCATATCTGAGGTACCTTTTAGAGCTGGTACTTAGATAATATTGAAGTGGAAAGAAACTTGAGAAAATTTTGTGTATTATATCCAATAAGTGCATAAATTTATGGAAAGTTAAAATATTGTTAAAGGCTGAAACCTGACGATAGGCATCAGTAGGCCAGCGATGCTGAAGGTATTATTTTACAAGTAGCCGTGAATGAACCTACAACAAAGTTGTTGTAACAAAATGTGTTGTGTTGGGCAAAACATCATGGTGAGAGAGGGTTAATTAACCCTCTGCCCTTCAAATTGGCAATAGCCAGCTGCTGGTCAAATGGTTTTGACTAATTTGACCAATGATAAAAAAAAATTTGACTGAGAGAATTATAGATGATATCAAGATAACATGGCCCAGGTCAAGAGGTTTTGTTGGAAACCAGTTTGAAACTAAGTTTGATTAAAGAGGGACAGGGCTGATTGTATATTTATCAATTATGGACAAGTACTAGATAAAAAAAGTATTTTAAATGGAATCAAAAATGAAAGGTAAATAAAGTAAACTTTTTTAGGCTTTTGTTTTAAATGATAGCCAAATTCCCTATTAATTCTCTGTGTGACTTCCTGGTATAGGCGAGGTTTTGGTGTGGCAGATAGCAGGTTTCCTGTGGCACTGTGGCACAGCCCACTGATAAATAGATTGCATAGAAAATAACCATGTTTGTCAGTGACAGAGTTAAGGAATACCTTTGGTAGCAGACGGTGTCATGTCTGTGCACACATGTAGTAGATGTTGTTGTGGCTCCTGGCTATGGCATCATCATTCCTTGATGAATTGGTTTCCACTATGAACTAAATGGGCAGACTTGATTAATGAGCTTGCAGACGGCCATTGTCTTGAGGACATGTACCGCAGTGACCATCTTTCTGCATGGCTCAGTCCACAACCTTGCATGGCTTAGTCCACAACCTATGATCATCCTGACAGACACAAAGGCTGCATGGTTGGGGTGTGTGTGTGTGTGTGTGTGTGTGTGTGTGTGTGTGTGTGTGTGTGTGAGAGAGAGAGAGAGAGAGAGAGAGAGAGAGAGAGAGAGAGAGAGAGAGAGAGAGAGAGAGAGAGAGAGAGAGAGAGAGAGAGAGAGAGAGAGAGAGAGAGAGAGAGAGAGAGAGAGAGAGAGAGAGAGAGAGAGAGAGAGAGAGAGAGAGAGAGAGAGAGACTTAAAATTTAAACATTAATGACACTTTGTGCCTCAGTCAGCAGCTTTTGAATCGTATGGTTGATAAGGGAAGCTGTGGATTATCTTCATTCTGAGGTAGAAAGGGTTAATTCGTACAAATTGAATATTTCCACAGCTGTCTTTTATAAGGGTAAAACTGCAAGAGGTGTCCTTCAGGCCAACACTGTCTTGGACACTGTTAAAGTACACCAGAAAATACCCGAACCTGTCCTAGAAACAATTTCATAAGAACATACAACACCTGACTCCATAAGAGCACACACCTGACTGGGAAGACTGGCTGAGGCACAGCGCAACTGTTAAAGTATCCATGTAGTGTAGACCATCAATATGTAGCTCCATCACGGTAATTAAAACTGAGTTCAAAGATTGGTGTCTCCTGTGAAAGCTCTAATCATGACGCAGCTTTTTATAAATGGTTTGTTAATAGAAATCAAAAATGTTTTGGGATGTGCTGAGATGTTAACAGGTTTTAGCCAGAAATTTCAAGGGCATGACCAGAGGATGATATGATTTTCAGGAAGAACTCTCAGAAACAGATGGGATTTGTAGGACCTCCAGATATATTTAAGAATGGTGGAGTGTAATGGTGGTTAATGAGCTTCAAATCTATTAAATTTTTGTAGAAAATGTACCCCAATGTGTCCCGGCTGTTTCACTGTGTGTATTTGTTAGAAAGTGCCACAGCTGTAAATGAGTTGTGGCTGGCCTTGGTAAATAATTGATAATTGTATCCCATCCTTTGACATGGTGAGGTATAAACACAAAGCACATGAGTATGAAGTAGGCCTGGTATGTGTCTATTAAAACATGCGTGTAATGGCAACAGGTCTCCCGGCAAGAATTCTCGGTTAATCTTTGGGGCCACGCGAAGGGGCATATTTACCAAGCTTTATCAGTCATTAAATAGCTGCTTTATCAGACCTTGCTATCCACGCCTATGTAACCACTGCTCAAAGTCAAAATGCTATCCGCCAGCAGTGGTCTGGAATTGTATAAATGTAGAAAATTTCCCTTCATCAGAAGTAAAAATACAGGCGTGTGTTCTGTGGTGGTGTTTACTGTTGTTAGAATGGCGCCAGTAAAGGCCTAATACTGGCCACAGAGTGCCCATGCAGCAGCTAATTGTGTAAGAAAAAACAGGCTGGTTGAGTTGACATTAGATCAGGCTAGGTATGATAAAACTAACAATAATATTGGGAGGGCGAGGGTGGGAGCCCAGGGGTTACACAAAGATTATAGGAGCAGAATGAACCGCTACATGTTGACACATGCCAGGACAAGGAAGATCTCACTCCACTCTCTGTGTGTTTAGCCTCCAGTTTTATGCAGCTGTATTGAAAATAAAAAGTAAGCAGAAGTTATTCACTGTTTTCATTGATGAACAAGGAGCCTAATAATTTAAAGCCAGATTAACATCAGGGAAGCTAAGGCTGATGTATAGCCATATATTTGTTCCCAGTAAAAGTTAGCAGTAAGCATGCTGTAAATACCATCTGGTTCTTTCTGCCAAAAACCCTTAAAACGCTGATTAGACTGAGTCAACAGCTTTCCTCAGGGCACTGTGCGCAATGGGTGCAAATGTCCCAAGGAAAGCTGTTGACTAAGACTACTATTTGCTTTAGACAAGGCTTGCTGGTATTTGAAGGAAAGGTATCTTCATGAGGAATTTGAATCTTTTAACCATCATATATAACAGTAATGAGAAAATGACTGTAGCCATGATTAGCACTTTAAGGGTTAAGAGTATGTCTTGGTCAGCATGTTTCCGTGGCACACTCTGTACACAGTGTACTCATGGGGTGAGGGAGAAAGTTATTGACTCAGTCAGCAGAGGGTTACAGCCACTATGGCCTGAAGCTGAAGCTTGTTTGGCTTCTGCTGGAAATGCCCTTATTAGTTTAGTATGATGATAGTTTTTGTAATATGAACATCCAATTTCAGTAAAAACATTTAATTTGGAAAATTGCAGGAACAATTTTGAAAATTATGGTTACTGTGTGCATAGATAGTTACACGCACACACGAGGTATGGTCCTGTGAGTTACACAATTTTGGTTTCATTATTAGTGGGTACAGGGATGAAAAGTTGGCAGTGTATGTATGTGCTGAAAGAGCCAATCTGAGCTGGGCTTGTATTTTGAAAGTTTTATCCACTCTGTGCTTTTTAGCTACTTTCACACTGCACATTGCGTTGTGAGTACATAGACTTCCCTGAGCAACCTCTTGTGTATGTTCTCTTCCACATCCAAACCTTAAGTCGGGATCATTATTTGTAAGAAGGTAGATCTAAAACATTGGGTTAAGTTATCTACACAGTTTTTGTGCCCCCCCCCCCCAAAACAAACAAACAAACAAAGATAAAAAGTTAAGAATTGGAGGCTGTGTCGACATGAACAAATCTGTACATTTTGTCACTGTCACAATCAATCCATCTTGCCCCCATTGTATGCAGTCAGTCTGTCAGAACAAATGCTCTTCGTATACCATAATCATTCCAATGAGCACACCTGTGTCCTTAAAAAATATTCAACCTGAAAATGTTGTCTTGACAGTTGGTCCCCAAGTGGACACTCTATAATCATCTTCCCGTTGATGGTACAACCCTGTGTGCCAGCCTGCAGGTTTCTCTTCAACTCATCCATATATCTCAAGACAACTGCAGATAAATGAAGAATTTTTCAAGGTGTGATACTGGGCAATCATTGTGTTATTATCAGGTAGTTCCAATCAACATTCTGCTGTGTTTTCATCATCTGTTTGTGGAGAAAGAAAACTGAAACCAGGACTGGAAATTTTACAAGGGCTACATTGCTCAACACAGGATTGTCACAGGCACATTCTCATTGACAAATATGATATTTTTTACCCTTACATTAAACCCAATGATTAGTTTCTCCTGAAAGTTGCAGTTAATCTTTGACATTTTTTTGTGTTCTGCATACTACAAACTAAATTGATCTATGTTCATGTGCCCGATAGTGAACCTTATTGATGGATGGCCTCTGTCGTCACACACAGCCCTGCTCAAATGTGAGACAGATGAACTTGGATGGCTAATGTGCCCAGATGTTTGGGATTGTCATGGCTTACAGTTATGGCAAGGACCCTGAGTTACCAGGACATTCTGGACCTTGTTATCAAGGCAGACATGCAAACTTTGGTCAAAGACTTAATAAAACTTCAATGGAAACATTTTATGATGATCTAGAACTGTAAGAAGTGTGGGATGTGTGCCTTTGTGGGCATTTGCACTTATTAGACTGAATACAGTGTAAAGATTGTGTGAACATTGTCTTGGGCAGACATGTTTATCGTGTTTTAAAGTAGCACATCCTGCATGAAATAGTCTGGATCTATTAACCCATTCCCTCTTGAATTAAGACTGAGTCAACAGCTTTTCCTGGCATGGGGCATGTGATCTTGATAGGTCTCATCTACAATTCTCAGTCAAATTGTTTTTCATTACTGTTGAAATCAGTTGAAAACACTGAAGCAGACAGCATTTGACCACCAGCTGGTTTGTGCTGATTTTAAGCTGGATCTATTAATATTTCTATGATCCTTCCCATCACAGGACCCCTCGTGACTGTAATTTTCAACCACCCATCCCCATTAAGGGATGATACAATTTTGTGGGCTCCTCCCTCTCTGCAAATAATGATTTGACCCTGAAATTTATATTATTTTTTATTGTGATTAATTTGTATATGGTGTCTTACTGTGCAGTTCTGTTATCAGAGTAAATATATATGGTATCAAGTTGCTCATCTTGACTGTAATGTTGATATATGTGAGGTATCACAAGCAGTAAATTAAGTGTAGCTCAGTGTCTAGTGTACACCAACTCTAAATCTAGTATGATATATTTCCATTTCAGCTAGGTGACTGGTGCCAAAGGTTGCAGGTTCGAATCCCACTCCTTCCGAACATAAAATATATATCATGGTTCAGGTGAAAAAACATATAGGTGTACTTTTGAAGGGCATAATTTGATCCATACTCATGTGGGCAAAAATTTCAATTTCATCCATCAAGAATTTAAGCATATAGGTGTACTTTTGAGGAGCATAATTTGATCCATACACTTGTGGCTGAAAATTTAATTTCATCCATCAAGAATTTAAGCAAACATAATAACTTTCCAAAGAAATTTCTGAAGTTTATGGTTGGAATTCCATGGTTGACTGTATAAGTGACAGGTTTGAGAGCAATGGGATGAGATTTTGATTAAGTAGATCACTATGTCCACTATACATGCTATAGGTGTATGGACAGGCTGCCAGAGCACGACATCTGAAGGTTATCTTATGTTGATTGGTAGGTATGTCTTGACATGAATGACAGCTGGGACCAGACAAGTACCATTGACACATGGCAACATTAATAGAGGAACAATGTTATCATATCCATGCTTGCAATGTAATATATTTATTGCCACGTTTTGAATTTTATGTTTACCAGGTGTCAAAATATGAGAGCCTAAGTGACCACCATAACTTTGATCCATGGGCATGTCTCTAACATAAAAAAGAAACCCTGCCAATTTGAAAGCGTCCCCCCCCCCCCCCGACAGCCACCAAAGGTGACATAGGGGGACATGGAAATAGTATGGATGAGGCAATCGGTCTATTTGTCTGCCCACTCATTTGTCCATTTACATCTAATATGTAATCAACTATTTAAGATAGGATAATGATTTTTTTTACTGTAGATTTTTTCCTATACAGGGTATGTGCAGTGTAGCTTAATGTTGACCTTCACCTATTTTCAAGGTCACATGGCCCCTAAAATATGACTGGTCCATATGGCCTGATATCTAATGAACAGCTTAAGATAGCATGATGTAATTTATAGTGCATCCTATGATGGGCATATGATGTGTTGTTTCATGTTGACCTTGACCTCTTTTCAAGGTCACAGAGCTGTTAAACCTGACTTTGAAGCAAGTACAATCTGTACTTTATCATACATGTATTGTAGTTAAGTCATGTGCAGCATCACTCCTGTGTTGACCAGAACGTCCTAGTGCAACATGGCTTGTTTGCTGACCTTGACCTTTTTCAAGGTTACCACTACCACAAGGTCACACAAACCAGGAAATGTGACTTTAAAGTATATACAATGTGTACTGTATCATTCCTGCATCATGTTAAAGGCATGTGCATCATTGCTCATACATTGACCAGACCTTTTTTTGTGCAGCATGGCGTGTTTGTTAACCTTGACCTTTTTTCAATGCCACGGGTACCAGAAATGTATCTACATCAGCCAAGAAACTTTCAATGTCAATTTCCCCATCATAGAAATTTGAGGGATAACATCTAAGCATTAATTATTTTCACCAGGGCATAAAACGTATATAGATTTGATAAACAGATTTTCTGTGGTATTTAAAAAAATTGAGGTTGTGCAGGATCGGATATTTGACTTGGCAGGATGCATGTACTCATATGATTTTTGGTGGGAAAGAGCTGATTGGATCTCCAAGTTTTGTTGATCATTGACTAGATATACTTCCATTTATTTGAATGACAACTTAACTTTATAAAATATTTGTCGCTACCTGGATGCTACAGAGAAGCTTCCAGCTCCACCCAATGCACACAGTTGAAGGGGGGGGGGGAGGGGGGGGTAAATGATTGGACAGGGCATCAGTCATCAACGCTGAATTCTTCCAAAGAATGAAGTTTGACCTGCAGATCCCTATCCATTGTGCTGCCTGGGAATTAGCCTTACCTGTAAGCAACCAATTACACACCACGCATAATGACCGCTGTGTAACCAATTACCCACCAGGCATAATTACCTGTGAACAAGTCAGTGGTATTTTATATACATACATTATCAGTGTGTGTACAAGTGCTTGCAGGACAGCAAGGACCTGTTAAAATTAACACCAGGTAGCCAGTTATAACATGTGCCACCCAGCACCATGTGTACATACCAGGACAGCCAGTTAACCTTATCCAGCACAAAGGCTCCACATCTTAAAAAAAGGGGAAATATTTGTATATAGTTGGAAAATGTTTGTGTGGCAGAATATGCAAAGTATGTGCCCTAGATCAGTAGCATTCTTGGATACAGCATGCGGGTGCACTTACCACCGATAGAACACATCTAAGAAAGCTGTTGATCAGTTTTAATCTAATCTCCCTTAAACTGGCCCAAACTAGCTGGTGGCCAAATGTCGTCTGCTTCACTGTTTCTTCAACTAATTTCAACAGTCATGGAAAACAATTTCAGACTTGTAAATGAGAGCTGTTAAGATAACATGCCCCAGGTCAACAGCTTTCCTTGGCAAGGGTTGGCCACTTAGTGCCCAACCCATGCCAAGGAAAGGTGTTGACTCAGTTTTAAATCAAGGGGGGAAAGGGTTTATTCAAACCATGAACCAGTCAGTCAGCTTGTGGATAGAGCCAGACAGTTGTCCTGCATAACTTTTATGCCTTTTTATGGAAAACAAATAGAAAAAGTGAATACCAGTCTTGGCTCCCTGTATTTATTGCCTTACAAAAGTAATGGAATTCATTATTTGGAAAGGTTTAGAAATAAGACCAATACGAGGTATGCATATTAATTTCCCGCCACAAAGCATGGAGATCACGCCCGTCAGTCAGGGAGGACACACTGGCATATCACTGTCATAGACAGGGCCAGATACCCCTTTCTTACCAAATTAGTGTCTTTTAGATAAATTTAAGTTTACAAATACCAAACTCATATTCATTTAGTGCTTTCTTAATTAGTTACAAGAATAAATTTCTATCTGCCTGTACTAAGTATTCTTTATTTCCAAAATGTTAGTAATATTCCGCTTCCCTGCACAGGCTCGAGCAAGACTATGGTTACTAAGACAGCTAGGTATGCAGTTATGGTGAGAAATTGATGTGCATGCCTCATATTTTGACTCCCTGTATTTATTGTATAGTATTTATCATACAATGGAACCCATTATTTAGACCAGTTTACAAATAAGGCCACTCTAGACCACCTGCATTTATCATAAAATGGAGTCCCATCATTTGGACTAGTTAACAGATAAGATCAGTCTTGACTTCCTGTAGTGATCATGGAATGGAATTCCATTATTCACACTAGTTTACAAATAAGACTAGTCTTTTTAGTAATTGTGTATATATTAATTCCCTTTAATGAAGAAATAGCCAGTTAAATTTTATTGAACCACCCCATGAGAGAGAAGACCACTTTCATCTTTGACAAGTAGTCTTGAATTTTGGTTCCTCATGTAAAGTGTCTTGCAAATATACAAACAAACAAAAAAAATTTAAAAAGTCACATTTCAGTTCGTATTTTTTTATATCTAAGACATTACCATGTGTGACATAAACTCTCTCTGGTAAGCAGTGAGTGCACTTTGAATGACATTCCAATGTCTCAAGAGTGAGGCTATTTGCTTCACTTTCTAATTACCTCCACCAAGAAGTAGACCTGTGTTATATCATGCTATATCAGAGAAGCTACATCCCCCTTACAGCTTGCTACTTACTTTGCACTTATGTAAATATGTCAATTTAGGTAGGAAATTAAGGAGTTTTTTCTTTTTGAAGGAAATTTGTAGAAAGTTCTGAAAATGATTATTGGGTAGTGCTCAAGGAGCGTAATCAATTAGCTGACTTGGTAACTCTCTCTCTCTCTGTCTGTCTGTTGGCAAGGGACCACTTTGTATTCATGAGAGCTTCAGCAACTTAACTCTTAAAGTGCCAAATTTTGGACTGAATCAACAGCTTTCTCAGCGTGCATTGGGTGCAGTGTGCCCAATACGCACCGAGAAAAGCTGTAGACTTGGGATAGTTTGTCTGGAACTATAGGCATATGGGTACTTTAATGAAAGGTCTTTTTACAAGGACCATGAATCTGAGATCCTAATGATAAGTCAGACTAGTTTGACTTTAGTAGATTGACTTTAGACATGATGGCACTGAAAGAGTTAAATCTGTGTTTGGATAAAATTCATGCACAGTGTTGATTAATGCTTTTAGAGAAATGGGGATTAGAAGAGCCATTATAGGGAAATTTTTGCTCTCATACAAAATGTGTCAAGTGAAGGAACGCAGAACTTAAATTTATTTTTGATTTTGAGCCAAATTCTTCTTTTTTAGTAAAACTAGGTAAACTAAAAATCAACAACATAACATGTTTTAGAATGAATGGGTATTTTCAACGTAAAAATAAACCAATAGTAACACATTTGGGGTGAATTTCTACATGGCTCAATTTCAATTGGTGTGGTGCCAGGTACACCAAAGAAAAGAAAAAGAAGAAAAAAGCACAATGAAAAAAAAATGTTTACCTGTTCTCAAATTTTACGAAATAGCTGATGCATAGACTGTTTGCATTGATAAAAAGGTGTACTACCTCCTGGCAATGAAGTATATAATCAAGCCAAACAACATGGACTGGTTGGGAAGACAAAGGAGGGAAACTCCCACTGTGCCACAAGAAAGTTGTGACGATTTAAAGTTAAATTATATGCCTAAATCCTAAATGTTTACAAAATTTCCAGAACTTGTACATGAATTTGAAATGTGTTATGCAAAACATCTGGAATTTCTGGGTGGACTATGACGGTTTTTTCTAGCATGTGGTTCAGTTTACTGGTGTAACTTGTACAGTGTGATAGGTGGCACAAACTTGGCCTCTTGGCTTTTGGGTTACGTGGTATGTTACACTGCACTTGTCCATGCGGCAGCTTGAACAGGACCAAAACAGCAGCTAGGGCATGACTCATTAAGCAGTTGGAGCATCATTTATGCAGGTGCAAGAGTATGACTTATGCAGCAGTTAGAATCTTACTTATGCAGCAGCTAGGGCATGACTTATAAAGCAGCAGTAATATGACATAGCCGCTAGGGCATGATTCACCCAACACCTGGAGCATGACTTATACAGCAGGTACAGCATGACTTATGCGGCAGGTACAGCATGACTTATGCGGCAGCTAGGACATAATTTATACAGCAAGATGAACATGACTCGTGCTATAACTGGGCTATAACTTACGCAGCATCTGGAGCATGACTCATGCTATAGCTGGACCATGACTTCTGCAGCATCTGGAGCATGACTTGTATAGCAGCTAGAGCATGACTTATGCAGCATCTGGAGCATGACTTTTATAACTGATAAACACAATGTTTTGAGACAGTTCTTGAATTTTTTGAAAACCATCTGGAAAATGGCATGAAAAAATTGTTTTGATTCAACAAGAAAAAAGGTTGTGTATATGATTTGACAAGTTGAAAGATCAATTATATAATGTTACTTGTTGAAAAAATTTAAATGATTTGTGTTCAACATAAAAGAAGGCATGCATTATGGATGACATATATAATCACCTGTTCCTTCTAGCCTCCCTTCTGTTTACAAAAAAAAAAAAAAAAACTTAAAGGAGAAAGAAAAAAGTTGGACCATCAACTGTAAGCCAACAAAGATGAGTAAATTGCATGATCAAGTTACCAGTATTGTTGTTTTTGATAATAAGTATCTGATTTCTTGTCTGGTTCCTTTGGTTCTATTTTTTTAAACAGAAAAGCTAGAAAATGTAAAAACAGATGAACTGAAGTTAAATTATTTACAAGAGATAAGAACAGTACTTAATGCTGCTTTGTCATCTTTTCCAGCATAATGGCATGTTCAAATTACAGTCTTTCCATTTGTCATCTTTAAGTACATTTATGTGACTTGATTTGTTCCCTGTGGTCCTATCTTTTGAAACACTGAAGTTACCAAAATGCTTTTAAAGCCCAAGTCAACCCAAGAGAAAAGCAAACTTGAATGGAAAGACCAGTAACTGTGGAAACGAGATATGAATACTATGCAAATCATACCAGCAGCACTACAGTTACAGTGAAATAACAGTTTGGAATGGACAAATCATCTTGACAAATTTGAAGTAGTCATTTTCCATTTTGGACATATAGGAATACCACAATGCAACAGTGCTGACAAAGATGACTCTCCAGCAGAATAGCAAAATTTGATTGAAGGCTTAGTATTCAATGTACCAACAGCTTTGATTGACTGTATGTAGCAAACAATTTGCACTTTTGATTGGTTATTTACCACCTCTGCAAAGAAAAAAGTGTCATTTATTCAAAGTATGTAAATAAGCTTTTTTTTGCCTACTATGTCATAATGTTGCATTGTGGGACATATTTCTGGTAAGATGTCAACCTCCATGTCATATTTAGAATGTTGCCAGTCAATCCACTGGCTAGCATATGCTAGCCAGTGGATTGACTGGCTCATGTGCAGAACATATGCTGTCCAGTGGATTGACTGACTTAAATACAAAGCATATGCTATCCAGTGGCTTGACTAGCTCACACGCAGAGCATATGCTAACCAGCCAATTCACTAGGTCACACACAGAGCATATGCTAGCCAGTAGACTGACTGGCTTAGTGACCTAGAGCATATGCTAGCCAGTAGACTGACTGGCTTAAACACAGAATATATGCTAGCTAGTTGAATGACTAGCTCACACTTGATATATGCTAGCCAGTGGAATGACTGGCTCACACTTAATATATGCTAGCCAGTAGAATAACTGGCCCACACTTAGTGTGTACTAGCTAGTGGAATGACTGGCCCACACTTAGTGTATGCTAGCTAGGGGAATGACTGGCCCACACTAACTGTATGCTAGCTTGGAGAACAAATATTACATTAAACATGTTTAAAACACAAGCAACATCAATGCTTCATTTGTAAAGAGAGTGAGAGTGATCACTCACTTATCTAAAGCTCAATTGAGGAGAGCCATGTTTCATTCTCCATGTGTATAGCTATGAAAACAAAAGCATTAGAGCAGTAGCTCTCCAAATAGTTGAATTATTTTTGGAGAATGATTTGCAGCTTGCCACTAATTTCCAAGTGCAAAGGCCTTTAGTATGTGATATTCTGGTATGAAAATTTTATGATACTGAGGTGTTTGGTGTTCATCTGGCAGCCTTGGCATAAGGCCCAGTATTTTGCAACTTTAAACAATAATTGTGTGAATTTCAAAATCCACTTTCAGACATAAGTATTCTTTCACCCTCTCATTGGACGCCACAAGGACTGAGTACCTGTCTGTCGCATAATGGATGCATGCATAAATCTGATTATGTTGACATAATATTCCCTTTCAGGCATTTACCTTCAGTTTATAAATTTAACTCTTTCAATGCCATGTGACTAAGTCAACAGCTTTCCCCCATGCTCTTTGGGTGCCTGGAGCTTAGACCATACCAAGGAAAGGTGTTGACCAGGGACTGTCTTATGGTCTCAGTAATGGTAGGTGCGTTGGTATTGGAGTGAAAGGTCATGTGACAAGGAATACGATTCTTGTATTCTGTTGTCAATTCACAACACATCAGATGTCTGTGAAACAGTTAAAGTGTAGGGTGTACGAGTGGCTGACAGAGGCCTATTGTGTCCCCACTGTAGACTTCACAATTTGTGTGGTCATTTGCTTTTTTCAGCCATCCATTATAGAGTCCCAAATGGGTATTTAAGAATTAAGGCACAATATTTTGCTCAACAAAAGACAGACACAAGGTCATGATTTAAACCAATGTTAAAAGCAAAGAAGAATGTAGGCAAGTGGTTGCGGTTATAGACCGACTGATGGTAAAGTGTTACATTGCATAATCAATGATGAGAGAAGTTTTTCCGTAAATCAGGATGATCCTTTTATTGGTGTCTGTTGTTCCACTGTGGTGTCCCACAGACCACCCGCTGGGCAAGTAGCAAGCTGTTTCCAGTGATGCTTTCATTATGGGTTTGTTTTCATAAAATTCACGAAAAACTTCAAACGTTTCAAGTACATGTAGGTGTCATTTCTTGTAGATTTGCTGCTGTCCACATCTTTGTCATTTGTTTTCTTGATTCTAGTTTTGCTCGGACAAAGTTTTAGTGCAGGTTTCTTGCAACTGAACTTTTTTTTTAAAGCTGATTGTTGGCTTTACAGAGATGAAATTGATCAAGTGTGATTAAATACCCTGCGTGCTTCCATTCTGTTGTATTCCACAGTTTTGCACAAGTTAATGCTCTCCCAGTCAGATTTGTATACAGTTAAGTGTAATTTCAAAGGTCATCGGCTTCATCCGCTTTATTAAGGGCGTGGTATACTTTATGACTCTCATGTATAAATATTTAATTTCTTTCAATAGTTCCCATCTAATACCCTAAAAAGTATGCATTTTCTGACGAAAAAAATATAGCATCAAGTTTGATTCTGGTACTAAATATAAAACTTTATATTGCCATTGGTGTAGTTAAATTTTAATGAAAATTTTAAAATTTTCCATGAAATTTAAAATAGCAATTTAAAAATAAGTCATATTCAGATTATAGTGTCAATTGAAAAAGCACCTAATGCTCTGCAAAACTATATTTTATTTTTTTGAAAAAAGGCTTTGTTTTAATTCTATTATTGCTGTTTAAATTAAAAAAAAATTTAATTTAATCATTTTCTAAATTTTGAACTGAAATCCTTATCGAAAATTTAAAACATGGTTCTGCTGCTAGAAGTGTGCTGTTTCATTTCTAATAAGAAAATAATGTTTCCCATTTTTGGTGTTTGTGCTATTTTTATGTCTCCCGGTGGAAGCCGGGGGACATATTGGTTTAGTGCCCGTTTCTTCCGCTTGTTGTTGTTGTTGTTGTTGTTGTTGAGGTTCTTCAACACTTGGTTTCCGTGCGATAAGTCTTGAAGGACTAGACGGAATTTGATGAAACTTGGTAGGATTATGTATCTAAGCAAGACCTAGGTTGGGATTGTATTTGGGTGACCTTGACCTAATTTTCAAGGTCACAGGGTCACTTATGTGAAATTGGTTTCCGTTCGATAAGTCATGAAAAACGTCATGGAATTTGATGAAACTTGGTAGGATTATGTATCTAGGCAAGACGTAGGTTGGGATTGTATTTGGATGACCTTGAGTGAATTCTCAAGGTCACAGGGTCACTTATGTGAAATTGGTTTCCATTCGATAAGTCATCAAGAGCGTGATGGAATTTGATGAAACTTGAGAGGGATATGTATCTTGGCAAGACCTTGTTTGTGATTGTATTTGGGTGACCTTGACCTCATTTTCAAGGTCACATGGTCACTTATGTGAAATTGGTTTCCGTTCGATAAGTCATGAAGAACTTGATGGAATTTGATGAAACTTGGTAGGATTATGTATCTTGGCAAGACCTTGTTTGGGAGTGTATTTGGGTGACCTTGACCTCATTTTCAAGGTCACAGAGTCACTTATGTGAAATTGGTTTCCGTTCGATAAGTCATGAAGAACTTGATGGAATTTGATGAAACTTGGTAGGATTATGTATCTTGGCAAGACCTAGGTTGGGATTGTATTTGGATGACCTTGAGTGAATTCTCAAGGTCACAGGATCACTTATGTGAAATTGGTTTCCGTTCGATAAGTCATGAAGAACTTGATGGAATTTGATGAAACTTGGTAGGATTATGTATCTAGGCAAGCCCTAGGTTGGGATTGTATTTGGATGACCTTGAGTGAATTCTCAAGGTCACAGGATCACTTATGTGAAATTGGTTTCCGTTCGATAAGTCATGAAGAACTTGATGGAATTTGATGAAACTTGGTAGGATTATGTATCTAGGCAAGCCCTAGGTTGGGATTGTATTTGGATGACCTTGAGTGAATTTTCAAGGTCACAGGGTCACTTATGTGAAATTGGTTTCCGTTCGATAAGTCATGAAGAACTTGATGGAATTTGATGAAACTTGGTAGGATTATGTATCAAGGTAAGAGCAAGGTTGGGATTGTATTTGGCAGACCTTGACCTCATTTTCAAGGTCACAGAGTCATTTATGTGAAATTGGTTTCTCTGCAATAAGTCTTGAAGAACTTGATGAAAATTGCTAGAGTAATGTATCTAGATGAGAGCTAAAATAGGATTGTAATTTTCAAGCAAACTTGGTCATTTGTAATTTGTTATCACCTGTAGCTTATTCAGAGACGTAAGTGTTCCACCGGGAGACATTTGATTTTCTGTTGGAAAATCAGTCTGTTCTAGTTTGTTTTTGTTTTTGTGCAAAAACGTGCAAAGTTAAATAGTGTCAATTAAGCAATTAAAATTCAATTCCATAACACTTACAGAGATGTCATTATTTTCAACAGCTTAATATAAATGTATGCTTTCAGAAAATATATATATTACATGATCTCATTTGAAAAGTGTAGTGTATAAAATGACCTGTTTGGAGCAAAGTGTTGTTTTCAGTGTAAAGTGCTGTAAAAGTGTACAACGCCTTTAACTATTGTCCTTTCTGAAAACGTTTTCAGTGCAAATTTCACTGAAGACTTCCCAAGATTATATACCAATGATCAACAGCTTTCCTTGATGCACCTGTGTCATGGGGATAAAGGAAAGCTGCTGACTCAGTCCAATAATATGACCATGTTAGGGTTAAAGTGAGTTTTTACCCTTTGGCCTTTTAGGCCAGCGAAGTATTGTCGTCATCTATGCGTCCGTCTGTCCGTACCCTGTTCACACCATGTGTCCAAAAATACTCACTTTACAGAGACCAAATTTTTTATCACAGAGGGCCATTGTGGTGCTTCAGGTGCCTAACGAAAAGTAGGTCACCAGGTCACATATTTAGGTCACAGTACATTAAAGAAAAAAGGCGTTACATGTAACACAATATCTAAGAAAACATTGAATGTAGCTTCACCAATGATTTATGACAGTTGGTCCTAAGCATGCCTCAGAAGCGTATCGAAAACTAGGTCACTGGGTTAGATTTTGGTCACATTGCTGCATTGAAGAAAAATGGCAGTATCATGATATCTTTAAATCTTAATTTTCTCATTGTAGCTGCACCAATTATTTATGACAGTTAGTCTTAAGGATGCCTCAGACACCTAGTGAAAACTAGGTCACTGGGTCACATATTTAGGTCACAGTGCTACATTGAAAAAAAATGGCCTTGCCATGATATCTCTGCACATTGCATTTGCAGCAAACCTTTGTCATTAGGTCTAACAGAAGTAACCTTGACCTACCCAAGGGTATTGTTGTCACCTATGCATCTGTCCGTCTGTCTGTCTGTCCGTCCTGACCGAGGCGTTTTCGGTCACTGATTGGCTTCTAGTTGTACTTAATAGCTGATTTTTGTGGACCCTGGGGTCTGAAGTTTCAATCTTTTCACTTAACCCTTTCCCCCTTTAACCGGTCAAAACCGGCAGGTGGTCAAATGTCTTCTGCTTCAGTGTTTTCAACTTATTTCAACAGTTATGAAAAGCAATTTGACTGAGAAATGTACATGAGACTTATCAAGATCACGTGCCCCAGGTCAACAGCTTTCCTTGGCATGAGTTGGGCACTTAGTGCCCAAGCCATGCCAAGGAAAGCTGTTGACTCAGTCTTAATTCAAGGGGGAAGGGGTTAAACCAGCCATATCCTGCTCATCATCAAATTGCTTCAATATTTACACTTTTCGACTGATTTCAACAACAATGAAAAACAGTTTGAGTAAGAAATATAGATAAGACCCATCAAGACAACAGGCTCCAAGTAGCAGCTTTCCTTTGCATGGGCTAGGTGGCAGAGAAACCTCTTGACTCAGTCATTAACTCTGTCTTAATTTTCCAAGGGGGGGGGTAACTTCTTTTTTTCTTAACCCTTTCTCACTCAAATACCAATGTACAGGCAAGGTATTCTAATAGTGGCGGGAGTTTTCCATAGGTCTTGTTTATGTTTCATATCCAGGAAAACTATGTTAAAACATCGGCAGAGACAACATCGAACAGCTAGGTGCTATTGGTCAGCAAAGAGTTAAAAACAGCCGCATTCAAATGAAAATGGTTAAGTGCATTATGTGGGGAAAAGAACGCGTCAGCTCTGTATGGTAAGATTACAAAAATTAGCTTAACTAAAAGGTATAGGCCTCAAAGACCTTCTCTCAGGACACTTAAACAGGATCAAATAAATGTATTAGCCAGGTGTCTCACCACAAACACTGGAAACAAATGCGACTTAATGGAAGGAAAACAACCCAGGGGAAAAGTTCATTACCCATGTGGTTAAGCAGATTATAGCTGACATTTTTTGGGTGTTCCTGGGAGGAAAGTATTCCAGGAACTCCCAAGAAACATGGAGGACAACAGAGGCCATGCCTACCATTGTATTATTGCGTGCAGTTGGTTTTAAACCAGGTTATTAAGTTGATAGCTAGACTCCTTCTGTGAGAGCTGAGGCTTTTGCTGTATTGTCTCAACATTTCTGGTCACTTTCTGTTTTTCTTTGACAGCTTTGCTGTCAAAACAACTTAGTGTACACCGTTTGGTGCCAATCTTACCCTCAAAACCCCAGGGGGTGTTTTAGGTGTTGTTAATTTACATTGTGTTTGTGACCCTCTTGTCCAGACCTCCTGCACTGCATCATAAAGTGGTTTGCGTGTGTCAAAATAACCCACCATTTGCCAGTTATGTTTGTTTTAATTGTGTTGGTACCATGACCATATTTGTGCTACCTCACGCTGACTTACCCCCTGCACCTTAACACTAAACCCTCAATGTGCACTGTGCTTGCTACGTCCCTCCATTGGGACTCCTTACCCTATCCATATGCCAATCCAAGATTTACATCATGGGCAGGGGAAACCTTGTAAGCAAAAAGTAAAACCCAGTTCACACGTTTTTGAGTTTACCTCTGTACAGTGTAATTAATTGTAGATTGCATAAAGGCACCCAAGATGGTTATGTTTAAGCTTTGAGCCCACAAATGGCAGCAGGTCTAAATCACCATGACCCGAGCTGCATGTGCTTCAGTAATGAAGTGAGTGGAATGACATCAGGAATAATTCCCCAGCAGTTACGATTGTTTTCAGAGTGGACTCCATCTGGAGTGCACGTGGTGACATTTTGACTCCTGGTTGTGGATACATGTACACGCGCTAGCTTACTTGTGGCCTAACGCTGCCTGCAGTGTACAACATGCCTTCTGCTTAATTACTGTTAGAAATTAGGGGAAAATCCACTTGTCCAAAATGTAGCAAAAATTTATGATGGGTTACTGTCACTGAACTACACTGTAAATTTCGGAGAAGTCCAGAGTCGAAAATAACTTGTCCACAGGTAAATTGACTTTCCTTGGACAAGTGGATAAGCTTTATCTGTAAAGCTGCTACTGTAAATTTCTTTATTTTTGCGTGTTTAAATTTTCAAGGATTTTGAATTTTTGATATCACACTGTACTTTTGATTTCACTATTTTGGACATAATTCTATTGCAAACAATATTTAAAAAGTACTATTTCACTGTGTTTTTACTTTCACAGTTGTGTGCCATCAGCAAAATAAGCGAAAATAAGAATACAGCGAAATGAAAGCAATTTGCAGAATACACTTCAGTCTGTCCAAATTAGCCAAAACAAAGTTATGGATATGTTGTGATGTTGCAAGGGGCTCCAGTCCAGATGTACTAGTGCTTGACTCTTAGTAACAAGATTTAGAGTTATATTATTAAAATGTATACACCGTGAAACATGAAGTTCTCTACTTTATGTATTTAAGTTCAGCAGGTATGGACTTTTTTTGCAAGGTGAACAAACAACATTTGCAACAGGGTCCATGCACATCATGGAAAATGTGGAAAGTTATGTGAAGGTCATGGTACTGGAGGCTAATGTATGGAAATTTATTGAAATAACAGTAGAATCTCCCTATTAAGACCACTTAAGGAACTGTAACAAACAAAGAGGTCTTAATAGAGAAGTGGTTTTGATGGGATATGATTTAAGGATAAAAACAGGTCTGTAAATTGGAGGTGTTAATGTAGAAATGGTCTGTTTATGGAGATGGTCTTAATTGGAGATTATACTGTATCTCTTTCTATTTAACAGTTTTTAACAGTTGTACCTGATGAGTGGCAAATAGCTTAGTCATATTTGCTCTTTTGTCTATATGAGAAAAACAAGTCAATAGTTTATATGTCCTCACAGTCCTCATCCCATGTAGAGAGTTTGTATGTCCTCTCAGCCTTCATCTTATACAGAGTATGCATGTCCTCATAGTCCTCATCTCATGCAGAGAGTTTGTATGTCCTCACAGTCCTCGTCTCATATGTACAGAGAGTTTGTATGTCCTCGCAGTCCTCATCTCATACAGAGTTTGTATGTCCTCATAGACCTCATCTCATACAGAGTTTGTATGTCCTCATAGACCTCATCTCATACAGAGAGTTTGTATGTTCTTATAGTCCTCATCTCATACAGAGAGTTTGTATGTCCTCACAGTCCTCATCTGATACAGAGTTTGTATGTCCTCACAGTCCTCATGTCATACAGAGTGTTTGTATGTCCTCATCTTGTACAGAGTTTGTATGTCCTCATAGTCCTTATCTCGTACAGGGACAACTGGGTGGTTAGACTTGCAATTTTAAGGAAAGGAAGGAGCATCTATATTCTTACAGGAACTCTCTTCTCCAAACATGTAAACTGGTGATGGAGGTTTCTTTTTTTGGGGGGGGGGTAAACTTTAAATGCGGGGCCTACCATTCAGCATACACTAAATCATTTATAGTTTGAAGTATGCCCACATGCTTCAAGTAAATAAAATTGATAACTACTCTTTTTCAGTATACTGTTCAGATTAGACCTCAGTAAACTGTACAAATGAATCAATTTCGATCCCGGATGTTACATTCCAGTGGGAGAGAGCAAGTTGCGCAGTATTACTATCAGTTATCACTTGTGGAATTTGTGGTGTTGTTGAGCAGAGCACCTGACCAGACACACAATGCTTTGTAGGTGTTTACTGAATGGGGCATACCAGCATAAACATGACTCGAAAATTCTTGACTTTTTTTTTGACTGTTTGAGGATGTGAAATGCATCCCTGATGAGCATCAGCAATTGGCGGTATATCAATGAAAAGGATTAGTTCCAGTTTTTGCAATTTTGCTTTTAAGTTGGCATCTTGAGAATGCAGTCGTAAACAGAGTTTCAGAATACTTGTACATAATGTTGACACCAGACAGAGCAGTAATACTGATGACCTTTGACCTCCGACTGGGATATAACTGTACTTGTTCCTGTAGGGGTATTGGAGGGGTTTCAACATTTGAGGTGTAACGTGTCACTATTCAGAATCACGAGACTTTTCAGCAGAGGTGTTTAATAGGCGGTGATGAGTGTGTCACAGAGGAAGTCAACAGCTGTGACAGATACAGTGCGGTACCCTGGGCTTGCTTGATGCACAGTTTGTATGTAATGTAACAGGACCATGACATTTCACACTAGAGTCGCTATCACCTTGCTATTCCGTTACCATAAGAATGATTTCAATTCTACTCAGAGATCTGTTTCAAGGTGTTCATCACAACTGTGTGCTTTTCAAGTTTAATTTATGAAAAGATGAAGGGGCCAACAAATTCATTTAGTCAATTTTACCAAAATGCAGGCCACTTCTGGAAGCCTGCCACCAGCGTGTGGTGCCTGTCTGTGGTAAGCACAGGTGGGTAGACTCCTGTAAGACGGCACTATTAACCTTTGTGACTTTTGCTGTCCCCTTTTGATAGCCCCCTAGACATATCGGCAAATACTGACTGTGTCAGATAACTGAAAGACACGAAAAGCAAACAGAAGGAGCAACAAGCGGCCGGTTCCTCCTCGGACAGCAGTTGATGGCTGTTTGATGGCAGGACCAACACTTTGTGTGAAACAATAGGCCAGTTGTGGTGGAGTAGATGAAAGGTGCTCAACGTGAAATGGAAGCAAATTCGCTGCCAACCAAAACACTACACCTTTATTGATAAACACTATAATCATGATTATTGTTGGATGTGTTTAATGTGCTTATTTTAAATACTATGCAATCGACCTCATACCAGGGTTCGGTGGGCATTGTGTTAATGAAAACTTAGAAGAAAAGGTTTTGATGAATGTTAAGCTTGAAAACCCCTATTGACACCAAGAGTTTGGGCTGCACAAACTTAGTACAAGGTCTCCTGCATTGGCAAAACTGTGGGAAAATGGGCCCAATATGTCGATCAGCAGGGAGCATTCATTTATTTAATGTGGACATCATAAACTCAGTTTGATTGCTCAGATTCTGTATTTTTGATTTATCACTTCCAGTGCTTTCAAACCAAGTGTACTGTGTGTATTTTTCTGACCATTACAGATTGTATTAATATTAACCATATTATTAAAATACTTACTTGAACAAAATGGCAATAGGCTTATTTTGTTCCATATGTAGGGCGAGGCAGAAAATTGTCTATTTTTCACGAGAGCATAATCAGAGCTTCTTGAGATGCATTTTACATTAATTATTATCCAACATCCACAAATTGGGAGCAGTGAATGCATTTAGAGTCATCATCTGTTCAGCTTACCACTCCCCTGTATGGACAATCTTATCCTGGCTGTTTTGGAAACTGTTATGCCTGGCCTTCTGAGGTGATAAAAATGGCAGATATGCCTTACATGTATATAGTTGTGGGCTCATTTTTACCTCAGCTGACTTGTCAGTCAGCTGAGGTTTTTTGAGGGTCCGTCGTCCATCGTCCGTCCGTCGTCCACAATTCACATTTTCGACTTCTTCTCAAAAACCGTCAGCCAGATTCACTTCAAACTTGGTGGAAATGTGCCTTGGGTGGGTCTCTACCAAGTTTGTTCAAATGGTCACGGTACAATGACTTTTGGATTTTTAATGATTTTTTTTGTTCTTTTTTGGGTAAATCTTAAAAAATCTTCTTCTCCGAAACCGCTCACCCAATTGCTTTGATATCACACAGGAACACTCCCTGGGACTCCTAGTTCTTAATTTGTTCACCAGGTGGCGCTGCAATTTTTTCCTAATTTTTTATGAATTTTGTGTGTTATAGCTATTTTCGACTTCTTCTCCAGAACCGTCACTCAGATTAAGCTGAAACATGGTGGATATGTTCCTTGTAGAAGGGTCAAACAAAGTTGTACACTATGTGGGAATGCTGCAGATTCCTGATTTTTAACGATTTTTTCAATTCGGGTACTTGTCGGTCAATGCAGCTTTCCTATTGATTACTATGGAAGTCAATGAGCATTCTAATGCTAATTCACATTTTCTACTTCTTCTCCAAAACCGTCATCCAGATTAACTTCAAACTTGGTGGCAGTGTACCTTGGGTGGATTTCTACCAATTTTGTTCAAATGTTCATGCTCCAGTGATTTTTGGATTTTTAATGAATTTTTTTGTTCTTTTTTTTGACAAATCTTAAAAAATCTTCTCCGAAACTGTGTACCCAATTGCTTTGATATCGTACATAGACACTCCCAGGGACACCTAGTTCCCAATTGTTCACCAGGTGGCGCTGCAATTTTTTTAGGAATTTTTTGTATGGTTTTGCTATTTTTCACTTGTTGTCAGAACGGTCCCTCAGATTAAGCTGAAATGTGATGGATATGTTGTTGTGGAAGGGTCAAACAGTTGTTTACTTGGTGGCACTGCTTTGGATTCCTGATTTTTAAGGATTTTCAATTCGGGTACTTATCGTTCGATGCAGTTTTCCTATTGATTACTATGTAAGTCAATGGGCATTCTCATGCTAATTCACAGGACAACTGACACGAAATTTACTGTTTACTTGAGATCTGTTTTGAGTTAGCTACACATGTTAATTATTCTGTATGAAGGTCATGCTCAGACAGTACACGAATGACCTTGACCTCGTTTGTGGGGTCACAGTGCAACATACATGAATTTTACTCTTCATTATAACTTGAGAACTACTTGAACTTTGATGTTGCACATGTAAGTGTTCTTCTATAAAGGTCAGACTTACTGAGAACATGGTGTCCTTGATCCTTTCCCAAGTTGATAGAGCTGCAAGTGTGATGAATGTTAAGATCAGCTGAGGCACGGGCTGTTCACACAGCCCTCTTGTTTAACTCGTCTGACCATAGATCACAGAGCTTATGCTGTCAGTCATGTCTGTCTGTCAACTTTTTGCTTGCAAATGCAATACAGTCTTTAGTTTAAAGTTGGCCTCATATCTTTGAAGACTTGTCAAGTGTATAAGAATTATGCTTGAGAATGATATTGGTGACATTACCTGCTGTATTATGTAGTATATGGGTGAAAATGTGAAAATCTTGTCAACACTGCGTCATGTTTAATTTGGTGGATTTCCGTGAAATTTAGTCTGATTGTGGAAGAAGTCAAAATGTACATTGCTTGTGATACTGGTGGGATGGTCACATAAGCAGGTCCCATTCCATGACAGTAGAACACTAGGCCTACGGGCTTCTTTTATATATATATATATATATACACACACGCATGCACAAACACACACACACACACACACACACACACACACACACACACAAATAGTTATTTTGTGGCTAATTGCCTTTGTTACTTTATCAGCAAAGTCCATTGACCACTTTAAGCCTTTGTTTGGGATGTCTCTGACAAACTGCAGTAAGTAGCCATCAGATATTTTATGGCAGGTGGCCCTTCTGTGATGGCTGTACGTGTGCCGTCATTTTTATCTCTGGCTTATTATTCTCATTTGATAACTATTTGGCAAATTACAATAAGCATCTTCACATCTTTTTGGCCTATTTCTTAGAAAGTGTAGCAGCTAGCTATACATACTGTGAACATTTTTCCCATTAAGAGCAAGAGATTTTTTCCCATACAGGAGATTTTATTTCTAACAAAAAATACATAAGAAATGGATGGATTTTTATGGGAAGGTTCTTGAACATTAACCAAATTGGCAAGGTCAAATAGTTGGACGCTCCTGCCAAATGGGGGAGACTTGACAGGTATATAAGCTGTATGAGACTGGAGTGGCTGATGCCTGTGTCTGGGTGTGTATGTAGGCTGCTTGAGACTGGAGTGGCTGATGCCTGTGTCTGGGTGTGTATGTAGGCTGTATGAGACTGGAGTGGCTGATGCCTATGTCTGGGTGTGTATGTAGGCTGCTTGAGACTGGAGTGGCTGATGCCTGTGTCTGGGTGTGTATGTAGGCTGTTTGAGACTGGAGTGGCTGATGCCTGTGTCTGGGTGTGTATGTAGGCTGTATGAGACTGGAGTGGCTGATGCCTATGTCTGGGTGTGTATGTAGACTGTTTGAGACTGGAGTGGCTTATGCCTGTGTCTTGGTGTGTATGTAGGCTGTATGAGACTGGAGTGGCTGATGCCCGTATCTAGTTGTGTATGTAAGCTGTTTGAGACTGGAGTGGCTGATGCCTATGTCTGGGTGTGTATGTAGGCTGTTTGAGTGGAGTGTATGTAGGCTGTATGAGACTGGAATAGCTGATGCCTGTATCTAGGTGTGTATGTAGGCTGTTTGAGTGGTGTGTATGTAGGCTGTATGAGACTGGAATAGCTGATGCCTGACAGTGACAGTCTACAAGCTGCATGGAGTTAACTATCTGCATATTCAGCATGAGTCTCCTGATGTGTTTGCCTCACTTTTGGACTCTTGAATTACTTATACTTTTACCCTTACCTCCCCCCCCCCCAAAAAAAAAAGTAAAATAAAAATATATAAATAAATTGGGGATATACTGTTTTTGGCTTTTCCATCAGTAGCAGAATCCTTGCGAGCAAAATGTCTCCTGATTCATAGACCATATGAAATATTAAATTTACCTCATTTGTACATTGACTCGACTTCTTGGATCTGATAACATTTTGGTGACCTTGACCTCATTTGTCAACATCACAGAACCCACTCTGTCCAAAGTGGGGGGTCTGCAGTCTGTTGAGGACAACAGTTGGAGTTTTGGACAGTCTCCCTGTCACCTTCAATCGATGTTTTTGTATTTTGTGTTACATTCAAAGTATCCTCTATGGAGGCACAAAATGTGCAGTTTGTGTTGAAGGATGTTGACCGTTATGTAAAATTAATGAAGTGTCTTGGAATATAGAGCAGCAAGCTGTCTGAAACTTTTATAGTAGATTTTACTTAGTGTTTTAAGTTAGGCCATGGTCTTGTTTCGTCTGTTTAAATGAACACTGTTTTCTTCAAGTTGACTTGAAAACATGCTGAGGTTAGAAAGTGTTGTCAAGGAAATCTTCTTTTATTTACAGGTGCACATGTAAACCATGGGAGTATTGCAAGGAGCTGAAATGTGGGGTTGGGATGAGAGTGGAGGTCATAGCCCCTGCGACAGGTCAAGCCGGGTCGTGCTGTGACAGGGCTCACTGTGTCAATGGTGAGTCCAACTTACACTTTCCGCCACACATTGCCCAAATAGTCAAATATTGGTCCTACGGTGTCCTCCTGCCCTTTACCAGCATCAGGGATACTTTCATGGAGGGGAGAAATTCCAACATGATCAAAATTTAAAACAAAGTTAAACAGATCCATCGCTGGTCATAAGCTGCTATATATCAAAGCGTGTGGTAAGTGGCGAGGCATTGTTTCAGGTAATTTTCACCAAGCTGGGGGGGGGGGGGGAAATCTGAACACAAAATTAAACATTTTAGATTATAATTGTATGTGTCTCTGGACATTTGTGGAAAATTGCCCGCTAATATTATGATCATAAGGTAGCGAAGGCAGGCCATTAGACAACCGTTCAGCTGTTCCTTTTTATTGTGAAAGAAAAATAAAAAAGTATCAAAATCAGCCCATGTAAAGGACAAATTTTTGACAAGGGCACGGTTCATACATTGAGAATGTATATAAACTGTCAAACTTTCATTCCAATTGCTCTATAAACAACCAACTCTTTGATTAGAAGTTTAATTACAATGTATACTCACAAACCTTGGAATAATTACTTGCTAGTGCAAACCAATTGTAAAATTTGTATGCAGTATTAGCAGTCACATATATGTAGCTGAAGTTATGTCAAATTATTGGTTGATTAAACATTATCATTCCCCGGACACAGCGTAGCTTTGTTTATTTTGTAGTTAGAAAGACCTGGGCTTGAATAGCCACTGTGTGGCAGGGTTTCAACTTTTGCAAGTCTATAACCGATGTTATTTTAGCCACATATGTGGTCTGCAAATATTACAAAATTTTGTTTCCCCAGTAAGAAGTTATTTAAACAATTGTGTGCACACATACAAGTTAAATTACTGATCAAAGAACTGGTTGTTTGTATAACAATTACAATCAAAGTTTTACCATTTGAGTATGTTCAGAATGAAAGGATCATGCCCTGTCAACAGACTGGACCTTCCATGGGTTTATTTGGGTGCTTTTTTTCAATAGACACAATGTTTGATGGCTGATTGATTCTGCAGGCATAACACCAGAGTATATCAACATATGTATATGCACCAGCTTCAGGTTTTGAGATTTTATCAAGTAAAAGAGTCTGAGCACAACATTGAGGCTTTGTGGTGAGTAAATTACTGAGCCCCTCCCCCCCCCCCCCCCCCGGGGTTGTGTTACTCCCATTAGTGTGGATACTGCTGGGGGTGTGCTGCTGTGAAGGCCCCTCTTTTCAGGGAAATTTCCGTGACAAAGGTCCAATGTTTTGTCAAAAATTCTGTTAAAATGGGTAATTCTCTTTTATACCCCAAAATTTAAGAAATTTTCTCTTACTAAGGTCAAAATTTTCTTCCCGGAGCACTTTTCCGCCAATTTGGGACCATAGTTTCTGCTATTTTGGTTAAAAAATTCCCTAACAAAGGTATAATTTTTGTGAAAAGGTGCCCTAAAAAAGGGTGGGTTTTTGAAAGGTTGAGCAGCACACCCCCACCAAAAATTTGGGGAAGGTCCCCCCCCCCCCAGCTGCCCCTTTTCTGTCCCAAGTACCATCTTGGCAGCTGCATATACCATTGTGAAGTCTGTTAAATAGGAGTGCTCAGCAGTTGTTAAAATGTCTCAGGTTTGTAAGGGACAGCGCAGAAGACGCTCAGCTCATGTCAAGGTCTGAAATTAAAAGTTCGGATTAGGTGTGCAAGCTATTGTTGCAGTTTTGGGGCAGTTGGGTACAGATCTACACATCGTGGTCACAGAGCCTTGGCACTGAAGTGCTTGCTTGTGGCATTAACCCTTTCTCCTTTAAACCGGCCAAAACTGGCTGCTGATCAAATGTCGTCTGCTTCAGTGTTTTCAGCTAATTTCAACAGTAATGAAAAACAATTTTGACAAAGAATTGTAGATGAGCCCTATGAAGATCACATGCTAAGGAATTTGTTGAGTCAAGTGTCAATTCAAGGGGGAAAGGGTTAATTAGTCACAAGACAATTGTGATGGTGCAAGGAATAAAGTAATATATATACATACACTCACACCCCAAGGCTCAGAACAACAGGGCTGAAGGTCATTTAATTGTGATAATGAGGCAATAATAACGGGCCACATGACTTTCTCATTGTCATATATTCTACTTAATTCCATGTTATTGATGTAACTTGTATTCAGATTGGCTGCAGGGATCTGTGGTGCTCACTGCAGACCATACCTGATTTATGTATATGCAGATAGAGGTTTGTGGTAGCCAGGCGGGAGCAGTGTTTGGTAATAATAGTTGCAGGCATATTTAGTATGGGTGGAAGTGTGTCAATGTATGCAGGGCTCAGGGGACCACCTTGTTCTCTTTAACTGTTTTGTGTCCACAATGGTCTGGTACCTGCCTCCTGTGTCCCCACTGATACAAAGTTCTCCCACATACAGTATGGAGAGGAGTGTATCCAATTTTCTCTCAAGATGGACCAGCCAGGGATGGGCCACATCCTAATTGTAATTGTCTGTCAACATGGAGGAGTGAGGGAGGGCTAC
This sequence comes from Hermodice carunculata, assembly GCA_964020975.1. Lineage (NCBI taxonomy): Eukaryota > Metazoa > Annelida > Polychaeta > Eunicida > Amphinomidae > Hermodice > Hermodice carunculata. The sequence continues at coordinate 88,008,982 of OZ026615.1, read as the reverse complement.
ATCCTAATTGTAATTGTCTGTCAACATGGAGGAGTGAGGGAGGGCCACATCCTAATTGTAATTGTCTGTCAACATTGAGGAGTGAGGGAAGGCCGTATCCTAATTGTAATTGTCTGTCAACATGGAGGAGTGAGGGAGGGCCATATCCTAATTGTAATCGTCTGTAGCTTGTAGGAGTGAGGGAAGGCCATATCCTAATTGTAATTGTCTGTCAACATGGAGGAGTGAGGGAGGGCCATATCCTAATTGTAATCGTCTGTAACTTGGAGGAGTGAGGGAGGGCCACATCCTAATTGTAAATATCTATCAACATGCAGGAGGGAAGGCCACATCCTAATAGGAGATATGCATATTAAGTTCCCGCCCCAACTGCATACCTGATGGCCTAGTGTTGCTCGGTGAAATATGGTGAGATATGGGTTGGTATGTGTGGGGACAAGTGGGAAATTACTAATATTTTGGAAAAACAGAATACTTAAAGGCAGATGGAATTTTTTTCTCATATATGGCTGGGGAAGTACTAGAAGAATAGCAGTTTGGAATTTGTGAACTTAAATTTCTCAAAAAATGCTAACCTTCTGAGAAATGAGCATATGGCCTTTCTGTAACAGTGGTGCGACCGACACTTCCCCCGGAACCCTCAGACGTCAAACCCGTGCTTTGTTGCGGGAAATTAGTATCCATACTGGGTATTCTAAATGTCTGTCAACATGCAGGAATGAGGAAGGGCCACATCCTAATTGTAAATGTCTGTCAACATGCAGGAGTGAGGTAGGGCCATATCATAATAGTAATTCTGTCTGTCTGTCTGTCTGTCTGTCCCTCTCGCACACACAGCAGATTTGTCCCACATTTTATTTGAAGAATTCTATGTTTAAACTTCAAATTTAGCATGATAAAACTTCCATGGGTAAAGTCTGACTTTCTTGTGAAGAGGGGTGACAGTTTTGAAACTTATGCAAATTCAGGCCATTTTAAAATTTAAACCTTGAATATCTTCAAAACTATTATAGGTAAAGGTGCCATTCTAAGTTTAATTCATAGGTTTGTGCTGTAAGTGTATCCAATGAACCACAAACAAAAGTTGCAGAACTTTAATTTATGCTAATTAGGGGCACTTGAAAAGTTTAAATGTTGAATACCTTCAAATTTATTATAGGTAGAGATGTCATTCAAAGTTCGATTCATAGGTTTGTAGTGTTGTGGCATCTAGTGAACCACAAACAAAAGTTGTAGAATTTGGATTTATACCTATCAGGGGGACTTGAAAAAATTCTAAATATTGGATATCCATCTTCAGAACTGTTATGCGTAGATGTGCCATTCGGTGGTTTAATTATGATAAGCTGTCCAGCTACAAAGGGTACATATTGGTTCAGGGGAAAGTCAAATTGTTCTTATCTGAACCTGTACTATACAAATTTAGTACTTAAGGTTTGTTTGACAGGTATTCTTCTTTCATAATGAAGCTCTGCATTTATAAGCAAAACTTCACGTATTTAGCTAATTCATCATTTGCCACGTTCATATTTATTCTTTATTATGGGGGTTGTCTTTGCTGAATATTTAGTTTATACAAGGAGCTGCTACTTAGAGAGACATGTATGGGTAAAAGGCTCCAAAACATGTTGAGTAGTTACCTGCTGAAGACCCTTTAATCTATTTGGGCTGATACAGCCTATGTCAAAATTTTACAGTGGAACATGTGCAATATGGACAATAGTAATTCCATATGTATATAGATTAGACAGGGACAGGTTAGCTTATGGAGAGTAAAGAGTTGGGACTGCGGAATAGGGTACTGACTACTAGGAAGTGGTTCTGGGCAAAAAGACACAAATACAATTCCCATGATTAAGTTTGTCCAGAGCAAAGCATTCAGATGTCCCTAAAGCTAGAATCTCTGAACAATGTGTGGCATTACCAGTAAAGCTGAAATAATGCAAATTAGGAGCAACAATAGCAGACTTGTGTGTATCTGTGATAGACCAGACACACAACAGGCCATGATCTGTCATCAGCAGTCAATTACATGCATATGTATGTCTCCAGGATGTGTTGTTTTTACTCATGTCAGACCTAACATTTTTATGCTACCATATGGTGACTATTTTGTCATCAGTCCACACTTTGGTGTCAACAGTGATCCACAAATGAAATCAGAGTTGCAATAAAACAAAAAGTATACAATACTAGAATTAGCTAGAGTTTCTCATTACATGACCAAATGATGGTTGTTTGGGAACACTTAACATTCTGTTTTATTCAGAATTCTCTCTTACTTTTTGGCATTTCTTCTTTATGAGCAGATGTTTGTTTCCTGCTGAGGGCCTGCTTGATTTTTGCTACATTTTCCCCTGAAATTTCATGTTTTCTCTCAAGTAGCTTTTCCAATTTCAGTTTGAATATACGAGGCAACAATGTTCCTTTGTAGGCATGCAGAGAGATTTACTTTGAGGCAAATCTTCTTTTCTAGGTAACTGTTGACAGTTACAACATCCTCACACACACCAGTCCAATTTCATGAAAAACATGTTTAACCCTTTCCCCCTTGAATTGACACTCGAGTCAACAAATTTCCTTGGCATGAGTTGGGCACTAAGTGCCCAACTCATGCCAAGGAAAGTTGTTGACCTGGGGCATGTGATCTTAATAGGGCTCATCTACAATTCTCAGTCAAAATTGTTTTTCATTACTGTTGAAATTAGTTGAAAACACTGAAGCAGACAACATTGGACTACCAGGCAGTTTGGGCAGGTTTAAGGGGGAAAGGGTTAAAAGAAACCCCACCCCACATGATGTGAGAGATAATGACAAGGTTGAATGGCTTGTTTATAAAAGTGTGTCATATCATAGAAAATCTAAACATTTTCAAGAGATGTGTCTTACAAACCTGGCTTAGCCCCCCGTGTTCATACTCAATGTGTGTTCTCAATCATATCATATACATGTATTATAACACAGAGGAGTAAGGAAGGGGGCATATCCTGACACTAATGCTATGTCAACACTGAACACCAGAGGGCTATGAAATTTTGCTTTTGTCCCAAAAATAACATTTCTGAGCAAAATATGTTTCTTTTATGAAGATTACAGCTTTCTGGTAATTTTCAGTTTATGAAAGTGTGTGTTTGTTCAGTAGGTGTATTGCTAGTTTTGGGAGGATTCCCATCAGTTTGCAAACCACAGATGCTAGGACCTGTCCTAGCATGGAAATTTGAGAGTAAGAGGCTCATGCTTCCTACACTGTTGTCAAATGCAGCTGGCTTGTGATTCCATTGGTCTTGTGCAGTAAGTATGCCGCTGTGCTGTTAGTAAATACTAGCAGATAACAATGTTTAATTTTGATCCTAACTTAAAAAAATATAATTCAGCCATATGATGCCCTTGCAAGTGTATTGAATGACAGTTTGAGAGTTTTGAACCAAAGGACTCTTGTTGCCCACCGCCGCCACCGAAGGTGGTACAGGGGGACACAGGAATAGTAGGGATAGGGGCTGTCGTTCTGCCCCTCTGTCTTGTCTGTCACACCCATTGTGTCTGTCACGTCCATGTAGTCCGTCATGGCCAATAACTATCCATGTTTTTGTTCAATTGCCTTCAAATGTGGCCAGAGCATGCATCTGGGTCAAACCTTGGCTGGGATTGTTTATGGGTGACCTTGACCGTCAGCCAGATTCATTTCAAACTTGGTGGGGATGTACCTTGGGTGGGCCTCTACCAAGTTTGTACAAATGGTCATAGTCCAGTGAATTTTGGATTTTTTCGGATTTTTAGTTGTTGATTTTTCGGCAAAATTTACAAAAATGTTCTCCTCCGAAACCACTTGGGGAATTGCTTCGAAATTGCATAGGGACACTTCTGGGTACCCCTAGACGTTAAATTGTTCAACAGGACACTAATAGATTATATTAATCTATAGATTTAGGTAGGGCTAACATACAAGTGGTTGGTATACGGTAAAGTTAACTTAAATCCACCTAGAGATTTTCTCTAGTCTGTCTACAGTCAGAAACCATCATTCATTGTTTGCTTCTCCCATTTCATAACTTAGGTGTAGAGGTGACTATAATCAATTACCTTGAACACTCACTTCACAATCATTGTTAGTACATGAGTGTAACATACTAGAGACATCCATCCATCTGTCCATGCCTTGTTAAGGCCATATCTCCAAAAATACTCACTTTACAGAGACCAAATTTTTTATCACAGGGGGCCATTGAGGTGCTTCAGGTGCCTATTGAAAAATAGGTCACTAGGTCACAGTACTACATGAAAAAAATAAAAAATGGCATTAACACTATCTAAAAAAAATATTGAGTGTAGCTTCAATTATTTTTGACAGTTGGTCCTAAGGATCCCTCAGAAGCCTATGGGAAACTAGGTCACATATTTAGGTTACAGTGCTGCATTGAAGAAAAATGGTGGTACCATGATATCTTCAAATCTTAATTTTCTCATTGTAGCTGCACCAATTATTTATGACAGTTAGTCCTAAGGATGCATCAGACACCTAGTGAAAACTAGGTTACTGGGTCGCATATTTAGGTCACAGTGCTGCATTGAAGAAAAATGGCCTTGCCATGATATATCTGCTCATTGCATTTGCAGCAAACCTTTGTCATTAGGTCAAACATAAGTAACCTTGACCTACCCAAGGGTATTTTGGTCACCTACATGTCTGTGCGTCTGTCTGTCCATCCTAGCTGAGGAGTTTTCAGTCCCTGACCGGCTTGTAGTTTCTCATATTATCACAGGCGTTCCCTAGGGGTCCATTCTTGGACCCTGCCTATTTGTAGTTTATGTTAGTGACTTGGCAAGCCCCCACTACCTTTTTTCACATAACTATATGTTTGCAGATGACATAACTTTGCAAGGTGCTTTAGAATATTTCAATTCAACCCAAATACAAGTAAGGAACAAAGATCCACAGCAATTAATAATCAGTTTAATAAAATCTATAACTGGTTATGCATAAATAAACTTGTTAAAGGCTGACAAAACTATATTTGTGATTTTTGATGCACTCCAAAAGAAATTGATGTAAAAAACCTAATATTGTAATCAATGGTACTGCAATAGAGAGAGTTTCCTCTATCAATTTCCGTGGTCTTACCTTAGATGAAAATTTGATATGGAAATCTCACACTGATAAAATGAAAGAATTAAGCCGATAGGAATGATGATATTGAAGAGTGTTCTGAAGTTTCCATTGATACCAAACATGCCTGGTATCGGCAAGAGAATCCTAAGAAGTTTGAGGCTGCAAACTACACAATTTTACCACTTTTTTGCGGATTGTTATAGGCAAATATACCAAAAACAATTGATTAGATGTTTATTTAGAAATTTAGAAGTCTGTCTGAATAAAATTGTCATATTTTACAGCGAAAACTATGCAGTTTGATAGACGGGAAATGAGCATGCGATGTCTTTACGTAAATAAATGTCCATATGAATGCTCTGAAGATAGTTTTTGTGGGATGATCCTAAGATTAAATTCAGTGTGATAGACAATTAACCCCCATAAAATAAATAGCAGAGAAAGGGTGAAAAACTTTGCAGTTATCTTCTTCAAACTTGTTCGTGTCACTGCTAAAAATTGGCGCTGCATTATACTCCAAATCTTCAGAGATGACCAGCTTGCATGAGTGAATCCATCATCATTTTATTGCATCATTAAAAGCATACAACACCTTTTAACCCTCTCTCTCCCCTAGCATGCAGTTTGTACACTTGTGAAAATGTTGAACCATTCCTAAACTACATACACAGACAAAGCTCACCAAGCCGTGTCAATATAGACACAAGGGCAGTAAATTGTAGACAAAGACAAGGATCACCAAGCAGAGTGTCAATATAGACAAAAGGATACCGGTAGTGAATTATATTTATATAGACAAGGATCACCAAGCAGAGTGTCAATATAGACAAAAGTATAGTGAATTATTAGACAAAGACAATTCAAGGATCACCGAGCAGAGTGTCAATATAGACAAAAGGATACCGGTAGTGAATTATATTTACGTAGACAAGGATCACCAGGCAGAGTGTCAATCTAGACAAAAGGATACCGGTAGTGAATTATATTTACGTAGACAAGGATCACCAAGCAGAGTGTCAATATAGACAAAAGGATAGTGAATTATTAGACAAAGACAAGGATCACCGAGCAGAGTGTCAATATAGACAAAAGGATAGTGAATTATTAGACAAAGACAAGGATCATCGAGCAGAGTGTCAATATAGACAAAAGGATAGTGAATTATTAGACAAAGACAAGGATCACCGAGCAGAGTGTCAATATAGACAAAAGGATAGTGAATTATTAGACAAAGACAAGGATCACCGAGCAGTGTGTCAATATAGACAAAAGGATAATGAATTATTAGACAAAGACAAGGATCATCGAGCAGTGTGTCAATATAGACAAAAGGGCAGTAATTTGTAGGCATGGGGAGGATTACCAAACAGAGTCATGTGGTCTGGCAGACTTGCCCCCTTTCTAAATTACAGCTGTACTTCTGTAAACAGGTCATAAGAATTTTTTTATCCGGCCAAAATTGTTTAGAATGAATCAAATGTGTCTTCACTGTTCAATAGTTGTAGACTTCAAAGAAAGTGGGTAAAAGGCCAGAAAGAGGCTTGCCCCTACATGCTTACCTTCAGCAAATTGGAGACAAACCCTTTTGACCCCACCCACTCATATGATTAACCATTATCTTACTGAAAAACATAACTTGATATTTTTCCCACTTTTTCCAGTCTCCTTGCGTGACCAAAACATAAAGTTTTAACCTGACTTAAGTAAACCACAGATCATTGTTGCAAGTTTAAAATTTTGCAAATTTTAATTATTTTACATCAAATAGGCCCCAGACAGTTGCAGTATATAATTGCCATTGGGAAGGCAGGGTTAATAATTTTGTGTATCAAAGAGCAACAAAACTCATTATGCCCAGGGGCTGTTGATGCTAGTGTGCCAAGCAAAACACAACTTTCAGGGGAGCATCATAATGCTGATCAGCTGCTGTTACAACATTCGTCTTAACCCTTTCTTCCCAGTTCACTGAGTCGACAGCTTTCCTCTGGGTCTTCAGGCTTCCCCAGAAAAGCTGTTGACCTGAGACATGCTATTCTGATGGGGCTCCTCTACAATTCTCAAGTAATTTTTCACTAAGAGTAAACTTGATTGAAAATCTGTGAAGCATAAAAGGTTTTACCTCATGTCAATTTTGGTCATTTAAGGGGGAAGGGTTAAACTATCTACTTTAGCATTGGATTGGCAAAAGGGGGAGGGTGGAAGAAATCAAGTGTATTCCCGAAAACAAAAATCAAAGTATGTAGGTTTGTGATATAGGTGCATCCAATGAATATATGAGCTAAGTCAGTCTTTCAATTTGTGTTAATTAGGGGCATTTAAAAACTAAAATTTTGCCTATCTTGAAAAGCATTATAAAGATAGAGATATTATACCAGCTTTTATGCATAGATTTGTGACATAGATGCATCTGGTGAATGGCACGTAAAAGTAACAACATTTTGAATTATGCTAATATAAAGTGAATTTCAGAATTCAAATATTCAGTATCTTCAAAAGTATGCTAAATTTTAACTTAGTTTCTTCATGTTAATTTAAAAAATTGAAAAAAAAATTGATAAAAGCATACCTTAAAACAATAAACAGTACATATAGCTATAGCATTTGAAAGTAGGGTAACAGAAAAATTGAAAACTAGTACCCAGTAGCATTAAAACTAAGAAACAGAGAAACTGTTTGTATGTTTATGGTTACCTTGACAGATAATCATGGCCAGCTGGTAACCAGTCCTTCCTTGTAGACATGCAGATAGATTTGCTGTGAACCAAATCTTGTTTTTTAGTTGCTTTTGCATTTTTTTTTTTTTTTTTTTTTAGAGTGGGGAGTAAGAGGGGAAGTCCATTGCTTGCTTTATCAGTATCACATCAGTTTAGTTCCTTTCATTGCACTGAATGACATTTAGGGATATTAAGTACAAATTAGACACAATACATGCAGCAATTTGAAAAAAAAAGCCTGGCTATGTGAGGAAAACCCTGTTAACCCTTTCCCCCATAAACCGGCCAAAACCGGCTGCTGATCAAATGTTGTCTGCTTCAGTGTTTTCAACTGATTTCAACAGTAATGAAAAACAATTTTGACTGAGAATTGTAGATGATCCCTATCAAGATCACATGCCCCAGGTCAACAACTTTCCTTGGAAGTGCCCAACTCATGTCAAGGGAAGTTGCTGACAGAAGTGTTAATTCAAGGGGGAAAGGGTTAAAAGGGCCAGCAATCATTGGTACTCAATGTGCCATTTGGGATACATTTTGCTGAAATAGGACAAAGGAGATACAATCAAGAACGCTGACAAGGGGAAAGACACCATAATGAAAGACAAATGCTGCAACTGGCAAGTCTCAGTCCTCTGTTCACAAGGTTATAAATCTGATGGCTCACTGTCCATAAATCAATGGAAGATACAGGGTAATGATAACAACGACCTTGTGACAGGTTTTGTATGTAAATGTGATGAAAGTTAAATATCTCGGCAATATCACTTAGAAACAGAAAATCTGCTTATTATTCCATGACTGGATCAATCTTGAGAATCTATTATCCCCCCCCCCCCCCCGAAAAAAAAATTGCCACATTAACATCATGAAATGTGGAGAAACTTTATATTCAACAATTCAAACATGCAGGTCAACACAGTCCATTGATGACCATGTTATATTTTGAACAGTTTTCAGTCAATCGTTTAATTTATATCAAAAATAGAACTGCCAAACTTGGATATATGACAGATAACATGACATTCTCTCAATGTTAAGAGACCAATGACCGCATCTTCTATTTTGGGTTTTACATCCTGTGAAGCTGCAGTCGTGACTTGTGACGGGAACTGCTGATGAGGTATTTGTGCATCAACCTCATAAACATATCATAAGGAAAGGTGACAGCTTTCTGGTTGAATATTTTGATAGAATTGTCTTCAGTGGATACCAATGATTGCAATGCTTTGGTAAGAGCACCAGTTGTGGATGGCCTGGCCACACAAGATGTCAAAAGAAAAAAAACAACTTTTCCACTGTGAACCCATACAGTGGTAGGGAGCAGCCTTGGGAGGACTGTCATACTGTCATAACTGTTTGTGTATATGTTCGTGCTTGATCGTGTTACTGTGCACTTATACATAGGAACTTTTTGCCAAGCATGTGGTGTGTGGCGTGGCCCATGCTACACCAGTTGCCCTATCATGTCTCTCTGACAACAGGCAGACCTCACCCCGACCTGCCAGGAAGCTGTCACCCAACCCAGCCTTCTGCTGGGCTTGATCTTACGCCTGCCCAATGGAGGCAGCAAATACATAGATCTTATACGCAGACTTTTTATCCAACATATCAAGCTTTTAATGGGCCTGTTAATATAAACACATGAAGGTACAGTGTACACTTTCTGCAGGGTGTTACTAGGAGATGCTCTCTTGTCTTGCATACAGAATTAGGTTCTGTTAACCCTCTAGTATTGTCACAGAGGTTTAATTTGGAGTTCTGTTAACCCTTTGGTATTGTCATACAGAGCTTGAGGGCTCTATTGACCATCTAGTATCATCATACATAGCTATAAGATCTGTTATCCCACTAATACTGTCATACAGAGCAGGGGGAATCTATTAACTCTCTAGTATTGTCATACAAAGCTACTGTGTTGCTCTGTTAACCCTTTTAACATTGTAACAAAGAGCTGTTATGCATATGGGCGTGCATGAGGTAAATACAAAACCTAGTATTGCCATACAGAGCTGCCATGCCCTGTTAACCCTCTACAATTATCATACAAAGCTGCCATGCCCTGTTAACCCTCTAGTAGTATCATACAAAGCTGCCATGCCCTGTTAACGCTCTAGTATTATGATACAAAGCTGCCATGCCCTGTTAACCCTATAGCATTATCATACAAAGCTGCCATGCCCTGTTAACCCTCTAGCATTATCATACAAAGCTGCCATGCCCTGTTAACCCTCTAGTATTTTCATACAGAGCTGCCATGCCCTGTTAACCCTCTAGTATTATCGTACAGAGCTGCAAGACTGTCTAAACTTTCTTGTATTATCATACAAAGCGGTGGTGCTCTGTTAACCTATTAGTATTTTCATACAGAGCTGTAATGCTCTGTTAATTCTAGTATTACATGTATCATAGAGCTACCAGACTCTCTTAACATTCTATTATTGTTGTACAAAGCTGTAATGCTATGTTAACCCTTTAGTATTGTCATACTGAGCTGTGATGCTCTGTTAACCTGCTGTTATTGCCATACAGAGCTGCAAGGCTCTGTTAATACTACAGTATTGTCATACAGAGCTGTTGGGCTTTGTTAATGCTTTGCTTGTACAGTAAAATGAGCCTAATGTTATTCAACATTCAAGTTAACATAGATTCGTTAGTGGTATGTGCCATGGAGTTGTGCAATACCTGGTAACCATATCCTGAATTTTGCCATGAAGCTTTGAGTATTTGTAGCCATAAGTTTATTGTACTATGGCTTATTATGGTACAGGTGCTGTTTACCCATACAGCTCTATTTACTGTGCCATTGCGCTATATACAGTGCTCCCTCTTTATAACACCCCTCATTACAAGGCGGTTTCTGATACAACACGGTGGGTACCATGGCTCCCACTGAAATAATTTTCAATTACTTCTATGTTAAAAGTTCTTCTGTTATAAGGCAGTTTTGCTGTAACACGGTATACTCTGTGGACCCCAACGCCAGCGTTAGAAAGAGGGAGCACTGTAGTACATGTACTGTCAACTGAAAGCTCTATGCAAAACACTGGTCTGCAGAGCTGACTCCAGTTTGACAAAGAGTAGAAGGTGGTAAATGGATCTGTCTCAGTGCATGAAGACTTGACAGATGCAAATCCGTAACTCATTCCATACCAGTCCCTGTTTTTTCCATATATTTACCCAGATTTTAGACAACAATTGCATATTTAAAATCTTCATGAAAAGAGCTTTTGTTCAAGTACCAACATGCATATAGTCTTAAGTCAGTGGTTCTGGCACTGCCTGACAAGTCATGCTGCAGCTGCCGCAAGGGCAGCTGCAGCATGACTTGCCAGGCAGTGCCAGAACCACTGACCAAGGCCTGTGACCATAGTATGGAATGAGTTAAATGTCATGTTTTGTCTATGTAGCTCTTCTCGTTGTGCCAGACTGGACAGTCTTGGTAGCTTTATGCCACAGCTGAAAGAAGGCCAGACAGGGTTCAGAGGGTTAAGAGGCTGTCTGTTGAAGGACTCAATTTGCCAGTACACAGCCTGGAATTTATTTCTTGACAGTTTCAGGAGGTATGGAATGACAGAACAATTTGTTCTCAGTATAGTGAAGCAGACAGGAGGGAAAGGGTGAAGAGTCTTACCACATCTTAGTTATAATAGAGCAGGGGTTGATGAAGAAGAGTGAGTGGGAGGCAGAGGTCAGACCTTGATAGTTATTGATGACTCATCTATAACCTGGTTCACACAACTGTGGCAGCAGTTATGTACTCACAAAAAAACAAAAAAACTCAGGGATATTGATTTCATCTTATTGTTTCTCAAATACAGACCTCTCATGACATCAAGTGACATAACCTACAGTAACTGGCATCCTTACAAAAGTAGTCAAAATCCCTGATCTGGCACTGAGCAACCTTCTTGTACAACAACAGAGGTAACAAGGCTAGTCTGTTAGATCACAAGTGATACTGGATAAAGAGACCGTGCGTAGCAGTCTCTAGGGCTTTCTCTGCTTTGAGTGGAAACCTGGAAATCCACAGAGCAAACTGTTGGTGAGCTACTCCACTCAATCCATTTACATGCTTGACCCACAGAGATGCTCAGTCCACAGAGATGCTCAATCCATAGACATGCTTGACGCACAGATACTCAGTCCATAGACATGCTTGACCCACAGAGATGCTCATTCCATAGACATGCTTGACCCATAGAGATGCTCAGTCCATAGACGTGCTTGACCCACAGAGATACTCAGTCCATAGACATGCTTGACCCATAGAGATGCTCAGTCCATAGACGTGCTTGACCCACAGAGATACTCAGTCCATAGACATGCTTGACCCATAAATCTGCTCAATCCATATACATGCTTGACCCATAGAGATGCTCAGTCCATAGACATGCTTGACCCATAAAGATGCTCAGTCCATACACATGCTTGACCCACAGAGATACTCTGTCCATAGACATGCTTGACCCATAGATATGCTCAATCCATAGACATGCTTGACCCATAGAGATGCTCAGTCCATAGACATGCTTGACCCATCGAGATGCTCAATCCATAGACATGCTTGACCCATAGAGATGGTCAGTGTATAAACATGCTTAATCCATAGAGATGCTCATTCCGTAAACATGCTTGACCCATAGACCATAGAGATGCTCAGTCCATAGACATGCTTGACCTATAGACCATAGGGATGCTCAGTCCATAGACATGCTTGACCCATAGACCATAGAGATGCTCATTCCATAAACATGCTTGACCCATAGACCATAGAGATGCTCAGTCCATAGACATGCTTGACCCATAGACCATAGAGATGCTCAGTCCATAGACATGCTTGACCCATAGACCATAGAGATGCTCAGTCCATAGACATGCTTGACCCATAGACCATAGAGATGCTCAGTCCATAGACATGCTTGACCCATAAACCATAGAGATGCTCATTCCATAAACATGCTTGACCGATAGACCATAGAGATGCTCATTCCATAAACATTCTTGACCGATAGACCATAGAGATGCTCATTCCATAAACATGCTTGACCCATAGACCATAGAGATGCTGAGTCCATAGACATGCTAGGCCATGTTTTATTTTCAAAAAAGCAGCAGTTAGCTACTGACGATGAGTAGGTGTGGACAGTCAGTGACTGCCATGCTGAGACTGACAAGCCACAATACAAGCCATGGTCCCTTGACAGGAGTCCTCCCAACTCATATTCACAAGTCTGGTGGGTATTTGTACTTCACATGAAAACATTTCCTGTGTACCTAACATGTTGTCAAAAATTACAGCAGAAAACAGAGTGACTCATCGATCATCCTTTGCAGCCAACAATTCACATTTTAAATGGTCAATCTTAAAAAAAAACTGTTTTGAATGAGGGATGAGGACACAATGTCTGCTTCCCCTCATCTCATGCTTTGTAAAGTGTTTTATCTGCAGTCAACTTGCCCTGATAGAATCCTATCTTTTTATTGATGAGCTTATTCAACACATAAAGTTGTGCTTTTCTGGTTCTCTTTCAGTAGATGTACACTGATGGTGCCCCTAAAAGTTTGATTACTATGTTTATCCCTGGTATGAATGCACAGGGATTGCTCAAGTTGATCTACATGATATTACAAGGGCAATCAGTCTACATGCACCTAAAAGTCTAGAAATAATCACTTTCTATATCACGAAATTTGTAATTGAGGTGATAATTTTCCAAGTTTGATGTTTTATTACAACAGATTTTCCATCCATTAGATGTGTGTTGATTTTCTTTGTTTCAAGGAAAGCTTTCTTCAAAATACCGGAACATACATGAAAATGAGTAACATATAATTTTTGTTTAGCCCCTGTCACATGAGAATGACATTTTAAAGATTTTTCAAGATAAGTGAAATGATCGGCAATTGATATGTGAGATTTTTGTACATCAGTTCTGGTCCATGTCATATCGCTTGTGTTATCACAGAAACTTGAGAACTCCGGGCCAGATGTCTTAATTCAAAACTTGGTTGTCAGCATTATGGCATTAAAAGTGAATCAGATATTCATGAAGTGGTGAAATTATATACTTTCCTGTTCTCCGAGTGCCTTCACTTGTGCACAGAATCATAAAGTTTTCTGTATTCATGTTGTTGATGTTCAAATATGATACGATATGAGACTTCTTGTCCATTGAACTACATCATGTTTTCAAGTGCAAAAAAATTCAGTACTTGTACCCCATAATAATTTGTGTCACAGAAAACAGCCCTTTCCATCTGAGATGTTATTATGGAAGTGAGAAGTAATGCAGACTTTCACCAATTATGTATGAAATTAAATAGACAAAACAAGAGGAACAACAAATATACAGTGCTCATGTTGGAAGGTGTAGAAAGACTAGGCAAGTGTTGATGAAAGTAGATACACAAAGTGCCAATATGCCAGACCAGTTTTATCCATGTATAACTGGACTCGTCAGAGATGAGTGAGTCTTCATCCACCCCAGGGTAAACATAAATATTTATGTTTACTATTTACAGGGACTTAGTCTCTGTTCCAATGCTCTGCATTGTGATTCAACAGAAACTGAATGCTGCATTAGATACATCAGCCTTACAAAGGGTAGGATAACATGACCATGGGTATGGACAAATTAACGGTATTATGAAATAACTGTTATGACATCAATCACATATTGGCTCAGTCTCCTGGACAGTAGAGCTGAATGAAATTATAATGCCAGTTGTAAGAAGTAGATGACATGTATGTTTGATTGACAGGCCATGTATATGAGATGGGGCCAAAGCAGCATGTTTTTCTGTGTAACCCAGAGCTGAGCAAGGCATGGCTGTCAAAAGCTTGAACGACCAGAACAAAATAACTTACTTAATGTCACAAGATGATGCTGTCAAAAACTTGACCTGAGAGCACCCTGTGCCACCCACCTGTACACATCCTAAAGCCAGTGCTGCCACCTGTAGGTGGCAACAGCCCATCATACGTCCAATGGAACTGAGGCAAGAAATCCTCAGTGCCGAATTTGTTAAAAACATGACTGACCCCCATCATAATATAAACCTCTTAATTGCCTTATGAAACAAGACACCAGGAACATAACAAAGCACACAGCATGTCTTTACACAGTAAGCAAAATAGATTCAAAAGAGTTCTGTGCAAAGTTGTCTTTTTAAGTACAAATCTGTCTTTTCATTGTAGTAATCACAATGTATAAGACATCAATCACTGTAGCCTGTCATGACTGCTACCTTTAAATTTAATGATCAGGAATGGTGTGTTCTGTCATCAGTCCTCGATCATTTTAGCCCTTTCCCCCTTGAATTGACACTTGAGTCAAGAACTTTCCTTGGCATAAGTTGGGCACTAAGTGCCCAACTCATGCCAAGGAAAGTTGTTGACCTGGAGCATGTGTTCTTGATATGGCTCATCTACAATTCTCAGTCAAAATTGTTTTTCATTACTGTTGAAATTAGTTGAAAATACTAAAGCAGACGACATTTGACCACCAGCCAGTCTTGGCAGGTTTAAGGGGGAAAGGTTTGATGCATCTTCACTGTTTTATTTGATGTTTTACCATTGTGTATATTAACCATTTGGTTCAAATATAAAGCCATATGTGTGGAGATATTCCCTGTCAGCTGTCTGGCAAACCTTTGCCCCACAATAGTGGACACCTGAATGCCACGTCCAGGTGAAATAAAGCTGATGATGAAGCTGGCTCAACAAAGCCCCAAGCTCAAAACATAAGCTTCTCAGGAAGACCTCTGTGAAACCAAGACACAGACACACTGTTTGGTGGGCATCTTTTGGAAACCTTTCTCTCAAGTGGAATTTGTGGCCTACATGATAAGTGTATGTGCTTATTAAAGCATGAGTGGTATTGTTTGCAGTCTCCAGTTTATGCCATAAAGAACATCGAGTTATGTTTCAGTTTGTTTGGTGTTCAGTGCAGCTTTTTTAATTCACATAATTGTTTTCGTGCATTTCAATCCTTTCAGTCAACAATATTCTGAAAATGACAATGAAGCCTATCCTTTGAAGCAAAGAGCACTGTGTATACATTGACAATGAAATGCTCTTAACAGCAGTAAGAAGAAGAGTGATATATGTTAATGTTAAACATGGCAGTGCACAGATGGAGCAGTGGATCGGGAAGAGAAGACAAGTGACGGTCTGCTGTATTTGCCAATGGAGATAAATGGACAGGAAAGACAGGCGGCCACAAATCAGCTGTTGAGATATTAGCCACAAGCCACAATCCCTTGAAAAAACTGTTAGTAAGTGTATGTATGGCCACCAGGGTTCTAGCTAATCCCCAGCTGTTCCAACTTCTGTGTGCCATTGCCACCATATATACTAAGAAAGAAACCCAGTGCGGATACGAGAGCTCTAGAAATCCATTCATTCACAAAGTGAACATAGGCAAAAAGTAGATTAAATCCAAAGCAAATTACTGCCAGCCAGTAGCTTCTTGGCAGTAACTTGTTCCCCTGTATAATTTTAGATCAATTTTGATATTTGTAGGTGGAGTGGGATCCTGGGGCCATTATGTGGCCAGCATGGCCTTGAATATCAACTGTGGCCTCCAGGGCCCACTAACTGACAAGTGAGTTGAAAACATGAGTCCACCGGGAGTCTGCCAGGAAAAGATGATGGAACCTGTGGAGATAACTGTATAATGATAGAACAAGACATTCAGGAAGGCCTTTTATTCTCTCTTTCGGTCAGTTAAACCTTGCAGTGCAGTTTTTGGTCTCAGTTGTGATGGCTAAAACCTGTGAAAATAACCACATCATGGTAGTAGATGATAGGAACATCACTCATTGAGGCAGACAATCAGAGCTGAAACCATACTAAACAGGCAGTTTGAGCAAGAACTTGAGAGTAAGAAAGGAAGAATACAAAATAGGTTGAACTGGAAAGTTGTATGTTGGTGACACTAATGAAGAACTGTCATGATTAAGTATTGAGGTAGAAGTCTCAACTGAGCATGAGGTGTGAGGAAGTAGGCTATAGGCTGACAGTTGAAACAAAAGGCTGCATGGTTGAGATAAAAAAAATATCATCATTAGGGTGAGAGAGAAGACTGCTGGGAAGGAAAGTATACAGAGCATAGTGTGAGTGTTGAGACAGAAGATTGTACGGTAAGCATTGAGACATAAGATAGGAGAATGATGGATGTACTACAGATAGAAAAATACAGGGTGAGCATTGAGACCTGAGATGAAAGAACAGGGGATGAGATTCATGTAGAAGAATATATGGTAAGCATTGAGATCTACAGCTTAAGAGAGCAAGGGATGAGATCCATGTAGAAGAATACAGAGTGAGCATTGAGTCCGAAGACTAGAGTGAGGGATGAGATCCATGTAGAATACTGGGTGATCATTGAGACCTAACATTAGAGAGCAAGGGATGAGATCCATGTAGAATACTGGGTGAGCATTGAGACCCAAGACAAGAGAGCAAGGAATGAGATTCATTTAGAAGAATACAGGTTGAGCATTGAGACTTAAGACTACAGACAGAGGGATAAGCTTCATGTAGAATACAGGGTGAGCATTGAGACCTAACACTACAGAGGGAGGGATGAGATTCATGTGGAAGATTACAGGGTGAGCATTGAGACCTAAGACTACAAAAGTGAGGTGGGATGAGATTCATGTAGAAGGATGCAGGTTGAGCATTGAGACCTAAGACTGGAGAGTGAGGGGTGAGATTCATGTAGAAGAATGCAGGGTGAGCATTGAGACCTAAGACTAGAGAGTGAGGGGTGAGATTCATGTAGAAGGATGCAGGGTGAGCATTGAGACCTAAGACTGGAGAGTGAGGGGTGAGAATCATGTAGAAGGATGCAGGGTGAGCATTGAGACCTAAGACTGGAGAGTGAGGGGTGAGATTCATGTAGAAGAAGACAGGGTGAGCATTGAGACCTAAGACTGGAGAGTGAGGGTTCACATAATAAGTGGGAGAATGCAGGTGGGCATTAAGACATAAGACCAGAGAGATGAGGGTTGAGGAATGCAGGTGGGCAGTGAGACATAAGACCAGAGAGAGAGAGATGAGGGTTGAGGAATGCAGGTGGACAGTGAGACATAAGACCAGAGAGATGAGGGTTGAGGAATGCAGGTGGGCATTAAGACATAAGACCAGAGAGAGAGATGAGGGTTGAGGAATGCAGGTGGGCAGTGAGACATAAGACCAGAGAGATGAGGGTTGAGGAATGCAGGTGGGCAGTGAGACATAAGACCAGAGAGATGAGGGTTGAGGAATACAGGTGGGCAGTGAGACATAAGACCAGAGAGAGAGATAGATGAGGGTTGAGGAATGCAGGTGGGCATTAAGACATAAGACCAGAGAGATGAGGGTTGAGGAATGCAGGTGGGCAGTGAGACATAAGACCAGAGAGAGAGATGAGGGTTGAGATATATGTTGTGGAATGCAGGGTGAGCATTGAAATATAGAACTGAGGGGGGAATCCTCAGAAGATGTATTGCTATTCAGGGCAAGATTAATGGAATCATTTGTCATGTCAGCTTGACATAGTGTGCAAAGCAGATGAATAATTGTGAGCACTAATTGATTAATTACCTGTTTTGGGGTGTCTAGACAACCCTAATAGTCAACACAAACAACATACTATAATGTCTACATCAAAGGCCAGGCCTAGATTGATGAGTACTTTAGTGTCCTACACCAGCACTGGGACGTGTCCTGGGGCATTGTACCATGGGTGCCACATGGCCATCAGAGGAGTTGTGATGAGTCACATGTTGTCACATCCCATGGTGTACATACATGTTTGTGACAGACACACATAAAAATAAATAAAAATATAAATGGAGAGAATAACGAATTTGCATTTTTTGTACAAGAAAAGGAGAAAATGCATTCTTATACAGGGACCTTTTTGTGTGGCTTGAGGTTTGCTGCTTGAAGTACACAGGTGGAAAAGAAGAGTAATATTCAAACAGCTCCTAAATAAAGTAAGAGCAAAATTAAACATTGGCCAGTCATATTAATTCCAGTCATACCATATCATATCATGAAGTAAATAGTAAAATTTGTCAAAGAAAACCCCAAGTTTATGCACTACAAATAGCTGATTAACATTGATTGAACTTTTCAAAATCAAATTAAAACCAGACTTTTGATAGGCCTCCACACTTATGCGTGGAGATTATGATGTGTATCCTCCTGTTTGTATTGTATGGCACACATCTATCCTTCTGTTTGTATTGTATGGCACACATGCATCCTTCTGTTTGTATTGTGTGGCCACACATGCATCCTTCTGTTTGTATTGTGTGGCCACACATGCATCCTTCTGTTTGTATTGTGTGGCCACATATGTATCCTTCTCTTTGTATTGTGTGGCCACACATGCATCATGAGTTGATGTAATTAATGTTGAATTAGTACCCTATTTCTTTGATAGTTTATTTATAAATCAGCAATATTTTGACTTGACATAATCAATGCTTCTACCTTGACCTAAATACAGTTTCTTTGGAGGAACCCCTGATATTATGCGAGCAGGAGCAACCGTGTCATTCTGAACAAAAAAATAAAAAATATAAAATGAATGAAATATCACAATCCAATCTCTCAATGCTTCACAGTCACTGTCTATGTCTAAACTTGTAAATTAATTAACATATTTTCAAATTTGATTCAAAACTTTTAAGATTCTAGGCTTCAGCAGCCAAATGAATATGTGAGAATAAGTAGTTTCCTACTGGTTGGTTAGACATGTAGGACAATTAGGACAGACAAGGTATGATGACAGAGGATCTCTAGTGTATAGTGACAGAGGATCTCCAGTGTTTAGTGACAGACGGTCTCCAGTGTTTGGTGACAAAGCCTGACCAGTGGAAGCAGACCACTGCGTGTGAGAGTCAGGCATGGAGTCACAGCAGCATCAGCTGACAGTATTCCCAGGGCTGCCTTAAGACAAACTACATTTAAGTAGGGAATAGATGCCTTTTTATATGTGCCTTTTGTTGGTAAGCCAAATATTTACCCCTGAGATTGCCCCAGAAGATTTTAAATCCAATTATCCCTTGCGGCAGCAAACCAATTATCCTGATGTTGACTCTAGTTTGCTGAATTAGTTGCTTGTGTCAGGCCACTGTCACGTTTTTCAACAAGCATAAAAATTTTGGCGATATTGGAAAAGCCCACTCAGTGTAGTTCAAATTTCAGACAATAACACAATAAATAAATGCCATATGTTATATTTCTGTGTATTACCATTCTTTTATGTAAGCGTGGGTGGCAATTTTATGACATGATATTAAACCTGTTTGGTTCCTTTGTTCCTGTGTGGTGCCCACACTGTACTGGACTAGTGGCCAAGTGGCTGATGAGTTCAAAACTGGGCACTATGCAGATCAGTGCCACTTATTTGCCACTTCATTCAATCCAAATTATGAGTTTTCATCTGTGTAGCTCAGAAATGTTGAATATTTGCCAAATGGGTGGTTGCCTATCAATTATCTAGTTACTGTAGAGTGTAAACTTGAATGCAAATTTTGCAGTGATGGAATAAAATTGGTAAATGTGGTAATTGGCATTAGATTTTTTAGTTCACTAGACTTGTCAGTCAGCTGTAGGTATAGGATAGTCAGTCATCCTTCTTCATCGTTTATGCTCATTTCACATTTTTGGGTTCTGCAAAACCGTTGACTTTTTTTTGACTTCTCCAGAATCATCAGCCAGATTCACTTCAACCTTGGTAGGGATGTACTGTAGGTGGGCCTCTGTTGTCTCTATTCAAGTGATCATATGCCAGTTTTTTTTAGGCTTCTTAACTCTGCTTACCAAATGTCCCAGAGCTTATGCGACCGCTCATGTGTGTCCATGTGTCCTTCCCTCCGTTTAGAAACTTTTGCTCAGTAGAGCAATACCGTCCACAGTTTTCAAGTTAGCCCAAAATAACTGTCATGACTTATAGAGTGTACAAAAATCTAGGTTCATTTGGATGTTGGTGGCACCATGTACAATATTATGCAATATAGGGATCAAAATATGAAAATCTTGTGAAAACTCGAGCATCTTTAATTTGTATCAGATCTTCACCAAATTCTGTGGGATTGTGTTGGGGGGGGGGGGAGTCAAAGTCTTAGTTGCTAATGATACTAGTGGTGCCACCTATAATTTGACGGAAATTATGAGCCAAAATGTGTTTTAAGATATGTAATTATATTAGACTTGCTAAAATTTATAGGATATACAGACAATGTCCAAAGCTAGAATTTGATATAATATCAGTGACCTTGACCTATTTTTGTGAGGTCACTGTAAAGTTGAAAGAGGTGATTTTGTAATGGTAGGGTGTAGCTTGGACATCAATGGCAATGTTAGCACAGCACCAGGCCTATGGGCCTCTTGTATTACATAATCTGGGTGACCTTGATCTTGTGTCCCAAGGTCACTGAAGATATAAAGTTAAGGACTCACTCATTGTTGTCTTGTTACATGCAGCAATATCCATTACAAAAACTGCACAAATAAGCTATAATTACATGTGGAGCAAAGGCCCATGTTGACATTTTATACACTAAATTTACATAAGCTTTATATGTTTAGAAGCCACATGAGGACTTGCAACTTTGAAATGAACAGGTGCAATATAGCCACAGTGCGAGCAGAGCATTAGGCCCATGGGTGTCTTGTTTACAAAATTTTATGTTCATTTTTGGGGGGGGGGGGGGTGAGTAAGGTTGGGAAAAGGGTTCTTTTGCAAAAGTATCTGGCCAGTTGCTTTCAAATTACACAGGCACACATCTGGGGTCCCCTAGACTTTAGGGTTGTTTGACAGGTGGTGGTGTAACTTATTTAGTATTTTTTATGAATTTTTATGTTTGTTTTTCATTATGTTGGACTTCTTCCAAACTGTATGTTGGATTCTTTCCAAACGTTGTGGAAATGCACCTGGACTCAATTTACTCTATGTTTGTTCATTACATGGTGCTGCTGGTATTCCCTTATTTGTGATGAATTATTGAAATAAGGAATTATTCATAAGGGTACATTTAGATGTGAGCATTGTTAATAATATCAGCAACTATGACATATTGGCTTATGTCTTGGTAATGGTGGATCCCAGTTCCATACTTACTATTAAACACTAATAGGAAAGTACATCTTGTGGTCTTGATTTTGACCTTGAAAGATCAAACTGACATTTTGGCTTATATATCAATAATGGTATATCCTTTGCTCATGGTTACTATTAAACAGTGATAAGATATTACCTGGGGTTTCTGTTGGTGTTGTTAATTTTGACATTGAGTGACCTTGCAAGGTCAAACAAACATATTGGCTTTGATCTTGTTAAAGGTGGATCCTGTCACTTTTATACATTGAAAATAATGACCCCAACACTGTGAGTGAGTAAAGAATTTGACATTGCAAACAGAGAGGATAGTCTTACAGAAAAGTGACCGTCATAGTGTTACAAGTATAGTGGGCACTTTCCAAGTTTACGAACATTCAGTTTGAATCTCATTCCTAGTTTCAAGATTAAAACATGCTGTGAACATTTGGATTTTCCTGTGAGCAGCTTATGTTATCATTTGGGGTGTAGTCTGGGCTGTGTGGGGTGTAGTCCGGGCTGTGTGGGAGTGTATTTTGGGCTGTAGGGGATGTAGTGTGGGAGTGTCTGGTGTAATCTGGGCAGTGTGGGGTGTAGACCGGGCCATTTGGGATCTAGTCTTGGCTGTGTTGGGTGTAGTCTGGACTGTATGGGATGTAGTGTGGGCTGTATGGGGTGTAATCTGGGCTGTGTGGGATGTAGTATGGGCAGTATGAGGTGTAGTGTGGGCTGTGGGAGGTATAGTCTGGGCTGTTTGGGATGTAGTCTTGGCTGTGTGGAGTGTTGTCTGGGCTGTGTGGGATGCAGTCTGGGCAGTGTGGGGTGTCTGGGCTGTGATGGATGTAGTCTGGGCTGTGTGGGGTGTAGTCTGGGCTGTGTGGGATGTAGTCTGGAGTGTATGGGACATATTATGGGCTGTGTGGGATGTAGTCAGGGGTGGGTGTGGGGGATGTAGTCTGGGGGTGTGGGGTGTAGTCTGGGCTGTGTGGGGTATAGTCCTGGTTGTGTGGGTGTAGTCTGGGCTGTGTGAGATGTAGTGTAGGCTGTATGGGGTGTAGTCTTGGCTGTGTGGAGTGTAGTCTGGGCTGTGTGGAGTGTAGTCTGGGCTGTGTGGAGTGTAGTCTAGGCTGTGTGGAGTGTAGTCTGGGCTGTGTGGAGTGTAGTCTGGGCTGTGTGGGGTGTAGTCTTGGCTGTGTGGGATGTAGTCTGGTCTATGTGGGGTGTAATCTGGGCTGTGTGGGATGTAGTCTGGGCTGTGTGGGGTGTACTCTGGGTTGTGTGGGATGTAGTCTGGGCTGTGTGGGGTGTAGTCTGGGCTGTGTGGGATGTAGTCTGGGCTGTGTGGGGTGTAGTCTGGGCTGTAGTCTGGGCTCTGCGGTTTGATTGGATAATGAAGCCTGAATGACAGCAGGAAGCTTTTTACTGAAAACAGACTACAGCAATCACCACAGTGAGTGGGAGGTAGAGGGTCAACAGGCAGAGCTAAGATAGGGACAGTAACGTAGTTGACTAATGTATGGCTCAGTTGGCGAGATGATAATAACAGCATAGCTGACTGATGTATGGCTCAGATGGTGTGATGACAATAGCAGCATAGCTGACTAATGTATGGGTCAGTTGATGAGATGACAATAGCAGCATTGCTGACTAATGTATGGCTTAGTTGGTGTGATGACAATAGCAGCATAGCCAACTAATGCGTGGCTCAGCTAGGATGGGTCACAATAGCATAGTTAGCTGATGTATGACTTCGCTGAAGTGATGACAGTAACATAGCAAACCAATGTATTTCTCAGCTGGTGTGGTAACAAATGCATGGTTAACTAGCATATGGCAGAACTGATGAGGGAATAACAGCATAGCTTATGAAAATATATGGTACAACTGCTGTGGTTACAGTGACATAGGTAACTAATATATGGGATTGTTAGTGTAGGGAAAGTTGCTTGACGAGTATAGTCAAAATGTTACAGTTATTATCATGGTAGAAAAGGTGCTGCAGCTCTGGCAAAATGGCACAGTTTGTGGGATAAAATGGGACAGCTTGTATGGGCAAAATGGGACAGCTTGTGTGGCAAAGTGGCACAGCTTGCAGGGGCAAATGGCACAGCTTGGGTGGCCAGCATGTATGGTAAAAATGGCACAGTTAGATTGGTGAAAATAGCATGGTTGGAATGATAAAATGGGATGGCTAGAATGGTAAAAAAGGGACAGATAGAATAGTGAAAATGGGACAGATAGAATGGTAAAAATGGGATGGGAAGAATGATAAAAATGACACAGATGGAGTGTGAAAAAAATGACGCAACCAATGTGGTCAAAAATGCATATTGATGTGATAAAAGTGGCACACTTATGGTGGGAAAATGGCACAGCTAGTGTGTTAACCTGGGCCTTGGAAACGTAATGATCAAATTACTTGTTGCACCTGCTGGCTTGCATAAAATACTGAATGCTCCCAGGCAAACATGTCATACAATATTACAACCACATAATTATAACTTGTTTTCTCTCTTTATCTAGGATTATATCATGGGTGCAGCAGGTCATATCCAACTTTCAACTTTTGGCCCCCAAATGTCTTTCATTGTGACCAACAAACCATATTTTATTAATTAATAAAAATATTTCAGCTGTTGACATGTCAAAATGAAGGAATAGAGTAATTTGATATACATGAGAATTTATTACCTGCCGGGAGGTTTGTACCAACATCGTGTTGCCGTGTGCATTGTGAAGTTGTTCAGCGTGCTTTGGCCGTCTGTCACTGGGCTCTGTCTGCATTATGTTGGTGCAATACTTGGCCCGTGGAAGCGAGTGGGTGACACAAGTCACCAACTGTCACATCTAATCCTCATTTGTTTCTGTGTTTGATAAGTCACTGCGGCTTTAGGATAGCTTTACATACCTTAACTCGAAAAGAGGAAAGCAAAAAGGATTTGGAGAAAAAATTGACATGCAGGAAAAGTGGTTGATTTATGTGGTTATCGGTGTCTATGAAAGGGCAATATATGGTTCAGTTATATTGAAAAATAATCGTGGCTAATTGGATACATTAGACTGGTTTGTGTTTTCTTGATTAATATGAGTGTTAGCCTTCACAAGATCCGGGTAGACCAGGGCCTAGTCTAGGTATGATATAACTTGTATGGAGCCAGTCTTGTCTTAGGCTGTGGGTCGCTCACTTCAGTGGCAGGGAGGCTCGATTAAGTCTGACATGTCTCATGGTGTCTCATCATTCTGTCAGCTTGAAGCCAAAGTTTGTGGACAGGCTGCGTGAATAGCTTGAACGGCAAGTTTGTAAAAATACAACAAAGTGGAAGTTATTTGAGACAAGATTGAGAAAAGGGATAATAACTGTACCGGGTTTCAGCCAGAGGGTGAAATGGGTACAGTTTTGTGGCCTAAAATCTATTTGTGGTAAACTTGTGGACCCTAAATTTATTACTTCTGAGAACTTCAAATTAAGATTTCTTCTTGCAGTGGTGTGGATAAATCCTCTTCCAATAGCTCTTAATTTCCTGTAATATAATTTTTAAACCTTACATACCCTAAAATTAATTTCTGGTGGAAATTCTGCTGTTTTGAGGAAAGCCTACAAAGAAAGCTCTCTTTCATTCCTTGTGTCAAACACTGGAAAATAGAACATTATTTTTTTCTCTGTGGTGAAAGTTTCCATCGTGAAGAGCCTTATCAGATTGAAGTGATGTTTCTCTAACACAGTGGGTCTTCAGTTTACCTCATAGAATATACCGGTAATTGAATTTTACACCTTTTAAATTCTTTTGCCCTCTGTTTGACAGAGCATGACATTATAGGCAGACTGACATGTGGAACTTGAAACATACTTTTACTAAATCAAGTGTGTGCACAAGTTAACCCTCAAAGTGCTAATCACTGCTATAATTGTTTTCTCATTACCATTAAACATATAATGATTAAAAGATTCAGATTCCTCATGAAGATACCTTTCATTCAAATACCAGCAAGCCTAGTCCAAAGTAAAAAGTAGTCTTAATCAACAGCTTTCCTTGGGACACGTTGCATGTGCTGCGCACAAAGTGTCCCGAGGAAAGCTGCTGACTCAATCTTAAATCAGCGCTTTAAGGGTTAAATTCTTAGCAGCTCCCACAGTGTACTTAGATACCTGTTATAAGGTCTACCTGTCAAAGAAGATATGCATGGCTTAAGACCAATCTTCCCTGACATTTGAGTCTGTTTCTTTGATGACTGTACCTGTAATTGAAGACCACTGGTGATATGTTTCTCTGTTTATTTTACCTGTAATTAAAGATCATACATTATGTAAGCCCAACTTTTCTTGGGGGGGGGGAGGGTACTAGTAAGTACTGGTTTTGCAGTATATATTGCCGAATATCAGGACCGGCACTGTCCACGAATGTGCAACCAAATCTCAAGAGGTACTTTACTTGTCCAAGAAGGTTCAGTGATTTGTCATTTGTAATATTGGGAACATCTGGTCTGCAGATGGAGGTCGGGGGTCATGGAGTGATAGAGGTCGGAGGTCAAGGAGGGATGATTCACCTGAAGGACCTGGAATGCTGCGACATGTGGCAGGCTTTTCAGATGTTGCACCTCAGTTTGCAGTGGGATTCTTGGTTGCTTCCTCCACCCCTGCCCTCCCCCCAGGCAATGAACTTGGTGCCAGGATAAAGCCCATCACTGGAAAAAATTTGGACATGTGGTGTTTTCCATTTTGTTTACAAACTGTTATAGTGCACTTGTAACAGTTCCCAAAGAACAAAGGTTTGAAGGGAAAAATTGCTTGGTTGTAAAAGCACCAGTGGCCGTATTCACCAAGAATTGGATCTGATCTTGACTTTGATCCTAAAATCAAATTGGTTCACCTTTGACCCTGAATTACTTAATCCTTGGCCTAATATATGAATCAAAATTTCCAGGAATAAACAATTTGTGCTCTGGGCTGCAATACAAATGGTTTTCAACATGTTCGTTTTATTAGGGGACCACTGAAGGCGAGTCCCCTGTAGTGATTGCAGGTTCTGTCCGTCCGTCCAGATCGTTGCGGCATGATAACTTGAGAAGTTTTGGAGCTAGGGCTTTCATATTGCACAGGACTTCAGTCCTCTGTAAGGGCTACCTTAACTTTTGAGATGGGTGACCTTGACCGAATCCCCAAGGTCACAGAGCAACATTAGTGAATTTGGTGTCTGCATGATAACTTAAGAAGTCTTTGAGCTAGGGCTTTCATATTGCACAGGGTTATTGTCCTAAGAGTTAGGTCAGGTTCAAAGATGGGTGACCTTGACCCAATTCCCAAGGTTACAGAGCCACATTATTTAATTTGGTGTCCGCGTAATAACTTGAACAGCTTTTGAGTTGGGGCTTTTATATTGCACAAGATTTCTCTCAACAGCTTCCTTCTGAATGACATCAATCTCAATTCCACCTGTACCAGCACTTGGTGTGGAATCACTAACTGCTACTTTATCATATAACCATCATAATTTGCAAATAGCCCTCATCCACAGAACAAAGGACATCTCTCCACAACAGTTGTCATCATGGCTTGACCACACTCTTCAGATATCACAGTTTTCATTGCCAACAATAGTTGCAGGAGACTTCAGTATCAACATGCTGTCATCCACCTGTAGCAATCCAGTCACTGAACCCACCCATCACTCAGGATCTGTCCTAGATCATATTTGGACCACCAATAGTATTTCAGTATCTTCAGTTTATGCAGTAGCAGCATATTATAGTGACCATGCCCAACTTTTCCTTGACATTTCCTAAGGTAAGACACTATTCCTGCTAAACTGAGTCCCCTTCTATTGAAACTTCTAGCATGCAACTATATTTGCTGCCCTAAACTGCTCCATGTTTGTATACTGCGGTCCCCACAGTGGTGGAAGCTCCACTATTACATGTTATTAAACCAATCTTTGTTTAATCCAGTACTTTGTCTTTTAAGCTGGATCAAATTAAGGTTAAGCCATAATCCTGAAATGTTAATCATATGCTTTGTACAATAGCCGTAAAACAGACTGGTTCACACTATGAACTATTCATGTGATCCAGGATTAAAGAATGTAGGATTGAAAGTTTATTTTATTCTTGATCCTAAATTTCTTATCAGATTAAGATTCTTCGTGCACATGGCCACATGGCCACATGGCCACATGTGCCCAGTCACTGAGTTTAAGTGTAGAAATATTCAATTGATATACAGATGTTTTCTTGCAAAAAGTTGCAGTGTGCATGTTTTGAAAAATATTTTTTTCTTGATATTTTGAAAAAAAAAATTGAGCAACAATATCAATTAAAATAAGTATTTTTAGACTTAGACATTCATTGAAAAAAGGATTCTTTGGAATTAAGTGTCTTCCCTTATAGTTTGATCCATTTAGCATTAAAAGTAGGTCAGCATGACCTATAAATACATGTATTCACACA
Source organism: Hermodice carunculata (assembly GCA_964020975.1). Classification (NCBI taxonomy): domain Eukaryota; kingdom Metazoa; phylum Annelida; class Polychaeta; order Eunicida; family Amphinomidae; genus Hermodice; species Hermodice carunculata. Next base: position 87,980,621 of record OZ026615.1, on the reverse strand, counting down.
ATAAAATGTGTAGTATAACTTTGATTTGCAGGAAAAAATAAGATAAGTGAAATATGAAAATTAGGTCATGGTGACCTATATACTTATTCCACATATATTGCATTGCATCCAAAACCAATATACCAAATATGATAAAAATTTGTCCATCAGAATCAGATACATGAAAAATTTGTCAAAATAATTGATAAAAAAAAATTGATGCCTAATGCTTGATTATGCTGTAAAAGTGATGTCTACGAGTCAACTACAGAATGAATTTTGCAGACTTGTTCTCATGTGAGATGGACATTTGAACTTTCTGAGAGGTGACAAATTTTGTTGATTCATAGATCATAAGGCTGTGTTGGACGGTCTCTGTTATTACATTAACAAGTATTTTGTATATGACAATGATGGCAATGACTGTACTAGTCACCTGCTTCCTTTTTTAACCTTTTCCCCCTTGAATTAAGACTGAGTCAACAGCTTTCCTTGGCATGGGTTGGGCACTAAGTGCCCAACCCATGTCGAGGGAAGCTGTTGACCTGGGGCATTTTATCTTGATAAGTCTCATGTACATTTCTCAGTCAAATTGTTTTTCATAACTGTTGAAATTAGTTGAAAGCACTGAAGCAGATGACATTTGACCACCAGCCGGTTTTGGCCGGTTTTGGCTGGTTTAAGGAAGAAGGGGTTAAAATAAAAAGATAAAAAAAAGGCCTTAAGACTGTCAGGAACAAGTACTTCGGGCCTATGTCATAGCTGGAGATCTCCAATCCCAGGCAGCCATCCAGTTAAGCCTTCCACACTCATGGTCCCTTGAAAAGCACCTTCTTGGCCAGGTTGGTTTAGTTGAGACACATTGAAAGGAGACATAGTGCTGAATTGAAGCTGAGGTCAAAATGTTTGGTAATCAAAGACCTTGACCTTAATCTGGACTTGACAGAGATCTAATGAAACAGTCAAAGTTGTATGAAGAGATTATCAGCCAAACAATATAGTTGGGTGCAAATGAGTGCAAAAAAAAGAAATATTATGGGCAAGAGTATATTATACATGTATATGACATATATGAGACACAGTAAGCCTGACAGTATTGTCTTGTTGAAACCAAGGTCATAATATTTGATGACCAATGACCTTGATATTGACTTTTTAGAGGTCAGGTGCAAACTATAAAAGTTCTATGATGAGGTTGTCTGTCCTCCCCCCCCTTCCCCTCCCCCTCCCCCCCCTTCCTCCCCCTCCCCCCCCCCCCCACTATCTCAGAAGACAAATATAATATGATTTATGTTTTTGAAAAAAAAATATATATTTTAATGCAGTCAAGATTGAGGTCGGCTAAATGGAAAAAAAATGAACTTAAAGGGAAAAATTGTTGCTCACTTAGCTTGGAAGGTTATGACATCATATAAATTTTGGTCAGAGGTACAGGACTTACAGCAGTGTTTTGTCTGGCACTACTTTTAGGAGATTTGGGGAAAACAAAAAGGGAAACAAAGAAGTTATTTCTGAAGAACAGGGTCACAACAGGCAGAAAAAACTCACAATTTGAAGGAAACAACACCTGATGGGGAGGCAGCTGAATAGATGACCCTGAAGTGAAAATGGTGGCAGTAAGCTTTACAGAAAAAGCTGAGACGGAAAGAGAAGTGTCAAAGGCTACCTTTTACTCTGAATTGCCACTTGGTTGGCTTTGGTCAGGTTTGGAGATGCTCATAACTGAAATTGACTGCAAATTGTTCTTTTAGTTGATTTGATCTTTTTGGCCTACAATAGCCAAAGAAAAGTGTCCATGATTTTTTCACTGCTTGGCAAGTTATGCCTCAACTTGTTCAAGAGCTCAGGCATGATTTTCCAGGCAGTGCAAAAACCACTGATCACAGATTAGGCAAGTTGGTAGTAGAAATTAAGTTATGTTTTATGGACCATTTAGATATGTGATCTTCGTGTTAAAGTGTTAAATCGTGGCAAGTATTGGAGGAACACCAGAGCCTGGTGTGGAATGAGTTGGCCATGTTTGATGGGTAGAAGGGTGGTTCACTCCCAGCTTTCACTGTATATCTCTTATGTTTAGCCTCGGCATCTCCACCCATATGCATATCAGAGGAGGCTGTGGGCCACGCCCCTGTCAGCATGTGGTTAGTCTCACACAGTCTTCAGGAATGTGCCATCAGTCTCTTGTATTATCTGCATCCACAAGTCTCTCTGTGTTGAATGGTGCACAAAATTTATATTGGAAAAAAAAGAGTGACATACACAGATATAGCACATGTCAGATTGGGGCCCTGTTGTTTTGAAATCAAAATGATAACAGACCGAGTGGACTTAAGCAATTCAGTTATTGCAGTGAAACTATAAAAGTAGTTTTGAAAAAACAAATATCAAATTACAGTCCAGAGGAGATGTGTCCAGATCCACCCTATTTTTTTCTTCTCTTTTGTGCAAAGCTTAAAGTGAAAATTACCAACTTGTGCTAACTTTTTACCAGTGCCATTTACACTTGTTATTGTGACAGCAGAGTGGCCCTCCCTCTCTCTTTGTGGTACCAGAAACACCCTACTTTTTGACATTTCAAATTGAAGGTTCTTTTGGATTTTATTATAATCTCTCAGAAGAATTGCATGCCTCAAATTTTCTGTTCAGCACTGAATACTTAATATGTCACCATGTCTGCATGTTCCATCTGTCTTTCATCTTGTTCACTGGGTTCCCTAGGCAAGTACACAGCTGTCAAAGCCTTACATGGCTCTGTAGCTGTGCTTTGCTTGAGGGTGGACAAGTGGTGGACTGATGGGGGCCAATCCCCCTCCCCCTCTCCCCCTCTCCCCCCTCCCAGCCAGCCCCAGGTACAGCAGTTTATTTATATGGAGTACACGTAGGAAGTGAAGTTAAGTGGTTGTGGTGTATAGACACATTTAATACAAGAAAAGTTTAGAAAGCCATCACGAAACAAATTCTACGTAAACACTATCAATGTCCAGTATTTATTATCCAAAAGTCCCTGTATCTTCCACCCATTGTAAAATGCAGGTTATATTATTATTATTACTGTTGCTATCACTATTACTTGAGCTTTGCTGACATGTCAGTCAGTAAGCTTATAAGATGATCAGTCCAAGAAAATAGAAATCCTCTTAGCGGTATCCAGTTAGAATGTGCCTAGATGATATGTAATAGGTTTGGAATGATATCTGCAAGTGCTGTTTGTGGTAAGGGCAAGAGTGGCCAGTCGGGTATACTTAAGCTCACTTAGGGAATTCCTTAGTCTGTCTTAAGTCAGGACTTATAGGTTGCACTTCATGATAGTGTTACATAATCCCATACTCATCTGGTCCTCTCTAGTCATTGTCATACATTGAGAGGAAAAATAAGCCAATGGACTGAACCCCTTCATTATGCTCTTACCATTAACTCTTTCCCCCTTGAATTAAGACTGAGTCTAAGTGCGTAACCCACGCCAAGGAAAGCTGTTGACCTGGGGCATGTTATCTTGGTAGGTCTCATCTTCAATTCTCAATCAAATTGCTTTTCATTACTGTTGAAATTAGCTGAAAACATGGAAGCACACGACATTTGACCAGAAGCTAGTTTTGGCTGGTTTAAGGGGGAAAGGGTTAATAGGGTATAGTTTAGATTGATTGTGAAAACATTCAGCTTCTGAGAGGTCTACATCTGTCTACCTGTCTCTCCACAATTCACATTTTCGACTTTTTCAAAACCACTTTCCAGATTCACTACAAACTTGGTGGGGATATACCTTGGGTGGGTATCTACTAAGTTTGTGCAAATGGTCATGCTCCATTGAGTTTTAGACTTTTTTTGTATTTTTGGTCCAAGTTTTTGACAAAATCTTCACTGAAACCACTCAGCCAATTGCTTTGGAATTGGATGGGGGGTACTTCCAGAGAGCAGACATTGATTTGCTCAACAGGTGGGGCTACAATTTTTTTTATTTGTGTAATGAATTTCTGTGTGTTTTCCCATTTTTCACTTCAACAAAACTGTTGCTCGGATTGTTCTGAAACCTAGTAGAAATCTAGCTTGTGGAAGGATTGAACAAAAATGTTGAACAGGTGGGGTTATTCTGGATCCCTGGTTTTTAACAGATTTGTCAATGTTGGTACCTAGCTGTCAGGTAATACATGTGTTCCAATTGATTACCATATCAGTCAATGGGGAATGCAATGGAAATTCACATTTTTTACTTGATCTCATATATCCTTATCCCGTAGGCAAGAGTGGGACTTAGTGTGGGTTTAATGTCAAGGTCAGCTGAGGACAGGCTTTTCATACAGCCCTCTTCTTCTTGGTGGTGTTTATAATCATATTATAAGTTTGGGCACTCTTAATTTTTGTCATTAGATTTTAGATATTTAGTCCTGAGAAAGTTTTGAAAAATGAAATGAAATTCAGATTTAAAATCAAACTGCAAATTTAGGTGTTTATTTGAATACAGCTTTCATATATTCTGGTCATAGTAACTGATCATTAAAAATGGGCATTTCCAGTTCACTTGACCAGCAAGGTCTACATGTACCACTTAACTGCCTTTTCAGTCACTCTAGTACATGGACCAGCAAGAATTACATGTACAAAATTGAAAAAGTGGCCAAATGAATAGATATTACCATATTTTACCTAATAAGGGCCTCTGCTCAAATAATGCTCACCACCCTTACCTTTTTGGAATCTGAGTAATCAATGATCGGACCAAGAAATTCTACATTTAATCATGTTTTTCACATTATAATTACTATAATGTTCAAAGTGCAGTGTAAATTGAAGACTTTGTACCTTGTACTTTAGAGCATGCCATGGCACTTACTGGCAGGATAGAGCATGCCATGGATGTTTATTGGGAGCATAAGGCATGCCATAGGCATTTACTGCGAGGATATAGCATGCCATGGGTGTTTACTGAAGCATAGAGGATGCTATGGATGCTTACTGGGAGGGTAGAGCATGTCCTTTGCACTTACTGGAAGGATGGAGCATGCCATGGGCACTTACTGGAAGGATAGAGCATGCCATGGGCACTTACTGGAAGGATAGAGCATGCCATGGGCACTTACTGGGAGGATAGGGCATACCATCGGCACTTACTGGGAGGATAGGGCATGCCATGGGCACTTACTGGGAGGATAGGACGTGCCCTGGGTACTTACTGGGACGATAGAGCATGCCATGGGTGATTACTGGGAGGATAGAGCATATCCTGGGTACTTACTGGGAGGAGTATGGCATGTGGACCCACAGGTCACAGATCACCAAACAGCTTGTGTATCCAATATTCCATGGCTTTTGATTCAGACAGGAAAATTTGGCAGATATGTTGGTCAGTCTGCTAAAATTGTAAAGTTCATGGAATTTTTAAATAAATGGAACAGGCAAAACACAATAGTGTTTCAAAAAGTATCACCATTTTTTTCCTTGATATAAGGTATAAATATATCACAAAAGGTTTGGAATGTACTAAGTTCAAACGTGAAGATTTCTTATTTGTTTATCTGTTCAATATTTTCTGAAAAATATAGTCATAAGATTCAGGTTGGTTTTTTTAAATACTCTCTTTATTTAAACAAGGCATTCCATGTACAGATACAGAAGTTAGTTGCATTTAATATTGCAGTACCGGAATTGTTCTGGTAGGGACATGCTTTGGAAAGTTTTTTTTTTTTTTTTTTTTTTTTATTTGTCACAAGAATACAGATATCCTCTGTCAGAGTAAAGGAATGTAACACAGGAGTCAATGGGGATTTGAAATGGTGACACCAGACCTATACATTTTACTGTAGAGCAGCATGCTTTCAAATCCTGACACAGCTGTTATTTCATGTGGGATGTGGGTGGCTGGGATTAAAAGGCAATAAATAGAAGCTGGCTGGCAGTAGGAAGTGGCGGCTAGTGGCTGCCACTTTCTTTGTTTTTACAGATTCCATTGGTTTGTTTTACACTCTACACGAACTGTCACTGTTGGCATTCATGTGGTCTGTCTGCAGTCCTTGACACCAGTGGAAACATTGACCCAGGTCAGAGATTCTCATTTGCCAGCCAGCGTGACCCAAAAATTAAATAAAAAAAAGAAAAAAGAAAAAAAAAAAAAAGAGATTGAACAGTCTTTGGTGTGTGGTGTCTCAACTGTACACAAAGATACAATGATCCAAGTCCTGGGACACACCGTCCCAAAGGCAGGCCTCTGAATGGTGACATATAGCAGGTGGTCTCTGAATTGAGGTAAAATAATGTGTGAAAATGTAACTAAGGACCTGATAAAGGCAGTAATAAAAGACAGGTGGTCTTTTAAAGGAGTGGCTACTGTAGAGTTTTGATCATGAAGCTTGGGAGGACCTGGTATCTGCAGATTGAAATGTGGTCACTAAGGCATAGCACTGAGTGGGCACAAACTCTTCCTAAATTGTCAGTATTGTGTCTTGAGGATCAAGGAGATAAAATGCCGTAACACAATTATGCACCCTGACCCCCCCCCCCCAAAAAAAACCAAACAAAATAATAGAAAATAAAAATTTATTTAAAAAAAAAAAATATGTATATAAACAAATGGTGAACAGTTGGACTAATATATATACAGTGGTACCTGCTGTATGTGGCCACCCCTTCTGCCAAGAAAAAGTGGCCACATACAGCAGGTGACCTGTCACCACAGGTAAATTTCACAAAGAAATTGACTCCTATGTCCGAGCCTAGTGACCACAAAAAGCAATGTGGCTGCTCACGGCAGTGGTTGCATACAGCAGGTACCACTGTATATGCTTATTGTCATTTTATAGTTCCAAGTCTAATTCCTCATCATGTATCAGGGACTGTCTCTCCAGTAGCCAGGCAGTCAATTGCAAGCGCTAATGTTTCTTGAATTTCAGCAAAGAAATATGTAAATGGCCAAAATATATTTAAATGAATTTTTTCAGGGACCAGAATCTTTGTTATTTATGCTTATATTCCCTATTTTGAGCATGTTACTTTTGCATATATTTCCAATTTTAGGAGTTAATAGTGCCTATTTTTTTAGTTTTTTTCTGGGTTTGTTAATTATGCCCATATTTCCAATTTTGAATGTATTAATTGTGCCTATATTTCTAACTTTGGGTATGTTAATTAGGGACCCACATATGAGGCGGGAGCCATATAGTAGTCAACTGGTCTGACTGTTTGTCCATCTGTCTGTTGTTTCCGGACAATAACTTTCCATGTTATTATTCACTTGCCATCAAAGGTGGTCAAAAGTATGCATCTAGGTCAAACCTTGGCTGGGGTTGTTTATCGGTGACCTTGACCTAAGGATCAAGGTTACAGGAGCTTACAACTAAAATGGAGTTTTATGCAATATCTGCAGATCAGTTCAATGCAAGTTCATCAAACTTGGTCATGATATGAATTCATATAGGTCTTTGCTACATGATACTTTTCATGACCTTGAGGTCAAAGGTCAGGGTCACAGGGGCATAACAATTTAAAACTGTTTGTGGAGTATCTCTAGAAGTATTTGATAGAAGTTCGTTACATTTAGACATTTTATGTATCTAGAGGATAGTTCACTTTTGACTTCTGCCATGTGATCTTGAGGTCAAAGGTCAGGGGGCTGTTTGAAAAATATGTCCCATGCAGTATATAGAAGGATTTGAGAGAAATTCATTACACTTGATTAAAATGTGGATTGAGGTAAGACTTTAATGAGAAACGCTTATGGGTAACCTTGAAGTCAAAGGTCAAGGTAATGAGGGCACTGCAAAGAAAATTGGTTTTTGTGCAATATCTGCTGAAGTATGTGAGAGAAATTCATCATACTGGACCACTTTATGTATCCCGGTAAGACTTCAAGTTTGATCATTCAAGGGTAACCTATCAACAGGATATCATGTGCCACCCAGCCAACTCCTCCACAATAGCACAGCATAAAGGGTACAACAGTATCCCTTCCTCCACACAATGTTGCTACTAAAGTGACAACGTCCTTGTTTACATATATAAATTCAGTATCAAAGTCATATGTCCTCATAGAAAAAAAAAAGTTTTCCATACATCAATTCAAGAACAGTTTCATGATGCTTCAAACTTGCATAGCAAATGTACCTAGGTAGCTTAGGAATTCTTTTGTGATTACAATTGAGTGTCCTTGACCTCCATGAAAAGTCACATGACTGTAAAAAGGATGCTTGTGGGGGCCCTTGTTGATCTGGCCATTGTTCTGGTCATGTCTTTATCTCCAATTTTGGGTATGTTAATTATGCCTATATTTCCAATTTGGGGTTTGTCAATTATGCAAATACTGTTTTTCCAATTTTAGCTAAAGATTTCTGAAGTTTAGATCTGTCCTGAGAAATCACATTTCTAACTATTTACCATATGTCTTATCATTCCTTGAGTGTCTAATCATTTACCATTGACCTTGTGTCTTATTATTTATCAATTACCAATCACTTCTCCCTCAGCTGGTAATTGTCATTTACCAAGTGTGTATTAGCCCACGTCAGCTGGCATGTGTCTAATTATATATTAGTTTGTAAATACCTATTAGTTTATCATTTATCAAGTGAGTATTCAGGCTGGTGTCAATGTGTATATGTGTAATTATTTATAAGTTCTCCAACAGCTATTTATTTATCATTTATCAAATGTGTATTTAGCCAAGTGTCAGCGGGTGTATGTCTCCATGATGTTTGAGGTCCACCCAGTTAGACTGACTATTCTGCATCACCTGGTCGCCTACTGTGGATCCTCTGCTCTAAGTGACCTATCGTGGCTTTGAATACCAATGTATTTGCTATTACTGTATATTCCATATATTTCTGGTGTGTTGAGGCTTGAGAGTGGGCATTAATCAAGTTACATATGGGACAAGGTGAGCAAACAGTTGTGTAGTGACTGGGGCTCTCAAAAACAGTCTCCTCCATGAGGGCCAACAGAGGATCATGCAAGGGGGTCAGTGGGTATCTGATTACTTAAATACTTATCTGTGCCTTTTCGTTCTGTTTGATGTGAAAAATTTGAACCACTTTAAGAATAAACGTGAAATAATGTATCTGATTAAAAATTATACAAAATGGAAAAAAAAGTACTGGTGCATGTGGAGCAAAGGAAAAAAAAGATAATTCATAAGTCACAAAATGACTCTTTGCTGCCTCTCTGTCAGTATGGAGACGTCTTGGTCAGATTGGCTGGATGTATAATGTTGAGTGGACTAGAAGAGCTCTTCTCAGCAGCTAGGATAAACTATTCACTGGTCTAATACACAGACATGTACACAGAGCCAGGATTCCACTTGGCTCCATTGTTGGCGACTTTGTGTGGTCGTATGGGGGCAATGTGGAGGGCGGGGGCGGAGTATGTGGTGGCAGAAAGAAGCCTATCATAGCTGTGTAGACTTAACACCACTTGGCACTGCCAGGAATTCTGCTGAGCGATACCTGGGTGGGGCAAGTGTCGTATCAAGGGGTTCAACTTGTTTACGGATATGATGGCCACTCATAATTGTCATGACCCTTTCCAGATTTGAATCAAGTTGGGTCAACAACTGTCATGCCCCCACAGGCTGAGGGCTACATATCCAGCCTAAACCAATAAACTTACCTTCAGATGGGGTATTTTGAGATGCCTCATCGACAACAGTCAACTCAGAACATTTTTTTTTTTAAATGAAGGGAAATTTAAATAAAAATGATGAAGGAGACAGCATTTATGTCAGGACACTTTGCCCAGTTTTTTGTAGGAAAGCATTAATGTATATTGAAGACGATAAACATTCACTTAAATCAGGGACAGATTTCATTGTTCAGCCTATGATGCTTATTTGAATTAGTAAGGGTGATTATTCAGTTGGTGTTTAAAGATAGGACTGACAGTAAACATGTACTTGCAATCGAAGTATAATACCTTCCAGTGCATATGTTGGTTATGAACAGTAAAATAAATCTTGGATTATGCGTGTGTGTGTGTGTGTGTGTGTGTGTGTGTGTGTGTGTGTGTGTGTGTGTGTGTGTGTGTGTGGTAATGATCATGAAAGTAATTCTATGAGTGTATATAATGATCAACAAAGTCATTCTTGGAGTGTATATGTATGGTAATAATCATAAAAGTCATTCTTTGAGTGTACATGTATAGGTATGGTAATGATTAGGAAAGTAAATCCTGGAGTATACATGTATGATAATGATTGATGAGGTGGTTCGTGGAGTGCAGATGTATGAAAATGACCAACATAGTCATTCTTAGAGTGTATATGTATGGTAGTGATCAGGAAAGTAAATCTTGGAGTGTACATGTATGATAATGATTGATGAAGTGGTTCATGGAGTGCAGATGTATGAAAATGACCAACATAGTCATTCTTAGAGTGTATATGTATGGTAATGATCAAGAAGGTAATTATTGGAACCTATGTGGATATGATCAACAAAGTCATTCTTAGAGTGTATATGTATGGTAATAATCGTCACATGAATTCTTGGAGTGTCTATGTATGGTAATGATCAAGAAGGTACTTATTGGAGCTCAAATGGATGATGATCAACAAAGTCATTCTTGGAGTGTATCGATCATGATCAACTTCCTCAGTAAAGTGAGCTTTATACAAATCCATTTGCAAATGACATCAGATAAACATACTCACCGTTATACATTGTTTGCTGTAATAGTTATGTCTGAGGTCAAAATACAAACACTAGTATCTTTGGGAGCTGAGGGTCAGTCCTTTTTAAACAGTTTGCCACCTAATTGTGAGTAATATTGAGTAAAGTAACCGATACTGGTATCAAATCACAATTTGATAATCAAAATCTATCATTGTTATACAAGATTAGCTGTAAACATGCAGTCCACTCTGATACTGTATTTATCAAATCACATAGTGGAACAGGCTATGGCAGATTGAAACAAAACATAAATGAAAACAAAAGTGAAATTAATGAAGTATGATTTTTTTCGGTATTTTTATGTGGGCAGTTCGCCTGTATTTCATCCATAATGATGAGGAGTAAAATGTTTTACTTTCACTCTTCCAGGTCAGAGTGCCCTTCAAGTGTTACCTACTTGGTGGCCTCTTATGCAGCATGTTATTTTAGACATAGTGCAGTAGACTCGTGTAAATAATTGGCTTTGCTCAGGGTTCTTTTGCGGCTTTCTGTGTATCCTCCCACCCCACCCTCAGAAACGTGTCTCTTTCATGACTGCTGTGTGGCAATGGAAACTGGCCAGAGAGTGTGAAATACAGTAATTTATCAGAGAGTTGTGAAGGTACATTATTGTTGACACACTCAGTTCAGATAAATTGAAGCAGGTACTATCAAATCAAAATATTTCGTAATAATGTGGTCTGTGTAAAACCTTTAACAGCATAAAACATTTAAAGTTTGCATGAGTGTTAGTCCTGCAGGTGTGAACATAATGGTGTATATGGTATAATTAATGTGTTATTTGGGACTGAGGACCTTTAATGGTCAGCTGGAGGCTAGCTTTGGCCAAGATACTAAAATAAATAAAATAATATTTGGACAATTTGTAAGAGCTACTTCCAGGGAAGGGGGGTCACTCTTGCAGTGTTCTGGCTCCTCGGCCCAAACTTTGGTTGCAAACTACACATAGGATGAACCACTGTTGCATCCATTTGTATAATAGTGATTTCATTTCTACAGCTTTTTTTTTTTTTTTTGCATTGCACACAAAATAACTGCAAATTTTAATGACCGATTGTAGTATAAACTAATCTGGATTTGACGTGACTGTTGAAGTCATTGTTCAAGTGCCATGCTTTGCTCTGTTGTGTCTTGTTATTTCATAGTGTATACTGTACATACACCTACTGTTATGAGTGCACTGATTGTTGACTTGTGTTCTTTGTCTTTTAATCTGAAAATAGACCTGGCCCTGTTATAGGACATGACCCTGAATAAGCTTGTGTGTCGTGTATATACATGTCATCCAGTGGTGTTTACCTAGATTCAGACCGTTCATCAAAATGGTACAACTTGAAGCACCTGTTCGTGCTGTCTGTGTGCCCAAGCTTTATTACAAAGAAAGAAAAACCCTTCATTTTGAGTCACCTCATACTGATCCCTTGAGTAAATGGATTACTGCTTAACGGGTTGTTTCAGTATATTTGTCAATGAAATGATCTCTTACAGTTTGGTCGAACTTTTCATGGGAATTTTTGTTCAGATAAAGAAAAAGACAAGGAACACTGTAAATTGCTTTATTTTTCTTTCTTTTTTTTTTCAAAAGGTGAAAAATTCAAGAGCTAATTTTTCAACTTTTAAAAAAATATGGAGTTCTTAATTATGTTCTCTTAAACCAAGCCCCATATGTCCAAATGGGCTTTGAAGCAAAAATCACTTGTTTTGAGATGGAAATAAAACTAGCGACTAGTCCCAGGATTTTGTGGTATTGTCACTGTCAGTATGGGATGAAGTGTGTCCATTGTGTGGGCTGCCTGTTGCTGTCAGTGAGGATGAAATGTATCCATCGTGTGGACTGCTGCCACTGCCAGTGTGGGATAAAGTGTGTCCATTGTGTGGACTGCTGCCACTGCTAGTGTGGTATGAAGTGTGCCCATTGTATGGACTGCTGCCACTGCCAGTGTAGAACGAAGTGTGTCCATTGTGTAGACTCCTGTCACTGTGAGTGTGGGATGAAGTGTGTCCATTGTGTAGACTCCTGTCACTGCCAGTGTGGGATGAAGTGTGTCCATTGTGGGGACTCCTACCAGTATGGGATGAAGTGTGTCCATTGTATGGGCTGCCTGTCACTGCCAGTCTAGGATGTAGTGTGTCCATTGTGGGACTCCTGTCACTACCAGTATGGGATGAAGTGTGTCCATTGTAAATGTACATCTTGTTTGTTGCCAACATAGCACATTGCAGTGGTGACAAGTTTGTCATGATTTATCAATATTAAAAGTGCTCATCAGGTGGTGCCAGGGTACAGATTGAATGAGTCTTATCTGTATTCAAATATGTTTCCAAAGTATCTCCATAATTTACATATATATAGCAAAAGAGTCACTCGAATTTGATATCAGATCAAAATTTATGTGAAGCTTTTGTATCTGTAGACCTTATACTATTATTATATATTATTATGTTTATATATATATATATGGATGTGTATATATATATATGTATAGTTTATAGCATGTTTTCTTCCGGATATGAAGTATATCAACGAGCACTGGATGCCATATGGCAGAACGAGTGAGCGTAGCGAACGAGTTCTGCTATATGGTATCCAGTGCGAGTTGATATACTTCATATCCGGAAGAAAACATGCTATGATCTGTTTATCTTATGTTTGTGTCGATTTTTGCATTTGTGTTAGCCGAAAAAGACCCACAAATATTCATTGTCTAAAAACCAAAGTTTTAATTGCATTTACTATTCAAGTCATGTTAACAACATTTGTTTAAATGTCTGTTATATCTGCAGCAATATAGACCTATGTTCTGCATGAATGTCAATTTGAACACAAAATATTCATTAGGTTTAATTCTTTACTTTTGTGCTCATGGAACAAGATACAGGCCTAGAGACCTAAACCACAGAAATGAAAAGGGCAAAAATCTAACTAGCATTATTTTGTTGTTCATTTGGCGACATTTTGAAGCATTTAATCCGAGTCTGAGTCATAAATTATGGGTCGCCTGGCACGTTTTTGCACTGGTGAGTTAACTGTGTTGATCACAATATTAATACTTCCTCCAGAAATATGCGCTCCAGGAAAGAGCTGCATATGTTGTAGTGCTGCCCGACGGACCACAGAAGGACCAGGTGGCAAAATATCCCTTTGATTTTCACAGTCACTAGGCCTAAACGCAGTATTGGGTTTAGGACAATATGATTGGCGTAGGCCTACTTCTGAGAGGCCTAAAGGACATTCGATGTCATCAGATGCTTCACTGGGAGGTTTGTCTACTACAGCCATATGTTGCTCAGAATCTGTTGTAGGCCTGCTTGTAGGCCTAGAGAAACAAATGTCAGAGTAAGGCCTAGGAAATATTGATTCTCCCTTAGGCCTAGGAAGGTCAGAGGTAGGCCTAGCTGTTGATGCCGATGATGGTTCACATGATGATGCAGACTGCCCTATAAGATTAGAAATCTTTCGCTGCTTCTCCATATTTATTTCTGAGTAACAGTTCAGTGATTGGACATTTTTATGTCCACTTATTTGAATAATTTCGGTGTCAGGAATGTCGCTGTTTTTCAATGTTTGAATCATGGTTTTACGTGCGCTATGGTTGGTAACTTTTCCCGCACCGCCTGAAGAAATGCCTGCTTTAGTAAACATGTTTTTCATCAGGGATTTTAGGCTGTTGATCCCTTAAGCCTGACACTTGAACCAGAGGTTAGATTTCTTGCTGTGATTTATAGCAAGGTAGAATGGGGAGTCTTGTTGTGTCATGGCATCAGGCCGCACAGCTGCAAATTTTAGGTATACAGCAACAGGGTCACGAGGGTTTTCCATGTTGTCCAATATGGACCACATTTTAGGTGCTACTGATCGTGTGTTACCAGGGTCAACTCCTGTTCTTTTTTAGTCTGTCTCTCATTAAATTCACAATACTGGGTGCCGTCAGCAGAAGTACATAGGGCAACATCTCCCCAACGCAACTGGTGGTGTTCTGTGCTAGCCCTCATGCCAAAATATCGTGCAATGTTCCACCATATGGTATTCTGAATTGCAGCTGCATCATGCGTCCCCAGAACACCTTTAGCATACAGAATTTCTTGTTCTTCCTGTGTGATGGCCCTTGCCGCATTAGGCTTATTTCCCTTTCCCTGTTGCTTTAGCTCCTTTTGTTTGGATCGCAATGCTTGCCTGGCCTTCTCAAACTTGTGGTCCATTGTAATACTGTAGCCATATTGTTGAGCTTTCAGGTAACGTTCCAGACTCGCAAAAATACTCCGAAGGCTACCTGGCTCGTACTCAGTTTTATCTTTTTGCCTAACTGTGATTAGAAACTCGGCAATGTACTCATTGAGTACGACCGGTTCAATGTCAAGCATTGGCCTGCTCTCAAGTTTCGACAGCAGGAATGACGCAAAAAGGCCAACATCATGACTCGTTTTCTTTGACGTGTTTGCGTTTTCCATATTTGAAATAAACTCCTCCACACTGCGCTCCTCCTTACTAAACCGATCATTGTTCACTTCAAGGAGTTGTGCCGCCCCAGATGCTAAATTTTGTAAAATAGATTCTGCGGACTCTTCGCCGGTAGCAGACGACGTCATCGTTACGACGTTAGGCCTAGGCTGTGGCGGTATCTGGGCACTTCCGGTTATCAGAACGTTTCCAGTTATAGGCACTCCGGCAACACTGTGTTATAGCACCTTTCCAAAGCGGTACTGCATAGTTGCAGTGTTTAAGCTAGATAAGATATTTACAGCTTGTTGTTACAGCCCTGAAATAGACTCAAACATGAGATAAATATATATATATATATATATAAAACGGGTATATACACACATAGTACTCATATATGTATACACACATACATGCATACAAGTAGTAGTCGTCAGAATTCTTTTCAACCTGCTGGATCAAGCTGTTCATGAGACCCTCTGGTCAGGACCCTCACCCACCCCCTGTAAGTTTTGTTGACTGGAATTTCCAGAAAAATTTCAACAATGAGCCTTTAGTTCCTTGCTATTTGTAGCAAAACTGACAATCACCCACACCCCATCAGAACCAGTGGTTTGGTTCAAATGTACAAAAGTTGAGATTAAGGTGTAGATAGGGCATCAAACACCAGAGCAATAGGCTCAATATTTCATGAGGAGACAAAACATGCGAAATGTCCGGTCCACAGATTGTGGTGTTCCAGTTGGGTGCACACCTGAAGGGGTGGCATATTGTGCGTGGAGGTGGACACTGGTGATACCAATACCAATGTCAGCAGTAGATGGATGTAGGTGCAGAGACGAAAGTGACAAAAATACTGGCATTGTTTTTTTCTATGGGAGTTTAGGGGCTCCTCATGCAGGAAATTTTGCTGTCAGATAGTGGACTCAGCTGGTCTAGAACAAGGCAGAGACATTTAAGTCTGTATCTGGTGCTTCTATGGCTTGATTTAAAAATCGTGTTTGAGCTTGGCAAAAGTCAAGGCTGCAAACCTGTTTGCTGGTGAGTATTCCAACGCATTTTGCTACATTTGTAGCTCATCAGGGAATGGGTGTAACTGCCACTGGTGCCGGCTTATATACCAGGGTGTAAACAGTCCCACGTGTACGACGTGGTAACCAGTATTAGGCACGTGTCATGTATATGCAAGTACCGGCATGAGTATAATGGTTCTAGGAACGACTGTTATATCTCGGGTCCCCACAAGTCGGAAAAAGATCCTCTGGTTATCATTCCACATCAGTATGATATGTCTATCATTGAGTGAAATGTATGGTGCACATTGACAACAAAAGATGGGAGGAGTGGGCTAATGAGATGCAAGAACACATGACCCTACCATCATCCTGTGAAACAAGCCCTGGGCCAGAGTGCCTCATGTTGCTACATATGTCATGCACACAGGTTTTTGGCCCTCTGTGTGGGGATACACCTGGCTTTTTCAAGCTTAAAATGTGCATTATATTTAATTGAAGTTTTGATCAGCACACATCCATATATGGATGGTCATTCGGTGTTCACAAAACATATATACTTGGTATGGTGCATATATACATGGCAACTTACAAGTTTTTATGTCCTCTATGTCAGCCCCATACCATGTATATCTGTACCATACAGAACATACATCACAGTATATGTATACATTTTATGTCCTCTATGTCAGCCCTATACCTTGTATATCTGTACCATACAGTACATACATCACAGTATATGTATACATTTTATGTCCTCTATGTCAGCCCTATACCTTGTATATCTGTACCATACAGTACATACATCACAGTATATGTATACATTTTATGTTCGGGATGAGCGGGACTCTAACTTGCAACCTTATAGCAGGACCATTCACCTAGCTGAAATGGGAAACGCATATATCCACTCGACCAAATTCCCATTCAAAAAGAATTATTCAATGGAGGTAGTTATGTGCGAGTGCCATATCAACACAGTTATGCAGTATGTGTGCTGAGTTGGCATTTGTTTCCAGAATCGGGGACTTAAATCCATCAGCATTAAGGAAATGCCGAAAATAAATATTCATAGTATGGTGCCGGTATACATGCTATGGGGCAGACATACATGACAGTATAAGTATATGCACAGTATTATACATGGCACAGTGTAAAAGTACACATTCTATGGTGTAGACATGAATTGCCTTGTGCTAGTATGGACTTGGTGCAAGTATACATGGTGCAGTAAAGGTAGCCTGGTATACATGGTTGGATACAGGTCAACACTGTGTGGTGGAGACATACATGACACTGTGGTAATGCTATGGAGGTGTACTGTATGATGGTAGTAAGTGGGAGTCTGCACTGTGGTGCCCCACACATCAACCCTGCTGTTAAGTGTCCCCAGTGTGAAGTGCAGTGTGACACCCCAGGTGTGCCAGTACAGTGGCGATCAAAGGCCTGCATAATTACACAGTTGTAAGTAGACTGGGGGGCAGACAAGGAGAGCTATTCCAGTAATGATACGCTCATATAACAAATAATCCTCATTTCAGCATTACTGCCAGAAGCCTGACATATTAATGGGTGACTTCTCCCATGATATGACACAAACATGTGAGGATCACAAACAGTTGGCACAAGAAGCACATTTAGCCTGGGATGAGTTGTATGGGAAGGTCAGGCGTGGGAGGCAGGCGGTGACTGGCAGGTGTTGACCACTGGTGCATGTGTATCAAATGGATGTTGAGCATAATTCTGAGTCTCTCATGCTTTGAAGTGTTGGCAAGTGTCTGGTAGGATAAAACTTGATTGATATTAGTTTAAATGGCTTGGCTATTAAGTCGGAATTGAAGCTATCAGTTACCAAGCTTGTAATGTGTGAATCAAGTTTCCTTTTAGCCAAAGTCAAGTGAAGGCACCTGACAGCAATCAAGTGGATTTAAAGTTGTTGAAAAGTAGATCAAAGGGTTGTGTACTGAACAGAAATCTGGAAGGTTTTCTGCTGAACAGTAGACTGGATGGTTGCCTACTGAACTGTAGACTGAGGTGTTGCCTACTGAACTACAGACTGAAGGGTTGCCTAATGAACTGTAGACTGAAGTGTTGCCTACTGAACTATAGACTGAAGGGTTGCCTAATGAACTATAGACTGAAGGGTTGCTTACCGAACTATAGACTGCAGGGTTGCCTACTGAACTGTAGACTGAAAGGTTGCCTACTGAACTGTAGACTGAAGGGTTGCCTAATGAACTATAGACTGAAGGGTTGCTTACTGAACTATAGACTGCAGGGTTGCCTACTGAACTGTAGACTGAAAGGTTGCCTACTGAACTGTAGACTGAAGGGTTGCCTACTGAACTGTAGACTGGATGGTTGCCTACTGAGCTGTAGACTGAAGGGTTACATACTGGAGAGTAGACTGGATGGTTGCTTACTGGCCAGTAGGCTGAGTAGCTGCCTACTGAACAGTAGACAAGATGGTTGCCTACTGAACATTTGATGGCATGCTTGTGTACTGGACAGTAGACTAGAGGGTTGCCTGCTGAACAGTAGACTAGAGGGTTGCCTGCTAAACAATAGACTAGAGGGTTGCCAACTGAACAGTAGACTAGAGGGTTGCCTGCTGAACAGTACACTAGAGGGTTGCCTGCTGAACAGTAGACTAAAGGGTTGCCTGTTGAATAGTAGACTATAGGGTTGCCTGCTGAATAGGAAAGTGTAGAGGGTTGTTTGCTGAATAGTATAGACTAGAGGGTTGCCTCCTGAACACAGACCAGAGGGTTGCGTACTGAACAGTAGACTAGAGGGTTGCCTGCTGAACAGTAGACTAAAGGGTTGCCTGTTGAATAGTAGACTAGAGGGTTGCCTGCTGAATAGTATAGACTAGAGGGTTGCTTGCTGAACAGTAGAATAGAGGGTTGCTTGCTGAATAGTATAGACTAGAGGGTTGCCTCCTGAACACAGACCAGAGGGTTGCGTACTGAACAGTAGACTAGAGGGTTGCCTGCTGAACAGTAGACTAGAGGGTTGCCCGCTGAACAGTAAAGTAGAGGGTTTCCTCTTGAACAGTCAAATAGATGGTTGCAAGCTCAATAGTCTTAAGGCATCCAAGTTATATCAACATGCAAGAAACATTGTCAAGTGAACCGTGGTCACATTATACACCAAATTAATGGGATGTTCTCAGAATGTTTGTGCAAATTGTTAAATGTCTAAAATGCTAAATATTTTAAGTCTGTTCAGGGTCAAAGTGTGTTAAACACATTCTCCCTTACAAATTGGATGGAAGGAGGGATATGAACTGGTCACTTCACTGCAAGCATTAATGCTTTAACCATTTGGTCCATAAGAGCTGAACTGACCATAAGTCCCAGGTGACAAATGTTTTCTACACCAATATCTTTTATGCACTCTTTGTACAGTGAAAACATTTTGTATTACAATGTGTTGATGAGACAGCAATAATTGAAGATATTATAGTTTTCCCTGGCATGGGTTGGATGCTGCAGGGGAAGGAGACAGGGTAGGTTGAGTTACCAAAGCATCAATACTGTTTGAGAAGGTTGTGAAGTGGGGACTTTTAATCTGGCTACTGATCTCTTGAAAATTGCTCCCAACTTAGTTTTTTCTTGGGTGCAATAGCAGTGGGTGCCCCAGGGAGCTGGGAGTCTATGTAACTTGTAACCCATTGAGACAAAGTGCTCCTTGTGTCTGTAGCTGGGCAGAGTATAGTGCCCTGTTGGCTTGGAATTGCACAGAAGGATGTCACCTTTGATCGGTGTTCATCCTTCAAAAGTTAGCTGTCAGAACAGAGAGAAACATGGGTGGCATATGGTGTAACAAGACAGCAACTTGCTGGACTTTAATCAGTGAGAAAAAGGTCCTGCAAAACTCTTTACCTGCTCTCTATCTCCCCCACCCCACCAAAAAAAAAAAAAAAAAAAAAAATCTTGACGATGTATGATCAATTGTGACATGTTGAGGAGGGTATTGACAGAATTCTTTTAACTCATTCCGCCCTAATGACGCTTTTTTCTGCTAATATCACAGTGTCGCCTGCTAATTGTATTTTACTAATTTAGGAATTATTTTTCAAAATTGTGGATGAAACTTGCATGGAAGATCATTCCAAATTATAGGCCCATGGTCAGTAGCTTTCCTTGGCATGCTCTGGGCGCAGTGCGTCCAGAGCACGCCAAGGAAAGCTGTTGACTCTGTCTTCTATCAGAGTGGAAAGAGTTAAGGTACTGTGTGTGGGATATGCAGGTTATGTTCCATTCAGCCATGGCCTCTAAAGTGACAAGTTTGCCCACATGTTAAAATTGCCAGTAACTGTGATAGCTTTGGTGACACCTTGATCTGAAATACATTTAAAAAGTACACAGGATATTTCAAAGGATTGGTTTCTATATCCATATAATGTTGCAGATCTGTTTGTTTCATTTTACAGAGTTTAGTTTTTTTTTTATTATTATAATCTTTTTTGTTTCTGATTTCAATTTGGTTATTTTTGATCTTTATTTTTTTTTATTTATTTTTTTTTTAAGAAAGAAGACACTTTTGAAAAGGTGGCTTACCTGATAAGATGTCTCCAGTGGGAAGCCTTGAGGGTGAACACCGTAACAAAGTGGCTCCTGCCATTGGTAGATACTGCCCGTAAAGACTCCTTGCTAAACATGATAATAACTCAGTCTTTTTTTAAGATGTAACTGTTGTATTGTGGGTTAAGTTGATAACCAGAGTTGTTGTGCTATTGACTTGATAATTATTATGTCTCCCGGTGGAAGCTGGGGGACATATTGTTTTATTGCCCGTTTCTTCTGCTTGTTGTTGTTGTTTTTGTTGTTGTTGTTGTTGTTGTTGTTCAGGTTCTTCAACACTTGGTTTCCGTGCGATAAGTCTTGAAGGACTTGACAGAATTTGATGAAACTTGGTAGGATTATGTATCTTTACAAGACCTAGGTTGGGATTGTATTTAGATGACCTTGACCTAATTTTCAAGGTCACAGGGTCACATGTGAAATTAGTTTCTGTGCGATAAGTCATGAAGAACTTGATGGAATTTGATGAAACCAGGTAGGATTATGTATCTTTACAAGACCTAGGTTGGGATTGTATTTGGATGACCTTGAGCGAATTCTCAAGTTCACAGGGTCACTTATGTGAAATTGGTTTCCGTGCAATAAGTCTTGAAGAACTTGATGGAATTTGATGAAACTTAGTAGGATTATGTATCTAGGCAAGACCTAGGTTGGGATTGTATTTGGATGACCTTGAGCGAATTCTCAAGTTCACAGGGTCACTTATGTGAAATTGGTTTCCGTGCGATAAGTCTTGAAGAACTTAATGGAATTTGATGAAACTTGGTAGGATTATGTATCAAGGTAAGACCAAGGTTGGGATTGTATTTGGATGACCTTGACCTAATTTTCAAGGTCACAGGGTCATTTATGTGAAATTGTTTTCTCTGCAATAAGTCTTGAAGAACTTGATGAAAATTGCTTGAGTAATGTATCTAGGTGAGAGCTAAAATAGGATTGTAATTTTCAAGCAAACTTGGTCATTTGTAATTTGTTATCACCTGTAGCTTATTCAGAGACGTAAGTGTTCCACCGGCAGACATTTGATTTTCTGTTGGAAAATCAGTCCGTTCTGGTTGTACTCATGATATCGACCTGAGCATTGCGTCTCATGGTGACTGTATAACATTATAGTGTGTGATACTGTTTTATCAACTATAGTTGTACCCATGATATCGACCTGAGCGTTGTGTCTCATGGTGACTTTATGACAGTTTGTTATGTGAGTAGACTATTTCTATCTCTCTTATTGGTCAAGGCACTATCATGTGTCATGCTCTAAACACATGGATCCACTGTTTTTGCTGTCTCCGAGTCCGTGGACCTAGTCCAGACCTTGAGTGCAGCCAGTCCAGGCCTTTTGAACGATGCGAGCGTGATGTGATGCATCATCAGCAACTTTCAGCCAATCACTTTCCAGGATTAAATAGACTCAGGTCTGTTTTTGATCCAATTACAGGGTTTCCTTCTAAATTTGGTTGTAGAGCTCTTTGGGATAATTTGGTAAGGATCAGTCTGCTGTGTTGATCTTGAATTTTTGACACTAATAATTGCAAAGATGCATATGACAAAACAGTTATAGTCTTTGAATTCCGTCTATTCATGGATCTATCAACCTGTCCACACCAATATACACCAAGGCCAAAGGTATGCATTCATACTTGAGTGCACATGACCATGCAGTCACATTCGACATGCGGTATATTACTGTGTGCATATGTGTTCATACTTGAGTGTACACGACCAGTCACATTCTACAGGCAAGTAATGTGTGTCTGAAATACAGTGCAGCTACTAAATGATCCCCCTGTCTGGATGCGGCAACATTGTAACCAGCCACTTTCAACATTGTAACCAGCCACTTTCAGTGTGCAGCAGTCCAAGTAATGGCGAAATTTTCGGGTTCAGTTATGCTATTGGAAATGATTTGTTAGCTGATCTTGATTACCTTACTGGTAATGGAGGCAATGGTGCAAGATTGCAGTCTGTGTATGACAGACAGGTCTTTGTATTATACGGGGGAACAAATTCTGCGTTTTGATGCAGATTGCAGTCTGTCTGTAGCAAAGAGGTACAAAAAAAGTGTTCTGTTTTGATTTATGTTGTAAGTGGGGTATCATGGAAATGTAAAAAAGTACTGTGTTTGACGGAAGTTGCAGTTTAGGTAAAGGGACCAATTCAGAAGGTGTTTGGTCTGCATGTAGGTGATGTACGATGGGCAGGTACCAAAAATTCTGTTTTGTTGGTGGTTGAAATCTGGGTATCATAGACAAAAATGAAAAAAGTGCTGTACTGTGATGGGAGTGCAGACTGGGTGTCATTGACTTGTACAAACTGTGGGGTGTTTTGGTGAGTACAATGGCCAGATGGACTAATTCCACTCACAGGGGTCCATAAATCAGAGAACCTGTAGACAGTAGCTGAGAAATGTCCTCTTTCAGCTCAGCATCTCTTCAAGTTAAACTGCGAACAAAGCGTTTTGCCCACAGGTATGAATTTGAAACCAGCCTTCATTAAGACCCCTGCTGGCTGTTACGTGGTCATCACACTTAGTTAGGGCCCAGTGTCACCAGGGGGTGTAGGGGGTGATCCTCTTGGTATGACAGTGATGCTGTACCCTGGCCAGTTGAAAGGGTGATTGTGTCACCCTGTCATTAAGGGACCTCCCTACCTTGACATGCTAATGGATTGCCAAGCCTTGCTTCATCTATCAGTAACGATCATTGTTTGTTCCCAGTGTGAACTGAACAGGAGGACAAATTTAAACTTGGATGGGCTGTCTTTACTGCTCTCGCACCCACATATCACAATTAAACTTTCTCTGGAATTCTATGAAAGGTTTCACCTGGGTGTCCACAGAGTCCTTCATATTTACAACTTTTGATTGGCCTCAGCAAGGCATATGGCTCGCCTGAAATTCAAGACTATGCTAGGAGTGACATCGTAGCTTTCTGGGTGAAGTGAGAACAGAGCTTAGACGTGTAATGTGGAGCAATGTCTGGCCAGTCAATAGGGACTTGAGTCTCTCATCTTTGTTTGCTACAGAATGAAGTCTGTTATTTAAAGTTTACAGCTAAAAAAGCCTTCTTGTTAATGAATCTTTACATACCTGGGTCAGTGTTAGCAGGCTTGATACACTTGCAAGGCATAAGGGTTTTAATAAAACATGTGTATACAGTGCTCCCTCTTTATAACACCCCTCATTACAAGGCGGTTTCTGATATAACACGGTGGGTACCATCGCTCCCACTGAAATAGTTTTTCCATTACTTCTATGTTTAAGGTCCCTCTGTTATAAGGCTGTTTTGCTATAACACAGCATACCCTGTGGACCCCAACACCAGCGTTATAAAGAGGGAGCACCATATATATATAAAAGCCACCTTGAATGTCACATTGGTGTAGAAAACTTGTGCCACTTGTTTTAAGAACTTCCTTCTATTTTTGCAAATTTGTGTGGAATGTTGTCATGTAAAGAGTAAAATGCTGTTGTTTGTGTGTGGTATGTAGAGAGATATACAGGAAGGCTAGGGCTCAATCAACACATGCAAAGACTTCAAATGGTTGTGTCTGTTAACTGCAGATGTAAACCTGTGTCAAGGATATAGAGAAACCAGAGTGCCCAATTTGTGTTTTTACTTAGTCATGTCACCATGCTGCATCGCGTCACAGTGTATGATTTTTTTTGGGGGGGGAGGGAGGGGGGGGAGTGGTGGCTGCCTGTTGTGGCTATGCAGCAAGAAAATGCATGGTGATTGTTTGTTACAGAGCAGCTCAGATCCTTTAACCTTCAGTAAGCTCAATAAACTAAAAAAAATTTTGAATTCTTTGTGGGAAATTACAAGCAGATAATGGTACAGACATATTGACATTTGTCAGTGCTTTGTTTAATGGTTGGTTACCTCACACACAGAGCAGACAGAGTTTGATTACGTTTGTGTACATATGTATATTGACAGACACTTGTTTACAACATACCTTGTACCACACATGTATGGATCCTACAGGAGTGAGGGCTCTTACCCTCAGAGGGGTGAAGTGGGGTTACACTTGTATTTCATTCAAAATAATTTACACTTGTCCCGTGTCACCTACTCTGTTTACCTTTCGATCTTAGTTCACATAAATAAGTCATCTAAATCAGCTGAACTGTAAATCATATAAAGCAAAATTTGCCCTCACCAGCAGGTGTACCAGAATCTCAAAGGCCTTTTACTGGTAGACTGTCTCTGTTCCCCATTTCCCCAGAAACTGCAGAGACGGCATCTCTGTTCAAGAAGTTTCATAAATTTTAAAAACTTTGTAAGTCAAAATTGAGACCATACTGTATTTTGAAACAGACAAAGTGGTTATGATATATATTAGCAGAAAAAATAATTATAAATTACTTTTTGCACTTTTAGATTTTAAATATAAAGGGAAAGAACACAAGTTTTTATCTGATATTTGATCGGAAAAGTTCTTGCTTAATTACAGCAGCTTCCATTAATAATCTCAGTGACAGTGCCTGAGAATATATGACCTCCTTGATACCAGGGAGTGTCACCAGATGGCACTTGTATTATTTATTTATCATCCCCATATTGACTCCAAAAAGTCCCTAAGACAGGGACAGAATGTGAATGTATGAATCACAGTGTTGCCAACCTGGTGAATGTATATTTTCGGGAAATTATGAAATGGCGAGCGGGGTAAGCAGCGAAGCCCTCCTAGGGGGTCCGGAGGCATGCTCCCTGCAAAAAATATTTCAAAAATAGACATCAAAATATCCACATTTGAGGGTACTTGGATTCAAGTTTCAGTATGCCGCGAGATGCACAGCAGCTTTATTTGCCTTCAAAGTGTCACTGTGAAAAGCATGTTTGTTAAAATTTACCATATTATGTTTTTAGAATGACATTAGTGGTAATTTTCGTGAGATTCTGGGAGTAATTCGGGAGTCGGGAGGGTTGGCAACACTGGAATCAATAGACCACAAATAATAACTAAGCTCAGGTTGTAAACATATGAGACTTTGTTTGAGAGAAATATGGCTAACTGTTGGAGGTGGCTAAGTCTGAAAATAAAGTTTTAAAACAAAGTCAAGTTAAAGGAGAAAGTTAGTCTGTCACAAATATATCTGGAAACTAGAGTATAATCTGTTTCAGTATTTTTCTGTAGATTGGGTGCTCCTTGTGACATGTTACAGGAAGGTCCAGGTCACATGAGACAGTAATTTGACAAATAATTTTCACAGTATGTTTTGGTTGTTTGATTCAACTCAGGGTCAGTCTTAGTAAAATAATACATGTCTCTGGAAATACATGTATGTTGTTGAGTTTTTACCAACCATGACAGTGGATTTGATGTCATGCCATTGAGGTACTTACATGTACCAATACCTCTGTCAACTTTATAACACATGCATGAGCTTGATAATCCATAAGGGATACTTGTTGCCATTTGGAAAGCACAGAGAATAATGGAGAATATTAACATACCAAGCTGAACAAGTCAGATGTCTATTACGCCATGTACATTGTTTAGATTAGAGAGGAAAAAGGACAATATGTTTATCATGGTGTCTGGTCTTTGTAGCAGTGTTTCGTGGTGTCTGACAATATGTTTATCCTGGTGAAGGTCTTCTTTGATGTGTTACGAAAAGTCCTTAGTAGCAAAGAAACAGTTGCCAGAAGGTGGTGGAGGTGTCAGAAGAGCAGGGAGAGAGCCTGTTACAGCAAGTGATGGATCTTTACATGGGGACTGGAATGGACCTCACTGAAATTAACTTATAGTAGCATATATAGACAGTTTGGTCCAAAGCAAGGGACATAAGAAGTGAACTAAAGATAGGTAGGTAGGTAGGTAGGTAGGTAATCAACCATTCACGCATGTGTGTGTTCACCTGTTGTGAGTGCATTTCTTACAGTGGTCACTACTGAATCAGGAGACTTGCTGGGTGGGGGTGGAAGAAAGAGATTTCACACTTTATCTTCTGGTGGCAAAATCAATCCGTGCTATGAAACAATTGATCAAAGGCGGCAAAACCAATCGTTGCTATGAAACAATTGATCAATGGTTGAAGGTGGATACTTGGCATGCTCATTGGTGGAGATATCTTTCATGTTTTACCACTGCCATACCTATGTTCCCATTGATATAGGCACTTGAATTGTCTCAGACTAAATGACATTCAGTTTTGAAGGTGGATAGTAGGTCTGCCTTTCCAGGTGGTCAGTTCTACCTGCTGCAGACAGTCCACTGTCAGCTGTGCATACGCACTATGTACAGCTAAACCTGTCTTCAAACATCACTCATAGGGAGGACCAATGTGTGGTCTTTCAAGACAGGTGGTCTTTCAAAGGAGGTATAAATAAGGCAAAAAGTACTGCGCAAGATATTTAAAAAGGTGGTCTGTTCAATACAGGTGGTCTCTAAAGACAGGTGGTCTCATTGATTTATTTATCAGTACATTTGTTTGACATTTTATACAGACTAGTACATGCCGAAGTTTAAAACTGAATATTATCTTACTTCCATACATAAAGTCTTGCTCTTTTATGAAAAGGGATGAGAGTTTTGAAAAGTAGGCAAATTCAGACCATTTGAAAATTCAACCTTGAATATCTTCAAAACTATTATAGGTAGAGGTGTCATTCCAACTTCAGTTCACAGGTTTGTGCTGTAGGTGTATCTAGTGAACCATGGGCCAAAAGTTGTAGAATATGGATGTATAGCTACTGTGAATTCATTTATTTCACTGTGTTTTTCTTTCCGCTTATTTTGCTGATGCTTCAAAACTGACAAAATAAGAATCCAGTGAAAAAGATGTGTAATGTGGCATGGGTAGGAATTATGAAAATAATTGTTAATTTAAAGTGTTGCTGAAAAGTGTGAAATGCAAAAATAGCCAAGATTAGAACCCTTGAAAATAGATGTATTCACAGTATTAGGGGGACTTTTAATGCTGAATCTCCAAAACTATCACACATAGATATACCATTCTGACTTCACATCCTAGGTGTGTCCATCATCAGTTTTGTACAGACTTAAGCTCTCAGACAGCTTAAAGCCAGAATAGCGGAACAGTGTGTCCCTATATCTAGTGAAGTTGAAATAATGAAAATTAGCAGCAAAAATAGCAGACTTGTGCACATTTGTGGTAGAGCAGAAATACAACAGGCCATGATCTGTCATAGTCAGTCAATTGCATGTGTATCTTTAGTCACTAGGACTTGTTGTTTATACTCATGTCAGACATGACACTTTTATGCTACCATATGGTGATCAATTTGTCATCTGCAGTCCATGCTGGAGTGTCAGCAATGATCCATAAATAAATCAAAGTTTCAATTAAAAGTGTTGTAGAATCAGATACAGTTTCTCACTACATGACTAAATGTTGTTTGCTGACTCTTGATATTCTGTTTTATCAAGAATTCTTTCTTTCTGGTTGAGCATTCTCTTTTGATGCCCTCACATTGGTGGGGGGGCATATAGATTTGCCCTTGTCCATCCGTTTGTCCATCCATCCAACATTAAAATTGTCAGATTTGTGTGGCACTTATCTAAAAAGACATATGAGGTACAGTAGGCCCTCTTTTGAGCAACCACCCCTAGCACCCAATAAAAAGCGGCCGTGTAATACAGGTGTCTGCTCATGTGAGGACCCCCACATGCACGACCTCAACAGCTCAAATCCAGGATGGTAGGTACACGAATTTCTGCCACCACCAGTTCATTTATTGATTATGCATGCTTTGATAAGAAATTATCATTCATTGAATTTAACAATTACGACCCTTACAATCTTTATTTTAGTAAAAAAAAAAAAAAAAACTCTTGTCTGGGCGCTGAAAGATGTGTTTCACAACTTGAAAATATTTGCCAGTCATAAGTTTTTTCATGTTTCCATTATGCTGTCTTCTCGACGTTGCCGCAATATCTCAAAAATTGTTTGCCATAGCTGTACCAATTTTTTGTCACAGAAGGACCTTATGATGGACCAGGTTTCTATTGAAAACCAGCTTCCTCTGATTATTTTAAAAATTTTGATGAAACTTTACATGTATTCATTTGAAGGCCGTCTGAGTGGCGTCAACCCTGAAAATGTTACCGCGATATCTCAAAAAATATTGATTGTAGTTTTACGAAATTTTTATCAGATATGCATCTTATGATGGACCAGGTTCCTATTTAAACCAGTTTCTGCTGAATATTTTTTACCTTTTATATGAAACTTTTAATTTATTTATTTAAAAGCTGTCTCAGTGGTATCAACCCTGACATGACCGCAATATCTCAAAATATATTGACCACAGCTTTGCTAAATTTTTGTCAGAGATGCATCTTATTTGTTCGTATTTAAAACCAGCTTCCTCTGTGTATTCATATTTTTTTTTTATGAAACTTGAAAGTATTTATATTCAAGGCCATCTGAGTGGTGCGCAAGAGGACGACGTTACCATAATATCTCAACAAGGATCCAACACAGCTTCACCAAATTTTTTTCAGAGATGCACATTATAGTGTACCACATTCCTATTGAAAACCAGCTTCCTCTTGATATTTTTAAAGCTGTTATGAAACTTTTGAAGCATTTATTTCATGGCTGTCTGAGTGATGCATAGTGCAGTGGTCTCTGTCACCAGAACTTGCCCCAAGAACACAATCAAAAGTGCTGTTTCATTTCGTAGACAACAGTGTGGAAATTGTATGTAAAGTATTGTACTGCTAAGTCTAAAAAAATTGCAGAATTGAGGAAAAAAAGATTGTGGGCGCCGAGGGTAATCTGTTCTCTGAACGCTTATTTCTGACATATTCAGTTATCTGACACATTTATAAGGGAACAGATGGTGTCATTATATGGAGTTTTCACTGTATATTGTTTTCAGCATCAGTTGACTTGCAGGGTACCAGGCCATTATAGCTGGATAGTGCAGTGCCTATTATGCCTCAGTAAATGCCTTATTAATTTTTTATTCGGGCATTACGTCATATTTATGCTCATTACCCAGCTAAGTCAGCCGTGAAGCCTCAACAAACCAGCATGAAGCATTTGACAATTAAAGATAAGGTTGCTGCTGGAGAAGCTGACCAGGCATTGTATAACATTGTATAACATTGTATAGGTTTGTGTTGATCAGGTTCTACTTGTGCTGTGAACATGTCCAAAATTTGAATCTTCATTTATGTTTTATTGCACTGAATAAATGGCATGAAATCAGGCAAAATTGTATGTCTATGCAAGTTTGTCTGCTGTGGTGCAGATGTGCTCGCAGTTTCCACAATGCATACCCTGCATAATGTGGATACCAGTCTATTGTGGACACTTTTCCTAAAACTCAGAAGTCCACAATAAACAGGTTTTGCTGCATATCCATACTATCAGTGAGGATTGTGTTGAGGTCCTCGTGAAAACAACGGTTTGAAGTGTCAGCATGCCGTATCTACAGTCACATTCATAGTTCAGTGTAGAAAATGTATGAGTAGTGGATAAATCTGAAAAAAATTAGTGAAACTTTTTTACTTGGACTGGTTTTATTCCCCCCCCCCTCATTTAAGTCATCTGTTATGCTATCTGTATGTTTTCATCTTTTTTTTTCTCTGCAGACTGGTGTCAGATGTCTATCAATAAAGTATCTTTCCCTGAATGAGCCATTACCGACTTTATATAAATGCTCAGCAAGCAGGGAGTTTTGTTTTTAATCGAGATTATAAGAAACAGAATGTGTCAAAATTAATTAAATAGGAAGCAGCAGCCAATAGAGTGGTGGTGTACACTTAACCACTTCCAGTCAGATTGTATGCAGTCGTGTACACTTAAACACTTCCAGTCAGACTGTATGCAGTAGTGTACACTTAACCACTTCCAGTCAGCCTGTATGCAGTGATGTACACTTAACCACTTCCAGTCAGACTGTCTGCAGTGGTGAACACTTTACCACTTCCAGTCAGACTATGTGCAGTGGTGTACACTTTACCACTTTGTCAGACTCTCTGCGGTGAACACTTTACCACTTCCAGTCAGACTGTCTGAAGTAGTGTACACTTAGTTACCTTCAGTCACACTGTCTGAGGTTGTGTACACTTAATCACTGCCAGTCAGACTGTGTGCAGTGGTGTACACTTAACCACTTCCGTTCAGACTGTCTCCAGTATACTTAACCACTTCCAGTCAGACTGTGTGAAGTGATGTACACTTAACCTTTTCCAGTCAAACTGTGTGTGGTGGTGTACACTTAACCTTTACCAGTCAGACTGTGTGGAATGGGGTACACTTTGCGCTGTACATTTAACCACTTCCAGTCAGCATGTGTGCAGTGGTGTAGACTTAACCACTTCCAGTCAGACTATTTGCAGTGGTGTAGACTTAACCACTTCCAGTCAGACTGGTTGAAGTGGTGTACACTTAACCTTTTCCAGTCAGACTATGTGCGGTGGTGTATACTTAACCTTTACCAGTCAGACTGTGTGCATTGGTGTACACTTTGCGCTGTACATTTAACCACTTCCAGTCAGACAGTGTGCAGTGGTGTAGACTTAACCACTTCCAGTCAGACTGTCTGTGGTGTTGTACACTTTACCACTTCCAGTCAGACTGTCTGTTGTTGATCATTATTGATGTAAAACTGGGCAATTACTGTATGGATATAGGTTTACCACAGTGTTCTGATGAAACAGAAGACATTCATATTTACAGCAAAAACAAGACTTGATTGTTTTGGGATCATTCTTATAAGATAAGGGTTAATAAAACATAAATACTTAAGGATTACAGAAGACAATACTATGACTTGATTGACATCCTGTCTGTGTACTCAAGTCCTTCAGAGGATGAACAGTTATGAAGTATTGCTGAAGTAAGACAATCAGATAAAGCTGGGATGCCAGGCTAGCTGTGGGTTGCTGGACAAGTGTTTGTTTATGGAGAGACATTTGAATTGTATCAGTGCATCAGCGCTAGAGAGATTGAGAACTCAGGTGGTATCTATAACAGACTGTTGGTAGCAAGTCCTTCAAAATTAAAGGACCTCTTAAGTTATTTACATATTTGCAGACAGTGCCTGTTTATGGTCAATATTTATTATTGAAGTCTGTGCATTTTAGCTCCACTGACTTCTCAGTCAGCTGAGCTTAAATAGGATAGTCAGTCATTTGTCTGTCTATCCATTGTTGTCCTCATCATCATAGTCCATTCACATTTACATTTTTGACTTCTTCTCCAAAACTGTAGACCTGATGCTCTTCAAAATTTGTGGAAGAGCACCTCGGTTAGGTCTCTGCCATGTTTATACAAATCAGTGTTTCGGTTAGGATTTTTTTCAGAGGGTCCCAACCTGAAAGAGAGTCAAATTTGTAGCTGTATTTTGCAAAATTTACAAAGAAAATATAGGAAGTTGGGACCCTTTGAATTTTGCTGAGGGGGTATTGCATTTTTTGAAAGGGTAATATACCCCCATTTGAGGGTTAATGGAAACCCTGACAAATGGTCATGTTCCAGTGGGGACTGTAGGCCTTGGCCATATTCCTTTACCATAACACCTACACTACCAAATTTGGTGTGTGGACACTCAGAAGATAGGGGTATCTGTGTCATGCACCAGAATTGGGTCACTGTAACCTTCACCCCTATAAAGTTTGAGCTTGTGCAGGCGACACCAAAAGACACTGCAGACATACTTCCCCATTGATGTTTAAAAATATAACCACAGGCGTGGGATCCACCAGTACCAACATAACCAGTCTGTAACCAATTGTCCATAAGTAACCCTGTAATCTTCGAATTAGGTCAGGGTGACCCATATAATATCGTAATTTGGGTCCTACCCAGATTCATTATCCTATCACATTTCACTAAGTTTTTGTTAATTTGTTTACATTACTTACTTGACATCAACCAATTTCATACTAGCACAATCAACATTGCTATCTGTTCTGTGTTTGGGCCCTATATATTACCATGCAATACTTGATCCTGTTATTGCATTTTTTAAGAAATTGCACAGAAGCATTACTGGCCACCCCTAGACCTTAATTTGTTCAGCAGGTAGTGCTGTGACTTTTTTAAAAAGAAATGAATTCTTGTGTATTAAAGCCTCTTTCAACTTGTCCAGAATCACCTCGCTGATTGTGGTGAAACTTGGGCAAAATGTACCTTGTGGAAAGGTCAAATTAAGTTGTTCACTAGGTGGTGATATGACAGAACTCTAATGTAAAAAAAAATCGACTCAGATACTTGTCTGTTGATGAGTACATCCATATTGATTACCATGCAAGTCAGTGGGGATTGCAATGGTAATCCACATTTTATGACTTCTTCTTGTCCAAGACCATCAACCAGATTCATCGGAGTCTCCTAGACCATAATTCCTTTGACAGGTGACACTGTAACTTTTTTAAGTACTTCAAAAAAAATTTTAATGATTTGGGGTTTTAAAAAACTTTTTGAGATTTATTCTCCCAAATCATATTTTGGATTCTTTTGAAAATTGGTAGAAATGTACCTGGACTCAGTCTGCAGTATGGTTGTTCACTACATGGTGTTGCTGGCATTTCCTGATTTTTAGTGAATTATTGAGATTAGGGATTTTTGATAAGGGTACATGTACATGTTAGCTTTGTTATTGTAGGGATAGCAGCAACTAGGACATATTGGCTTAAACACTGGTAGGAAAGTATGTATGGAGTTTCCATTGGTGTTGCTAACTTTGACTTTGAACGGACCTGAAAGGTGACACTGGCATGTTGGCTTACATCTTGATTACAGTGGATGCTGACCCATTCTATTTCAAAAATGATGATTTGAGAACTGTGTGAGTGAAGACTGTGATGTTGCAAATACTTATGATGTTGGTACAGAAAGGTGACTCTAATATTATTTCGAAGGTTATGGGACTAGTTAAGTATGTTAATGTCAGATCAGCTGAGCACAAGATTGTCACCACCCTCCATGTACTGAAACTGTATGGCAACCAATCAGAACAAAGAAAAATAAAGTAAGGAGAGAGAGGTTGTAGTTTTCAAAATATCAGTAATTAAATTACCATGGAACAGAACCAAACCATACATACATACACACACATACACATGCATACATACACACATGCACGCACGCACACACACACACACACATATGTACATACATATACTGCAAGTTGGGCATTGATTGGGATTTAAGCCTTTCTTGCTCAAATCACAGAGTAGTGTCTTGGTATAAATTGTTGTTTGCTGTAAGGTTCATGTTAAATTAATAGTTATTTTTTCCTCTGTGAATTCTAGCTGAGAGGTATATCATGATGGTCGGTGCCAGGTCTGTAGCCTTTTGTGGCACATAGATGGGAGTAACACATGCTAAGGACAGCTAGTGATGGAGTCAGTAGCTTTCCTTAGCATTGCAGCCAGGACTGGCTTTTCCCTTTAAGAAGGGTAGAGACTATAAACTCGCTCATTTCAAGTATGGTGGCTGTTTCATATGAGGTTAAGGTAAACGTGAAGGTAAAGGCCCTTGAAACCAGAAACCTTTTAGCATGACCACGATTGGGGTCTTATCTGTCTGGCTAGGAGATATTAGATTTACTCTTATTGTGCTTTGTGCATATGGAAATCAAGGTATATTTCAAGTGGA
Organism: Hermodice carunculata; assembly: GCA_964020975.1. NCBI lineage: Eukaryota > Metazoa > Annelida > Polychaeta > Eunicida > Amphinomidae > Hermodice > Hermodice carunculata. The sequence goes on along the minus strand of OZ026615.1, from coordinate 87,946,368 downwards.
AGACATGAGGTGTCTGATAATGTTTAAAACAAGAATCTAGGTTAGACACAGAGTGATTGAAATACCTGTTTAATGCCTCATGATTCAAGACAGACCAGGCTTATATTTCTTTGCCACAAGCTAACACACTCATTTTTTTTATTTTTATTTTTTTGGTATGGCAGATGAAGAGTGTATTTGTGGTATTTTTCTTGTGACACAGACAAAGTGGTGTCTGGTCTTTGTGGTTGTGTTTCCTGGTGTCTGACATAAACCGGAAATTCATCTCATGTGACAAAAAAATCAATGTACTTCAGATGAAATGAGAAAACCTAGACCATACATTTAAATGATATTTCAAGAATGTCTACTTTACATCCAATTACAGAGTAGAATTAACATGTGAGATGAAATGCTGATGACTACATCAAATGAACATTTTCACAGTGCAAGGATTTGGTGTGTGCAACTTCACAATTTTCACACCAGCCCCATTTACCAGAGTTGAACGAAACTTCATCCTCCACTCATCTGATTTATGAAATTCCTTCCATGTTGTGTTTAATTCCATTGAAATTAATAAACTAGGACAACAAATTCTGAACACTTTTGATGGAAAAGAAGTTCAGTTGCCTGCCCAGCCAGATCTTCAAGCAGCAGCAAATTGATTGGAGGGCAAAGACATGTCTGCAGACACAGGAGCCAGTCAGATCCAAGAGTCTGTTGTGTTAACCAAGGACACAAATGATGAGAGGCCAGCCATGAACTTATTTCAGAAATTAAGTGATTTTATGTATTTCATTTATTTGTTTGTTTGTTTTGTTTTGTTTTATTTTATTTACATATTTTCATTCTTATTTATTTTTTTTCTGACTTGTGAGCCAAAGTTACAGGAATCACATTTGTACAAGAATTATCCTGAGAAAGAGAATAAAAAGAGATTTTTTCTTTTTTTTTTTTTTTCTTCATTTTTTTTCCATGTGGAAAGGGAGGATGGCTGTTTCCTTGGTTTTGCCCACAGTCAGCCATGCAGGCTGGCACGAGGCTGATGCCAAGTCACTAGTGATTGTGCAGGACCTCACCTGGCTCTCAATTAGTAAACAACCTTCAATACCTAGTTTACACACTTGTCTGTAATTATCAGTTAATGCTCAATTTTACTTATCTAGACAGGGTAATTATCAGCTGTAATCACTTAATGCCCCTGAGTATCTTATCCTGTGTCAGACAGAAGCCACTTCAGGAGATCCCCATCAGTGTTTGGGAAATAGACTGCATGATAAACTGTTTGTCTTCCTCAGTTTGCTGAACACTAATCTGGGCACGTGCATAAATTTTGTGGAGTAACAGGTCACATGTCTGTGTTTGTTGACATTTATTATCCTCATTGACAAACCGTGTATGTGGGGAGATTAAGTGAAGAGGAATACTTTCTGCATGTTGTCACATCTGTGCATGCTTTCGTGAGCTGTGTAAATGGTGAGAAAACCACTTTGCAGTGAAAAACATGAAATATAAAATCCTTAAAAATCATCATCGTCATCGTTGTTGTTGTCGTCGTCCTCCTCCTCCTCCTCCTCCTCCTCCTCCTCCTCCTCCTCCTCCTCCTCCTCTTCCTCCTCACATAATATGTGCAGGATGTTTGCTTACTTCTGAAGTGGGCTGCCCAGTGTACCAAACACAACTGAAGTCTGCCTCAAAGAAACAGAGGGATAATACTTTGGGATTGGTCTGTTTAGCAGGCAAGGCATAACAGTCTTTGGTATACATGCAGATGGTGCTGTCTGGTCTTTACCAGTGATCTTTCTTGTTTAACTCTTTCAGTGCCACATTTTGGACGGAGTCAGTAGCTTTCTTCAGTGCCCTTTGGATGCAGTGCACCCTAAGTGCACTGAAGAAGGCTGTTGACCAGGTATTTTATATTACATGTAACTACAGGCATGCTGGTACTTTTTTAAAAGGTCTTTTACAAAGAACATGGATCTAGCACCCTTATTATAAATCAGAGCAGTTGGTTTTCAAGTAGTTTAGCTTTTGTTGCAGTTGGCAGTGAAAGAGTTAACTTCCCTTCAGCAAGGATATGTTTCATGAGTGACGGGTAGCCTCAGATCAGATGTCAAACCAAGGGTAGTATGTGGTCTGGAGACAGAGACAAGGTCTTACACCCAGCTCAGTGTACCAATAAAATTATTATATATGAATAATACAATGGGACCTTCTATTTAACACCATCCCTATTATCAACAAAGAATTGCCCTATGCTACAGTTGGTCTCAAAATGAAGGTATATTTAAGAGAAATAAAGCAAAGAGTCTTTAACGAGCAGTCTTCAAAGACTGGTGGTCTCATGATGGAGATAATTCTGCAGGGTAAAAATAATATGTGTATATCTTTTTTCATGCTCAACAAGTACATGAGGAAAAAAGGAAAAATCATATATTTGAATGACGCATAAGCAAGTCCACACATGATTGACAAGCTGTGCAACAAAATAGAGGTATATTAATAGGACAGAAAGATAAACTTGTTGATAACAACGGTTTCCTGTGAAACTAAGTTGGATCATTGATTGTTTCAAAGTAGTTGACAGGATAATGTTTTAGACTACATGGGTGGATCAGAATGGCAGCTATGCTAAACATGTGTTGGTACAAAACTTTGAAGGTACACCTATCCATCAGTAAAGGGGAGTTTGGTCATGTTTTACACTTCCAGATTTATTGTGTACAGTTTCTGCACAAAAAAAATCCCGGAAATGGAGACAAGTTTAGAACTTGAGAAATCCATTTATCCATTCAGTTGTTGAAACTTGCCACTTGTGAAGTCTGTTTATTTACACCCTGGTGAAGCCAAAGTGTGGGATGTTGGGCAAGGGGAGGTATGTGTGAGGTTTGATAGGAGAGCTATGGTCTGACCAGTCTGGTAATGATACAGTGCGTGGTAATGGCTATATGATATATGCACCTGCAGATGTGTGCCTTAAAATAAGATGGAATGTCCACAAGTGGGGAAGGAGAGACGGCAGAGATGGATGGCCTCTCAATCTACTTTAACCGTTGTCTGCCCAGTGCAAACACAACTTTTTTTTATGTTAAAACTGTACACAGTCCTCTGTATCTGTCTGCCAGAAAACTTGGAAAGGTGAGTTTAATATTTTTAAAGTAAGTTGTAAGGAAATCTCGTGCCCCCCCCCCCCCCCCCCCCAATCCAGGTCAAGAGGTGTCTCTGGATTATTATTTCCTGGCAGGAAATAACCTCCACACTTTTTCATCCTGGGATATATTTTTGTGTCAATGTTTGAAGCTTTTAGGATTACATATTCAGATCCTCGTAGTGTGTCATCAAGTGCCGCTGCACCTAATCAGATGTTAGTGGTTTGGCATCACCAGGTCAGTGGTTTGTGCATTGCCTAGAAATTTATACCATGGGTACTACAAAAGTACAATGGCAGAAACTATGTTTGACAGTCTTTACCAGTGTAGTATGGAGGGGTGAATGTATGTAAACCCACCCCACCCCAAAGAAAAGGCTGTGCAAGGTTTGTGTGGACATGTTACTGGACAAGTTAAATGTTCAAACATGGACCAGGTCTTGCCCAACTGAGGTGTAATTGGTTAATGTACCATGAACAACAACAACAACAAAAAAAAAACAAAAAAACAACAACTTTAACCAAGGTTTGTACAGACTTGTTGCAGGAAAAGTTAAACATCCAACAGGGACAAAGGCCTTGATTAACTGGGGATGAAAAGGTTAATATACCTGATAATAGGACCAGTATATCATTGAGACTCTGTACAGAGCTAGAATAAGTAGTAAGTTAAATTTCCAATGAAAGATGTAGGCCTTGACTGTGTGATGTAGAACTGGGACCATCAATAGAGAGATTTCAAGTGTCAGGGCAGAGTGGGTTAAATGTCAGAGAGAGAGAGAGAGTTGGTAGTAACCAGAATCCAGAACTGGGGTTACAGGAGTGATGCGATACATCATTATTGGTGTCACTGTATTTGTACACATATATCCGGATGTTACAAAATTGGCAGTTAACTTGTCTTCTCTGTTTGGCTGATGCGCATTTGATGGTTGATGGTTCAGGCAGTGCACAGTTTAGACTCGATGGAGGAGTTCCCCACAAACATGTTCCTAATGGATGTTCAACTTTCTCCTGAATTATCCTACAGCTTGTGAAAGTCCCACTACGTCGATCAACCGTTAAATACGATCATTAACCTGACAGGACTTCTTCATGGTTTGCATCTGTTTCTTCCAGTGTTCTTATGAAAATAAAAGTAAAAATAGTTTACCTTTTGATGACACTACATATGTTAATGTAAAATTACAAGAAGTGAACAAGTACAGGTTATTTTTATTAGCCTCACACTGCCACCTGGTGTATAAATCTGCATTTACAAGTTCATCCTTTGTGAAACAAGAGAAGGTTCCTGGTCGCAGACAGACAAGGAGATTCGGATAGATTGATCATGTGACACTTGATGCTCAATTACTTTCTAAGTGGAGGATATTAGTCTGTATTATTCAGATCTAGGCTTTTGTTATCTTTCAAGCATTACCCCCACTGCCAAATATGCTCCTACAAAGCGCATAGAAGGTGCATGGCAAGGAAGCATAGAAAACCCATGGGTCGGCATCTTGGAAATATATGGTTTTCTTGATTTTCCGTGCTTAACTCTTTTAGTGCCAATCACATCTTAAGTCGATCTACTTAAGTTAAACTAGTCTGAATTATCATCAGAATCCCAGATTTGTATTCTTCGTAAAAAGACCTTTCATTCAAGTATCAGTACGCTTATAGTTCCAGAGAGAATACCCGAGATCAACAGCTTTTCTTGGCAGGCATTGGGCGCAATGCACCCAATGCATGCCAAGAAAAGCTGTTGAATCAGTCTGAAATTTGGCACTGAAAGGGTTAATGGTGTCATGGATTAAGGAACATGATGCACATCATTTCCAACTTTACACATGAAGAAGTTAATTTCTGCTTTAGATGTTGATTTGGTGTCTATAGCAGGACATGCCTGGAGTCCCTTAATTCTGTTTCCTGCCTGGTGCCTACTTCTACTGTGGAGCAACCAGGAAGTGAGGAAGGCATGGATAGTGGATCTTATTGAGCTGGTAACTCGTGCACAATTAACAGCTGAAAGAGTTGCCAGCAGTGCTGGAATAGACCCACACCTCTCCCCATCATGTGTACATGAAGAATGCTCCAGGACTTCCACTTATTGCATCTATGAGAAGATCCTGACTTGACAGTAGTGGTGACAAAGTGCTGATTGATATATCCACATCAATAGCTATATCCAGGTGTAGGAGCCTCGGTGAACTTCACAGGTATTTGGCTGAGAGATAGATGGAATGGAAGGGCAAACTGGCCTATTAACCCCTTCTCCCTGATGGATTGGAAGGGCAAGTGGTCTATTAACCCCTTCTCAGTGATGGAACGGAAGGGCAAACTGGTCTATTAACCCTTTCTCCCTGATGGAATGGAAGGGCAAAGTGGCCTATTAAGCCCTTTTCAGTGATGGAATGGAAGGGCAAAGTGGCCTATTAAGCCCTTTTCAGTGATGGAATGGAAGGGCAAAGTGGCCTATTAAGCCCTTTTCAGTAATGGAACAGAGGGTAAAGTGGTCTATTAACCCCTTCTCCTTGATGGAATGGAAGGGCAAAGTGGCCTATTAACCCCTTTTCAGTGATGGAATGGAGGGTAAAGTGGTCTATTAACCCCTTGTCCCTGGGATTTGTGCTGGTTCAGCAGCTTCAATTGCCAGGGGTTGGATGCTAAATGGTCAACACAGGCTGAGGACAGCTGGGCAGTGGCGGCATGTTGTAAACAGTCAGACCCATTGTATCTAGAATATGAGGAAGAATCTCCAGCCTGAGCATTTATGAGAGACCCACTCCCCCATTGGATGAACTTTTCATAAATTGTGGGTAAGATGATCCACGCTGGAGCATATTTTTGCTGGAAATTGCTGCTGAGACCTGTCATGATGGTTGACTCAAGGTCAATAGCTTTCCTTCCTGCCGGTTGGGTACATTACATGCCAGCCATGCTAAGGACAACCATTGACTCATTCTGCCCAGGAAAGGCCAAAAATATTCTTGTTCCTATGAACTTGGACTACTGACGTTAAAGCCAACGACAATTTACATCCAGGAACTTTTGGGGGAGGTGAGTGAGGAAGTGCTAAGCTGGCCCAGATTACAAGTCTTCCATTATAGTGCACCACCTAAATGCTGGATGTGATACAAGGATCCTATGGTCCACTCATAAGGCAAGCACCAGGGGACAAGATCTGGGATTGAAAGGCTGATGTTTTAGGGGGGGGGGGGGCTAACTTTGGGTGTGACGGACAAGTTGATTAATACAGTAGTCCCTCCTTTGAGAGACCGCCCTAGTGCCTCGCGGTCACATAAAGCAGGTGGTCCCTCAAAGGTAGTATAAATAACACAAAAAGTACTACAGAAAGACCTGACAACTGTGGTCTCTCAAAGGAGGTGGTCTCCCAAAGGAGTGGTCTTTCAAAGGAGGGACTACTGTAGATGAAAACACAGGATAGACAGTAGAGCAGAGCAGGGAGGTGGAAATTCCACCTGCCTCAGCAGAGGTAGGTGTAATTGAAAAGTTGGTCCCTGAGTCAGTATGTATGTGATTGAATAATTGATTGATAATTGAATAGAGTGGATGTCAAGGAAATCAGATGAGATTGATGGATTATTTAATCAGTGATGGATTATTCAATCTACTGATTGATCTGATCCTGGGGGAAGATAGGAGAATTCAAGGGAGTTGATGAATCAATTAGTTGATGACCCTAGAGAAAAGATTTGCTGCAAGAGAAATGTTGATCAATTTATAAAGTTGAGTTTTATTTGTGACAGATTTGACTACAACTGGACTGAATAGTTTTATACTGTTATGGTCCATTGAGGGGGGGGGGGGGGAGATGGAGTTGTTCTGTTGATTAATTAATAAAGCTTATCCTAATTAAAGATAGTTTTGACTGCAAGTGGACTGGACAGGAAAAGCTCTGCTGAGGATGCTCATGTGTTGGGTTGGGTTGGGGTATTTGTATTTGTATTTATTCTATTATCACAAAAAATACAAGGTAATACAGTGCTCCCTCTTTATAAAACCCCTTGTTACAAGGCAGTTTCTGATATAACACGATGGGCACCATGGCTACCACTGAAATAGTTCTCCCATTACTTCAATGTTAAAAGTCCCTCTGTTATAAGGCGGTTTTGCTATAACACGGTATACCCTGTGGACCCCAACACCATCGTTATAAAGAGGGAGCACTGTACATGCAGATTAATACATATATGTTGATGTTGTGGGAGCTGAAACCCTTATGGGCTTATGTGCTCCCTCAAAACTCATACAGATAATAAGCAGTGAATATGGACAATATTTAATACATTTGAACTAAGAATGATGATTTAAAACAAGAAATACTGATTAAACATAGAATAAGAAGAGTGGGGATGCTGTAAATAAAATAATACAAATGTCTTGTGTTGACTGTTTTCTCAGAAGATGATGTTTTTAGTAATATCTTTAATTTACAAATATGGCTGGCTCTTTGTTCTTCCGCTGGTACTGTGCTCCAGTTTACTCTGTATTTCCACTGGTTTAGTATTTCCGGGTTTACTCTGTATTTGCACTGGTTCTGTATTCCACAGTTTACTCTGCATTTGCACTGGTACTGTATTCCACAGTTTACTCTGTAGTTGCACTGGTACTGTATTCCACAGTTTACTCTGTAGTTGCACTGGTACTGTATTCCACAGTTTACTCTGTAGTTGCACTGGTACTGTATTCCACAGTTTACTCTGTAGTTGCACTGGTACTGTATTCCACAGTTTACTGTGTAGTTGCACTGGTACTGTATTCCACAGTTTACTGTGTAGTTGCACTGGTACTGTATTCCAGTTTACTGTGTAGTTGCACTGGTACTGTATTCCACAGTTTACTGTGTAGTTGCACTGGTACTGTATTCCAGTTTACTGTGTAGTTGCACTGGTACTGTATTCCACAGTTTACTGTGTAGTTGCACTGGTACTGTATTCCAGTTTACTGTGTAGTTGCACTGGTACTGTATTCCACAGTTTACTGTGTAGTTGCACTGGTACTGTATTCTAGTTTACTTTATATTTTTACTGGTATTGTATTCCAGATTTTACTTTCCTGACATTGTACCACATACAGAAAATTGATCCAAGTTTGGTCTATATAACTTCAGGTAGTAAGATTCTGATTGTCTTCTACTATATATGTGGACTGATGATGTTTTATATAATGCAGGTTAGTAGGACTCTGGTTGTCTTGTGTTATATCTGTGAACTGATTATGTTTGCTGAACCAACCATTAATGACAGCAGGGTGCATGTCCTTGCTAGATTTGTACATAAAAATATCTCAATGCGATATTTTGAGGTCAGTTTATCGTCATTATGCCTGATAATTTCATATTTGATACTCTATCTATGTGTTGACCATCCACTTTGATATATAATCCCCCTGTAGATATGTCCTAGTTCCTTTGATGAAACAGGGACGTGCTATAGATGGACTGCCAACGGGAGCGCTAATCCCTTTAGTGGTCAGCTGGGCGTGACGACTACAAAGCGTGTTCAGTAGCGCCGCTCAGGTTAATCCCCCCTGCTCAGTCCGATTATTGTTCCATCTATGTTTCCGCATTTGGTTGTATCGGGTTACTTACATCCGGTTTGCTATTGTACCGAGTTCAAAAACGGAGAGTTTTATGCGTGCGCAACCAGTCTCATCGTTTGAATCAGAACCGTGCGAGTCCATTGATGTGTTTTTCGTTGAAATCGGCCGATAAAAGGGCTGGTTTTTGCATTTTTTCTGTCCAAAATGATGCAAAGTTAGACAACTTGCGTGCGTAATAACTGCTTACGCCGTAATCAGCAATAAAAAAATGTAGTTTTAGATGGCTAGTGTATGCCGGTAGGATCATGATGGTGGTTTCATTTCTTTTAGCTGAGTCTGGCGTGAAGCTAAATTTTGACTTTAAAATGTGAAACACGGTGAAAAATTTTGCACATTTCAGTCGGTGATGCGATTATTCTCGCATTTCATCGCGTGACCTGGCCCACGAGACTGCCAGCGGGCAGCGCGGACCGTGGAGTTGTGTTTGTTCAGCACTGAAGGTGCTCGCTCAAACACCCGATCACTTGAGCAGCGGCAACATAGATGGTACAAAGGTGGCCCCACCGTTGGTAGTCCATCTATAGCATGTCCCTGGATGAAACAAGATGAAATTAGTTTTCTTTTAGATGAATAACAATTTGTCAACTTTAAACCAAGTTGCTATCTTTTTCATCTCTATATTTACAATATCATTGAGCACATGAATATTTTTGTGGGAAACCACATTTGTATTATCAGCAAATAAAGTGCATAGAATGTTTCCTGAATCACTCAGTACATCATTGACACAAAATGAGAATAACAGCTGAGGAACACCACATTTCACTTCAAGCTTATCAGATATGGCCTCACCAAACTAGACAGATTGTCTTCCTGTTAAGGAGCTTTGAAACCACTTGAGTGATATGCCATAGATCCCATTAAATTCTAATATTGGGTGACAGAGTATATATGTCCTCAGATGGCAAGGGAAGTATCATTCAGTCATGCCTTCTGTGAAAAACTAAAAACACTGTACAAGATGGAAATCGTTTTCAGTATATGGAAATCGTTTTCAGTATAGATGTACAACGTGTACAATTGACAGGCGATGTTCGCCTTATGGCAGTGGCAGAAGGGCCAGTGTTAAGTAGCAGATACTCGTACTCCTTTAACATAAGTTTGCCTATTTCAACTAGAAGACCAGCATCTCAAGAACTTTGAAGTTTTCAGGTCTGGATATGTAGGATTGGACATAAATTTCTGAGAGGTAGGCTTTGTTGTTGAAGCTGCCTGTGTTTTTTGCTGTGAATCATATATCATCATGTGGAAAGTCAAGTGAAATAGCCATCACTTTACAAAGTAGTAGTCAGCTGGTGAAGTCCCTTGGCAGCTTGGGCTTACAGAGAACACTGGATGTGGGGTCTGTGTCAAGTTATAAGTGAGGAAAAACTGACTGCAGAAGCATGAGGGAAACAGTTCAGCTTTTGAATCCTGCAAGGACAGACAGGCTACTGAAAAAAAAAAAAAAAAAAAAAAAAAAAAAAAACTTTGTTAATTTTGGAAGAAGACTAAAGAAGGAACCTCGTATAAGAGCTCCATGCATCGGGTCCGTTATTTCTGAAGTAACAGTACAAGTGCAATGGATACTGGCATGTTAGTAATACATACTGATTGGCTGGCATAATCTTACTTGCAGATAACAAGGGGTTACCATCTGCTATATAAGTATTGGCAGTCCTTCATCTTACTGATGAGACCCTGGTGAGCTAACACTGAAGCCAGTCAGCATGGAAAGGAACGTGTTGCCAGCCTGGGGACACTATGTATTTCGTGTTGCATGTATTATCAGTGCAGTGGGAGTTGGGCAGTCACACCATGAAGCTAGGCTGTGTGGGCAGTGGCATAATGAAGCCCAGCTTTATAGGCAGTGAATCCATGAAGCCCAGCTATGTGGGCAGTGCTACCAGGAAACCTGGCTGTGTGGGCAGTGCCACCATAAAACCCAGCTATGTGGGCAGTGCCACCAGGAAGCCCAGCTATGTGAGCAGTACTACCAGGAACCTGGCAGTGTTATGTGGGTAGTGCTGCCAGGAAACCTGGCTGTATTGGCAGTGTTATGTGGGCAGTGCTACCAGGAAACCTGGCTGTGTTGGCAGTGTTATGTAGGCAGTGCTGCCAGGAAACCTGGCAGTGTTGGCAGTGTTATGTGGGCAGTGTCACCATAAAAGCTAGCTATGTGATGAGTACCAACATGAAGCCCCACTGTGTGCCACCATGCCACCACGAAGCCTGGCTACATTGGTAGTGCTATGTGGGCAGTGCCACCATGAACCCTGGCTACATTGGCAGTGCTATGTGGGCAGTTCTACCATGAATCTTGACTACATTGGCAGTGCTATGTGGGCAGTGCCACTATAAATCCTGGTTACATTGGCAGTGCTATGTGGGCAGTGCTACCATGAAGCCTGGCTACATTGGCAGTGCTGTGTGGGAAGTTCTACCATGAATCTTGACTACATAGGCAGTGCTATGTGGGCAGTGCCACTATAAAGGCTGCCTACATTGGCAGTGCTATGTGGGCAGTGTCACTATAAAGCCTGGCTACATTGGTAGTGCTATGTGAGCAGTGCCACCATCAAGTGTGGCTATAGGGGCAGTGCCAACAGGAAGCCAGGGTGAGTGGTGGATAGAGCGTCATATTCCCTAGGATTTTTTTCCAATCTTCAGGCATCAAAATGTACAATGCCTGGCCACCTATAGGTGATGATGATGTACATTCAAGTTGTGACGGGGCATGTAGGCTTACCATGTGTCGTACAAAGGTTTTATAAAATATTAAGATTTTTGTGCAGGTTTTGCATTAAAAAAATTATACAAGTTTGCGTAAAAGTGCTAATTTTAAGTGTGAGTGTGAGTGTGATTTACACATCATGATGTAGAGATCAAGATGTCTTAAAGTCAAGAGCATGTTGACAAAATTTGTGTGCTTTTGTAACAGTGAAAGTACAGACAAGCATTTTGTGAACTTTCCTTGGAATAGCATAACACATTACCATCTTACTTGCATTTTGTCATATTTTTATCAGGGCTCATTGATCGCCAATATTGATCAAGATTTAGTCGGGCTGACACTTTTTATAAGGTCTTCTTTGTGGCAAAAAAAGTTGTATAGCCTATGTTTATCATTATGAAGTATGGTGGGTGTTGAGTGAGAGGAAGCGGGTCTGGGGGTCTGACTACTGGCAGGATTGATGCAGCAGCGCTGAGTTTTTCATTCACTTGTTCCAGAGATGGGAGAACTCATATGGTCTCTGCAGTAGGTCTTAGTGCTCCAGGGAGGGCCGTAGTTATTTGCACTTCAGTTATATACACAACGTCAGCTTTGTGGACAATTAATTTAAATAGATAGATAGATAGATAGATAGATAGATAGATAGATAGATAGATAGATAGATAGATAGACAGACAGACAGACAGACAGACAGACAGACAGACAGACAGAGAGAGAGATTTGTACAGTTCACACATTAAAATGACAATGCAAAATGCATGTGCTGAAAGGATTTACCCTCATTCTTTGTTCAGATTGTCTTAATTGTCCATGGATAAGTGAGCATGCAGTATGATTGATAAGTGAGCGAGCAGTATGATTGAAATGACACTTAAGAGTATGCTGGCTAAGAGATTATATTCCAGTACTCTTCTATTGGCTTAAGTTCAGTGGTGTTATACAGTTCTCTTTAGAATGGCATCAGTGTCTGTGGCTTTCCTGTTAGGGTAACTGTGTTTAGGACAAACTGTAGTGAGTGATGTCACCGTGTAGTACTCAGTGCATTTGGCTTGTCCAGCCAGTTTTGGGGGTGATTAGAAAGTGTCATAGAGAAATGCCATCTGGTGGCTGAGGTGTGAACTGATAGACATGTAACAAGTTCTAGTGTGCTGTTAGTTGTATTACCTACTTCAGACTGCAAAAGACGTTTGTCAAATAAAGCATGAGAGGAACTTTGCAGCGACATAGAATACTGTATGACTAAAGTAAGCCCTTACACTGTCAAAGTAGGGTAGGTATGGAACACTGGAGTCACTAGAGGGAACCACTGACCAAGAGGGATCACCTGGGATCTAGGACTATGGCAGAGCCATTTAATGATTCCAGTATTGCAAGCTGATTTCATTCCCATGGCTCATTGATATCTTAATATTGAGACTTAAAGGATTCACATCTGGGAAAAGTCTTGGTGGCAAAGGATCAAAATATGCAATTTTATTTTAAAAATGTACAGATCATATTTTTGACAGTTTCATATTGGATTTAAAATGAGACAAAGGAAAGTGTATCAGATTGGTGATACACATTCAGAGAACATTACATCAATAAAAACAGGATTTGCCCAATTTCTCAGATTAACTCTTTAAGTGCCAAATTTTGCACTGAGTTAACAGCTTTTCTCTGGAACTAGAGGCATGCTGGTACTTGAATGGAAGGGCTTTTTATGAGGAATACGAATCTGAGATCCTAATGATAATTCAGACTAGTTTTACTTTAGTGGATCAACTTTAGATGTGATTGACACTGAAAGAGTTAAATGAAGACAAAGGTAAAGTGTGGCAAACTGGTACTATGTATTTAGAGTGCAGTTTAAATTAATATCTGCTAAGAACTGAATGGACAGTTGTGCTGGGCATGTTGATTGGCTAGGAGGCAGCACCTGCATGTGTCTCAGGAATGTGACATAGAAACAGCACCAATGTCTCCACCAGGCCTGTTGGCAACTTCTTGATGCAGCTTCTGAATGGTAGCAAAAGACAAGCAGACTAAATTAATTTGACAGTGTTATCACTTGATTTCTAGGTTTGTGGGCAAAGGGCAGTCAAGCAGGTGCATGGGGGGGGGGGGGGGGGGGAGGAGATGTGAAAGGTTATGTACCAGAAATGTCAGTACAATAAAAATGTAACAGCCATTTGAAATTTTTACAAATCAAAATAAATCATATTTGAGGTATGTACTGCATGCAAATTGTTTTATGTGACAGGGAAAAGTAGCAAATTTTGTAGGGGGTATTTACTGAAACACCCCCCTTTGCCACCCTGCTCCTTACTGTACACTCATGAGGGTATCAGTGCAGCAGTGTGTGGGCGTGTGTCCTCCTATATTATATGTCATCACCACCAATGATGTATACAAGCCAGGCCAATCTCCTGACACAGCAATGAATTGATGAACGATGTGTCATATTCTGTCTCGTTAATTGTGGTTTATGGAGATTCTTTCAATGCATTCTGTCAGAGGGCAGATTTATTGTGAGTCCATTGATCAACAGTAATAGCTGAGCAAATTGGAGGGCACCCTGTTCTCAATGTCAGATGCTGTGTACTTATAAAAGAACTGACTAGCATCTCAGAAATTAATGTGTAGGTCAGCATTAGATAACCTAGTCACACTGTGAGAATTCTCCTGATTGAAATGCAAATATTGTATCAGAGTGTCAACTAACTGCAACCCGTTATTGGTTGTAACTCTTTCCAGCTTGAAATGCCCATATCATCTGCTAAAACATTTGAATTCTGGCTTTTCTTGAGGAACGAAAAAAATCTGGTCATGGTAATTTTTACTGTCAGCACATAAAGTGCAGGAGGGTATTATCATCCCCTGCATCATCTGTCCGTCTGTCTTGTCGATGTTACCGCAACATCTTAAAAAATATTCACTGTAGCTTTACCAAATTTTTGCCAGAGATGAACCTTATAATGGACCAGGTTCCTGTGGGAGACCAGCTTCTGATGATGATGATTTTATAACTTTTTATGAAACTTTTAATGTATTTATTTGAAGGCTGTCTGAGTGGTGTCAACCCTGACAACGTTACTGCGATATCTCAAAAAATATTGACCGCAGCTTATACAAATTTCTATCAGAGATGCATCTTATGGTGGACCAGGTTCCTATGTAAAACCAGCTTCCTGTTTGTATTTACACATTTTTTATGAAATTTTAACATATTTGTTTCAAGGCCATTAGGCCGTCTGACTGGCACACAAGGGGATGACATCATAATATCTCAACAAGGATCCAATGCAGTTTCACCAAATATTAATCAGAGATGCACAATATAATGGACCACATTCCTGTTGAATACCAGCATCCTCTATATATTTTTAAACACATGAAACTTTTGAAGTATTTGTTGGAAGGCAGTCTGAGTGGCACACAAGTGGACAATTTTGTTACCATAATATCTCAAGAAGGATTCATCACAGCTTCATCAAATTTTTTGGTGAGGTTACACCGTAGTATGGCACCTGTGAAGTCTCAAAAAAAAATTTAAAAAATATTGCAGAATTGAGGAAAAAAGATTGTTGGCACAGAGGGTAACCTGTTCTCTGAATGATGTTTTTTTCTCATAGAAGTTAGAGTTGGGGTCACCAAGTGCAAGCTAAAGCTGCTCCATTCTGCACCACATGTGTATCAGTCACTTCAGGTCACATAGGCCACTTAACCCTGTCCCTCTCAAATTTCTCCCAAGTGCTTGGTGTAACTTGTGGCCTGCCTTTATGTTTTTACCTAGATTTCTCATTAATAGAGAACCCTGTGATAATTATAGAGAAGACCCAATGCCATATATCGCCAGCTTTCTTGATGGGGGGGGGGGGAGGCACCAAGGAAGACAGTTGGGTCAGGCTCTTCTGAACAGTAAGGGGGTAAGTGGGACTTTCATGTTACACTGTTATACCTATGTCCTGAGCAGTCAGGGGTTAAAGGGAACTTTCATTTACACCTGTATTCTGACCATTAAGGGGTTAAAGGGAACTTTCATTCACACCTGACTGACCAGTAAGGGGTTAATAAAGACTTTCATCTTACACCTTTATTTTGATCAGGAAGGGTTTAGAGGTGACTTTCATGTTGCACCTGTATTCCGACCAGTAGGAGGTTAAAGGGGGCTTTTGTGTTACACCTGTATTCCGACCAGTAGGAGGTTAAAGGGGGTTTTTGTGTTACACCTGTATTCTGACCAGTAGGGGGTTAAAGGGGACTTTTGTGTTACACCTGTATTCTGACCATAAAGCGTTAAAGAGTACTTCTGTGTTACACCTGTATTATGAGGTTGAAGGGGACTTTCATGTTAAACCTGTATTATGAGGTTAAAGGGGACTTTCATGTTACACATGTATTTTGACCAGTACAGTAAGAGGTAAACGAACTTTCATGTTACACCTGTATTTTGACCACTAAGGGGTTAGAGGGGGGTTTTGTGATATACCTGTATTCTGACCAATACCTGTATTCTGACCAGTAAAGAGTAAAGGGGACTTTCATGTTACCTCTGTATTCTAACTAGTAATGGATTAAAGGGGACTTTCATGTCATACCTGTATTCTGATCACTAAGGGTTAAAGGGGACTTTCATCTTACACCTGCATTCTGA
Organism: Hermodice carunculata; assembly: GCA_964020975.1. Classification (NCBI taxonomy): domain Eukaryota; kingdom Metazoa; phylum Annelida; class Polychaeta; order Eunicida; family Amphinomidae; genus Hermodice; species Hermodice carunculata. The sequence continues at coordinate 87,930,285 of OZ026615.1, read as the reverse complement.
CCAGGAAGTGGTTAAAGGAGACTTTCATGTTACAGCTATATTCTGACTAGTAAGGGGTTAAAGGGATCTTCATGTTATATTTGTATCTGCAAGAGTTACATATCTGGAATGTTTTGCTAGAGATTGTTTATACAGAAAATGATCAAACTGGAGCAGCACCAAAGTATCAGGGGTTTGTTTTTAATCAGAAAACTAAACCTGCTTGTGAGATGGTTTGGCTTCCAGAACATTTCCCAAAACATGACAGTACCAGAACTTTGGGTCAACATAAAAACACCATTGTGGCATAAAGTATATTTTGGTCATATTGCAGCAAGTAAAATTAATGTTATTTTGAGTGCATTTGTATTGATGCTGCAGTGGTCGTGGTTGGAAAATGAAAAGGGTAACCAGTATTAAATCGATGGGTTAAATTGATAAAAATGAAACCGTACAACCACCCACAAAAGTCCCCTTGCAATAAAAAACTATAAAAAGACCTGAAGTTAATCTTGTAAATATGGACTGGATGTATGGGCCAAGGCTTTTCTATTTTATATGTGGAAGTTTGGCCTTGAGTATGTGCGTACAGACTTTGCGCCATAAAAGTGCGGTGCTGAAGTTAGGATGTCAGTTTGTAATGTAAATGCGGAAGTTAGGCCATCATTGTGTATTGCTGTGGAAGTTATACCATTAGTATGTATAGGCTGAAGTTAGGTCATCAATGTGTATTGATGCTGAAGTTAGACCGTCAGTGTGTATTGGCTGAAGTGAGGCCACCAGTAAGTATTAATGCTGCAGTAAGGCCATCAGTGAGTATAAATGGTGGAGTAAAGCCATCAGTGAGTATTTATGTGCAGTAAGGCCATCAGTTAGTATAAATGGTAGAGCAAGGCCATCAGTGAGTATAAAAGGTGGAGTAAAGCCATCAGTGAGTATTTATGCTGCAGTAAGGCCATCAGTGAGTATAAATGGTAGAGCAAGGCCATCAGTGAGTATTAATGCTGCAGTAAGGCCATCAGTGAGTATAAATGGTGGAGTAAAGCCATCAGTGAGTATTTATGCTGCAGTAAGGCCATCAGTGAGTATTAATGCTGCAGTAAGGCCATCAATGAGTATTAATGCTGGAATAAGGCTGTCAGTGAGTATAAAAGCTGCAGTAAGGCCATCATAATTGTTTGTATGCAGTCATGCCATCAATATACAATGCTGAACCAGTTTGTCTGTGCTGAAGGTGGAAAGCCATGTGTGCAAGTTTATATGCATAAATACTAAATTACATCTGCATTTGGTATACTTTCAGATACAAAACAGATGTGTATTTCTGATGGACAGCCAAGACGCCATGGTGAGGTCTGGTCTCCAGAGAAATGTTTGCAGTGCACCTGTAAAAACAGACTGATATTTTGCAGCGCCACCAAGTGTAACCCACCTGCGCACTGTAGCTGGCTCAGTATCCCCGAGGGCCAGTGCTGTCCGGTCTGTAAAGGTAAGTCAGACAGTGATATGAGCCAGGACTCTCTTAATTAACCCTTAAAGTGCTAATCACTGCTATAGTTATTTTCTCATTACCGTTAAACATTTAATGGTTAAAAGATTTAAATTCCTTATGAAGATATCTTCCATTCAAATACCAGCAAGCCTAGTCTAAAGCAAAAAGTAGTCTTAGTCAACAGCTTTCCTGGGGACACTTTGTGCACATTGTGTGCAAAGTGTCCCCAGGAAAGCTGTTGACTCTTAAATCAGTGCTTCAAGGGCTAAGACCACCTGTGACTGGATTCAAAGAGTGAAAGGCATAGATATTGGATAGGCTTCGTGCCTGTGGTTATACCTACTGTTTATTTACTGCATACAGTGGAACCCTTTATTAAGAACCACCTTAGTATTGAGACCACCTCATGAATTATACCAGATTTGTAGCAAAAATGCATTTTCTTTTCAGTGTAAATGTATTACCAAGTTTCTAAAATCAAGACAACCTCCAAGTAATTACCACTTTTATGTGCAACTATAGATGGGTTGGGTTTCCACTCTAATTATGCTCCTATTTGCAAAATGAAATATTGACATAAAGTTAGATGTGGTTACCAAGGAGAGCAATTGCCTCATTTATCACAGTGTTCATTTTGACAAGGGAATGTGCTGTTCTCCTGCAAAGTGAATACATGTACATGTTTTGTAATTTGTTCAAATAGCAAGACAAATAGTTGTCAATGGTGCCATCTATTGACATTTGTGCCTGTGGCTTGTCTGTAAGTTTAAGGACATAACAGGAATTTATGGTGAAGGATGCCACCTAGTGGACCTGATGCTTGTATGATCATCCCATCCATCTGGTCTGACAGGTCATGATTAATTTCCAAGGTGACTTCACACATCACAAAAGTAAACATTTAGCACTTCATTTTGTAGGGTGTGTATCCAGGAGTTCCAAGCTGTACCCCAACGGAAGCACGTGGAAAGAGAATAACTGTGTGACGTGTCGCTGTGAGGCTGGCCAGATGTACTGTCAGGCCTATCTGTGTCAAATACGATGTATGCACCCACGCAAGGTACCCGGCGTGTGTTGCCCCGTTTGTCATGGTATGCATTTGTAAGTAAAATCTTACCAGGGATCGGCAAACTCTTTCGGCATTAACAAATTCAGAAATCTAGTTAAATCCTTCTGAAGATGCAAGTACTCCATCAGGCAATTTTCCATGTGAAGTGACAAAATTCTGATTTAATGGAATGGTAAAATGATTATTAGAAGAGTACATTTAGAGTTTTGGTTAATGCTTGGTCTTCATGGTGTAGTGACATGTGACTTGTGCTGTTATGACGGCCACCAAAATTTGAGTCAGTTATAAATTTTGTACGGGCTCAAATTCTTATAGGTTACTTGATGATCAACTTGAAAACATGATAGCTGAATGTGGTATTTTAAATGTAGACTGTTTCCATCAGCAATCTTAATACATGCAGTTGAAAGATTTGAAATTTCCATTGGCCAGCAGAGGGCCAGTGCACTTATTACTAAGAATCTCTAGTGCATCAATCTACAGTGTTCCACTTCACTCTGTCCACCTTAAACCAGCCAAAACTGGCTGGTAGCCAAATTTTGTCTGCTTCAATGTTTTTGACTGAAAACAGTTTGAACATGAATTGGAGATGAGACCTATCAAATAACATGACCCATGCCAAGGAAAGCTATTGAATCAGCTTAATTTGATGTGGGGGTGGGCTAAAGAGAATTCCTTGAGGAGATAAAACGGTGAGTAGGAGTCCAACCATGTGAGTTGGAGTGGAATTTATTTATTTGATTGGCATAGAAGTATTAAAGAGTATTATACAATGCACCTTTAATGTGGCACAGGGATGCAATATTGGGTTGGAATCCGATGTAATGTAGGTAGGAATATCAGTGAGAGTCCCATGTGATGGGCTATACAGCTCCATTCCAGTACAAGATATCTAAATATCAGTGAGAGTCCCATGTGATGGGCTATACAGCTCCATTCCAGTACAAGATATCTAAATATCAGTGAGAGTCCCATGTGATGGGCTATACAGCTCCATTCCAGTACAAGATACGTAATATAAATGAGAATCCCATGTGATGGACTGTGCAACTTCATTACAGTACAAGATATCTAATATCAATGAGAATCCCATGTGATGGGCTGTGCAACTTCATTACAGTACAAGATATCTAATATCAATGAGAATCCCATGTGATGGGCTGTGCAACTTCATTACAGTACAAGATATCTAATATCAATGAGAATCCCATGTGATGGGCTGTGCAACTTCATTATAGTACAAGATATCTAAATATCAATGAGAATCTCATGTAATGGACTGTGCAGCTTCATTACAGTACAAGATACATAATATAAGTAAGAATTCCATGTGATAGACTGTACAGCTTGATTATAATACAAGATATCTAATATCAGTGAGAATCCCATGTGATGGACTGTACAGCTTCATTACAGTATAAGGTATGTACTCAATAGGAATCTCGTGTAATGGACTGTACAGCTTCATTACTGTACAAGATATCTAATATCAGTGAGGATGTCATGTGATGGACTGTACAGCTTCATTACAGTATAAGGTATGTACTCAATAGGAATCTCGTGTAATGGACTGTACAGCTTCATTACTGTACAAGATATCTAATATCAGTGAGGATCTCATGTGATGGACTGTACAGCTTCATTACAGTATAAGGTATGTACTCAATAGGAATCTCGTGTAATGGACTATACAGCTTGATTACAGTACAAGATATCTAATATCAGTGAGGATCTCATGTGATGGACCGTACAGCTTGATTACACTACAGGGTATGAACATCAATAGTAATCCCATCTTTGCCCTGTTTGGTATCCATCTCCAGTCAGCCTCTTTTGCCTACCCAAAATTTTTTGCTTGAATCACAGTTTCTCGGTTCGCTGAGGCAGAAATGTTGGTTCCCAGATATGGAGGGTTAGATGATAGAATTGGCAGGTAACTGACATGAGTGTCAGACTGATTGCCAAATAACATATCTGGTCACTGGGGGCAATTTTTAAATCCACAGTTAATCCCAGATTATGTAATGAGTAAAATATGTTGTGTAAAATATTTGGCAAATAATTTTTGAACTGGAACCAACTCTGAGAAAAACTGGTAGGGACTGTACATGCTTGATTGAAACGAGGCAGGTATGTCTGGAGCCAAGTTGTAAATAATTACATCTCCCCAGGGGAGTATCAATTATATGTCACATGCACCATCACAGCTTGTTTGTTAGTATCAGCAGTGATGGGTGACTATGTGATAAATGAACACTAAAGCCAAATAAATTCTTGTGGTGGATGTGAAGTCCTATCCATCATTCAGGCAAAGTTGTCTCTTCTCTTTGCTGCTTAAGCTTAGCGAGTCCCTGGTGATATGTTGAAAGTATGTTTTATTAGAAAAAATTTTGGCAGAGAAAATGAAGATGGGAAAATATACAGGGGTAAAGAATTGACCGATTACCAATGTTCAGTTAAACATGGCAAAAATTTAACTTTTGGACACTTCAGATTGAGATTTGTGGTAAAGTTGTTACTTTGGTGTTTGTTGTCTTCTACATAAGATTGACCAGTAATCACAGCTTTGGGCTGTAGTAATTACAGCTTTGGGCAGCATGTTGTCCTCGGTTAAGACCGTTTGCGATAATTCTTATTCAATGTTGTCATGACTCGACATTATCTTTTGTGATACTGGAGCGATAAAACCCATTTCATGCTGGATTTGACTCTGGATCATCTAATAGACCAATTCATAGGACTCGTGTTTTTTCGGTTCACTTTGGGAAGCGCATCCTGCTTTGTTTACATTTTGTGCTCCACCACGCCGGTCGGATTACACGTGGAAGGATCAGAAAGTAAAAAACACAGGAATTGCTTGATTTAATGAAAAATTGAATTGTCAGCAAACTAAAAATGCACGTTTCACCACTGATGTGACATTTTAGGTAAAAGATTTGCACTGTTCAGCACAATCCATGTTGTAATCACCAGCGTTAGCCCTGGCATCCGTTGTAAACAAGAAGACTTGGGCCAGACTCGGCCACTTGCTGATTGGACAATGAGGCCAGCAATGGCATGCATAATTAATCATGGTCCGGAAAAGATCGATCCATTTCGGTATGAACAGTTCAATTGTCCAAAAAAAGTTGACAGTCTTGTCTTCACATTGTGATTGCCTGCAAGGAATCTGTACACTGCAGCTGTACGCAGCTTCCTTTTGGAATTGTTTGCAATTGGAAATGAGTTGGGGCACATTGTGGTCACTAGAACTAAGCACTGGGTTGCCATGCTGGCTGTTGGAGAGGTCGTTCGTGGTACATGTCACCAAAAGGTGGCTTTGACTGTGATGTCAAGTCAGATTGCTTCCATCGAGACCATATAAGACTTCTTGGTCTCCTCACTGGAGATTGCAGGCACAAAGCACAAAGCTTGTAATGTCTTACAGGAGAGCTGTGAGACTTGGTGCAAACATGATACAATGTGGCTGTACTGAGGTTGTATGCTAAATCCCTGCACTGTTAGGAAGCTGGCTGTATTCATGTCTTAGCCTCATCATTGTCCTTACTTCCTTGTCTTTGGTAAACTGTTGAATTGAGTAAGTTTGCATTCTACAAGGATTGGATGGAGTAAGGAAAGTAATGAATCTGCTGACTCCCTATGGGCGTTATAGTGGATTGAGTAGTTAATTTGACAGCTCAATGAACTTTTCTTCAGACTTTTTGGGTTCAAATTTAACAATGAAAATAAACATCACAGCGCAGGATGCCACATGAATGTGTACATCTGAATATGGCATATTTTGCCAAGTAAGCATCAAAATTTTGACTCATACTTTGATGCACTAGCGGCAGTTAGCTCATGACAGTGATGTTGGCCATTTGTTTGGGGTTTTTTCGAGGTACTCAAATGAATTGTGGGATACCTGAGATAAACAAATTATATGTTACCTTATGAAGAAAGATCGTAACAGCAGTCAGTATAAGCCCTTGTAAGTGGTTCACTTATCAGGTAGCATTGTGGCAGTACTATGCTGATACAACCACTCAAAGTCTCGACAGGTAGCATTGTGGCAGTACAATACTGATACAAACACTCAAAGTCTCGACAGGTAGCATTGTGGCATTACAATACTGATACAACCACTCAAAGTCTCGACTGGTAGCATTGTGGCAGTACAATAGTGATACAACCACTCAAAGTCTCAACAGGTAGCATTGTGGCAGTACAATACTGATACAACCACTCAAAGTCTCCTTCGTGCAGCCCGAGCACCATTACTGCAATATCAAAACTGAGAATGTTATGTGGGAGAAAACAGTGGGAAAGTGTTAACGGTTGCTCCATTGCCAGGTGTCACTCTTAATACAAACTCAGGATAGAAAACTGAGGAGGGAAAATTTCCCAGCATGTTAGGCGATACAAGTCAAAGGGGAAATGGGTTTGGCAGTTAACATGTAGATTGTTGATGTGCTTCTAAATGGCATGACTGGACGCTTCCTTCATGGTGCAATACGGTAAGATAGACATAAACCAGAAATTTGCCTTATCAACATGCTTGTTATCGAGACTGCCTTTACATGTGTACTTGGGCACTTTGCTTACATATACCTCGCTCTGCTGTACTGATTTCATTTCATTATTATCCCTGAACTGCCCAGCCATAAGTTGCTACAATTTTTACAGCTGCTTGCTGACTTGACTGTTTACCTCTGAAAGTGTTGCCATGGTAACCCTCCAAGCAACCCAAACAAATAAGTTTCATTGTCCGGATAACTTGGCAGCAATGGCAAGGCCTTTGCCATGGATATTGGGTGTGGATCACTTCATAAAGATAATGAGATCACCACCTAAACCCCATACTGTGCACTTGATTTATCGGACTGATTCAGGCATTTCCAGTAAATGGTTTCTCTTGCACTGCAAGGGGTACACGAGGTGACATAGTCCAGTGACTAGAGGTAGAGGAATAATAAATAGACTTAAAACATTGGCAGAGCTTGTTTCAGTCATCAAAAGCTGTTGTGGCTTCCAGGTTTTAACCCTTTCCCCCCTCAAGCCGGCCCAAACCGGCTGGTGGTCAAATGTCGTCTGCTTCAGTGTTTTCAACTAATTTAAACAGTTATGAAAAACAATTTCACTGAGAAATGTACATGAGACTTATCAAGATCACATGCCCCAGGTCAACAGCTTTCCTTGGCACTAAGTGCCCAACCCATGCCAAGGAAAGCTGTTGACTCAGTCTTAATTCAAGGGGGAAAGGGTTAAATTACAATATTATTCCGTGACTGTTTTCTTTTTAATGGGATCCAAGATTTTTTAAAAAATGGGATACAGTTTCTACCAATGGGTTTTTGCAAATGTATGTAATACAACAAGCGTATAATGACATAAATATGACAAACTGCTGAAATAGGTGTTTGTATCAGATACATCCAGTTTAGGAATGAAAGTTCACAAAAGTGTCCTGGTTAAAAACATGCTCGAGCAGAGAGACAGGACAATTTGTAACAGGGAGAGTCTAAATTGTGAACACATAAAGCCATGCTTTCACAGATGTAGAACCAGAAGTACACTGTTTTGTAATGTGTTTTTATGGGTTCGCCCCATGGGGGGACCCTTTATGTTTTCAGGTTGTCCGTCCATCTGGATGTCCATCCGGATTTCCATCCATCTGGACTTTGGCAGTATGCTTATCTAGCATGCTAAGATGAACTGATTAGACTTTGGTGTCACCATGACCTAATTTGAGCAAATGGCAGCTTAATTATATGTTTCTTAGGGCTTGTTACTGCGATATGTCCAGAATGCTTCCATGTATCTTGCTCAAATTTTGTAGTATGATTATCTTTTATGCCAGGATATTATTATATTTGGGAATCATCATGACCTAATTTGAGCAAATGGCAGCCTAATTACATGTCCGTTAGGGCTTGTTACCATGATATCTACAGAATGCTTCCATGTACTTTGTTCAAATTCTGGGACACTTTATGTCTTTGGGTTGTCCGTTCATCTGGATGTGCACATTCTTATTACCACAATATCTACGAAATGCCTTGATGTATTTAGGTCAAATTTGGCAATATGCTTATCTTACCTGGCAAGAAGAACTGATTACATTTTGGTGACACCATGACCTAATTTGAGCAAATGGCAGATTTTTTTTTTCCTGGCAGACCCTACAGTCAACTCTGTGTTGAAAATGTGTCCAGTTGATGTAAGTGCCAAGCTGACCAAAAGATTGATATGAGTGAGTGCCAAGCTGAACAAAAGATTGATATGAGTGAGTGCCAAGGTGACCAAGAGATTGATATGAGTGAGTGCCAAGCTGACCAAAAGGTTGCTATTAATGAGTGCAAGGCTGACCAAGAGATTGATATGAGTGAGTGCCAGGCTGACCAAAAGATTGATATGAGTGAGTGCCAAGCTGACCAAGAGATTGATATGAGTGAGTGCCAGGCTGACCAAAAGATTGATATGAGTGAGTGCCAGGCTGACCAAAAGATTGATATGAGAGAGTACCAAGCCTGCAACCCAAGCTGGCAACACTGAGAGGTGCAACAACTGAACACATGACAAAACCAAGGTATTGCAAAAAGAAAGTCTCTTGACAGTGTTGGGGACAGAGTTGAGGTTTGATGAAAATTTTACGTATGATAAAGTTCTGGTATTCATGCTAGATGTTAAGTCCGTTCCAGGAGCAGGATTGGCTTATACATGAGCTATATGCATTAAGTTGTAGTACTTATGAACTGGTCCGTGAAGATGTCACACTCCTTGCGTGGTTCATCTGTACAATGAGTTGAATTACAGGTGACTGCACTGGAAAAATGTGATGGCATTTCAAATTTAGTTTCTGCCTAGATAGAGATAGCTCCTGGTGTCAGGCAGATTCAGACTGATGCTTGCCTTTAGAATGTTTTCTTGCAGGTTCATAACTTCAGAAACCATTTTTTTCCCTCTGATGTTTTTTTCTTCCTTGAAAAAAATCTGGTATTTACTTAAACCAGGGAGACAGTTTGAAAAGCAGATGGCTTTAATTTAGGAAGAATTGATTGATTGGAGCAACACCTCAGAACAAACTCGATGCTCCCCAGGTGTCCAGTCTTAACCCTTTCATCTGCCAACTGCAGATATGATTTTACGAGGAAAACTTCCATACAATGTATAGATTTTTAAAGATTAGTGTTTGTGGTACGTGTGCAGTACTTGATGGTTAGTAAGTCATAGTATTGCAGGAGACTGTACAACATTTGATAATAAATAAGTCAGTTATGGATGTGGTATTTGTTGGAAACTTGTACAGCATTTGGTGTTAAACAAGTAATTAATGGATCTGACATTGCAGGAGACTGTACAGTATTTGATACTGAATAAAACATTAATTGATATAGTATTGCAAGAGTCCCAGTACAACATTTTGTGTTGAATAAGTCATTAAAAGATAATGAATATGGTATTTCAGAAGACTTGTACAGTAGTTTGTGTTATATTTCATCATTTGTGAGGTTTACTGAGTGGTCTGCAGTGGTTAATATAGTTGTGTGCTGCATCAAGTTGATACAGACATGGACCTTTGTTGTCTTGATTGTTGCTCAGTTGCTGATGAGATAATGCACTGGGGCATAACGGGGCTCGACAATTCATGTGTCCGATTGCCCAGGACAAGTCAGATTTAATCTCGGGCAAGTTAAAATTAATAGGTACTTGCCTGGTTGGGCCACCAATTTTTTTTGCTGGGAACTCTATTCCTCAAGTTTTCATGACACAGTTACAAGTTGCGGTTGTTTACTAGGCTGGCAAGGGGGCGGGAGAAGGTTACAATAATGTGTTATCATAACAGTGTTTGAAGTCGCAGTGCTGCGTGCATGCTGGAGAACTATGGAGGTCTAATCAGAGCTTTTGCAACACATGCGTGGGGCACCAATAGGTGATAATAATCCCCAATTAGTAAACATTCCAGGTTTAAGCAATTACTTGGTCAGCAGTTGTATTCATCAGGACTTAATTTCTGTCAACACAAGCAGATGTTTTAACTGTCCATGTAGTGTACATACAATTATGAGCTCAAAGGTACCAGCAGTTTTTGACTTGCTGAGTGGGGTCACCATCAATGTGATCTACCCCAACAATGTCAAAGCGGCATCAAAAAATATTAAAATTTGCATGGCAAATTCATCTGCAAATTAACATCAAATGCCATTTATCTGTGGGTTCTAACAGTGTTAGAAAAAGTCAAGATCATGTATTGGTGCCGTGGGATGACTCCCTGGGCAAAAACAGCACACAACTGCCAGTCACATGCAAGTGACGGCATTGAGTGGATCTGCGTTGGACTGAGCATCATTGTGGGACCCAGCCTCATGGACTGATTTGGGACACATTCAGCAGTTTCCTGTATCCCCTACCTTTGCTTATTTGCCAGTGACTCCAAATAATTGTTGCTATAAATGCTAGAATCTTTATTTTTGCATGTTGCAATATAAACAAAGCTTCCCATTTGTGTGTTCCCTCTGTAAATTACATCAGGTTCACACATGTTCACTTGGTGGAAGCCATGATGAAAACACTGTAACACAGCCGTGATTGGCTCATTTTTGCATGTGACTCGACTAGTCGGGTGATGTATTGTGCGTCAGACCACATGGCCAAAGCAGCTATTTTGTACAGTTGTGGAAAGATGTTGACGGTGCGCACACTCAACTTGTGATTTGAAATATTAAAGTTTTCATTTGAATTTGAATTAAGAACACTGTTTAATACGAGTAACTTGCTAAAACAGTATACGCAAATTTACTACAATGTACTGATAGGATTTCCTGGTAGGTACGCAGACAGTATGCATCCTATCACGTCATCAGAGGCAAGGACAGGATCCTGAAACCAATGTAACTATTTAATCTTTATTAAAGTTTACCTGGGATATGGACTCCTATAGTCCCAGAAATTACGCTGTATTTTTCATCGTAAGTCACCCCATGCAAATAGCTTACTTTTCAGATTGTACTTTTGATATCTTGCCAGTTTCACTGTTATAACAGTTGCAGCAAGAATCGTGGTAAAATTTGACATTTTTTGGGAATTTGCAAGTGTCAATAAGCTGTACAGTATACAGTGTGTGGATAAAACTATGTACATGGAGAGCAAATCAAATAGCAAACATTCATCAAAAGTTGCACTACACAACATAGTGGAGAAAACTATGTACTTGGAGATCAAATCAAATGGCACACATTTATCAAAACTGTTGTAGAGTACAGTGGGACTCGGTACACTAGAGTGCACAGTGAAGCACAGTTATCCCAGCAGTTGTCAAGTACAGTGGATAAAAGTGTGCTATGGAGAGGGCAGATATAGTGAACATGTGTAGCAGAAATAGACCAATTCACTGCACCAAAGTGTCTCTCTCTTTTCACAGTGGTACAACTTTTTAACAAAATCTTCTGTAACAGTTTCCAGCATGTTCAAATTTAGTGTCCTATTTGTCACAATTTGCATGCTCCTGTGGTACGTCATACGTAAAAAGCGCCTGTAAACGGCCAAATGGTGGACAGTGGAAATAAGCCAAAGGCAAACTATGCAGTAGCTGAACTTTTGTCAGTTGGGAAATTTTCACAATTAAAAATTGTTACATTTATTCAAAACAAACAAATTTGCATGTTCTTAAATTTATGATTTTATGGAACCAAAAAGAAAATTTTTCTTATATACATTCCAAAATACAGACCTTAAATACAGGTACATGCACTGATAAACATAAATTACTTATTATATGGGGAACAATAAATACAAACTCATGGTGTTAAATGAATCTGTCATTTCAAAATTTATGGATTTACTGTTTGTACCATAATATAGTCTAGACCCCAGTGTTTTACATTGATTGCAAAGCAGACCAATTCTATATTAATCACTCTCCATGGCCCAGATGTTGGTGTATACTTCCAACCATATTGTAAGTTGTGTGAAACTGAAGGACTTGGAGAAAACTTTCTTACACAGTCAGAGTGGTAGGAAATCTTCCCACATGGCCACAGACCACAGTTATAAATCCTTCTGTTTTTCATATTAGCATTTTTCAGTCTAAAAAATCAGCATTTTGGTATTTTAAAATTCCGTGAACGGCATTTAACAGATAAAAATGTCAGAAAAACATGGATGGATTTTTGTCATATAATTCCCAGCTCGTTAATTTGTGATAATTGAAATACGAAACAAAACCTGGGTCAGCTTTATACAGGTGTATGAACTGTGCTCTTGCCAGGGTCACATCATTGTCCTTCCCCACCATAAAGTTCCCACCTGGCCTGGAAGACAGTGCATCTATATGACCACCAATGAAGCAACTCTGTGATGCAGCAAACCTGACTTAGCTAACTTTATTTCAACAGAAGCTACAGCATGCTGAAAACACAGTATTTTCACAATTACGGACTATCTCCATTGGGATGCGCAACCAGCCAATCACAACTGTGGTCTGTAACCACATGTTCTCCGAAATGAAACCCTTGTCGTACCGGTGAAAAGACAAGCATGTTGCTCATCAGCCAACCATGCACTACAAAATATTACAAAACTTAAATTACTGTGAAAAAGCAATTTACAGTGTACACCATGATGGAATGGCTGACACGGGTCATGTTGTGAAGACTTTGTTGAGTGTCAAACCAGCCTCAAAAGTAGTTAAACTCTTGTCAAGGACAGCTTTTGACAGGTAGAGTAGTTATCAGCTAATACCTGGCCAAAAGGGGCATCTTTTGGCATCCTTGCCTTAAGAGACACACATTTAAAATTAACAACGTGCATGTACCTTAGGAGATAGAGGAATGTTTAGATGAGTCCTGTTTTTGTCCAACTGGAAATTTTGTGTTTATGTACTCATTACACATGGTCCCAAGCAGAAAACAGGGGTCAAATTTTCTTGCAGAACCATAAGTGAAACAGTAAAATGTGACCTGGTACTTGGTGTGAATTGTATTATAGATGGTTGTGTTGATGATGTTGGCACTCTGATCCTTACAGAACACTCCTAGCCTGGCTGTGTTAACAATGTTGGCACACTGATCCTTACAGAACACTCACAGCCTGGCTGTGTTAATGATGTTGGCACAGATCCTTACAGAGTGCTCATAGGGTGGCTGTGTTAATGGTGTTGGCACACTGATCCTTACAGAGTGCTCATAGCCTGGCTATGTTAATAGTGTTGGCACACTGATCCTTACAGAGCACTCATAGCCTGGCTGTATTAATGGTGTTGGCACACTGATCCTTACAGAACTTACAGTCTGGCTGTGTTAATGATGTTGGCACACTAATTCTTACAGAACACCCAGGCTGTGTTAATGTTGGTAAACTGAGAGTGGCTGTGTTAATGATCTTGGCACACTGAGCCTTGCAGTAGTCTCGAAGCCTGGCTGTTTTAATGATGTTGGTACACTGATTCTCACAGAACTCTCTCAGCCTGGCTGTGTTAATGATGTGAGCACACTGATCCTTATAGAACACTCACAGCCTGGCTGTGTTAATGATGTTGGCACACTGATCCGTACAGAACACTCATAGCCTGCCTCATGATGTTTTAACACTGATCCTTCCAGAGCACTCATTGTGGCTGACCGTGAAACAGGACCAGGTAGATTATAAATGATCTACCAGGCCCTGAATGGCAGCTGTTTGCCTGCTTCGCTGACCTTAACTAGTCTGGTCTTTAATCACCGTTGATGTGGCCCTGGGGGCCTGGCAATAATTGCCTGCTGTGCAGGCCTTCCTTCACCAGTCAAGGAAAGCAATGTTGCCCCTTCTTTGCAGCAGCCTGACGGCTGTCCTGACTTTAACTATTGTATTGTAAACATATTTATTTCAACTGGATTACCCAAAAGATACATCAAGTAGCTTATCTGGAGGCTCTGCAGAACATACAAAGACACACAATAAGTGAAAAAAATATATACAGTTACACACAGGACAGAAAGAGGTTTCTGCACTAAAGCAGGTACAATGGATCAAAGTTTAAGAAGCGTATCAAGTAGACCATGATAACTTACGCAACTTATGACTGGCTTAGAAGTGAAATCATCTGCTTACAATAATATAGCGTTGAACAGCCTCAAATATTAATTCGTTTGTGGTATTGTCAAACTTGCTTCTACCATACAGAAAAATTTCAATGAGGATGTCACCGGCTATATGCTTTAAGAAATTTGGATTTAAACCAGGAGTAAGTATGTTTTTAATAGTCCTTCGTAATTTCTCCTTGGAACAGTAAATTTAGTACAATAGAAAAAGACGTGCATTTTGTCTTCCTTGGGACGCATACATGAGCAAGCAGGGGAAGCTATAATGTTAACTCTGAGTAAATCTACATTTAATCTGGAGTGACCTAGTCTTAGCTGAGTATGACAAATATTAGCAAAACGATTTCTGAAAGAATTGTAAGCCAGTACATTTTCAACCGCAGAAGAGTTGATTTTAACATTGACTTAAACTTTTACTATTGTGAGTCCCGATGATCTGGCTTGGACTGCCTGCATGGCTAACCTTTCCTGGCACAGATTGCCTGCATGGCTAACCTTCTCTGGTCTTAAACATAACAGCCAGCATAGGAGCTGTAAGTACAGTGACAACCCTGAGTAGAATGCCAGCCTGGGATGGATCTGCTTGTTGTAGAAACTAAAACTACAGGGTGTCAGTTCATGCCCCTGTTTGCTTTAATGATAAAGGGGCTACGTTTCTGAGAGAGATGTGATGCAGGCAAAGGTTGGACATCATCCATTTGCTTATGGTCCCGTGATCATGAAGTGAAAGCATTTCAAATAAACAAGCAGTTCACCTAATTAGTTTAACAGTAAAGGTGCTGTATTTAGTAGAGAAATGTGATGCATGCAAAGGTTAAACATCATCTGTTTGCTGCCGGTGTCGTGATCATGAAGTAAGAGCATTTGGAGTAAAGAAGCAGTTCACCTAATTGTGCTATATGGACAGCCATGGCTCCAGCAGAAGTCTGGTCCATTTTTCACCTGGCATAGAGGAGCTTGGCAGTTGGTGGGAAGACAGTTTTACAAACCCATTCATGTGTCTGTAGACATCCTAAAGTGGCAGAAGGTACATCATTTTAAGGGAGCAAGTGTGATGGAGAGGATCTGTACGGATCACTGGAGGCACTTACTGGCAGCAGACTGGTATTGAATGCATCCTTATTGACGTGGGAAGGAGTGAACCTTGGAATACCTAGCATTCTTGTCATTCCATGCATTGGTGACGCTTGATTCACATGTCAAATGCTAGACTTGGCGATGGGGTCAGACAGAAATAGAGATGATACCTGAGGTATCTCTGCATGTTTGGATGCCATGTTTTATTGTATAAAGTGCTTCTGTGAAATGACTTCAAATGGCTCAAGCAATCAAACTCTTTCCCCCCCTCCCTGTCCCTCTCTCGCTCGCTGCCTCCCTCCCTCTCTCCCTGCCTCTCACTCATTGACTCACTCACTCTCCCCTTTACGAACAATTGTCAGGTATCTGTAGCCTTGGATCAGTGTTATGCCAGGTCGTCTTTTACTTCTTGATGTGAGGCAAAGATAAAGCTGTCATATGAAGTCCTTTATTTTATGGGGCATGTAATCACATGCTAATTCGGTGGGAGCATCTTAACCTGGTGATTTTATCAATATATGGATGAATGTGATTGAGAGCTCCAGTCAAAAGTTGCTGCCATGGACATGTGATAGTTCATTGTTCCCTTTGTTGAGGGAGTGTAGCAACTTAATGTAATGGTCCCTCATTTCAAAGATCTTGCAGGACCACATTCACTGGGTCCCTTCTACGATCATTTCCATTTATTACGCCCTGCATTGAGACATCACCTGGTTTGAGGGTACATTTTGCCACCACAATACTCCAGAGGTGGACATAGCTTTTTCATGATCAGCTGTTGACCAGGAGCATGACGTCCTCATGTGTCTCCTCTACAATTCAAATTCAATATATTTTGCATGAATGAGAAAATTAAATAAAAACTATGACACAGATGACATTTTATGTCGGGATGTTTTGGTGCAATTTCAGTCAGAAAGGGTTAGTGGGAGGTTCAGTTATATTTCTTTTCCTGCTGAGATAAGTGTGAAGTTGACAGTTGTATTATAAATACCTGCCACTGCTGTCCCCAAACTTCCAAGATTGTCCATACTTGGAATATGCCAGTGTACATTGTACTGAGTCACTCCAGCAATTTCTGGTGAATCAAAATTGATGACGGCAAATTTTTGTAGCAAAAAGTACATGTCTATCCATCGGAGGCTTGGCGATTTTTAACAGGCAAAATCTGCGAAAGTGACCCTGGCCATGATGTATTGAATCCTTATACAAAAAACAAACGAAGCCAGGAACTGCCATTTGACCTGCGTGTACATGTGTGTTGACCTCAGTAATGGGGTCAGTGATGTGGGTCAAAGGTCAAAAGTAAAAAAAAAAAAAAAAACTTTTCATCAGCTCAGGATTCCAAAAATGTGGAAATTGGGGTACACTTTTTTTTCAAAAATTCCCTTTACAATTTTTTTCTGCCAAAAAACTAAAAAACGAACAAACACAAAAAAAAAAAAATCTCATTTGAGGCTTGTTTCTGGGTGGTGTGGTTGTTATGTGTGCTTTTCCTGACATGTGCCTCCTTGATTACCAAAATTGAATTAAGCAAAATAAAAATAAATACATTCTAAATGTAACTTGATGCCCTGTATTTGGTCAGATTTTAATCAGCTTTTGCAGACACATTAGTCCAATTGCTTGTTTAAAAGGAGGAAAAATTTAGACAACTGGATGTCATGTTATCTGGAGTAATGCGTTATGGAAGCACCAAAGATATCAGTGACAAATCGAGACGTAAAACGTTCTGAAGCAAATTAAAAATTAAGATCAAACATTTTGGAAACTCCAACTTCAACCTTTAGTAATGAGACAGAGTGAACAAAGATCAGTATTTGGTTTATTGTCAAATGGCCAGGGTAGTCAGGGAGATAATATGATTTAATCTCTATCTTCTATACCCACATACATACATACATACATACATACATACATACGATTACAGTACTATAAATTGGTACATAAACTCAATGTACCGGTGCACTAAAATACCATGCGGATAAGCTTGTGTCCATTTGTTTACAGATGTTGCCACCGTTACAGCCCCACCTCACTGCCCTTTGTTAAATGACTGCTCCCTTGTGTGTCCCAATGGCCTGGTGACTAATGAAAAAGGGTGCTTTCTTTGCAAGTGTAAACCAGGTAAGTAGGTTCCTTTGGATTAAGCAGAAATGAAGTTACATGTGTACTTTTAGACATTATGTTTTTCAAATCAGTTAGTAATGCAGTGCCCCCTGTTGACAAAAACCTCAGTACAGGCCTCCTTCTCATGCAGAAAAGCTAGAATTTCAATTGTAATGTCCCACCACCAGAGGGTGCCCCTATTATAAGGCCATTTTTCCAGGGCAGAAGGAATGGCCTTAAAAGAGGGAATGTACATATTATGTATAGTTACCATGATTTCACTTTCTTTGAGTCAGAAAAGTAGGAGGGAGAACTTAATGTACATTAACCCTTTCCCCCTCAAACTGGTCAAAAGCGGCTGGTGGTCAAGTGTCGTCTGCTTCAGTGTTTTCAACTGATTTCAACAGTTATGGAAAACAATTTGACTGAGAAATGTACATGAGACTTATCAAGATTACATGCCCCAGGTCAACAGCTTTCTTTGGCATGGGTCGGGCCATTAGTGCCCAACCCATGCCAAGGAAAGCTGTTGAGTCAGTCATAATTCAAGGGGAAAAGGGTTAACAAAAGACAGGGTAATGAAAAGAGGTCATACAGTGAAAACCTATAATAACACTGGTATCCAACATACTGACAGGCTTAAAGTCAAATTCCTTTGCTACTTTCTACATTTATCTGGCACATGTGGGTATCTGACATATTTTTCTGGGAACAGATGATGTCATTATAAATAGTTTCACTATATGTACATTTTCTGCCTATAAAATTTCAATGATGCTAGCGGGGGACCCTTCTGGTTTTACACATAATGTTCTTAGTATTTTTTTGGAAGTATTTTTGATGGACTACTTTTTTTTTATACACATACTGCTGTTAGTTGGCACTGGTCCACATCACAGCATTAATTATGGTGTAGTAAAATAGAATGGCTTTCATCCAACAGTGTGGAATGATAAAAATGTTTGGGATGTTATTAGGATAAGTATTAATATAAAATGTTGTTTTTCCTCACTTTGCAGAAAGAAAAAAAAAACTTGTCAATGTACCAGTTAAGCAAGTTCCTGCTCAGTAACTTTTGACAGTTGTCTGTTGTGAGGGGTGCAGGGAAGCATGCCTTTGTTGAAATATATGAATCTTGAATCTTTCCCTATGACGGGTCAGTCAGCAAGCAAGTTGTAGATTTTAAAAATACATGTATTCAACTTGAACAGCTCTTTTAAAGTATTCAACTACAACAGCTCTATTAAAGTATTCAACTTCAACAGCTCTATTAAAATATTCAACTTCAACAGCTCTATTAATGTATTCAACTTCAACAGCTCTATTACAATATTCAACTTCAATAGCTTTATTATGACTTTTCCCATGCAAAATATTACTGTCTAAGCAGATTAAGGTCTTGTGGGTTTTTTTTTTTTTTTTTTTTGTATGTTACTTTGAATTTAGGTCTGTTCAGTGGGCAATGAAAGATACTGTGTTTTGTGAAAATCAGATTAATTTTCCCCTTCTGACCAGCTAAGGTTTTGTGCTGTGTGGCTACCTAAAAGCGAAGTAATATTTCATTTAGCTAATATAATCATTACAAATGGGTCTATACATATGTAAATGTAATTAATATGTACTGCATCAAGCACATAACAAACACTGTGTTGTTTCACCAAACAAAACATTCGTAGTAATTAATACATTAGACAGCCACCGTGCATGTTTCTGTGTTGATTCAAAGAGGATTGTTTCCTGTCACAGAGAGGTAATGTGTGAAAGCTTTCATTTACAGGTTTTTCAAAGAAAAACTACTTAGGACTTAAGTGCTGGATGTATTCAGAGACCACTCTTAAATGATAACCCCATTAATTAATGTGTGACAGTGTTCACTAATTTGTATGGGAATAAACAGAGTAGTGTTCCATTAAAAGCTCCCACTTAACCCTTTTCCTCTTAAATCCGCCCAAACTGCCCAGTGGTCATTAAGTATTGGTTGCATAGATATACAAATTATGTTGTTTTTTTTTTTTTTCGTAGTGTGAGCTCACTCCTCAAGTTAGCATCAATCAGGGTTGGGTAATATATCCCTATGTTGATAAACTTGGCCCCCTCTTCATGCTAAAACCTGACTGCATACTCAGAATGTCTACATGTGACTTTCTGCAACAATTTTGGATGAAAATTCTGCAAAATTTGACTTAATTTGTCAATAACAGATGTAAAGGATGAAAACCAGTTGGGTTTGTTTCTGTCTTTTTTTTGTGACCAAAGATAAAGTCTAAGGGTCACCAAAAATTTGTAAACAACAACGTTATATGTGATGAAACGTAAATTTGTGGAAGAAGACTACAGACATGTTAAACAGCTGTCTGATAAATTATTATACACTTATACTTGAGTAGTTGGAAAGAAACTGAATGTTTATGTAATAGTAATAGACTCATTATTATAATATTATTATAAGGATGTGGTAAAAGAAGCCGCAAAGAGCCAAATTTGGGTGAAAATCTGCTTTCTTTTTGTAAAGTCACTGACATTTCACTGGTAGTCACTCCTCTGTCAGTGTGAGCTGAAAGGATGCCCCGAGTTTGGCACCAATTCTGGTTATGTGGCTTTTTCTGTTTTGAGGTCAGATCTCGTTGTTCTTTATTTGTGAGAAAACAGCATTGAGTTCAACGACCACTTAAGTGTTGGAAATGAACCAATTGTGGTTCACCACATAATCTTGCTTGAAGTAGTGTCAGACAACCGCAAAAACCACATCATGGTTTGAAATACAGTTGTCTTAAGTTAGTGTGGTTTAGTGCCAACAGGGGGCAGCAGTGCAAGATAATATTTTCAGACACATGAAGATCGAAAGGGAAGCACAGTTCCTTTGTAGACCTTCAATAACAAATCTTGATATGGGAATTAAATGTTTAGAAAATTTGCCAGAGCATTTTAATTCAGGGATGCTTGTATCAGGAGCATATTTGTTCCAGACAGAATATTGCCAATTCAGGACAATGGCCTGCTGTGACCTTTACTCCCACAGCAGACCTACAAAAGTTATTCAGTCAGACTTGCTTAATAAAAACAACAAATTCTGATATTTTGGAAAATAAGATAAGGGAAATTGAGTTTTAGGGTCACTTTTGGAAAAAATATGAAGATTTGAAAGACATACGATTCCGCAGTATTAATAGTCTGTCACTAGGGTTCTTACTTTGAATATCTTCCTGTGTAACAGAGTGCTCACTCCGCTGTGTCAATGGGTACAAGCTGGACACACTTGGTTACCCTCTCTGCCAGTGTGCTGAGCCCAAGTGCCCGCCACTGACACGCTGTCAGAAGGAATGTGTATATGGCTTCCGGGTGGGGCGCGATGGCTGTCGAAAGTGTCGCTGTAACAAGTGTCCACCATTCCAGTGCAAGAAGAAGTGTCTCCACGGTTACATGGAAAACAGCAAAAACTGCAAGATCTGTAAATGTAAAGGTAAGGCACCCCCCTGGTGTAGCTGTCACCCACTTGCTTGCAAACAAGGGCGACAAGAAACAGATTCTTTTTGCTTTCATGCAGATCATATACTTGTCAAGGAATAAGAAGGGAGTCCATACTTTTATGGGGTGTTGTCCAAAACAGGCAGATTTCCAGTGAAAGTGGAAAGAAAGACGGACAACTGGGAGCGTCCATCAGACTGGGAGAGGTATATGCCCCCCCCCCCCCCCGAACAGAACACCTGTGTGTCACATATTCCTTATGTGACAGGTTTTTCTCATCCTATGCGGTTTTCAGTACAAATTTAGGATATTTTAGACAATCCCACTGTAAAAATTCATATATTTATGCCCCCCCTCCCATAAACAGGATTCTAGTACCCTATAAGGGCACTAGAATCCTGTCCAGTATGAACAGCTTAAGTTCAAAGATTTCACATGGCGCAGGTTCTGTCTGTCAGTCTGTCCATCCATCCATCTATCCGTCCATCCGTCCAGCAGCATTCTGGGTAATAACTGGAAAGATTTTTGAATTAGGATTTGCAACTTGCACATGCTTATGCACGGCTGTAAGGCCTAGGTTAAGTTCAAAGCCCAGTGACATTGACCTCTTTTTTCAAGGTTACAGGGCATTACAATACAGAGCATTGCATGATTAACCTTTCGCTTTTAGCCTCAGCTGACTTGTCAGTCAGCTGAGCTTAAGTTAGTACGAGACATCCTTTGTCTGTCTATCCGTCATGCACAATTCATATTTTTGACTTCTCCAAAACCACTTGCCAGATTCACTTCAAAGTTGGTAAGGATATACCATAGGCAGGTCTCTACCAAGTTTGTTTAAATGGTCGTACTCCAGTGATTTTTTTAAGTATTTTTATTAATTTTTATGCCAAATCTTAAAAATCTCAAAAACTGCAAAGCCAATTGCTTCAAAATTGCATAGGAACACTTCTTGGAACTCTCAGACTCAAATTTCTTGAAGAGATGGCACTGTGATTTTTTTTTCTGTTCATGAATTTTTGTGTGTTAAGGTTTTTACGACTTATTGTCCAAAACTGTCACTCAGATTGTGGCCTGTGGATGGGGTCAACACAGTTTTTCACTAGGTGGTTATAATGTGGATTTTTGATTTTTAATGAATTTGTCAATTCGGGTATGTGTCAGTTAATGCATTCATCCCTATTGATTACTATGCAAGCCAATGGGAATTGCAATGGAAATTCACATTTTTGACTTCTCCAAACTGTGACCAGTTTTACTTCAAACTTGGCGTGGATTTACCTGAGATGGCTGTCTACTGAGCTTGCTCAAATGGTCAAGCTCTAGTGATTTTTTTTTTTTTTTTAATGATTTTTTTCCCATTTTCTAACGAAATCTCAAAAAAATCTTCTCAGAAACTCACAAGCCAATGGCTTCAAAATTGCAAAGGGACAGTTCTGGGGACTCCCAGCCTTTAATTTGTTCAATAGGTGGCACTGTGATATTTTTCTATTTCTTTTGTGTGTGTGTGTGTGTGTGTGTGTGTGTGTGTGTGTGTGTGTGTGTGTGTGTTTTAAGGCTATATTTCAAATTCCTGCCCAAAACTGTCACTTAGATTGTGCTGAAACTTGTTGGAAATATAGCTTGTGGAAGAGATAAACAAAGGTGTTCACTGGCTAGTTATAATGTACACATCTGATTTTTAATCAATTTTTCAATACAGGTATGTTTTCAGTTAATGCATGCATTCCTATTGATTAGTATGTATGTCAATGGTGACTGCAATGGAAATTTCACATTTTTTTTTACTTCTCCAAAACTGTCAACCAGATTCACTTCAAACTTGATTGGGATGTACTCCTAGATGGCTGTCTACTGAGCTTGCTCAGATGGCTACGCTCTAGTGATTTTAGGATCATTTTTTTTTTCATCCTAGGCTCATTTTTTGACCAAATCTTCAAAAAATCTTTCAGAAACTGCTTGGTCAGTTGCTTCAAAATTGCATACAGACACTTCTGGGGAAAGTAAGACCTTAATTTGTTCAACAGGTGACACTGCGATTTTGATTTGTTTTCTTCTATTTTTTAAACAAATTTTTGTGTGTTTCCACTATTTTCGACTTCTTCAAAATTGTGACTCAAATTGTTCGATAACTTGGTGGAAGTGTAGCTTGTGGGAAGGTTAAACAAACATTTTTGGTAGGTGATCATACTCTCTGGATTGCTGATTTTAATTAATTTTTCAATTCTGGTACCTTTCTGTTGATCCATGCATTTCTATTGATCATCATGTAAGGGGATGGGGATTTGTCCAATCTCCTTTCCAATCAAGGTGGGCCTACTTTGCTCTGCTTATCAAAGGTCAGCTGAGCATGGGCTTATCAGAGCCATGTTGTTTTTACTGTTCATGACCATCGTTATTCCAAATGAGAGCTATGATTACCAAAGTTATCAATGAGGCAAGAGGGGTCATTGATCTACCAGTCTTTGATTGTGTTTTAATTTGTTTTATATTTAGAAGTTTTTCCCTGATAAAGTGGTTATAATGATTGGAATACTATCTGATAATTTATCAAAACAAGAAAATTTGGAGAGGCAGTGCAGTATATCTGCAGATTAACAACAGATAAATGTTCAAGTTTTATGTATGAAAGTTCTTTGTGTTGTGCGTTTTAGCAGTGAAACACATTGAGCCCACACATACAGTGCCTTTGACACCTGCCACTGGGCGGCGCTGTATGTCAGTGGGAGGTCACCTGATGGAAGATGGAGAGTCATGGCATGATGGATGTCGACGTTGCTACTGTCATGCTGGGAAGGAAATGTGTGCCCTCATTACGTGCCCAGCCCCACATTGTAACACCCCCATCATAAGGATAGGCGACTGCTGCCCTTCTTGTCCTGGTAGGTAAACACTTGACGCCCCATTTGTGTGGGGTGAATAAATGAGGGCTGTGTATGTGTACAGGGGCCTAAATGCTAATTTATTGTCATGTGACTACAAGTATGTTAGAACAGTTGTACATCAGTATGACATTTGCAGCTATGTTTGAGTTTTATCTCATTTAAAGGTATAATCCATGTAGATGTGAACATAAACTTTCTGTCAACTGTCTTGGTTCAGTGTTGTTTTTTATGTGAATTACATGTACCTGTCAAAGGTCACAATCCAAAATAGTAATGTCCAATATGTCCACATTCAGTTTGTGATTTCTTGGAACAACATATAATGTCAGATGGCAACTGTGGACAGGTAAAGAAAAACCCCATAGTACATTTTTGTCTGGAACAAGCACCAAAATTTATCAACACTTTTTTCAGTCCTGAGCAGCAATCCCTTATGGGGAGGGAGAGTTGGAATTTCAGCAGCTGTAGTGTACAAACCCACATTTATTGCAACTTTTATTACACATTAATAATTGAAAAAAAAGTGTCTTTTGAATATTATATGTATACCAGTATTCGAAAAGTAAAGAGGGGTTATTTATTTCTATGAACAGCATTTTGGTAGATAAATAAGACAAAAAAACTAAAAACAAAAAGACAGAAAAAAAAAAAAACACGCAGTCTTGCGTCACACCTGTTTCAGGCATGCCTGCTTCTGTGGAGCCAAGTCTGCCGTCGCGCTGCCAGGCCACCAGTGGGCAGCACTATGCAGAGGGGGAGACATGGAGCCTGGACCGCTGTACCCAGTGCATCTGCCATGAGGGGGTGGTACTGTGTGAGGTGGACAGCTGCCCCCCAGTCCTGTGTCATCGCCCCATCAAACTACCCCACCAATGCTGCCCTATCTGTCCAGGTAACTCACAGTGGACATTATATAAACATGTTTTGTTAAGCTGACATACCAATCCTCAATGATTAACAAAACTTCAAAAAATTTGTCCCAGGGAAAGAGGGCTTTGCTCTGTATGAAGCCCTCTTGTGGGAATAAGATAAACCACAGGGCAACAGGAGATGCATAGATCAAAACAAAATAGAGACAACACAGAGCAAGGCAGATAGAGTGGATTTTCTCCAGGAAACCATAAATTGACCTTTTCATCGTGAATTAAGATTGGTGGGAGGTGGGGGCACTATTAAGCACCAAAACTGCCATCAGGAGGGGGGGGGGGGCTTGGAGCATAGTATTCTGGCACATCTACAGTAATCTTATTTTTACTTCAACACAAAAGTCTGAAGCAGAAGACTTTTCATCTCTGGCCAGCTTTTTGTTTGAGGGGAAAGGATTTGTATATTTATTGCTGATGGATAAAGATAAAAATGTCATATATTTTGTTGTTCAAGAGCTCCATTTGGTGTCACAATCATCTTGGACACAGATGTGTAAATACTTGATATAGACCACTTGGCTGCTGTCAGCATTAATGTATATAGATGGCTCATATACATAAAGCTGTTGCATATAAGACTGTTCAGCTTCTGCAATGAGCTTTAACATGGTAACTACAGCATTAAAATTAATGGACAGTAAGAGTTATTTATATATGTAACAATATTAACTGCAGACTTGCTCTGGTTCCCTCAGTTGCCAAGCAACAGAACATTGCCCACTATCAAGATGAGGGCACTTATGTCAGTTATGCTACTTAACCTTCTAGAAAAAAAATTCTGACAAGCAAAAGAAATACTCTAGTAATGTTTAGCATCTTGTATGTTTTAAAACTTAGCAAATAACTTTTCTCATGCTTTTTGCTTTCTTA
Source organism: Hermodice carunculata (assembly GCA_964020975.1). Lineage (NCBI taxonomy): Eukaryota > Metazoa > Annelida > Polychaeta > Eunicida > Amphinomidae > Hermodice > Hermodice carunculata. The sequence continues at coordinate 87,904,360 of OZ026615.1, read as the reverse complement.
ATTTATGACATGTGCTTTTATCCTAGAAGCCCATTTTGCCCTGTTAAACACATGGATCTGCCCTCCTTCCTGTCAAGTTCCTTGTTGCAGCCTAGGTGGCAGCACAGGATCCCAGTTACATGTAATATGAATACATCCTATTTGAACCATTTGTGGGTTTCCACACTTGGACAGTTGAATTGATTTACCTGTTGCAATGTCAGTCATCTAAAAATTGATGGCAGAGTGTGTCAGACAAGCATACAGACGAGGAAAAAATCGGCAAAAGTACAATTCAGCTGCTTTCCTTGCATGTGTGTCACAGGTACCATGTACCCAAAATGGTTAACATTCTGAGAGGGAAAAAACTCTTTAAAACTTTATCTTAATGTGCTGTTTACACAAATGTACAGAATGCAAGACCTGCCATATTAATGTATCTTGAAGCATATTGAACTTGGTTTGACTATATGACAGTGTAGGGTTCTATAATAAGCCCAACCAGCTTGTTTGCTGAGCATGCTGAGTAAGGGATGACCTCAAATTAGGTCACTGGTCAGTTCATACAACTTTCTTTCAGGGGAACCAAATTTAAAACTGTCGAAGAGTCTGTGCTGATGGCTTAGTGAGGGTGTTGCCTATGTCATTATGATTATTCTGCATGGTCTTAATTTTCTTAAGAAAGTGGGTCAGAAAAGTTATAAAAAGAGGTGTTTCATTGTGATAATCAGGATGATTAACAAGTTGAATAGGGAAAGGTCACTTGTGCCTGTGGCCATGTTTGTTGAGATAGCAACTTGGCTCAGTGTCCAAGTGGTAACTGTGCACTGATTTACTTGGTACAGGAAGCCAGGAGGTTTTCCCAGTCAACACTGACCAGAAGCAGCGTCGAGTGTGTACCTCTGGCAGTGATGTCGTCTACAGTGACGGGGATGTATGGCGCAGTCACGCCTGTCAGAGTTGTACTTGCCGTGATGGTCGAATCCACTGTTACTCCCAAACCTGCCCTCTACTGACCTGTAACAAAACTATCCTACAGAAGGGGCAGTGTTGCCCATCCTGTCCAGGTGAGTATTGACAGGTCACTTTGTTAACACCCATGGTCAATCCATCCACCATCATGCCATTTGTGGTCACATGACCTGTACTGAATACTACAGTATCTGCAAATGTTTGGTGGGGACAGCAGGATGGTACATGTCCTGGGTGGAATTCCACAGTTTTCTCTTTCACACATTTCACTGTAACTAACTGAAGTGCCGGAAAGCATCTGAACCTCTTGAGGTCCAAGTCAACAGCTTTCCTCAGGACATCAGGGTACAGCGCACTCAGAGTGCCCCAATGCACTCAGAGGGCCCCCATGCACTCAGAGCACTCAGAGTGCCCCAAGGAAGGCTGCTGGCTACTTTGACTGTATCACTCTGGAGGTAAACAGAAGCAGATCACAGCTATGACACTGCATCATGTCAGGGAATGTCTGAACGCTTTCAGTGCCAATGTTGGACTGAGTCAACACCTTTTCTCGGTGCGCATTGGGCATAGTGCACCCAATGCTCGCCAAGAAAAGCTGTTGAACTGGGATTTTCTCTCAGAAACTAGAGGCATACCGTACTGGACGCCATAATAGTCTCACCCGCACAAAAGTCGCACCCCCAACTGTGGAGGGGGAATAAGACACCTCAAGGTATGTGCGGCACAATATTCGCACCCCAAAAAATTTTTAAAAAACAGTCTCCCGGATATCACCATGAAGAAGTATAACCAGGCTGCTCATGACATGGAATGAACAAAAATCTGTGATTTAAAGCTGGTGAATAAAGTTAAAATGAAAATAAATAAACTTAAAAACATCCACCTGTGTTGCCTTTTTATTTTGTCTCGGTATGTGAAAAGTGAACTGGAATCTCGCTCCTCACTTTCATGTTGAAACTGTCGTTTTGTGTCAGATTCTCGCTATCAGCGGGTAAATGCTATCATACAGCTACTTAAAAACATTATGAGTTATCAAACTTTGGTATTTGTTTTAAAATTTTGTCATTTAAATTTCTGAAATCTCGCTGCAAAAACATCGTGGATGATCCACATGCGCTTCCATTAGGGTGCCGCCATGACTAATCTCATTTTCGAGACTCTCGCGAGATTGCATAAACACAACTGTGTCATGTGACTAACACATGGCAAACATGCATGCTTGTCTTATGAACACTGATCGAGCGTATTTCCCCCGTTTTTCTGTCTGCATATTAAACTATGAACAAGAATACGCAGATTATAGTAAGGGTAAGCCTATAGTTATACATTTTATTGCATTATTGAGACTTTTTGATGACGATCACAATGTATGTACACCGGCAATGTAAACAAACATGGCCACCGGTCTTTTCCATCGTCAAGAAAACTTCCTCCCAGGCTGAGTCCCCGGGAAGTTTAGACTGTAGTCGGCATAATAGTCGCAGGTATGGCTTTGAAAAAAATATTTTACCCCTCCAGCTGCGACGATTATGGCGTCCAGTACGGTAGTGGTACTCAAATGAAAGGTCTTTTTATGAGGAATACAAATCTGGGTTCCTAATGATAATTCAGACTAGTTTTTGGCACCCCTGCCCCCTTAAGCACCCCCTCACTATTCTGACTAAGAAAAGAGTCATGGTTTAGACATTTTAGCGAAAGTTCTTTCTCTATTTTTTACCCTTTTGTATGCCAAAAACAGCTTTGTTGTTAAGACAAATTTGCAGTAAATTTCCTAAGTGCCCGGGGCGCTTAATAGGGATATTATGGTATGTAGATTGACTTAAGTCGTTATTGGCACTGAAAGAGTTAAGGGGAAAAGTTGCATGTGGATAGGTTGGGGCAGGGAGTCCAAGGGATAACCAGACTGCTGTGTATGGTGCATACATGTATCTCCTCCATTGTTACTGTCTTGAATCAAATTGTGAAATTACATGAAGAGAAACATTCTGTCAATTTATGGTACCAGTACCTCAGTACTTTATCAGCCAGGTTGATTTATAAAAAGTTTAATGTAATTATAGTCTGCACATAAATTCATTGATTATACACAGAGATGTTACAGAGAGAACGATTGTCAGATGGACTTTTGCTATCATGCTGTGATATTCTTAATGTAGTTCATATACTTCTATGAACATCTTCAGGTGCACAAGAAGTCCGATAAAAAGGCAAAATTTTATTCATAAATATGAAATGTTTCTTTTTCCAGATAGGAAGACAGTATCCATGTGTCACCATGACAACCATATGTATAGTCCCGGTGAGACTTGGTTGTTAGACAATTGTACTCAGTGCACCTGCCAATGGGGTCGCACCATTTGTGGTCATGTGACCTGCACTGAATATGAAAGTAGCTGCAAGCATCTGGTGAGAGTTGCTGGCCAGTGCTGTCCATTATGTTATAGTAAGTATGGCTATGGATGCCAAGTCTCTAATGTTTAAATCTTAGCGATGCTTTTTTTTTTATAAAGCTTAATGTCATAGGATCACTCAACTTGTAGAAACAAATTAATGTTTTCTGTCCTCCAGTGTATTTTAAATTCTAAATACTCGATCTGCAGAAATAGTTTGTCAGGGGCAACGTCTTGGAGATCTCTTATTTCCTGTAATATCAAGTTCAAATGAGAAAAGCTCAAATTAAGATTTTTGTCACTTTTTCTAATTAATCTTTATTTCTTCATAATACCAATTGGGTTTTTTTATATCAATTTGCTGTGTCTGATGCAGCATGCCCGGTTACACGGAGTTTAGCATGACCTGGCTATGCTGAGTTCAGTATGCCCGGTTACGCTGAGTTCAGCACTCGCTGAAATCACTGAGGAGACATTTGCAAGCAAGTATTAGCTCAAAGACATTGGTGATCATCATGCCAGCATAGTTTAACAATTTCATGTATGATCTATTAAAATCAGATTCATCATATGTATGCCACTGGTAAGCGTGATTTGTATTCATATGTATTTCTTATTTTCATAAATTACCCAGACTCCTCCATACCACCATCTCTGGACGCTGGTCATATTCCCCACCAGGGGGAAGCATCAAATATAACCATGTTTGGTAAGTGACTGTTGCTTCACTTTTCCCACCAAGTTGGGACCCTCAGTAGGAACAACTTTGATATGTGGTAAAATGCTGCCATTGGTGTCTTGTTCTTTATGAACTATTGAAGGACCTTCCTTTCTTCATTCATCACGTTGCCCTTGTAGTTGCAAAGAAAATATTTGTTTTATGCATACACAAACTAGTTTCTTTGTTTGTTTTTTTTAAGGCAGACAATGAACATGTAGTTTATGGAATAACAATGTTGATATGCCAGAATATCCAGTATACCAAGTTGGTAGCTGGATGTCCATCATGAAAATGTAGTTGTTAACAGTAAACTTGGGTAGATTACAGGAGTATGTAAACATATTTGGACACATACCACTAAGCTGGGTGCACCATAATCACAGTTGTCTTCTGCCATCATCATTGTTAAAAGTACACACAATGAAGCAACTCGAGCACTGTGTACTTGTGTTTACAGGTCTGCCACATGGAACCCTGAAGAGCTACATCGTGACAGTCGCTGTGCTGGTCATTATAGTGGCCTGCATGGCTATCGCTCTTTTTGTCCTTGCAATTATACTGCTCCGTACCCGGAGGCGCAGACAATACCCGGAACCCCAGATAGGAAATGCAACGTATGTTGATGTTAAAAAACGTCCGAAGTCAACAAATCTGGAATTCCAAGGCATCAGCCCACTTGGAAATGGAGAGAAACATTCAAACTATACAAAAGTGCCTCCAGATGGGAACATCTACGAGGGAACAAATCGCTACAGCATGCCAGAGGCTCTCATGAACAAGGTGTTGCTGGACCTGCCTCCTTCTAAAGAGGCTAATGGAGATGTACAAAAAAGTGTTTGACGATGAGCTGTGTGTGTGTCATGGAAACCATGGTAACATTGACTTGTATATGTTGCTGTGGTGCCAGAAACCATGGTCACAGTGCTTGTCTTTGACTCCATTCTGGTGCTTGGACAGGATGAAAGCCATCTAGCAAATATAGCAGAATATTTACATAAAAACAAAAAAAAATGGGCTGTGATACGTGATGATCTGATTGGACGAGAGACATGTACATGTGATCAGATCAGACAAAAGGCATGTTGTACATGTGATCTGATTGGACAAGAGACATGTACATGTGATCTGATTGGATGAGATGCATGTACATGTGATCCGATTGGATGAGATGCATGTTTTACATGTTATCTGATTGGATGAGAGTCATGTTGTACATGTGCTGTAAACAGTTGTGAAGTGGAATCTTCAAACCGAGGAGGCAGGATAAATGTGTTCTGCTAAACACTGTTAAATTGATATGCACAGAATTGTTTTCACTAGCTGTCTGAGACTGCTCAGCATTTCTGAAGATCTCGTCAGCCATTGAATGATATTGCAGAGCAGAAATGGTTGTTTTATTGACTTGAAAAGCACATTGATGTTGGAAAAAGACAGGGTTTTGATACGGGAGTGCATTTGTTCATTTTATTGTTATTTTCCATTGGTAAATTTAATGTAAATATGATTTCAAACAAAGTAGGTTACTCAGACAAAAGTTGTAAGGTAGGAGTCCAAAGACAGCCAAGCTGTAGATGTGGCAGGACTTGTTTATAATAAAATGCAGATGAATATCTGTTGAGAGAAAGATGGGCAAGCTACACATTATCAGTAATATGGATTTTTAAAGAAGGTTTTGTGCAGTTTACGGGGGATTTTTTGGGGTGGGGGTGGGGGGGAGAGGTATTTGAACCTGGCTGGCACAGTACATTAACACAAAATAGAGCAAAACAGATTTACAGAAGGAGCGGTAATTCTTGTCACTAAACTTGACTACGTATCCTGTTTCTTGCTGACGATGAAGTATTCTGTTTCTTATTAATTTGACAAAGTATCCTATTTCCTACTAGACTGGCAGATATTTATTCCAAAATTGTTTCAACTTCAGTTTGCTTAAACGATTGAAGTATGACTTTATATGCTGTCCTATATGAACATAAGAAATTTATGTCTGTATGAATTTTCATTGACAAAAGGCTTTAGATGTTCATGTCATAAACTGAACTGGCCACTTTGTCATTGAACTGCATATTTACAGAGTGACGCAATTACAGTGGTCCCCATCTTAAAAGGCCACCCCAAATGCACCAGAAAAGTGGCCTTATAAGAGGGGTGGCCTCTCTTGAGGGGTAAAATACAATGAAAATACCATGCTTGTTGTGTGGAGAAGTGGCTTTTAAAGAGGGGGTGGTCTCTTCAGGGCGGCCTTATAACAGGGGAACCACTGTACTGTAACTCGTACTAAAGATTTAGACGATAAAGAACTGTAAATCAACAAGATCACAATTATAAATCATGGAGGCCAGAAATCAGCACAGGCCGTGCTTGGCTGTGTAGCCCTGGTGAGAAAGTCTCAATCTTGTGAATTTTAGTCTTATTTTAGGAAGCTAAACAATAAATAAGCCAAGTGATTGTGTCTGCCCATACCTGGTCAATACATTCACCTGTGGAGTATGAAGCAGACCCAAATGATAACCTATCCACATTTATGCTTGACATCTGCTCCTGAAATTGAATCTGGTGCATTTTCCCGATGTCAAAAATGTCACATCATCTTGGTCAATGATCATTGAGAGAAATGCTTTTTTGTTTACATTGCCATCTTAAGTTTTCATGCACATTATATAAAACCAAAATATTAATAACGACAGGCAAACCTTTTGGTTAGATTACATGCAAGTAATTGTTAGGAGCACAAGGAGAGTGAACTGTGGGGGTCAGTTCCAGTACCACCTGTCTCCAGTTATGCTGAAAAAAGAAAAAAATGGCACTTTTGTGCAGCGTGTTCAATGCAGTGCTATGAAAATTATAACAAAATGTCCACCTTTGAAATATGCAATCAGCAGTGCATACACACATACATTGTGTACTGGTATGTTAAGCTTATTTATAGATTCCTAAGATAAAAATTCTAGAAGAGAAAGCAAATATTGACCCACAGTTGCATTGCCTGAAAGATTGTACTAAAATGTTTGCATTTATATTGCCTTCATTTTATCAATAAGAAGTTGAAAATTCAGGAAAATAAGTGCAAGGATGCTTGTAATATTAGCGGTTGTATGATGTAGTACATAATGTACCATTTTGTGACTGTACCTGCATTGGGATGGTTCAATGACAGATGTACTTTTTGCAGTTCATTTTATGATGTACCAATCTATAGCTCTTACGACCTTGACTGACCTTTAGGGGTGGTAACAGAGGTCAGTAGGAAATGCCAGGAACTGCTCTTGAACTGTTCTGTCCTTTTCTGTACTTTGTATATTGGTCACATTACAGTACACACTAATAGTGTGAAGAAAAATTAAAATAGAACGTGATATTCATGTTAGGTCTTCATGGAAACACTCCATAAATACCTGGATCTGCAACCTTTTAATTTTGGCCATTAAAGGTGGCTTAGACATTCCTGACAACAGACTGTAAATTCTTAGGTTCCAATGGGAGAGAAGTTAAACAATTATCTCAGTAACCACTTTGGTAAATTACTTTTGTTTATCTGAGATTTCATTCATGTGTATTTCACAAATGTGCAAGGAAAACATAAGCTAACTATAAGGCTACCCTTCAGACTTCATGTCATCATCAAAACCAGATTTGTACCTGTATGTGTGTGGTTATATTTTTTATGCGGGGGAAAGTCAGCAGAGAACAATTTCCAGTCCAGACTGCTGTGTTGCTGCAGTCCACTCTGTGTGTGCCTGAGGCAGAGGGTTAATGCTTTCTATACTTTTATGGCAGATTTTGTACCATGTATCTGGCAGTAATTGAATGAGAATTGTGGACACAAATGTCTCATGAGCAGACCCTTGTTCATGGTCCTACAGTCCAGAGTGCAGTGCTTTCGTCATATAACAGCCATCATTGCAAGGCAGTTTCTAGTATAGCACAGACACTATGGGTCCCAATCAAACATTTTTTCATTAACTCTGTATTAAAAGGTCCCTCATTATTAGATGGTTTTGCTATAACATGCTCTGCTATGTGGACCTATCAACAGCATCAAAAAGAGGGAGTGCTCACCATGGTTTTTGCACTGCCCAGCATGTCATGTTACAGCTGTTGCAAGGTAGAGCAGGGCATGAGTTACCAGGCAATGCAGGGCAGAGTGGACCATGAGATACTGGGCAATGCAGGGCAGGGTGATACATGAGATACCAGGCAATACGGGGCACAGTGGAGCATGAGCTACCAGGCAATGCAGGGTAAAGTGGACCATGAGCTACCAGGCAATGCAGGGCAGGGTGGCTGGTGCATGAGCTACCAGGCATTGCAGGGCAGAGTGGACTATGAGCTTCTAAGCAATGCAGGGCAGAGTGGACCATGAGCTACTGGGCAATGCAGGGCAGGGTGATACATGAGATACCAGGCAATACGGGGCAGCAGAGCATGCGCTACCAGACAATGCAGGGTAAAGTGGACCATGAGCTACCAGGCAATGCAGGGCAGAGTGGACTATGAGCTACCAGGTAATGTAGCATAAAGTGAACCATGAGCTACCAGACAATGCAGGGCATAGTGGAGCACGAGCTACCAGGCAATGCAGGGAAGAGTGGACTATGAACTACCAGGCAATGCAAGGCAAAGTGGACCATGAGCTACCAGGCAGTGAAGGGTAAAGTGGACCATGAGCTGATGGGCAGTGCAGGGCAGGGTGGTGCATGAGCTACCAGGCAATGCAGGGTAAAGAGGACCATGAGCTATCAGGCAATGCAAGGTGGAGCATGAGCTACCAGGCAGTGCAGGGCAGAGTGGCGCATAAGCTACCAGGCAAAGCATTAGCCACTAGTTGAGGCTTTTACCAACTTGGTATGGGTAAATGCCTGAGAGGTGCATGGCGATACCAGTTTTTTTCTAGTATTTCTGTATATAGCTATTTACATGTGCATATAATTGATGTGAAAGCTTCCAGCAGGATAGCCGTGGTTTATGATGGGCACCATTTTAACCTCTTGTCTCTGACTTCAACTTCATGTATGGCTTATTATGTCATCATTCAATTTCCCAAATGGACCCCATCCTACCCCAGTGCCCACCCCCACCTCCCCCCCCCCCCCCAAAAAAAATAAAGTCTATTAAAATTAAACCAAGAATTCCAGTTTATTTTCAGGAATTAAACTTGATTTAGATTCAAACTCTGTGGAGAGAAACCATTCCCAAGTCTTAATTCCAAACTGGACCTACTTGGAGTAAAATATCAGTGCTGTCTGGCATAGAAAATATACTGTTTTCCAGAGTACACCAAGTACTTGTTCATACTACCCCAGTCTTTCCCCCAGAAACTATATTTCTGAAATAAAGATTGATTGCTGCCCAGTTTAATATTGAATTGTGAAGCAAAATGATGAAATACTAGCCCCCGTTTTTGTGTAAATGTGAAGTGAAGGTGATCAAGATTCATTAGGCTCACAACATACATATATTTATACCGTCTGTCAGTACCCAGTGACAAATACAAAGATTGTGATAACTTAATTATTTTATTACATTAATAAAAGTGTTTGTCATAACTTAATTATTTTGTTGCAGTAATAACAGTGTAAATCACCATTTTAATATTACAGCAAGACCACGCAGTACATTTCATCCTGATTTAAAGAAAAGTTAAACTGACCTGATTCAGGAGAGGCTGACAAACTGCTGCTAAAGGTGGGACTTGAGACACTGCTGAGTAAAGGTACAACGTAGTAGAAGGTTGACCTCCAGGTCACTAAAACTACTCCATACCGTTTTGTGAAATGTTTACAAGGTGCAGTAATTTTCCTATTTTTATGTGTGTATAAACTGTACCCAGGTTTTGTAAAAATGTTACATGTTGAAAAAATGCATGAAATAGATATTTGTGCATGTGAACATACCTTCTAAAATTGATGTGGATACCTGCATCAGATGACTACAGAATTTATTATTACAAATTAAAGTCTTTCAAAGGAAATTGATTCATCACAACAGATCTTTGGCTCACTAATGACTCTGCGGCAGTAGTAGAGCTCTCATTATTATGAGATGTATGGGTGAGATATGGTTTAAAGTAAAACAAAAGCCTACAACTCAGTGGACTTGTACGGAGCCCCGGAGGGGACATGAGGAAAAAAAATTTGCATTCCCTCGCAAAAGTTTTGTGTGGGAAGGCAAAAGAACATTTTTTGCAGCAAAAAGCAGTATCTGGAGCCCCAGAGGCACTATCACAGATTAAGATTTATGACCCGCCATGAAAAGGAGCTTTTTTTTTCCTGACAATTATTTTGCGTTGCCATGCAAAAGTTTTGCGAGGGAAACCAGAAGTTTTGTGAGGGAACACAGAAGTTTTGCGAGATAGCGCAAAACTTTTGTGAGGGAAAGCAATGTAGTATTTGTTTTTTCATGTCCCCTCTTGGGCTCCATGTTTTTGCCCAAGGGACACAAGTAAGTGAAAAAATAATCAGTGCGAGTGTTTTGCAAGGGAATGCAAAAGTTTTGCGAGGGAACGCAAAAAATATTCTTTCTCTCATGTCCCCTCTGGGGCTCCACAGACTTGGAACTGCAAGTTTCAGAATTTTTTCCTTGCCTGCATTGCAGACCTCTGAGGTCCTTCACATTGGTCCTGGCAACAATGTTGGCATAAAGACATAGTGCCTGCTATGCAGGCAAACTGAAGTGCTTCATGGCATGTTAAGATATTGAACATGGCTACAGTTGGTTATTAAATATCACTTAATCATAGAAAAATGAAAATAAAGTTGTTTGCCTGCTGGGATTTGGAACCTAACTCCTGTAGCAGTTAGGACCACGCAAGTAAAGTATTGAAAATTATACACAGTAAGTGTGTATTATCTTCTGCAAGGTGTGAATTTAAAGATAGCACAGAGCAAGGCAGTCTGTGTTTTTCGTTTTTCCATTGTTTGATGGTAAGTTAAGGCTATGATCGTCTTCATTGCATGACAAAATGTATTCTCATGTATAAGGCAACACCACAATCACTGCAAAAACCCACCCTATTATGACAAATACAGGTCATGTGTGGCTAACCTTGACAGGTTCTTGAGCCAGATTTTGTGTGTTGGTGATAAAGGGAAATGATATTGTCATACTGACTGGAAAAGTATGAAGCAGATCATTTTTCTGTGTCATTAAGTTCATACTTCCTTTAAGAATGACCAGGCTTTTGTGGAAATGCAAATATGACGAGGGCAAGGCCAAAAATGACAGTTGTCCTCCCATTAATGCCTGACCAGTTTCGACACTGCTGTGTCTTAACTCAATGTTTTGTGGAAATGCCACACAGTGTGTGTTCATAGGAGGACTTGGTGTTGCCTGCTCTAGGTTTTGTAATTTCTTCTCGTATACCTACTTTTACAGTGGAAAAACTTGCAGAATGGTCTGTGTAACAGACAAGGGTGGCAGCCAGGTACCATTTTACTGAGTACAAAGATTCAGGGAGCTGGTTGGTAAACTAGGATCTTTAACTTCGTTCATAACTTGTATAATTGTGTATGATGATTAATCCTTCTAGGTTGGGCTGTTCATGACAGTGTGACCAGAAAAAGTCGAAATGAAGCAGAAAATTGAATGACGGTTGTGACAATGTGGGGCATTACAACTGTAAATGGCATATGCATATCCCTTTATTTTGAGTTGCTGTACATGTAGCTACAAGAACTGCATGACCACTGTGTATAGTTTGGTGTCCTTGGTACCTTAATATTCATGCAAAGTCCATACAGTGAAAGAAGTGTTAAATAATAGTTAACCCTGGAACGATAGGAAAATAGATGGTAAATTTCTGAAGTACCCACTTGGGTTGTAACCGGTGACTCCTGACGACAGTCTGCACATAACCAGTAACATATCCAGTAAGGGACTGACGGGGACAGGCACAGAGAAATAAGTCATGTTTTATGAAACATTGAAGTTGAAGAATAGCAAAGAATGAGGTATTCAAAGGAGATGTGTATCTTCTGATTACACATTTTAGACATTATCAGTTTTTTAATTGCATGGCAAACCATATTATATCATCCAAGAAGAAAGGCAAGGCAAGGCAACAGCACAGGAGTTGATTAAGAAAACCCCTGGTGAACTATGACAGTGTCAGTTCCCATAGGGCAGGCCATGCCAGACTCTGGTGAACTATGACAGTGTCAGTTCCCATAGGGCAGGCCATGCCAGACTCTGATGAACTATGACAGTGTCAGTTCCCATAGGGCAGGCCATGCCAGACTCTGCAGCAATTAACATGCTATACTTTAATGGTGAAAATAGTGTACACTTCTTTCAAAATGTCTGAAGCAGACAATTGTCAGCTCAGCTGACTTTTCAGTCAGCTGAGCTTATCTCTTGCTCATTCCTCCATCTTCTTTCACAGTTTTGACTCAGATTCTGTTCAGGTATGGTGGGGATATGTTGTGGGTGGAACTCCACCAAATTTATTCAACAGGTCATGGTATATTGATATTTTCATATTTTATGATTTGGGTTTTTAAGGGTCGGTCTCATGGGGCCTTTGTATTATTGGGTTGTCCGTCGGTCCGTCCAGATAAGCACATTCTCATTACCATGATATCTACAGAATGCCTCGTATGTATTTTGCTCAAATTTGGCAGTATGCTTACCTTGCCTAGCAAGCTGAACTGATTAGATGTTGGTGTCACCATGACCTAATTTGAGCTAATAGCGGACCCTTCAGTCAATACTTGCATTGAAGGTGTGTCTAGTTTTCTTTTTATTTCATTTCTGGAGAAAATCTGAAAAAACCTTTTCCGAGAGCACTTAGTTAATTACTTTGAAATTGTATAGAGACACTTCTGGACACTCCTAGGTGTAATTTGTTGACCAGGTGCTTGATTTTTAAAAAAAAATATTGTTAGAATTTTTTCCACATGGCAGGAAAGCTGTTTTCAACTTCTTCTCTGGTATGAAGTCACAGATTTTTTTGAAAAAGAATGTTTCAATGTATTCTTTATTTGTAGTTTAATCAAGATTATTCATTTAGTTGGGATTTTTTCAGTTATCACTGAGTTTAATAATACCAGTGTACATAAAGTAACATTGCCTTGTAGTAGGGCAATGGTGTGTCTTAGGTGCATGTTTATAATTGAACATGTATAGGAATCTACCTATGGGCTTTTTCCTTATTTTGGTGTTACTTTTGACCTTAAAGAGGCTACTGCACCACCATGTATGTCATGTGGCATAATAACACTGGCCCAGCTACTGGATTATGCTGTTCCATCAGGTCCAGGCTAAATTACATAGTGGACAATCTTGACATGATTCCCAAGGTCACAAAGCAGTTGTATTTCATTTCTGAATGATAACTAAAATTTTCAAGCTGGCACTGTCATAGTACGTACACAAGGGTGTCCGTCTCTGGTAGGTTTTGTTTTTTGCACACAAGGTCAGTTGAGCACAGGACTGTCACAGTCCTCTTGTTTGTAGCCAAGTTCAGACTTCTGTAGAATGATGAGCTTTGTGCTTGAGTGACATACATTGTATTTTCACAGTTTGATTAGTTATTGCCTGCTAAACAGACCCAAGTTTTCGTGCTTCTGTCCATTTATTCCACTTGTGCAGTGCAAAAAAAATGGACAATGGTCTGTTCAAGAGGCAAGGCTGGCTGTTGTTGACTACATGGCCATATTCAGAGATTCGCTGGCTGATGAAGCAGTATACTTTTCTTCATATAAAAAGGCTGCATACAAGACTTGCTTCATTATGTGTTGTGTAATAACAAATCCTTCCTCGCAGGCCTGGTCATGGCAGCATGACAGGAAAATGTTTAAATCAAGCTGAAACTTGAATGATGGTTGTGACAATGTGGGGCATTACAACTCTTAGTCGTGTGTGTATATATCCAAGTTGTTTTATGTTGCAGCAGCTTGGAGAGCTTACCACTGTGTACAGTTTTATGTCCTTGCTACTTTAAGAGCTTACCAGTCTATATGTTCTGGTGCTAGAAAATAATAGGGAGAGCACAAAAAGGATACTCATGTGTTTGTCCTTTGGAGGGCACTTCAGTCTGGAGGGCTAGGGTTATGTATTCCCATCATTTTCCATTGTAATCTGCAAATTTAAACCTGCACTATGTGGAAAAAAAACTAAGATACGGAAGGTAACTATAAATACGTAGCAGAAATGTTCATAAAAATTGTATAACCTCAGCTGCAAAAGTAGCCAGTTCATGGAAGATTATAATTCTATGGGAATACACACCGCCAGCCCTCAAGAATATTGCGTGTCTCTCAATGTATTCAGCTGAATATGCATAAAATTGCTCTGACATCTGTACATGATGAATCAAATTTTAGCTTTCACTCCCACATCTTGCAGTATCTATTACTTTGGTTAATGCCTTGTTAATACGTGGGAATAGGATCCAAGGAATGCTTGCTAGGCAGGGATACATGTATGTGGTGTGATTGTAGACAGCAATATAAAGACAGTCTTCTCTTTCTGAAGCTTTCAATCCCGAGGCAGTGTCAGTGTGACAAGCTGTACTTCAGCAGTGCCTTAAGATCAATACCAGATCATGAATGTTGAGCAGTTTTCAAATATTCTGGGAAATCTTCATCAATTGACACGCCAGGCATTTTAAATATGAAAGTAAAATTGTAATGATTACTTATTTATTAAGGCCTGACAAAGTCTAGGAATATGATTAGGTAAATAATCTTTAAACAGAACCCTAGGGAGTACTGGTACAGTCTTGTAATCATCACAGACAGGTAGTCTGCAGTGACCCTGTTCTTAAAGCATCTTCTGTGACTAAAGCAACTTTAAAGCACCCTTGTGACAAACTTTATATGTTTTTTTTTTTAATGAAACGATGATTCCAGCATGCTACCATGACAACATAGAACATTTGAGCAAGGGGATGGAGTCTAGAACTGCAAGTGAAAATGAATTTAATCTAACGTAATGTAATATTACAGTTGATGATGCAGACAGATTTTGTCCAAGAGCAAACCCCCAATCTATGGGCAAAAGTCATTTAATATAAATGTGAGAAACTTTAACTTTGTTTTTTGTGGTGCTTTGAGATGGAGGTTTTGGGTCAGACACTACAAGTTATTGTTCCAACTGTTCCAAGCAGTACAGAATGTAAATTAATGTTGTTTTTTTTTCCTTTTCACTGAAGGTACATGTAGATAAACATTATTTTGCATGGAAAATATAATCTATCTGGATACAGTGCTTTGGGTCAGTAACTTCATACAGTCTGAGGAAAATTGAGTTTATGCAAAAAGAGGCTACAGTGAAATTAATTTTCTGTAGGTCTGGAATGAATTTATTGTTACGATACAATTTATACCCACGTGGTCTTCTGGCAATAGTGTGGGAAATATGTAATTTTTGTCAGATTAACTTTCAGTAAGTTGGAATAAATTTTATAGTTTGATGCAAGTGATACCCAATTACTCTTCCTTTATTATTAGGGAAAATGAGTGAATTTATTGCCTACCGAGATACAGACTGTAGCTCCCCCTACAGTCT
Organism: Hermodice carunculata; assembly: GCA_964020975.1. Classification (NCBI taxonomy): domain Eukaryota; kingdom Metazoa; phylum Annelida; class Polychaeta; order Eunicida; family Amphinomidae; genus Hermodice; species Hermodice carunculata. Next base: position 87,888,790 of record OZ026615.1, on the reverse strand, counting down.
GCTATCCCCTGCCACAATTGAACCATACGAGAAAATTGCTCATGTAAAAAACATAGGCGATCGCAGGTCTGTCCTCACAGGCAATTGAATTTAAGACACAAAGCTGGTAAAAATATGGATAGAATCAACATTTAACTGTCACCCATCCAGATCAAGACGCAAGTTGCACTCATTTTGCCGATTTACTTTACCCCCAGAGTTCAATGGCCAATGCAGGAGCATACTGTAGGCACTGGAAGTGTCAGTCTGACAGGTACCACACGTCAGTCTGAGACCTGACGTGTCAGTCTGACAGGCACCAAACATGTCAGTCCAACATACCGTATGTCTGGGTGACAGATACTGACACGTCATTTAAAGCTGACGTCGCATTTGTATGACAGACTCTTGCTCATGTTGTATATATGGCATAGATGTAATTTTAAGATGCAAGACAATAAACAGTTGAAAAAGCTGGATCTGTTTGTGTGGTTTTGTCATTGGATAATTTGCATACTATGATACATACAATAAAAGATGCCTTCTGGCATATGCAGTCCTCAAGGCAGACAACAAAGCAATTCTATGAATCTGCAAAGTCGACTTTGAACAATAACTGAAGTTTCACGAGTCGTCCCAGACATGTATCGGGAACCATGGGCGTGTCCTGTAATGAGGTGGGTCAAATGCCAGGGTCACACAGACAAATTTTGATCTTTATTTCTAAGCCACAACTTCTTTCACAAGACCTCGCACAGGAGCCTATTGGGACTAAATACAGGTCCTGAATTAAGGCCGACTCGTTTGTTCAAGTGTCTGGGTCAGAGAACTACAGGTACCAGTTTCATTTTGCATTTGACTTGTGCCAGTTTAAGTCTGAATCTTTCGCACATGCCAGGTCTAAAGCGTATCTCGCTAGGACTAGGTCAACAAAATGAGTCGCTGATGGCTGTCTGCCCGACTTAAACTACATGCGTGTCCTGAATCTAGGTCCGTGATCTCCATATACAGTGAAAACTCGTTATAATGACACCATCTGTTCCCCTAGTAATGCCCGATAAAGGAGTCGAACAACAAAGGAAATGAACTTTTGCCATTCAAAACTTGTGTCATTATAATTAATATGTCAGATATCCAAGTGTCCTTATAATGAGGTTCCACTGTACCTGGTACTTCCGCTTAGAAGTTCAAACTAGGTCAAGTATCTGGTCAGTCATGTCCATACACTACAGACTTGAAAGTTCAGCTCGGCTCAACTGGGCTTTGGTATCTTGTCCTTGTTCATCTTGGCTGAATTCAAGCTGAATCTCAGCTTGGGACTTCTTTCTGGGTGCATAGCTGCTATTAGCACTAAGCTGAACACAACATGAGCTGTTCACACAGCCCTGTTAAATTATTTCTGACGAAGTTAAATCCAACATCTGCACAAACATTCCGAACAACCTGACAATCAAAGTGACAAAAGATGAAAGAAAAATCCACAAAAAGTGAAAGTTTCACTCCAGTTTATTGTACATAAATAACAGCATAATCAATAATACAATGTAATTATTATCAGTGCTAGTATGCTAGCCTACAGCTTGGGCCAAGTTAGAATTCAGAAGGATTCCCTCTTTGTTTTATGCTAGGATTACCACAGAAATGAGAAATGCCTTTCATCACATGCAGACGACTGGGTATCCCTAAAGCTTTAACTTGACTCCAGTCTGGGACTGACTGCTGTTGCTGAAATTTTGGAAAATTGAGTGGGCCTACCATTCTGAAATTTTATTATGCCCATCAAAAACCGTGTATGAAGGCCATGACTAGGTCTTTTCAGTCCAAAGACATGATAATGCTGAACAGTGAAGGGGATTCACAGAAAATCTGTTACACATTTGTTTGGACAGTACCATATCCTATGAAACTTTCACATGTGAGCTGCATACAATGACCAAATGAATCCCGAGGAAGCTGAGGCTGATGTATTGGCATGCAACTGCTTCCCCATTAATAATTATGAGCAAATGCTTGATATCAAAGGCTGCCTGCTTCTTTCTTTTTTGCTCTCTAAGTAAAATATTAGCACTAGTCCCCCACTTTCACAGGTGTACTGTGGATGCACAGTGCACCTAGGAAAGCTGTCAACTTTGGTCTCCAGATGGTTTAAGTATTGCAGGGTTCCTGGTGCAGTTTATGGGGGCAGTATCCATCTTTCAGTTTCTTTGAATTTGAATTACAGGCTGAAGCTCCATCACGACAAAATTCAAATGGTATAGCGTGACGCCAAATATCTATTGAGTTACAGTTAACCCATTCCCCCTTACTCTGGCTGGAAGTACAATGTCATCTGCTACAATGATTTTTTAAATTCAATTTTAGTGTTAATAAAAATTTTGAACACCAACTGCAGATAAGCCCCATCAGAAAAGTAGGCCAACAGCTTTCAGTAGTGCCCCACCCAATCAGGGACAGCTGCTGATCTGACTGGTCTCGGGTCAACAGCTTTCACTAGTGCCCCACCCACCCAGGGACAGCTGCTGACTTGTCTCGGGTCAACAGCTTTCACTAGTGTCCCACCCACCCAGGGACAGGTGCTCACTTCTCTCGGGTCAACAGCTTTCACTAGTGTCCCACCCACCCAGGGACAGGTGCTCACTTCTCTCGGGTCAACAGCTTTCACTAGTGTCCCACCCACCCAGGGACAGGTGCTCACTTCTCTCGGGTCAACAGCTTTCACTAGTGTCCCACCCACCCAGGGACAGGTGCTCACTTCTCTCGGGTCAATACCTTTCACTAGAGCCCCATCCAGCCCCAGGACAGCATTGACTTGGGCTTAATTCAGGGAGAAGAGGGTCGTGGGACATATCATGCTGAAGTCTCACTGTGTCTCCATCTCCTATGAGAAAGCTCTCAATATTTTTATCTCCTATTTAGACAGAGTCATGGTCACCAATGTCTGACTTGGTTTTAACATATTTTTAAAAACAATTGGGAATATTGTATCTGATTTAGATTCAACAAAAACAGCAAGTAATAAACTGTGGACACACCAGAAGTGTTTACACACAATTTACCATCTTCAGGTTTTGTCTTATATATTGATAGGCAGATTCACTTCTTCAAGCACCACACTGGCTATTTTTTTAAGTATGTTATCGTAAACCCTTTCTTCTTGGGACAATACCATGTTTTCTTCCAATTTCATAGACCTAATCTGCAAGCTATAACATCATATTTGACTACCATGTATGGTATATCTTGTTTCAGACTAGCTTCTAATTGTGTCTCCTGCATCTGTGCATTGCTTAGTTGTAGCCTTTGACTGGCATCCTGATAACTAATGCTTGCATCTGGACCATGGGTATGCCCCAGGTGTGCCCATGCAGCACCCTGTCCCTCCCCTCAAAGCCAAATGGCTTCCCCAGCCTCTCCACAACAGGGTAGATCAGATACACACCATGCCTGATGACAGCCCCTTCTCCCTGGGTCATCACATTTTCAACCAATAAATGAAGCTAGTTTTGTTAATCCACCAGGTGTCTCCAGCTACAACAGCAGGTTTCAGGTAGGGGGTGGGTTGCCTGTAGTGCCACCTGCAGCTCACATGCTCCATCATCTGAAAAGTATGTTTTTGCTAGCATTTAGCAATAACAAAAAACATGCAGAAACAGGTCACTAAATCCCTGTTCATACAGGATACACACAATTACAGCATGTATGCTTTCCATGCGTACCAACAAAGACTTGACTCTTGTTCTTTCACCCTTTTCATTGGGAAATAGAAGAATGGTCTGATGTGAAATCCAGTTAATTTTGGAAGAACTTCATCATCAATTTTGAAGCAGGGACAGGGGAAAGTCTGTACACTGTTGCTTCATGAGCTGCCCACAATACTGTGCAGAGACTGATCAACTAATTGTTTATGCTACATGTATATATTACAACATAGGAAGCTTGGCTTTCCAGTTTCTATCCTTGACACTAGATTGCTCTGTGCATGCCCTAATATGAAATGGTTGGGTGTCCAGTTTTCTGGGTTTTTTTTTTTTTTACATGTTTGGCTCCTCCTTCAGGCAGATATCAAATTTAAGCAATGCTGTTTAATCTACCTCCATTGAATCAGCTATCAATAAATATATAAATGGAATAAACCAACCAAACACAGTCTGACTCTAACTACACACAAAACCGTGTAACTTCCAGTTACCAATCAATTGTCCCTTTTTACAAATGGCTCCTGTCCAACCTCTCAAGAAAATCCCAAAATAAATTAGAGCTGAGTAGAGCAAAGCCTGGCTCAATGGAGAACACCAATGCCCCCTGGTGGTCCAGTGAGGAACCTTGAGCCCAGCACAAGATAGGCTTTTACCAACTCAATTATGTACAAGTAACTTGTTTAATCAGTTGCTACAGTGCTGTTGCTCAGTCCAACATTTGTCAAAGACTCTTGAGATCAACAACTGTATCATCAAACACCAATGCTTTCAAAGATTAATCAATGCATGGATTTCAATTTTTTTTTTCTACAAAATAATTTTCACCACTTGGTAGCTCCCTTGTTTCAATCAAACCATTTATTTTAGAAACATACAGTTACTCCAGTAAGTCTCTTACTCCAACCAAACCTCCAAAAACTGTAAATATAGAATTGCTTGTAATGGGAGCAATCACCGATAACACACACACATGCATATAGGCAGCCGCTGGGTACGCCCAGTATACATATATACATAATTTTCATCACAGTGTTTACAAAGGAGATCCTGTATCCTGGACCCTGTTCAACTTAAAAGCCTGCATAATCTAAAATCTAGCACCAAACTAGCAACATATTTGTGGCAGTAAAATACAGATTAAGAGACTTCATTTTCTTGTGGATTCTGCATCATTTGCATATCAAACACATTGATATTGAAAACTAGCTTGGTATATAATATGTCCTATTACTTGAGTCAGTGATACTGGGACGCCCCAAAATCACAGTTCAAAGAAATATGCACTATCTTACAAATTATGGATAATTTGGGCTTAAATTTGTTTTAAATTATGCATTGAACCCAAAATTACCTTGTATATGTACACAAACATGAAAATTATGAAAGTCAACCAGTGAAAAAGTTGCCATCACTTATAAGGCATTATCAGATTCAGATCATCGAAGGGTTTATTGTCATTGATAATCCAAGTTCTCCGGAACTGTGCACACATATCAAAGGTCACATAGTTATTTCTCATGGGTTTGAGTGCACGGATTTGGCCATATTATAATATATTTACAATAAACTATAAGACCACAGAACACAGGCCGCAGAACACCACAGCCACAAAACACTGTGGCCACAGAACACCATAACCACTGCTCCTACATAGGTTCCCTTTCTTGCCATGAAATAATGATTATCAAACTGAATACAAAGCTCTGCCTCAACTAGTGTACCCAAAATATACGGAACGCATTGAGCAGCACAGTTTTAAAAATCTCGCATATGCGACAATTTTCTTTTTTTTTTATGGAACAGTGAACAGTCATGCCTGAATCTCGGGAGAGCCTATACATCTTGCATCAGCAATGACTGGGTTTTAATGTACTTTTACCAATTTGCTCTGCCCCACACATTGCAGGTTTACTTTTAATGTCACTACATGCCACAATTTAACAGTATGCAATATCTATGACTGCAACAGATATTTCATGGACAGTGATTTTTCTACAATTATTTTCTACATGCACTTACCACCTTGTAATGTTTGAAACACATAAAATAAGTGCATGTAATGATAACCTTATCACAAGAAACCACAGAACTTCCATTACACCTGGACTGACATACAGATGCAGAGGCCTCCAAACTTTTCAATGTGTCACGTTCAGCTGGTTCCTTCACACTTTTCTCTCATTTCAAAATTATGAAAACAATTACTGTCCAGCCCAAGATCATACTGGAACACATTGCAAGTGCATAAAATTTCCATTACTGGTACTTTTGCACAACTTAAGGAAAACAGGATTAATTGCTTTAAAGAACAATATAGCATGAGTTTTTTTTTTCTTCTTTATTTTCCGTTCTTACTACAAGTGCACCACAGCGGTATCTAAACAATGCACTCAGCATTTTTGTATGTGTAACAAATGGTCTGGACAGAGTCAATGGCACAATACAACATGGCATTATCCCCTGATCCATACCTCATGTACCACAGAATCATGGGAATATGAATCTCTCCTGTTGAGCAAATGATGCACTTTAAAAAATTAGCTAATTTATACACAGATAAAACTTGTTAACAATTAAAAAAAACGGTACGTTTTATTTATTTTTAAAAGATATTTGTTGGAATATTTCAGAAACCATCAGTTAAATAACGAAAAATGGTCAATAATGCCTGTTGTCCATGAAAATGTGAAAAAATATGTAAAATTGTGTGCACTTTAAAATCCATGCACTATGCACCTAAAGTTGTGACCAAAACCACAGGCATGGCATTTTGTTATATTCAAGGTCACTACTAGATGGCAGCAGTATGTGACCAATGCATGTCACCCACACAGGAAGCCTGTCATTCTTCTGACTTCATGCACTCAGTGAATGAATTGACATATGTCACTATGACACAAAAATACTCAGTATAATGTTCCCCTAAGACAGCAAGTACTCCATGTCTCCATGTCTGAGGCCACTCCAATGGCAGGCACTCACTGTCACACACAAGCACTCTATATATGGCATCACTGATGGCATGTACTCCATATCAAAGGACACTGCAATAGCAAGCACTCATTGCCAGGCATCAGAATGACAGCACTCAGTGTATGACATCAACATCACTGATGGCATGTACTCCATGTCACAGGCCATTGTAATGGCTAACACTCACTGGCTGACATCAGCAGTAAGCACTCAGTGTATAACATCAACATCACTGATGGCATGTACTCCATGTCACAGGCCATTGTAATGGCTAACACTCACTGGCTGACATCAGCAGTAAGCACTCAGTGTATAACATCAACATCACTGATGGCATGTACTCCATGTCACAGGCCATTGTAGTGGCTAACACTCACTGGCTGACATCAGCAGTAAGCACTCAGTGTATGACATCAACATCACTGATAGCATATACTCCCATGTCAGACGCCACTGTCATGGCAAACATTCATTGCCAGACCCCAGTATAACATGAAGCACTCAGTGCATGTCATCACTTGTAACATGCACTCCCTGCCACATATTCTGACATCAAACACTCAGTGCATAACATCAATGATGACATGCACTCACCCCATATATTAACTCATTCCATACCAGTCCCTAATATTTACGTATATTTACCTAGATTCAAGATGCAATTGCATATTTAAATTCTTCATGAAAAGAGCTTTCATTCCAGTACCAACATGCCTATAGTCTTAAGTCAGTGCCAGAACCACTGACCAAGGCCTGTCACCATAGTATGGAATAAGTTATACAGTACACACACCGTGTATGACATCAATGATTGCACCCACTCTATGTCAGAGGCCACTGCAATGGCCAGCACTCATTACCAGGCATCAGAATCAGCATGCACTCAGTACCCAATATCATTCAGCCATGTGCACAATTCCTGATTTCACAGCACTGACTGCAATCTCTGTTTCAGATGTCCATGACAGTATACACTCAGAGCCAGATGTCATCATGACAGCATGCACTCAGAACCAGATGTCCCTGACACCATGCACTCAGAGCCAGATGTCATCATGACACCATGCACTCAGAATCAGATGTCATCATGACACCATGCACTCAGAACCACATGTCATCATGACACCATGCACTCAGAATCAGATGTCATCATGACACCATGCACTGACAAGCTGGTGCAAATGCAGACTCCGTACAAGCATCCTCCCCTACAGCAAATAAAATGTTCACAGAACTCGTGCACTTTAATTCCACTGCCCTGGTCACGCGCATTGCCATATCACTGCACTGTCACTGCCAGGGACCCAAGTCCTGCTGCTTCATCCCTGCATCTTCGTTGCCATGGTTACAAAGCCTGCTGCCATATTACTGCAGTCTCTTAGCACTGTTCATCACTGACCATGTTGTTTGCATATCACCATGCCATCATTTTCCCGGGACTGCCTTTGTCTAATTCCACGTCTTCATCACACAGGACTCCTTTTGTCACCGTTCTTTATGACAACTCAGTAAAATAGTTTAAACCAAAGTAACTGCTCATCCGAGTCCAATTACTCCATATTTCAACTCTGTCAAGATAAGTTGCACTCCCAAATGAGGGCTTAAATTAAGTCAACATTGATTCTATTTAAGACAAAGTCACTCAACACAGAATCACATGAAGAAGTGCGACACTTGACCACTAAGAGTTTGTCTTACAAAAGTTCCTATGCCTATGAAGCATAGACAAGAATGGGCCGAGTCCTAATGTGTAAGGAATCCTGAAAAATAAGGAGCTGGCTACCAGACTCACTGCAGCGAGTCCATTTACTCATCTTCTGTATCACTGTCGACAGGGACTTCCAGCCCAGTGTGGAGCGTGACTTGGACGTTATGATTGAGGCTAATGGCTGGGTAGAAGACTCCATGCAAGTTGGTGAAAGCAATTGGTCCATGTGGTTCTTCATTTACATAGAAGCAAACTGTGTGTTGGTTGAGATCAAGAAGAATTCCGATAACGCTGCCCCTCCCTATACCTCCATCTGTACGATCTGTGTGCTGACCACCATGCATGAACCAGCTACGTTTAGTGTCTATATACATACTCCATCCCTTGTCATCTTTGCCTGAAAAACAGTGAAAATACCTTGCTTTATTACATTCCATCCATTCACTTACTCTAGGAGTCAATGGAACTCCCGCTGTCCAATAAATTGAGATACTGGACAGTGTAAAAAGATACATTATGATTGGTTGTCCATGGCACATGACCAAACTCTATGCTAAGAGACAATGACGCCAGAGTAGGCCTATCAAAGTGAGGATCCAGGGGTGGTTTCATGGAATAATGCAATGAAAGGACAAAGACTAAATATTGAACTCATATCAAAGTAAAATTTGTACAAACTGTGCAGCTGATTTGTTTTTCTCTCTTTTTTTTTTTTTTTTTTTTTTTTTTAATACTCTGCATTAAGTGTTCTCTCATCAGGTCACTCCAGCCATGGACATGCATACAATCAACTGAATGAAGTTTTGTTTGTTGCAACATTAGTCACAAGAGGGCAGCACAAACTTGTCTGACTGATGTGCTGAACTTCACAAAACTTTACACTGCAAAGGATGAAAGAGAATGAAGTTCTACTGAAATTCAACCTTAGAGATGCGGTCTACAGTGAAGGGCAAGTTACAACACTGATGAAAAATATGTTTAAATAGTCTCAGCCTAATGTGGCAAATTCTTGTAGGGTCAGAGAAATATCCCTCGTGTCATACCAATATCCACTAACTTCTTCAAATAAGACCTCAACTTGTGCCACTTTTCACCACAAATTTCATCCAAAAATGCAGTCAATTTGGCAGCACTAAGCAACAGAAAATATTAACTCTTTAAGTGCCAAATTTTGGACTGAGTCAACAGCTTTTCTCGGCATGCATTCGGCGCAATGCACCCAATGTGCACCGAGAAAAGCTGTTGACTGGGATATATTCTCTGGAACTATAGGCATGCTGGTACTTGAATGAAAGGTCTTTTTACGAGAGGTACGAATCTGAGATCTTAATGACAATTCAGACTAGTTCGACTTTAGCAGATCGACTTTAGACGTGATTGGCACTGAAACAGTTAAAGTGTCCAATGATTACATGGTTGTGTGACAAGTTACAATTTTGACAAATGACCTTACATCAAATGCATGACCCCATTTTGTTGTGGTGAGCTACCTAGAATATTCAGGGTCATTCTTGACCTCTAACAAGAGGTCAAACAATCTGCTAACAAACTGCTGGGAACCCACGACCCTAGACACTAGTACCCTCACATCCACAACAAAATGTCTACTGTTTGGCAGATAGGATGCTGGTCATACCTAGTGATAGACAGGTGCAGATGTTTACGGCTACAGTTACCAGTCACTGACCTCAGGAAACATTTATACACATTGATTACCATAGGACAGGTGCCAGATTACCACTCGTAACACATGATGAACTGGAGTCATATCAATTTCTTGGACAGTCACATGATAATGTTACAAGCTTATTCAATTTTATGATGCACACAAAAAGATAATTATACACCAGTGTGGTTTCAAATGAGCCAATCTCTTCAGGCATCAACCATGCATGTGGTCAGCCAGCATATATGTATTGTATATTAGATCTTGTCAACTCCGCAACTAATATTTTTTTAATACTATACCAAAATTTCAGGCAAAAATTCTGTGTATATAGTGGTTTAGTGCACTGCACTGGTCAAAGTTTTGTTTCAATAATGTAAAATTCTGAGAAGACATTTTAAAGTGCCATTTAAATTGTTTTCATTTTCTTTTCTGTGAAAACATGGTTTAACATTTTGTCATTACAACAGATGCCAAGGAACTGTCAAAACTTGTCTGTCCATCTACCATGTCATTACATCCAACACTGAGTCATGGTCTACAAAGTATTGTGTAATTTTACTTGTATCCTCCAAAACCAAAACAGACAGACAGACAGACAGACAGACAGACAGACAGACAGACACACACACACACACACACACACACACACAATCCTGATTTTGTGACAGTTTGTCAACCATCTTTCCCTCAGGAAGTAATAGTAAAGTATGACTCGACCTACCTAACATTGTATCCTTTGATACATCAAATCTAGCTATACCAAATGCTGGGTCTGGTGTGTTGTCATAGCGCTCCACAATGATCTCCCAGTAATGGACACCTTTAGAAAAACCTACTGTGCCCAGCACCACACGATCATCAAAACTGTTGGAGCTGACTGTCATGTTGTTGTTGCTGAAAAGGATGTCTTCATGACCGGTCACAGGGTCGAAACAGAACCATGCAACTGTCAACAGAGGATAAAGGAAAGATGAAACAAAGTCTATACAACTCAGTCTTCTCACTGAGAAAAAAATGCACAAATGTCTTGCGAAGAATTATTTGTTCCATTGTGCAGATATAAATTTACAAGAAAAGCTGTTCAAATATACAGTTGATGTTACCATATGCATGCTATCACAGTATTTTTCCGTGGATACAAATTGTACCCTAATTAAAGACTGCGCCATTGTATATAATAACAGAAAGCAAAGCACTAGGTTTTAAATCAAATATCAGTCATTCATGAAAAAACATTCAAATTTTTATTTTATACCATTGTACGACACACTATTCTGAATAAAAAGAGAAACTAATTTAGCACCAGTTGACTCTCAAAATGGAACAACGTATATACTCCTACCAATGTACAATTTATAAAAAGTGACTATGTTGCAATATTTGGATGGTCCTGCAATTCTCCCTGGCTGAAAAGCTACCTGACCAGATCATGATACATAATATATATGACATATCATCTCTGTTCATAAGGATCTTTGACAGCCATTTAATCTCTTCAACATTTAAAAGAAAAAATCTAGGTCTTCCATGACAATAGTCTTGTCTTTGGCTGTTAGCCACAAGATCGTGCAGGTACCTACAATATTTGCAACACACCACCTCTCATGACAGACTGCTTGTCTACGACTAGCCTTTCATGACATGAGCATCTATTTCTATAATAACCTGCCATCTACTTTAAGGCCACCTGCAATGTGACCACTGTTTGCTGACAGCAACCTCAATGTCTCAATATAAGACCACTGTTTCCTGACTGCAGCTTTAATGTCTCAATATGAGACCTTGTTTGCAGAGAGTAACCTTAATGTCTCACTATGAGACTACTGTTTGCTGACAGCAACCTTAATGTCTCAATATGAGACCACAGTTTGCTGACAGCAGCTTTGTCTCAATATGAGACCTTGTTTGCAGAAAATAACCTTAACATCACAATATCAGACCACTGTTTGTTGACAGCAACCTCAATGTCTCAATATAAGACCACGGTTTCCTGACTGCAGCTTTAATGTCTCAATATGAGACCTTGTTTGCAGAGAGTAACCTTAATGTCTCAATATGAGACTACTTTTTGCTGACAATAACTTTAATGGCAGGTGCTACTGCACAAGCAATTTATCCACTTCCCGGAAGCCATTCCATTTCTCTGAGTACTATGTCGTTCTTTAAAGGGCTACGTTCTTCCGTATTTTAATAAATTTTACCATTTTAACTTTTCCTGATTTTGCCTTTCATATGTTGGCTCTATTTTGGAAAGGGGGGAGGGGAGGAACTTTACATCACCAGATGTCAAATGTGACATTTGCCAACAGATTGTACAAACAATGTACTTGATATCTTTCCAAATCAAATGACATGTTCACAGTTTAGAATACATGTACATGTATATCAATGGCAAGGGAAACCAGGAGGGAGTTGGACATTAGTAAACAGCAATACCTTCTGCTGTCTGGAGAGACACTGGATCACTGTACTCGCTGTCGCCTGCGTGGTTGAATGCCTTCACGCGGGACTGGTAGATACTGTCAAAGTGTAGTCCATCCACGGTGCAGATGGTCTCCTTGCCAGTGTATACCTCCTATAAACACATAATCACTGCCATTATGTGACTGACACAAAGCCAAAATATAGCCGACCCATTCAGTGTCATAAAACTACATATAAACAACCACAATGCGTGAACCAACAAGTTCCCAAATTAAAAAATTTGTTTAAAATTGATATCTGGATTGTTACCACCTACTGAAGATCCCAGTTTAACCCTCCAACAAGCTACATTTCCACCCAGTTTCAGAACAATCTGAGTGACACTTTTGGAGATGAGATGTGGAAAATAGCTTTATCACACAAAAATTCATTAAAAAAATAGAAAAAAAGGCAGTGCCACCTGTTGAACAAATTAAGATCTAGGTGTCCCCAGAAGTGTCTGTATGCAACTTTGAAGCAATTGCCTTGGCAGTTTCAGAGAAGATATTTTTAAGATTTTGCAAAAATACTAATTAAAAAACTCAAAAACAAAATCCAGAAATCACTGGGGTATGATCATGTGTACAAACTCAGTAAATACCCATGCAAGGTAGATCTCCACTACATTTGAAGAGAATATGGAAAATGGTTTTGGAGAAGAAGCCAAACATGTGAAATGTGAATGGACTACAAGAATGGATAATGTACAACTGACCATCCTATAAGCACAGCTGGCTGACATGGCAGCTGAGCTAAAAGTAGAAAATAGTGTGCAACTGAACAAATGATGAAACTTTTTGTTATTGTTACTCTGGCATGACATCTTTATTCTCATTAGTCAATACAATATGTTGATGTTGCTAATTAATTTTCTGTTCTACAGGTGTTACTCTATTGAATGTTTAGCCTCACAATGTAAATTCAACTGAAAAGCCTTAACATGTGTTATTGGAACATTATCCCCCCCCCAAAAAAAAAAAATCTGCAAAAGATAGCTAACAACAATGACAGAAATTGACAAATAAACACTACATAAATAGAAGACTCATGACATTTGTCTAGATTTCATTTATTCTGAAAATTTACAAAAGCACATTTTCAAGCAGTCAAGTTAAACCAAGGTTACACTGTACAATACATGATACAATCACGTATGGGCTGGCAAGCAAAAACACTTCATGTCACATTGCCAGGATAATAGCTTGCTGCCACCTAGTGGCAATCATCTGTACTTAACATTTTAAGAACAATTTTGGAACTTTGCGTGAGAAAGGCTTCAACATGGTAATTTGACCACCTATATTTCCATGTCTGGCTACGCTTAATATTACATTTTGAGAGCAAAATATGGCAAGATTACTCTTTGTCCCATGTCCAGTATTGAAAAAATGTCTGGCACCCAAACAGCAAAAATTATATGTCATACAAAATTTATGTCCCATGACCAAACCTAACATATCAGGTCAGAACTACTAGCCAAAAAAGTCAAAGTTCAATAAAATTCCCATCATGATAGGAATGTAGATCGTTAAGATAATGAATCTCCTGTTGTAAATTCGTGCCTGTACCTTGCTCCTGTCACACACACAATCAGCATTTAATTCCTCTAAGTACATTTACCACATACCCTGAAGGCACCAGCATTCCCATCATCCAGCTCTAGTGTGTACCCATCAATGGTTGCCCCGACGCCCCCTGTGATATGAGGCTGCCAGACGATTGTGACGCTGTTGTTTTCTGCACTGCACTCTTCAGGGACTATGTGGGGGGCTCCTGGGGCTGCAGCAAAATAGAAAACAATCTGAACTACTGCACTCTTGATCAAAAAACAAAATATGTGAACTAATTTCAAGCATTTTCCCCTGATGATCCACATAATGAACCCTTGACAATTTGTGGGCAAATAGAAAAAACACTGCTGGACACAAGGTGACATGTTGACAGAATGCAACAGTACAGCAATAGGCTGTCATCCTGGCATCAATAAATAAAATATGTATAGCATGACTTAGTGGTGTGACTGACCAAAAAAAAAGGAGAAGAAAAAAAGAGGTTTAGTCTTACCTGTATAAACATGTCCATAAAGTGAAAAAAATGTGATATATGTGCCTACTGTTAGGATCAAATTCAGTTAACATCCATAAAAATTCAAGTCTACATGAGCTTCATAGTCACGACTTCTTGGAATAAAGTTTGATTTCATTTGACTCTATTCGACTCATTACAGTGCAAAGTATCTACACTTAAGCTCTAAGCAATAGGCTGAGGACTTCGGGTCCAAGTTTATTTCCTTTACCACAGACAATCTGCATTTTACAATGCCCCAGTGCGTTGTTACGAAGCAGCATTACTTTACCTAACTTTCCCAATAACAATTCATTAATTTGGTTAATAGGAAAAGCCAAACAGAGAGAACAAAATCAACTTATTCTTATTACATGTACCAACCACATGAGCAAAACCTCCCAACTGGCCCAGTTGTCGTAAAAAATTAACTGACCACCCTGCATACTGCCATACCCAACCCCTGCACGCTAAATCATGAATTCAGGACACACTCTCATAGTCAGAGGTAACATTGGTTATACATTAAAACTTGTTGGGAATAAACTTACTATGCAAGTATGCTTTATATGCATGCCCTATGCAGCGCTACAGGAAATCAAAGTTATGCTAGCACATGCTAATTAATGGCCAACTGTGAGTTATTATAGCAACATTCATTATAAAGGCATGCAATTCCTGATCAGGCTTCTATTTTTCTTTTTTCTTTTTTTTTTTTTGCTGTGGGCTTTTTTTCCTTTCTTTTTTGGACTGGACGAATGTTGTACCATTTCTCCAGGTAAGGCTCAACAAGTTCAAACATCACGGCGCCAAGCATCCAATACATGGACTAGTACTTGATCACATGACAATAAGCAGCCAATTGCATGCTGTTGTTACTGCTGTGTGCTGTTTGTGTGCAGTACTGTACTCTTCTAAAGTTTGAAATGAACATTCCAAAGAAAGAAATAAAGGTGTATTTTTTAATGTACATGCAGTTCAGAATAAAGTCCATCTGCTGTTGATCTACGTACATTCTTCTTCTAGCTCTTGAGGACCCAAAAATCTTTCATGTCTTGCTACTAAACTTAACATGTACAAGATATGGACAAGTGGAGGACTATTTTGACACTGACAAATAACTGAGGAAAAACACAATAAAAATCCCATTTTCAAATTTGTTCACCCTGCTCCATAGACAGTAAATTCCAATCCTGTGTGCGAGTGCCCAGAAATGTTACATAATGAATGTTGTTGTTACTTTACTGATCTTTTGAAATGGTCAAATTGTCTAAGAATATACATTTCTGGTAAATAGAGAGGTGACATCATTTTACAAAAAGTGATTGTGACTTTCAATGGTGATGGGTACCAACTTTTCCAAACCAGTTTTAAGTTTTTCATTTAGAGATAGAAAAAATCAAAATTGAAATATTTCACCGGGAGATAAAAGTATGTTATAATGGAACACACTTTGTTCAATTGGACATGAATACAGATTTACAACATGTATTATAATCATGCATCACTTACAAGATAACATATATTATTGACGTTTACATTTTATCAGACACCACTTTATCATGTCTTCGTTGTTGCCTTCATTCCTAGTACCATTCAACATGGTCACCAAAAATGATTAACTCTCCCAAACATTTTTTTTTTTTGGTGTATACATATGAAACACTTCATGATTGTGACCTTCCACCTGATGACAAATGCGTCTACCATACCTTACAAAGAAGTTATGAAATTCAGAATAAGAAGACTCAGAACCATCTAGTGTTGGAAGACTGAACTAATAAGTAACCAATAAGAAATTTTGTTTTTGTCAGCTGACTAAGTACAACTGGACAAACCTGTCATCTGCTAAATACGAGTGCCAGCTTTTAACACCAGATGGCAGAGTATCTTTTAACTCTGAAAACACTGGGTAAAGTGTGGCTTGACTCTGTAAGGTATACCACTAAGCTTGTCATCATTGAGTGACCTTGGAATACACTAAAATAAACTACATGTAGATACCAAAATTACGCAATCCCATCCAAAAAATATATGGGCCAAAAACAAGAGTAAAACCAGCACAGCACACAGCATAGGCAACACAACACGAGAGGACAGACGGTGGCCAAGACCAGCAATGGACGGCAATGCTGCTTAAAATGAAGAAAACATTAAATTTGGAATACAATTACCCTCAATATCCTTGTCATTGTGACTGTACTCACCATCCGAGCCATCTGTGATGGAAGGGTAGAAGGAAGAAACACGATGGTCGGTTAGTATATCAAATCTTGGGGGTGGACCAGGGGAGGGGGCTATAGATACCTAGGGGCAGACTTGGTCCAGCTGAGTCAGGGACCTCAATGTGGGACTTTTATTGTGAAACTTGTGACACACAAACTTAACATGACACACAAAACTTGCTGAAGAAACACAACATTTGAAGTACAGTAAATCCTGTATTTTAATGCCACCTTTGTCACAAGACACTTTACCAATTGTGATATTTTTTGGTTGCCCAAAATATTGATGATTTTTCTGTTATCAAAACAACCTGTTCTTTGGGGCTACAACATTGTGGGATTTATGGCCGGCCTTCATAAACAAAGCTTCGTTTTTGCACATTCACTGGGGATAATGATATGGACAGAGTTCAAATGTTATTTTAATATGCATTATACATCATTCTAGGAACCTGAACACACTACATCATGCTCTATCACAAGTGCACTGTAGAGAATTTGGTCAGTTTAACTCTTTCAGTGCCAATCATGTCTCAAGTCGATCTACTTAACTCATTCCACCCTGATAGAAGAGCGAGTCAACAGCTTTCCTTGGCATGCTCTGGGCGCAATGCGCAATGCGCCCAGAGCCTGCCAAGGAAAACTGTTGACCATGGGCATATAATTTGGAATGATCTTCCATACAAGTTTCATCCAAAATTATGAAAAAATAATCCATAAATTAGTAAAATACAATTAGCAGACAACATTTAGATATTAGCAGGAAAAAGCATCATTAGGGTGGAATGAGTTGAGTCAAACTAGTCTGAATTATCATTAGGATCCCCGATTTGTATTCCTCATAAAAAGACCTTTTGTTCAAATACCAGCATGCCTATTGTTCCAGAGAAAATATCCAAAGTCAACAGCTTTTCTCTGCACACATTGGGCGCACTGCACCCCATGGGTGCCAAGAATAGCTGTTGACTCAGTCCAAAATTTGGCACTTAAAAGAGTTACATGTAATGCCCGAACTGCTGCACATTTTTCATATTCAGAAAGCCTACAAGAGGATATCTACAAGAGCATGTCCAGATGTTTGCTTGAAAGGTATGATGGTGTCAATGAACTGCTTAAACAAAGATTTTGTGTCCAGGTTGGATTGTCAAAGCCACAGATAAACTGTTAAAATAAATCTATCTATGTACATGCAGTTAACAGTATGTTTTGTTAGTGATTCAAGTTTTCCTTTCCTGGTTTACCTGCTCTGTTGCCATCAACCACTATGAATTCTTCTGGTAGTGTTCCACCTTACATTGCTTTCTCTTTCCCCCTCGACTCACCAATGTCCCCTCTTTACGGTGTTACTTCCATGATCCAACACTACAGTGCGTGCTCCTTATCAGATTATTCCCTGCACAATATATGACTGCTGTCTCCTTCCAATACTTGTCTCAATTCAACAGGACAATAACCTGCTTTAAAACACTGCATCCCCACTGTCCAGTGCTCCTCTTTCTCACACCACTTTCAACCCAAACAACACAGTGCTCCCTCTTTCTCACACACTTCCATCTTAACACAGTGCTCCCTCTTTCTGGCACCACTTCCACTTCCAACACAGTGCTCCCTCTTTCTCACACACTTCCATCTTAACACAGTGCTCCCTCTTTCTGGCACCACTTCCACCTCCAACAACACAGTGCTCCCTCTTTCTCACACACTTCCATCTTAACACAGTGCTCCCTCTTTCTGGCACCACTTCCACTTCCAACAACACAGTGCTCCCTCTTTCTCATGCCACTTCCACCCAAACAGCACTGTGCTGCCTCTTTCTCACACCACTTCCATCCCAACAGTACACTGCTCCCTCTTTCACACAAAACTTCTATCCCAACAATACACTGCTCTCTCCTTTACACACCACTTTCATCCCAACAATATACTGCTCTCTCCTTTACACACCACTTTCATCCTAACAATACACTGCTCATTCTTTCACACACCACTTCCACCCTGACAGTACAGTGCTCCCTCTTTCTCATGCCACTTCCACCCTAACAGTACCGTGCTCCCTCTTTCTCACACCACTTCCACCCTAACAGTAGTGCTCCCTCTTTCTCAAGCCACTTCCACCCTAACAGTACAGTGCTCCCTCTTTCTCATGCCACTTCCACCCTAACAGTACAGTGCTCCCTCTTTCCTATGCCACTTCCACCCTGACAGTACAGTGCTCCCTCTTTCTCACACCACTTCTAACCCATGAAGTGCACTGCCTTGACTTCAAAATGTCACTTCCAACAAGACAGTACAGAGCTGTATTGTTATAACATTACTGTGATCCCAACAGCTTTATGCTCCCTCTTTATAGCAACACTTCCATCCCACCCATACAGTACCCTCTTTGCAACCCCACTTCCATACCAACAGAAAAGTTCTCCCTCTTTATTACAGAATCTCCAGCCCACGAGTACATTGTTTCTTCATCACAACCCCCGCCCAACCTCACCGTAGATCGCTGTCTCTATAGTCTGACTTGTAAGTCGGTCAATGACACATGCCTCCTTCCTTGATAACAAAATGTACCGTGGCAGGTTCTTAGGTTCCCAGCCAAGCAGCTTCATATTAACTATGAGGTGCACTGGTGCTGCCTAGCCACTGGAAAGTGCTGGCTTTGTGAAGAAGGCACAGTGTATTTGTACATACATTTGCAGCCTTCCCCTACCCATCACCAATAGTTCATTCATCATTGCAAAATCTCCTGCACATATTGATTAAATTTATATGCAGGATTGTCAGAGCGCCCTTTATTATTAAAGGGTAATTCACTCCACATGTACTCTAAATAGGTGCTGCTTCGAGCTAATTAAGAATGTGCATCATGTATCGAAAAAATTTATTTATTTTGCTCCCTGTACAATTTATTGATGCACTAACAGCCAAGCAGAATGATTTTATGTCACACTATTATTTTGCTACCGAGTTGATTAGTCAATACAGCTGAGTACAGGTATAGACAACATTGAGGAAGCTCTGGTTAGTGAGTTCTTCCAAAAATCTACGCTGCCCCCACATCCATAATTATAATAGGCTCAATACAGACAGGCAAGTTTCCCTCTGAAAGGCACCACATTGTGGGGTTAAAACTGAAAACAGAACTTGGTTAAAGCAGGCAGCAGACAGGTTAGGCATTGTCCAGCACCGCATAGCAAGCTTCATACCCAAACGTGAAAACATTCTCCATCAGCCAGAGTGCCGATAAGTAACTTTGGGAACATCCCTCCTAGGGAATTTGATGAGACAAAGAGCATTCATTTTCTTTTGGCTAAATTGGCAATAGCACTTCTTTCATGGAAGAAAAGTGAGCTCTCAATTATTGAAACTACGGTAAAACACTCGAGACTGTCGCTCCAAGGCTAGTGTGAGAGTGCTTTTGTGGGAAAGAACAGATGGTAAGTATGGTTAGACATTGCAGCCCTGCATTCACATACAGTATCATGAACACACATCCACTTTGCACTTGTACACTGATAAACTCTTATTTATTCTTGCTCACCTTTCATTTGGAAAAAATTAAGCGAGTGTATTGCCTGTAATGCTGGTTTATTGTCGAGGCAGAGTTCAAACTCGGGAGATACCCGCGACTCAAATTCCATTTCTTTATTGAAGGTGAGGTCGGCATGGACCACGCGGCTAATTAACTCATTGGAGACCTGGAAGTGAACAGAAAACACACGTCTGAGTTACTGTACTGTTTGGGGCTGCCATAATTATTACAATATGAGCCAAGATATGTTGTCAAAAATAGCAAATCATTAGATCAAATACAGCAGGTCAAAAATAGTCAAAAGTAGCTACGATAGAAATCAAACATGATCCTCAGTCAGCCCTATTGATAAGATAAAATAATTAGTTCCTCTTCCATTATGCACCTATGACACCTTATGCAAAGTAATTTTCTTGTGGCCATCACGGATGCACAAAAAGAACTTTTTTTATCACAACCAATTTAAATGTCTGGCAGTCGGCCATACTGGACTGGATCCAGCCATCAGTTGATATACTGCATGTCAATGACTTTATAATTGCTTCATACCATAGACACATATACCTGGACTTCTTGCCCAGACTTATATTATACAGCAGTAATTGATATTTAAGGCCACTCCTGCAGCCAGCAAAAGGTATGTCTTCAAATACAGGTAAATTTACAAGAGAAACAAGACTAAAGTCATAAAAGGGCACTCCTAAAGAGATACATGGTGTGTCACGAGATGGTCCTCAGAACACACAGGTACCAGTGTATCCAAGTACCAGTGTATCCAGGTACCTGTATAGAAGGGGGGTAAGGGGGGGTTTCGGTACGCTGGTACAGGTAATTATTTTTCTAGAGTACGCAGTGCGGAAAATAAAAATCTTTCAAAATTTTGGATAGTACGAACTACGTAAAACAAGAGGGCTTCCAGTACGCCAGTACGGGAAACCCCTTACCAACCCTCTGTATATCCAAGTATCAGTGTATCCAGGTACCAGTGTACCTAAGTATCAGTGTATCCAGGTACCAGTGTACCTAAGTACCAGTATATCCAGGTACCAGTGTATCCAGGTACTAGTGTACCCAAGTATCAGTGTATCCAGGTACCAGTGTATCCAGGTACCAGTGTATTCATGACTACTTGTCCTATGACAATGTTGCTGGAAGCTTTCTTGTGGGGACTTTACAGCTGCATGTGTCACAAGCCTACAGGCGGGTGCCAGACCCAATCCTTCAGCTCTATCTAATCTTTTGTCATACCAACAACTGAAGTTAAAAGTGACCTTAGGGATTGATGTGGCACACAGCTGAAAAGAACATAGTTTTCATTCTACCTATTCATTAACTGTGTCTTCCACATTGTCAGTACTACAGGCCTTCCCTGGAAAACTGTGACATTCATCCTTCATAGCCCTCCCTCCTTCCTGGCAACATGCCCTTTATGTTAACCTTTTCTCCACCAGTTTACTAGACAAATCAGAATCTGATCCAGACATTGCAATCACTAGCTTACCTTAGACTTAGCTGGACACACATGCAGGCGGTCCAACCTCGCAACGAACATAACAAAGTGTAAATGGAGGAAGGAATTGAAATACAAGGATAGAGAACACCCTGGGTCTCTGTGTAGATGTCATTTGGTCATATTTTACTCGCAAATTTGTCAACAAGAGTACTGTGACAGTCCTGTGCTCAGCTAACTTTAAATGCACAGACTGATATGGTCCTCTGAACTTCAGAATACCGAAGTCACCATAATCACTGTTCGTACCATGAACATATCACCTTTCAAATTTTGAAAATTTCTTAAAAATTAAGAAAATGACACCACCACGTAGTGAACAAATCAGGTGGAGATCAAGTCCACTTATATTTCTAACAGGTCTGACGAAGATCCAACTTCCCATTTGGGAGAAAAGGTCGCCAAAAGTGAAAACACAAAAGAATTCTTAAAAGAGCAAAAAATAATCACAGTGCCACCTGTTGAACAAATTAAGATCTAGAGGTCCCCAGAAATGTTTCTATGCAATTTTAAAGCAATTGATTTAGTGATTTCAGTGAAGTGTTTTAAAGATTTTGCAAAAAAAAAGGACCTCCTCCCCCCCCCCCCCCCCAAAATAACAAAAATTCCAAAAATCACTGGAGTGTGACTATTTGATTAAACTGGTAAAGATTCACTAAAGGTACATCACCATCATGTTTGAAGTGAATCTGGTGGACAGGTTTCAAGAAGATGTGACTTGCCACTGCAATCACTATCCACTTATATTGAGTATTTTTTTTTTAGTGACCAACTAAGTTTGACATTTCCATAAGGTACATTTCCACCAAGTTTCAGAACCTAAGTTATAGTTTTGGAAAAGATGTCAAAAATATCTTTAAACCACACTTTTTTTTTAATTTAAAAAAAAAAAAAAAATCACAGTAAAACCTGGAAAACAAATTAAGGTCTAGGGGTCCCCAGAAGTGCCCCTGCAATTTTGAAGCAATTGGCTTGGCAGTTTTGGAGAAGAATATTTTTTAACATTTTGCCACAAAATAAACAAAGAAATCATTGATAAAAATTTTAAAAGTCACTGGACTGTTACCATTTGAACAACCTTGGTAGACACCTACCCCAGGTTCATCTCCATCAAATTTTAAGTGAATCCGACTGACTGTTTTGGAAGTTGAAAATGTGAATTGTGGATGGATGGATCGGTCTGACCATCCTATAAGCTCAGTTGACTTACAAGTCACCTGAGCTAATAAAAAAACTGTACACCTTGAACACACATAAAACCAGTTGCATATAACTGGTCAAACTGTAGTCCGACCAGTCAGGACCTATAAGCTGATTTGCTGAGCTCAAACCTTAGTAGCAAAAACTGAAATTACGCTCAAAAGAGAAACTATACTAAAACCCTGAGAAGAACACGACAGTAAGTCACAAGGCTAGGTCTTTAATTGGATGCTGATGTTAACCAATGGCATGACAATCAAGGACTGGTCATTACTAAGAGCATACATGGCACCTAACTAGGGATTGTTGAATGCTTTGTGTTTGTGGTGACAGCCAGCATGGACCAAAAGACCAAGATCCATGTTGCCTAATTGGTGAACATGGCATGTTTTCCACCTGATAGTACTTTGTGATTTCTTTTCCGATTTGCCAGACAAACTGGCCTGACTATTAACTGTCAGGTGTTGCCTGCCTGAGGCTGGACTTTGCAAAAGCCATGTTGAAACTTTGCTAATAATGGAAGACACATTAGGCATGTAATGGGGAAATATGTCCAATATAAAACTGTTGACATTCATTATTATTGCCAACTACACATTTTGGCTCTGCACATGCTTGATTGATGTGTTATAGTAAGTATTGATGCCATAAATCACACCTTATTCTTACTCTTTGCTTTTCTGCTTATGAAGGGGTCCAACATTTACCGTTATAATGTTTTAAAACCAGAAACCTGATTTTCCTGGAAACAGGAAATGTTGACAACAGCATTTGCCAGCAATGAAAACTGTAAACTTATCTGCAGGAAACCCATAATATAGTTAGATTGCCTCCTGATAGGCTTTGAGAGACTCTCTCTATGTGTGTGTATAATTATTATTAACTATTTTACTGCGTTTGGTTAGATTTGATGATTTTTGTAAATCTGGTTACAACCTCATGTACCTGCAATATTAAAGTATTCATTCATAAATAGCCATTTGGATGAAATGGAAGTAAAGGAAGTGTGAACTATTGTAGTTAACCCTTTCCCCCATGAATTAAGACTGAGTCAACAGCTTTCTGCAGCATGGGTTGGACACTAAGTGCCCAACCCATGCCGAGGAAAGCTGTTGACCTGGGTCATGTTGTCTTGACAGGTCTCTATCTTCAATTCTCAGTCAAATTGTTTTTCATTGCTGTTGAAATCAGTTGAAAATGCTGAAGCAGACGACATTGGACCACCAGCCGGTTTTGGTCGGTTTAAGGGGGAAAGGGAATGCAGACACACCTTCCCTGACTTTAAGATCCTCTACAGCCTGACTACTGTCAAAATACGGCATGCACGGTTTACATCTGTAAGATAAACATGGAATGTTAACCTACCTACATGAAACAGTTAACCTGCCAATGGGGAAGCCATGAAAGAGTTAATTTACCTGTAGAAAAGCCACAGGGTCACTCTCTTTGAGCACCTCGATGCTGAATTGTAAGAGCCCCGTTGTCTTTTGCAGTTTGCCTGTACAATGTGCCACCTGCTCTTTGAATACTCGAACTTTGTGCTCCCGTTCCTCGACGATGTTTTCCAGTAACTGCTTCTTTCGCAATTTGATTGCCTCAATAAGGGCATCACACTGCGCTACCATACTGGCCTCAAACTCCACACAGTTTTCCTGGAAGCAAAGACAGCATGCATTCATTGATGATGTTTGTATCTATAAAAACTTGCGGATGTTAGATTGTGGGTGACAGCACAGAAGGCAGGGCAGCACTCAGCAGCAACGTTGCCTCATTTACGTGAACTAGGATTCCAATTATGTACCCTTCTTTGCAAAAAACAAGAGGACTGTGTGAACAGCCTATGCTCAGCTGACCTAGAGATTCATCACACTTGTGGCTCTGTGAACTTTGGGATAGGACCAAGGTCACCCATGTACTGAGCAAGTCTGACCGTTACGGATGAACACTAACATGTGCAACATCAAGGTCCCAGTTCAAGTAGTTCTCAAGTTATAGTCCAGAGTAAAATTGTGTGTGTTGCAGAGGTGCCAAGTTGCCCAACATAAAAAAACAGGTTCTCAAGCTGAAAAAATATTGCTAAAAGTGAGAGTCCTATTATATTATAATGGAGGAAACAGGTGAAAAGAAGGATGATAGACAAATTTAGGTGATTTATACAACTAGAAAAACGGGAGATCTCCCGCCAAATCGGGAGACTTGGCACCTCTGATGTTGCGCTGTGATCCCAGAAATGAGGTCAAGGGCACTCACGTACTGTCTAAGCATGACCTTCATAGAGAAACATTAACATGTGCAACATCACAGTCCTAACTCAAAACATATCTCAAGTTATCAAATGAACAGTAAATTTCATGTCAGTTGTCCTGTGACCTCTGGAATGAGGACAAGGTCCAAAATCACTGGAGCATGACCACTTGCACAAAATAGGTAGACACTTCTAAAAGGTACATCCCAACCACGTTTGACACAAATCTGTCCAAAAATTATTTAAGTTATAACCATTACAAGAAAGTCCCATGTAAAACTTTCCCATGAAAACTTTTTTTTAGAGATTTTCCAACAAAAAACAAAAAAAATATATACAAAATGCAAAAAACATTGGAGCATGACAAATTCACCAAACTTAATAATGGCTCACCCAAGGTATATTGCCACTAAGTTTGAAGTCAATCTGACTGACAGTTTCTTCAAAGAAGTCCAAAATGTGAATTAGCATTATAATGCCAAGTGACTTGCATAGTAATCAATAGGAAAGGTACATTTACTGTTAAGTACCTGAATTGAAAAAAATCGTTAAAAATCAGTCATCTACAACAGTGCCACCTAGGTAACACTTTGGTTTGACCCTTTCACAAGGAACATATCCACCAAGTTTCAGCTTAATCTGAGTGATGGTTCTGGAGAAGAAGTCAAAAATAGCAAAAGCACACAAACAATCATAAAGAATTAGAAAAAATTTGCGGTCCCCTGGAGTGACCCTGTGTGACATCACAGCAATTGGGTGAGCGGTTTCAGAAAAGATTTGTTAAGATTTGCCCCCCAAAAAGGCCAAAAAAAATCATTAAAAAATCCAAAAATTGCGGGACCATGACCACTTGAACAAATTTGGTAGAGACCCATACAAGGCACATCCCTACCAAAGTTTGAAATGGATCTGGTTGACGCTTTCGTAGAAGTCGAAAATGTGAATTGTTGACGACGGACAGAGGACAATGAGATAAGCTCAGCTGACTGAAAAATCAGCTGAGCTAAAAATTTCATATTTCTGCTCTGATTTTACTTGTGGTGGTCTGATTTCTGTAAAAAAAATATGCACATTGCTTTAATTAAGCTAAATGCAGTGATATTTGTAAGCATAGGATTACAGTAAAATCAGTTTGCAAGACGTACCATTTATGGTGTCTCAAATGGAAATTAAAGAGATGCAAAGTGCCCATTTATATTAATAATTGATATGTACACTTTGAATCACTTTGAGTTCTTCAATTGAATTAATTTCATACTTCACTTTTCAATACTTATACCCAGCTCCGTGTTTCAAATGACAAAACATGTATACATTATCGCACACAGACTTCTTGTTTTTCTTCAAATACTTTATCTTTTATTCATTTATTTCTGTGTTAATTTTGTGGTCAGTTTTTCTCAGATATTATTGTTCTGAAAAGTACATGATGATAGACCTTGAAGCGAAGTTGTGCATATTGTTTGGAACAGTCATGATGTTAGAACTTAGACAAATTAGGGGCTATTAAAATTTTAAATGCTCTATATCTTTCAACCTATCACACATAGTAAAAAAATTTAAAGTGGTAAATACAGGTTTGTGATACCTGCCAATCTAACGGACAATGAACAAAAACTGTAGATTTTAAATTATACTAATTAGGAGCACTTGAAACATTTAAAAGTTGAATATGTCCAAAACTGTTATTAAAAGGCAACCAGAGATTGCTGGATCCATGCCCCCCTCGCCTCATTTATAACCTTGCTAATCACAGGTCTCATTTTGGAATGACTGTAATCAATAAAAATAAGCTACCACCATGACCCAGATACTTGACCTTCTGACCTACTTTTAAGCATGACATACTTGTGTGTCCAGATACACAGGTGTGTAAAGTTTCATGATCCCAAGTCAAGGACAACAGAATTACAGCCCGGGGAAGAAGTGTAATGTAGTTTTACATGAATGTATCACCGTGACCCAGATACTTAACCTAGTGACCTACTTCTGTTTCATGACACACCATCAGGTCAAGCTGATGTGTGTGCGTAATGTTTCATGAAACTACATTAAATAGTAAAGGAATTATAGCCCTGACATGATCCTTCACGAATATGTCACTGTGACCCAGATACCTGACTTAGTGACATACTTTTGGTACATCACGCACCCTTATGTCGAGATGCACCTGTGTGTAAAGTTTCATTTTTCTAAGTTGAAGGACAAGTGAATTATAGCCTGGATACGAATACGTGGAAGCGATAAATGCTTCCTTTATCTATTAGTAATACTTACCTCTCAATCACTCATGCTTATACCCCTGCTTATCAGGTTCCCAGCCAGGTTTTTCAACCTGAAACTTTTTATGGCTGACCTGTGGTTACATGCACAAACCCCCAAAGGGGCCTCCGGTACAACTTCCGGTGTTTGCGCATGCTCACCAGTTTCTCTCCTCTAGAATTTCACTGGCGGGGACGGCCTGGGTGGGCTTTTGAGTGATTGAGAGGTAAGTATTACTAATAGATAAAGGAAGCATTTATCGCTTCCACGTATCTATGGTGTAATACTACCCTCTCAATCACTCATGCTGATATACCAGCAGAATGGAGGAGGGCGTAATTCACCTTTTGACACGTCTACAGTAATACCCCATAGGTCAGCTACGTACGTTAGTACGGTACCCTAATCACTCTGAACTCTACCTGAGCAATCTTATTGCAAGAAGGAGCAGGAGAATTCAGGGAAAAAAGCAGAACGGCATATAGAATGAGCAGCTGCTCTGTTCCCTCAACCCAGCCTACCACAGTAGAAGTAAAGCAGACTACTTGCCTGGTCATATGAATCTGCGACTCCGGACATACTACTTGCGCCTCTTTGGGGCCGTCTGGTAGTCACCACGGAGCTACTTCCCATCGCCAAAGGAGGCTGTGCGAGTATTGCGCATCGCCATCAAACCACCCTGAATCTCGGTCAGGTCCCGCAGGTAAAAGGATGTGAATGTTGTGTGAGCCTTCCACCTGCATGCCCGCATAATGTCGGCAAGGGCAACATTGCGGATCAGAGACCACGACGCAGAGAAAGCCCTGACATCATGTGCTCTTACCCCTTGGACCCTAAGAATATCCTCTGACCCGGAGGCTACCTGGTAGGCCTTACAGACCGCCGCCTTCAGCCATGCGGACACGGTATTAGCAGCTATCCTGCCCGACTCAGTTTTCCTCAACGGAAGAAAGAGGGCTCTCCGACCCTGACGAATCTCTTTCGTTCGGTCCAAATACCACTTTAGCGCCCTCACAGGACACAGTGTCCTATCAGGTTCCGATCTTGATAACGTGTCGGAAAGCGCTTTGATTGTAAAGCCCGTAAAGGCAGTGGTGGGGTCTGTGGCAACATGGTTCTTGGCTAAAAAGCCCATGTGTGGTTTCAATGTGACGGAGGTTTTATCCTCCGACCACCGAATCTCGTTCACATCCAATGCATGGATTTCACTCCTTCTGGCCCCTGAGGCCAGTGCGAGCAAGAAGACTGTCTTGTAAGTCAGCCATTTTAATTGGATCGTTTTGGGATCCTTTTCTTCAAATGGAGGTCTCGTCATGGCCAAAAGGACGAGGCTCAAATCCCAGGTGGGCATTATATTTGTGCCGACTGGTTTGTCCGTATAAAAACTTTGAATCAAGGCTGACAAATGTGGGTCTGCTCCTAATGATTGACCCAATTTCTTGCTCAGGGAGGAAGAAATCGCTGTTCGATATCCTTCGATAGTCCTTGGACTTAGCTCTTTTTCCTCAAACAAATACAAGAGGAAATCGGCAACATCCGAGGATCTTGCTGACCAAGGTTCCAACTGCTTCCCGGCACACCATTCAGTGAACAGTCTCCACCTCGAGTCATATGTCTTCAAAGAAGACTTTCGAAGTTTACCTCGTGCGATTCTTGAGGAAACGAGATTCGAGAACCCAGCCTCTTGGACGTGTCGTGCGACAACCTCCATGCGTGAAGGTTGAGCACCGCCGGATTCCGATGGAACCGGGACGTCCGAGGCTGCACGAGCAGTCTGTCCCAGACTGGTAGACGTAACGGAGCCTCGCGACTCAACTCCAGTAGGTCGAGAGACCAATCCCGTTTTGGCCACCAGGGAGCCACCAGGATGATCTCCGCCTTCTCTTCCCGGATCTTTCTCAGAACTTGAGGGATCAACGGGAGCGGAGGAAAGGCGTAGCCCCATATTCTGTCCCAGCACATCGCCAGGGCGTCCACCGCAAAAGCTAGAGGATCTGGGACTGGAGCCACGAACACTGGCAATTTGTGGTTCCATCTGGTGGCGAACAAGTCCACATGGGGTGTCCCCCATCGGTCCCATAACGCCTGAACTACTCGTGGGTGTAGGGACCATTCTGTCCCTATCACTTGTCCCTTTCGGGACAATTGGTCGGCCATTACATTTAGATGGCCGCTGATGTGACGGGCCAGAATCCTTACTCCTTTGCTGCCGCACCAGAGAAGTATTTTCTTTGTTAGTTCGAACAACAGTTTGGACCGGGTGCCCCCTTGTTTGTTCAGGTATGCTACCACTGTCCTGTTGTCCGACATCAACGTCACATCTTTGTTTTTCACCAACTGTTCGAACTTCTGCAGGGCTAAATATACTGCCTCCAGTTCTAGCCAATTGATGTGAAAATGTCTCAAGTGCAGAGGCCAGATGCCTGAGACCATGTTGGAGTCCGTGTGGGCTCCCCAGCCCTGTTTTGACGCGTCCGTGTAAACAACCAGTCTGGAATTGAACGGCCTCATCGTCTGTCCACCCATGACGTTCCTTCTCACCGTCCACCAACGGATGAGGTACTTGTCGTGCGGACCTACTTCGACCATTTGCCGCAAACTGGTCCTGTTCCACTTGGCGTTCAGAGCTATGTTGAGTGGCTTCCTGTGTAGGCGTCCTAACGGAACTTGCGAGTCCATCGAGGACATCATGCCCAACAGCGACAGCCATTGCCGAGCTGTTTGCTGTGTCGATCTCATGAACCTCTTGATAAGGCTCTGTAGTCTGTCCCATCTGTCCTCGGAAGGACGGCACTCGAATCGGACTAGATCGAAATGAATGCCTAGGAAGACAAACACCTGTTTGGGTGTGAGATTTGATTTGGGGATGTTTACTTCTAGCCCTAAGTCCCCGCACAGCTTCAACAGATATTCTCTGTTCTTGATTAGTTCCTGATGAACTAAAGCTCGGACAAGCCAGTCGTCCAGGTACACGTGCATTCTTATGCCCCTCTTGTGAACACATGCTGCCACGGATTGCACTATCCGGGTGAACACCTGAGGTGCCGTGGCCAAGCCGAAAGGAAGAGCTCGAAACTGGAATACCTGGTCTGCGTAAGCGAACCGTAGGTACCTCCGACTGCCCTGAGACATAGGCACGTGCAGATACGCGTCCTTCAAGTCCAGGGAGAAGGTCCAGTCCCCGGGTCGGAGAGCCTTCGTAATGGATTCCGGCGTTTCCATGTGGAAGTGTGGAACTTCCAAATATGTGTTCAGATGAGACAGATCTATGACCGGTCTCCAGCCGCCGTCCCTCTTTGCGACCAAGAATAGTCGGCTGTAGAATCCCGGAGAAGAGTGATCCCTCACCCTCTCTATGGCTCCCTTCGCCAACAACTTCTCGACCGCCTCGTGGAAGAATGACCTCTTCGGCTCTTGGGCCGGCGGTTCGAACTTCCAGGGGACGCGGGACAAGGGCGGTCGCTCTTTGAGCGGTAGCACATATCCCTTTTCTAGGACACTTAACACGAACGAGTCGTCCGTGACGGAAAGCCAGTGACTGCGGAAGTCGGCTAACCGACCGCCGAGACGCTGACACATCGCCCCAGACCCGTCGTAAAAGCTCCTGACGGGTGTGGATGACTGGCACGCACCTTCAGTCCCTTTTCCCTTTACCGAAGCCGGGCTTCCGAAAGGGCCGGTTCTGCTTGCCACTGCCGGAGGACGGTGCGTCAGCTGAACCCTGCTTCTGAGGCTTCTTGTTCCTAGGTCGCCTAGGTTTCCTCCTCTTTGCAAAGGAGTCCTTGGCGCCAGAAACTTTGGCTCCCTGTCCACGAGCCTTGGTGGCTGCTCTAGCTAGGTCGAGGATGGCTTGGTTAGCCTCATCGGCCTGTTCCCGCTTTCGCTGCTCGACCACTTGGTCCCTGATGGGAGCGAGAGCACCTCCGAACAAGTAGTTTGAGAACAAAGGCTGAGTTCGGATGGCTCGCTGTTCACCTTCCGTGAGGTTGGTGACTTGCAAGCACGAATCTCGCCTTGTTAACCTCAGGTTGGCTTCCATTGTAATGGCCTGCCTGAGAAGGTGCTCTATCGCCATACCCCGGGACGCCTGAAGCCGGGTATTCAGACTTATCCAGTCCCTGACTGGTTCCGGGACCTGCTGCGACACGAAGAGTCGCTGCATGATCTCGGCAGACGCGGCCGAGGACACGTCCAAGAAGGAGGCGATGATTACCATCGCTCTTGCATCCTCCTCTAATCTACTAAGGACCTCCTGGGGGACTTTAGGAGATGGGGGGATCCATTTACAGATACTCTCCCATTCCACGTCTACCTCGGTGGCCCTATTATCGTAGATTTCATTAGGTACACAGTACCTAGCAACGTTAGCTCTCGGCCTCCTCAACAGCTTCCCACACTTCAGCGCTTGCTGAGTCGGGACGCCGGAGGGCGACCTAGATCCCCGGAGCTCTTTATCCAGGCTCTGGTACACTTCATCCACGTAAGCAGAGAAGGGGAACCCGGACCCGACTTGTTCCGACACAGACGGCGACTCTAGTGGGTACACTGACATCGCTCGTCTCTTCGTGGTCGGTGGCAAGGGAGGAGCCTTCAAGGTGTCTCCGAGGAGAGCCAAGATCGACTCCTTGGTCGAGTAAAAGAGCCCTGCAGGTTCACTAACCTCGGCTGGGGCTGAGCTGTCCTCAAAGGACAACTGTCGTTGAGCGGAATGGGCCGGCTCGTCGGCCAACACCTCATCGCTCTCCGACCCCATCCCTTGGACAGGTCGGGACTCACGCTCCAGATTACGCCTAAGGCGCTCCTCGCGTTCGTCCTCGCCTTCGTCGAGAAGAGACTCGTGTAACGAGCCCTCTCCGTCAGACAAAGGCTCTCCCCGCTCATCTAAACCACTATGCAGTGGAAAAAGTGGCGTGGGGAGAGAGGGAAGGGCAGCTTCTATTCGACTGGTCCTCTCCGGTTGCTCATCGGAGTGGTCCAGTCCGGTCCCGGTCACGGCCGGCACGGATTCGGCAAGCACCGGATCTAACGTACCGGACCGGTCCGGACCGGCCAGGGAAGTATCATGTACTTCCTGGCGTGCTCCGGGCAAGGGTTCATGACCCACCTCCGTGAGCACTGGGGCATCTCCCACCAGAGAACTTGTGGCTCCTTCCACAGTGCCAGTCACGCCGGTCCCCTCCGTAGAGCGAACCGGCAAACCGGGCTGTTCCGGTGCCTCCCCCGTGTCCATGCTGGTCTCCTCTGCAGGAGGGCCAGTTGCACCTGGACCTTGAATTTCCCTTGGGAAACCCGGGTCTTGGGTCTGCTGACCCACAGGTGCCACAGACACAGCTGGTGTGGGAAAAGGGACTCTCATCTGTGCAGATTGCACAAAAGACTGCATGGTGGTGGCCATCAGCATCTGTGTTCTCTGCATAGTGTCCAGTATAGCCTTGAGTCCCGGATCCAAGGCGGGTGCCCTCTTTTCAGAAGGCTCCTCGGCCCTGTCCCCCTTTCTCTTGCGAGAGCGCCTCCTCTTCTTTGGGGTCGCCCCCGCCGAATCCGAGGCACTATCCACCGCCTCAACTCTCCGAAAAGAGGAGGAGGTGGTGACTCGCAGGCTTGCCGGAGAGTCTTGAACGGATGGAGCTCTACGGTGAGACCGTTTAGCCCGCCGACGTTCTGCCAACTCAAAGAGGTCCCACCTCTCACTTGACCAGCTTTTACAGTGCTGACAAGGTCGTAACCTCGAGCACTGCAGTCGCTCCAGCTCCCATCTGCACTTTCTACAGTGCGGATGGTTGTCCCACTTCCCCATCAGATGGCCGGCCACATCCTGCTTCTGAGAAGCAGGGATGCCCGCCACTGAACTGGCAGGGACAGCTGGAGCTGTTCCAGCACTCACTTGGGGTGAGAGGCTGCGCCCCTGCCTCCCCCGGAGCTGCTGGATAAGGAGGCGAGATCGTTCTTGACGTCTCTCACGCTCCTTGCGGTCCACATCCTTGTCCGCCATGTTGGTTTTCAAGGGAAAAGACCACGTGTTCCTGAAACCAAATAGATAAAAAAAACAGGTAGGAATCAAGGCTTCTCGCTCAAAGAACGGTCCAACGACTCACTACCCCACACTTATCTCGATCCTTGGGCGACGAGTTGCTCCGGCAGTGAAAACTGCAAAAACAAGCCGATCTTGGGGCACTCCTGTGATCACCACAACAACGTGGGCGGAAGCCAGGAGAGAAACTGGTGAGCATGCGCAAACACCGGAAGTTGTACCGGAGGCCCCTTTGGGGGTTTGTGCATGTAACCACAGGTCAGCCATAAAAAGTTTCAGGTTGAAAAACCTGGCTGGGAACCTGATAAGCAGGGGTATAAGCATGAGTGATTGAGAGGGTAGTATTACACCATAGATAGCAGAGACACAGATACTCGACCTAGTAACTTACTTTTGTTTTCTGAATGAGCACTAGGCATGTAAGATGCACTTTTCTGCATGTTTGCTGTAACTGCTTCATAAGCCACATGACATTTTTTCCTTCAAGTGTCTACCTGCAGTGCCACCTGCAGTTGACATGCTTCAGTGTTAATGAGACCTATTGGTGCAAAATAAGCAAGGTCAACAGCTTTCCTTGGCATGACAATTAGCATTGAATTCATGCTAAGGAAAACTTGACTCAATCTTATTTCAAAGAGATATGGGTTAATCCTACAGCACTGATTTAACACTGAGTCAACAGTTTTCTTCGGGTCACTTTGCCAGCAATGCGTCCAAACTGCCCTGAGGAAAGCTGTTGACTAAGACTACTTTTTGCTTTAGATTAGGCTTGCTAGTATTTGAATGAAAGGTATGTTTATGAGGAATTTGAATCTTTCAACCACTGTATGTTTAATGGTAATGAGAAAACGACTATAGCCATGATCAGCACTTTCAGGGTTAATATTTAGATTGAAATGGGTTAATATTTGGATCAAATTTGTATACCCAGGTGGTCAATTTCTCATAAGCTTCCAGAAATACAATGCAGCCAGAATTTAAAAAAAAAATCCATGAACGTTTTCTCATAACAGCTTTTTTTGACCAAAATTGCTTTAAGAGCCACCTTGCTGTGAAGAACAACCATGTAAAATATGAAAGGTAATGGATTGATCTATAACATGTATAAATCCATACACTCTCATGTCAGCCAAAAGACAAAAAGCACCTTTATATAATATACATAATGGGAAACAATTTATCTCCATTATTTCTATAAATTGAAATGATGGCACTTATATTATTGCCTGCTTCTCCTTTGGCCACATCTGTAGCTGAATGGAGATTCAACAGTCACTTTGTGCAGTGCATCAATGCTCTACAAGGACATTGGACATGGAGTAAATGTGTGCAGGATACAACTGTGTTGGGGAGTGTGTCTCTCAATGCCACGGATACAATGACAGCTGTACAGTCGATGCCAAACAATAACACATGGAATTTTCATTAAAAAAAAAAAAAAAAGATGGTTCAAGGACCATGAGCCAGAAAGCCTGCAGGGCATACAACCAGAATACTCCAGAAACACATCATCCACCAATGCAAAGGACTGGCATCTAGTTTTAATGCTGGCATTAAAAGTTACTGCATGACTTTGATTGCCAGAATACCCCTGTATAGTGCCCCTGCATTTGACAAGATAGTAGACCCTCCTGCCTTGTAGTATGAGAACTTAAGTAGACTGAAAATATATACTTAGTCATTTATTCTATGACATCACCGTTGAAGGGACCAAACATTGACCCCCCAATTAAAGCTCACTTAAATTTTAGATTTTCTTCATGCCCAAGGAACCAAATAAGAATACAGTGGTTCCTGTCTTTAGAGACCACTCTGATGAAAGACTACCTGAATCGAAAGACCACCTTGCCAAGACATTTTGCTCACTTCTATCAATGTTATATACCTCCTTTGAGACCACCTGGTCATCCCATGGGGTGTTTTTTTCAAGACAGGTTTCACTGTAATAATTACAGCACATATATAGCCATCCCTCCTTTGAGAGACCATTATGATGAAAGACAACCTGCCCATATTTATAAGGTCCTTAGTGCCATCTTTTCAGACCTCTCTCTCTAGAGAGCTCATCGGCTTCACGTGACCACTTTTAGGCACCTATGGGTCAGTCCCCAAAAGAGGGCATCCATGTACAGTAATCATATCATTTTGTGCTTGGCACCAGTAGCATGACACAAACAGCCTACTGTCATTCAGAATATTTACAAGCAGCTCTTCTTAATGGATGCAAAGAATAATCTCTATCAAATGTTGACACAAGATAAATAAATTCATAACTGACTTTTCTATCAATTTTTCAAGCAGCACACTGAGAGTACAGCGTAGGTAGTTTGTAGTCTAGGTAGTTTGTAGTCACATAATATTATATTTATCTCCCTGTGCAACACTGAGGATGATTATATGCTTAATATTTTTCTAGAGTTAATCAAAATTTCCTGTATTCAGTAAATTTGCATGCATGCTTGCCGACAACTCAATTCAATTCAACATTTTAATTCTCATTTGCAAGCACAAGATCGCAAATTTACATTTTCCACAGGTTTACAATAGACTGCACGCAGAAATCTAATTTCAATCCGTCTACACTCTTTCTTTCTGCTTTTTTCATGCACACATTTTTAATTGGACCACCCACCAGTACTCTGTGACTTCTGAACTGATCTGCAGCTGCTCTGGGCAAATTTCAGAAACACAAACAGGTATGCACAGTGCAATCCCATGCACTCCTCACAAACACCTCTGTAGAATCTGACAGGAGAAATATGGGAAATGCAGGTGGACAGTGTAACAGGATCCAGCCTAGCCTGATACTCACATAAACATCACTGCCATAGGCACTTGCCATGCCATCTGGTAGGCACCACAGGCTCATTGCCATCTAGTTGGCACCATAGGCTTGTTGCCATCTGGTTGGCACCATAGGTTTGCCACCATCTAGTTGGGACCATAAGCTTGCCACCATTTAGTTGGCACCCTAAGCTTGTTGCCATCTGGTTGGCACCATTGGCTTGCCACCATCTAGTTGGCACCATAGGATTGCCATCATCTAGTTGGCACCATAGGCCTGTTGCCATTTGGTTGGCACCATAGGTGTGCCACCATCTAGTTGGCACCATAGGCTTGCCACCATCTAGTTGGCACTATAGGCTTGCCACCATCTAGTTGGCACCATAGGTTTGCCACCATCTAGTTGGCACCATAGGTTTGCCACCCTCTAATTGGCATCATAGGCTTGCCACCATCTAGTTGGCACTATAGGCTTGCCACCATCTAGTTGGCACAATAGGCTTGCCACCATCTAGTTGGTACAATAGGCTTGCCACCATCTAGTTGGCACTATAGGCTTGCCACCATCTAGTTGGCACCACAGGCTTGCCACCATCTAGTTGGCACCACAGGCTTGCCACCATCTAGTTGGCACCATAGGCTTGTTGCCATCTGGCTGGCATCATAAGCTTGCCTTTTTCTTTGAAAGGTAAAAGATAGGGTGTAGAAAAAAATGTAAACAAACATCTTTATACCCTGCAACACATCACAAAATGCTTCACTGCATCTTTTCAGAGCTAACCCTTTCCTACATATCCTTACATAGTAACCCTTTACCATATATCCTTACATCATTAACCCTTTACAACAACTGCTACATCATTAACCCTTTACTACATACCTTCAAATCATTAACCCTTTACTACATACCCTTACAACATTAACCTTTTACTGCTCACCTTCAATCACTTATGCTATCTTTGACTACACATCCTCATATCTCTAACCCTTTGCCAGATATCCTCACATCACTACTTTTTCAATATAAATTCTAACACCAAAAATCATATGGCTTGCAACCCAAATGATATCCCAGATGGCTAACTTACTGTGGATTCTCCAAGCCAATTTAAAAGCCTCAACCATTTTGTAGATGCATCAAGCAATGGTATATATGCACTGTTAACCCTTAGAGAACTGATTTAAGACTGTCAACAGCTTTCCTTGGGACACTGTGTGCAAAGTGTCCCAAGAAAAGCTATTGACTGAGACTACTTTTTGCTTTAGACTAAGTTTGCTGGTATTTGAATGAAAGGTATCTTCATGAGGAATTTGAATCTTCTATCCATTATATGTTTAACGGTAATAGCAAAACGACTATACCCATGATTATCACTTTAAGGATTAAAATCACTGTCACAGGAAATGACACAGATGCACGCAGCTTGCATGTTCTTGTACTGCAGTATGATACAAAGCACTTCGTTAACGACCAACCTGGACATTTAACTGTACATTAACTTTTTCTGTTTTTCTCATAATGGCATAACAACTTTAAGAATAATTGATTATTCATTACAATATTTACAACAGCCATGGTATTTCCCAAAATGCTGGAATATTATCCATGTCAATTGGCTACAGTGAAAGTCCCTTCTGGGCCAACAAGCATTCTTCTGCAATAATCTTCCTTCTGGAATAAACTTGCTAGATGCATCTCGATGAGTCAATACCCTGTCTGTGCCTCCTAGAGATTCTGCTGCCAAGTCTCCCACTGAACATGATGTCAGTCACACATCCAAGTACAAATAATTGTTCCTACATTTGTTTGTTAACAGTTAAGAGTCACTGAAACACCTCTTTGGTATCAGCTAGGTAAATATAAAGGGAAAATACTCTAATTGCTGAAACCGTTCAATTCCCCAAAGGCATTTTGGTTGGCGCCATCCCATTTTGTCTATTGATGGAGTCTGCATTGTCAGTGAAAACGATATGACTTTGGCTCCAAGCAAAGTACTTCTATATTCATATGAAATTGAATGTTTCCTGACAAATCGCCCCGAAATTGGCAAAATTGTCAACTACAACACACAAAATCATTAGCCAGGAATAATTCACAAGAAGCAAGGGAGTGGCCTCCAAGGTGTCCATGCAGGGGGGAGAAAGTCAATGTGTCTGCACAACACAGACACTGATTATGACTGACTATCAGACAACAAATCCCCCTCAAATCCCCGTATGGTGTGAGGTTACGCCAGTGAGTTACAACCGTGCTGCCCTAATCGCAAGATCAATCTCATGGGATCTGGTGTCTCCCCTGGCATGTCATATGATAGTACCAACACTTGCCACTAGATGGCCTGAGGACATGCATTTCTAGATAACCTGATATTCTGCTGTATCCAAGGATGCTGATCAACACAAAATGAATGTGACAATGGAGCCAACTTGTCTGCTTCATTAAATGGCATTTTGTCACAGTCTGTTGCCTAAAATCCAAGTTGGCCATAATATTAAGTGTCTCTTCTATGGTGAATTTAGCCTTTCTCTAAGGTGAAAGCTAATAGACTATAAAGTGGTCACTTGGGAGCTGAGGGCTCTGACAGAGCATTTTGGCTTATCACGTTAGCAGCAATACAATGTTGTGAAACAATAAATGTGAAATTCTACACACTCCTACTCACACCAAGTGCAGATATAAACAGCAAAAATTTTACTGCTCTTGGACATGAGGCCGCAAATTTCAGCTAGAAAATGATGTATGGCATTGATGCAAATTAGCCAAAGTTAAATTCTGTTAGAAATCTGCAGCATTAAAGGCTTCGTCAGAAAGATATCTCTGTCACAATGTTTTTGTACTGAGGTCATTTTTCCAATCATACAGGGACACTTGTTCCATATTTCCTTAACTTCCATTTAACTTAGTGATGCTTCGCCTGTTTGATTGCATTTTACTTCCAATGCCTCACCCAAAACAGAATTCAAGCCCTCTATAATCTTTTGTCTGGTCTGAAGCATGTCAGATAATGCTGTATTCATCTGAATAAGCGCACAGTGCACTATAAAAAAATTTCGCCCACAAAAGCTGAAAAAATGTAGAACCTACAAGTAATAATGAATTTTACCAATCATTTGAAAACTGGGGGGTTTTTGGGAGGTTCTTTCTTTGAAAAAATTGGGGGGGGGCATGAAGCTTATTAGGGAGTGTACGCTTATTAAGCTGAATACGGTAAACAATTATATGTGACCATAATCCCAAAGACTGTCTCTGATTGATTAGTAAAACCTTTTGTTTGCTGCATAACAAATCCTAGAAAAGCCAATCATGTATGACTACAATCTGAAGAATTTGTGCTGGAGAATAGCAAACCACAGATGACAACAATCTTTAGACCTGTATCAGTGACAGGTTAATCTAATGTCGGTTCCCTGGTAAGTTAATGAACAGCCAA
This sequence comes from Hermodice carunculata, assembly GCA_964020975.1. Taxonomy (NCBI): domain Eukaryota; kingdom Metazoa; phylum Annelida; class Polychaeta; order Eunicida; family Amphinomidae; genus Hermodice; species Hermodice carunculata. The sequence continues at coordinate 87,849,022 of OZ026615.1, read as the reverse complement.
TCAGATGTGATGAACAGCCCACAATCTTGGCCTGTGATTGGTTAAGTCCCACTGAAAAACCTTTGACCTGATTACAGTCAAGACAGATAATTTGGGGGCAAAATGACCCAAAGCACAGAGCAACACACAGACCTGTGCACAAGAAGACCTGATGAACACTGAACAAGCTACCTACAGAATGCCTCACTGGACCAGACTGAGGAATCACAACCTAACATCACCATAGTTCTCTCAGAAGCTAGATGATATATAATGAGGAAAGTATGTGATAAGCAGTTATTAAAATTAGACTGATTTTACAGCAGTCTTGGGTGTTGGGTGCAATGTGCCCAACCCATGCCATGGAAGTCTGTTAACCTGGGTCATGGTATCATAGGGCATATCTGTTAGCCTGGGTCATGGTATCATGATAGGTCATATCTATTGACCTGGGTCATGGTATCATGATAGGTCATATCTATTAACCTGGGTCACGGTATCATGATAGGTCATATCTATTAACCTGGGTCATGGTATCATGATAGGTTATATCTATTAACCTGGGTCATGGTATCATGATAGGTCATATCTACATTGCTCATTCAGAAAGTATTAGATTGACAATAAATTTAAGTAAAACGTTGAAGCAGATCCCATTTTGTATCTGGCTACCTTCAGGCGTTATGACCAGGAAGGATGTATAGGTTACCACTGTGAAGGGGTAACCAGTATTCCATTTTAAATTGTATTCACTTTTTAAATTTTCATTTCAGATTTTTATTTTCATTAGATTTTCTACACTGCAAATTCAATACGTATTACAATGTAAATATTGAGAATGGTGAAAGTTGCTTGCACGGAAATGGAAAATGGAAAATAAACAATGAGTCAACCAGAATCCTCATCCCAGTCACCCTCTCTCTGCCTCAACCACTCACCTGCACCCTGTCAGCCATACCCTTCAACCTCTGGATGAATTCTGTGCCGGCTCGGGCCTTTTCCGATAATGCCTGCAGGTTTTGAGATAGCTCCGTCTGAAAAAAACAATGAAACATGACACATAACTGACAATGCACCTTGTGGTAAATTACAGCACAGTTTCATTCTCATCAACCTTAATGTACATATTGATTGAAATATCTAGTTTTCCTGTTTGGGCCCACTGATGACTAATTTGATAGAATTCCTCAGCAACCGTACTCACCTAATTTCAAAATTTTCATCTTCAAAATCACACGGTGATAGAAACATGGAATATCTTAAAACCAGGTATGTTTGGAGTATTTGTAGGTGGTTGTCATTGCAAATGAGCTTTTCCTTGTCTTATGCCAAGGATCTGTTATCACATAAAAAAATCTTTAACCCTTTGTGAGTCTGACTGTCAGCGATTTTTTACAACCTTGCTTAGTGTCAAACTGTCAGCAAGTTTTTACAACCTTGCTTAGTGTCAAACTGTCAGCAAGTTTTTACAACCTTGCTTAGTGTATTTTGCACACACAAAAATGTGCAGATGCAGTTCTTTACAGTATTGTTGGGAAAAAGTCTGGACTGAAATACATCATTCATCCAATGTACACCATGCAGGTGGACAAAGCTGATGACAATAGGAAATGAACAGTTGCTGGAAATCAGTTTGAGCAAGGAAAGCATCGATGGTAACAACTAAACAGCATCTGTAGAACATCTAAATGGACAGGGAGCAGAAACAAAACACGTCGGGTTGCAGGAGCCAAAACCACACCTCTTGTAGCACTTACTGACCATATTACCTGGAGTTTGTCTTACAAAAACACAACACAGCAACTGAAACCACCAGTAAAAAACAAATATGGAAGTGTTATCAGTTTGACGAGATTGAGCTGCACTATTAACCCTGTACCCATCATGAAACTCAGGGCAACAGCCTTCCTTTTGACTTACTGGCATCTTCAGAACTACACAAGAGAAAGCTGTTAACTTGGATCTAGTATGTATTAGACTCCCATCCATGAACTCAACTCCCAATAGTTTGTTCGTCGACTGTGAATTCCTGCGAGCAGACACTGTGGAGATAAGGAGTCACTGTTGACCCTGAGCAGTTTAATTAGACCTTGTTACCATTATTTGCTGTGAGCATCATTGGCCAATGCAGCTGTCACTCTGACACCCAAGCCTTTGCCAACACAAAAATGCTTTTAGTGATCTTACTCTGCAGCCGTGTATAAATTTAGCCTTGCATATAAATGCTCATCATCCATTGTAAAGCAAAAAAGTAAAAATTTTGATGTTCTGTGCTAGATCCAGATGTTGTGGAAGGAAGACAGACTGAATTTAAGCGCACACCTGTATATGAAACAGTACTACAGGGTTCAAATGAGGATTCTGGTTTTATATCCAAATTGGCCAGTGCAAGAGATGCTATGCTCCTGCTTTATGGGAACACACCACGATCTTGTGAGAGGACAATTCTTATGAGGGGACTGACTTCCGAAGTGTGACTCAGCCCACTGCAGACAATGAAACAAGCTGCCCTTGTGTAAAACCCTAATGAACTTACCAGACTGAAAAATAAACCCAGACAGGTACTTTGCTACGGATATTTCCTCCTGATTTTTACTTTCTCCTTTATAAATCTTTCATGTCCATGATCATTGTCATTAATGCAGGATGTTCAGTTCAAAAGTACATGGAAAATATTGTCAAAAGCCCAACAAAATATATTTTGTGTGTGTGTGTCTGTCTGTCTGTAAGTCTGTGTGTCTGTGTCTGTGTCTGTGTACTGTGTATGTGTGAAGTTTTGAAGCATCTACTCCCAGGGCACAGTTTACTATGGATATGCTCATGATCCATTTAACTCTCTCCTAGCCACAATAAAGCACAGTCAATAGCTTTCATTGGCATGGGCTGTGTGCAATGCACAATGTGCCCAACCTATGCTCAGGAAAGCTGTTGACCTGGGGCAGGTCATCCAGACAAGTCTCGTGTACAATTCTCAGGATAAAATATTTCTGATTATATGGAATGAAAGTAAAAACATCTGAGCAGGCAACCGTTTACATCTGGCCACTTTGGGAAGATTGCAGCAGCAAAGAGTTAATTCATATTGTAAGAGAATTTCAGGTGATTCTCTGCAGAAATTGAGGAATAAAAACTGAGTCCTTTTCTTACTGTAACCCTTGTTTCTCTTTCACCAATTCCTTTAACAGTGCAAAGGAAAGTTTATTATGACGCAAGGGTGTTAGGCTTTACACAGAATAAAAAAGTTCAGCACTCCTTTTCTTTGTACAAAAGAACCTGATCATATCTGTCTTTCCCAAGATTTCCACTTGAAACACAATCAGGCTGTAATGAAAACAAATGAGGTCCCAAGTAAATTCTGAAAATGTACAGAGGAGTGCTGGTTCTTCCGATTGATGGCAAGTTATCTACAACCTTTGACTGCTCTGCAAACAGATTTCTATCCTGTACACTTATCAAAAATGACACATTATTGTATTTCCTGAAATAGGTTTAGAGCAACCTGGACTGCTTTCTGACTCATATGGACAGGATCTACAGGCAGGATTTAAATAAAAGGAATCATGAGAAAACACACACATGCATAATTGTTCTCAAAGGTCTGAATTAAAACACCCCTTTGTATCAGATTATTAATGTTTGCACATATCCACAGCGGGACACAACAGAAGAAGAATTTTGTCTGTGTTTCTAGTTATGTCTGCACAAGTTATGTAACAGCATCATGTCTCAATTTGAGTAGAACAACCACTGTAAGAATAGAGTTTGGTTTTCTTTTCTTAGTGGATAAACAGGTTGAGGTTGCTTGGTGATGCCATTGTGTAAGTTCAAATTTCAAGCTTAAAAGCTTTTACTATTTTCACATGTACATGTATTCGTGCATGTGCTAGATCATATCAATTCTCTATACGTTTTGCCATTATAAGCAAGACCTTTTTATGCAGTATGTATTTATGTATTTGCTATTGTTTCATGTTTGTCTCACGTAGATTGTCTTTACAAAAGGCAACCAGTTGCCTTCGTAGACAGACCAATACCGCCGCGCTATTCATATTGTGGATTTCTATTGACGGCGGACTTGGTCTGCCGAGGAGCTACATCAGCGTTCAGATCCTAGCGCTGATGCTCCGTGAAACGGGCCGCCCTGATTGGCTGTGCTGTGAAGCGGAAGTCATAAATGCGAGTAGCCTTCTGGGATAATTTTAGCGTCGTAGACATGGTTGTATCTAAGTAATTAACCCAGGTGCGAACGAGTTGTGTATTGGCGGGCGGTACGGTAGCAATTAAAAAGTGTTTGATATTGAGATAAGGTAATCAGCGAGTACTTGAATTAGCGCCTATAGGGGTGAATTGGCTACTGTGGGATGCGATGTGTGTACGGTGATTCCAGAGCAGAATAGCTCTGACCGTACCTGTTGCATCGCTATCGCGGTTTACCGTACGCTGCCTGCAACAGCCTAAACATGGATGACGAATTCCGGGACTTTGTTAAAAAAGCAGTTCATGCGTGCGGCAAAGATTTTGAGACATCGTCAGAACAAAATAAAGCACTATATGAAATAATAGTGAACAAAAGGGATACCTTTGTTATACTACCTACAGGCAGTGGGAAGTCCATCACCTTTCAACTAATCCCCAAGTTATACGATATCATCCAGGGCAAAGACGATGGGATAGTTGTTCTTGTGTGCCCGCTAGTTAGCTTGTTAAAATCGCACCTTGTTGAACTAAATTCAATGGGGATTTCCGCGTGTATTCTGGGGGAAAATGATGACGGAGTGCAAGATGGGAAGTATCAAATAGTGACGGCATCTCCTGAAACTTGGCTAAAGAATCAAAGATGGAGAGACATGCTGTTGTCGGACAAATACCAGAAGAATGTCACAACCATCGTAGCAGATGAAGTACATTGTGTACCCAAATGGTTAGTAAACAGTTTGACGAAAAATCTGCTGCCTTTTTGTATGTTCATATTAAAAGCTTTTAATTTTAGTATGGTGCTTATTTGATACATTTGAATATTTCATTCAAATACATGTATGACGAATTGTACTGTCACACAGGACCAAAAATAAAAGGTGGTTTTAATATACAGAGAATTATAATACAATTTACACAGTGTATAACAGGATACACTGATTGGCTGATCGGTCACCACAGTGTTTACTCATGCATATTTATGACCGTCGCCCGTCTTGGCCTTGCGTGCAATACACAGTTTTTCTATTGGGCCCTCCGTCCATTACACAAATTCGCTATTGGCCGCCGTCCCGTAGTAACCATATCAGAAATCTTCGCACCTAAGTTTTATGACCAGTTTTATTGCCCTGTGAAACAGATTAATGCAGGTCCTCGGCAGACCCTTCGAGCGGGGTTATGTTTTTTTGGCCCTCAGTCGGACCGCGGTGAGAAGGGTCTGTCTACGCAGGCAAGGCAACCAGCTACCATCACAAAAAACATGTCCAGGAATTTAGGGCTGTGAAACAATGCTCCACAGTTTCTGGCTAATGACCTTTTTATAAATTCATTTGGTTGTTGATGCCTTGAATTTAAAAAAATTTGAATCAAGCATGATATTTATTGTTTAATGTTAGGTGTAGACACAGACAATGACTGGATTGGCCATGAAGCATACAGAGACTCAATAAGTATTGTTCTATTTTGGGGTTTCAGAACTACACAGAAGATCTGGCACTGTGGCTCCTGTTTGTATAAACATGTAAAGAAACACCTCAAGACAGTGCTTGTCATTAAAAACTGGATGATTTTCCATGTTCATTCGGAATCCCCCCCCCAATACAAAATAAATCCCTACTTTTTAAAGTTTTAAAGGAGTGATTTTAAATGTGTAAGCAACATCACCATCTAAACATCTTTTAACTTAATTTCGGGGAAACTGACTTAATTAGCAATCACTGCCACCAAACAAGATGAGCAAAAGTTACAACACTGAAATTTTCAATTTATTTCTAATTTGCAATTCCAATTTCCAAACTGTCTTGGCAGAATTCAATTAGGTATACTCCACATCTGTTCGTGCTCCATAAAGAAGAAAAATAATTTGAATGTGGGTATGTCACATGACTAAACCACAAGTGTCAACTGCTGCAATACTTCCATTTCTTCTTGACATGTTCTCCACTAAAATGCTCATGAGACACGTGATCCACCTTGAAGACCATGAAAACTGTATCATATAACCGTAGAGATTCTTAAGAAGATGCACGCCCATGATCCCTGTATCATTGTCATCTATTCCATCCTTCATAAAGCTCCTATTGCACACACATGGCAATTTCCCTGTGGATATAGCCTGCAGTCAGTCCTACATTACAATCTTGTGTAACTTCAACTTCTCATTTGTCACTTCACAATCCTGTATTTCAATTTCCTGATTGCCATGCCACTTATTTTGTCTCCCATTGTGGTCTACAAAATATTAGCTGTCCATGCCACTTTATACGGTACTGGGGTATGCATAAAATCTTCAACAAATCAAAACCACTTCTTTGTCTGTACTTCATTAAAATAGAATGCAATACACAGATGGTCTTCCAGAGCCTGGCAGGTTTTTTTTGGGTGGGGTGGGGTGGAGTTGGGTGGGGGTGGGGGACAAGACGCATTTTTCATTTTGTCTTTAAGAATAATACAATAGCACAATGCAATGCTGAGTGGATAAAACTGATATACTGTGTTAAGTATAACAGCACATTCAGAAGTACCACAACATATTGTCATAAAATAAAAAAATAAAATAAAATAAAATAAACAAACAAATAAGTAAAAATAGATAAATAAATTCATTCATTTTCATAGCAGCATGCACCTTAATAGAACCACACATCCAACGTCTCCTTTTATTGACTCCACTTAGGGTATCAATTTTTCCCTATTTTTTTCCCAAAAATAATGACCCCTGTTGAAAAGGCAAACAGCGCTTATGGTAGTTTCATCTTCCCAGGCTTAATATGCCATGCTAAAGGTTATTATTATTTCAAATTGAGAAGATCCTAAGTTGCATGGTGTTGTAATCAACAAGTTTATTCAAGGAATTTTTTGCATTGGCATAGCATGCTGCTGTTGGAATGAATATGGTATATGAATAATAACAGAATAAAAATGAATGAATGAATGAATGAATGAATGAATGAATGGAATGAATGAATGAATGAATGAATGAATGAATGAATGAATGAATGAATGAATGAATGAATGAATGAATGAATGAATGAATGAATGAATGAATGAATGAACAGGGGCATGTAATTCTAACCAGGGCTCTGGTCCACCATAAAGTATACCTGTGGCACAAGTTTAATGAAACTGCCAACAATCTGTCTAAGAAATGTTTTAAATGACCAGAAAAACTTTGTTTTACCAATGTTTCTGTTCTATCGTAATGTACATCTCTAGTGAGAACAACTAAAGCTGTAATTAGTTCTTCCTGACATATTGCAATCCTGTCATTCATGGCCACTTTCCAAGCATCCATGTCAAGTTTACAAAATTGGTAAAAAGATGAGCAGATGTCAGTTTTCAACTGGCATCTGCTTCATCCTGAAGTACAGACTGGACAAAAAATGGGACAGCTGCAGTCAGTCGTCACATTGTCGTCACCACAATTTTTTAAGATACCATGATAACATTGTCAGGACAGACAGACAGACAGACAGACAAGACAGGGAGGGACGACAGTACCCTGCAGCACACTGTGTGCTGAGGGAAAAGATGGGTCAAGGCTGCTGACTGTACCCTGGGGAGTGAAGCCATTATCAAGTTGGGTTTTTACCATGAGACTGCTGCTGTACATTATCCTGTCAGTCTTCCTGTTAATACCTCATCATTACACGTCTCCCGAGCCCAGTTGCATCACATGCTCCAGTTGGATGTGATCATTACAAGTACCAGCACAAACCAACAGCCAATCAATATTCTGCCCGCAAATAATGCAATTTCCACTAATTGCAGTGTGATGATTGTATTCTGTTTAACCTGAAATCTTCCATTAAGTTACAACAGCCTTGATCAGGTATTAACAGGGAGACAGGAGGCAAAAAGCATCCCATAATATCAATCAAGACTTTCTTTAACCAACCCACCCACTCCACACCCATGGTGTGTTTTCCTGAGAACTCCATTAAGATTAACCCTTTCAAAAAAGTCACTATCCTCTGGATTGACCTCACAATACCAGATTCATACAGTGTTGCCAACCCTCCCGGATTACCCGGGAGACTCCCGCAATTTTGTGCTTTAAATTCTTGAAAAAGTGTGGATTTTTGATACATTTCAGTCACCTCCCGGAAATTCATCAATATTTCCCTTCTATATTTCATATTAATTTAGCAATCTCCCGTAATTTTACTTTCTATCTCCCGGATTTTAAGTTTGGCAGGTTGGCAACACTGTTCATATTCTTTGTAAACTGACCTTTCGTTGAGGTACCAGCATGCTTCAGCATGATAATGGCCCAGGTCAACAGCTTTCCTTGGTTCACTTTGGGTACACAGCACCCAAAGTGCACACAGGAAAGCTGTTGATTGTCAAAATCTTGGCACAGAAAGAGTTAAAGACATGCAGGGTTTGGGGGTTTTCTGTTTTTTGTTTGTTTGTTTTTTTTTTTGTTTTGTTTTTTTATTTGTTTTTCCTTTTTAAATTGTCAAGTCATGCAACACAGACGGATGGAATCTCACTTGCCAGGAAATACAGAACCCTGGCCTCTTTGCCACAGGAGTTAAGGGAGAGTTTTGATTCAAATGCTTCAATCCCAAACTAAAACTTTTAAAACACAGCTTGGGTTTCAGGCCTGTGTGCCTTGACCTGGGCGTATCATCCATACAGGTCTACTATTGCAACTGGCATACTAAATATCCAATAACAATACAGCAGGCAGTTCCTCAGTTCCGTGCTAATCATTGTAAATAATTATGGTGAGTGGAACATGGTTCAGTTGCTTAGGTTTCACCCGGCACATTTATCTGATTAACAAGAGGCTTGCGGTTGCAGAGAGTCACCTTGTGATGTATGGATACCAAGCCTAATACATGGCAATGTTATCTAATAACCTAGTTACCATCTTCATTTGTAAAGGATTTGGATTTTTTCCACCTATTAATCTGCTTCTTTATTTGGTTTTTGGTACACACATTATCCAAAAAAATTGTACATGACAGGATCATATGGTTGTCTCTGGACAGCACTTCATTCTCCTTCACATTATACGGGCTTGAATTGCATGCTCCCAAATGAACTCATAGGATGTAGTAACAATTATGTACTTGTCCAGATTAATTTGCCTGTTTGTCAGCTGTTGTGATGAACTTGCTCAGTTGAACAGCAGAGATCATTACGTACTTAAACATAAAATATCCACATGATAAATACGGGCTTCCTGTACTCCTTTGCTTTCAAATCCTCCATAAACATCCTAAGCGGAGCATCACAGTTTCTGGACACTGATAAGCTGATTTACGGCAAGCCCACATAAACAAAACAATTTCATTCTTCTATTGTGTTACAGGATGTTACACAGCCCTAGCTCACTGGGTGGTCTTCTTATTGGGTCTGCCAAGAAGCAAAAAAAAAAGACTGTCTGCTTACATTGTGACAGAGATCCTTTGTGACCAAAAAAAAGATGAAAGCCCTGATTTAAGACTGAGTCAACAGCTTTCCTCGGGACACTTTGCATGCAATGCCCACAAAGTGATCTGACAAAAGCTGTTGACTAAGACTTTTTGCTTTAGACTAGGTATGCTGGTATTTGAATGAAAGGTATATATGCATCTTCATGAGGAATTTGAATCTTTTAACCATTATATGTTTAACAGTAATGAGGAAACAACTTTAGCCGTGATTAGCACTTTCGGGTTAAAATGCCCATGTCTGAGAGACCACATAAGCGGGGTTCTCCCGTAATCAGGCAGAGACCTACACTCCATTTACATTTATAATGCATCTCATTGTAAATGATGTCACAACTTCACAAATATAAACAGTCATGAGGCTCATGTGTGGTCCTCAGTTTTAATCTGCCTTTACGTCTGTGTTGGGAGAAACTGCAAGGGCAGCTGATTAAAAACTTTCCAGACTACGCAAAAACCACTGATCATGGCCTCCAGTGACCCATCACAAAATGAATCATAATAAAGATCTTTCCAGACGATGTAAAAACCACTGATCAAGGCCTCCCTCAACCTGGCACAAAGTGAAGTACACCAAGGTTCTGTCTTACAACGTACTCATCTGGTCCAATTACTTCATCTGGCTGACACTTTATCCAGCTGAAAACCAATCTGGGGCAAGTAAGAGTTAACGTTACCCATGCTTCTCTTCAATAGCTGCTGTCACGCAGACACGTTTACACATTGTGCACTCAGTTATGAAATTATAGCCATGGGAATCCATGATACTGATACAATATTATGAACCCATACTTTTATATCAGAATATGTCCTTGAAAATGAGAAGTGCCCATGTGGCACTGGCAGGCAAAAGCCACCTTGTTAATGGAATTAGACCATTCCCGACATGTCTGGCTGTCTATACAGTCCACTACCTGCAGTCTCTGTGGATTTCAATGTGTATGAAGGCTGCTGAATAGCAGCAGAAACAATCAATAGTTTGATAGCGAGAACACCTTGAGGAATTCTTCATTTTCAACTATTTTCCCCCAATAAAGGTTGCTTTTAAATCAACAATCTCCTAAAAAATAAAGATTCAAACATCACTCATAACCAAGGTATTTTTTAAATAGATGATTTCAGTTGCTCAAAAATTCAGAAATTTATAAAACTGATTCTAGATTAATAACAAAACAAAAAAGAAAAGTTAGTAACATAAGCACACAAAATCAGAATGTTTATACAATGCCTACATAAATAAAACAATGGTTCCTTTAAAATGCACCACTTATAAACACAAGATATTATTGCATGCTTGTTGCAAGCACCAGCATTATGCCCATGGTCAGGTAAAATCTGGATCAAGATATATATTCTTTCATACCAAAAATGTGAAATAAGAAGATCCTAGAGTACACTGTGGGTCTTACTGTCAGTAATCTCATAACCATAAAAGCCAAATTCAATGTTTTTCTTTGTATGTACATGTTCCATATTCTGCAAAAGCCCCACATGAGTCCTGTCAAGGCCCTTGGGTTGAATTATGTTGGTATACTCTCTGCCTCAAGGGTCTATTAACAGCTAAATAACCATAATGTACATAATGAGCTTCCAGTCAGACTTATCAAGGGCTGTAACTAAGCCCCTATGAGTAGGGCTCAGTACACTGTAAGTATAGTCATTGCTCTTTAACTTCTAATTTGCTATCAATATTCCTGTCTTAACTTCATTTTCTGCCTTTTAGCATCAAACAGGTAAATCATTTACACCATTACAGCAATAAATGACAGAGTTACCTTTTAATGGGTATAAAGTATAGCTTCTAATGCATTTTAGTTGCTTCATTATAAATTGCAACTAAAAAAGTCTACTCTGCTTCAGGATTTTTCACTACTGAGATAGGTCAGTCACACAGGTTAATATTGTACATTTTCTCATTTTTACAGCATACTGCTTACACTTGCCTGCCACACAGGCCTTTGACTCCTGGACTGGGGCCTTACAGAGTACGCAACAGCCATCACTCAAAAATATATCTGACCCAACGGGTAGCAAGAAATGCCATTTAAGAAGAAAAAAAAAAAACTGTAAAAATACTGTGTGTACTGAATTAATCCCTGATGAAGTCTGAGGTCTGTGCAAATCCATAAATGATCATTACAAGGAAGCATACACATCAGGAGTCCAGCAGGGATGGATCTGAAGTGACTACTTGCCTTCCTGACTTCAGGAAGAGTAAGCGTGCGCCAGGGACATAGAGCAAGGAGTACAGAATCTTTGTCCAATGATTCAGAAAATCTCCCTGCTGTGCACTACAATGGAGAGTCTCCACACAGACTGGTGGCCAGGCAGACATGCAGCTATCTATTGATGTTGGTCAAAACATCATGATTCATAAAGAGCAAAAAGCATGAAAATGTCAACTGGACAGTCTGTGACCTTATGGAGGCTGAAGAAGGACATCCTTTCTTCCTCTTGTTTGTTCTGTTGATTTATTCTGGGATATACATGTAGAGTGTAGTCATGCACATAACACTATGCTCCCCACAGTTACACGTTTGTACATAATAGTGTACAATGATGCCTCCCCAACACTGGCAGGATCACAGAAGCTTGCTGCCTCTCTTGTGGCTCCAAGCTCTCATCTCCCTCGTGGCAGTAGATGTTGTCTGGTACATATGGTTGCGTGGTTTTGTTGTAGGCTGCTGTCTCATACGTGACTTGTTTCCCTTATGGCTGTAGACTGTTCTCTTGTGTATGGCTGTAGGCCATAGCTATTGTGTTGTGTATGGCTGTAGGCTATAGCTATTGTCTCATGTATGGCTGTAGGCTATAGCTATACTGTCTCGCATATGGCTGTAGGCTATAGCTATTGTCTCATGTATGGCTGTAGGCTATAGCTATTGTCTCATGTATGGCTGTAGGCTATAGCTATATTGTCTCGTGTATGGCTGTAGGCTATAGCTATTGTCTCGTGTATGGCTGTAGGCTACAGTTATTGTCTCATGTATGGCTGTAGGCTGTTGTCTCGTATAAGCTATTTTCTCCTTTGTGGCTGTAGACTGTTGTCTCATAAATAACTGAAGCTCCTTTTTTCCCTTATGACTGTAGGCTGTTGTCTCATATGTAGCTGAAGCTCCTTTTTTTCCCTTATGGCTGCAGGCTGTTGACTCTATAGTTGAAGCTCTTTTCTCTCTTTTGGCTGTAGGCTGTTGTCTCATATATAGTTGAAGCTATTTCCTCCCTTATAGTTGTAGGCTGTTGTCTTATATATATAGCTGACGCTATTTTCTCCCTTATGGCTTTAGGCTGATGTCTCATATATAGCTGAAGCTATTTTCTCCCTCATAGTTGTAGGTTGTTCTCATTTATGGTTGTCACAGTTGTCTCCCTTAGGGATTTAGACTGTTACCTTTCTTATGGTTAAGACTGTTGTCCTTACGGCTACAACTAAAGCCTCCTTTTACTATGCTATGTAGGCTCTTGTTCCCTTATGGCTTCAGGTTGCTACTTGCTTTATGGCTATCTACAAGGGCAGCTGCAGCATGACTTGCAAGGCAGTGCCAGAACCACTTACCAAGGCCTGTGACCATAGTATGGAATGAGTTAAGCTCCATAGTTACAAGTCACTGCCTCCCATACAGTTGTTCACTGTGTTCCATCATACGCATTTTTCCCCAGACATGAAATAGTCAGCTCCAACAGGTTCAAAGATTCCAACAAGGAGGCATCATCCCTGGTGTGCTCTGTTAACTGACTAAGTCTCTTAACTCTTTCTCTATCAATGTGAACAAAAGTGGGTGTGGTCTGAATTGACCTAGCGACGCTGGCCTCTGTTCATTGGTTCATTGTACGCTGACCTTTCATTCAAGTACCAGTATGTCTACAGTTACCAAAAGACAGTAGAGACCATAAAAATGGTCTAAGTCAACAGCTCTCCTTGGCATGCTTTGGGCACATTGTGTTCCCACTACACTGAGGAAAACTGTTGACTCAGTTCAAACTTGGCACTGAAAGAGTTAATCAAACCCTGGATATTGATTCCAGTCAACAGGAAATGAAAAATGGACTCTATCTCTTGAACTCAAGTCATAATATTGGGTGCAAGGTTGGTGACTTCTAATTCCTGGAAAAGTAGTTGGGAAGTATTCTATACACATAATCACTTTGTCCTTAAGTGTTTGCTGAACTGGGTTTCACAGACACATTTCTCATCATCTCCCAGAAGATGAGTTTTTCTTTCAAATATCTTCTAGCATCAATAATTCACACATACCACCTGTGGCCTTTCATATTTGTGAGACACAAAAATATTAGGAGTAAGTGTGGCAGTGTGTCCCAGTGATCCATCAATTCATGGATGTGTCAACTTGTTCTCTCCAAACTGTACTATTCTTCTGTTTTCTGTTCGACCATGAAATATGCAATAACTTTTTGCATGGAAGAGAAAAACGTCTTGTGCACAATTACATTGACATCAATTTGTTAAAAAATATGAATCCAACCATGTTAGAATAAAATTTTAAAGGGGGGGGGGGAGATAGGGATTGTGGGCTTAGGGAGAAAAAATGATTTTTTTTGCAGCATCAATGTGAGCATGATGATTGACGTGACTGAGACGAGATAAGATTTTCACCATTTATTGATGAAATGAAAGCAGGCAGAAAATCCAGTGAAGTCTAGGGCTCATATTCTTATCTTCAGCGATTCTGCACAGATTGCACAATGCTTTGCTTGATACACCTTGGTTCTCCCTAATTAGCTCATAAAGCAGGGCACATGTTGTACCTGACAATTAAAGATGAGATGAAGGCAAGGAAGCTGTGTAAACTTTTTACCTCGTGAACCAGCACGTCTATGGATTTCTATACCTGAAACGCAGACGATTACAGCCTCCTTGGCTTGCAGACAGAATCACGTATCTGTCTGGCGCCACAGAGATAATCACGTCTTGCTGATGGGGACTTCCTGGTACTCTGTCCACCACATAAACCTTGCATTGCAAATTGCAGGCATGATTCTCTCCACAAACTAGACGAGACTGCTTGACCACTTTATAGTTGGTTGCCTGCACTGATATTGCCAGAGCTTAGAAACTATTTTTACTGGCATGTTTCTATCACTCTAGAAAGAGACCTTTTGCTGAGTATTTTATTTTGCAATGTGGACATTGGGTAAAGAGCTCCTTGGAGCTCATATGAGTACTGGTTGTGTTACACTAATAGGGTGTCCCATTACATCACATCTGTCGCCTTGTGGCTTCAGTTCTCCAGATTATGGACCAAAGAAGAGAGCAGTCCCTCCTTTGAGAGATTGCTCTTATGACAGACCACCTGCTTTTCACTGCATTTATCAGGTCCTTAGAACTATCTTTCATGTGTAAGCTGACCCCACTAAGAGACCACTTACTTCATGTGACCATGCTCACACCTGCGGGACGGGGGGGGGGGGGGGGGGGGGGGGGTTCTCAAAGCAGGTCTCATTCATTGGACACTTCAGGGATTGGCAAAATAAAGGGTTGTCTTCATACTGATAAATGAAACACTGAATATACAAAAAAAGAAGAAAAAAAAAAGAGTGTGGATAAGTAGTTGCCACAGGAGAAGTCTTGGGGGAGCATGCCTGGAACAGCCATAATTTTCTAAAGTGGATCGTGTAGCACTGGGATACAATAAGCACAGAACAAAAAACTAAATAAGAAACTCAAAGCTTGGCTCTATTTGAGATCAAGACCAAAACAGCATGGCCTTGATACCTCAATGTAGAAAATCAGCGATTCTGTCCCTCTCCCCTTTTTTAGCTCATTTTTCAGGGAGGTTCATGCAGGCATAACAATTCTAATTTCCCATTAGTGTATGTAGTTAAGTACGATAAAGTGGTTCATAACACCAAATACCTCATGATATTGCTTGTCTAGTGGCCTTAGGTCAATTCATAATAATGAATCACCTGTCAGTAAATCTGTTTACTGAAGAAGCTAATAAATCAAATGGTGACTGTACTTTTATTCAAGCAATTCATTTGCTACATGCACTATTATTCTTATATTTTTATGTAATGTATTTGTTACATGGGCTATTATGTATATCTGTTCATGTAATTCAGTTGTTATGTTGGCTATCAGTATTATGCCTACATTTGCATGCAACATCTTCGTGATCTGTCCATCTATTGAAGACATAACTAAGTCTATCTGAAACCAACAATAGCTAACATGGATGTTATTTCATCCTGTTATTAGCTATTGACTACCGTTTCATTCATAGCATGTTTGTTTATATATAGCCTGCCTTGACACACCCCATCTTGTTCACAAATCCTTTGTGGCCAGCATGTAGGTAAGCACATTGTATCTTACCATAAGCCCAGACCAGTCGACAAAATTAATATGACAAAAGCCTCCATCCATACTTATCCACAACATGGTGAGACAGCTCGGGCAAAATCAATGTTTTGTTTCCAGTTTTCCTGGAACTCTTCCCAAAAAACAAGTCTAAATATATATATATGTGCCACTGCAACTTAAAAAGCATGGAAAAAAGCTGTACTTCTTGTGCAGTGGTTCCCTCCATACCAAACTTTGCTCCATGTGTTTTGGAGTGAATACAATGGAACTTCTGCTGTTCTGCAGCCCAGGCTGCATGAGCTGGTCCAGAAACTGTCAGTGTTCTGTGGGTTAGTCCCCTCCCAAGACATGAGCATCTTTAGCCAAGAGCCACAATGTCTCTGAAAGGGGCATCTTTAATTAAGTGGTATCTCTTGTGATGCAGTGGTAGCTTGTTACAGATAAGCAGTAGATCGGGAAAACCTCTGCTGCTGTCAACCTCCGTGTGGATCGTACCCTACTGGCAGCTCTCTTCTCCAGCCTGTCTAGACATTCTGGCTTTCATGAGTGCGGTGGTAAGCTGTAATAAAGTACCTGACATGACTCCATACTGCCAAGGCTTTGGGACCAAGTCAGATTTGGAGATACAGCTCTGTCTGAGGAAACCTTGTCACGTTGTCCGAGGAATGATTAAACCATCATCAAGTGCCACTATAATGCTTCTGGCAGATGGTTTATCATGTCATGTTTGTACTTATTAAAGATCAGAATGTCTAATACAGAGAACAAAAATCTGCTTAGGGTCAGTATCAGAAATATGACCACCAGGATCTGTAGCATATATGGTGAAATGTATTATCGCCTATATAAACCCAAGGGTGTTTTGCACAGGAAATTAAAATTACTTCTTTTACTTCGTTCCTTGTGTCTTGTGTCGCAGCAAATGTATGTTACAATGGCTCCTACAGACAGACAGCATTTTGCTTTTCTTTTTTTCTTTTTTTTTTTAATTTAGAACAGGTCCAGGTGGATGAACAAACAAGGACACCAATCATGTTGCCTGCTTTGTCCAGCAATGGTCCCTGTCTTGTGACAGCACACTGCAGGAAGACCACCTGACCTGACACATCATCTTGTCACGATACATACAGTGAAACCTCATTACAACAACACTCAAATATCTGACATATTCAAAATAATGACACCAATTTTCATGGGAAAAAGTTCATTTTCTTTGTTATTTGATTCATTTATCTAACATATTCAGGTATCTGACACATTTCTTAGGGAACAGAAGGTGTCATTATAATGAGTTTTCACTGTATTTTGAAAAGACATGTCACATTATTTATACCTCACATGAAAGACGACCTGTTTTGAAAGACCACATCATAATGCCACACTCTTCAATGTGGGTCTTTAAAGGCAAGGGCCACTCTATATCCCGTCCACAGGTGTGGGCATAAGGATAGTATCTCTAAGGGACGTAACTCATCAGCAAGTACTCTATTCAACACTTCAGGGGTAAAAATTCACTTTTTTTTTTTCAAGTTGTCCCTCGGCAACCACATCATTTTTATAGGTTGCTCAAGCCCCAGAAAGTTGCCCAGTTTCCCACCACATGAGAATTGTAGTTATCTTATTGAAAAACACTGATATTTAAAATTTTGCAAATATAAATGAACAAGAGCTATATTTGTCAGCGCGTTTCCACACGAAGAGGGAGATTTTAAGAACTGTATTTCATGTTGCCACTATTGTTGGAAATGACATGTCCTGCTGAAGATAGAAAGTTGCACCATAGGAAACCAGGTAAGGAAATAAAGTTGCCGACATGAGTGAAAGTTGCCCAAGGCACCTAGACACCCGCTAATTTCGAACCCTGCACTTACTTTTCACAAAGATCAGTTACAGCTTTGGGTATTGTACTTCATGCTTTCCTGTTTCAACTTTACGTAATATCAAACCTGAACTTGAACCCTGCATTTTGACCAAATTTTTATTGAAAATAGTATTGATATATACAGCAAATGAAGTACAGACAAAAGCATCAAATTAGATAAACTCTAAGTGCTTGAAAACCACTGTGACAGTTCATAGGATACACCAGCTGACATGGTCTGTTTGACACTTGGAAGTGTGTTTTTACTTGGAACCTCCAATCAGGCAATGGCAACAGTAGGTGTCTGTCTGGGCCGTGTTTTTCTGGGGATGTGTCCTGTCATACAAACAATGTTTTACTTTAGGTCTTCCAGAAGTTGAGTCTACATTTTACCAATAAGTTTACCCAAGATCTGATACTTAAGCAGCCCGGATCTGGCTGCGCCCAGGGACAGGAAGACTTCAAATTTCTTGGGTGTTATTTGTTCTGGTTGTGGGAGGCTCTAATGCCAGGACCTTCCATGCAGAGTCTAATAAACATTGATGGCCAGAGGGCCCACACGTCTATCCAGTTGTCAAAGGGGCACATGTTGTGTTATTGCCACGTGTGGACCATTTCGTATTGCCTTACCCATACCTCTTTGGCTGATGTCTGAGTAATAGCGGACACCTGGCAGTGTTACCTGGCCAGGAGTCTTGCTCCTCAAGTGGGGCATGTCAGGTGACATGGTCAGTGGCACCGAATGTAAACATGCCTCTCCATGGAACGGGCAACAGTATCAAACTTCAACCCAAAAATCTCTCCCAGGTGTGCTGTTCTAAGTTGTATACAAACTCCTTTAGCCAGTTGTCAAAATTATGGCCACTTGTGGCCCCTGTAACAAATACCTAGCTATGAGTTGATGTCCACTTACAGGACTGACCTCAAAATCCCTGAGAAAATTACATCTGAAAAATGTCTGGCAAATCACTTCTACATTTGGCCAGGTCATTATATCTAGCTGAATGTTCTGCAACATAATATGACCTTCAGACACCCTTAACCGACACCAGAACCGTACAAATGTGAAGGTGAATCAGTACTGCTTTTGTCCGTTTTGTGAATATAAACCTACTCTAATCTATACCAGTTCCAGATCTGACTATTATTTTTTTTTAATATTTAAAATGCAGATTCCATAGTCAAAGTCATAACTTAGCTGTCATTGAATTGCTGACATAACTTTTTTTTTGGGGGGGGGGATGTTTTGGACATTATCTTCAGTTACCACAAAGGTTGGTCCAGCATGATTTATCAGGCAATGCCAAACCACTGACCAAGGCCTTTACCACTGGTGACAGGTGATAGGTGATGATGTGTGTGACCATATTGTCAGGCCATATGGTACAGCAGCGGTGTTCTCACCTCTGCCACACACACTCCACAAGTGCCTAATGATGCTTACACCAGAGCTGCCGTCACCCAGATCCTGTCACGGTCCAGCACCTGCTGGTGACGACCTGGGTTCACATGTTGGTTGTCATACCTGCACAGTAACCAACATGGCTGGCATCTGATCACATACACTACAGGCTGATACTACAGCACTGCTCTGTGTATGAGGCCAAAGGACTCTTTCTAGGTTAATCACAATGAAAGTTGTGCTAAAGTATTATCACTGGAAATTTAAATTCCTCACGAAAATACATTTCCTTCACATAACAGCAAGTCTGTAGTTGCAGAAGAAACCAAAAATGGTCTAGATCAACAGCTCTCACTTGGGGGCAGTTGCCTCAGTCTCTGACCAACATTAAAAGGTTAATTTATCAATTTAGATCATTTCTTGCTGTCCAAACATTGATTTAATCACCCAAATGTTGATTTAATCAGCGGTTTGGACTGCAAGAAAATTTTGGTCACAAGTGCTTGCCATAAAACTATCACTTGTATGACCATATTGTTGTGGCAGACAGAATACAGTCCATGCCAGGTGTCTGTGTGTCTGTCAGGTTTGCCAGATCAATTCACAAGACAGGGGTCCCTCCTTTAAAACACCCTCCAATGTCAGACCAACTGGCTTGACCAGCCACACTTATAAAGTGTCTTCTCACTCTCATCCATGCCATTGCCTATATTCAGACATGACCTCATCTGACTGATTGCACTACCAGTTGAACCTGCCCGGGGGGGGGGGGTGCTAGGATCTCTCAAAGGAGGGACCGTTGTACTGTTGCTTCTTTTCAAGCATGCAGTGTTGTCTTGGGTAAAGTGACATGACATTCTGTGTAACCTCTGCATATGGTACCCAGTGTCTGTGCCAAAAAATATACAACATGTGGGCCAAAAAACATCATCTTTTCACAAATGGATGATTTCACATACAAAACATTCATCATGGTTTTCGTGTCACCCTAAAAAAATGAAACTTCGTTGCCAATCATTTTGAAGGGCTGGTGCAGTTTCTGGACACAATATATTTGTTGTTGAAGGCCATTATGAGGCCTCATGAGAGGTGGTCCTCAGAGCAGGCAACCATGTATTAACTCATTCCACCCTGATAGAAGACCGCAGCAACAGCTTTCCTTGGTGCACTCTGGGTGCAATGCACCCAAAGCATGCCAAGGAAAGCTGTTGACCATGGGCATATAATTTGGAATGATCTTCCATACAAGTTTTATCCAAAATTTTGAAAAATAATCCCTAAATTAGTAAAATACAATTAGCAGACAACATTTATATATTGGCGGGAAAAAGTGTCATAAGGGTGGAATGAATTAAACCCTCCCTGGTATCTTCTCACTTGACAAGCTGAGAGGCAGCCTTCCCTTGCCCTTTTCTAGGGGAAGAGAAAACATGGACAATACCAACAGGATGACCACAAAGTCTGAAGAAGAAAACTATGCCAACCAGAACAGATTAGAAGGACTCCCTCCCAACCGGTTTCTACGCCCCTTGTGTCTTCCTCTGCGGAGGATGCGAGTCAAAATTTTTATTCAACTTGCTGTCATAATATATGTTTCTGGAGGAGTTATATGGTCTTCCACCTTAGCTGGAAGTAACATATTGCTGGACCACTAGATGTTTAACACATACCGCACTTGTTCCCAGTCTTAACGTGTACACGATACTCCTACTTTATTGCAGTCTTATCTTTCAATCCCTGTACCTTCAAACGACAGGGGCTGTCTCACTGGACTGTGCAAGCAACTCCCAACTTGTGCAGAATCACCCGGCCTACGTGTCTGCACTTGCAGCACATTTGTCTAGAATATCTGACATCCTTCAAGCCACTTTCCTGTTCAAAGGATACCTGTGTGACTTATGTACCTTGTGATTCACGTGACAGTAGCTCTACATATGATGCCTCCACTGACGACTGTGTACATCATTACCAAACAAAGCCATCAAGTGTGGGCTATTGTTTGAAATGTCACGACATACTAAACTGTCTGCCACATTTTTATTCTTTCAAGAGGTGGCATTTAAAAGCCTTTTCTTCTGCAGTATTTTGGGTATGTATTCAGGCTATCATGTAGAATTCATCTCATAAGCAGATCCTGTTTCCTGGTAAGGAGATAAAATGTTGAATTCTGGTAAGCTGATGCCAATTTCACACAATCTCATGTTCATCATGACAGGTCCAATCATAAAGCATATATTTTTGCCTTGGCTCTCTGGTAACTGTTCGTTAACCCTTTGTTCCTACAGCTGAGCATCATGAAGCAGGTGTTGTAGCTTGCTGCCCCAGCTGTGGAGTAATGCTTCCACTGTAACATCAAATGTACCAAACATCACAGCCCTTCACCTCAGATCTGAAATCATCCCATCTTCAAAGGAAAAACAACATTAACAATTCTCCACCATGTTTTGGATTTTTTTCTGTGGGTGTGTGTAGAGCAGCCTCCAGGCAGAACCCTACTTACAGTGGTCCCCCTCTCATAAGCTCCCCCTCCCCAAAGGAGAGGCCACCCCTTCTACAGAGGCCACCTCTCCATGCAGCAAGTATGGTAAGGTGGTCCCCCTCTTATAGGGCCACCCCAAATGCAGCCAAAAAGTGCAGCCAAAAAGTGGCCTTACAAGAGGGTTGGCCTCTTTTGAGGGGGAGAATACAATGGAAATACCATACTTTGGATGCTAGCCTTTCAAGAGGGGTGGCCTCTGGTGAGAGGGGCCTTATAAGAGGGGGAAACTGTATTTTCGTTTTCCATCAAGACAAGCCACCCCTCTTATACGGATACATTTCTGGCGCACTTAGGGTGGCCCTATAGAAGGCAGACCACTGTACATAATTATACTCAGAAAATTGTTTAGAAGTACCATTAAAATAAACTTCTGGTTCTTTGAAGAGAAATAAAATGGAAGAATATTCATGTATGCACTGGGTAATTGGCTGCAATGCTTGTCAAGAAAGGTCCCGCCCCTTGGGAAGGTGAAAAAACAGCCTCCAGTTAGATGATTGAAAGCCACTATAATTTAGCATGGAGTTGCCATGTTCCCAGTCATGGAATGGTCATATGCCATGGGCATACTTGGAGATTGAATATGACAGATGGATCCTATGATTGCTTCCTAATTTCATTTTCCTATCTGTACCTCAGTTCTTGATTGGCAAGCCCAAGCTGAAGCGCAAGGCCTAGAAAATTCTCTGGTGAATTTCATTAAAGTCTGGTTTGTCACTTCATTGCCAGTTGAGCTGGTGTTCTCAGCTAAAAGCTGGCCAGTCAATGGCCATGGAATATGAATTAAGTTACGGAGCTGAAGTGTCCACATTCAATTATGTGAAACAACAAATAAATCCAACATTGAAGGCATGCTCCACTTAATAATCATCAAGTGGGCAAAGTTAATTTATAACAGTGCTCCTGTCACCAGAAAGCATACAAATTGTACAGAAACATATTTGCTGATCATCATGGAAGGGCCATGCGGATGGATGGTTCAAACCTGTAATCATGAAGGGCAGCCAGTTCTGGGCCAGACAGACAACTGGATCCCCACTGAAAATCTGCTATAAAGACAAGGCTGGCCAACTTCTGCCCTCCCCCTCTCCCTGCCCCCCCTCCCTACACTCATTCCTAGGTACCAGTGTGAGAGCATGCTGATAAATCCTCACACTATCGGCTCTTTAGGAGACACTATTTTAGATGTTCCTGATCCATTAATGATGGTATTTCATGCCAGAGATGACCTCACTTTCTGTTCAAAGTGCCATACACATTCATCAGCACATCACTCAAGCTGCAAAAAGTAAGATCGCATATTGAATGACATCCGAGATGGATCAGATGGTGAATTTATTCTGACACTGTCAACTGTCACACTCTCAACAAATGGGTGGTCCAATTTTGTCTTGACTCTTTGGAAAAGGGTGATATCCTTTTTGAGATTCCATCTTCAAATAATTGCCAGTGTCTCCAGGCATCATTGTAAGGTCCTGACAATTGACCAGTACAAACCGACAATGTAATCATCCCAATATTTTAACTCTAATCCAAAAGCAGGGGCCCCTTTGGTTGCAAATATCACCTATTTCATATGGAGGGTTCCAACAAAAACCAAAGACCAGACATAACAGAAGAACCCAACAATGTTGTGACACCCTTGCCCTGGTCGGGAGGCTGTTCAAAGTTGATGGCAATGTGCACTTTTCAGTTACAGAGGAGCCCAGTCTTAGGACTGCCTTGTGCAGTATGACCCTCCCCCCCCCCCCCACCTGCCTATAATACCCTTGATACACTGGACAAGTATATTTGGTTCATTTCGAGATGAACTTGAGAAACTCTGCCACACTGTGAAATTTCGCCCCAGGATGATATAGAGTTGATGTTCCAGGCAAACTCTGGAGAATGAGGGTTCAACCCAAGATCTTGACTTTGGATGGGCTTCACAGGGGGTGTATTTGGTAACAGTGACCTGGCTAGTGTGATAGACAGTTACCCTTTGACATAAGCTCAGGACATTCCTGACCTGTCTCGGGTTAGTATCTACAGTGTGGCCACAACAATTCGAATGCAGCTGGAACCATCTCGTTGGGAGATCAGACTGTAGTGTGGCAAGTTCTCGAATTAACTTGCCCCAGGTACTTCCCGAATCATTATCCGCGCCCGGTAGTATGCTTTTTTGCTCCCACGCGTCATTCGCCTATCGAGCGAGCCAATGCCTGTGGCTTGGCTGGCTAGGGTGGACGGGCTAAGGTCAGGTGCAACCCTCGCCTTCAGTCGCCCCCAGTAGCGTGCACCTATGGGAGCATGGCAAGATTTGAGTTTTAGAGTGTAGACAATATATAATGCACACATGTACATATTCATTTTCAATTTGTGATCTCTTTAATTTATCCATATACATAGCCTGTTTTGTTCAAGTGCATAGTCTTTTTCCTTTTCCTTTATATTGTATTGTTTTGTGCATTTTGTATATATATTGTGTGTCTCCGTGTCTGGAGAACCCCTCGATTAGTCATCATATTATGTACTATTGGGCAATCCAGTTTAAATAAATACGTTTAAACTAAATCATTATCCATGTATATCTGGGGTCTATCCCGGGTCCAGTGTGGCAGCAGTATTACTTAACAATTCTGGTATGTCCCTGTTTCTGATACACCAGTATGTCAAGAAACCACCTCATAGGCAGGTCCACAGGTAGTCTCCAGTAACAGTTGGTCTCTCAGTATTAAAACATGACAGATCTAGGACTACAGACCTGATATATGTGTTTGCTCATCAATGGGAAGAAGGACTGCTGTATATTTATGCAATATGTGTATGATTATTGATATTACAAATTAATGTCAAAAGTAACCACTTTATGATGGCTCTCAAGCATGATCACAAAGGGAAAGGTCCCAGAATAAAAAGATATTTGATTCATCGGATATTACATTCCAACTCTGCACCACACAATTATTTGCATACTTGTTTTTGCTGCTCTACTTTATGGACTTGGAGAGATCCTAAAATGTTTTGCAACACAACAGAATTAACCCAGTCACATTAATGCAGTAGGAGACAGGACTGGTCCAGCCATAGGCCCATACCCGGTGGAGCCAGAACCACCCTAATCATACCTAACGCCTTGTTGTCCCAAGTGACCATTTATTGTCATCTCGGTCAAATGCACATATCCCCTCAATATCCTTTAATCCTTTTTTAATTCCATCAAATCTGGTGAAGATACTTCAACTAATCCTCCTAGGTCAGTGACTGAAGGATAGACCTTGGTGAAGTGGTCTAGCTGGGAATTATGAACTGCCACTGGCCAAGTGGTCAGGGGGACATGCGGCAGCAGTCAGGGTGGATTTACAGCCCTACTCCATCTATGATCACAGTTTCTGTCATTCTTAACTCTTGTGTCACTGAACATACTCTGATACAAAGGACAGTTTCCCATATCTTCAAATTCAATGAAAACTATAGTTTCAAATTATTCAAACACAGCTTTCATTCAAACAATACTGTGGTCTCTGTCACCAGAGAACACCCTACTGCAACCAAAAAAGTGGTTTTAAAAGACAGGTGGTCTTTCATGACAGGTAGATTGACATGGGAAGTGTGGCACATGGGAATCTGTGAATCAATATCCTGAGACAGGGTGGTCGCTCATAAGGAATCTCTTGTGTCAGGGGTCTCTTGTTATAGGGGTTGCTCGTGACAGGAATCTCGTGATCGGGGCTGCTCGCAACAGGGGTCTCTCATGACAGCAGAGGTCTCTTGTGATCGGGGTTTCTCATGACAGGGGTATTCATAACAGGGACAACTGTATTAACATGCCTCCTCCACAGTCAGTGGATTTTCCATTACCTGGCAAGTCATGCTGTCCATATGGGGAGGGTATGTGGACTATGACTTGCCAGGCAATGCAAAAACCAAGAAGTCATGCTCCTCTGAGGGATTATAATGATTGCAGATTTAAATTATTTCATTCACATACCAGCAAAATTGCATTTCCAGACAAAAAATTACTGGTCCAGGTCAACACCTTTCCCAGGTATATCTATAGTCTATTGGGAAAAGCTGCTGACTTAATCCACAACCTGACACAGAGGGTTAACATATGTAAGCTTTACTGGCATTTGTACGTCTCCATCAATACATCATTTATGTGGCAGCTATCAGTATCCTGCACAAAAACATAAAGAAGTTGCTCTTTATGTTTTTGTGTAGGATACTGATAACTGGTTCTATGCTCAGAACAAGAATTCTGGATAGAAAGGGTGGATGTTCGCTGCAACCTGTCGGAATAAGCCGATTTCTGGCATTACAGTCAGCCATGCATTCCAGGCCACTGACCACAAATAGTAACCTGATCAACTCAGAAAAAACTTGGCTCAATGTGGCTCAACACAGACATAACTCAATTAAAATAATTGATAAATAGTCAATTTGGATGTCACAGTTCCTTCCTGAGACCAGTGACATACAATGATTGTATGTATGCTGCATCATTAAAAAACAGACTAAACATCTAACATGAGGCATTTTGCCACAGAAAACCACTTAAAATGTATGCTCCAACTAGGCAAACCCCATCCATTCACTTAATAGCCACTACCCAAAAAGGTGTGATTTGGCTAACAAAACTTTGTAAGCTTCAGCCATGGATATTTCATAATTAATTCTACTTTCAATGCACATTATTTCCATGGTATTTTACTTAATTATGTAGATTTAATGAGCACATTATTCAAATTTTAAGTTTGCTCATGGTTTTGGCAAACAATATCAGCATTTGGCTAAAGAGGTTGATATAACATTAGCCAAAATGGCTACAGTTGTAAATTCCTAGTGACAGCCCAGCTATACCAATTGTTTATTTTATTTACTTGTAGTAGTTTACAGTTTTTCCACCTGAATGCTTGCATTATGTTTTAGTTCCCGTGTCATGTGATTTGGCAAGTCCTGATGAGACTTTCCCCAAAGGCCTAAAAATGAGTGATCGATTAGCCAGGTCTGGCACTGGAGCTGAGTCACTGACACCTCTTGCTTCAGGTTAAACAACTTCCACTCTCTGGTTTTAACCATCACCTGCCAAGATATTACCTGTATAAATATTTGAATAACACACACACTATTACCCATACCATCAGTGTAGTTTCTCTACAATTATGAGAGCTCTTAAATTATTTCTTTTTCACCAAGCCACAAGAAAGGAAGTGCACTCTATCACCTCTAATAAAAGTAGTTCTATCTTCTTCCACCAGATGAACAGGGATCAATTGTCAAGATATTTAGCTTTTGTAAACCAGTTTATCAAGTGACAAAAGCTGTTAATTATTATAGTATTCAAAGAAATAATAATGTTACACATGGGATATTCACTGTCAAAAAGCAATTAACTCTGAGAAACAATATTTAGCTCAAATAGTTTTTCACAAGCAATTTATGATGCAACACTAATTCATTCAAGACTTTTCAGCACAAAGATACCCTTTCTCATAAAGTTCATACACTCATGATTTTGTATTATAGGTCTATGAAATGCAAATTATATGGCAAGACCAATTTCTTGGCCAAAGTCTCTGTTTTCCTGAACTGAATGCTACATAGAAATTCTGCTGCATAGGCCATCACAAAATGATTAACCCATTCACTGCTATGACAAGAACAAGTTACATCACTGCATACTCCACATAGCAGACCGAAATGATTCTGATGTTTCAGGATTCCACACTGATGCAATAATCTGCTTAAATCTGCCATTTCTGGTGGCGTACCCACCAGGTTCTCCAAATGACCTTGCAAATCCTCTCAGTTAATCAATCAATTTGGTTGTATTAGGCTCTGCACCAACTTCCAAACATAGGAAACAAATTAGACCAATCAAATAGTTCCACTGATAACTGGTGCTGTGTCATTCGCCAGAGGGACATATCCCTTTCTGTCTCTTCATCAACTCTATCAAGCAAGGTTCCATGTGCTCCACAACAACAACATTAATTGCTGCATTCTTAAGAGTCCTCATTAGCAGACATTGTTGCCAATAAACATATAATCTAATGGACAGACATTCTGCTACAGTGGTCACTGAGCTGGGCAGGGGGGGGGGGGCAGGGGATTTTTTTTCTTTGGTTTTATTTCAGAAAACTAAGTTTAGACACATAACTGACTTTGCATACAAAATATGCTGCACGGATCACAAAAACTACACACTATTTAAATTGATTGGCAGGGGATTTTCTTTTCTTTGGCTTTACTTCAGAAGACTAAGTTTAGACATAAAACTGACTTTGTATACAAAATATGCTGCACGGATCACAAAAACTCAACTGTTTAAATTGATGTATGAGTTAGTGGGAACACTGTGGTGTCATCTACAGGCAGCAAAAGTGACATGCCCCAATTGACATTGTCTGTCTGCTGATTACTGATAGAAACCTCATGAGACAAAGTAACCATTTTACATTTACAGTTTTAAAGCTCTGGCAGAAAGCAATTCAGGATACTGAGCCCAGCACATGGCATAGACCAGCATTCAGTCAGGCTCCTGCAAAAATCTAATCATAATGAACTGAAAAAGTAAACATGAAAACAAACTTTGCTTAAAGCATGCTTCAGCAAAATGATGATAACCTCACAATCAGGAAAATATTGACAGCTCAAATATAATACAATATGGCAAGCCCTGACAAAGGCTAAATGCCAGTCATTGAAATGCTAAATGAATGCACCTCGGCATCTAACTAGAAGGTGCAGAACAAAGGCTGAATGTTTGTCTTCCCTGATGAAGTTCCCACTGGATTAAGTTTAAACTGTCCCCTTTTTGTATGTACCACAAGAATGATGTAAAACAAAATTCATTTCTTTCGCTATTGCGAAGGTTCACAAATAAATGACAATAAATACAGCTTTTTACTCTGGAGCGTCCTGTCACTGTGCATGATGCATGATGGGTATTAGTCATGTTTACATTCACTTTAAGCCAGCCACCCTTACATTCTACACCCAAGTCTATTTCAAAAGGTTCACTGGAAACCAAAATATTTGGAACTCAAAATGCCAAGAACAATTAGAGCAGATGGCAATTTTGTATCAAGATTATCTTAATACACACTAATATTGATGACTTATATTTCCTAAGGAAATCTGGGAAGCAATGTATACAAACTGCCTGATTATGTGAGTGCAGGGCTAGGTGGGCAGACAGTGGGGCTTTTGTACACCATTACTTGTACCCTGTGGCAAATCTGTGAAAAAGCCATCCCCATCTTCGGGAGACACCATGCCACACACCAAAATTATACCAGCAGCCTGTGGGTACATTCATCCACTTCTTATCCTGGAGAACATTACAAGACTCATTCATCATCTTTCCACCATTTGTCAACTGTGTACACAGTTTTTAATGGTTTCCATGGCAACATGGCAGGAACAAAACTAAAAAAAAAAAGCCCTAGACTTTTATTGCCTGTTTGGTGTTGAATTGGTGAAAGGTGATTAATAGCATTTTAATAAATTGGAAGAGGTAAGAATCTTGATGATCCTACAGAAACATCCAAAATCTGGTGTAAAGCCAGCAGCAGTTTATGCCAGGCTGCCCATACACTGTACTGCAGGAAGCAATCTCATAAATTTGCTCCTATGACAATAATGTGACCATTACAATTTTGTTCTCCTGTCTGAGAGGAGAGCCAGTGCATAGATTTGACAGTGATGTAGTTTCATATTTGTGGCTTGTGGCTTTGTCTTTCTTACGGAGATAAAACAGACACAGAGACTAGGAACAAAACTGAACACCACAACTGTTTTTACAGTCATTAGTACTACCCTTTTGACCCAGCAGAGACTCCAAAGCAGGAGATTTCCCACTTCAGAGCAATTTTAAAGATTTTTTCCACTCTCCCAATTAGGTTAATGTTTCTTCCACATAACCATCAAATCCCTATCCCACAAGAGGTCTCCAGAATGGCCTATTTGGACTTCAAATTTTCAAAATTTTCTTAACGTTGGAGAGGAACCTGCTCCCTCCCAGACTCACTGCAAGCTTAGTCACTGCACTGCTCCAAAGTCTTCCCTCCTGCAAAGGGACTAAGCGGAAGATTCTCCCTCTCAGACCCCATTCTAGGTAAGAATCTCTGAACCAGTAGGAATCTGTGATTCAGCTGCTTTCCCTTGTGGGTATACCCTGATTAGCATCAATTACTTTTCCAATCCTGATAACCTTATTAGTATAACCACAAAGTATAGATGGTAATCCTAGAACAGGTATGATATCCTCCACTGTTGGCCAAAAACTTTAAAACTGTCCATCCAGTGATGACCAACATAGGATATCATGACTGAAGCATTATGCACTTTGGTCATGATATTTGACGGAGATCATAGAATCCACACCATCACCAGATGGGGAGTATTAAAGTCTATTCTATCATGGCCAGACTTAATTAACTCTAATAATTACCCCTATGCAGCACTTTCGCACAGTACAGAGGTCTACCAGCCACCTTGCTGATCTCCAAATAAAGTGGCACTTCATCACAATCACTACAAGTAGTGCTGAATTACCGCTCTGAATTACCCTGTTGCCTTATTACATCACAGCGTATTTACCACAATGCATCTTGGAGGATCGCCGGGGACAAATTCAGCTAGCAGTTTAGACTCACAGTGGAGTAGTACATTAGATGCTGTGTTGACTCTTTGTGGTGAGATACATGTATGTTCAAAGTTCCGGTCAGAGAAAGTTTGAAAAAGCTGAACGTTAACTGTTGCATGCCAAAGTGCACAAGTTCTAAGAGGAAGACACCTGGACTCAACTTTAACCTGTTGCCGTCTGACAAAACAGGGAGGAAAATCTGGATCGAACGGATCAGAAACAACAACCTCAAGGTTGAATCCAATTGGACCAGTGCATGTTCTTGACACTTTAGCGGGGGACAAAAAACATACATGAAAAGGACCCCATGCATATTTCCATGGACCAAGGAATGGGAAAGCACCACAGAGCCGTACAATCAGAACTTTGT
This sequence comes from Hermodice carunculata, assembly GCA_964020975.1. Taxonomy (NCBI): domain Eukaryota; kingdom Metazoa; phylum Annelida; class Polychaeta; order Eunicida; family Amphinomidae; genus Hermodice; species Hermodice carunculata. Next base: position 87,818,279 of record OZ026615.1, on the reverse strand, counting down.
GTGTACATAATCCTAATATTACGAGGACATCAACCATACTGTGACTGCAACCATGTTATACTTTATGCACTGCTTTGACCTTGTCCCCGGCAATCCCCCAAGATCCACTGTGGTAAACACGCTGTGACGTAATAAGTTTTCAAGGTAATTCAAGTGTTAGTAAGTTAATGCAAGCAAAGGGTTCCATTGATTCTATCAACCTTAGAGCATCACACACACATACACATACACAAACACAAACATTGTTGGATTATGAGTAAGCACTGTATTCAACTTCACTGTCATATTTGGGATCAATAAGGAATGCCCAATAGTAGGTCAACTATTTCAAACGGAAGTTTGCAATTCTGTCAAAAGATTGTGCTGCATGTATGTAAACAAAGCTTTTCGGCCTACCTCGAAAATAATTAAAACCCCAAATTGTTTGTTTCAAATTTAAAGCATGGAAACACAAAATTAAAGTTTCTTTTGGATAGATAAATGTTATTCACCCTCATAAAACAAAACAAAAAAGTTCATTATAAACTGCTTGATGGAGCCATGGTTAGTGCTGATACAAGCACTGGTTTAAGATCAAAATGCAGCCATCTGATTGGCTGTGGTCCCCTGCCCATGATAGAATTGAAAATAACCGTCACTTCAGCTAACTGGACTAATGCCTTCTTTACGTCTGTTAATAATACCATGACCAATTGGCTCCGCCTTTCTTCGTATCCTTTCTGCATATATCATAATCACAGTAGCCACTCTCCTGGTAATCTAAATACTGGCGTCATAACCACAGCTACAATCATTTCTCTCACAAGATTGGACATGCGGCAAGTTGCATTTCCTAAACTCGTAGATTTTTATCCTTATTCCACATGATTGACAGGTTTTGATAATTCAGAGAAAAAAGGTAATGACTATTAGTCCTAGGGTGAGGAACCATAGATTTCTGTTTTCCCACAGTTTAGGATGGTTGTTTCTGTGAAACACGGTTCCCACTGCTGTCACAAGGCCACTATTTAACTCGGGCCAAGAAACTTATTCTTCCACCTTAGCACTACCAGTAAGCATGCTGCAGCCCCATGACAGGTAATTGCACACAAACATATTAGTGCCACCCCTGTGTCTCCAGCACAATACATGTTCGGGCGCTCACATGTCAGGGCCAGGCGTTCATCTTCAAGTAGTTGTCTGCCTGTCCTACATTTATCTCTAATCTGTTTCTCAGTTCTACATGGTGGGCAGGGAGAAAGAACACACGCCACTGTAAACTAGCTCTGCAAACACAGCCACACGTGCCTCTCAGAAAATGCATAACAAGTGCCCATTATAATTGTACCCACAGAGAGAACTAGATGCACATGCATGCAAATACATGACAAGTCGGTAGGTAACCAGCTGGTTGAGTCACTTTTCTTGCATGCAATATTTACTTTGGGAAAAAGAGACATAAATGGATTGGAAAACTATGGCTCATAAATTTGTTTGTTTTTCTGCTTAGACAATAGTTCCACATACACAGTGGATCTACTTTTATACCTGGTTTAAGACAAAATCTATTTCATAAGAGCTCTCTGCATATTTAACACGTACAGCAGCACGTCCCAGACTGACAGCTCTTGGAACTAGTAAGCAATTAATACACACACATTCAAAGTTGGGCTGGCAGAAATCTCGGAATAACAAGCACAACATGGGATTATTCCGTGATCATTCCAGGCATCCCAAGCCTCCACTTCTGGATCTGTATTATGGAAAGCAATAACTCCCTAACACATACAGTGTTTATCCCTTGGTAGAAAAATGCATATAATTGGATGGAATTGGCTTCCCAGGTGAGTGGGAAGTGGCTGACCATTGGGCCAGACCTGTGGGACTCTGGCGTCAGCCAGACTGGGTTTACTCACTTCAGCAACTGTCAAAATACTCTCTGGCATGGCACCTGGGAGTGGGCTGAGGATTCTTGAAGCAATCATAATTTATCCTGTTGGTCCTCAGAGTCATAACAGTCCAACCCCGAATTACAGAATCAATTGTGTGCAAAAAATCAGATAGTTAGTAAAATGTGTTATGGCGGATCGAACACCGCCATCACAGTACACCTGTCATGACAGTATACCTGTACAACAAACACAGCAAAACCCTGCACTTTCTTTAAGGCATATGTCACAGAGAAAAAAAATACATTTTTGTACAGTGGTCTCTGGCTTGCAAGACCACTCCAATGAGACCACCTGCCTTGAAAGACCACCTTTTTAAGATTCCTTGCTAGTACTTTGAATGTTATTAATACCTCCTATGAACAACCAACTGTCTTGACAGACCACGATTTGGTTACTCGTAACAGTGGAATTTCAAGCCAGGTTTCACTGTAGATATGTCTGGTAAAAGCAGTGTGCACAGTGCTCTTGGTGTTGCAAAGTATGACCCGTTTTGAACTATTTCATCTCCTTCTCAAGAACACTTTTATTGGAGACCAACACTGCAAGTCAGTCAGTCTCAAATACAGGGACATGTACTAGTCTGGCAGGCTGAAATCACCTAAAAATCTGAATGCCTTTCAAAAGTGCCTCCTTTGGGGAGTAGATACAATGTACTGAAATAGAATTTTCCAAGCATTGAAAAAATATCTGCTTTTATGTGCAGTGACCAAGAACGGTAGAATTCTGTTCACTCACTCTTTGCAAATTCAGAGACCTTAGGCTTTCACTGTGGTTTCAAAAGAGGAAACACTTTGATGCTGCCTTCCATAAGGCAGCTCTCGTGCACGAAATTTTGCAGATAAATGTTGTGAACAGGGTGTCTGTAGCCCAGTCTGCTTGGCAGCTCATGTACTGCTGCACCCATGCAGCAAGAACACTTCACCTTCTGCACATTGCAATCTGATTTGTTCTTGATCGTCTGTCATCTTTCAAACAGAAGTAAAATCAAGTCAGCTCAGTCTACATTGTGGCATGATCGATGGTCTGGAGACACACCAATTTGGCTGTCTTTTCATGACAAATCTGTTACATTTGCAAGCATCTGAATTTGTACAACTTGGTCCACTTAAACAGGTGTCAACTTGTGACACTGTTTCCTTCCCACCATCTGCTGGGTCAGTTTCACTCACAATAACATGATGATTACACAATTAAATCCTTGAATAGTTCTGGCCTTGATAAGGTAAGTCACTCCAGTGGATATAATCCAACATTACCAACCAGAATAGAAGGGATTAATCTAATATTGGTTTTATGCTGTGGTGTTTTTAAGCGCCATCTGCCCACCAGCATCTGCAAGGATATAAGTTCCTTTCACATACCATGTTGTTGCCGTGAAACCCGTAACACACGTGTACTTTTTAAAGCTTTTTTTTACCCCCTAAAACCTCAAATTTAATCTTATTGACTTGTGTATAATCTCAATCAAATACAATATTTTAAACAATTTCTCAGGTAAATGACTTGCACTATATACCTATACAGGGCTCACGCAACCAAGTAACTGTACTAAAATTTCATTCTTCTGAGGCAGCAATGAGTAAGCAATTATGTTTAAATGGCAAACAATTAAGTGTGACAATTCACATCAGACCACCTCTGAGACAAACAACAGCAACCACACACCAAACAATGAACACAGCGGCTTTTTGTCCCTCGTTCTGTCGCCTGTTTCCTTTATTCCTTCATCAACATTACACTAATAAAAACTTGGTTTCAGATCGACAGATGTACTGGGGTCAGTTGTTCAGCAGGAAAGGACCCGGTGCCGCCTCTGATTAACAGTTCCAGTCCAGTGGAGGTCTTTGCTTATTCTGCTCCCGGTCTTTGCTTTATCAACAAACAAAGTCTTGATGGAACAAAGCAACTACACAATTTATCAAGCTTACAACTTTACAATGTTTACACTGGCAGTAAAACAGGTGAAGATGTTTTCTCCACTCTGCTTACAAATGAAGAAAACCTGGCATTAAGTTAGTTTACCAGACAAATGTTTACATCAAACATGGGACTGCACACCAAGTTATCAATTCTATGAATCGTACTCTTTGTTAAATTCACAATTTGAAAATCATGACATTGCGAGGGAAACTTGATATACCATTTCTACAAACATTTCAAATTCAAAAAGGGGCTTAGCCTTTAATTTAAACAATCAAGAAACACGATTGGTTAAAAACATTTGAATGAGTTATGAGTGCTTTCATGCCAAATTTACCATTATCTATTCCGGTGCCACCTGACACTGATTTTAGCATAAATGCATAAAATCTTCCTTTCAATGGTCTATGCCCAAACCTCTTTGAGTCAACACTCAGTAAAACTGTTCGGAAGACATGAAGCATTGTCAGGTTACAGTGTCCCGCATCTGATTATATCAATGTGTAAGACAACCTTTGCAACAAACTTCCACCCATTACAAAAAATACACAAAGGTCTACTTTTTAATGGAGTTAAAGTGGAATAATAAACACAGGGATACGAGTGGACTACTGTGTCCCTTTTAATACCAGTCTTTGGTGTAGGATTATACGAAACTGAGATATGATTTCGAACCTGCAAGAGATCTATTGTACGTCAGTCTATGGTATCTCTATACCATGTTACCAACTGTATAATTTGCAGATGTGTACTTGGTATACTGGGTCACACAAGAATACTTTCAATGTGAACCAAATTCGGGGGGGGGGGGGGGGGGGACACGAAGGAATTTGAATCATATCAATGACATACTGCATAATCTCTCATCCATAGGAATAATTAGTGAACCACTACATGTATACCCGAATGCTGCCAAAAGACCCAATGGACTTTCTCCTATACACTGGACATCTACCAGACCATGATCCTTTATATGCTCTTATCTTCAACATCTTGTTTCATGGCTTGCCTGCAAAGTATTCTGATGGAGACCAATTTTGGTTTGTCATGTGGGACTAGTTTGATTGCATGAATTTAAAATGTATCAAATTTCACACAACCTTTGCATTTGGGGCTTATGAATGTTGATACAACTTTTATATCCATAATTTTGGAAGGCATTGATACCCAGGATACAAGTTTTCACCTTCATATCTTCCTGATGTTTTTGAGCATCATTGACACAGCACTGAAGATATGCTGTTATAACCAAAACTAGTGGCTCCTGAGCACACAGAGCTCTGTATCATGTCATTCCTCCCTAATGACGCTTTTTCCCCCGCTAATATCTAAATGTCGTCTGCTAATTATATTTTACTAATTTAGGGATTATATTTCAAAATTTTGGATGAAACCTGCATGGAAGATCATTCAAATTATATATCCATGGTCAACAACTTTCCTTGGTGCACTATGGGTGCAATGCGCCCAGAGCGTGCCAAGGAAAGCTGCTGACTGTCTTCTATCAGAGTGGAATGAGTTATCTCTACTATATGAGTCAAGCGGAGAAAACTCAAGAGGTTGGTCTATTTAGCATGCAAGAGAGAAACAAGAGGAGTAGCTATTTCAAAAGTCAATTTATAATACAACAAAAAACCTGAACCAAATAAAGAATGTTAAGCAGGTATGTAAATATACCAAAATCCAGATCTACTACAGTTAGTCTGGGTTCTGTCTGAGCATAGCCTGCTTTTTGATATTTTTCTTCTACTGACAGGTAAACCCAGTAACACCTCAACACCTCATAAGTCGTCTGATCCTCAGTTGGATGAGCTTAGAATGCTTTCATCAAAATAGTGCAACATTTGTCAAAATGGATCACCTAACATTTCCTGTCCAATCATACATGGTCACAAGTCACATGATTCTTTTTGAGCAGTGGTGCCCTCTACTTATTCAAAAGGTCTAGGCTTATACCCTCTCCCAAACCCAGCAAATAACAGCAACAGTTTCTGCTTACCTTTCACCCCTCCATTATGGAATAGTCCCGCTAATAAGGACTGAATTAGTGATACTGAGACATCACATCCAATAATACTAATGGCCACAGCGGCAGCATATATGCATTTACAGCCAATATATATACAAATTCATCAATAGTAAAATATTTGTACCTGCAGGTCTAGTAATGACACAAATTATGTACACAAAATATTGGTAAATGAGATTACAGAAGGTGTTGCACTACTTCTCATAAAGGATGATCAGATTATTAATTATATTATACATTTTGTGTCATTAAATTCTTCCTTGAACACATCTGCAGACACCATCAAAAGACCCTGTGCATGGACACCTCGTGAGCACCATGTTTACAACAGCATGTGAGCTACCACACAATACAGCATGGAATCATATACACTGTACACATGAGTGCACAGGTAAATAGGTGGCACCTTTTATCATTCATTTCTAATAGCAGGAAGGAGTATAGTTACATTTGCTAATTTCCTTACACTTCATGACTGCCACTGAGTTTCAAAGCATATGTACTGCCATAACACTGTTTCCTCATGGCTCTTGGTCTCCTGGTATTACAGCACCCTGGCAAATACAGTAGTACCTGCTGTTTACGACCCCCGTGGTCAACGACCACCTGCTGAAAACGACCAACTTTGCCATGCACGGACGATTTTTCAATGTTAATAACACTTTGGTGAGCGACCACCTGTGGCACGCGACCAGCGGCCAGCAAAATTTGGCCAAATCATTGTTCTAATGACCATAATTTCCTCTGGGGGAGGGGAAAAAATCCACCCAATACGACCATCAATACGGCATGAAAGAACCCGTTGTCATCCATTCACTTATACTTATGCATATTTGAACGTTTCCATCCCTTGTGTCTTTATTGAATGGCTGGGGGAAAGAAGAAAAAACATTCGATTGCATCGTTGACTTGCATCAGATCACTGCCAGCGTGTTTAATGGGGTCATGTTCTGACTCGGATATTCGTATTCTGGACCTCCAACGGTCGCTAAAATATTATGAAATGATTACTTACAACGTCAACATTAAAGTTCATCTATAGTTGTACGATAAACAACTGTCATTTCCATGCCAAAAATCAAAACACAACCCCGTAGTTGTGAACCACGCTTTACGGCCGCCATTTTGATGCCATTTGAACGCATTGAATTGTGGGAAAAAATAGCCTTCGTGCTTCATTTACATGATCGGCTTGACCTGTTTATTTTCCGAAGTTACTTCGTGGGCACGTGGCAAATTGGATTTGTTTTTTAATAAAAGTTATTAGAAGCGTCTCCGAGTTTAACCGCAAGATAAATCTGATGATATGGTCAATTTCCAAATGAAGGCCAACTATGCTGCACGTGTACAATGGCCGTCAATGCAAGGGGCAGCGGCTTGGATACGAAGCCGCCCGTGGCCCCTGGCTTTCACCGTTCGCGGGGATAGAGCTCTGGCGCACCGGTGTACGTGCAGGCGGTCACCGCGTAGTTGGTTGATGTTTGTGACTACAGGGCTTTGTAAACGCAACGGAGTTTAAGAAAAAGGAAAGAAAAAAAACCCAGACAAATTCATAAAGCAAAAGATAATGGAGAAAAAAAAAAAAAAACACAGACGATTTTAGGGTCTGAATTCACATGTTTTGACAACAAATCTCCTGACACGGGGGTCCTTTGAACCGAGTTGACCGAGCTGCTCGCATCGTGAGTGCGAATGTTTGTAAATCTCAGAATAAACAACCGGCCCTTTCATGTGATACTCGCAAGGTTTTGATGAGGATTAACAGTTATTACAGGGACACTCTGAAGTCGGACAGTGTATTAAACTGAAAAACGACAAACAGAAATAGTTCCACAGTCTTTCACTGTGGCATATCATTGATATATGTTTTATTTGTATAATAAAACATTTTGAACTATTTTTTTCTTGTTTATTCCTCTTTAAGAAAAATGTTAAGAATATATGGTGCCCATTTACTTGCTAAACTTGCAAAATGTATCTATTAATGCAGGTATTACAATGTACATGTAAATATGTTTCATACCAGTCATAGGACACATTGTCTGAATGCAGATACATGGGCACACCTGCCGTGGAAGACCACCTGCTGTATGTGACCACTTTTGCCTGGCAGAGGGGCGGTCACATACAGCAGGTACTACTGTACCACAGAAGTTCCCCCATCTGAAGGTGATACACAGAAATTTTTTGTAAGTTCGATTTGACTGTATTTTAGATGAGTCCAGCTCTATGAATACATAAAAAGCAAAAAGTTAAGTGCTTTCTAGGTTGTATTAGGGAACAGTTCAGGGGTCAACTGATCTCTGCATGCAATGTCCAAAACATGCCACAAAACGCTGATATGTCAAACTTGGGTAGCATTAGGCGCTGCAGTCTCAACGTAAGAACTTTCATCCCAATATCAACCCAAATATCCCACAGCTTACTCCAGACTACTGGAAAATACACAGAACATGGTACTGTTTGAGCATTCAAATCCCAGTCCCTGAGACAGCCTCACCAGGCATTGCCATGTAAGCTGCTCTTCTGTTTTATCAGTGTCTATTTAGCACTGCACCAAAATATGACTTTCCTGTGAAGCCTTTACTTCAGTGCCAGACAATACAGCTTAATCTTGTTATGGTGAGAGGGAACTTTTTCAACTATAGCACATCAGACCGTGGAACTGCTAGACAGTAGAACTGCCCGGCTACACTCTCACACGCTACCTTGGCCGATCAGCAAATCAAGTCCTCATCAGACACTGGTGGAAGTGACACGCCAGTTTCCTCTGATTGAACAAGTGGTGCTTGCAGGGCAGACTCCCTCCTGTCCTGCATTATCCCATCAAAACTTACTGATATGGGGTCAATGACCTCCTCTTTATTTGTTCTCTCCAAACAAAAATTAAACATTATTTAGACCACATATAACCCATTGATAACCAACCACTCAATGTAATCCACCTTCAGTACAACATGAAGCTCTGTACTTTCAAGCCATTTTTCCCATTTTCCCATTTTTGGGGGTCTTTTTCAGTTTGCTTTTTTTGGTTATTTTGTCTGTCTCTTATGTTGGTCCTTTGTTAGCAGCGATCAAAATGGGAAACAAACATTGCTTAGTCAGTACACTGACACATCTCTCTGTCTGCATGCTTTATAATCCACGAATAATTGATTACCAAGGTGATCAAGCATCTCTCTAATTCTTATTCAGGTAGCACTTTCAACTGATTTGTGTTGATGGATATCAGGCAGCACTGCTTGTGTGCATGAGATGGCCATTGACCCTTGTGACTAACACTAGAACCAAGTCCATGCAAAGCAGTAAAATGCCATTTATCCTTCCACTGAAAAAAACTGCAAGATAGGCATGTTGCAAAAGTTGCCTTTATTGTACATAGCAAAATGATACACATTTTTACAATATTGCAACTTTGTAACAAACTGTTCTGCAGCCAACACCTGTGTACATTTTGGCTGATGAAGGTGACACCTTATGCATGTCCCTGCACATGCCTGAAAAGCAGCCTTCTGTTTGTCAGAAATACAAACTCCTTTACCTCTGTACCTTCCCAATACCAGTCTTTCTTGTGGTTTCTCTCTCTGCCCAATTGCATTCTGGGTAGATTGAGTTCATTTACAGCTCCCTCTGTGCAACCATCTGCATTCCTATTCGTATTAAGGTACACTTTTCAGTCACAGTTTGAGTAAATTTGATGCAATATAAAACTCATCAGAATCTTCATCCCAAATAATGTAGCAAATCTTGCATTGTGTGATATTTCCTTTGAGTATACTGGAAATTTAACACAAACGTGACAAGATGTCTTTACAAATCTCATTTTTGAACATTCTACAAGACATAAATTCCATCTAAAAAATATTTAGAACCTTATGTATGACAGGTCTGAGTCCGGAATTTTTAGACTGTATTTTTTTGCAAATCAGTTTTGCCAAAAACCATGAGAATGGAATTTGATTGAAGTAAGTGTAACTGGTCTTTCTGCATACCCACTGACATTGCTTGGGGGGGGGGGTATTCCTGCCTGCCTTTATTTACTGCCATCACCTACACCTGCTATAATCAAATCTCAGCTGATTGAACCAATTTGTGCAAGAAGCTCAACTTGATGCCATTCCCACATGCTGCCACTGCAACTTTTTAAGGAAAACCAAAAAAATCATAACTTTGTTAGTGCAGTTCGACAAAACACACAATTTGTTATGTCTAAAAATATGTTTAAGATGGGGGAAATACTTCTCTGAATTCACAACAATACCTTTGTTTTTACTCACATTTTTTTCTTAAGAACTCATGTTTTTATAGCCATCCTTTTCTCAACCACTTCAGAGAAACTCTCAATATTTGCTAAGAGTCAGAAAATAAGAAAACCAAATAGCAAACCACTAGCTCAGAAACTGCTGCAGTAATGTGGCCAATTTCTCCCCATTACCTACTTTCCCATTTCATCAAAACCAATATAGAACCCAACACAAAGATCCTCAATGCTTTGAGTGCAAAGTGCTGCCACATTCGGAATTTCACTAACCTCAATTTTGATAGCCTGTTATGTGCAGTATTACTTAAAGCTGAACTGTCTGCTCCCCTTTGGCACTCTAAGTACCTATAGTTGAATCATCTTCAGTCCATTTGGATCTCTAAGTCAAACTGACTGTCCATCCTTCTTACAAATGAAGACACCACTAATCACTTCAAAAATGGTTCATGCAATAGGACTGGGGCCGATTGGATTAATATTCATGGGAACCCAAATTATTACCATGCAATCTGTGAGCCAAAAGTGACCATAATAATTTTATAATGGTCACTGTAAATTGCAGATAACACCCCAAATGTCTGACAGCATTCCCTAGATACAGTGCTTACAACACAGCCATCTCACCGGACAGGAAGCACAGCAGTGAGATCATTTTCTCAAGATCAGAATATTTTTGTTTTGCTTCACTGAATCATAACATGAATAGCGAGGATGACCTCAAGGGGAGTATAAAAAACCTACAATGCTGTGGCACTGGTTTGACTGCCTGAGAAAACAGTTTTCTACAGAGCATACCTGATTCCTCCAAGTGAACGCCATTGACACTTTCAAAATTACAATAAAATGGTCTCCCTTTTGGACCTACACTTTAAAAACTGTGATTATGATATCATAAAAAGATTAATGTCATAAATTAAGCCTTATTGATAGGAGGAGGTTAGTCATTTATTAAAGCATACGTGCTCATAAAGAGGATGCAAATATGCAGTTGTATAAAAGTCTTTACCTGAGCACTTTAACCCTTTCCCCCTCAAACCGGCCAAAACCGGCTGGTTGTCAAATGTCATCTGCTTCAGTGTTTTCAACTAATTTCAAGTTATGAAAAACAATTTGACTGAGAAATGTACATGAGACTTATCAAGATCACATGCCCCAGGTCAACAGCTTTCCTTGGCATGGGTTGGGCACCCATGCCAAGGAAAGCTGTTGACTCCGTCTTAATTCAAGGGGGAAAGGGTTAAACAGTGGAATTAACTTTGTCTGAAGGAATCACAGAACTAAAGTCAGCAGTTCCTGTGATCGGTCTGCTACTCAGGCAAGACCTAGCTTCCATTGCTTGCAGTAGTGGCATTTTTCCCAAATATGTAGTTATATTTGTATCGCAAGTGCTGTTATTACTCTTTTATAAATTAACCCTTCAAAACAAATGATTCAGTGTTGTAAATATTATTGGTTCATTTTTTCATTCTGAAGGGAAAAAGATGATTAGTCAACAGTTCTCTTCCATGCACTCTAGATGCATGGAGGTCAGAGTGAGCCCAGGAACGGTGTTGGCTCAGTCTGGCAGGGCTAAAAGCTGTTAGTAGTAGGCTCTATTCTGTTGGCAGCATGCTCCATTCTGTCAGTATTAGGCTCCATTCTGTTGGTAGTAGGCTGTATACCGTTGGTAGTAGGCTCCATTCTGTTGATAGCATGCTGCATTCCATTGGTAGTAGGCTCTATTCTGTTGATAGCATGCTCCATTCTGTTGGTAGTAGACTCCATTCTGTTGATAGCATGCTCCATTCTGTTGGTAGTAGGCTCTATTCTGTTGATAGCATGCTCTATTCTGTTGGAAGTAGGCTCCATTCTGTTGGTAGTAGGCTCTATTCTGTTGGTAGTATGCTCCTTTCTGTTGGTAGCATGCTCTATTCTGTTGGTAGTAGGCTCCATTCTGTTAGTAGCATGCTTGATTATGTTGGTAGCATGCTCCATTCTGTTGGTAGTAGGCTCTATTCTGTTGGTAGTAGGCTCCATTCTGTTAGTAGCATGCTTGATTATGTTGGTAGCATGCTCCATTCTGTTGGTAGTAGGCTCTATTCTGTTGGTAGTAGGCTCCATTCTGTTGGTAGTATGCTCTATTCTGTTGGTAGTATGCTCCAGTCTGGTGACATATTAATCTGCGCAACCCCCCAGAAATGCTGACATAAAGCACCAAGCATGTGTACTTTCCACGGCAATCCTGGGCCAAAATGGCAGCTTGGTTCTGCTTTTTCCCAAAATGGCAACTTGGTCCTGCCCTTTTAAAAATTTTTTTTCAACTGTACCAATATATAAGTGAGCCTCTGTACCAACTACAGTACATGTGGAAATTTTTCATGAGGCACATCTGTTTTGGGAGATATATGCCACATATCTGGTACAGATAAGAGTTTACCTTCGCATACATTCAGAATATTTTACTTCCCTCTAACCCTGAGTATTAAAACAGGAACCTCTCACTTACATAAGGAATGTCTGCCATTTCCCCTGGTTGAACCATTAGTACATACTTAGCAAATTGTTGGGATTGGATTTGAATTACTTAATTACATCTTGTACTGGATAGAATGATTGAAAATAAATGTTCTGTCTGGATTTCCTTTGAGGATTGTCCCTGATATACAAATATTCCAATGATTATGTGATTGAATGGCACTTTTTCCTGCATCCAAACAATCCCTGTAACTGCACAACATACAAACAGCATGCCTGTTTTCATGCTAGGTAAACTGTGTTTGCTAAACATCATTTGTTCGCATTCTCCACCATCCCTTTAAGAACTTTGGTTTATCATCCCCAAGGTTTTTTGGTTGTTTTTTTTTTTTTTTTGGTCTTTCTTTTATTTTTTATATTTGGTGCAGTGCCATGTTTGGAATCACAATTGCATGTAAAGCCAATGAAGTGGAGATTAAAAGACGCTTAGTACATGAAGGCTGCAGGCAACCTATTTAATGATGATTAGAATGTTTTTGTTGTATCTATGGAGTGAATGGTGACAGATGCAGACACGCAACAATGTCACGAGGAGCAACCATGCTCTTACCCCCCACCCCCCCCACCCCCATGGCATACAAGCAGAACTAACTATTAGAGCTTTGCTCCATTTCCAGGATAATGGTCTTTCTACTACACATGTGCACTTTGTACACTGCTGATGGTGGCACACGGGTCTGTCTGGCATTCCATGAGGTCAGAGTCTGCCACAGGTAATCTGTGTCAAAACACCTAGGTGTGTATGCATATTGGCAGGTTGCACAAGTGCAGGCTGCCTCCGCCCCAACTATGTGATCTCTTACTTTTCCACCAAAAAACATTAACTTTGCCATTTTTCCTCTGATTCCTGGGGAACAAGTTGAGCCAGACAAGAAATATTTTGATATGAGATGGGATCTTTCCTGGGTGTGTTTATGTTTTGGTCCAGGTGTGTTGTTTTTTTAACAGTCAAAGTCAGCAAGTTTTTCATACAGGAAAAGGGCAATGTTTGATAACAATAGTACAGCCCTGGCACCATATGCCATCACCTGCCAGGCAAACTGTACTCACACACACTGGTAAACCTGCAACGGATGCTTCCGTAGTATACTATTATGGCTAGACACAAAACCATTCCTTCCCTTCAGAAATAGCTAGAGGTCAGAAATCACATGTGCAGGCATACAAGGACTTTGTTCATTGCACATGTCCTCATGTGACAAAAATAGAACATAAATGAATGAATAATAAAAGGTCTTCTATTCAAAGTCAGCACAGCCTTGATACATTATAGAGGAAGGGGTAAAGGGTATTTCTGTACTGGCATACTGAGGCATTTCTTTCCCACACCAGCATACTGCAAACTCTTATTTTCTGTATTTTCTATGTGCCATTATTTTGGCATATTCATATTTTCTGTCTGTTGTACTGAGGCAAAATCATTTCCCGTAGTAGCATAGAGGGAGATCCCAACCCAGGGGCCCCCCATCCCCTCATTATAATTCACAGCACATCTGTGGCAAAATGTTACAATGCAATGCCAATAAAGCATCACGTAAAGACATAAATTTCCAAACATATTCAATCATGCTCATGTTGACAGGTTTTATTCTGCGATAAGAATCACGAGTAAAACCTAGTTGATTTTCACTTCAGATAGCTGCATCCATAAATGAGGTGACCAAGTTGAATTTTCACACAATTGATATTGAACTGATACCATTTAATTGACACAATCAATGCCCAATTGACATCATTTAACTCTTTCAGTGGCAATCACATCTAAAGTCTTCTGCTCAAGTCAAACTAGTCTGAATTATCATTAGGATCCCAGATTCATATTCATCATAAAAAGACCTTTCATTCAAGTATCAGCACGCCCCTAGTTCCAGAGAGAAAACCCCTGGTCAACAGCTTTTCACGGCATGCATTGGGCACATTGCACCCAATGCACTCTGAGAAAAGCTGTTGACTCAGTCCAAAAATTGGCACTTAAAGAGTTAGCCCTTTCCTGCTTTGGACTAAGAATGAGTCAACAGCTCAACCCATGCCATGGAAAGCTGTTGACCTGGACATCTTATCCTGATCCTCAGGTCTTTGATGCATCTCTCATTTAAAACATTTTTCACAAATGTGAAAATGAAGCGTGAAGACTTTCAAGCAGACAGTTACCATAGGGCCCCCTCAGGGTGGTTTCAAAGGGACCAGGTTAACCTTCAGCCAGTCAGTCACACTGAGCCAGCTGCTGTCTCAGTGTTTTAGACTCTCCTATACATTGAGTGTGCTCAGTGCACTCAGGGATCAGATAGACTACCATGCCTCTGACACTTCCATTCAAAACATTTTTATTAAAGTGACATTTTGAAAGAAATGTCAAAACACTAAGCTTTCAAAACTGCCAGACATGGTTGACTGGTTTGAAGTGGAAAAAAAGATGAGGGTCGAAAAGAATCTGTCTTGTTCAGTGCAAACAACTATGGCAAGGTACAGATGCAATCTTATCATCAGAAAAAAATGAAAGAAAAAAGACTGATTTGATCAGTAACAATGCAGATACATTACTATGACCAGTGCCCCATACATCATGCAAGTGCATGTGACATGATGACAATACTGACAACACCTCCATAATTCTCTGTACCACTAGCTCTACATGGATGCCATCAGACAACAGTTCTGAAATTCTCTCTACCCGACTCCAAAAGGGTGACATCACATAACAGCTCTGTAATTCTATGTACTACTAGCTCCACATGGGTGACATCCGACAACAGCTCTGTAATTCTCTGTAACCCAGGCTCCACATGGGTGACATCAAACAACAGCCTTGTAATTCTCTGTAACCCAGGCTCCATATGGGTGACATCAAACAGCCTTGTAATTCTCTGTACCCCAGGCTCCACATGGGTGACATCAAACAACAGCTCTGTAATTCTCTGTAACCCAGGCTC
This sequence comes from Hermodice carunculata, assembly GCA_964020975.1. Classification (NCBI taxonomy): domain Eukaryota; kingdom Metazoa; phylum Annelida; class Polychaeta; order Eunicida; family Amphinomidae; genus Hermodice; species Hermodice carunculata. The sequence goes on along the minus strand of OZ026615.1, from coordinate 87,802,694 downwards.
CACATGGGTGACATCAAACAACAGCCTTGTAATTCTCTGTACCCCAGCCTCCACATGGGCGACATCAGATAACAGCTCTGTAATTTTCTGTACACCGGGATCCACACGGGTGACATCAGACAACAGGTCTGTAATTCTCTGTATTAAATTCTCTGTATTACAGGCTCCACATAGATGATGTCAAACAACTCTGTAATCCTCTGTAAAACAGCTTCCACATGCATGACATCACACAACAACTCTGTAATTCTCTGGACCATAGGCTGCATATGGATGACATCAGAATGCACTTACTGCCACCTTTATACCCATGTCTTCAGTTCCATTAATCTCATCATATGATTGACAACATGATGTGATTACTACTGCCAAAGATTCATAGGTCATTAATTACATCATAATCACCAGAATTTGTATGTCCCTTTTCAAATATGTTTGGCCCCAGTCACCCATTAGTCACAGGACCTTTGCCCTGCAAACATCCCATGAGCCACTTGCATCATGAAAATATTCTCTTTATTTCATAACAGAAAATAATGTGAAATCAAAATCTATTGCACACATGAACTAGGCTTATCCATGACAGCATCAATATTTCCAAATTATTTTTCTCCAGGTGACAATTTGGGCTCAATAAAAATTTAATGTCACTATAATGGTCCCAGTTCTGTCACCTGTCTGTCATAATAAGACCCACTTAACATCAATCATGCAGGTAAATTCCTGATAGATCATAACCACAAAACAGCATTGCCAACTGCAGGCCACTGATTGTCATGCAGCATATCAGCTCTGCCAGGGCTAACAGGCTTAACATGAATGGTTGCATGACAAGGCTGTGTTTTAAAACTTTATTGGGTGCTGATTTGTGTCTTGTACTTGTACCACAGTTGAAAATGGGAATTTCACAGGTGCATAGCACTGTGTCTACATGGAACAAGCCTATTATCATGCCATTAATAATAACAGATTTTATTAATGACAGAAATAACTGTTTAAATTTCCTTATGTCTTCTCATAAAAATTGTCTTGAAAATAAATGTGGAGTTTAAATATATGAGCTTTGTTGAAACTGATAAAAAGATTATTTGAAATTATAATACTCATATATCATAATTATGTAGAGCTGCTTAACTTATTCCATACTGATCCTGTCTTTTCCTGCCAAAATGTTAATGTCATCTGCTTATCTGATTTTGACTACTCTTGCACAATTTGTAAAAATTTTGAATAAAGATTGAATGAGAGACCATTTAGGCTTGTATGGAGTAAGTCAACAGCTTTCCTGTTGACTGTCTTGTTCTGGGGTGGAATGAGTTAATAAACTCAATAGACCATGATGTGAACCTTAGTACATGATGGGGAATACATATGCCCCTCAGAAGGGGGCAATGGAGTGACAGTGTGAACAATCATGGCTTACTGATCTCTCCTAATAGTGTAATAAAAATACCACCAGCTCATCCAAATGTCTTCAGTCAATCACTAAAGCAGTTCAATTTAATCATAATATATCTGTATCCTTGAATATAGTGAGGCTTACATATATAATGAAAACCTAAGCTTGTAACTTTTATAACTGTCCTATACTTATAGGCTCACAATGCCTGAGAGATTTGTTCCTACTTTGTTTCATGTCTTTAAAATTTGAATCTATCAAATGTTGATTCTGAGTTTCTATACTGTTTATAATTGCATTGACTGTGTCAACATCACAAAATACGTACAGCATACCTTGCCATGTGTTAATGCTGATCATTAGTTCTCTAACCAATAACACAGCTGACTAGCCTGCTCTGCATGCTATTGCTCCCCTCCCACAGCTGACCAGCCCTGATCTGTGTGATACTGTTCCCTTCCCACAGCTGACTAGCCCTGCTCTGCATGCTATCGGTCCCCTCCCACGGCTGACTAGCCCTGTTCTGCATGCTACTGCTCCCCTTCCACAGCTGACTAGCCCTGCTCAGCAGGCTACTGTTCCCCTCCCATAGCTGACTAGCCCTGCTCTGCATGCTGCTGATCCCCTTCCACAGCTGACTAGCCCTGCTCAGCAGGCTACTACTCCCCTCCCATAGCTGACTAGCCCTACTCTGCATGCTATTGCTCCCCTCCCACCACTCATTTCCAACATATCATGGCACATGCTATATTTTTTAGTAATAGCAATTTTTTCTCAGACTTTCCTTGTAGCTGTCTTAGTTTATTGGATCAAAATGATAATGAGTTCAAAGTGATTGCTGCAGGTGAACGAACGACTGACTCAGTTTTCCACAATGTGGAGTAGGGTCTTTGTTCCTCTCCCTGTCAATTGTGGTTTATCAAAAATGGTGTTTCTTGTCAAATCAGAACAATGAATTAAATGGCTGTGAAACAGATTGCATTGATTTCAGCCACGATTTTCATTTGTCTTTAACTTCCCAGGGAAAATTATATTTGCTTAACCTAAGTGAACAGCTTAAATTAACATTAATTTTGCAATGCGATGCACCACTGTTCTTACAAGCTAGGCTCCTATTCCTCTGTGAGTCTACTCTTGTCACATCTGTCTGATGAAATTCCAGTGATGACAATTCTTAAACCAATTGTTACCCCCTTGAAAGGTTACCTCTTATCTAGTTTTCACTGACCTTCATCTCATATGTTGCCAGATTTCTCTATGAAAGTAAACATAACATGGACACACTGGAGCCACAGTATGCCTTCTAGGCTGTGATTGGCTTTGTCACACAATGACTGAATCACCAGCTTTAAATCAGCCATGTAACGAACTACTGCATCTGCACAAACACATGGACATATAGCACATACCCATATGGACTGCACATCACATTGCAGATTGCTCAAGTGTTGTAGAATATGCTACTAGAACACTGGCTGGGATACCATGCAGGTCCAAGAGACTGGTCCCTTCAGTTATGCCTGACTATTTCTATCTCCCAATTGGCTACAGCGATACCACATTGTTTGCTCTCATGTGCATCCAGCTAATTTGGCAAGGATTTATGTACGAAAGTGGGCTTCTTGACTATTCCTTAACTTATTCTATACTATGGTCATGGGCCTTGGTCAGTGGTTCTGGTACTGCCTGACAAGTCTGCTATGGCTGCCCTTGCAGCAGCTGCAGCATGACTTGCCAGGCAGTGCCAGAACCACTGACTTAAGACTATAGGCATGTTGGTACTTGAACGAAAGCTCTTTTCATGAAGAATTCAAATATGCAATTGTTGTCTTAAATCTAAGTAAATATATGGAAAAATCAGGGACTGGTATGGAATGAGTTATAGCTGGAGGTATTTAATACGAAGAATACTATAGTTTAAATCCCATTTTACTTGTTAGCATTTTTGAGCCTAAAAAACAGCAATTCAAATTTTAAAAATTTGGTGAACAGCATATAACAGTTCAAAAATTTTGAAACAACTAAAATGTGAACTGACAGCTGGATGCTAGCTCTTTATACAGATGACCTGTGCTCTGGCCAGGGTCACATCATGGAAGGTTCTCAGCATGTAGTTCTCAGCTGGCTTGGTGGGCAGTGCACCCACATGACCATCAATGATGTTACTCTGTCCTGCAGGAAACCTGATTCCACTAACTTTATCCAAAAAGAAACCATAGCATGCTCAAAATACATGTACAATATTTTCAAAATTACAGTGTAGCTTTGCTGAGATACACAACCAGCTGGTCATAACTGGTCTACTACCTTGGGGACTAAACCAGTCTGCAATAACATGAGAAAACAGTATTTAACCTCTGTAGCTCAATTAAAAACTAGAACAGACTGATTTTCCAACAGATAATCAAATGTCTCCCGGTGGAACACTTACGTCTCTGAATAAGCTATACAGGTGATAACAAATTACAAATGACCAAGTTTGCCTCAAAAAATTACAATCCTATTTTAGCTCTCACCTAGATACATTACTCTAGCAATTTTCATCAAGTTCTTCAAGACTTATTGCAGAGAAACCAATTTCACATAAATGACCCTGTGACCTTGAAAATTATGTCAAGGTCACCCAAATACAATCCCAACCTTGGTCTTACCTTGATACATAATCCTACCAAGTTTCATCAAATTCCATCAAGTTCTTCATAACTTATCGAACGGAAACCAATTTCACATAAGTGACCCTGTGACCTTGAGAATTCACTCAAGGTCATCCAAATACAATCCAAACCTAGGTCTTGCCTAGACCCTGTGACCTTGAAAATTAGGTCATTGTCACCCAAATACAATTCCAACCTAGGTCTTGCCTAGATACATAATCCTACCAAGTTTCATCATATTCCATCAAGTTCTTCAAGACTTATGGCACGGAAACCAATTTCACATAAGTGACCCTATGACCTTGAAAATTCGCTCAAGGTCATCCAAATACAATTCCAACCTAGGTCTTGCCAAGATACATAATCCTACCAAGTTTCATCATATTCCATCAAGTTCTTCATGACTTATTGCACGGAAACCAATTTCACATAAGTGACCCTGTGACCTTGAGAATTCACTCAAGGTCATCCAAATACAATCCCAACCTAGGTCTTGCCTAGATACATAAGCCTACCAAGTTTCATCAAATTCCATCAAGTTTTTCATGACTTATTGCACGGAAACCAATTTCACATAAGTGACTCTGTGACCTTAAAAATTACCTCAAGGTCACCCAAATACAGTCCCAACCTAGGTCTTGCCTAGATACATAATCCTACCACGTTTCATCAAATTCCATCAAGTTCTTCAAGACTTATCGCACAGAAACCAATTTAACATAAGTGACCCTGTGACCTTGAGAATTTGCTCAAGGTCATCCAAATACAATCCCAACCTAGGTCTTGCCTAGATACATAATCCTGCCAAGTTTCATCAAATTCCATCAAGTTCTTCATGACTTATCAAACGGAAACCAATTTCACATAAGTGACCCTGTGACCTTGAAAATTAGGTCAAGGTCACCCAAATACAATCCCAACCTAGGTCTTGCCTAGATACATAATCCTACTAAGTTTCATCAAATTCCATCAAGTTCTTCAAGACTTATCGCACGGAAACCAATTTCACATAAGTGACCCTGTGACCTTGAGAATTCGCTCAAGGTCATCCAAATACAATCCCAACCTAGGTCTTGCCTAGATACATAATCTTACCAAGTTTCATCAAATTCCATCATGTTCTTCATGACTTATCGAATGGAAACCAATTTCACATAAGTGACCCTGTGACCTTGAAAATTAGGTCAAGGTCACCCAAATACAATCCCAACCTAGGTCTTGCCTAGATACATCATTCTACCAAGTTTCATCAAATTCCATCAAGTTCTTCAAGACTTATCGCACAGAAACCAATTTAACATAAGTGACCCTGTGACCTTGAGAATTTGCTCAAGGTCATCCAAATACAATCCCAACCTAGGTCTTGCCTAGATACATAATCCTACCAAGTTTCATCAAATTCCATCAAGTTCTTCATGACTTATCAAACGGAAACCAATTTCACATAAGTGACCCTGTGACCTTGAAAATTAGGTCAAGGTCACCCAAATACAATCCCAACCTAGGTCTTGCCTAGATACATAATCCTACTAAGTTTCATCAAATTCCATCAAGTTCTCCAAGACTTATCGCACGGAAACCAATTTCACATAAGTGACCCTGTGACCTTGAGAATTCACTCAAGGTCATCCAAATACAATCCCAACCTAGGTCTTGCCTAGATACATAATCTTACCAAGTTTCATCAAATTCCATCATGTTCTTCATGACTTATCGAATGGAAACCAATTTCACATAAGTGACCCTGTGACCTTGAAAATTAGGTCAAGGTCACCCAAATACAATCCCAACCTAGGTCTTGCCTAGATACATCATTCTACCAAGTTTCATCAAATTCTGTCAAGTCCTTCAAGACTTATCGCACGGAAACCAAGTGTTGAAGAACATGAACAACAACAACAACAACAACAACGACAAGAAGAAGAAGAAGAAGCGGAAGAAACGGGCACTAAACCAATATGTCCCCCGGTTTCCACCGGGAGACATAATTACCATATCAACATTTATGTGTTGTTTAAGAAACTGTTCAATTCTCCAGCAAGTGAAAAGTAGTATTGTCAGGAAATTTTTTTGACAATTGCCATGACAACACTCACTAAGCTTTAATTTACCCTGCTCCACCGGCACACCTAAACCTGTCACATCTTTTGTAGGCCTGCATATATTTTCACCCAAGTGAATGTTTTAAACTATTTATGCAGCTGGCATTAGACACCCTTCCTATCCACTTAGCCAAGGACCACCTTGCTGCTACAAGTATGACTGAAATGACAAGTTGTTGCATTCTGGGCACCATTTTGATACTTTGTAATCATTCTACACATGAGCTGGCTGATTTACTGTCCCATGGACTAGAGGCTACTGCTGGGCAAGCAGGATCACCTGGCACCTTCTGTTATCTGATTGGTATGGAGATGTCAAGTAATCCCTCTTGACCAGTGGTGTCCCCTGGTGATTCAAATGTCCTGGACTTATCCTGGCATTGGTCTGAATGAGGTGACCAGTGAAATAGAGTGGCTTACACAGCATACAATACACCTGATACTGGGCAGGCTATCCAGTTTTATCATGGCAAACACTGATACTCTGCTATGGTAAATCAGTTCATGTGAAACCCAGCTTTTTATAACTTCCCTGTGTAATTGTACCTGACTTAGATGCCTTTTATTTTCCCCTATCACCATTCTGTGTATTGTGTAAAAGATGACTTCATGTCTGGTGAGTTAGTATCCTATTTTCAGAGAAGTGTAGGCTATCCATGAACGGCATTACTTTCAACCCACTGGTACAGAATTTTTCCAACCATTCTGGACAATGAAAGCTGATGGATAACACGAGATATCCCAGTAAATAAGCTATTACAGGTCAAATTTTGTGCTGTAAACATGAACACCTCACTGTCTACATTTACAAATCCAAACATGATTATGTTACATTGTATCAAATTGTATTAGCAATGGGTGTGTAGTTATATCTCAGTATAGCACCTATGTTATGGAGGGCTGACATGTGATACCATATCGTTCAGGTTTCCTCTCACAACAAAGACATGACAGGACAGAGAAGCCTTATTATCTCACGTTTTTCTGCTGCCAGGTCTGCTATTTCTGCCCCCTTCCATTTCCTCACAGATCAGATGCAATTTTCCCCTCTACTTCACAATGATTATTATATGAAATCTTTCTGGAATCAACTTTCACTCCAGCCTAACAAGTTCTATAAAGCTAAATCAACACATTGTGACATAAAGAATTCTTGTGACAGAAAAAGTTGTCTTTCACATTTTTCCTGTCAAACTACTGATGTTTTTTCTTCAAATATTGTCTGCTGTTTCTTTTCTCCTTCATGTTGCCTTCAGAAGTAAAAGGTTTGAAACAAACTATTGAAAGAAAAGCTAAACAATTTCTGGACACTTTATAGTACCTGAAGTTACCAGGAGATGTTGTTGATTTAGACTCTCTCTCTCTCTCTCTCTCTCTCTCTCTCTCTCTCTCTCTCTCTCTCTCTCTCTCTCTCTCTCTCTCTCTCTCTCTCTCTCTCTCTCTCTCTCTCTCTCTCTCTCTCTCTCTCTCTCTCTCTCCTCTCTCTCTCTCTCTCTCTCTCTCTCTCTCTCTCTCTCTCTCCCTCCCTCCCTCCTCCCTCCCTCCCTCCCTCCCTCCCTCCCTCCCTCCCTCCCTCCTCTCTCTCTCTCTCTCCTCTCTCTCTTCTCTCTCTCTCTCTCTCATCCATTCTGGCAAGTCATCCTAAAATTGCCTTTGTAACAGCCATGTAAAAACCACAAAAACCACACTGTTCTGACTATAAATGTAGGTGCTTGCATGGAAGCTTTCTCAAGAAATCTAAACACACAATTTTCATTGTAATTCCACCCGATCAGTCATACAGTTAAGCATGGCATGAGTTCCAGGCAGCATTTCATTCCTGTGTTCTCTTCAGCCAGGTTTTCCTGTGTAAGAAGGTCAGTTTATTATAACTTAAGATTGCTGCTCAGGTCATGAATTGCTTCTGATCAACTGCTTAATTTGTCATTGTTTGGAAAAATAAATGAATATTGCAAATTTTGAGTGACTTATGTAATTTCACCAATAATCACTGGCCACAAATTGCCTGAGAGGATTTTCCAAGAATCTTGGAGAGGTGACGCACACTTAGCCACACATTTTTGATCCTCTAAAGAATGTAAAAAGCACTATTTCCGCACAATGAACTTTTTATCACAAAGCCTACAGAGGGTGATGAATCAAAATTATATTCACCCCAGTGACCTGGCAGAGAGGCAGAACAAGGACGCAAGTGGACGCCCCATGGGGTACTGCCTTTGGCAGGACAGCAGAGGTCACCCACCATGGTGACCCTTCAGACATTTGAAATGCAGAGTATGTTTCCCCATGATCAAATCTTGCTTGCAGGAGGCCTCTGAGGATACCAGTTTATAGCTGACTGGGTACAGGTGATAAGAAAAACAACAGTTAGATATACCTGATAACACAAGCAGCTGATGGGCTTATCATAAGGCTCAGTATGTTTTGGGAAACCTAACCTGACCTAAACCGAAACCACTGACCATTGCTAATAACCTTCAGGAACTTGGTACTCAAGTGAGATGTAACTGCCCCAAACAAACTTCTGCTCAAAAGTCTGTATTTTTTTGTGATGCATGCGTGTGGTGGCATTTTGTGTAACAAAGAACTCAAAGCTCTGTCCTTTGTTTTTCTCTCACCTACTTTCCATAAATGATTGACATCAAAGCCAAATCAAAGAAAAGCTGAAAATTGGTAGTGGGGACTACAATAGTGTGAAATGCCACATGAAAGACTGCCAAGTTACTGTCTTATAAATGTGAAGCACTTATGTTCCCCAACCCCCTACAACTATGTCAGACTTGGCTGCAGTAACAGACATTTGCAAACAACAACCACTCAATAACACCTGCACCAATTAACCAAAATATCATTGTCATTTTCAATTTGTTATGAATAATGCTTAACACTATAACTCCCAAAATTTCAAAATCTCATAACCCTTTTGTTTCTACTAGTCACCTTTGTTCAAATGTTTATGGGACTTTAAGGTTAATGCTTTTCCCCATATTTGTTTTAATGGGCTTGGCTTTACAAATGAACATTCCACCATATTGTATTTGATTAGGGTAGGCGTTCATTATCAGGAGTCAGTGCCTACTACAAAGCCCTACGTGCTGGCCATGCCTGGAATGGAATCCCCGTGGATACCAACTTCATCACCATGCAAATGTGGCAATTCATATGCACCAGAGCCATTTGAATTAAAGGTTTGGAGATAAATTGATTGAAATTTATAGTGAAAGCTAATTTTGTATAATAGCAAAACTGTCTGGCTCTGGACAAAATGTACACTGCCCGTAAGTTGTAAGGATAGGACTGTATTCCAATCAATATGCCAGCCTACTGCCAGCAAGTTGTAAGGATAGGATTATACTCCAATAAATATGCTAACATACTACCAGCAAGTTGTAAGGATAGAATTGTACTCCAATCAATATGCCAGCCTACTAACAGCAAGTTGTTAGGATAGGACTGTACTCCAATCAATATGCCAGCCTACTGCCAGCAAGTTGTAAGGACAGGATTGTACTCCAATCAATATACCAGCCTGCTGAAAGCAAGTTGTAAGGATAGGATTGTACTCCAATCAATATGCTAGCCTACTACCAGCAAGTTGTTAGGATAGGACTGTACTCCAATCAATATGCTGGCCTACTACCAGCAAGTTGTTAGGATAGGACTGTACTCCAATCAATATGCTGGCCTACTGCCAGCAAGATGTAAGGATTGGACTGTACTCCAATCAATATGCCAGCCTGCTGCCAGCAAGTTGTAAGGATAGGACTGTCCTCCGATAAATATGCCAGCCTACTACCAGCAAGTCCTTCTCCAGGACAGGACCAACAAACTGCTATCATCCATGTCAAATATCCATGGAGAGTCATCATTACTTGCCAGGGTCCCAGCACAGGAGAGACTAACGGGACAATTTTATGGCTTATTGAATTACCCACTGTGTAGCCAAGGAAGAATCATCTTCATTCAAATCCTCTAGGCTTAACTATGACCAGCACGGTGATATTTGGACAAAGTTTGACCGAGTCACTTTGATACAACATGCATATCCACGCATGTGGTCAAGCTTTCCAGTAAATACTTTGTCTATACAGTCCACTGGGATATGGTATTTTCAAAGTCTAATCTTGATAAATATTGGCTTGCACATTAAAAGTAGCCAGATTTGCAGAATTGCAAATATCACAGCTGAAGAATATCAGGTATGGGATAATAGGACTGTGACCATTGTGGCAATAGATGGGTTAATTCAATCAAGGGGTTAATGCAGAAGTTACTTGTCAAAATCTCCTTTGAACATCCAAGCATACTTTGAACACTTTCAGTAATAACAACAACACTATCTTCACCTGTTTCAATGAAGATTTTGTGACCTTAATTTCCATATATCCCGGTACCCCTGATGACAGGCAAAATACCTTGCCCTTCTGTTTTACCCTTTGATGTGGATAATCAGCACCCAGTTGCCATGGAAACCAGGCTGTTCCAGAAAGATGTTGCAGAACTGACTGTGATTTGTCTGGTGGGATATTAGTGGAACCAACAGACTTTTGTTTTCATTTACCACTGACTGACTGAAATAAACATTGGATTACTCCCAGGTGACTATCACTTGCTCTGGGACATGGTTTGAAGTATCACCTCCCAAGATAACATTCATACAATGAGAAAAAAACCTGCTTTTTAATGAGCAGAAACAAAGTAGGTGATAATTTTTTGTACCACTACACTCTTGAACACTTTCTCCCCCATTAACAAAAGCACTTGGAACTTTATGGAGATCTCACGTACAGAAATGTGTGTAAGCACCTAGACTTTGTGCATGTTTCACTCGGAGCAAAAAGCTCATTTTCCCTGTCAGCACTGTCATGCAACCTATGGTTAAGAAATTCAATGCATGCATGACAAATTTGACACAACATATTAGCTGTAATCTACACACCTTATACTGTCACTCAACTTTCATTCTGGAGCCTTAATCTTTGTTCTCCACAGGGAAATAAATGACAAACGTTGCTTGAAGTAGCGCCGCTTTTATAACAGAAGCGCCACCATGTCTCTGCTCTAAGCAGATGCCATTTATAGTCAAGCAAAATTGTGTATCTGTGGTAGCCCATCACAGAATGCCACATTTAATCCAAGCCACATTATTAATAAATACCCTTGTTAACTTGAGGCATTCAACATGATGTAAAAAGCTTCATGTATCCACGACAACCACAGGAATTGAAAAAAAAACAGAAAATGTGTTCTGAGAAACACCTTGCAGAAACCCGAATCCAGGAAGACAGAAGAGACAGTGCAAATTTACAAGCATCTCTCATTTGATGTGCCAGGTATGAGCCCATTCACACAATCCTAAGTACTGGGTGTAAGGTGCACATACTTTGATGTTATAATCAATGGATACACAGTATCATGTGGTTCCACTGCAGACTTCTGGCGCCAGCCTGCCCACGTGACTCATAGCTCATGAAATCTATACCAGCCAATGAATCCACCATGGGGACCCCTGCCTAAGTGAGGCTGCTAGTAATTAGCAATGGAGGTGTTGCTTTCCCTTGATAAGCATCCGCTTTAATCTCAAATATTATTTATCAATTTGTTCCAATTATGTCAGATAAAAATTATATGCTGCAGATACTGTTTATCAGATTATTATTATTATTATTAGACAACAACTATGCACACCGACTTGCAAATTTACTGATGTGATTACCAAGTCGTGATTGGTTAGTTCTGTCTGGAATTGAGTTTAAAGTGAATTTGCGAACTTGAGATGATTGCTGGTGTACATAACATGACCTTTTGCACATATGGCCTTTTCACTCACTGCCCGATTGTTTGATCTTTACTATGATTACCCGACAGGTGAATCCAGGTGCTGGTCAGCCACGCAGGCAATAAGTAAAGAAAACTAAAGCTTGCATTTCGCAAGTGCATACTGCACAACTACAGCGCTCCTTCTTGGTACTGGTGATCAGGTCCACAGAGGAGATCATGTTATAGCAAAACCTGCCTTATAACTGACACACTTCTGACACAGAAGTAATGGGAAAAGCACTTCAGGTGAGCCAAGGGACTGAAGCATTATATCGAAATCTGCCTTGTAGTGAGGGATGTTACAAAGAAGGAACACTGTATAGTTAATACCTCAAACTGGTTTTTCTTGCCTGCATAGACACCCCCATGCTGTTAATACTTACTACGATGACAGTCTTAGCTCACGGGGGGGGGGGGGGGGGGCAGGGAGGAGGAGAAGAAGGTTTCTGTGAAAGTTTTCTTGCTTGGTGGACTTCTCTTAACTTGACTGTTTTACTTTAGTTCTAGGCTAAAACAAAGACAAGAAGTATGCTGCCAAGATTGTTCACTAAGCAGGTAAGATACAGAGAATCCAGTATGGGCGGCCTATTGATGATAACATTGGGATCATGAGTTGTTGGGTTTTTTAATGTTTTTTGTGAAGCTGTGCCGAGCGAAGATATGAAAATCCAACAATGAGTGATTCCAACATTATCCTCAATGGGCCACCCATATTGGATTTCCTTTCTCCTGTATCTAAAAAGGGCAAATATGCACCAAATTGAAGTTCTATTGGAGAAATGAGTTTGAAAATGATGCCATTGTGAAAGTGGGAGGAGTTGGTATTTTATTAAATGCACCAGGGCCTCTCATTGGTTTCTCTACTGTTTGAAACCAATGAGTGGCAAATCAAATGAAAGATTACAATTAAAACCTTATCCTCACTACCCATGCAGGATAATCTATTCACAATAAGCTTCAGACATAGGAGAAAGATATGAGTCAACCTGATACAATAATATACAGATATTACAAAATTTTGGTAAAATAACAGTTGAAACATGAATTTTCATATCCATAAACAAACAAATTGTACATAAAGTTTACAGAATCCTGTGCCAACACACTCCCCAAGTTGCCTTGGGTTTTTTCATTGTTATTTTATGTACACATCCACCAAAGAACCTCCCTGTTTATACAAACTGCCATTGACATGTCAGACCGCTCCATGCTGCCCCTAAGTGGACTGCAACTGTTCTGCTTTTTCCTCCAAAGGCAAAAAAAATATTGCATATCACTTGTGAATATTACTGATTTTCACTTCCATTAGCGAATGAAAAAGATGTGAAAGGATTCACCTTTGAACAAATTACTTACAACTCACAAAATCTGGTGAATGTTTTCATGAAAGAGTTTTATATAGACTTCAAGGGAATTCTTTTAAATGGGTTATACATATTTTGGTGCAAGTCCTTTATTTTTTAAGTCTGGAATGACAGACTTGTACAAATATGCCCATTTCACACCTCAATGGACCACAAGAGCTTTTCATAAAACTCACCAGACCTAGTGGGCTGCCAGCTCCAGTGAGTCTCTTAAGTTAAGAATCATTATCCCACCCCCATAAAACTCCCATTTATCAATTTGGAAAACTGACTTCTTTATGAAGTCTGGGTATGGTCAACTTTTACTGTATAAACAAAGGAAACCTGTGTAATATTTACAAGGTGGCAATGAAACTTTTATATCCCTCTTTTGTCACATTAGAAGCAGACAACAGGGAGATGAGCCCGAAGTCAGCAGACAAGATATCCCAATTAAATACTGTACCCGGTCTGTGCACAAACTCACAGGGAAAGACCTTGTGATTTAGCAACTATCTAACCTGTTTCATAGTACATGTATGCGTTCTGGTTTAGAATTTACATCCACTGAGATGTTCATGATATTGATGAAGAAATAAAAAGCTCTGTACAAAAACACAGCAGCTGGTCTCCTGAAAAAAGGCTAGTATTGGTTGACATTTTTTTTACAGTTTACTGCACAATCCAGACACATGGTAACAGACAGAAAGGAACTGTTCACAATATGTACGACACATACAATACACAATGGAGTGTTCTGGTAAACATGTTAACCCTTTCATGGTGAAAATAATGTCAATAACTTTCCTTCGTTCCTTGGTGTAACTTGGGAATGCACCCAGCCCATGTCACAGAAAGCTACTGACCCAGGGTGTGCGATCATGAGTAGCTATCATGACCCAGGGTGTGTCATCATGAGTAGCTATCATGACCCAGGGTGTGTCATCATGAGTAGCTATCATGACCCAGGGTGTGTCATCATGAATAGCTATCATGACCCAGGGTGTGTCATCATGAGTAGCTATCATGACCAGAGGTGTACCATCATGAGTAGCTATTATGACCCCCTGTGTGCTGTCATGACCCGGCAAGTGCCATCATGAGTAGCTATCATGACCCGGGGTGTGCCATCATGAAAGGCCTTACCCGAAATTCTCAACATTTTTTTCTTCAAACATAAAATATAAATGTGAACATAGCAGCAGACAATTTATATCTGGGAATTTTATGGCTAATTTGAACAAGAAAGGGTTAGTTAAAGATAAAATAAATTGTATTGTACCGACTTGACCAGGTACAAATAGTAATAACTACCAAATCAACACATACTCAACACAGTACCAGCAGCATGGTAAAGACAGTGGTAATCTGTGTCTCCGTGTTTCAAACAGTCCTCACTGTGACTTAACAAAATGGCCAATAGTGGTTTCATTTGATTATCTTTCCAGTGCCTTTGTTGTGCCACATGTCAGCATACATTGGCTCCCCTCAGGGCATGCCCCAGACCCCTCAGTGCCTGCTGAGCACTGCCAGCCACACCCTCACCACAGTTTGCTATCAGGCCAGAAAACTTTGCCACTTCCACCAAATTTGTCGTCCTGCATAGAAGGTCATTCCCCTATGGTGGCCACTTAACCACTGTAGCAGGGATGGCCTCATTAGACAAGCACCACTGTAAACCTACAGTTTAAATCAATTACATAAAAGGCTGAAACCAACTGCAATACTGGTATTTTCCTCTCACAAACAACAGAATATGACTGTTAGATGATGTGCTGGGAGACATAGTTAGACTTTTACAAATTCTGTATTTGTTTCCTGAACTTACAAATTGTCAACAGATATCATCTGGCTGTTTTTATATATTCTGTATGTTTTATCATGGATGCACACAGATCCCATGGTTTTATATATGTTACTGTGTCTGTACTTCTAATCAATACTCTACAATACAAACTGCACTACCATGTGTATTCTAACAGGTTATCCATAGGTCCTTTAACCCTTTCCCCCTTGAATTAAGACTGAGTCAACAGCTTTCCTTGGCATGGGTTGGGCACTAAGTGCCCAACCCATGCCAAGGAAAGCTGTTGACCTGGGGCATATGATCTTGATAAGTCTCATGTACATTTCTCTGTCAAATTGTTTTTCACAACTGTTGAAATTAGTTGAAAACACTGAAGCATACGACATTTGACCACCAGCTGGTTTTGGCCAGTTTGAGGGGGGAAAGGGTTAAGCCAATATTTTGCAGAAGGCCAGTGACAATAGTTTCTGACCTTACATTACAACGGTGCATGCTCATATGTTGGTCAGCCTGCAGGAAGCAGGTGAGATGTGCTACCGGACGCTGCCCAGCTAGACTCTTGACACTGAAAATACAGCAGAGTGCCATCTTTTCATTGATTATGTTACTATTTTATCCCAGTGTAAATACATCAGGCTGGAATATCATGCTTTCACCCGACTCAGGAACAGGTCAAGCATTTTTGTCACCCCTGTGGCTAACAGAGAATGCACCTAATAAAACTGGGCTGGGGGGGGGGGGGGGAGAGGAAGGTTACTCCCCTTGACAACCTCCATGACTTTACTTGGTTCTTGCCTCCTTCCATGACTTTACTTGGTTCTTGCTTGCTTGCATGACTTTCCTTCATTTTTGCCCACTTATGATTTTACTCACTTCTTTCCTGCTTACATGACTTTACCTGCTTCTTGCTTCCATGATTTTATTTGGTTCTTACCTGCTTGCATGACTTAATTTGGTTCTTGCCTCTTTGTGTGACTTCACTTGGTTTTTGCCTCATCGGTTACTTAACTTGGTTCTTACCTCCTTGCATGATGACTACTTGGTTTTTGCCTCCTTGTATGACTTACTTGATTCTTGTCTGCTTACCTGACTTTACTTGGTCTTGCTTCCAGGACTTTACTTGGTTGTTGCCTACTTCCATGCCTTTACTTGGCTTTTGCCAGCTTTCCTGACTTTACTTGGTTTTTACCTGCTTCCATGCTTTTACTTGGTTTTTACCTGCTTCCATGCTTTTACTTGGTTTTCACCTGCTTCCATGCTTTTACTTGGTTTTTGCCTGCTTCCATGCTTTTACTTGGTTTTTGCCTGCTTCCATGTTTTTACTTGGTTTTTACCTGCTTCCATGCTTTTACTTGGTTCTTGCCTGCTTCCATGACTTTACTTGGTTTTTCCCTGCTTGTATGACTTTCAAGGCTCTGGAATTGAGCCCTCTTTCAGAGTATGTAGGGTCGGAGCAAGAACTTAAGGGGCAGCTTTACATGGAATGATTTATCTGACAAATTATGTTCTGTTCCAGAAACAAAATCATAATACAATGTCATATGAGTTGTTTGTAATCTGACAACAATTTAGCCATCGGATGAAACAGAACAAATCAAAGTGTTTAGACACCCAGCCAAATGGCCCCTAAACAGCTGACTGGCCATCTGCCACTACAGACTTGAAGGAAGCAAACTGATGGCCAGGATCATTACAAAACACTGTTTACCATGTTTACCAAGTTGCTTTCACCATAACAGAGTGAAATCCTCCTTCAAATGTATGTTTCACAAGCTGGAACTCTTTGCTGCAGGGCACATCAGACCAAGCAGGAAATCTTCCTGTCTATATTGATGCCCGGCAAAACTACACTCTTCAATGAAAGGGGGGGGGGGGGGAGAACTGATCAATCTTGATCACATAGAAAAAAAAATTCTATGGGAAATGAATCTTGTAAAAACTCTGGGTACTTCCATGCCTGTGGAAATCTTTTCCTTTTTTTCTTTCTCCCCAATTCTAATGAATGTCTTCCTTGGCTTCACATCTGTTGACAGCCTGTGGCCCAGTATAGTCACCCCATTTCTCATACCTGGAAATAATTTTGTTGCCAAAACTTGAGAAAACTATTAATCCCAGTTTCCAGCTGCATGGACTCTTCTTTTGGGCTAGCTACAGAGGTTGTGGGCTGACTTAAAATCCAACCTGATTATACACAACTTACATGAGCAATTTACATCAAAAATTGCTCCAAGTTACTGGAGATATTAAATTGGAATTTCATGTTGGTGGTAAATCTACGTACTAAGGCAGCAATGACTTGCAGCATCAGTTCCCACCACATACTTAAAGGGGAGAAGTGACGACATTGGAATGAATCTTCAATCTGAAACTTACTAAATTTAGTCTACACCTAATCTCAAACAAGGTGGAAACAAGAAGTTGCTGTGTTTATAACTAGGTATGGCCAAAAATTCTACTCTTACCTGGGAGCATAATAAACATGAACATATGAAGCTAAGGTATACAAAACTGAAATATTTTTGCATCTTTCCAAAAAAAATACAGATATAAGTTATACTGAAATGTGGTGAAGGAGTTAAAAAAGTATTGGCCACTATTGAAAAAGCAGGAATTTTTATATTATTTTCAGAATCTGAAGTGAATGATTCCTCATATTTTTACAGCTTTGTCATTTATAAGCAAAAATCCTACAAACTTTGGCATTTTCATAAAATAAATCCTACAATATTGCCAAAAATCCCACAAAAGTAGGAAAATCCTACTCGTTATAAACACTGAAGTTGTGTTTCTGATTCCTTTGCTATGCACAAAAAGAGTAGTTGCCCAACAAACTTTACATTATAATTTGCTAAAAACTCAAGACAGGTAACTAGCCTACCTGACACAGCCAGCCAGGTCTTAAGGACTTAATCAAGGTCTCCTCAGGATCTTCCTCACTGATTACTACCAGCTCAGCTTTATATCTTAATTGGTCCTGGTTTCCTGCAACTTTCTGGCATAACTGAATGCCAAATAACACGCAGAAACTGCTGGGTTTATTTCCATAGATTAAGCTGGTGCCAGTTCAGTTCCAATTAGTAATGCATCACCCAAACAAACTATTCCTTGGAGACTATTTTGTTTCCTACTGGTAGAGCCATAGCCAATCTCCACCTCTGGCCTCTAGTCTCAATATATGGAATCCCTATGCACTCTCACTGTCTTCATTATGACCAGGGCAGCCTATTGTTTCTCTCTGACACTAGGCGTGATGATTGATGTTCTTTGTGATGTTTTACAAGCAAAAGGTTCAAGTACTTGGTTAAAAAAGTCTCTTTGGCCTTGTCAACCTGGTCCAGGTATCCTACTCAACCTAGTCTATGTATCTTACTCAACCTAGTCCAGGTATCTTACTCAACCTAGTCCATGTATCTTACTCAACCTAGTCCAGGTATCTTACTCAACCTAGTCCAGGTATCTTACTCAACCTAGTCCAGGTATCTTACTCAACCTAGTCCATGTATCTTACTCAACCTAGTCCAGGCATCCTACTCAACCTAGTCCAGGTATTCTACTCAACGTAGTCCATGTATCTTACTCAACCTAGTCCAGGCATCCTACTCAACCAGTCCAGGTATCCTAATCAACCAGTCCAGGTATCCTACTCAACCTAGTCCAGGCATCCTACTCAATGTATCTTACTCAACCTAGTCAAAGTATCTTACTCAACCTAGTCCAGGCATCCTACTCAACCTAGTCCAGGTATCCTACTCAACCTAGTCTATGTATCTTACTCAACCTAGTCCAGGTATCTTACTCAACCTAGTCCATGTATCTTACTCAACCTAGTCCAGGCATCCTACTCAACCTAGTCCAGGTATTCTACTCAACTTAGTCCAAGTATCTTACTCAACCTAGTCCAGACATCCTACTCAACCAGTCCAGGTATCCTAATCAACCAGTCCCGGTATCCTACTCAACCTAGTCCAGGCATCCTACTCAATGTATCTTACTCAACCTAGTCAAAGTATCTTACTCAACCTAGTCCAGGCATCCTACTCAACCTAGTCCAGGTATCCTACTCAACCTAGTCTATGTATCTTACTCAACCTAGTCCAGGTATCTTACTCAACCTAGTCAAAGTATCTTACTCAACCCAGTCCTGGCATCCTACTCAACCTAGTCCAGGTACCCTACTCAACTTATTCCAGGTATCCTATTCAACCCAGTCCAAGTATCTTACTCAACCTAGTCCAGGCATCCTACTCAACCTAGTCCAGGTATCCTACTCAACCTAGTCCCGGTATCCTACTCAACCTAGTCCAGGTATCCTACTCAACCTAGTCCAGGTATCCCAGTCAACCTAGTACCTATATGCAAGTCAACCTAGTCCACTTAATTCTAGTCAACCTATTCCCTATAGCCTAGTCAACCTAGCCCAGGTAACTTAGTCAACCTAGTCCAGGTATTGTACTCAACCTAGTCCATCCATCCATCCATCCATACATACATACATACGTACCTAAGTATGTATGTTTGCTTGTTTGTAGGAGCATCTTTCATGGATTTAGGGCATGCTGGCCCACTTTCTGATGCATATGTTGCTGTACTTAGGTCTGGGCACTAGAAAACATTTTAAAATTATTAATTATTGAATGTTTAATGGTTTTTAATTCATTAGGTCTCCATCTCCCGCAAGAACATTGTGTCACAACATCTTCACTGTACATGTAGTTACAGTATATCTAGGCATGAATCCTCAGCAGAAATATAACCCATACACACACACACACACACACACACACACACACACACACACACACACACACACACACACACACACACACACACACACACACACACACACACACACACACACACACACACACACACACACACACACACACACACACACACACACACACACACACACACACACACACACACACACACACACACACACACACACACACACACACACACACACACACACACATATATACATGTATATTGCTCACTCATTACAACACTGATGATGGGATCCATGGAGTAGACCACCTTACAGAAAAACCGCCTGCATGAAGAGACATTTAACAGAAAAACAGGAAAAGCACTTCATTGAGAGCCAAAGTCAGATAGACGGACAGACAGACACACACACACACACATACATGCATGTATACAATGTGCATACATACGTGCACTCAACAATTAGCAAGTACAAATTGTTGAGCGCATGTAGTCTAGTCAGGGTAGCAAGTTAAAATCTCAAAGCACCAGCCCTGGAAGTAGCCAGAAATTTTGGTTTTGTAAATGAGACTTGTATATATGGACAAGCAAGTTTGAATGCTGGGCTAGTAGAATAGCAAAACTACTAGGTCTGAGGACTACAGCAGAGAAAAAGAATTTCAGATATATATATATATATATATATATATATATATATATATATATATATTATATATATATATATATATATATATATATATATATATATATATATATATATATATATTAGTTTGTGGAATTGAGTCAGGTCTTCCAGGCTTACAAGCATTTGGTTCATAATAATAATAATAATAATAATAATAATAATAATAATAATAAATATATATATATATATATATATATATATATATATATATATATATATATATATATATATATATATATATATATATATATATATACACATATATATACATATATATATATATATACATATATATGTATACATATATATACATATATATATGTATATATATATACACATATGTATATGTATACATATATATATACATATATATATATACATACATACATACATACATACATACATTATTATTATTATTATTATTATCATTATTATTATTATTATTATTATTATTATTATTATTAGGAACCAAATGCTTGTAAGCCTGGAAGACCTGACTTAATTCCACTAACTGATGCTCCAAGAAATAATCAGATTTACTATAAAACTGTATTTATCTTTGCTCATTGGGTTGATTTCGAGTAAAATAAAATGCCTAGGAGCCCCTCCTTCAATATGGGATTTGGTCGAGTGGGTATGTGCGTTTCCCATTTCAGCTACGAGACTGGTGCCAAAGGTTGCCAGTTCGAGTCTCGCTTATTCCGAACATAAAATAAATCATATCCATCCATGTGTTTGTAAGTCACAAGATACCTGGTAACTGTAAAAACTTAAATGGATCAAACCAGCAAGCCAGCAAAGTGCATCTGCTTGAGCACTCACCATAACAAATTTCCTACAACAACATGGCTGAAAATTGCTTTGGAGTGACCTGTGCTCCCACCCTCCACCCTCCCACCCCTATCCCCAACCTCCCGTCCATTACTGCCACACACAAACCAGAGAAACTCCTCATACAACAGCCTTTATCCTTGGTAGTCATCAGCCACATGCACCTGCATGTCCTCAAATTTACTCTCTTGTCAGTAAACAGTCCAAAATATTTTTTCAAAAAAAGAACAGTTTGCCTGCCTATAAAAAAGGATGATGTGTATACAAGAATTTTAGTGAAGTAAACCCACAGAGGAAATGAAATTCATGACAATTTCAAGCCTTGATTGTGTATTGCAGATATTACACTGTCAGCAATATTGGAAATTGTGTGGTTTACCATGGAAGCTCATTATTATCAGGAGATTTCTCTTCATTTATTGTACAGGCATGTACCTCTGCTTGAGTCAAATCAGCAAAGAGGACCAGTGCTTCTGCTAGCCCGTCTTGTCCATTCAATTATGGCTCTATTAATCAGGCTATAAGTTAGGTGTAAATCTTGCAATCAAACAAAATTCCTTTATAATTGGGATGAGAACACCTCGCATAGTGCATCATCAGGGATTGCAAGTTATCATGCATTTTGGCTCTCAAATTCAAAGATGTCTACGATGTAATAATGCTATTCCAGGTGGGCCTTTGTAAGTTATGGTACCCCAAATACAACTGCATTAGTCTAAATCCCAAAAGGCTCAATTTGTTGTTTTTTAGGTGATGAATTTTGATGGTCTCTTTTTGCCTCTGACTATCACTGTCTGTCAAACAGAATCCTTCTGTACCACATAAACTCAGAGGATAGCGACGCCTTCAAATTATAGCGTGTCTATACCCGGCCCATTTATAACATGTCACTAATCTAGCCTCTCTGTCTTTTAGTGCACATCTTGAGTTGTTAAATATGAAAACTTTGATGTTACTTTGGGACTGGTAAATGCCATTTTTGAATGTTTTAACTCTGTCATTACAGTTTTAAGATGCATGTACTTTCATTTTTATCCACTGTGATCTCCATCATATAAAGGAACTTGGACAGAAATTTCTGTAAAATATGTAATTATTGCAGTCCAGTTTACCAAATGACTGTTTCTTTGACTCAGAATCAGTGCACTGAGCAAATTATGATCTACACGACTAGTAAATATTTCCCATACTTTTCTAGTGCATGCATATTTCCTATGATATTTTTGTCTTCTCCTTGTATTGTACGGCCACTGTAGTGCTAGCTGGCAGGTAGTGCGGAGGGACTACAGGGACAGGTGTATGCTGAACTATATTATTTGTGAACACTTACCAATGGCTGGACATAAACGAGGCCAGATCATAGAAATAATACTGTGACACTCACCTACAAAAGACAAGAGAAAAACATTACAACTGTGTGCACATTCCTGGTATGGTGAAGCTTGACAAATTTAAACATCTGACATGAACAAGTGCGTAACATGTCACACCATAGTGTGACAATATATGGTGTGACAAGGCAGCCTTCAGACTGGTACTGGCCATACCCAACTTGAAAAATATTTGTATACAAGGTATGCATATTTCATGGGTACGTAGAATACACATCGTGGAAGTAAAATCATTAATCCATCAAACAGTTTAACCCTTAGCTCTTGAATTAACACGAAGTCAACAGCTTTCCTTAGCATGGGTTGGGCACAAACCCAGTGTTTCCATCAACCCCCAAATAAGGGTATATTACCCTTTCAAAACATTAATACCCTCAGAGAAAATTCTGAAGGATCACAACTCCTGTTTACATGTATTTACATGTAAATTTGGTAAAAATATGGTCTTCTCCCCTGAATTTCCCTTCTTGCGACCCCCTGAAAAAATTCATAATGGAAACACTGCACTAACCCATGTCATGGAAAGCTGTTGACCTGGGACATGTGATCTTGATAGGCCTCATCTACAATTCTCCGTCACATTGTTTTTCATTACTGTTGAAATTAGTTGAAAACACTGAATCAGATGACATAAGACCACCAGCTGGTTTTGGCCAGCATAAGGGGGAAAGGGTTAATCCTTCAAGAGAAAAGTTCCTGGTGCTTTTTCTTTGATTACGCATCTGTGGAAAGCCTTGGGTGTCACTTATCATTGTCTCGTGTTTTCCTTGACTGCATAGTTGTTGTTGTCAAATCACAATGCACACAGACTAGGATACGCATCTGTCTATGGCCATACCCTCCTACCCCTCCACTCCTTCTCTATTCTCTTACATACATGTAACGTGACTGACCTTGACCTTAATCATCAATTATACTGACCCTACCATAGATATGTTCCTGCAAGAATACTGTAGTTCTACCTTTTTTATGTGTATTTATTTTATCAAAGTTGGGTTGGTTTTTTTTTTTTTTTTTGTATTAAGACTTTTAATTGAAGTTTTTTTTAACGTCACTGTGTTCGGCATAATTCTTATCAAACCTATGTTAAAATATGATTTCACAGTGTTTTTATTCCCATGGTTTTGCGCCATCAGCAAAAAGTGTGAAAATAAAAGTGCAGCAAAATTAAGTGAATTTACAGTAGTAACATCTGACCCCAAAGTGGATAAGAATATGACATTGTACCAGTCAATAAGGAGCTCACATCAAGTAAATCTCCCTCCCAAAAGGCAGATGACCTGGTTGTCTTGTCCTAAACCTGATCACGAACGACTAGTCATTAATAGTGATAAATATGGTACCTGATACCTGGACACTGATCATAATGGAGACACAGCATTGCACACAGGTACCATGCACTGAGTAGGGATAGCTGCCCCGCCATGTGACCTCATCATCCACTCCCCAGGGGGCATATGCCAGGTAACAGATGAGGGTGGGAAAGGGGTTTCCCGTACTTGCGTATTGGGGCTTTTTATTTACTGTACTTGCGTACTGGAAGCCCTCTTATTTTACGTACTTCGTACTATCCAAAATTTTGAAAGATTTTTATTTCCCGTATAAGGTACTCAAGAAAAATAATTACCTGTACCAGCATACTGAAACCCCCCCTTACCCCCCTTCACAGATAGGAATGCCTGCTATGGGTCTGTCCCTTACCTATGCATGTGGTCACTGGATTCTTGGCTAAGACTTAATAAAGACTTAATGTCTGAATCCAATACCCACCAGACAAAATTACATGCAATTATTCATAAACTGCCTGCCAAGAATCACCTGTTGTCCTATTATGGATTACATTCTCTCATGTCTCTTCACTCCACCTGAGTCAAATTACCTTTTTTTTCTCAGCTACCATGTTTTGTGCTTTTTTCACCTTTGCCATACCTTTCTGGGAGGGGAGGGTGGTTAATTTTTCCCATAATTTAGGACATTGACCTCTGCCCAGGTACTCTCACCTGAAGACTTACATAATAGGACACGTTAACAGCACATGAATCTCCCACACATCTGTCATTCACGTACTCAATATAGAAGCATGTATTCTAGCTATGCACCAACTAATCTTATGCTAAACTTTAACTTATTCACCCAGGATTACTGTCTCTGGTAAGAAACTTCTGCTGGGAACATTAGCACATACCAACTCCATCACCACTTGGGCTTGCCACTACCGACTGATAACAGGTATCACATCTCCTGGCCTAAATGGACATCTAGTTCTGACCAGCTATGGCTGATGTACATACTCTTCTAGATCCCTACAGAGAGTACTACAACAGGTTATCAACCAAGGTGTTCGCTTCAGACCTACTACCTGTTTTCTAGACAGCCCCCTGGTCCAAACTCAGCAGTATATGGCTGAACGTACCATTAATTTGATGAGCCAGAAAGCAGGGCAGTATCTGATGAGTTTACTTAATAATTCTTCGCAGACAGTGGTTAATTTGGGTCAGGATTTCATTGCAGGAATAAGATGTTTGGAGTTAAGGTGTACTTTAAAAAAATAACTGCAACAATAATGCCTAGACAACAAGCATGAGCCCCAAAGCAGCCACATCTGCAGGCACTTTTTGGGGGGCGGGGGGACCTCAATACAAGGTCTTCCTCTTTCTCAACCACTGTATTTTTATTGACCCTTTATTCACCTCTCATATAAAATCTCAGGAGTTGTGGATGTCATCCGTTTGCAACTGAAGTAAAAAAAAATAGTGCCTGTCTTTAACCCATTTCATTGTTCATTTTGGTAATTACTGTGCATACACTAATTTACAAAAGGACCACATATCACACTCATAATAACACCATGGAGAGCCCAGCCCAATTACTTGAAATCTCTGCATACCTCTTTTGTTTTGCTCAGTACATAATCTTTCCTGTTTTGTTATCATATAATCTGTTCCTTTTTATTTTTTTGTCCAGTGTATAATAGTTGCCTTTCTTTTTGTGCTCAGTTTATAATTCTTTTTAGGTTCAAGCAAGCAATATCTGCCGTTTCTTTGATTTTTTTTCTTAATCATGTATAACATTAATATGTTTTTCTCAAACATTCAAGCATATATGGCTTATTTCAGGTAGTAACGAAGCAAATAAAATACTAAGATCATACCTTGTCTGCTAAACCACAATGTTACACAATGTTATTGTGAACATGTTGACCTTACATTTGTTGTATCATCCTGCTGCACAAAGGATTCTAACAATGCACAGAACAGTTACCATAACATAGGTCAAATACCCTCTGTTCAGTGGGATGCAAATAGCTTCATGAATATTCATATCTCTGGCACTAAATCCCAGTCACACATTCTCAGTTCTCAAATGGAGCTTCCTTGACACTAAATTCTCATTATCTGAACTGGCCCCAATCCATCACTTTTAATTCCAATGAAGTTTTGCATATCTACACTACTGTGATTCATCCATGCCCAAGAATGAATAATTAAAATAACCAATTCACACTCGACGTGTTATAAATAATTTCAAAAATATACCAAAGTAACAACATATTTCATTCCATTAGAAGCAAGAAGAAAATAAAGATCAAAGTGACTGCATTTATTTTCAACAAAATTAAATTCTTTTGGGGAAGGACAAAAAAAGGTTCATTCTGTCACTTTTGATTAGATCGCCTTTCATTGCGGGTCTTAATTAGCCAATCATCTGGTCACAGGAGACATTAGTATTTCACCTGGTGTTCTTTGTGAGTCATGGCTATGCAGGCTACTGGCTGTGAGACCCAGGGTAACATCTATTGTTTAATGAGCAGTCCTTACAGAATGTGTAATGAACTGGTCACAATTCTACTGGAATGTATAGCTGCAGCAGATCAATGCCAAGGCGGGCTGCCATTCCACAGCACCTCACAGTCCAGGAATTCACCCTATGCTTGTCATGATGCCTTTTCAAAAGCAAATTTGCAAAGATCTGTACAAAACAAACTTGTGCGACTTAATTCACTGCCCTTAACACTTTCTACCCCATAAGGCGCCTAAACGAGGCTACTTGGACCTTGCAGTAGTTGCAATCATTTTGCAGTTTCTTTCAGTCAATTCCACATTGATGGAAATTAACTCCCAACAGCCCAATTATTTTTGAAGCTGTATTTTTCACCTGAAGAATTTCACAACATCTCTGAGAGACCCAAATAACAGGCTACTGAATTAGCACCTTTACTATTGATAAGCCTGCATTAACCCATTCCTGATCAGAACAACATGAAGTAACATAGCTTTCCTCAGTGTGGGTTGGGTCACAGCTGGTTGAACTCTTTGACCTGGCACGTGCCATCATGATGCGGCTTATAAATATTTTGCTGGAAAAAATGTTTATGAACACAAAAATTTTAGCAAAAACATTATAGCAGAGGACAATTTACATCCAGGTACTTCTGGGGGATTTGAGCAGAAACAGGTTAATGTCAAGCCTGAATGTGGAAGACCATTAAGATGGTCTCCATGCCAGCTTCAAAGGTATAGGTACTGAGCAAATAACCAAACTAAGGTATATGTTTTCTGTCGACTGTACATTCTTTTTCTTTCTTTTTTTTTTTTCAATACGAAAGCAGACAAATGGACTGCCAATCGAACCTTGTACCAATGTAAGCAAATGCTCTCTCCTGCAATACCTTTATCCCTTGCAGCTTTCTACACAAAGATCTGCTTTGTTATGGAAAAGTCAATATGAAAATCAGTGAAACAGACCCACAGAAATCACTTTTATGGTGGCTGGTACGGGTTCATGGGATGCCTAAACACAATTGTGTCTGATGCTGGATGAATCCCAGGAGATCAATATTTTCCATCTCAACACTCTTACTACATTGCAGAAGAAATTACCACCAACAATCTGTGGCTAGTTACACACACTGCATCCTGGGAGGTGTAAATCAGGAAGCAATTTGGTGTAAGTTCAGTGGCTGATGGTGTGACATGTAATCATATCACTAGCAAATAATGCCCCTGTCAGCTTTTTTTCAAAAGCTCATCCATAGTGTATGTACTTTGCAATGATATAGGGATGCTTGATTGACGGAACCAATGTGGCCTTTTGCCAATAGGTGGCGTTTTAAAGAATTCCTCAGTCAACTCAGAAGGTCTGGGGTTAAAGGCAATCCTCTGTTCCAATTAAACTATTCATGAACAATCTGACTTGTGCACTAAATTAGAGACCAAAAAATTGCTGATTGAACATGTTTATGGTGATGCCCTAAAGTTACTGGTGTCTGTGACAGAATAACCTCCATGTGTTCAAGAGACCTGACTAGGGCTTGACATTCAGGTTTTTCACCACTTGTCTCACATTTTGTCACACTTTGGGCCAAGTACTGAGTAAAATCTCCACAAAGGCATGACATTTCACTCCTTGAGGACAGTATGACCTGCAAAGCCTTGCCAGACAAAAGTGTCACCTCTGGCAGCCAATGTACCATCAAAGGATCATGGAATCTCTTGGGCTTGAGCAAATACATGTACTTTTCTGGGGTACAGAAATATTGAAAGGTTTCTTTCAAGTTCTCTTTTTCATAAATACACATGTATTGTTGTCAGTGCCCTTACTGTCTATGTAACCCTTTCCCCCTAAAACCTGCTGAAACCGGACTTAAAACTCTGCTGGATATGAAGTGAAAATACTGTCTCTCAGTTGTTTCCAGAAAACAATTGAAATTTTAACTGAATGACACAAATCAAAACAACAATCCCTAGGTCAACAGACTTCCTTAACACAGGCTTAGTGCTTCATGACCAGCCCAAATCAAGAAAATGTGTCGACTCTACATTAACCCTTTGGCTAGCCCACACCAAGGGAAGGTATTGACTCAATGTTAATCCTTTGTCTAGCCCCCACCAAAGAAAGGTGTTGACTTAGTGTTAACCCTTTACTCCATTCTAGACAAAGGAAAGGTGTTAACTCAATGTTAACCCTTTGCCCAGCCTGCACCTAGGAAAAGCATTGACTCAGTGTAGGCAAAACCCTTTGCCCAGCCCACACCAAGGAAAAATGTTGATTCAGTGTAAACCCTTTGCCCAGCCCACACCAAGGAAAAGTGTTGACTCATTGTAAACCCTTTGCTCAGCCCACACCAAGGAAAAGTGTTGACTCAGAGTAAACCCTTTGCCAAGCCCACACCATGGAAAGATGTTAACGCAATGTTAACTCTTTGCCTGTTAAAAAACCACAATAAGTCATGCTAAGCTGAACTATAATAATTATTGAATAAATTCCTCAAAAAAGCCTTTCATTTAAGTACTAGCATGCCTATAGTTTCAATATTAATAATGCCTGTTAAAAAACCACAATAAGTCATGCTAAGCTGAACTATAATAATTATTGAATAAATTCCTCAAAAAAGCCTTTCATTTAAGTACTAGCATGCCTATAGTTTCAATAATAATAATAATAATAATAATAATAATAATAATAATAATAATAATAATAATAATAATAATAATAATAATAATAATAATAATAATAATAATAATAATTCACGTCAACGACTCTCCAACATGCATTCTTGGTGTGCGCATCTGAAATGTGTCAAGAAATGTTGCTGACTCCATATGAAATGTGGCACTGAAAGAGTTAACCTACTTACGATGGGTGACAGTGACACCTATTCAAGAATTGAATAAATGTGCATTTCAGCTATATAACACTACACCAGTTGTACCAGAAAAAAATAAAAAATAAAAATAAAAATAAAAAGCTGCACACAGTTTTTTCAGCTTCTCACCGGTCTAAGTCAATATAAATTCTATGACAATTTCAGGTCTCATGAATATTGTCTAAGAAAACCTCAGAATATTAACATATAACAAACGCCCAGGGACTGGGTCAAGCGAGAGAGTGTTGTCCTGCAGCACATACAGATGCAAATTTGCTTGGTTTACCCAGGCTAGTGGTATATTCTAGCGAGTCATACACTTTCTACTTGTTTCACTGTCACGTACGCTTTGACATTGAACACATTAATGTACAATTTCATTGAAGCAATCGTGTCTTCAGAATTAATATTTGATAAACGTGAATTCTGATGCTCACTGTCAATCCAAGGCTTGTCAGTTGTTGAGGGGAAACCAGTAATATGCACTTGTTTGCCCACACTTCCACCATGCCATGCACAAAATTGTTCAATTGTTATAAGGTCTCTTTAATACTGACGCCAGTTCCGGAGGACATATAGTGCACAACAATCACAAAACATATTCAGCAATTAGCAAGAGCTTTACCGAGTCCCATATCAACTCATTTGTTCTCAATAATCCAATGTTCTGACTGAGGGCAATGCAATGTCGCGCACAGTGCAACCATGATCATATCTCAATTTGCTCTTTAAAATACAGGGCATTGCTATGCAAAATTAAAATGAGCAGCACTTTTTGACAATGCTTTAGCCTTGTTACTCGAATAATGCCTCCCAAACAAACGGCTATGTAAAATTTCAATTTCACATTGCATTGGTCTTTCATGATAGTTAGACTAAAAATATGTATATTTGTAAGTATTTGGAATATACCTATGTCCACAAAATAAAGATTTTAGTTTTATTTTTGATCTGAAACAATACACACACTTTTTTTACTGCTAGTGCAAAACCATTGGCAGATATCCTTTCTATTCCAATATATGATTCCTTTCGCAATGAAAAAATTCATACAAGTCTTTTTGGTCCTAATGCTGATATCTCAGAGTTTATTTCATTCTGTTATAACGAATTTTGACACTCAGGATAAAAAACGCACATTTCGATATCCATCATATGGGTATATGGACGTCTTGACAAATTCAATCAAAAATGCATTACTCTCAATTACCTTTACATGTGTAACAACTGTATGTTTTATTTGCCATATAAAAAAAAATCTGTCGTACCTAATGGCAAGCCTGATTCCACATAAAAAGTACCGGGTGTGATTACCACCAAAATATGATCTTACGCCACAGATATAATTTACAAATTAATGCAGGCTACACACCCGGTCTCTTCCTTGATGGCTGGCTGCCTGCAGTATGGTCTACAGGTGCTCCATTTTGTTGATACCTAATATTGCTGACTTAACTCATTTCATACTATGGTCACAGGCCTTGGTCAGTCATTCTGGTACTGCCTGGCAAGTCATGCTGCAGCTGCCGTTGCGTCTGCTGCAGCATGACTTGCCAGGCAGTGCCAGAACAACTGACTTAACAGTATAGGCATGTTGGTACTTGAAGGATAGCTCTTTTCATGAAGAATTTAAATATGCAATTGTTGTCTTAAATCTACGTAAATATACGGAAAAATCAGAGTCTGGTATGGAATGAGTTAACACCTTCACATATGTAACACTCTAATCCATAATCCCATGAGGATCATGAACTTCCACTTCTGCCTGTTTTCAAATGACAGCTGTTTGCAATATCTCTTTGTGTTTTTTGGGTTCTTGTTGTTGGGCGCTAATTGCTGAAACATCTTTCAGCTGATAGGAATGGATCATGGAGGCAGGGCAGGTGGATTGCTCGTGACATCGTGACATTGACTGTGAAACTGGTCACCAATTTACCCAGCTGTTCTTTGTTGTTCTCTGTTTCAATCGTGCCACCACTTTTTGTTCTCTTTCCCTGGAAAACACATGTTCCCTTTCTCACCATGGCTTAGAGCACTGGCCAATGGACTTCTGAACCAATGTATTGCAATGTGGCATTATCACCACAGAGGAAATACAGGCACCATTAAAAACCAAATACACATGTGGCTTTTGAAAAGCTGAGAGCCTGAACATTCTTTTTTTTATGATATATATTTATATTACTGTCAGACAGAAATTTCCTCCTGTTTTATTTATGGCTTCAGTATTGAATGAATACATGCGACTCCTGTACTGTTAGTGTATGTGAACCTGCATGAAGTCATGTTATTGGACCATACATGTACACACCCATAATAGAACTCCACAGAACATGGATACTTAAAGAGGGAGAAGGGATCAAACATAAAATTTCCACTTTGGCACGATTTTATCAAATCAGTCAGTATTTACACCAATGGGATTCTCCAGAAGTTTTTCTTTAACCCTTAAAGTGCTAATCAGGGCTCTAGTCATTTCTTTATTCCCGTTAAACATATAATGCTTAAAAGATTTAAATTCCTTATGAGGATACGTTTCATTCAAATACCAGTGAGCTTAGTCTAAAGCATACAGTCGTCTTAGTCAACAGTTTTCCTCAGGGCACTTTGTGCATATTGCGAGCAAAGTGCCCCGAGGAAAGCTGTTGACTCAGTCTTAAATCAGCTCTTTAAAGGTCAATATGACGGACTCTTCTGCAAAAATGAAATTGAAATTTATTAAGTAACCTTTTCCAAATACTTAGTAATTAGATGTTAATAGTTTCAATTAGCATTTCTATAAAAAATGACTAGTTGATGAAAATAGGATGCAATGAGCTGAAATTCTAAATAGGTTGTATTTCTTTACCTCATGGCACTTTGTGCAAAATTTGAGGACACATACCACGGTATTTTACAGATGCTATGGTATAATAACAAGATAGAGAGATGTATGCCTTGATGGGTAACTAAGAAACATGAGTTTCTATTGCATCAGGCAGGTAGTAAGTGACAGGCAATCAGTCTCTCTGTTTTAACAGTGAGAAGTTTGTTGATATACTGGTCCTATTTCCCAGCTTTCTTCCTCCAAAATGAGACGATGCTTTAACTTTATCTTTTTTTTCTTCTCAATTTACATCAAAACTCTCTTTATTCCCATCTGTCATAAAACACATGTGGCTGCTCTTGCCACTTAAGTTGGAAGAAAACCATCAAGACTGCGGCAAGTGTGATAACTGGAGAGTGTGCAGCAGCCATTAGGCATGGCAAACCAACCATACACACTCAAATCTCTGATACGAAACAAAACTGTTTCCTCTGCCCGGCAGCAGCATCCCAAGTGCGGCATGACATGCTCCCAATTAATTGCTCCTATTTCAAGCAGGTAGGACATGTCGGATCACATGCATGGCTTCCTGTACTCTATAAATAGTGCCAGACCTGAGGCACTGGCATCAAGGAACTAGTTCTTCAGCAAAGTCTCGAATACACACAGTCGGCATCAGGTAAACCAACAAAAACCCTCTAAGTGCACAAAATCACACAGACATCTGAATGGGTAGCAAAACATCTAGTTGACTGATCAGTGATGCCCTTGGTATATACAGATAATCTGGTTCCTGGACGGAAAGTCAAGATGCAAGGGTATCAGCTGCCGAATCCCAATCTTGGACGTCATCACGTGAACCTTGCCCATTGAGTAATGAAGGTGCCACAGATGATGGAGACTGGCAAGAGGCAGCCCATCAAGCTACACTTCCCTGATGGTAAACACTGGCTAAATACCTTGTG
Organism: Hermodice carunculata; assembly: GCA_964020975.1. Lineage (NCBI taxonomy): Eukaryota > Metazoa > Annelida > Polychaeta > Eunicida > Amphinomidae > Hermodice > Hermodice carunculata. The sequence goes on along the minus strand of OZ026615.1, from coordinate 87,769,517 downwards.
TTACCTGTCCACCTGTAGCCATTTGCAACCAATAACGTACTAGGCAGGCCCCTCAACTGATTTACTATTGCTCATACACTCAACAGAAAGCGGAAATGTTTCTCACTGTTTGTGTACTGTGGCAGAGGGGGTAGCCCCAACTGAAAATGTCCAGGTAGCGATCTGTTACAAGATTTCACGTAACCAAGACATTCAAGTTTGATACTGGCATATGCCAGTAAGCTGTTGCCAATGGGATAAAGTTTCCAGGAAGAGTTTGTAGACACAAGTTATCACAGAACAGCACTGGGCCACATGGCTGTGCATGGATTTCTGAGCACTGCACACTCACCACAAATACATACATGCATGGATACACAGTACATGTGATTGAAACTGTGTGGGGAATGCCACTGGCTTGATGTCATTCACTCAATCATAAAATAACACAGGCTGGAAAATCTGAGTGCAGTTGGGCAGGTTTGGTGAAGCCCAATATATGACCCCTTTACTCTGTAACCTGTCCAACCATTTCCATTAGTTCTTACTTTCAACATGTTCAAGGCAGTTTTACTGTTTATAGAATAAACTTGATCGTGCAAGCAACGGCAACACACATTTCTGCCCTGCGGCATCCATTTCTATTAACTTTTCTGAACCTATATATTTATTGAACACATGTACAATCATGTGCAGCACTCAACCAAAACATAAATAAGAATTCAACAGGAAGTAACCCATCAGCACTTAATACAACGATGTTATGATGGGATTGGTATAGATTGAACAATATTTGGTCCCAGTTTTTCCTTATTTAATTATGGATGATTCCAAGAGATTGCCTCAGATTACATAATCCTGACAGAGAAACATGTGGAGCAATGTCAATAGCACACACTCACAAATAATGGACTCCTGCATGTAAGTACACCACATCACACTCTCAAATGAAATCATCATACACCAGAAACATATGGAACAGCGACTGAAAACAATGAGCATGCCAAACCATACACTTCAGTGCATGTGACAGCAGATCCATGAAGACCAACCGACCACAGCCCGAGGCTATATTGCTAGACCATGCGTGCTGACCGTCTGGTTGGATTTCCACCAGGAAAACTTTAACCCTTTCCCACACAAAATGCCCAGACACCTGGATGTGAATTGCCACCTGGTGTACATACTCTTTTTATATTTCATGTTAATTGAAAAAACATTTCTGGTAAGAAATGCAGAGAACACTTTTAACATGAACATGTGCCCAACAACAACTTTCCTTGGTTACTGGTCAGTATTCCACCTGACCAGCTCTAAGGAAAGCTGTTGACTCAGTCTTACTCTGACCAGGAAAGGGTTAATTCTTAGGAAAATGCCTTGCGGAGAAGTAGACACCTCTGATGCACCTTTCCTTTTGTGTTCCATTTATTATGACATTTACTCAAACTGGCAGTTGCAATTTCCACTTTTTGCCTTTGAGTCAGCTTCCAAGCACACAGTTACAGGTAATACATACTGATTGTATTGATTGCGTGTCTTTAACCCTTGTCATCCCAGGTGACCTTGATACTGAACCAGTATCATCAAGGTTTCTCATGGGGTTCCAATCACTCATGCACCATATACAAATTGTCTTTAGCAATGGCAATGACTTCAGGTGCCTTCTATCTACGCATATTTCACTTTTCAGTTTGGAAACCAGATGGGATATTTTTAACCAGAATATACACAGATTGCTGCAAGTTACATGGAAGTTGGCCACAGCTAAGAGACCAGTCACGTTTAGGTCTGCAGTGCTGTTTATCTCTCCAACAACTACACAATCTGCTGGTTTAAAAAACTTTTACATCAAAGCAAACATGCCGACAGCAGCACTTAGGCCACTTGACAGTACTTTATGTCAGAGGCTAAAAACTCCATAATAATTATCAGGATTTCTTTGTGTGTGTGTTTTATTTACACCCAAAAGCATCAGCTATCAGAGCGTTAGGACACCTAACAATAAGTCAAATTATGCATTATATATTAAAATGCTTAAACATACATTATAAATAGTGTCAGAGCCTGCAGCGCAACATTATTTTAAATATAAGAAATTTACCTTTACACCACAGGATATTCTAGCAGTCTTTAATTAACCTTTCAGTTAAGTTTCATTATGAAGAAACCCCATTTGATACCAGAAGACCTATGAAGGTCAGACAGGAGATGAGACCACTGACAGGGCAGTCGTCAGGTTAGACAAATGACGGACATGACCACTGAAGACTGGACCATCCTTCTTCAAGCACTGGGGATCGGAGATCAGATCTGTCAGACCGGCACGGGAAATGAGGATTGAAAGGGAGGTACTGGGAGTCACCAGCTGCTGGTACCAACCTGGTTCCTCTCCCATTAACTAATGAAAGTAGACACCAGCTGACTGGACACACAATCAAGAGCATGACAACACTGGCAACACAGATTCCACCAAATGACTCATCCAAATAACAAACACACCTCCAGCATCAGAGAGCACTTTTACAGCCACTTTGGTCAACTTTGGTATATTTTGTTCTCTCAGGGCTGCTAGTAGTGCTCATTTACTGTAAAATGCTTTTGCATGTATAAATTTTACAGTTTTTGTATTTTTGACATTTCACTATAGTTTTGATTTCACGGTTTTGGACCTAATTCCCATTCCAACAATGTTAAAAAAGACTACATGTATTTCACTGTGTTTTTATTTCCATGGGTTTGTGCCATCAGCGAAATAAGCAAAAATTAGAGTCCAGCGAAATAACCCAAAATAAGAGTAGAGCAAAATTAAAACAATTTAGAGTATCTGCTATAGATAGGACACGAACATGCTCAGTTGATAGAAAAAGAAAAGAAAAGATAACTATTTGAAAATTGCAAGGGGGGGGGGCACCATTATCAAGCATCAAGCATGAATTATGTATCATTTCTGGCAAGGACCACACTGCTGTCCACAAAGAGCCATCTGATCTACTGCCTGTCAGTGTAAGGTGAAATAAACAAGACAACAGGAAATTTGTATGCAGCATTGGGAGGTGATGTTACAAGTGCCATTGTGTGCAGCCACAAGCCTGTGAGCCCTCAGACCTTTCCCCTGACGAAAGTTACCCAATCTTAGCTGTTCCACACCTGACAAGCACAAGAGTCAGTACAAAACATGTCATTTGTTACCAGCGTAAACTGTCTTCCTTTGTTTGACAATGATTTCACTGACAAAAAAAATACACTTGATACTGAGGGACACCGCACTCTCCAGCTCCTGTCCATTTTGGGGCTTGCACTTCACACTGAATGGCAGTGCCACTGAGCTAGAGTTTCCACATACATTATCAAGCTTATCAAGGCATAGTTTACACCAAATTGAGATAAAACACATACTTGGGGGGCTCCCGATGGCTGTGTGGTGCCAAGCCTTTCAACACCTCTGCCAGGCCAAGTACTCTCCCTGCTGCCAAACATGGTCTTCTGACACAAGACCACTACCAGTGATGAAGTCCTGTGCTGGTTTTCACCCTAACCCCAGGTCACCAACCGTTGGCAGGGTATACACCCAGTGCTGACACAGTGCTGTCAAACCAGGGCAGAACAAGGAAATACAAGTTCGCAAACCATGAAAATCTGTCTTATTGTAAACTCATTATTAGAAACACACCCCACAAAAGATCAATAAACATACTGTGGTTACCCCACAATGAAACAGGCGTGAAAACAGGGAAAGGACACACAAATTATCCTAGCACGTCATAAAGCTGTCACCATGACAGAAATCTCTGCGATTTCCTGGTTGAGCTCAATCACAATCAGGCAGCATCAGATATACCAGATTTCACGACAAACATAACATTGTTCATTGTTCCTCCATAATAAGCAAGACTTGCCTCCAAAACAGACCAAACTCCATATTACAAATGGGAGTGGAGAAAGGTCTGTTTAACAGGCAAAAATGCAACATTCCCACACTGACCATTGAGAGTTTTTTTTCATCTACACAAGAATGTACCTGAAATGATCACCAAGATCACTCCCATAATAACAGATTCCACTTTTCGCTCCTTGTATCTGAACACCCAAAATGGCTCTGCTACAAAACCAAATTCAATCAATTTCTTTTGATTTCAGAGGAGTACTATAATTTTTTCTAAATTAAGTGTGTGTTTGTTGTATACTGTTCCATGAAAACATCTTCAGACTACCTACTGATTCAGATTTCAGCTGTTATAAGTTTTGTCAAAAAACTAATGCCATATTACAGAGCCCATGTCACTGTATTCATGTTGAAGAACCAGATCATACAATCTTAGCATATGTGTTAAAATGCCACATGTGAACAGACCCCAGAAATTTTAACCCCACTTTACCTCACCCTGCAGGGTTCTTCCAGGTCACTATTAACACTCGTATGACTACGGTCACCCTACTTCCCACACCACTGGACACATTTTAACCGACACATCACCCTAGTTATGCTTTAAAGTCTAACCATGCATATGAACAGGTAACTTAAACTATGTTCACTGTCACTAGCCCCTACAAACACTATCCACAAGATCCGCCCGGTTGAGTCCGAGCTGACGCCAGAGCAAAATGGGACAGACATCAAGGCGTGAAATTAGTCTCATCTGACATTCAATACGTACCAATTGAAGAAGAACAAGCTCCATGTTCTCGTGATTTTAATTTAAGTATTTCTTCTTAAGCTCTCAATCTTTTTACACTAGACTGTTTTACACAATATGGGAGCAGTGCCATGCAGCCCTCACATACTAACTATGTAACTGAATAGTTTTGTTGCCTCCCTCTGAACTGATAGATAAGTTTGGTCTATCATTATCTTTGGGTGGTCTTTTTTCCAAGGTTCAACTTTAATCTGATAAACACTCCATTCTTGGAGATCAATACCAGCTATATCCTTCAGAATGAACAGAACACATGCCAAAATCTGAAGCAAATTATGTCCTTGTGAACAGTTGGTGAATCCACTGCTTGTGTGGCGTGTCAACCAGTAATTCCTTCAGGTACTCTGAACTGCCCGGGTCTGTGGGTGAATGTATTTTAGGGCAGCAAAACATCCTTGATAGTTTCCCACCGATGATCCTTCTAAAAGTTGTTGAAACCTTGAATTTTCTAAACTTGTGCATTGAACATGATAATAGTGATAAATTAAAATATAGGTTAGACATACACGACTGAATTGGATATGGTATGTAGAATAACATGTTATTTTAGGTTTTAGGAAGTAGTCAGAGATTGTGGCACTGTTGCACATGTTCGTATAATTCTGCAGTCATAGACACACTTGATAAAGGCCCACCAGTGTTCCATTATGCACTAAGTGACCTACAGCTGATTACATATGAAACAATGAGCAACCATTTTTTTCGGCTGACAGTGTTTGAGCTGCATTTTACCACATATAGTACCAACATTGTTGTACAGTTTGCCTGAGGACACTGCAACTTCACTCACCGTAACCCATGTGAGAGAATTAACTCACTCCATACCAGTCCCTGATTTTTCCATATATTTGCCTAGATTTAAGACGAAAATTGCATATCTAAATTCTTCATAAAACAAGCTTTCGTTCAAGTACCAACATGCCTATAGTCTTAAGTCAGTGGTTCTGGCACTGCCTGCCAAGTCATGCTGCAGCTACAGCATGACTTGCTAGGCAATGCCAGAACCACTGACCAAGGCATGCGACCATAGTATGGCATGAGTTAAACAACCTTATGATACCAAAAGTACAGTAAAAGCATAAATGGATTAATAAGTCTGATTTGCCCAAATTATTTTGGACACCCATCGAAACTGGTCTCGTGCCCAGCCTCAGAAACAGTCCTACATGGTCACCCTTCACCCCTTTACCCCACCCCACCCTATCCAATCCAACCTCCACCCACTGAGTTTTAATAAAGTATCTTTGTGCTCAGCACTTCTGTTCTGGTTGATGAACTTCTATGCCAGACAGAATTCCAGGTATTTCTACTTCTTTGAACAGGGACTTGTTCCAAAGCAAATAAAAGTGTCTCCATGAGCAACCAAGGCTCCTCTGCTTCATGGGAATAAAGAGCGTCCCCTGCTTGGGCCTTGGGCTCCTCATTTTCAAAGGACACTTTCTTGGCAAGTCAGGTGTGGTTCAACTTATAACAAACACTTTAACTCTTCCAGTGCCAATTCAGATGAAACTTTATGTGATTCAAATTACAATAACAACAGTATATTTAATATTATTTGTGAGCTGACTTTTCATTCAAGTACCAGCATGACTATAGTTACAGTGACATAAAGACCTGTACAGGTCAACTGCATCCAATGCTTACCAAGGTAAACTGTTGACTCCTTCAAAACTCAGCACTTGGAGAGTTAATGCTGAGCAGCAGAAACTGCATGTCAAGCATGCCAATTACTCCATTAAATAAACAAATTTACCACAGAGCTTTGGTTCATTATGACTGCTCCTGAAGGCAAATTTGTTATGAAAGATGATCATATGCCGCCTGGTACCAAACTCCTATTTGCCTGGTGAATGCTTTAACAACATCAGAATGGCCCACCAGAAGACAGTCATCAGTCTCTGAAATCCAATTGTGTCTCAATTATGGGCTTATGCATTGTAAGCAAATATTTATTGTTGAAAACATGCTGAAATATTCCCTTCAAGAAGAAAAACAACAAGAGAAATACAGACAGTTCTGTTTGTATTTACTTTAAGCATATGTTTGTATGTGAGAGTAAGTGCATGCTATTACCAAGGAATCATCCAGCACACCCCTCACAATAACATGGCAGGAATAGTTGTGTCCCTTTAACAAGGTTCCACCTAATTGTGGTCATTAACCCCTCAATGGCCAAGGTAAGACTGAGTCGAAATATTACATCTTCATTCTGGACTTTACCCCTCAAAAACACATTAAGGTAAGCATTTTACCCATCTTTACCAAAGACATATGTATTTGTCATTTTTTTTCTTTCAAATTGAGAACACAATCAGGGAAAAGTGGAATATGTGGACGATATTGTAAATTACCGGTCATGGTTGACCTGCTCATGGAGCAAGGGGGTTAATGTAATACAAACGATGAGACATTCCCTTTCTAGTCTTCAATGTATGGGGCACAACGTCAACTTGGCTTTCTTATTGAGGTTAAGTCATTATACCTTTCTGAAAGCAAAGCTAGTGGGGTGGGTTTAATAGCCAACCTTACTCAGTTCCTCAAAATTGAAAGTGTCGCCAGCAAGGTGGTGAATTTCAGGAACTTCAAAAGAGCAGATGAAAACCCCAATGGCCATGATGACAATTGCCAAGATTTGCCTTTTGAAAACCTCTGCACAATGTAGAAAAAGACGTTTTTATGTTTGTCTATATCCAGAAAATTGACCAGTTTACAAAGGCAGATTCTCAGCATTGATCCAAGTACTTGAAGTACCGGAGGTGATGAAAAGATGGCCGTCTAATTGAGACCTCGCCAAAGCATTCCCACAAAGACCTGGAGGAAGCATTCCCAATAGTATTTTGCAGGCTTTATTATACTGGTCTCTTCACAAAGCTTCCTAAAAACTTACCAGGCTTCATCACAAACAGCTAAGTGAGTCTGAATTTGGCTCTTCCATTGATGAGCATGATGGGCACCATGTGTGTTTGGCTAGACTGGCAAGAGGTGGGGGTGGGGGTGGGGGTCCATAGGGACAGAAGCATTGCCTGGAAGAATGCTTCCTCCATCTCGGCCAAGTCTTCATCACCACATAAACCTGACAAATAGAGCCAAAGTTTCCACATTTTGAAGTAATCTGCCAGGAGATTGCGGTGGATTCTGCTTTGGCCGGCTTTTCCTCACAAGTAATTCACTACCAGGCAAAAATAGCTTGTGTTTGACAGTGTGCGGGCAGCAGTCAGGCAATGTGAGTGTTAGACTGCCTTCAGGAACAGCCTGTTACTGGAGGGATCAGTCAACACTAATAGACCCACCTACCCCTCCAACAACTCTAAAATGTGGCAAGTTTCTATTTCAGATCTCTGTTACACCTAAATAATATATAACTGAACAGCAGGACCTCCACATGCCTGGCTGACAGGCAGTTTTGATATATTTGACCAGGTAAATGAGTTGACAGTCCATATCTCTATTCTAGTGCCATACAAATTCACCATAAACGCTATTTTTTTCCTTCCTTAACCAAAGTACCTGATGTTCTGCACAGGATCTTCATAAATGGTCTGGCTCATCACAGTATTTTGTGTAATATGTCTCTGTCCTTACACACATACATAGGTCAAGCATAGCACATACAGAGGTGAACACCAACATCCTTAGAAGTCCTCTGCCACTGACCCCAAGCCTGTGTTCTGTTGCCAAATTCAAGGTCAAAGATTGCACCATACTCCCAAGTAACCTTAACCTATGACTTTGGATTTCATCCAAATGAAGGATAATCACCCCTTGTCCTTTTTACCCTTATGCCTGGACTAAATCACCCCAATAAAAATTTTCTTTCACATTTTACATTGTTTTTCATATGCAATAAATGTAAATAAAAAAGAGAATGCTGTCCACGAGCCATTTGGACTGAAGTTTTTTTCTTTGATTATATTTTATTTATTTTTTCTTGTCTTTTTTTTAGATTTAGAAGTACAAACAGATGCCCCTGGACCAGCTGTAAAACAAATAACACTGGGCAATAAAGGTGTCCCATTCATCATTCTTGAACATGACACAACAGAAAAGTCTACCTTAAATTCTTGGGCAACAATCAAACTTTAACTCATGGGGAAAAAATATCTCATCCAAATACGTCCCATATTCCCTTCACCAACCCTTTGATATGCATCTTCTCTACCAGCACATTTCACCCCTCCCTATTACACCCCGCCCTGTTTGTGTCCCCCCCCCCCACTTGACAATGGGCTACCTAACTATGACCATGAACAATAACCCTCTCTTTCCCACTGTCTGCACTTGTTCTATCTTAAGCCAATCAGTCAGAAATAAAAGACCCCAGGGTGACTGGTGACATGGGCTCTGCCCCTGCTCTACCACCCTGGGCCAATCAAGAGGCTGAATAACAATAGCACATCACTCAGGTCTCAGACAGTATGACATGCACACAAGGTAACCAATGTCCATGAGTAAGTCTCACTGGGGTTTCTTCCACACATATGTTATAAACACATGCTAAAATCTTCTGTGTCTTTGTGAAGATTTCTGATACAGAAAACATGACGTCCTCAACCAATGACTGCAGTCTTTCATGAGTACATAGAGTCAAAATTTTAGAACAGTTACCTGTTTGGCAGACCTCTGGACATTGAACTCACTGACCGTGACCTTTGCAGGTCACAATTACTTGAACCGTTAATTACGCCCATGAGGAACTGGGCAGACATTCAAATCAGGAAGGCATAAACCTACGAGACAAACACATTTTTAACCCTTTCCCCCTTAAACCAGCCAAAAATGACTACTGGTCAAGCGCCATCTGCTCCAGTGTTTTCAACTAATTTTAACAGTAATGAAAAACAATTTGACGAATTGTAGATGAGACCTATCAAGATCACATGACCCAGGTCAACAGCTTTCGTTAGTACGGGTTATTGTGCCCAACCCATGCCAAGAAAAGCTGTTGACTCAGTCTTAATTCAAAGGGGAAAGGATTACAGTCATTTTTGGGGGGGGGGGCGGGGGCGGGGGCGGGGGCGGGGACATATATAAAATGTTTTGCAAGTACATATTTATACTTTATTTCATTAACGCATTCATTGCCAATGTTGATAAAAGTTGATATGCTCTGAACTGACATAATGGTAGTTGATTCATATTTTTTGTATGCCAGCCATTATGACAACACACCTACAGTTGCAGAAACCAGAAGAATGGTGGACATCAACAGCTTTCCTTGCTGCTCTCTGGGTACAATGTACTTAACCCTTTCCCCCTTGAATTAAGACTGAGTCAACAGCTTTCCTTGGCATGGGTTGGGCACTAAAGTGCCCAACCCATGCCAAGGAAAGCTGTTGACCTGGGGCATGTGATCTTGATAAGTCTCATGTACATTTCTCAGTCAAATTGTTTTTCATAACTCTTGAAATTAGTTGAAAACACTGAAGCAGACGACATTTGACCACCAGCCGGTTTTGGCCGGTTTGAGGGGGAAAGGGTTAAAATGCATGGCACTAACAGTGTTAGACCAGATATTGCCAGGAAACTACAGTGTTCATCCTGAAGGTCAATAAGAGCATGATCTTGACCTACTTTCAGTTTACAACTCTCATGAGGCCTACAAAAATTAATGCATTGCGTGGAACCTTGGTTCTGATTTGAGTGCCAACAAATAAAGACCCCTGGACAAAAATCTACTTTAAAAAATTATGGAAACTCAAATAGAGTATTTTAAGTGTATTAATTTTTTTTAATACATGTAAAATAAATGAATGTTTCTGACAACTTGTCCTCCTCGCGTTTGAGTGGGTTTTTTTCTTTGTATGTTTATTCCTCACCATCTGTCTCTGGCACGTCGTCTTGTTTGTTCCAAAGTTCCACACTTCACTGCAGCACCATGAGACAGGTGTGGCAGTAAACATCAAACTAACCCAACCAACCAGTGACTTCTATTGCTCAAAATACATACAATAGCAATGATACCACTGTTTCCGCAATTTCACTTCCTTTATACCTTCTGTCAGTTCTAGTACATGCACCACCATGGAGTGACAAGGCTGCCGCAGTGCACATTAGTTCCCTGCAAGATTCAGTCACTTCATCATGAATACCTGTCACCAAGACCCCACTGATTTCCAACACGTTATACAAAGGGATCAGCCGGCTGAGATCAGAGGTTCACCCCATTAAATCAATTGCTTTGTTACACTAGTTGCTAAGCTGCCATATCATTTTTGACATTTCTTTTTTTACCCCTCATTTTTTTGCAAAGACGCTGCAGGTATAATGACAGAAACCTGCTTAAAGGGCTACAAGTCCATTTTCTGCTGAGAAATCAGTCTACAATCCTTTAGATCAATATTAGTCCTGCCATTCCATGTGCAAGTTGTCCCAGACACTCTGGCTCCAACACAGTCGGATTAAATCTTCACCAATTGACCTACTCTAGGTTCTATATTTGCATTACTTTGATTAAAAAGTTAAATAAGGATTCTGGTATTGATTTTTGTTTTCTTCTGGTGAAGACTGTAACTGACATATCTACTGAACCAGGTAGGAAACAAAGCATCCACTGAGTTTTCAGCATGATTTCATGATCTTCACAGATTTTACCTTAGATATGCATCAACTATTTGTAAAAATCATCATGTAGTCCATCTATACACTTAATTAACCTGCTCAACTTTTCTTTTCTTTGTTTGTTTTTTTTTTAAATACTCAGTGGATAATGTATTTGTCACGAGGCTGCTCCTTTCCTCGATGTTACTCTCTGATCCAAGTAACAAGGCCCCAACTGGATCCATCTACAGACACAGAGTATAAATAATGTCTTTCACACCAGGCTATTTGCATGCTACATGTGAGTATAATGGGGAACATAAAAAACTTCACTTCTCAGTTAATTATAATTTAAATAATAGAATAAATACGACAAACACAAAAATATTAGACCTCCTCCTTGTACCAAAGCTCCCTTGATAATGACGCAATTAAAATTCTGTGTGGTCAATAGGAGATGTGTTCACCTGGACCCTTTTGTTCTACAGATGCATTTAGAGAAATGTGTCGGGTTTTTTTTTATGTTCCATCTAGGCACTTTTTGTGACATGCTACCAGGTGTAACAAATGAAAAAATTATATACAGCAAACCAAAATACATGTTCTGCTGCTGATAGAATAATAGCATAACATAGCATAAAGAAAATTTATAGGTGCCTTATGAATGTTTACAGTAGTGCAGCAGTCAAGTGGCAGGAGCACATCGATAAGCCTGGTGTCGCCACACGCCCACTTAACACTAAGGTAGTGGTCATTAAAGCCCCATTCACAGCCAGCAGGGGGGCTCTTGGTTCTCACATTAGTATGGCTCCTTATTGTACAATGTCTACCTGGTGGTCAGAAGGACCAGAGCTATGATTAGGCTTTGTAGCCTTTGAGTGGTCCCAGAGGATTATAGAATCAAACATGGCAGCAAGATGCAGTTGGAATATTTCATTATCCTCATCACCCTGCAACCTCTTTGTGGTGATTCTTTCCCCTTCAGTGCCCTGCCCTTTCTGACTCAGAAAATGTTAAAATTATGTAAATATTATGAATTTATGCCATTGATTATGCACCAAATTGTGTTATCATATTTTCAAGCAAAGGTCTGACCTTCAGTGTCACCTTTTGAAAATTGTTAAAGCGACCTGACCCCTAACTAGGAATAACACAGTATGAATCCACTGGATCATGGCTTCTCCCATTAAACTTGTGTCTCCATATTGTCTGAGGTCGAGAATATCATTTTTCCTATACAAGAGACACATAACAATAGTGACCTGGTCAGCCCCGCCCTCTCACCTCAACAACCTCCCCCATAATCAACACATGTGCCTTACTAATTATTATTACTTTCAGCTGTTAACCCTGTCCAAAATTTTCCTGCAGGTGGATGAACATGTTGCAATATTGTTCTCAGTTGCTGATGTGAACAATTTGTGAATTTCATTTTCCTTCATGTTGATGATGAAACAGTGTCCCTATTTATAACTGAGAAGGCACAAAAAAACATGTTTCCTACATGACAGATGTGGAAATACTTTTTATTGCTTATGACCTATACGGTAATTCCTTATACAGGTAATAATTATGGGTCGTTTGTTGGAATATGCTGATGTCACTAATTTTTAGTGCTGCATTAATTATACAAATAATCATTCTAACAATCTTATTGAAAAAAATCTTGATGAACCATTGAGGAAATCACCCCATCAGTGTAACTAAGTAACCATATTTTTTGACTGAATCAAGTGTTTTCATTTTTGCCAATGTCTAACATTGGTTAATGTTTTCTATGTTCTTGAAAGTCCCCTGTAGGGTAGGACTCTCACACCTGAACCTGCAGGTCTCTGTTTGTTATTGTTGTGTTCTGCCATGCTGCACAGTCTGTTACCCAATATATATATACACACAGTAGTTATCCCTCCAATGTCACCCATGTCGGGCAGCCATTTTCTTACACTTTGTGAAGTAACAAATACACGATTAAACTGAAAAAATACTTGATTCAACCATCAATCTAAAAATATAAAAAGTAACGATAATCAATTTAAAAATCTATGGCTCATCAACTGGCCTTCTAACGTCTCAGTGGCAACTGTGAGGTCCATTTTCTTTACATTAGAATTCCCAATTTTGGTTGCCAAGTTATTGTACAAAGGTATTCATGACTACCTACTTTACACAATCATACAATGAACTGCCCGGGATTCATGCCAGGTTAAGGATCACTAAATTCTCTAGAAAACCATCACCATCTTAAGGAGTTTGTCAAAGTCACTGTATGAGACCTGGAGAAGTTGACAAACATGGCTCGACAGACATCGGGATCAAATTGGATCCATATGCAAATATCAACAAAATATTCATATTCCTTTCCACACAAGTACCCAGCTCACTCCCCTGAATTATTTGTAAACATGACCTGGCATCATATATATGGAGGACTTGACTAGTCTGTGGCTGCACAGCCAATCTAAGTGTCAATTGGCCCAAAGTGACAATTGATTTTTTTTTTCCAAAGGACCTGAACTTGAGCAGAAGACTTGGGCACATTCATGGCTCCTTCAAACTAATTGCAAGACTTCCAAATAAAGCTGTCTATATTTGGTCAGCATTTGATCAATCAACGTGAAAGATGTGCCTTTTATATCGTCGTCATCATTTAAGAATTGTCCACATCTTCCTGACTTGGATCTTACTCACATCTTCTGAACAAACATGCTGCAATTCTATATATGTGCTTTATCCCCAAGCTGTAACATAAAATTGGCATTTCAAACGTTTGGTTGCATTCATCTGAATATAAATCATCCCTTTCCTTGAAGGTACCAAACCACACAGCACAGTACTTGTGTGCCATTTTTCATGTTGCTGTCATCAAGATAAAAACACCCAAAACACTAGGAAATTCTACCTAATCCCAGGCACTCCTGAGTCTGAAACAAGAATTTGGCATGACCAAGTTGATTGGAAATATTCCACAATCATGCATAAGAGTTCAGGTTGAAGTGCACTGTATAAAATTTGGTGGTGGTGGCCTGTCAATCACAGTGCCCATGCATTACAGGGTAGTTCCCACTGGGATGTGCCATTTCTGTCATGGCAGGATTCTTACAGCTTTCAAACTGTGAGGTGAGTGTAGATTTCAGTATAGAGTTCACAAGCTGGCTGTTTTGGCTGAGGCAATGTCAAGTGCTTCATGGAACTTCTCCTCTGTCTTGCTGCCGTAATATCATAGTTACCAACTATTTCTGACAACTTAAAAATCCTGTCTTCGTTTACTGTCATGTAATAACATGGACAAAAGTTTGTCCTTATCTATTAACCCCTGTCTGATTGGTTCTAAACATTCACAACTTGTCACTTGTCTGGACTGCATGGCTATGAATGATGCCGTCTGGGTACACTCAATTCCTACATGGATTTTTTTTTTGTCTTTTTCACTCTGTGGAAGGTTGGGGGAAGCTGATGAAAGAAGTTAAAGCAGCATGAGGTCTGCTTTTACAGGAAAACTTGTTGCCAAGTGTGGCTTAAGTACATGTACACAGTGGTCCCCCTCTTATAGGGCCAACCCAAACGCTGCCAAAAAGTGGCCTTATAAGCGGGGTGGACTCTCTTGAGGGGGAGAATATAATGGAAATACCATACATTCTGCACAAGAATGCTGGCCTTTCAACAGAGGTGGCCTCTGGTGAGAGGGGTCTTGTAAGAGGGGGACCACTGTAAAAAATTATATGGCTTTCAGCGCACCTCAGAACATGCATATCAATTTCAGGTACAAATTGGTGAATTACAGCAGACTTGGACAGATGCCTGTTGGTAACATGGGTAATTATTCCAGTATTACATGTGCTATGTACACCCCATCCAGCCAGTATACTATGTGCTGAGAGCCAGACAGAGGGCCAAAAATACATAACATGTATGCAATTACAGTGCTCCCTCTTTATAAGACCCTTCATTACGAGGCAGTTTCTGATAATATATGGTGTGTAACATGGCTCCCACTGAAATAGTTTTCCCATTACTTCTATGTTAAAAGTCCCTGTTATAAGGCGATTTTGCTATAACACGGTATACCCTGGGGACCCCAACACCAGCTTTATAAAGAGGGAGCACTGTACACTGTGTTCAGTCGGCTTTAGACAAACATTATACAAGCACCTTTACATTCTATCAAAAAGTCAATCCCATTTTTTCTTGTGCAACAGACCAACACCCGAACTCATTGAACTACGCGTACTAATTAATATTTGACCTGTATAGCAGGAAGTGCGTGACATGCAGCTACTTGACAAACATAAAATTTACAACAATAACATATTTCACTGGCTGGGGTGCCAGGAACTCAACCATAGTCCTGCAATAATATTTGCTTCAGTAAGGACTTTATGCAACTGCATGTCACAGGCATCACAATGGTGGCCATTATGTCAAGAATTAGGTGGGATTTGCATGGGGTTCAGCTTTGTATCCAATATTCAGCAATCAATTAGCAAAATGCATGCAGTTGTAAATATTCCCCCAGGGTGATATTACATAATCATTAATAACACCAATAACCAATCTGCACTTGCTTGTATGTACAAGTGCACATTATATGTATATATATATACACACACACACACACACACACACACACACACACACACACACACACACACACACACACACACACACATAGATATATATGTATATGTATGTATCTGAGCCTGTCCTGTGCACTTGTTATCAGCACATATGAATACCATGAAAGAAATGACATTATTTAGAATAAAATTACAAGATAATGACTGTATGATCACTGCATTAATACCATTACCAGTCAAAATTGATGCATAATGGTAAATTGTGGGATATCCAATATCTCTGGTTGCAATCAGCTGGTTTGGGTAGTGTACCACCAGATGTCATTTAAAATTGTGTGCCATAGCTAGGCCTTCCCATTATTTGACCATTTAAATAGTCAAACTTTAAAAAGATTATTTGTAAATAGATAATATAGAAATGATAAAAGGCAGTGACAAGACCAAATGCTTTTCCACATCAAAAAAAGAAGGAATTCTGTTCCATCAGTCAGAAAATCCAAATCCTGTTACACTGCTAAATATGTATACATAACTCACAGGATAATGGGACAATTTCTGCTTCAAGGGTGAAAAAATTCACATTTCTAGCTTGATTTCAGAAAAAAAAGAAAACAAAGAAATTTCATTTGTCATGATGACATTCTGTGTGTCAACCCCTCCCTGCTTAAATCACCCTTAAGTGCATGGATGTAAATTGTCATCTGCCTCAATCTTTGCACATAAAGTTTTCAACATAAAACATTTTACTGAGAATTGTAGATAACACCTAATTTGACAACATGCCACAGGTCAACAGCTTTCCTTGGCAAAGGATGGATGCATTGTGGCCAACCTTTGCCAAGGGAAGCTGTTGACTCAATCTTGTGTTAACCAGGAAATGTTAAGATTATGTCTTGAGGTAAACACAGACATTGATGTGTCTCAGGGGTCACATTAAGCTTGCGTCCTGCGTCATAGATGCAAAAAATAAAGAAATGACGCCCGGAAATTAATAAAACATTGTCAGTTTGCGTCTCTGTGGACGCACGCAAAAAAACGCGGTGCATTTTTGAAAGATACAACTGCAAAAATTACCCCAGGCGGTCACGGTGTTTTGTATCGACCATTATCAATCTCATGATTATTTATTATACTGATGGAATCCTCTGATGTTCGTCTTTCTATGTAACAAGCTCTCTTATTTGCTAAGAAAAATTTCCTGGGGTATCCCTCCAAAAATTTGCCACAATGGACGTCACTCCACCTCATTATAAATGCTGAGAGCACTTCCAGGCTCCTCATTGGGTGGATTTGATCACGTGCCGCTCACTGTCCAATCAAATTCGTTGTTCCCCATGTGCTTGTCTCATGTCCGCAATGTTGGGAAGGTAAAAGTTGTATTACGCAAAGATTATTGGACTAAGATGTTAAAATTTCAAAATGTTAAATTTTTAAATCATATTTTTACCAAGAAGACTTCCATCGCAAAAAATCTATCCCAGATAAAGGCACGAGTGAAAATTCATTACGGACGGCAAGGAAAATACGCAGATTAGTCATCGCAAGGTCACACGTGGACGAAGCGAAATTTTGCATTAGCCGGCCTGACAGTGTAACTGTAACACGATGTTGTTCATCACTGTCTCCGATGGGTCACGTGGTTATTGGTGTTTTTTTAAACAAAATTTGGTTGTTTTGATTTTATTGAAATGTTTGAATGGAACAAATCTATATGACAAAACAAGATAGGAATTCAAAAAATTTATGATTGAAGGCCGGAAAAATGTATAGCGGCAAACCATGCCTGGGTGCATGCCCGTGACAGGCTGTGTCCACTCGCTTGTGTGTTGCACGGCTTGTACTTGTAGGCCACCGTGTTGCTTGGTGAAAAAAAGTGACCGCACTTAAGATCAGACTCTTAACACCGCCTACGGTATCAAATTTTTAAGGTGCATATTGGTAACTTTTTATTCAATCTTAAATTTTATAGTAATGAGTTACCTACATGAGCATACAGACCCTATGACATAGGCTATGTTATGTTCATTTCTAGGCTTAAGTTACCTGCATGTTTTATTTATTTATCATTGTGATATATGTTAATGATACCAAATAAAATCAATTAATCAAATTACATCAAATGAAGTCCAGTTTGCACAATTTCAGACTGGACCCATCGATTCAGTTCATGGACGCACTATTTTTCCTGAAAATGGAGAAAGATGGGTCCAACGGACCCATACTGAAAAATCCTTAATGTGACCCCTGTGTCTCTCATGTTTCATCAGCACACACATAAAAACCCACTTTCTCTCAATAAACATAAGACTTGTTTTCACTGACCAAAACTCAAACCAGTCATGGAATCATGATGGTTTGTTATAGAATGGAAGCACTGATAACAGTAACTCTGGGTAGCCTTGAAATCTACCATATTGCCATGAAATTTATTCCTGTGTTTGGTTCAATCATGTTTGGTTTGAAGCCTAGGTCAGACATGAACGTTAACCCTAGTGCTGCAGGGCCAGTATTTATTGTGTCCAAAACACAAGTTAAAAAAAAAAAAAAACATTCAGCAGTACTAGGGTTGATCCTTATGGCAAAACCAAAACTAATAAAAATAAACAATAAAAAAAGGCCTGTACTTAAAGCTGTTTTGTTTTTGACATTGTATATGCACGCAATTGATTCCTTGAGCTACTTGGGTAAAACTACAAATTACACAGTCCTAGTTTTTCAATGACAAGACAGCTTCCTGCCAAAGTGTCAAGAACAGAACAATTTACTTTTCCTATTTCATCATAAAAATGTCTTTTTTCTCTCTCTCTTTTGTTCCATAAAATACAAGGCATCTACCTTGAGGTACACGAGAACAGCCTTAGAGTCTGCCAGACCACCAGGGTCCTCCTGTCCTATCAGCACAGTGATGAATGTCTGCTTGACTTCAAAAGGAGCCAACATTTGCCAAAAATGAAAATTCATGTTATTAGTTGACAACCAGAGGCCTAGTGACTACCTTCAAACTTATTTCAAAGCATTTTTCTCCGCTTAACATCTGATCTTCCTTTAGAGATGAAGTCCTGTATGAAAGCCCCAGAGTCTTGTAAATCCGTTTTGCAGCCTCCCACATCTCTCCGTCTTTGCCGTAATGAGATTGTTGAGTAGACTGATCCGCACAATTCCCAGCCCAATTACATCCTGTCTTCTTTGATTATGAATTGCCAATCAATGTGCAATCTTACATTGTAGAAAGGTTTCCCCAGGTGTTGAGATGTTACTCTGTTAGGACCGGGTCAGGATAGCATTGATGATATCTACCAATGTGGTCAAACACGGTGAAAACAGCCAGGTCCCTTCTGTATAATATTTCCACTTATCTGTTCCACGCCAATGGCCCGTCAAGCCCTGGCAGCCCCAACATTCTTCAGAGTCTGATGCAATTGTTTTCTAGAGCCTAAAAAGATCTCCACTGACTGCCAGGTGAGATTCTTTCTAGCCTTTCCTGACCATTTCCTGTCAATAACTGTTTCTCCGAAGGTTTTAAAAGATCACCTGTAATTTTCAAAAGTGTTCAGGAGCTGATGCCAGCAATACTACTGTCCCTCCCAGAAGTACTTCCAAAATGATGACTCATACTTAGTTCCCCACTCCCCCCATTTTTTCACATCATGATTGTGTACACATGTTTTTACGCTGAAAAAAAGGGTACAAAATGTTCCCCAATCACATGAAGTGAGATACCCTTCCTTAGAACTCTATTACCTGTAGAGATGACATTACACTGTAGAGATGACATTAAAGCTATTATAAGCCATCATGTTGGCACATGTACTGGTCCTAAACTGACCAGATGACATGGTACAGCAATTCTCCCAATAATGTGCATGTTCTGTGACACGACAATGGACACCATCATGTTTATAAATACATGTATGAGTACTGAAGTGCTTTGTTCTTTTGAGCATGCTCCACTTCACTGCAAAACACAAGAAAGCAAATATCAGCTCCAAAACTGTTTTATCATCTAATTGTGTTTTTGTATTTACATGACTATTTAACCTGTTTTCACAAAAGGCAGGAACCAATTTGTTGACCATCGAGCCCTCAAAAGACTTCAAGGTACCTCATTTACATCCTAGGCTCACAAGAATTCCAAGCCATCATCTTGGGGTGATAGAATATCATTTCTTTCAAACAATAGAAAACCAAAAGTTGTTCACTCAAGGTGGGATATTCTGTGGCTTCACTGAGATTCCAAACTAATTCTTACAAGGAAAATTCTTCCAAACCCACAGTCTGCTATTAAAATTCTGTGTCTTTTTTACTCTTTGATGGAGGCTTCATGATGCAGTCAGTCATTCAACAGAACATTGCTGATAGGCTCTATGGAGGCAGCAGGTACAGGGAAAGGGGTTAAAATGGAAAAGGGTTAAGCGTGAACTAGGCAGTGATAGTTGCATCAGGACTGATGTAAAGTGAGATACAATACAAATAGTGTGCAGGATTACAACTGTGAGATACAACACCAGTAGTGCTTAGGATTACTATTGTCTGATCTTGTGATCCCAGACCCACTCTTCCCAGCCACAGAGCACACTCCCTCTCTAATCTACTTGCCCTAGACATGCCTCTGCCAGACCCAGTGTTATCTTACACCACTTTGTCCCATTAACATCCACAAAAAATATGATTTACCAAATGACAGAGATACCAAACTGACATGGCCTGCAATGAAATGCACATGCATGTCAACTTGTTACTGTCCAGATATGACTGAAACATTTCCATTACCCACTCTGATGACTGGAAATTGCTTCTTTCAAGAAATTTCACACCTTACTCTCAAAATTGACATTCTTTTGAAAAGAAATATATACTTTTGAGGTACACCACCTTTTTTTTTTGATGTGAGAAAAGCAGCCTTTGTAGCATCTTTCATGAAAGAATAAATTGTGACTTTCACAAGCATAATAACCTTAGTAGCTTCTTGGCAAGTCAGACAGAAGGGTAAAGGTGAGAACTCCCTTCACACCTGCCCAGTTCCAAGACCACCCACCTGGGCAGAGGTCTGCACCATTTTTGTATCTTACACTACCTTCAACCAAACCTATATCATCCATGCCTCTTCCTCCATACTTCTAAGCATCTGACTCAGGCACCCTTTTCCACAGTGTCAGTTTTTAACTCAGTCAACAGCTTTCCCCGACACACCTGGGGTCAGTAGCACCACAAGCAAACCAAACATCAAAACAAATCCTTGTGTGAACAATCAAATCCTGAATCTGCTTTGAGATGGAGGGCTAGGGTTTAATAAATGAAGTGTTTAATGAAATATCAGATAGGATTTATTCCATGCCATACGCCCCATCACTGACATATAGGAACCATATGGCAGCAGTTTCTGCAAGAAGCAAACTTGGGGGGGGGGGAGAGAGAGAGAGAGAAGAAAATGGGGTTGAAATATGATGTGCACTCAGTGAGCTAGATATTTACCAGATGTTATCTCCACAAATGCCTGTGTGGAGCTTTGGTTCATTTACAGTGTCAGTTCCATGTGAAAGCCTCATACAAAAAGAGCCCTGCTGGTCACAGCAGGAACACACAGCCTATGGTTCACCTGAGTAACTAGCATACACACTATCCCTCCCCCAACCAGTGCGGCTAACTACAGAAAGTGACAGAAAACAACATAAAGGGAACAAAAAACGACCGAAAACAACAGATAGTGACCAAAAGCAAGTTATCTTAAGATACATATACATGTATACTGAAATAAGCCTCCTCAAAGACACCAAGTGGTTATTCCAGGAACCCAAAGGAACCTTTAAGAGTGTAACATTTTACGACAAGACCTACACGTATTTGTTTTAAAAGAACTGGACATGCTCAGCAGGCATAATATTGAAGAATTACTTGACTAATAAATTCGTAAAATTGATGGCAGAAAGATTTAAAGGCAACCAGCACACACATCTGACTAAATTACATCATGTCCTATTGGGGGAGGGGCATGTGACCAGAACACTAAGATGAACCACAACTGGCCTCCTCTGATGTTTTTATCTTCATGCTGAATAATTCCTTTGTTGACAAGGACACCTTCCTGGAAATACTAGTATGTTTGAAGTAGTACCAATATTAAGAATTCCATAATTGATCTCATAGATTATGAGAATTTTTACTTTACGCTACCTGGGGGATCTGTTTAGCATGACCAGTACATGTATGCCTATTTATTTCCAATTTGTCTCAGTATCTTGCAGATTTAATCTTCACACCAGTAGTATTTACAGGCTTGTAGCTCATTTACAAAGGAATCACTATATTAAATAAGAAAAAACAAAGAAAACTTGTATATAGAATTTTATTTACACTCCATAAGACAAATGCTAACTCGATTCATAGGCACAGACTTGTCGATCATCCTGGATGTGATGCAGTGGTTCATCTCTCCAACCTGTTGTGTTCATGAATTCATGTATTAACCTAAAATCCCTTCTATTGTTATATTGAACATTCAATCATATACTGAACCCCAATGAAAAGTATCCACATAAAAAAATTAACACATTAATTTTGTAAGTTACTAAGTACTGTGTGTGCATATATGCATGGTTTGGAGCCTACATCAGGGTCATTCAGGACAACTTTTTAACTTTTGCTGGGTTGTTACATAATGCATGTGACTTTTGTGCACCGAATATGGCTTCTGACCACCACTCCTATTGGATGGCTAAAATGACCTGATGTTTTCAGTGGCTTTAAAAAGGGATGTTCAGCCAAGAAAAAAGCCAGTGGTCTCAGGTGTGTTGAGGCGATCATGCCGCGTCTGAGCCAAGGTCAAAGACACCATGCTTTGGGGCTTGCAGAGGGTGGAGTCCCAATCACTCAAATCGCACAAAGAATGGGGTGTACTCGGCGCACCATCCAACGACTAATTGAACGGCAACAAGAAACTGGATCCGTAGATGATCGGCCTAGGCCTGGCCGAGAAAGAGTGACAACACCTGGCCAAGACCGTCACATCCGGCTGATGCACCTGCGAGACCGTTTCCGTACAGCAGCCCAAACAGCCCGTGAGACTCAAGGGGTGAATCACCGTCCTGTCAGTAGTTCTACTGTGGAGAGGCGACTGAGGAGCAGTGGCCTAACAGCCAGAAGACCTTACAGGGGTAACCTGCTGACCCAACCCAGAAGAGAAAGACGACTGCAGTGGTGTAGAGCACACTCCAGGTGGACTCGCCAGCAGTGGAATACCGTCCTTTTTACTGACGAGTCCTGTTTTTGTGTCAGCAGAGCAGATGGCAGAGAACGTGTGTGGCGCCGGACTGGGGAGAGATATGCAGATGCCTGTGTCCGTCAGGCAGATCGATGGGGTGGACCCTCTGTCATGGTGTGGGCAGGCATCAGCAACCGCTACCGGACACCCCTAGTGGTCATTCAAGGGATCCTCAATGCTAGGCGGTACATTGATGAGGTGCTGGAGCCGCACATGGTCCCATTTATGGAGCAGCATCAAGATCTGGCGATCTTTCAGCAGGACAATGCACGTGCACACTTTGCAAGATTAACAATGAACTTTCTCAATGAGAACAACATCAATGTCATGGAATGGCCAGCGTTCTCACCCGATCTGAGCCCTATTGAACATTTGTGGGATCAGTTAGGCCAAGGTATTCAACGGAGGACACCTAGGCCTACTACCGAAAACCAGCTGATCCAAGCTCTGCAGGAAGAATGGAATAATGTTCCCCAACACAGAATTCAAACCCTGGTCAGCAGTATGCGCCGCAGATGTATAGCATGTGTTGATGCTCGAGGTGGCCACATCCCATATTGAACAGAAAAATTTGTGTGACTTTCAATTAGGGCAGTTAAGTACATTTTTTGCCTGTAAGTGACGTTAATGTCGGTAGAGCGTGACATTATTTTTACGCCAGAAAAGTGAATGCTTTGTTAAGTTCTAAGCACGTCTAGGTATGAAATGTTTCAAGTATAAACAATAAAATACTTCAAAATTGGCATGTGGATACTTTTCATTGGGGTTCAGTATATTATCCCACACTTGGTATTTGTCATTTATTGTTGAAGTTAATTGTGCAAAATACATAAACCTTGATCATGGGGCCAAACCAGTTTCTGTAGACTTCATTCAGCGGTGTGAGCCAGTTTATATTAATAGCTCACTTACTCTTAAATTTGTTTAAAAATTGGAAAATTTATGTGGATCCGTATGAATTTTTATAGTTGGAGATACCAATAAAGGGAATTGTGGGTTCATATGAAAATAATTGGCATGCGAACTCACTTATGTTCACCCTAAGTGTATGTATCTAAAAATAGCTTTTTGTCGCTTTCAATTGTTTTTGGTCATTTTCTGCCTCTTTCTGTTGCTTTCTGTAATTATGCGGATCCCTCCCCCACCCCCAAGGGGGCTGACTGCCCCAACTGGCTGTTAAATTGAGACAGTCAATGGCTTCAATGTGTTGAGTACTAATCAACCTGTACTACAAAGTGCAAAGTCTCATTAATATTCTCACTGACAACATCTTCTAATTATGAGAAACTTAAGTAACAAAAAATATCAAACAAGATGGCATTTGCCATATGTCCTGCTGGTCTTGGCTTCTTTAGGCAGCAAAGAGCCCAGTCCTAAGTGCATGCTCCCTGGCTGCTGACTCAGCCAATCTGCCACACTTCTTTATAAACACTTCACACCTTGATATCCGTCTACAAGAAATATCCATTCAAGGGGCTACTGTGCAACAACTTCCTGCGCAACTTGGAGACGACAACCAACGTGAATACCCACAGTGCCCCCTCATTACGATGGTGACCAGGAGGTCGATGAAGCAGACCGTGTAAAAACAAAGCCACCTTGTAACAACGGGACATTTAACATGGCAGAAATGAGGCAAGTGCTTCAGAGGGAGTCCAGGAACCACCATATTATATCAGAAACCCACCTTATGCTGCGGGGCCTTTATATAAAGATGGGTGACTGGACCTTATACAGACAGAATGAGCCAACAGTGTTCACACAGACTCAGGAAAGAATACTCAATCTGAAACACCTGAAACTATGAGACGCAGAATATTACTATTCAAAAGAAATCACACAAATTAGGGAAGATTATGAGAAATTATTATAATGTACAATGTTAGTTGGATTTTTTTTTAAACATGGTGTGCACACATGAAAATCATAATTTCATGTGTGCTCACATGGCATTTTATGGAAAAAATGTAAAGGTCTATGAGCACCTCATAGACAAAATACTTAATCGGCTTTTCAGGTACATTCCATGCCAAGGTTTGCATGCAAAACTTTTATTTTATTAAATGAACCATTTAATATGAAGAAGTTTACATGTCAAAATATGAATTATTGCCTCACATTGCCCCCATGAATTTCTTGCAAACAGTTTTCCATTAACCGCACTTCCATGTGCCATGTTCCATCTATATATCTCTCTGGTTACAATGTTCATGATTGATATTGCTGTAAACTCAAGTAAGTTATTCAGCATATACATTTTTTTTTGGGGGGGGGTGTCTTTTTTTTATTATTTTTGCTTGGCAAGTCTCTCATCTGCTTCAGCTTTTATTGGAAGAAAACACTGCTCTTATGCCTAGCTGCAGTGGACCATGTATGCGCATACATATGGAACCTGTTTACCCGTCTGGTTTATAGCATCTTGGTCTAGAAAAAACTTTGCCACTATGTGACAGTCAGAACTAATTGACAGCACATTTTCACCTTTTCCCCATAATTTCAAATATGATCTTCCTCAAAGGTTGAACTCATTCCACCCTGATACTGATACAAGACTGGGTCAACAACTTTCCTTGGCACATTCTGGGTACATTGCACCTAGAGCATGCCAAGGAAAGCTGTTGACCATGGGCATATATATAATTTGGAATGATCTTCCATGCAAGTTTCGTCAAAAATTTTGAAAAATACATGTAATGCCTAGCTTAGTACAACAGAATTTTAGCAGACGACATTTAGATATTAGCAGGAAAAAAAGTGTCATTAAGGTGGAATGAGTTTACTGAATATTGTCATATATTGAGGCCTCACATGACAGTCTACCCAAATAATTGAATTCTGGCCACGAGCTAGCACCCAACTGGTGCCAGCAAGTTTTAATGGTAAAAGTGTCAATATAATTATATGTACTGAATATTTCTGTAAATCGCTTCATTTTCATGTGTTTCTATTTTCAGTTTTTGTATTTTTGACATTTCATTATTTTGGACATAATTCCCATTCAAACAGTGCTAAAATGCCATTTCACTGAGATTTTACTTTCATGGTTTCATGTCGTCAGTCAAAAAATAAGAATACAGTGAAGTTAAATAAATTTACAGTATGTATTATTCAAACTAAACTGCCTGACAGCTTTTCACCAACAAAACATAGAAAATTGCCATGATAATCTGCTGTAAATAATCCTCGTAAGCTGTTGAAAATAAGTGAGTATCCATTTCCATTTTTTCATTACCCTGACTGTGGACTCAGGCATTACCTCTGACTGTGGCTTCCTTTGAAATCTGGCCAAGAATAACAACATGCTGTATGCATTATTTAACAAAGAGCCATCCTTTTCATATTTTTTCAATGTCTCATGTTTAGTTTTCTGCAAGAGAGCTGGACCAAAAAAATCCATATTTTCTTTTCAAATTTTCCATTCTATCAAAGCCATCACTTCTTTATTGTGACAAAATACAATAGATATACAATTTGCAAACCAAATGAAGCCCCTAAATAGACTGATACAGCAGCATGAGACATGGATATCACCACCCCTCCTGAATACAAATGGTTTTGGAACATATACTGCCAACTACAAATTACAATACAATACAATAAAGACACCAATACATATCACAAGAGGGGGCCATCTCAAGGGTGGCAAAATAACCAAAATCACAATTTATGGTTCACTTGATATTGGCCTCAGGGAGGATTCATATTACAGGTCACCTACAGGTCACTACCACATACATGTATCAAAAACACTTGACCATCAAGCTTATGGTCAGCTCTTGAAACGCTTTCACATTTCTCTTCTCTTCTAGGATCAGTGAATATTTAAACCATATCGACTGGGAACAGTGTAAAATGAAGCATTTCCCTGTCAATATTGGTAGAAAGGTCACAGGGTGAACTTAAGAGACTTCTTGCAGACTTGATCAACACATGGCAGTCAATTCATAGTAGATGGGCCCATCACACCTGTCACCATCAAAGGGTGGACCAGACAGTGGTATAACAAGGGGACCAGACAGTGAATACAACAATGAGTCTGCCAAGTTATACACACAGTCAGGTGCCTCTCTGTTTACTTCACACATTATCACAGCATCCTAGCAGTCAAACTGGGCTCTGCTGCTGCCACACAGCCTTGCTAAACATCACACCTTTATATTAACACTAAGCAACCCAGGGCAAACTTTAATTTCAAACCTAGCTTTGATTTTAAAAGAACTTATGCCTTTCACAACATAAAATTTGTCACTTTTGACATAATATTTATCAGTGTTTATACAAAAATTTGGAATATATTATCGTGTCTTCAACTCTTATGTAGACAAGTTTCATTTCAAGTTTCAAGGCGAGGCCCATGGGTCTAATGATCTGCTGATATATAATCTGATGACCATCACACAAAATTAATTTCCTGAAATGCATTCCCTCCATGACTCTGAGTAATTACTCAAGGTCATCCATATAATGCAACATGAAAGTCCCACATGAACACACATTTGTGGTACATTTGGTATCATTCCCCTCATTTTTATTAACATCTTGGATAGAGTGTCCTTTTCTTAAGTGCTTAATGACATTGAAAAAAAGGTCAAGGTCACACAACATCTTACAAAATTTGACCATTGCCCTAATGCATAGTTGGTAGAAATTTTGCAGTTCCATCTCAATTTATTATGTCATGGGCACTATAAAAATCATTTCCTAATATGCATTCCCTCCATAACCTTGAGAATGAGAAGGTAGTTCAAGGTCACCCATATTATGCAATATTGAAGAATATACGATATAGATTTGTGGTACATTTGGTATTGTTAGCCTTGTAATTTCTCAACATGTCAAATTTAGTGTCCTTTACCACATCCTTAATCACCTTGAAAAATATGTCAAGTTTTTTGTACCATAAGCCTTATTCTGTCTCTGCATTGATTGATTTTAATGTGTTTTCAACACCTCTTGGTCCATATCTTTTGTACTACTGCAGGTGGTACCACCAAATTTTAACACATTTTTGTCTTTTAACCTGATTGACATTCCTACCAAGTTTAGTGATTATTGATTCATTTTAAACTCTTCAAAAAACTGCATTCTAAAAATGTTGTAACTTGGATCATACATTATGTAATACTACAGGAGCCACCAACAATATTGAACTTGACCTAGATTTTCATACACTTAGTAAGTCCTGACACTTATATAGGCCTAAGCTGAAAACTGCAGACTGTATCACCTCCACAACCAAAAGTTTATGGACAGATGGACAAACAGACAAGTGATCACGAAAGGTCTACGACATTTGGTCACCAGAGCTAAAAACCATTGGAAAAGACTTGTTGACACTAGCATCCTGGGCAAAACAAGGCTTAACCAATACCTGGCTCTCTGCCACACTTACCAAAATCTTTGTAGACTTGGCAGATTTACGATTTGAGAAATCTTCAGGCAAAGACAGCCTAAATCCATTGGAACTCAAGGGATTTTTCCCAGGATCATACAAGAACAGTCTGTATTCACCAGCTAGATAAGACCAAATTTCAATGATCTAACATGGTGTCACTGAAGAATGCCCATCTATTTATTTTATTCAATCGTCCTGTACAAACAACTCCCATGTTTCCAAATTTACGGTTCTAATTTGCAGCCAAAAATATCAGAAGGTTCTATCTTGCAGTACACTTCTTGCAAAAACTCTCCATCTCATTTCCTGTACTTCATAGTTTAACCCTTTCCAACATGAACCATCCATAAAATCCCAGAAACTCTTCTGCTGCAACATTTCAAGTCAAACAACTGAAAATTGTCTACTTGGTTGTAATGTAACCAGGAAAGAGTTAAAAACATCTTGGTAGGTTCTCCATTACTGACTGCTGTGAGCTCACGAATTTCACAATTGATTTTTCACCTTTTCTTTACAGCCCAAACAAAATATACAAGGAACCCTGTAGTTTCTTTGATCTCAAGGTGGTCATTTACCCTTTGAAATGAGCAAATAACAATCAAAATTTGCTCTTTTCTTCCTGTATAATTCCGACAGTAAAGTTTTTATAGCAATGGTCCAGACACAAGCATTGGTGGATGAATGGCCCTATGAGAGCGAACTGGCGACAGAACCATAGTTCATTGTCCCTGGTTCCTAGGCCACTCCTCACTTGTGCCAGCGGGGTGGATGGATAGCTACTTCCATGAACAGTGTTGAGGGTGGCACATGTGAACTTTCAGCTGGACCTATCAATGCACTGGGTCAAGCAAAATGCCCAATCACAGCAGTTTCTAAACAGGCATGGCAGATGGGCACACGCCACAGATACAACTATGGCTATCCTATAATTAAGCCAGGCTGTCTTGCAGTGAGGACTAATCGTTTGCCGGAGGCCTAGATTCACTGCAATACCTGTCCTGGCGCTCAAAAAGTACACAAAAGTCTGACAAAACAATCAGATCAAACAATGTGGTATCAGGCCCCCAAATGTTCCATTCTTATCAGTCAGACAACTACTTTCTGTGACAATCACAAATCCAATTTGCTGAACACTGCTTTGTAATGGTGTCATCCTTGTCTCTGGTGTAATCAGAAGACACATAATAATTGGTTTGGAACCTTGTCAACAACAGCAGTCTAGGCTCCTTTATGCAACCGCTAGGACAACCATGCAAAGTAAAAGTTCAGGGACACTTTTCATTGTTGAGTTGACCATGCCAACATTTAAGGCCTTTCTCTACTTGTGATGATTGCCTATTCAGAAAACAGCTAGCTTTCTTGCCCAAAATGTCATCTTCCTGGAAATTGTCTCAACAGGCCTTTTATCATTTCTTTGTCCTGTTTTAAGCAGTAGCATGCATATGTCAAAAGACTGCATACAAAGCATAACTGCAAGCACTTTGGAGACAGAAGCCAAATGCTCACAACGCCTTGTTAATACAGCCACCAGGAAAAGACAACTTATTAGTTCCTATGCAAACATGGAGCGGCACGTCTTGCAGTAACCTGCAAGGTGCGCACACGTCAGTTGCCAAGTGGCCAAGAAAGCAAACCAGAGGGGCGACAGAGTGTCGCCCCTCTTCCTCAGGGGTGCTTTTATCTGCCTTATGGGGAATTGGCTTTTGTTGAGCACCAAAGTCTAAGTGTCTGGGAAAACAGCATGGGAATAGCAGGAGTTACTTTCACAGGGAGACAGAAGAGTGATCATAGTAGAACAGAATTCATTGGCTGGTATTATGATATTGGATAAATGGCGAGAGAGGGTCAAACAGACAGGCATTCTGCTAATTGTCCTGTCCTCAAAGGAACATAGAATGTAAGCAGCAAAGATGGGGCCCGGTCTCAATGCTAGGTGCCTGTTGCATGACAGAGCACCTTGCTGACTACCTAGAGGCTTACATACGATCAAAAAACTGTGATATAAGTGTCACCAGAACAACAAGCGAGCAGCTTGATCCACTAATTGCTGCAGAAATGACGTAAGCCAACCCACAGAAACTAAATCTTGACTGCTGCAGACAACACCACTGAATTCAGTTGACATTACATGGTTAATTCTGGAACGGGCAGTGGCAGTAGCCGCTGGAGGGGATATCCAGGTACTGCACCTTGTATTTGTTAACAGGCCGGCATCAGCTGGGCGTAGGCACAGGGCCTCTTCTTCAACTGACTTTATTGCTTACGAGTGCCTGGTCAGGTAACACTGCAGAAGTACCCTTGAGGACAATTTAATCTTAACAGCTATTAAAACTGGTACATATAGCGATGGTGTCCACAGTGGGACGTCAACAATAGTACCCATAGGCTACAGACAGCAAGACGTACCAGGACGAACCAGACTGCATAGTGGCACACTCAATTGTCCTCATTCCACAGAAAATGAGAGGCTGATCTCCCACTGTAGAAAAAACAATTAACAATTCACTCCTTGCTTTATGTGGAGCAGAATTTATTTGCTGGTATTATACACACTCATTATGACCAAGGAAGTTGCAGCAGAACCTCCTTGGCAAGTCTTTTCTTGTTAAATATATACAGAGGTGGCCACACGTGACCTTTCCAAGAGGGATTGGAAGTGAGCGGGTGATGAGTTAGGATGGTGTCAGTCTATTCACCCTTTAAGTCAGTACACACTGATCTCAAATCCCTCAGAAAGGCCACACGCAGTATTCCCTCTTTTCATAGACCACTTCCCCTTTAACCCTTTCCTGATCAGATTAAAGACTTAATCAATAGCGGTCCTCAACGCGGGTTTGGCACACTACACCCAACCAGAACCAACAAGAGATGTTGACCTGGGGTGTGTCATCTCGATAGGTCTAGCAAAAAGTATTTCGTATTTACATGAAATTTCATTAAAAAATTAAAGATCAGTTACATCTCAGTGATTTGAGCAGGACAGGGTTAAGACCATACTTGTGAGGTCTAAGGGTGGTCTCTCAAAGCTGTAATCACTGTATCGATGGAAAAAAATGTGGATGTTCCAGGACTCCCTCATCCATGTAATACTGGTATAAGGGGGGTGGAGAGGGTTCTTTTCATTGGTTCATATATGCCATGCTGAAGTTACCTTCATAACAGGTGCAGCATAATCTGTCAGGAAATGCATATACCACCAGCTTCTGACTGGATCTGTTGGTACTTGAATTCAAGCTCTCTTTTCATCATGAATTTGAATGTGCAACTCCTGCAACACACTGCTCCCAAATACAGTGGAAAAGGAGTGGAAAAGCATTAGCATGGCACACAACAAAGTAATGAGAAGTCTCAGTACGTACTTTCTTAACTTCAAAGAGAGGAGGCTTACTTTAAGCAGGGACTCAGTTCTAAGAGAAAATGATCAGCTCAGTTTGTAACTTTCCTCACTGTAGGAAAAAGAGGCTCAGTCAGTTTTTCATGAAGGCAGATAAAAGAATTACATTGATTTTTCCCTGAACAGATTTACTGTGAATATGAAAATGCTGGTACAGATGAATCTGTTAAATATCAGGTGCGGATCCAGGATTTGTCAAGGGGGGGAGCTGAACATAGCAAGTAAGGCCGGGAGTCCGGGGGCAGCCCAGGCCCCCGGCGGGTCCAGGGCAGAGGCCTGGTGGGGGGTTAAGGGGGGCGGAGCCCCCCGAAGCTCCAGGGTTTTAATGCATTTAAAGGGGCATAAACTGCTTTTTTCTGTCAATAAAATACAGTGGCTCCCATCTTTCAAGGCACCCAAAATGCAGCCGAAAAGTGTCCTTGTAAGAGGGGTGGCCCCTTCTAGAGGGAAAATATATATATAATAAAATGTTACACTTTCTGCATAAGAATGGTGAATTTTCAAGAGGAGTGGCCTCTGCTCTGGTGAGAGGGGCCTTATACAGGGGACCACTGTAAGAGATACGATGGACTGGTTTATCTTCATTTGGGATTTCGTATATCCATCGTGCAGTTCTGTTTGCTGCTTCATTTAGTTACTTATCTCCAAAAAGTCCAACAGTCAAGACAGTCGTAAGAAATAATGTCTCTCTATCTATTTATTGGACGCACATGTAAATTCCCAAGTTTAAATGGCAAACTTTCCCGAACTTATGACGTGAAACCGGAAATTTACAATGCATGGCGGGAAGTAAAATAGCCTGGCTCCTTGCGATTCGCTACTCTGGCTTATGCATTCACGTTGGGAAGCAGTCTTCCTGCACCCGACGGAGGGCGCTGCAGTATTTGTTGTTTTTGTGCCTGTCAGCCTGAGGATCTTTGACACCACGTAAATTAATCGACTCTGTGTCTTTGAAATTTGGTGATTCAGAAAGCTCGGACCAAAGATGTAATGGGTAACCC
Source organism: Hermodice carunculata (assembly GCA_964020975.1). Lineage (NCBI taxonomy): Eukaryota > Metazoa > Annelida > Polychaeta > Eunicida > Amphinomidae > Hermodice > Hermodice carunculata. The sequence goes on along the minus strand of OZ026615.1, from coordinate 87,736,685 downwards.
CCCTATACTTTCTCGTGTGACCGGAGATGACCAACAATTTTTGGAGGCACCAGAATTTTTCTCTTTTTTTCTTTTTTTTTTTTTTAAGGGGCGGGGGGGGGGGGGGGAGCGCGCTCCCGGCGCTCCCCCCCCCCCCTAAATCCGCGCCTGCATATGGCCATCTTTACACCCAACAAGCAGATTTCTTGTCACTTACAGTGGCTAGCCTTTGGCCAGAAGTAACATTGTACGAAAATTTAAAATCATCAAAATATGATTGCTATACAACAGGCATGAGATCATGACTGTTGCCACACAACGTAGGTGTCATCATCGCCATGGCCACGTGTATTGTGCATAACATGTCATAACAGTGGCCACATCATAAAGTGATGTCATGACATAAGTCATATCAATAGGTGACATGCCATGGCAGTGGCCACCTCAGATGGTGAACATGTCATAACAGTGGCCACATCAATATGTGACATGTCATGAGTGGCCACATCAGTAGGTGACACATCATGACTGCAGCTATATGCAGTAAACATGTATGACTATGGCCAATATTAGTAGGTGACATGTTATGACTGCAACCACATGCAGTAAACATGTGTGACTGTGGCCAATATTAGTAGGTGACATGTTATGACTGCAGGCACGTGCAGTAAACATTATATGACTGTAGCCAATATCAGTAGGTGACATGTTATGGCTGCAGCCACATGCAGTAAACATGTATGACTGCAGCCATATGTAGCAAATGACAATGACATGTTATGACTGCAGGCACATGTAGTACACGTGTACACACCTGTGGCCACATGCAGTAAACAACATGTATGACTGTGGCCATAGGTACATGGTAGTAACTGACATGTTATGACTAGGCCCAAACACCATGACTGTAGCCACATGTGATAGGTGATATCATGACTAGCAATATGCAGTACATGTCATGACTGTCCCACATGTACAACACAATGACTGGCCACATACATCATGATGGTGGCCACATAATACATGTCATGACTGGCTACATGCAATAAGTGACATGCATTTGACAGTTGTCATGTATAGCAAATAACCTGATAATCATGGACACATAAAGCAGGTTAAACCAGCCAAAACTGGCTGGTGGTCAAATGTTGCTTTAGTGTTTTCATGTAATTTTCATAGTAATGAAAAATAATTTGACTGAGAAATGATGAGACCTATCAAGATAATATGTTCCATGCCAAGGAAAACTGTTGACTCGGTCTATATAAAAGGGAAAAGGGTTAAATTGTACCTATGTTTTGACAAAGGTTACCAGGTCACCTTGTTACTTACAAAATCCATGTCAATAATTTTTCCCAGATGTGCTAGACATGTGATATGTCTTATATAATGACACCTGTCCCATACAATTGTTGGTTCCTTCCTATGCCACAAATAGGAAATACAAAGTATCATTTTATTGGCCAAGAAATCAGAGGGGTTGTGATGTCACTGACACAGTTGCTCAGCAGGAGGCAAAGAGTTAATAAGCATATCCAGAAAATCCAGACAATGCCACTTTGCTGTCAACTTTTCCTTACACTTTTTGACCTCATTAAACATTTTGTCATTCGGAAATTTTCACGGCTTTTTTGTCTCCTTTAATGATGGTCCGTCTGCCGCCTCTAACCCTCTAAACCCGTCACCTGAATGTGACAAGCAGAACAGTTCTTCAATGTACTGGGCACATTAGCTTCGTAAATGAACTAGATGCAAAGGTTAGACATTGCAGGGTAGCATGGCCTCCAACTGAGATCTTTTGTCTGTGAGCCCAAGCTTGAAGCCGCATCAGAAGACTTGTGGAGCCAGACCACATGTCCGCAACACGATCTCTCCAGCTCCACAAAAACCAATGTCATGTTCTCTTATCCAGCCTGGGCTACGCAGATGAGCTCATTCTCATTTATTTGAAGTCCACTAGCTTTTCCTGACATTGTCACATCCAGGAAACCTGGCAAATATGGATCAGAACCAGGTCTGTGGCTCTTAAGACACATGCAAGCTGTCCAAGAGTTTCACAGGAAGTCATCAGTCATGAAAAAGTGCAATTTTGGAGCAGAGTTGTGCATCTCGCTGGAGGTCTCCCCTTTAGATTGGTTGCTGAAATGTTTGGGAGACTTGGTGAGTCACATGGCTGTTTGATAACGAAGACAGAGTGGTGATGTATGTGGTGTAACTGCTGGCTGCAGTGGCACCTGCATCCAGGTTGCCCTCACGACATTACAACATTCAGGTGCACGACATCTAAACATAAATCACCCTGTAGCTGCACATTTTATGTCCTGGGATCAAGTCACAACTCTAGTACAATGGGCAATCAGATGCCTTTTCTACACTCGAGTGTTTGGTTCGGGGAAAGCTGCTCTGAATGATTTGGCTCTGAAAAACCACGTCTTACTGATTTCACATGGTATCACTAGCTACATTTCCTCTTTGTGTAATAAGCCTGAATTATTGTGGTCATGTAAATTCTTATTCATCAAAAAACTGTTTAAAAACTTTTGTTCAAGGACCGACAAGCTTACCAGTGGTTTAAAGTCATTTTTTGCACTGTTTCATGATTATGCCAGGAAATGTAAAAAACCCACATCAAGATATTTTCCACTAAGTGGAATAGAATGAAGTAACATACATTGTTTTGCTAGGACCCTGATGTGGAAATTCATTGTAAATTGCGGCCGTTGTCTTAAACAAAGGACCTCTATGCAGCTTCAAGAAACCATTTTTGAACCTTTTTTGAACCTGTCCTTTCTGTGTTCTCTTTTGACAACTCATAACAGGACGTGAAGGTATCAACAATGAACAAAATCATCAAATCGTCACACAATTGGTGTTTATGTTTCCATGCTAAGGAATGTGGGACATAAAAAATGACAATACGAATTTGACACAAGAGTATACCTAAATCCCACCCATCCCCAAGGTTGGGGGCATAATAATGTGCAGGTTATAGGGTCAGTGCAGGTCACCACCCCTTGCATGCCACAGTATTGTTTGTCCAGCTCACTTGCATCACAAGGTGTGCACCAGGGTGAGAGCACAGAGGACAGCACACCCACTGGATGTGTGAAGGGACAGACATTGTAGCAAAAAGAAACACAATGTATACATTGCTGTCAATTCACTTAATTTTGCTACATATTTAGTTTTGCTTATTTCATACATGGCACATAACTGTAAACATTAAAATACAACAAAACAGTATTTTTAGGAAAGGTTCAATTTGAACAATGTACAAAAATAGTGAAATTGAAACTTTTGTTAAATGACTGATATGTAAAAACCATGGAAATTTATACAGGTGAAAATAAGTACATTTGCAGCATTTTGTTTGCTGGGAATGTAGTCCTGTATGTTTGTATAGCAGTGACTTTTTTTCATATGAATCCATGTGTTCACTAAACAAACAGTGATGGCCATGACCTCTAACATCTCCATCTGGCCCATGTTCGTGTTAACCCTCCTCTGCCAGAAAGCCTTATTTAGACATCTTCACATGACCAAAGCAAAGCTTTCTACATCTGCACACAGTGCATGAAACCAGCAAAGTTGCATACAAATTTTACCTTTCCATACTAGAATTACACTTTCATTCCTCCAACTGTTAAACAACAGTAAGATTTGTCATGAAAAGAGCTTTTTATTCTACCACAATATGCTAACTTAATCCTAGAATCTATGCACTATGTGGGGAAGTCATGCTCCAACTATTGCAAAGGCACACAGAACATCTCATCTGGCAACAAAAACCCAATGACAAAACCTTTTATCACATCAATATGGAACCAGTATAGGTAGGGTTTCTGCAACAATACTGGAGAAATTTTATTTGGAAACTAGGCCCTATATATGCATAAACATTCTGGTCACACAAGGATAGGGGTTAAAGTGACCATGTATACAAGTCATAAATATACATATATATATATACCTACACATACACTGGTATGATGTACACTGGTCCCCTCCAAGCCCCCCCCCCCCCCCCCCCAAACACACACACACTAGAAATCTGGCTTCATGAGAGGGGTGCATGGTTGGTAGAGCTGCAACATGCTAGCCTTTCACCTCTGCGCCCAGGTTTGAATCAAGGCCAGGGAAAGCAAGTGGAAAGAGTTTCTACCACTCTGACTGTGCACGGTGGTTTTCTCCCAGTCCTTTGGTTTCCTCCACCAAACAAGTAGGTAGGAAGGTATAGACCAACATATGTGCCATGCAGAGTGATTTATATAGGCTTGTTCTGTTTCACAATCCATGTAAAAGATATGATGGGTCTACACTTTTTATGAGGGGGGTGGCCCCTCCTGAGGGTGAAAATGAAATGAAAATACATGCATTATGCTTGATGCAAGTGGCCTCTGTAGAGGGGGTAGCCTTTCAGCAGGGGGGCTTGCAAGAGGGGGACCACTGTACTGCTCCACAAGGACCATGCTGGGTGTGATTTTATACACTCTCACTGGGTGCTGTCCAAAAAGATGATGGACCTAGTCATGAAGGTAATTTTTATGACTGTTTGACAGGTAACCACTGCCAATCTACAGGAAACAACTGTGCACAACTCTGCTCTCCAAACCCTCACTGCTACTCACACACAATTCATCAGCTGCCTTTCAACATATGCCATACTCTGCCTCCTAAACTCCAAAAGTCAACATAAACAGAAGCAGGCAGATCTGCTTACAGCAAAGAGATGATCCCACATACAATACTGACAAGGGACCCTCTGATTCAATTTTTGTGTGAGAAAAGGACACAATCTCCCCATGCTGCCTGGATCCAGTTCATCATCCCATGAAACCAAGCCACATCATGTGTAATACATGGGATTACGGCTCTGTTAGATGCAGTAATGAGCACTTCCACTCAACATTTCTACGTTTAGTACGATACAGTACAAGTACATTCGCTGGTATATCTCTGACTGGCCATACAGTACATTCACTGGTATATCTGGCCATACAGTATGTTTACAGGTACAGTGAAACCTGTTTTGAGAGACCACTGTGATGAAAGACCACCTGTCTTTTCAGACCATGTTTACTATGTCCCTTTTGCTATCTCTCCCATGTTGTTATACCTTTATTGAGAGACCACCTGCTTTACGTGACTACTTTTTGGCTTGCCCTAGGGGTGGTCTCTCAAGACAGGTTTCACTGTATATCTCTGACTGGCCATGCCTGTGCAGATTTTGTCATTCATCTCACATATATGATCCATACACTAATTTAAAATCCAGTGGTGACATAGCAATGTTGTTCAGCTTATTAATATTTATGAATGATGAGTTGCAGTAACAGTACTTTCTTTCTATCCCATGAATGTGTTACTCTTGATTTAGCTGTCTTGATCATGTTGCATAAAGGTAAACAATGGATTTTTAAGTGAATCATTTGATCAGCTGTGGAACCATACCATTCATCTAAAATAAATAATGATGTTCTTCTCAGTAATTAATCAATGATTGCCCTAATTGAGAACACAATTCTTATGTTCTGATTCCCTTGCCTAGGCCTTAAATTGAACATAATTTTTTAAAAAGATCAATGCAGATCTTGATGTTTGTTAATTCTGCTGCAAGTATTATTGACTATTTGGTCAAACTAGTAACTAGATGCCCCTGACCACCCAAGTAGAGCACGGGCCTTACACTGCAGTGCAATAGGACACTTGTTACCCTTTCTTGGTCACAATAAGACTGAGTCAATAGCTTTCTTTTGTGAGGGTTGAGTCCAATGAGCCAGTCCATCCCCATGGAAAGCTATTGACCTGGGGCATACCATTGTTACAGGTCTTCTCTATGATTCTCAGCAAAAAAAAAGTTTTCTATTACCATTAAATTTCAGTAAAACATTAAAACAGACGACAATTTAAATTTGAGCACTTTTGAATGAGTGAGCAGGAAAGGGTTAAGATGTAATTAATACTCAGCAGGCTGCATGTCCTTAAAATACCAGCTTCAAATGTATGCACAATAAATTAAAACTAAATGTATTCACATATACATATTTTGTCTGAACGAGAACATGCCGACCATTCACCCACAGAGAGAGAAAAAAAAAAGTAGAACAAAAACAGTAAGGTAGAATCTCATGCATTCCCATGCAATGTCTCCCTCATATGACATTTCCCAGCAGATATTGCTCCTTGAAGTCTACAACCAGAATTTATGGCAGAAATAACGGGGCACATTCTATTCTCATTATATGCAGGTTTTATTTTCTCATCTATAAAAAAAAGGATGAAAGTTCTGACTGTTAAACTCAGATGAAAGAAGCCATAACAGAAATGAATTACAGAGAAATGAACTGGGGGAAGTCAATGTCTGAAATATGAAGGTTGATGATTTATAGCTGGCACAAACTGCACTTCAGCCCACAATCATCTGCAGGGCAGCAACTATGGATTCATGCTCATGGAGAGTATGATGAGAGGTCAAAGGTCAGGGCACTCTAGTACTTGCATACATCATTTAGACAATGCACTAACTGCCACATAAATTACACGTCTTCTAAAACACAGGTTTCCTCACACCTGGCTCTGCCTAGAATATGACACACCTCATAAGAAACTTGTACCCACATAAAAGAAGGGGGTAGTGGAGGGGATATATATATTTTAGTAAATATTGATACTGTATTTGGCTTCAAATTTAAATAAAAAAAATATATGAGTGGGCCAAAATATGGTGGTTCCAGGTCTTAAGACAATCCCTACTGTTAGCAAAAAAAAGTCTCATACTGAAGGTGGTCTTAATATGGACATTTTTGTCAGAGAAATCAACTCTATTTTAATGAAAGAATGGTCTTAAGGATGAACAGTTCTCATGAATAGTGGTTGTTAAAGTAGGTACCACTATATCCTTCCCCCTCCCCAAGCCCTAGTCAATTCTGAATCAACCACTTTAACAAAATAGTAGCTCACCCTGTTATTAAAAATAATAAATAAATAAGTAAATAAAAAAAGATCCCCCCCCCAAAAAAAAAATAGTCCTTGGCAGCATGGGGTGAGTTCAATGTATGCAGGTAGTGATTGGTGTGGGGTTAGAGGTGCCTTCACTGGGCTGCAGACTGTGCCCTGCCAGGTGCCATAATATTTATGTATTCTCCCACTGCCAGGTACAGAACTATGTTACACTTGCCAAAAATACATGGACTTCCAAACAACATGACTTTCTGAGTGGTAGACACAACTATATTCAACAAACTTCAGATATGCATTACACAGTCAATGTACAGTGGAAAAATATAAGCATGTGAAATAAGATGCAAGAAGAGTCCGTACCCTGTATCATGCAGATCAGAAATAGAAACCACAAGTGCAGGAGAAGTGCAAAAAGTTCAGAATTTGTCATTATTCACAAAGCATGACTGTGTATAATTTGTGGACATTCATAAAATACTAGCCAGCTACCCCAGCTTTCCTTACTCTGCAGTATAAATATTATGTCCATTTGTGTACACACAAAACACGCCAGATAAAGACATAAAGATGGTCAATTTGGTTCTTATAATATTTTATGCACTTTCCAATAACTAAATGGTGGCTCCAGGCTGGTAAGAAAACAGCAACAACTGTCTTCGATGAAACTGATATCTTCTGCTTCCACCTGGATTCCATCGAGCCCTTTGCAAATCAATAACTGCTCCCCAATTTAATAAGATGGATATGCACATAAGCCTGGACCAAGCTTCCTGTCTCTGATACAGGTTTTTTAGGAAGATAATCTTGGTCTGGGCCCCACCTTCAATCAGGTAACCTTTTGTGATAACCTCTGATGCCTGTCCACCTCAGCTTGGTCTTCACCTGTGCCAGTACGAATCCCTCACCACCCAACCCATCAGTCCTTCATTACTGTCAGTCAACCAGTAATCTGATCGTGTTCCATACATGCAACCGAGTAGCTGGTTTACTAAGTTACATTTACATGTAGCAGATGAATATTGTTTTCAATCTATTTATTCAAATTTTGAGAAGACAAGAAAGACTACCATTTATGGCTTCTTCAATCAGTTTGTGTGTGAAAGTGAACATACATCATACTTTGCCTTATCCCCATACAATTCATCATCAGAGTAATTTTCCTTTCAGTAAGTCCCACATACAGCAAATGTAAATTTACAAAAACATACAGGTAGTCACAAATGTTTTAACTGTCCTTTATATTACATGTAATAAAATTCATAATATATTCTTCATTGACCATAATTTTGTTCAGGTAAATGTACCCCGTATGCGTAACACAGCTAAAATGTTTCATCTGCTATTACAGCCACCCCAAGGCAAAATGTTATCAGCAAGATGCAAAGACAACCCATGACAAGCGGTCATTAATACCAGGCTTGTTATCCACTCATCCACCTGGGAACCTTCCACACTCAGGTGTGCTGTACACATGTATGAAAAAAAAAAAGAATTACAGTGCTTCATTTTTAGCTCAATTTTGACATAATATGAATGTTTGCCCCTCCACTAGAGGAGGAGTAGTGATGCATTAGAATGACAGTAGCTCCCCGCATGTCTTACAAGTGATCCTTGTTTAATACCCAACAACTCTTCTAGTCTCCACAGCAGTTCACTGAAATATACCACAGGCACTGAGCAATTTTGATCACCCAACTGTTGGTATCACAGAGGGGCACTGCCCTGCCCCCTATCAGCAGCCTTCCACCAGATATACCCCCACCCTCAGGGGGTAAGTAATCTGACCTCTGATGCTGTCATCCTTGTCATGTGCACAGCAGCAAAGCACTTGTAATGGCAGGACCCTCAAGATGGTCAGGGCCTGCGGTTCTTGGCCTTCTCTCTCTGTTTGAACTGCATGTCAGGTAGAATTAAGGATGTGATCTAACCTGTATTTATATATGGCCTTGGAATATGGAGGTCATTAACTGTCTGCACTGGGTCACCATCTAAACTGGTCCTCGGGGCCCCACGTGCAGAATCACTATGTGATATGCATATTATATATCTGCTCAGGACTGTTTCCCTGGAAAAAGATCTACACTATACATGATGAAGTTATACCAAACAGAATTTTACACATCACTTGGTCCATGAAATGTACCTGGTGACTAACTGGCCTTGTAGTGACCAAATATATGTAGTGATAACCTTTAATATGGATTGACCTCAGGTCATAAATAATATGGCCTGCAGATATTGACAACATAAAACTTTTACACACACCTCATACAGTAATATTTAATGTGCTGTCTTGTCCTTTATCTCAGTATACCCTCATTATATACAGTACATATACAAGGAATATTGAACTTCTGTAAATAAAAATGCATTGGTTTCTCACAACACGTCTCTCACCACAGACATATTCTCTGAGAAAGCACCACTTCAATGCTTAATGTACATTACTGACATTATCCAGACAGGTGCCACAGAGACCTGTAGGCACAAAATATACCTGTACATCAAAAGAAATGCTTCGCTCTGTCCATACCTCTTCAAAAATGACAGGAAAAAAATACCTGTCCGTTTGCTTTTTATAAAGAGGTACAACTGTACCAACCAGTATGATGCTTCTACATGACTGAATACCTCTCTAAAGGGGTACTACTGTACCAACCAGTATGATGGTTCTACATGATTGAATACCTCTCTAAAGAGGTAGAACTGTACCAACCAGTATGATGCTTCTACATGATTGAATACCTCTCTGAAGAGGTACAACTGTACCAACCAGTATGATGCTTCTACATGACTGAATACCTCTCTGAAGAGGTACAACTGTACCAACCAGTATGATGGTTCTGCATGATTCAATACCTCTCTAAAGAGGTACTACTGTACCAACCAGTATGATGGTTCTACATGATTGAATACCTGGCCAGGTCACCTGGACAAAGAAACTACGACAAATGGCTGCAATATATCATTCATGATGCTTTACCATTTGGCTCAGTCTGCTAGAAAAAGTACACAGTGCAGTCAAGTGCAACACAGACTTGTCCTTGTGAGTCAAAGTTACATGTCAGCATTCAAAGCCAGCTGTCCATCCTCGATTTTATGGCTGTGGTGACACAATGTAGTTATGGCAGCCCTGCCACATGTTCCTTGGAGTTAGTGACATATGATAGACACAAAGCATGCCCCCAGGTAATCCCAAAGGTGCACTCCCAATGCCACATCGTTAACATTAGCAGTCAACGCAAGTGGACGCTGGACATAGAATCAGATTCTGTGTATTATAAAACTACAAACTCAGCTACCTGAGTTTACAAAGTATCCCATGTTCTACTCTACAGAATGGCTTTACATAACACTGGTGATTCACAGATCAGTCCATGTAAATGACCTATTGTATTATAATCAATGTCTGCAGAATGTTTGGCACCATACAGCACATGGGGCTTCCAAAATTATGTTATCTGATTACCGCAATAAAGAAACGTTTCCTGGGTCCCATGAGATTAATTATGTCAATAAAGCTTACCTTAAGGACTAATACCTAATTGAACATGTGCATCATAGCTTGTAACTGTAAACCTGAGCTGGGACACTGGTTGTTATGACTCAATTTGCCCTCTTAATTGTGGAAAATTCATTAAATGTGTTTTGGGCTTGTATTCACCTGTGCATAATCTGGAGATCAAAGGATGGGTAATCTGCATACAGATGTCATCAAAACACTCCAAACATTGCTGATCTATCACACTAATATCTTTGTTTATCAAAAAGTACTTCACACAACACACTATTCACCCATACACTGGACACTCAGCATTGATCATCTTACAGTGAAGGCCATCTCCTACTTCACAATTTACCAGGCCACAGAATAAGGATCCCGCAATACAATCCGACCCTGCCCTGGCATTACATATACATGGTACAGGATTGGTATGCTCTCCAGTTTGGAGTCTGGTGCTTGTATGCAGGTAGAATCATAATGTAGCAGTCTGCCTTTTGTGGCCAATGAAGATGATCTCATACAGAAGTAATGTTTCTTGACCTTTGACCTCTGGTCACTTAAAGTTACATTGCATATCTTGTTTGTCATTGATCAACAGACATACAAAATGACCCCCAACCACTAAAATGTCACCATATTCCATCCTCACATTACTGACCCTCTCAAAACAAAGCTGATTGAGAGATCCCGCAGTTGTGATAGCTACTTGCCTCATACTGAAGTGCTTTTCTATTAAAACCCTTAAAGTGCTAATCATTGCTATAGTTGTTTGCTCAATACAGTTCAACATATAATGGTTAGAAGATTCAAATTCCTTATGAAGACACCTTTCCAGCAAGCCTGGTCTAAAGCAAAAAGTCTCAGTCAAGAGCTTTCCTTAGTGCGCATTGCATGCAAAGTGTCCCGAGGAAAGCTGTTGACTCAATCTTAAATCAGCGCTTTAAGGGTTAAATGTACTTCCATGTTGAAAATTTCTTCCTGGCGGCAATTTACTGCACAGGTCTACTTCAGCTGTGGAATTTGCTATCAGCTCATTATGAGGAAGCAAAGCGTGTCTTAGTGTTTGATAAAGCAACAACACTTTGAGGTGGGGATATACGCAATATTTTTATCAAAAAATGTATCCAATTCCCTCCCATAAACTGTAAGCCTTCAGCATTATGGTGCAGTATAAAAGTGGGCTCAGCAGTGGGCTTAGGTGAAGTAGACTCAACTTTTAAGCTGCTTACAAGTTGACTATCCAGGGAACTGAGTCCAAACCATTCAAAACACCCTGTTTTAATATCAGATTTTGACTTACAAAACAGTCAAACCAAAATATGTCACATCTAAATGTGAAGTTTGTGACTGCCCAGGCTAAGCAACTTGACATATGGTCACTAACAGAATTACACAAAATTACTTGATAAAACAAATCAGGACAACAAAAGAATCCACTCCAAGTATTTGGGTGATTTCTTTGTCCACATACATTCCATATGGTAAGCCTACTTATATTTTCTCAATTCCCACCAATGACGCCTTTATTGGTTCTTGTGGTGATTTGTTTAGTTCATTTGTTTAACCCCTTTGCACTCAAGTGCCCACAAGTGTGCAAATGTAAAATGTGATTTGCCTCAATGTTTTTTTCCATTCTTAATATTTTCCATTTTAGGATAACATATTGACTGACAATTGAAGAGGAGGCCTTTCAGGACATGATATCCCAGGTCAACAGCTTTCCTTATGAGAGGTGGGCTCTGTTAACTTCCGTCTCCTTCTAACCATGAGGAGTTAACCTCCCACCTGATGATTGAGGTGAAACATAATACCCATACCTGCGTCACTATAAACAAAGCACTCTTCTTATCAAAATATGAGCACAGGTTAAGCTGACTCACTGGGCAGGCTTTATAAGGAGCATCCTTATAGGGATTTCCCCAGCTACACCTCACCTCTTCTCGGCCTGTACATAATCACTCATACAGATGCTGTAACAGGCCCACCCTATTTAGCAACTGAAAAGTAGGCTAACTTTTAATAAACTATATTAGGGCACTAATATTTTCATTGTTCCAATTGTAACATGAAAAAACATGCCACCAAAAAGAAACTTTTGCATTATTTTTTCATCTTGTTGAGAGGTTGAGGCCACACTATGCTAGACACAGCACCGAATAAGGTTCACCTATGCCAGTACATAGAACTACAGGTCCAATATCGATAAAAATACTTCAAATGGAATGCATATTTACACCAATATCTAGATACAGATACTTCAAATGGAATGCATATTTACACTTCAATATATAGACAGGAAGCTCATCACTTTAAGGGATCATAGGTTTAAACTGTCCAAATACAATGTACTGGTATATATAGACACATACTTCTGTCAGATTTTGATATGGCCAGTTTTATTCACACCTTCCCTATGATAACAGTCAAGTGCCATTGAATGGAAATAGATACAGAATCTTTGTCCTTACAAATCCCATTTGACAAGTTACAGTGAAACCTCATTATAGTGACACTCAGATATCCGACATATTCATTATAATGACACAAGTTTTGTACTGCAAAATGTCATTTCTTTGTTGTGTGATTCATTTATCTGACATATTCAGTTATCTGACACATTTCTAAGGGAACAGATGGTGTCATTGTAACGAGTTTTCACTGTATTTTTATCTTGTTATAGCTCACCACATATACTAATACAGGTATTTTTCCTGTACCTTTTTACATGAGTCATGAGATAATACATTAAGCGCATACAGTGACTGCACACAAACGCTTTGGGTGTACCCAGACAACTGGCCCAATGCAGCAAAAAAATCCCTCCATGATCTGCACGACGGGCACACCATCAGGTCAACCATGCTTGCTCTAACCTAGTTGCAAATCCCGGCAACAACTGTCCAAACACTGCAGTCTACACATGGCATATGTCAGTCATGATGATCCTCCAGATTTAGGTAAACTTGGTGCTTTTAACTGTAGACTCCAGCAGTCTGACTCAGGTGAGAGGTATATTTGTATACAAACTGTACATGCATAATACACACCATAATGCACAAATACTTCCTGCCTGTACATATGTAATACACATTGAGCCCAATAAATTGTATTTGTTTGCTTCATGAGGCCTCTTTTTAGTACCTCAATACTTTCTGACATCTGATATGTTGAATGACATCAAGTGCTGGAGGTCAGGATGAACCTAAAGAAACATTTTCTGAATACCAATATATTGTAGCAAAGATATCCCCCTGGACTTGATCAATGCCAGAACCTCTGTACAATGCCCCCACCCAGCAGGGTGTCAAGGAAACACAGTATACATTAGGCATCCATAATGATGCAACAAAGCTGTCCCTTATCATGCCGTCCTACTGTTCACACTCTCAATTCAAGTAGGATTTTTATTTGCCTGATATACACTTTGGTCTGTTGGAAAAGCTGGGTTGGCAGGCACCTTACAGATCACAACATACAAGAATCTTATCCACAGCACAAAATTAATGTTGTCAACATGGACTGTTTGGTAACCACTTCCTATTATATTGACTCAGCTTGGACAAATACACATGGCCCTTCACCATCCATGCATTTTAAACATTTAATTCTTTTGTATAAAGTAAGAAAAGGCACAAGTAGGTGTGTTAAATCTGAGAATATCTGAGCAAAAATACTCCTATCCATGTAAAACTTGCAAAGATTGCACGAAAACCAACCCCAATTCTGATTTCTAAAGACAGATCCCCTCTAACTTCACTGTGAACATGAAATTTCAACATTTACCAGGAAAAGGTTCATGTGTCAACATGTGCTGAAGTGGCAATTCTCACAAATGGCTGTAAAGGGGTCTGAGGTAGCTTAGCATGGGAATCACTTACTGGATGTGGTATGATTCTACTACATCCTGGGACACGGACCCACAGAGCAGAAACCTGGATGCACGGACACTAACCACCAGGATTAAGATTGAGACCTATCCCTGTATGAGACATGGAGGTCACACAGATCACAAATACATGTCCTCGCATATAATCTTACAGAATGTTTAAGATTATACAAATCTCTTGACTGGTTGACACTACTTTTGCATGCATGAACATGCAGAGTTCAGGAGAAACTTAACCAGTTTTCAATGTTCACCTTCTATAATGTTGTAATCCCTTATATTGGTACAGGCAGAGCTTAATTTTATATGATCCTGCTTGGGTAAGTGAGATGAAATCCTTGTTGGAAAGGTTTCTTGCATGCACTGTAACTGCCTGTGGGGCATTGCCTGCTGGCCCCTCCAGCAGGTCAGGGAAGCAAAGATCACTGCTAACCAGGCAAACACTGTATGCATGTGAGTTGCCTCCTTTGGTCTGCTTCTTTGACCGATTTTGTTTTTGTTTGACAAACAGAGAGAACTTTTGCAGGACTACCTGATGGGCATGTACTGTTGTTACGAAATAATGGAACCATCAGCACAATAACAGTAACTATTACATCCAAGTAAACAAACAATACTTGTCACAAAGACTTGTTGTGGGTAGGGACTGTCAATCAAGGAACTTGCTGCAGGCACCAAATGATATCACTGATAAATCTCCAAATTGCTGATTCCATTACATCTGGCTGCTGCCAGGACTTAGGATTGAGCATGACTTCAATATTATAGGGGTATGCATGGTATCAAACTGAGTAAAGCTAGTTAACTGTATTTGTTACCTGCTTGTTTCGCTCCATTATTCAGTCACAATGAAATGGATCTAATGCTTTTAGCAATCTTTAAATCCTGCTCCCAGACATCTGCAATTACAGTTGTGCAATTACAGGCAATCAATTATGATCAAAACAGAACCAACCCAATCAGGGCAACTTGATAGGTGAGTCAAGCCAGTGAGACATCAACACCAGAGTCCCCTTTCTGATTACAAACACTGATAGCTCTTTGAAACCAAATGCTATTTACATTATTGTACAGTAAAACATTTGGCACAGCCACTAATGCAATGGACAAAAAGAAGCCTGCCAACTCTTAAAGGGTCAGGCTCAGCTTCGTAGTGAACTCATGTACACATGATTATTCCACACACGCACCTGGTCGCACATCCATTAATGTAAGGTAACAGGGTATTACGCTTTACCTGTGCTGCTGTGGAATTTCCTGTCCTCAACAAAAGTGGCCACTCGGGTGCTGTGGAGTAGCACTTTCTCCTGTTTTACACCTCAAAAACACCTGAACCATTTCCGCTCGTCTTTCAGACATTTTTCAAGCTTGACTCTAAATTTAACATACCAGTTCCCCTCAAGGCTGGATTACTGACAATCATATGCTGGTTTCCATTACATTTTTATCTGTGGTGGCCCACAATGCCACAATAATGTTTCAATGTTAAAGAAAAAGGTGTAGCTTGATGCTTCCAGTGTTGAGTTTTACCTTTTGCTTTGATGTATCTATATAAACCTGTCTGGTGCCAGACTGACACCAACACCCCTTGAAAAATGTCATTGTCTAGTACAACTGGGACTAAAAACATAAGAAAAATTCTCCATTATAACTGCACAGTTTAAGTCACACTTCCTCTCTGGTTGTCCAAAAAAAAAACAGGTTGACAGACAGACATCAAGTGTATTAGCCACAGCCATTATTTCATGCAACAAATTAAACAATCACGCTGGACTCTCCAAACATTTTGATAACAACTTGCAATATCAGAGATGGACATTGAAGCACTGGCGAACAATACCACCACTTTCAAAAACAACATTGGATGGTCATTTGTGAATTTTACCCCGCTGTTAAATACGTGTGAACAATAGAATATAATTTCACATTGCAAAAGCCTGGTGCCATAATGTCTGGGCCTGTCACACACAGATGTGCTGCAAGCATAATAAGTATTCAGACTGAAGCTTCTGTTGCAATGCCCTGACTTATCCTCACATATTGCTCAGACAATGGCAATCAGGTATGCATACCACAGTCACAATGGTCAGTCCCTGTCCACATGCAGGTGATGGTGTACACCTGTGGAGGCTACATGGTGATTACAGGGACATCGTCTTTGGCCAGACAGTGGGGATGTGGCCCTGGTGGCCCTTCTGTGCCAACTGGGCCATATGTCAGTCTGTGCTGCTGCATACTTTTGCTTTCTTTGGGTTCACTCATCATCATCACTGGCACCACTGTGAAACTTAGTAAACAAACATGGACAAGGTACCCATCACTCTCATCTCATTAAATCTAAATTACATGTCTGAGTGTACTTTCAGACAGCCTTAGGTTAGCCAGTCAACTGATGAGTACTGTACCTTCAGGCTTTCCCTATACATGTACAACATTATTTTTCTGGTATTTTTGGAACCTCCCTTTGCAATACCTGGTCATGAATCTTGAAAGGGATAGCTTCTGCCAGACACACAATTTTTCTTCTGGAGTCAGAGATTTTTTTTTTCCTCAGTCCAAATTTCCTGGGTCTGTGCTGATTTTAGCACCATATAGATGTACTTGACATTTCAGTTATGCAGTATTTGCCATAGAGGCCTCACACAGCATGAAATTAGTCAGCTCATTTACTGCAAAAATGTTGCTAGTATGTAAAGCCCTCTCAATGGGACTAGTGAAACTCCCTTCCTGTATTTGTTTGCTTTTGCCAGCACCTTTACCTGACAAGATGTGACCTCCCTGCTGGTTGCAAATTAAGAGTCTTACTGGGTAATATCTTGTCCTGAAGTTGACCAATCAGAATTCTTCTTTTGGTTACCTGGCCAAGTCCACAATTTTCATCCTTATATTTTTTAACAAAACAGGCCTAATGCACTTATAAATAATCTATGGGAATTATTATTCGGTTTTTAAATCTGTGTACTTCTGTCAAATTTCATATATTTTGATACTTTAGTAAAAGTCTCCATCAATGAATTGTTGTTGCATTCATCATTTTTTAAAATCAAAATCAAACACATATTTAAAAATTACTGCCAAGTTTGGCCAGTTTTACACAAAGTATGCAAAATGAACAAAACAAAATTTCATATACATGTATATATATATAAACATATATATATATATATATATATATATATATATATATATATATATATATATATATATATATATATATATATATATATATATATATATATATATATATATATATATATATATAATTCTTGACACTTTGTAGGTATTTTTGCACATGTAATTTGAAAACATTAATACATCCTCTTGAGGTCAAGTCTGACTTAAGCTTACTCTATACGGTGCTGATCTCCATATATTTAGTCACAACCTCATGAATATGATTAATTAGTATGCATAATCACAGCCAATAACTTGGCCTACATGAGTTACAGGAATGGATTTGCCACAGGAATACGTGGCTGGATTGTTTTCTCAAGACCACAAGCTCCTAATAGCTTCCTCTCTAAATGTGCCATTCAATTTCCTTCTACAGAGTGCAAAAATTATTAGGCTAAGGCTGTTGCCCTGTGTGACTCAATCCAAGTTGACATTGGATAGAAAAGAAAACATGATTACCACAGAGCAGGTACAGCTGTTCTTCATAATGGCAAAGTACATTACTTCACAGGCATTTTGCACTAGATTTCTTGCTATGTACTGGTACATATCTAACCATATTATTAAATCAAAATGGTCAATTTAGATAAAATAAGGTCATTTTACCACTCATGCCAGATCTGTCCTGAATGCCATTTTTGTAAAATGGAAAAAAAAATCAAATCTAACAATTTGTCAGAATTCAGTTTGACTACATCAGAGACTGCCTTGTTCCCAAAGCCGAGTCACACAGACAACCAGTGCCACATTCCAGGTACAGTCAAAATGCACGACAAGCTTGCCAGGTATCCAGCCATCCAGAGTTTGCTCATAGCAGCTGATTACTAACACACACCTACACTTGCCAAAGAAGTCAAGCATAGAGAGAATATATTGAAAAAAAACACATAGCTGAAAAGCGTGAGTTCGGTTTGTCTTGTAACTAGGCCAAAAATTTCTGACAAGGTGCTCTGACACTACCTGCCAGCTTTTGAGACCACAGTGGGCCCCGTGTTCACAGATCCAATCAAACAGCAGAAAACTGGCCTTAAAAGACCAACTTGTCAATATATTTAGCTTAGTACTTTTCATGCTATCTTTATCTCATATGAGAGACCACCTATCTTATTATGGGGGATGGGGGGAGGAGGATGGGATGCGGGTGTTGCCATTTGAAGACAGATTTCACTGTACTGTGATTTCCCCCACCCCATTTTACTTCTCTGCTGAGTTATGTGGAGCAGATCCAGAGAAGGAAGTGTAAATAACTACTTTGATTGTGTACTTTAGTCTGGTTATCTTCAGTCACAATTATGGGTGCAGTTACTCTATATACGAAATGTCTGCTTCAGATAACCCTTGCTTCCTGGTATGAATATGGTAAGGAGTCGTTCAAAATTCTGGTTTTCATAATGTGCACAGAATACTCGCTTGTACACCTTGCCCCACTCCACTCCACCCTCAAGTTTAACTGAAATACTGATTTTGACCAAGATTTTGATCAACATTTTTATACTATAGGAAAAATAGTACACATGCACTTGCTCCTATTCCTCCATTTGCACTCTGTGTGGTATGGTGTCAAATGTTGAATGTCTATCCAACATACATTAGAATTATGTTCACACACCTCCACCTGTCTACAGGATTTAGGTATCCATATAAACATTTGAGCATCTGTAGTCATACAATTTATCATACAAAGTCAAAGGTTTAGGAGCATGGAATATATCCAGATGATAACGAATAAAACAACAGCTCAACATATGAAACATATTCCTCAGAAAATAAGAAATTGAAGTTAACTGGTGCATATACGGTAAAAGAGATGTACCTATAAGGTCTGTGCCCAATGCTTACCAATTCATCACATTTGTATACACCCCTATTTGCAGACACAAGTTACTGGGCTAACCCCTCACTTTGCTTGTCCTTGTATATAGCTCCCCTAAAAAATGAAAATCAAAATTTCTTGGAATTTCTCCCGAAGATAAGCCCAAATCCTACTTGACAGTTTCCTAAGGGGTTTGAATTACGAAAGAGATAAAACACTGCTTTAAAAAACGAAAGTGCACATGCCTCTCAATGAAAAAGAACCTTTTGAAATGTGAATGCCTTACCCACAAATATCATATACTGTTTCAATTTTTAGACTCTTATGGGCTAAAAATTCCCTCCAAAAAGTATTCTAATATCCTAAATGTACAGAGAAAGTCATTGGAGTTAAGTGTCAAAGAACACAGCTGAAAAAGTCCCAAAAATATGTTCTGGTATTCCTCGGTCTAAGTTTAGCCATAACTCACAGTGTAGGTCCCAGGATTCCCACGGAGAAGGCACTCCTTACAAACGTAAAACACATCCAAGTCAAGGCACCTTCAGTTACACTCCACTTTTCCTTATTAAAGATGGGGATAAAAACGGGGGAAAAAATTTTGTAGTGGATTGAAGCTCTCCCACTGATGGGTTGTCTCGGTTGTTCCTATCTGGCGAAAATCTGCAGTTACCTGGGAGTTCCAGACACCTGATCTTTCAGTATACTTTTGTGCTCCCTGAAGAGAACCCTACTATCTGCTTTCTGTCTGGAACATTTACTCTGCCACCTTCTACTATGGAGCCACAAACATTTTAGAACTGTATGCAGTGAAGACTGGATTACAAGCATAACAAATTCATGGCTATCTCCTGCTGGGGATGACAGGTCTCTCCATGACCACACCTACCCATGTGGTGCATTAGTACATGATGTTTGTAGCTGCCGCACCTTCCATTACAAAAGGTCTCTTTTATCACTGGTGGTCTTTCATCAAAGGTAATTATAAATAATGGCAGAATATTATTGCTGTTGTTATTATTATCATCATCATACTAACTGGGTTCAGTGGTTTGGCAAAGAGGTACACCAGAGTTGCAGTCTCTGTACACAGTGATCATACACTTAAAGATGTCTAGTCATATTCATTATAGTATCTCTCCACTAATGGAATACCCACTGTTTGCCTGCCATCTCTAACCCCACTGCTGAAACCCTCTGGAAGCATCTCTGCCACTATCAGCTTCATCTGCCAAGGAACTTGAGCTGCTCCTGGCTTGAAGCTTGATCTTTCTGCATATGTCATGACTGCTGTATCTCTTCTTGAGTATCCACACTAAATGATGCCACTGCTTCCCTGATAATCCCTGGTCCTATGCACACACCCATGATCTGCACAGTATACAAACTGTATCAGCAGACTGCTACCTCAGTGGGATACATGCTTCAAATCTGTATCTGGACCACACTGTTGTCAGTGTTCACACATTTAATACAGGTTTTCGCTTGGCGTGTTCAGGCAGCAGGAATTTGCTGCTTGCCTTAGCATAACCTCTTTTACCCCTTTCTTTACCACTTTTTGACATGGCACAGAGCAGTGGATCCACTTTAAGTCAGGATCTTTATCTTGAAGAAGCTGTGAGCGTGATTAATCCAGTGTGCTCAGACAAAGTAGGAAACACTTGTAAACTCCTGTATAGCTTCAATCCATCAGACCCCATTCATTTATAAGCCCCTTCAGGGTCTGGGGACATAGCAGCACGGAAATTGCAATGTCCTTTGCGTGCATGTTTATTCACTTCTCTTCAACAGTTGTGGATGCCTACCAAATAATTCCAGATTTTTGACAGACAGACTTTATTGATTCTCTTCAGCTTACCTAACTCTTCTCTTGATTTGCTCTCAAATTAAATTAATTAGAAAGGGAATCCCAGATAAACTGGCTGACAAAGTGCAGAAGGCATCCACTCTAAATGTTATTTGCAGGCCCGTTTACACAAAGCACACTGGGATAGAATCCTAAATTTGTAAAGGAAAGTTGGTGGGAAACACGAATTTCCTCAGTAGTAGAAACATGCATTAGTCATAAATAGTAATTCTGGAGTCTTTTTAAATCACACGATCACTCTGCTCTCTTCCACCATTCACAGATTTAGCTCAGTGAAACATCTGACTTGGATTCATGAGGGGTTTTATATAGGCACTAGCAAAGATGATCAAGGTGACACTTCAGTCATCACATATTCAGATGGTATTTCAATCATTACATACACATGTACTTATCATGCTTATAACGCAATACTGTAAATTGCTTTATTTCCATGTGTTTGATTTTCAATTTTTGTATTTTTGCTGTGGTTTTGATATCACCATTTTGGGAATAATTCCTAATCGAACAATGTTAAAATACCATTTCACTGTG
The DNA here is from genome assembly GCA_964020975.1 of Hermodice carunculata. Classification (NCBI taxonomy): domain Eukaryota; kingdom Metazoa; phylum Annelida; class Polychaeta; order Eunicida; family Amphinomidae; genus Hermodice; species Hermodice carunculata. The sequence goes on along the minus strand of OZ026615.1, from coordinate 87,714,970 downwards.
TTTTTATTTCACTGTGTTGTGCCTTCAGCGAAACAAATGAAAATAAGAATACAGCGAAATTGAAGCAATTTACAGTACAAAGAAAAAACAGCTCATGTTTTGTTTCTGTCTGTACCAACGGGAAATTTTTACCCAGGATGAAATATTACAAAACCATCATAACTGTTGCTTCATCATTATATTGTCATATCTGCTTCAATTTTAAGCACAGATGTGAAAGTGTGCTATTGACCTGGCAGTGATTTGTGTTCAGGTGTGAACATTGGTGTGCATGATGTGGCATATCTGCCAAGGGATCCTCTTCATCAACTTGCTCAGTCTTGTGCTGACTTGCTTTACATGTTTTACTGATTTAAAAGCATTAACTGTCTCTTACTATTATCACTGTTTCATACATGTATCATTGAAAGGCACTTATTGTGTACCCCCTATACGAATTCCTATAAATATACACCAGTTCTGGCAATAAGAGATTTCATGCTGGTAAACTCATTCCACCCTGATAGAAGACAGAGTAAACAGCTTTCATTGGCGCACTCTGGACGCAATGTGCCCAGAGAATGCCAAAAAAGGCTGTTGACCATGGGCATATAATTTGGAATGATCTTCCATGCAAGTTTCTTCTACAATTTTGAAAAGTAATCCCTAAATAAGTAAAATACAATTAGCAGACGGCATATAGATATTAGCAGGAAAAAGCATTATTAAGGTTTAATGAGTTCATTTTGAAAAGCTTTTATCATTGTCAACAGACCACTGTCACATGAAAGCAGACCTGGTCTGACAACAGGTCCTGGGTCATACAAGCAGACCGAGCGATTGAAAATACGCAGGAAAATGAAGGAAACACAACTGAGTTGTTCTTCTAAAACATAATCTGCATTAGATTAGAAACAGTGTTTGCTTTTATATTTGCATTCTCTCTTCATGTTTATCCTTTCAGCTTTCCTTGGTATGGGCTGGGCACTAAATGCCCAACTCATGGCAAACAAAGCTGTTGACCTAGGTGATGCTATCTTGATAGGTCTCATGCAATTCTTATTCAAATTGATTTTCATTAACTGTTAGAATTAGTAAATTGTCAAAGCAGACATTTGACCACCAGCCTGTTTTGGATGTGTTAAGGGGTAAGGGTTAAAAGTACACATAGTTCCATTCATGTTCTGTGAACATGGTGTACATTGCTGTCCAACCACTAATAATAAGACAGCAAGAACAGAAGGTTCATACACCCCTCCTGTTGAGGGCACTTCAGTCATGAGAGCTAAGGTTATGCATTGTTTTCCACTGTCATTTGTAACTTCAAAAAAAAAAAAAAAAAACAAGATATGTTTGTAAAACATAGATGCCCCCCTCCCTCATTACCCTTGCCCTCGCTACCCTATTCATAGTGGTTGCAGGGGCACTCATGACCTTACAAAATTAGTGAAGGTTGATCATACATCAATGCCACATATCTTTATACTTTAACCTAGCCCTTAAAAAACGACTAAAAACCTGGGCAATATAAAAGTTATAGCTGAAAAATTAGTCATCATTAAGAAACCATATTCAGCAAAGTGGCTTTATGACCTTGGAAATTATAGCAAGGTCACTCATTTTCACTTGACCTTCTTCAGTTATTGTGCAAAAAAAAGGAAGTCTACTGTCTGTGTGTGACCCTCAAAACTGGGTCAAGGTCACCCATCTACAAACTCAAACTAGCCCTTATAGGCAACCATAAAGCTGTGCAATATAAAAGTGCTACCTCTAAAATGCAAGTTATCATGCAGAAACAGTATTCAACCAAATGGCTCTGTGACCTTTGAAACTAGGTCAAGGTCACCCATCTTCAAACTTGACCTAGACCTGAATACGGACAATTATCAAGCGGAATATAAAAGTCCTAGTTTAAAACCTCTTCAGTTATCATGTGGAAACCTAATTTTATCTCAGGTACCAACATGACCATGGAAATTAAATCAAGGTCACCAAACTTTAAACTTCTTCTAGCCCTTAGCATGAACTATAGACCTGTAAAGTATCCCAGTCCTAACTTAAAAACTTCTTGTCTTATTGTGCAGAAACCACAGGAAGCATGAAACCATATTCAGTAAAGTGGATCTGTGACCTTTAAAATGAGGTCAAGGTCATCAATCTTCAAAATTCGCCTAGCTCCAAATATGGACTATAATCCTGTGCAATATGACAATCCTAGCTTAAAAACCTCTTCAGTTATTGTGCGGAAACCAAAGTTAATTCAGGTACCACTGTGACCTTGGAAATTAGGTCAAGGTCACCCATCTTCAAACTTTGCCTAGCTTTTGATTAGAATGATACACCTGTACAGTATTAGAATGATACACCTGTACAGTATCAAAGTCCTAGCTCAAAAACTTCTTGAGTTATTGTGCAGACACCACAGTCTAACTACAATCTCTCTGTGACCCTGAAAACTGGGTCAAGGTCACCCATCTTCAAAATCAACCTAGCCCTTACAGAGAACCATAAAGCTGTGCAATATAAAAGTTCTAGCTCCAAGGTATAAGTTTTCATGCAGAAAGCATGAAACCATATTCAGTAAAGTGGCTCTGTGACCTTTAAAAAGAGGTCAAGGTCATCCATCTTCTAACTTCGCCTAGCTCCAAATATGGACTATAATCCTGTGCAATATAAAAGTCCTAGCTTAAAAACCTCTTCAGTTATTGTGCGGAAACCGAAGTTAACTCAGGTAACACTGTGACCTTGGAAATTAGGTCAAGGTCACCCATCTTTAAACTTCGTCTAGCTTTTGATTAGAATGATACACCCGTACACTATCAAAGTCCTACCTCAAAAACTTCTTGAGTTATTGTGCGGAAACCACAGTCTAACTACAATCTCTCTGTGACCCTGAAAACTGGGTCAAGGTCACCCATCTTCAAAATCAACCTAGCCCTTACAGAGAACCATAAAGCTGTGCAATATAAAAGTTCTAGCTCCAAGGTATAAGTTTTCATGCAGAAAGCATGAAACCATATTCAGTAAAGTGGCTCTGTGACCTTCAAAATGAGGTCAAGGTCATCCATCTTTAAACTTCGCCTAGCCCCAAATATGGACTATAATCCTGTGCAATATAAAAGTCCTAGCTTAAAAACCTCTTCAGTTATTGTGCGGAAACCAAAGTCAACTCAGGTACCACTGTGACCTTGGAAATTAGGTCAAGGTCACCCATCTTCGAACTTCGCCTAGCTTTTGGCTAGAATGATACACTTATAGAGTATCAAAGTCCTAGCTCAAAAACTTCTTGAGTTATTGTGCGGAAACCACAGTCTACCGACCGACCGACATGTGCAACGCTATATGCCCCACCTTCTTCGAAGGGGGGCATAAAAAGAAATCCACAATTTTCATGGAAAATCTTTAGAAGTGTTCAACTATAACTTTGAAAATTTTCTTTCATTAGCCTTAAAAGTAACCAGAATATTCATGGGTTACTTTAGCCCAGCAGGGTAGAGTACTCTAACCTCATTGCTTTAACACATAACCCAATGTGATATACAACTCTAGACACCAAGAAGTTTGTGTACTGGGTTGTGTACTCAGCTGAACGCACATGAAATTGCTAATTATGACATATCCTGTCACGGTTGAGACCCTTGCTTGGTGGTCAATGGGAATAAAATCTGTCAGCTCTCTTATCTAAAACCATTTTGTTCTGGTTACAAACTGCATGTTCTAAAGTTTAAAAAAAAAAAAAAAAAAAACAGTGTCCCTCTTGTCAACGCCTCAACACCAAAAGGTCACTTCAGGTCAGGTCTGGTAAAAAATTAACACATTCACAGCTGAAAAGCCTCACTATTCCTGTACATATGTATGTTCTCATTTGAACACAACTGATGTACAGCATAAAAAGAGTACTCAAGGAATTGGCCGTGTTTCAATACAAGGTAAGAGAGGACTGAAGACATGTCTGTACCCAATCCACTAACAGCAACCAATAACTCTCCTGGAGTAACACTGGACCTGTGTATGGCCAACAAAAACACTGGATCTGGGTGGATGGCCTGCCATCAATACTGTGCACACTTATATGGGCAGCTAGAAACACAAGGCATACATACATAGACAACAAGTAATACAACTAGAATAGAAGATTTGCTTCATGGCAAATCTGCCTGTGTGCCTACAAATGCATTTTTTTCCAAATGTTTTGCAATGTCTTTGATATTTATGTTATACTACATGACAATAACGTAACAAGATTAGATGAAAAACTACAAAAATTACACAACAGAGAAGGATTTATGGTTAATTTCTGTGGCTACAAACTTGACAACGTGTGCTTTGGACTGTCACCATCGAAAGTGGCCTCTAACCTTGAGATGACCTCTACCTGAAGTGAACTTTGACCTTTAAAATGACATTTTGGCCTTATATTGACTTTTGACATTGACATTTGAAATGGCCTTTGCCTTGCTATGATCAAACTCCTAGACACTTGGAACCACATCCACACATAAACACCTGTAAGACTATTTCATCTTTTATAAATGAATGATTTGAAACCAGGTTTCACTGGATAGGCCCCCATTGATAAGCACACTACAGTGTATACATTTTAAAGGTGCTGAAGGCTGAGGGAGCACCAGTGCAATGTTTTGTACATAACCCCTAATGTGACATTATATATAAAATAACTTGATGTATATAGGTAGTTTATGTGATGTGAGTAGTTAAGATTTTTGATGTGTGACTACACCATACTGTATGTAGTGGTACATGTCAATAAAGATCATTTCTTGTCATCTACTATAGTATATAAGATATTGGAGGTTTAAAACTTTAATTAGCCCTCATTTGCATAATTTTGAAAATCATGACCTCTCATTATAAAAAGGCAAGACTTCATCGACAGAAGTATAATTGTACCAAGTTTGGAGTTTCTATCTATAATAGTCTCCCAGAGAAAGGGCAGACAAATTTGCGGGTAAAGAAAGAAGAAGGAAAGAATTTCTGGGAAGACGACATGTCTGTGTTGGCATACAGACATAAATATGGGTGATCACACACACAGGGCCTGTATGTACAGCCACCTTAAGTAATACACTGAGACCTTTCAAACCAGCAGCACCTACATTCATTTTGTGTGTGAAATAAACGTAAAGTGTGATGAAAACTTCAGGCATAAGTCTACATTTCCAATTTTGGCAAGCATGGTTGTGTGAAAAAAAAAAAGGATCAACATTTGAAAGTATCTGCCCTGGGGATGTCAGGTTTTTCAATAGATGTCAAATGGGAAAAATGAGTTTCAACAGTAGTATAGTGTATGCAATGGTAAATTTTCAGAGTTCATTTGGGGAGAATTTACAAATAAAACCATTCCAGCAGTTTCATAGACAGTCGAACAGGGGGAGGGTCTAAGCTAAGAATTGAAAATTCACCAATGTGCTGGAAACACGTACGGGTATTTGTGTGCTGAGATGAAAATACATCTTGATGAAATATACAGTCATAGTTTACCAATAAAATGTGTGTGCTGATCACAATCACACAGTGAAATCTTCGTGTGATGACACAAACATAACAGTACACATAGGATTGGGTTGTACATTTTGATACCAAAACATCTAATGAACTGGATATATTATAGAGGGAACAGCTTCTTTCTCCATGGTTAGTTACACTTTACTTGCAGACCTGTATTAACATAAATGATATAAGCTTAATCCATGCATTGTTAGTTTGCAACAATCTAAATCTACGTACAATGCAATTCACACAGCATTTGTTGTTTTTACCCATGCACAGCTGAGGCATACCATGTTAGAATAGACTTCTCATTGGTCAACTGAGGGTTCTGTCACCTGATGTTGCAACTCATACCCTGACTGTATGCACTCTACTGGGACAAAAGTGGACATGATACCTTCTGGGTTTCCGCCAGAGGGTTAAAAAGGGTAAAATAGCATACCCTAAAAAATCTCAAGGGTACTTTTGCTTACCCTAAGATTTTAGCAGAAAAGATCAATTTTAGCATATATTACCCTGAAATACCCCATAAAAGTTTTCATTCTTAGAATTTTTACTTGAGAATATGAAAATTTGAGTACCCTAAAATTTCACTCTGGCAGAAACCCTGACCTTATCTTAACTCTTTCAATGCCAACTACAATTTCAGTCAAAGTACTCAACTGGAACTGCTTTCAATCAAAACAAGGATGCTATCTTCATATTTTTTGTGAAAAGAGAGTTTATTCAGGTAGCAACATGCCTACAGTTCCAGTGAATATAATGGTGCAGGTCAACAGCCTTCCTCAGCATGTGCACCAGGGAAAGCTGTTGACTCAGTCCAAAAAGTGGCAGTGAAAGAACTAAGCTACTGGTTATTATGTACAAGTTTTTTCAGCTAATTATGAAGTCCTTTCAGTATATACATACTTCTGAGTTCTACATAATCAGATATAAATTGACATATCATGCATGCAGAAAATTCAAATGTCTTGTATAAAACACTTTTCAGGGGTGAAATGTTTTTCCAAGTTGCCCATGGGACCATGATATTTTTTCAAATTGCCCCAAAACTCCTGAAGTTACCCATTTTCTCTGATGTAAACAATTCATCAAATAATTGTATACTGTCCTGAGTCACACAGCACTTGGTAATTTCACATTGAGCAGTGTTCCTGTGCAATTGATTTACCTCACTGCATTGGAAAAAATATTAATTGTTGACATAATGAGAGATTGTATGCATCCAAGTCAAAATTTAAATTTAAAAAAAGGATAAAAAAGTAAAATACTACATAAGCTACTGGCTAATTTATGTGGAATATGATATTAAATTATTGCATGTATACCCAATGACTAAACAAATTTCAAAATTTACATTTTCAATTCACAAAGAGAATTTTTAGATTTAATATTTCAATTGCATAATCATAAAGACACATGAAATGACTTAAATCTATGTGCATAACCCACAAGTTCATATTGTATTACTTCATCTTACAGGGTAAACATCTCTTTGAGACCTTCAAGAATTTTGTGTATTCTGTTGTACATTCAGCCGAATACACAGATAATGGATTGTGACCTCTCCTATTAGTCATTCAAGTTGATAAAATATATTCTACATTTACTTAGGTAATTACTATGTGAAATGTATATAAATGCCACCAGACCATTTGTGATTCCTGTTCTGGTTCATTTGGTATTATAAAACACCACACTGATTAAGCTGAAAATAAAAAGTTACCCCTTGTGGAAACAGGGAATCATCTAAAGTTGCCCCAACAAATTTAAAGTTGCCAGGGGCAACCAGACACCCCTTGATTTCAAGCCCTGCTTTCTGAGGCTACAACAGACAGACGATCTGAAAACATAATGCTCCCTCCCTCTCCCATATGGGGGTAGACCTATAATGAAAAGCGGGTAACTGGAGACTTGAGAGGTAATAGGTACACATCTGTACAAAGTATCTATTCAATGAAGTTACAAACCCAAACCAGTATGATCAAGAACTTTATGATCCAATCATGCAGACTATATTTATTCCATGGAACAACATTTCAGCAATGCAGAATACAATGTATGGGGATCTATTCAATTCTGGGGAAGTAATGACTTATCGCATATCATGTTTCCTGCAATTATGACATGGCTCATCACAATTATATGGTCTATCGAGGCTGTGGAGGCAGACAAATAAACCAGTAAAATTGGGTTTTGTTATTTCCATGTGAGGACAGCTGGGGTAGCTTGCCACAGTATGGGGTTGTGCCACCCAACCACCTACTCCAGTAGGAATCATGGGATAGGACAGACGGCTGCATGGTGTTTTTGGGAGCACTCTGTTTGATATGATATCATCAGACATACTGGCTACAACTTCAGAGTATCCAAGTACCCACTGTAGTAGGAAATATTGACATGGATACATATCTTTGATGTCTAAGCTAATAAACAAGCACCTAAGTGGCATATTGATGGAGTTCTGATACAAGTGTAATCTTAAACTCAAAAGGGAAAATACTCTCTCTTAAGTCCTTTTGACAAAGGGAGGGGCTGGCTCTTAACCTGGAGACCTGCAAATCATGGCATCACTTTGCTTGCCCCAAAGGCTAAATATTATTAAACCAATGGCTGGGTTTTGGCATCTCCGCTGGAGGTATACTTACTGTTGTATACATCTAGACTGGTAATCCCACACGCCCTTCTCTAATTATTGACACTTGGACAGGACTTGTTTAATCCACTTAACTCTCTAATGACCTGACACCAAAGCAACCTGGATCATCACCAGGGAATGACTAAATTAGTGTTTAAGATAAAGGGTCAAAGTAAGAAGAAAGTGGTGCAGAAAGGCAATGCTGGGAAACCTGGCAACTTTTGCCATTTTTTTTCCTCACAACTGTTTATTAATACACTCCCCAAGAACACCCAAACTAAATCAAAGGTTGCAGAAAACTGACTGGAATCTATATCATCACATTCTGTCATCATGGTAGTGGTCTGAGGTGGATCCAGCTCTGCAAAATTGAAGACTGACATGATACATAAACCTTTTGGTCCATGATACCCAGCATTTTAATGAATCATTTGGGTCCAAGTCTGGTAGATATTACACTCATTGGCTGCAGTGGCGCCTAGAAGATGTTGTCTTTCAGCCCACCAATGCCAGGGGACATATCAATGGAGAACAAGTCAATAAACCTGAAAAGTAGATTACACAAATATGGGATGATGGCTGGTTTGGTGTATCCAAAGTACACGTGGCCTGTCACTCAATAATCCAGTGTCCGTGTGCTACTGCCCTCCAGAAACAAACCTAGGCTGCCGCCAAGACACCAGCTGCCAGTTCTCGTGATTGTTGGGTGTTGTACTCATTTACTATTGTTTACCTGTAACAGGCACACGAACACTCTGCAACTGCCTCTGGGGTTATGCTCCAAGTTGGTCTTAAAGTGATGTTTTTTGTGACCTTTGAACTTGTGGGAGCAGATGAGCTCAACTAATTATGTTTCTAAAGAACAACTTTAGCACCAGAAGGGGTAGATCTCAGAATTTCTGAAAGGAGTCACAGTGGTTCAGCTCAGGTCTCAGAAGACTTTTCATCTACCCACCCCCATAATAATAATAATAATAATAATAATAATAATAATAATAATAATAATAATAATAATAATAGTTAGTTAGTTAGTTAGTCAGTCAGTCAGTCAGGTAGTAGTAGTAGTAGTAGTAGTAGTAGTAGTAGTAGTGGTAGTAGTAGTAGCAGCAGCAGTAGTAGTAGTAGTAGTAGTAAATATTGTGACAATGTTCTCATAATGAAGGTACAATAGGGTTGGGTGAGTGGTTGTGTGTGTCTGATCATACAAACTTTGCATACATCCTTGTGAGTAAAAATGTCCCAAGTCAGGAACACAATACCAGTAGAGCCACACTACATTCCAACTGTGCTCCAGCAATATTTCAATCAAACAAAATCTGCAAGGAAACCTTGTGTATGAATTATTGGATAACCATTCTTCATTAAATAATACACAGCATGTGTGAAAGAAGAAACATAAAGCAATTTGGGAGAGTGAGGACTGTATACTGTGTTTAGTTTTCCTGCACAAGTATCCAAACCCAGTTGTTTGCACATGAGAGAATACCTCTTGCAGAAAACACCTGCCATAACAAAGTATCACACTTTAATGTGTACAATGGTTCCTCACTTTATAACACAGCACTAGGTTTGCCTTGTCACAGGCTGCCACCTCCATGCCTTTGCTCCCTCATGGATGTAGCAGAATATCACCATCATTATGCTCTTATTCCCAGTCAATAAGGCCACAGACAGCCTGTCGCCAGCCTTTTGTTCTCACTAACTGCCTGTGTTTCATTAAACAAAATGCTACACCAGCCATCAATACACGTCTTGTCAACAGCCAATTCCTTGTCATTACCAATACTGCTTGAGCCTTTATGAATATTTTACTTGGCTCTGGTCAATACTCAGTTCATTGGTAACATTACTTCTTGGCCCCTTTAATGTTTGTCATTAGTCGACAAGTATGAGAATGTTGAGTGTATAAGCACAATCTCTCAGTTAAGTGACAAAGCGTCCTATCAGACAGTGTTAAACAATATAGTCAGAAGTTAAAAACTTCAAAGCATTTCCACACAAGTAGTGTACTGAAAATACTTCTAACTGCATTGACCAGTATCTCTAGAAACACCACGAACAACTGATACATAAAAAAACTAAACCACTATGTCATGCTGTCTTACTCTAGATACCAGACCCATGACTTGAACTTACTTGCATTGTTTAGATAGGGATCTGGACCAAGCCGCCTATGCCTTACCACAATAGCTGGCACAAGCTTGGTCTAGTTGACCTAAGTTTGAAGGCATGCTAAATACTTCCCACTGACAGATTAATATGTCTTTATAGAAAAAAAAAGAACATGCCACTCCTTTGGCCATATTAGACACAAGATAATACACCTGCGTACTCTTCTACATGATTAATTCAAGTGTACAAGTCAGCTGGACCTAGCACAGCTTAAAATCAGGCATTTGTGGCTGTCCCTACTTGTACTACTATACAACAGAGCTCTTTCAATATTGGTGACTTTACCTGGAAATTAATTTTCAGGCCACATGTATCAAAAGGGAGCTGACCCTTTCATAGTAACTCAACTCTTAACTTTTAAGTCAACAGCTTTCTTTGTTATGCTGTGGGTGTGAAGAAAGGGAATTTTCCTTTTAATTTTCTTTTTTTTTTCAATGGGGAAGGGCTTTGACAAAGAAAAATCTGACAACTAAAAAACTCAGCTGATGACTTTTATTCATCTTTGAGCAGAAAAGGGTTAACAAAACATGGTGACCAATGTCACCAAGCTAAATTCAACCATATGGGAGTCACTGACTCCATGAAAATGAACCACTGTGTGACAGAATATTTGCATCTTCATTAACACTTAATACTTGTGCGTGGTTTGATTCCTGGCAGGAGTAGTAACTATGAAAAAATCCATCATTTGCCTCACTTCTGACTGTCATCCAAGATCATATCTCTATCATGTAAACTACAAACACTTGGCACCCACAGGAATGTACTGATCTAATGCTTCATTTAATATTCACCTTTTATTATACATTATTATATAGCAGGAGCTTAATGGGTGTCTTTAATGTATATTCAAGCTGAAGTTCCATTCAGGTAAGCTTTATGGCATGACCTAGATATTACCTGCTTCGTCTGTTCACCAATTGGACCCAAGTAAAATGTCAACAAGTTCACTGCGTACTGGAAACTCTTATCGCCCCTTTCTGATTGGTAAGAAACCTCTTTGAGAATGGTACTGTGCATTATTTGAAATCACACTCCTCACTATAGTAAAATTTAAGTAATCAGTACTGAAGGTAGAATACTCTTGCCATTGCACACAAGTTTTCACTCGTGGATATGCCTTATATTAAACATTCAAAATCATGTTGCAGACTGAGCACTTTAATGACTCTCGGTACTTATTCAGAAAGCCTTTCTATGCACTCACTCACATCCAGGGAAATCACTGTGCAGTATTTCAATAATGGTCTGAACTGGACTTTGTATAGCATAAGAACATCAGATTACAGAAAGGAAAGTTCCTACAATGAAACGAATGTGGCTGTGTCTGATGTACACCAATGAACAACAATAAAGAGATCAAAGAAGGACTTCCACCAAGAGACAGATATAATAACAGTACAACACCAATGTACCCATATGGGTGTATGGATAAGATCTCAACATAAGACTCTTTACTCATTGGCAATGCTTGCAACATGTCCACATTCTAATAAACTTGTTATGCCTGTTTGCAGTGTATTCATCATGTTGTATGGGTGTGTTGTCTTCTTGTGCTTCCCACATGTCAGAGTTAGGTACAACACAGGTACATTCAATCATATCATACAATGTCAATGGTAAATGGATGAGTATGATAAATTCAGAGGAAAGTCTTCAAAGTATAAAAGTACTGTGGACACAAATATGTGCTATTATAAAACACTGAGACTGTGGTACAATATATTATAAATATATAACATATATACAAATACCTTTTGCATTTTGCACATGGCTCCTAGCGCTTGGACATCATGGTTGATGTGTCGTCCGTCCTGTACACAATTATAACACACTGTTGTTTTACACAACATACAGTACATGCTAAGAGCTTCATCACTGTGGTCAATGCATTTGGATTCATTATTTTTGTGCTTGGTTCTTAGTAATGCCTTTCCTTCGGCCGGGGCCACTAAGTTGTGCTTAGCCAACGGTCCTCTGGCAGGGTGGCAGCTTTCCCTGCAGGGGTCACAGTAAAAAACTTCACATTGTTCACACATTTGAGTGGCTGGGGTACTCGACTCGCCCTCACAAAGTTGACAGTGAAGAACGATTTGCTTGTTCTCTCCGTATTTATCCACGATCGCTTCCAACACTCGGTTCTTTGGCAATAAGTTAGCCCCCTGTTCATCCAAATAAATATTTTTCTTGCAAGTTGGACAGTTTATACCCAAGACATTTCCTTGTATTGTATGAAAAGTAAAACTTCCAATGCTTGGGGTACCAACATAACTGTTAGGCCTACTATTACATACCACTCCAGAATCGGTTTCACTCAGCAGACTCAATTTGTCCAGATCGGGGTAGTCGTACTCGGTCAGACCGCCACTGCCCTCCTCCGACCCCGGCTGAAGTTGCTGAACGGGTGTTTGTATACTTATGGCACAGGCCAAACACGCAGAATGGGAACAGGGCAGCAGTACGGGATTTGTGAAAAGTCGAGAACACACCGGGCATCGAAGTTCTGCCTCCATGCCGCTCGTCAGTCGCCGTTCTGCCGTCTGCATTGCTCTGTTTACGGGGCTTTGAGTGAGTTGGAGCAGCAGACCGCAACGCATGCGCTCTGTTTCACGTTTGCCGTGACTACTCGATCAGAGCTGCCATGTGCCCGCCCTGACTCGAGTTGGCCGAGTGTGAGGCTAACCGCGGTACTGCATCAGCTCTATAAACTTATTGACGTTTGATTTGCCTCTCGACATCATTGGTCATGGGAGTGAAATCGATTGGTTCCATTCATAATTCGTTATATGTATATTCATGAGAAGTAATTGTCACCATGCTAGGGCCTGTACCATTTTTCTTCTTGTTAGGTTCCGTTCGGGGTTCAGGCGAGAAAACATAGGCTATAAAACTAGGAAAGATGATTTGCTGCATGCAAAGCAAATCAGTGTATGTGTCTTCAAAGCATATTGGAATGGCAATGTACAACTATTCCATAACACAGGAGTAGAAGTTTGAATGGCATGTCTATCTATTATAGCTTTGAAGTTATTCAAGATTTAAAATTTCTAATGTTGCTATTTAGCATAATTTAAATTGCTACAACTTTCATTTTTAATTCATTAGATGCGCACTGGTTAACAACCCCCTGGTAGAAGTTGGAATGTCATCCCTATCTATAATAATTTTGAAGATATTCAAGTTTTACAATTTCGAATACTGCTAATTAGCATAATTTAAATGGCTACAACTTTTGCTTTGGATTCATGACATGCGCAATGGTCAACAACCCCCTAGTGGAAGTTAAAATGACATCTCTATCTATAATAGTTTTTTTTTCGTTGCAAAACTAAATAGGCTTTAAACTACTTCCTCCCAAACGAAGGCAATTAGCATTTTACTGGGCACACAAATAAATGTTTACTTCTTGTCTCTAAAGTCTGTGTGCCAAGCCAGACTTTTTTCTTTCTTTCTTTCTTTCTTTCTTTCTTTCTTTCTTTCTTTCTTTCTTTCTTTCTTTCTTTCTTTCTCTCTGCCTGTCTGTCTGTCTGCCTGTCTGTCTGTCTGTTTGTCTGTCTGTCTCTCTGTCTATCTATCTATCTATCTATCTATCTATCTATCTATCTATCTATCTATCTATCTATCTATCTATCTATCTATCTATCTATCTATCTATCTATCTAATAGAGCCTGACCGAATCCGAACCACCGAATCCGATAATACCGATTCACAGGATACAGGATCGCTTCGGAATCGGTTTGGATAAGCTTCTGACGTTCGGATTCGGTATGCAGCGTCCTCACACTGTGATTTATTTTCACGGCAGCGACAAGGTGTGGCAGGTCATCACGTGACCTCCTGCTCTCACAGGTGGAGACACGGGCACAATAAAGCAACATATACTAAAGCCTATGTGTCCTTTCTGTTTCCCACACACGCGTTACAACCTCGCAAGGCCCAGCGCTATCTATCTATCTATCTATCTATCTATCTATCTATCTATCTATCTATCTATCTATCTATCTATCTATCTATCTATCTATCTATCTATCTATCTATCTATCTATCTATCCATCCATCCATCCATCCATCCATCCATCCATCCAGCCAGCCAGCCAGCCAGCCAGCCAGCCAGCCAGCCAGCCAGCCAGCATCCATCCATCCATCCATCCATCCATCCATCCATCCATTTACATGTAAATTTCTGTCCTCATTTTTTCTACGCCACTTTTGCTCCGAAAGTGGCCGTTGATGTGGTGATTGACCTAAGTTGTGCATATTGTGTGGAACAGTTATGTTGTTGAAAATTATGCAAAATCAGGGGCAAATAAAATTTTGAAAGCTCCATAGTTTCAAGCCTATTGCAGATAGACACAAAATTTCAAGTTGTACCTATAGGCTTGTGACACTTGCCAACTGAATGTAAAGTGGATAAAAGCTATACCATTTTAATTTTGCTAATTAGGATTACTTAAAAATTTGTCAGTTGAATATCTCCAAAACTGTTATAGATACAAGTGTCAATCCAACTTCAATTTATAGGTTTGTGACACAGCCACATCCAGTGAACCAAAGTTGTAGCATTTTAATTTACGCAAATTAGATAAATACACACAATTCAAATCTTGAATAGCTTGCAAATCATTTTAGATTTAGATGACAATCCCACTTGTTTGTTACATAGCTACATGCAATGAAATATGAACCAAAGTTGTAGCATTTTATTTTATGCAAATCAGGAAAATTAGGAAATATGTTAATCTTGGATAGCTTCAAAAATATTACAGAAGATTGCTTAATCATGATTTTATTACAATCCTTAGAAGTTTTCCAGGCACACAGACTAATTTGCTAACAAGCAAATCATTTTCTTTTCTTTCTTTCAATGACATGTCTGGTCACAAAACTGTGATAACGGAAAGATCATAGACTATGGACGTCGGCCCCTTCCCCTGGGTACTGTTTGAAGGCCTATATCTTAGTGACAATGAGGAGTCATCGGTAAAAAACAAAGGTCTGACACATTGATGCCTGTCGTTTCGTTGGTAGGCCTTATCACGTCAATACCAACTGACGTTCATTAATTTCTGCCATAGTGTTACAAACATTATACTTGCACGAGTCGCCTTAAATTATTATCCATGGTGCTAATAGGTACCCTACGTGGTACAGGAGTTGGTCGTTGGAACAGGAGAGAGAGAGAGAGAGAGAGAGAGAGAGAGAGAGAGAGAGAGAGAGAGAGGAGAGAGAGAGAGAGAGAGAGAGAGAGAGAGAGAGAGAGAGAGAGAGAGAGAGAGAGAGAGAGAGAGAGAGAGAGAGAGAGAGAGTGTACATAATCAGGTTTCTCCCTTGTATTTTTTGCGGGAACATTTATACCGGCAGGGTCAAAACAATTCTTTTGCATTCTCTCTCTCTCTCTCTTTATATATATATATATATATATGTGTGTGTGTGTGTGTGTGTGTGTGCGTGCGTGCGTGCGTGCGTGCGTGCGTGCGTGCGTGCGTGCGTGCGTGAGTGTGTGTGTGTGTGTGCATCTTGTATCCTTAGGTGCAATTAACTACAACCATAAGTCAAATATCTTGTCAGAGTGCAACATATGCAAGCAAATGTAGTATTGGTCTAAATTTGATACATGTATGTATAAATGACAAATTATGCTGCATCTTATGTCCATCTCATCACCATAAACACTACAATTTTGTGTATTGGCCGCAATTTGCATGCATAAAAACCTGACAGTTTTCAGTCTCTTTTCATTAGATGCACTCACAGCACAAACATATAAAGTGAAGTTGGAGTGGCACTGTATCTATAAAAGCATTGAAAAGATTTATTAATATTCAACGCTTCAATTTTGCAAAAAATAAAAAAATAATAATTAATCTGCTAGTTTTAATCATTGGATGTATCCATTGCACAAAAATCTAAATTGATATGAAATGGCACCTATTTGTGTAACAGGTTTAAATATATAATGAGTATTCAATTAAAATCTGACAGCTATCAGTCAGTGTTCATTGGATCTACCCATAGCACAAACATTCAAATTGAAGTGGAATGGCACCTCTATCAGTAACAGTTTTAAATATATTCATCATTATTCAACACTTCAGTTTTGTGTATTGGATGAAATGTGCATAATTTTCAATCTCATCATAATTTGGATCTAAATGCAATGCTTCACATAAGTGCTATACCCTTGCCAGATTTGAAGTGTGTTTGTGCGGTGTCTTAGTGTAAGCCAACACTAAATAAAGCGGAAAGATGGACAAGAAAGAAAGAATACTGGGAAAAACAATACATCTGTGTTCACACAGAGATATAATATAATATATATATATATATATATATATATATATATATATATATATATTATATTATATCTCTGTGTGAACACACATATATATATATATATATATATATATATATAGAGAGAGAGAGAGAGAGAGAGAGAGAGAGAGAGAGAGAGAAACAAAGATTTTCTGGATACCAGTCAAATCTGTGTGTGAGAGAGAGACAGAGGCAGATAGAGAGACAGACAAACAGACAGAGAGAGTTCATAGTTCATTCAAAATGGCGACCGTGCATATTATAAATTAGAATTATGCATGCTGTACATTCCAAAGACCACATTTTTCTAAATAATTATTAATTAATATGGTTTTATTGATTGATCAGTCTATCTATTTTGTACTGTGTGTTTTTTATTTCATGTACATGAAGTTAAATTGAATGACATGAATTTTAATGGCTGTATCAAAGAATACAGCTGACATTTTCAATATCTAAGTTGCATGCTAGCTATCATAAATTTTTCAGAAGACGCCTTAGATATGCTAGGAACTGCATTGCCGCGGGATGTTATATTCTGATAGCAATTCTTCTTTTGACGCCTTGTGGAGGTAACATATATTTAATTTGCGACAGCGACTTGAAATAAGAAAAAATAATTTTGTACATGAATTATTATTTTCATATATTTATTTTTGTTCACCAGCACGCAGGTATTGGCGTAATATGTTATATTTGTATAATGGCTAATGTTCATCATGTTGAATTCTTAATTGTCAAGTAATGTAAAATATGAAAAAATGTGATGCCTTTCCAGATTATTTTTTATTTTCATATTTCTTTGTTTATTTATTCGTTTTTAAGGAAAGAATATATGAGAGATACAGAAAAATAAATGACGGTGATGATGATGATGATGATGATGATGATGATGATGATGATGATGATGATGATGATGATGATGATGATGATAAAATCAAATTTTTAAAAATAAGACTGCCCTCTGGTGGTAATGACGGAATTTAAAAACTACAGCTGTGTGGGGAATCCCACCAGCGTCTTCTAGTTTCATAATAATTTTTTTCCTGTGTGCGAGACAGAAGAACCCACATTAAAAGAAAAAATACTTCATCAATAATAATAAATTTTCACCGGCCTTTTTTACCCTCCACTTTCTATCTTCAGATTTTGAGTACCTCTTCTAAACCAAGTTATACCTTGCCTAATGTTGAAGTCGTTTACAAATGTAAATATCGTTTTGGACTCAACCAGCATTTTAGGCCTTGTAACCACCAACATCATTCCACATACTGCAAAAGCCAGTAATTAAGAAAAAAAGAAAGTTTTTGCTTGGTCTGTAACTATTCAAATTATGCAGCATTTCTATTCTGTGCATTAGAAAGAAAACAATCGTTTAATACTATAGTGATTCATTATTTTCTTTTATTATTAATATTTGGAACCAGTATTAAGACATTTGTGCCGGGACTTTCAAAGAATGGGGGTACTTTCCGAATTCGCGAAATTACTTGCTTTTCTTGTTCACTTCAAGACGGAATATGTACAAAAAGGTGAAACTTTTGAAAGAACAGTGAGTGTGATTACCAGCACTGCCTAATGGAAAACATTTCTTCGTTTTAACGATTTGAAAGGTAGCGTCAACCGCGGCTTCTTTGAACGTTTTTATTGTTTTTTTTTTCCCTATCCTGTTTGAATACTTTTGCCCATACAGCAAACATTTTGTGTTCGTATTAGGGGGCCCAAAAAGGACTTGTGATATCGCAGCCTAAAACTTTCTGGATAGGTAGCATTACTTATATATATTTTTTTATATATTTTTTGTTATATGGGTGTTCAAAGTAACCCCACCTTAGGGACTACTTTGAACACGTGTAAATTTTGCCATAACGAGTAAGTAGTCTCATTATGTAGCTGAAAAAAATTTCTCACTTCAAAACTGCAGGAGCATGTACATATCATTACCATCCATAAAAACAATATGAGAATGAGTTAAACTAAAAATCATCTGTTTTTAGTTTAAATTATAATATATGTTGATAGTGCCTTAGACTTCACAAATGAAATGTTTTGTCAATAAGTGGGGCACTAAATAAGCACAAAAGAATAAAGTTATTGTTATAATACAGAGCAAATAGAACATCACTGTAAGGTATTTATTGAATTATGTTTTGAAATATAGTATCAATGTTTTGTAACAATTTGGCAATAAGCTGCTTAAGATTGCAGATTGCCTTGTCTTAATTTTGACAATTTGATTTATGTATTATACTTGTGCTAACAATAAAACCTGGGTACAGAAAGAAACCTATTAGGGATAATTTATGGATACTTTTGCAGGCCAGAATTAAATTGAAGTCAATAAGATGGCATTTGAATGTAAGCTGTGGTAAGAAAATCCTGGATCTGTTTTGGAGATATATATGCTCACATTAAGTTCATCAAGAAAAAAAAAAGATTTACTTCGCCTGTAAATAGTAATATCCAGATATGTATAGTTTTATAAATCTCATGCGTTTGCGACAAACCTGTATGTTTATTTAGCAGTCAGACCCATAAATTCAAATTTCTACAAATTTCAAATCTTTAGATCACAACTTCATATATATACTTTTTATATACCGGTACCCACAATTCACATGCATACAAGAATACTGGAGTGACGAGTCTCTCAAACAATGTTAGTGCAACCCACATGTGTACCTCACGTGCAAATTTTGTATACTCAAAAGGCCCAGGTCCAAAAGATTCGTTTCAACTTTGTGCCGCCTTAGTGGCTTTAGCACATGGGTTTTCACCTTCAACTACGTAACAGATGTTTACAAATTCTTTCTTACAGAGAGTATTTTTTGGCCTTTTTTTTCTGATAAACTGGTCTTTGATGGCAAGTATATAGTCTTCTCTTTTGAAACTAGTTTTTAATTTAATACACGTTACGCATCGTTTTACTATTGCCTGAAATATATCCGAATCTATTTTCCACGAAAATACAAAATAAATAAATAAATAAATAAATAAATAAACAAACAAACAAATAAACAAACAAACAAACAAACAAACAAACAAACAAATAAATAAATAGAATAATCAGACACTAAAAAATCTTTCGCATTTTATGGGAATTCCAAAGTCGGAAAGTCGTACGCCAGTAAACCTTTTTTCCATATCCTTGTAACACGTGCAATTTTAGTAATTTCGGTATTGGTGACTATACAATACCTCTACTCTCGGCCACCATTGCCAAGACCTCGGTGTCTGACCATAACGCCTGACACAATACGGTCTATGCATAAGTTCACCAAGCGGGAAAACCCCGGCAGCTGTCTCTTTACGAAAGCGAGGCATGCGGGCTGATTTTTTGCTACCAGATGGCGCTGTGCACCCTCTCAAAAGTGGTCACGATAATGCATGATGGCGAACACTAATCTTGTTCGTGTGAACATGAACAGAAAAGCAGGAAATGGAACAAATACGGGAGGTGTATATAAGTTTATCATTATAGATCGTTGGCGGAGGGAGTTCGGAAAGCATTGATAGTTAGAATGTTGAGTGACAGGGCGAATTATCATGGTAAACTACCACTGACTGTTGTGTAGTGGGCTGTAATGTTGATACCACTTATTACCAGGAAGAAACGTCAAACTGACAAATATCAAAAATAAAAGTGCCGCTTTATTCCTTCCATCAACTGATATTCCTTTGTCTTTCAAATACTTTTTCAGCCACCCTAGATTCTGGGGTTTTTTTTGAAGCAATCATGGTCCTTGTGTCACTCCTCATTACTTGCTGTATTCAGTAGCGATGTAGCCTGTGCGGTAAGACTGAGTGGCCCGCAAATTACCCAGAAACCTGTGCGCCCCTGGCTCTGACATCGGAATCTCTGCTGGGGTTTCCCCGCTTGGTGAACTTATGCATAGACCGTATTGAGTTGGGATTCAATTGTTCTGTAGACCTGATGGTCCCGGTGGCACCTACACTCGGTTTCTGTGGATCGGGGAGAGAGGGTGAGGGTGAGGGTAGGGTGGGTGTGGTGGGAGACCTTCTTCCTCCTCGTGATTGGTCAATGGATGTCACCTGTAGAGAGGAAGTGGGGTGGTGGTGGTGGTGGTGGCTTCTCTGGTGGTCAAGAGGTAATTATACTCACTAATACCGAAATTACTATAACTTCACGTAATAGTTACGTAATGTTAGCTCTCGACCACCATTGCCTTTATACAAACGCATCGCAGGAGAGTCTAGGGATACACACATACTGACCAATAACCACCAGGACCAGCAACTTGGCAGGGGGAACTGTTGGTCCAAGTGAGGAGGCGACATCTGTTGGGAAAGCCTTAGAGGTTTGTGGATGTGAGGCCGCCAACAGCAGAAGCCAGGTCTAAGCTTGGAATCTTTCCTTACCGACCAGCACGGGACTGCCAATTCCCCACCACCCCACCACCCGGGATACTGCAACTTGAGAGCAGTCTGCCATAAGGGAGTTGCTGTCTATTTCCACTATTTGGGTCCTGGAGATCTAGCAAGACGAGTGAATCGGGGAAAACATGGCAGGTGCTGAGTGGTTGTCATATGGTTCTGTAAGACAGTGTCTGTTGAAATAGGTCCGCTGCATGGCTCCCGGCCTAGCGGATGCCAGGGACATCCACCCGAGACAAGTTCTAGGCTATATCCAAGTCTAAACCCTGAGAGCAACACAAACTGGAACATGGTAGCTGTCCTGAGGGGACAAGAGAAGTATAATGGACAAGTATCAGGAACCTATGCAAGGGAGAATTCTATGCTGGCAAAGGTGTAAATGCCCACCTCCAGCACAATCAAGTCGCACAGTTAGTGCTTGGCGAAAGTAATAGACGATCCCCAGCGGCAAGCCTGGAGGATAAAGACAACAGCGCCATTCCTTAGGGCTCCCAGGAGGCACTAAAGGCTCACACCTCTTGAGCTCTAGCCGAGACTAGCTTCAAGGAAGAAG
Source organism: Hermodice carunculata (assembly GCA_964020975.1). Taxonomy (NCBI): domain Eukaryota; kingdom Metazoa; phylum Annelida; class Polychaeta; order Eunicida; family Amphinomidae; genus Hermodice; species Hermodice carunculata. Next base: position 87,693,409 of record OZ026615.1, on the reverse strand, counting down.
GCCTGTCCAAAGCGTTCTGGTAGGCCTTCAGGATGGTCTGCTTAATCCATGATTAGATCGTATTTTGGCAGACCTGTTCCTTCTGAGACTTACCCAGGAGCAAAAGAAGGGTGGACCTCTGACCCGTGGCTCCATTCATGTGGGAGAGATACCAATGCAGAGCTCTCAGTGTACACAAGGCTCTTTCCTCAGTGGATAGAGCCGTATCCATGGCATGGATGGGAATTCCCCTACGGGCCAATATTAGATGGATCTCGAGCCACTGGTTCTTTGCAAGGAAGCCCAAGTGAGGGCTCAGGGTCACCTGAATTCAGTCATGCACCAGAGCATGGATCTCACTTCTTCTAGCCCCAGAAGGAAGTGTTAAGAAAAAAACAAGTTTTCACATCCAGTGCTTAAGGTCCACCTTGCGGGGTCCTCTAGGCGCTCAAAAGGCCACCTCCTCAGCATGATTAAGACCGGTGCGAGATCTCACTGTGGTAGGACCTGTCCATCAGCCGGTCTGTCCATGTAGAAGTAGGCAATGCTGATCGGTAAAGATTGCTCCCTACGTGAATGTCTACGAGGTTTGCCAGGGTTGAGGAGATAGCAGACCACCCCCCCCCCCCCCACCAGTTCTTGAGCTCTTACAGAGGATCTCCCACTGGTACAGGAGGAAGTCTCTGATGTTCGTGATTCATGGAGACCATGGATGTATTTTCCGTCTGGTGCACCAATCTGAAAACACCTCCCATCAAGCTGTAAAGCACTAGAGAAGAGTCTCAGAGCCTCCCCCCCCCCCCCGGCAATTCTATCTGCAACCAATTTAAAGAAACCTCTGGCACAGATGTGCTGTGTGACAACTACCAAGCATGGAGGTTGAGTACTCAAGGTTCCTGGTGAACATACTCATCCCCAGTTGCACCAGAAGTTTCTACCATGCCAATAGACGTAGTGGTGGATTAACACTTAATTTCAGAAGGTCCAGGGACCAATTTGTCTTTGGTAACCAGGAGGTGACCAAGATCAGGTTGCAGTTGTGAGAAAGAACCTTCTGCAGGACCTTCGGGACAATCTGTGGAGGCATAAAGGCACAAGCCCAAAGGTTGCTCCAGTCCATAGCTAGAGAATCCACTGCTAAGGCCTGGGGATCTGGGACTGGTGACACATAAACCAAAACATTTAAGAATGTACTTGTCATAAACAGATCCATGTGTGGAATACCCCACATGGCCTGAACACCCCTTGGGTGGAGCAACCACTCCATCCCTACAGGCTGACCTCTTCTCGAGAGTTTGTTGGCCGGGACATTTTGTAGTCCTGAGACATGCCTGGCATGCTTGCAGAGGTCGTGTTTGGAGCACCATGGGATGAGCCTGTGGGCAAGCTGCGTGGGTTCACTTCTGCTTCTCTAGTGGCATTATTGTGGAAGAAGTGGAGTCAGACTCGATGGCCAGGCTTTTAGCGGCACACTCATGCCTAACCCTCTCACTCTTCCTCCAGGACTACTCGTAGAACAGCCACTTGCCATCTTCCCACCTTGCACAAAACCTGCATGAGACAGTGTTCATGCCATGAAGTAGTTCCACGAGTCCATCTTCTGCCTCTGGCCAACAAGGGAGGAAAAGTGGTCTCTGGCCCCACACCCACAGCATGCTGCCAAGCAGCATTTGCCTGAATGCCACTGTCATTCCTCTGTCTGTGATTTGACCTGCCAGACGCCATCTTGTAAAAGATTGGTTTCAAGTCAGCACAACCAGCCCTACTTCCACAATTCTCTCGTGAACCATAGGTCAAATATATAAGCCATACCTATCTGAGAAGAGACTACAAGAGCCAAGAAAACAAATTCCACAGTAGAGGTGGTGGCACAGCACTAAAACAGTATCTCCGCACGAAATACAATGGAGCTCCCAACTGTTTAGAGCAAGCCAGAAATGGCAGCCAAGGAGGAAGGAAGAATAGGGCTGCCTGCACTCTGGAAGTCCCCCCCCCCCCCCCCCCCCCCCGATCCATAGGAGCCATGTGGAAGCGCCAAGACCGTTAGGTCTTCAGAACAATCAAGTCCCAACTCAATTGTGGTTCCACAGGGGTGGGGGGGGTGTCATTATGCCTGCGCAGAGGTAACATTGGATAGTGCCAATAAAATATGAGGCCTAGGAATGCAACGGGCCGTCCTTTCAAACATTTGCTACCAGAAAGGCAGATTTTGGCTTGTTACTGGAAAACGATGTATACTTAGAGCTGAAATGAATATTATGAAGGTATGTACACTGGCACCAGTATACACAGTGGTTCAGCTGGAGTCAACATTGTGTGCGCGCAATGATATTGCAAGTAGTACAACGCAGAGCTGGTTGCCATGACACTTTGCTAAAAAAATTCCCATTCATGCCTATGCTTTCTGGAGACTATTTAATGTAGAAAAATCTTACGAACATTTTGATGTATATTACACATATATTTGTAATCCATTGAATGAACTAAAAGGTGGTAGCTCTGTTCGTCTGCGCTTTCCCAGGTTGAATCACTGGCACGCATTGTGTCGGTCGTTTTGGCCAGACACGGAGGGCTTGGCAATGGTGGTCGAGTGCAACGTTATGTAACTAATACCTAAATGAAATATTTTCCCCATTTAACATTGTCGCCCTTTTTACTGGATGCAATGCCATGGCAATATGAAGTAAATCCAACATTCAGTATTCCAGGGGAAGAAGTCAAAAATACCAAACAAGAGGATCCTGATGATCCTGTGCTCTGGTGACTGGGATCTGATTTTACAGTATTGGAACACATGAACTGCAGTCTAGATTTGTACAGCTATATACATGTATGTAGAGTGGTAGCAAAGTTTGTCCTTAAAATAAATTTTGCGGAAGGGCGGAAGGATGGACGGACAGAGGGACGATGGACGCAAACGGATTCTATAAGCTCTGCTGATGGTAGTACATGTATTATCAATTGACATACCTTGCTGTTTCAATGGCTGCCGGTGTACAGTCGCAGCACACACTTACAGTCACAAAGTCTGATATCGCATGACTTTGTCAAAAATTAACATATCCACATTATTTTCCCAAACTTTCATTGTCTAATGTCCAACTATATTTTGATAAAATTTTAAGCAATTCTATCATGCTGTTCTGGAGAAGAAGTCCAAAATAGCCTTAACATGCAAAAATTCATTAAAAAAATAGGAAAAAATCGCAGCGCCACCTGGTGGCCAAAATGAGAACTAGTTGACCCCAGGTGACCCTATGTGCAATATCAAAGCAATTGGTCAGGTAGTTCTTGAGATGAAGACATTTTTTTTTTTTTCAAAAAATAAATTAAAAAATTCATTAAAAATATAAAAATTATTGTATCATCATCTCCTTCGCAAACTTGGTAGAGGTTCACCTGGGCAACATCCATGTGCAAAATTAAAACATTCCATACAGCGGTGTTTGAGAAGAAGTCAAAAGGGTAAATACAATTGTGTGTGTAATATATGCACTGTACTGCCATATACATACATATATATATATGTATATATATATATATATATATATATATATATATATATATATATATATATATACACACAGCTGCAGCACTTCCTTACAGTTGCGAAGTTTGATATCCCATAACTTTGCCTAAAATTAACATATCCATATTATTTTCGCAAACTTTGATTGTCTAATGTCCAACTACATTCTGATAAAATTTTAAGCAATTCTGTTCAGCCGTTCTGGAGAAGAAGTTGAAAATAGCCTTAACAGGCAATAATTCATTAAAAAAAATAGGAAAAAATCACAGCGCCACCTGGTGGCCAAAATAAGACCTAGTTGACCGCAGATGACCCTATGTGCAATATCAAAGCAATTAGCTTCGTAGTTCTTAAGATGAAGAATTTTTTTTTTTCAAAAAATAAATTCAAAAATTCCAAAAAAAAAAAAAAAAAATAGAAAAATTATTGCATCATCATCTCCTTCGCAACTTGGTAGAGGTCCACCTAGGGATCATCCATGTGCAAAATCAAAACATTCTATGTAGCGGTTTTTGAGAAGAAGTCGAAAATATAAAAAGTCTAACGACAGACGGACGACGGACGCAAACGGATTCTATAAGCTCTGCTGACTGACAAGTCAGCAGAGCTAAAAATGGAAAGAAAGAGCGAAAGAAACAAAAAAAGAAAACGAATGAAAAGAAACGCGAATATTCGTAACAAGAGAAAACAATCGCAGCACCACCTACTGAAATTAACGTAAAGAGGTTTACAGAAATGTTTCGTTGCAGTTTCGAAGTCCACTAGAATCTCCAATTATATCACCTCCGTAAAGAGACGATTTCTACTAACACCACCAATTTAGTCTTTTTTTTTCTTGTGTGTCCGTTATTAACTCCTATCCCTATATGAAGATCATTCCCCTTTTAGAGCATTTAACAGTCCTTCCGATGGCCGTAAAAGGGAGATTCCACTTTAATTGCAAACTGGCCGGTTTAAGACAAAAAGACCGCCTTAACAAAAATTCCCGTAAAAATTCCAACAATCACTGGACTTATCCAATTTGAATAAACCTGGTAGAGACCCACCTTTGGCATATCCCCAACAAATTTGAAGAGGGTCTGGTTCAAGCGAAGTCAATAAAATGAATGTTGGATGGACGGACGACTGAATCATCCTCATATAGAATCTGCTGAGCGTCAAATAAACTGAGCTAAAAATATCTAAAATTCCACATTTCTAGTGTGTGTGGTGTAGACAAAGGTCTTGCCAGAGTGTGTCATGAAATGTCGATCTAAGTAACCTTAATGAGGTATTAGCTCTAGCTTAATTGGAAAATTTTACTCAACTTAGCCAAACTATGGGAAAAAAAATCGATGGATGTGTTTACCCATTCATCAGCCTGAATCATCTCCCAATGGTATAAAGGTGTACGGTCAGACATCAAAATCTACTATTAAGATCAGTAATTGCCCGGGGCAACAATATTTCCTCTTCTTGCCGATAAAAGACAATTAGTGTCCATTGTCCCATATGAATAACCCTTATTTAAAGCTATGTATAATCAGAGAGAGAGAGAGAGAGAGAGAGAGAGAGAGAGAGAGAGAGAGAGAGAGAGAGAGGAAAAATTGCATGCATGGTTGTAGGTTCTCTTGTGAAAGAGGAGCTTGCCCCGTCGTACGGGATACTACCTCCAGAGAGGTGTCCGTCCTGTCTGGATCTGCCCATATTAATTAAGTCGCTGACCTTTCTCAGTTCCTCTAATCAAAGTTGCACAAAATGGCCATATCAGTCAACTAATCGAATCAATATTTCGACTTGAAATACTCACACAGATGGTGTATTTACATTTTGAGAGATGGTCCATCCATTATCGGCATGTCACATTCGGTGTAACGGTATTCTGATGGTGTTATATCGCTTTTGTGTCTAATGAAAGAGAAAAGATAAGTTGAACATTCCGCGACAGATTTTTCAGCAGATAAGACAGGCATCTTGAACCAGTCTACACATAAAAGTTGGTATGCACCCATATAAACCATTCTGTTTTGCATCAAAGTGTACAAGCCGTAAGTCGGACCATCTGCGACCAAAGCTCACAATGCACTGTGGACAAGTTTACTTTCTGCTATTGTAATTAACAGTTCATATTTTTCCATGTGGCTCCAAATTGTTAACAAACATGGCGACACACCAGCATCTTCCTCAATGAGACACAAATATGATAAATGCACGTAGCTCAAGCAGCATACTAGGTTTCACTTTCGAAACATTTGTACCTGCTTGGAATTTGTCTGGCGTCTAAGGCTATGATCTAAAATTACAACTTTAATGTTTGGTAACAATTCGTACACTGACGTCCCATTGTAACATTACATGTCTTACATCAGCTGCCTTTCAATGCTTCGCCTTCTGTAGGTCCGTAAATCTTAACTATCACCAGCACAAAACGAAAACCCTTTTAAATAGGTAATAACTTTCCTTGCAAAAGCAGACTAAGGAAATACAACAAAATCTAGAATGATTATTTATATGTTCACTTTGCTACATGTAACAAGGAGGTTAATCTTGGTTCTGAAATTGGTAAGGGGTCATTCTTTTCGTCAGCTTATGAATCTGAAAGAAACCCAGGTCTTCCTCGTCGTCGTCGTCGTCGTCGTCGTCTTCCTCCTCCTCCTCCTCCTCCTCCTCCTCCTCCTCCTCCTCCAACTGCCTATTCTCTAACTACTTCTGGGGCCCTATTAGAGTTTAAAGATTAAAATTGGGCTTTTTTTAAAGGGATTATTTGGTTATTTGCTCAAAAAATAGGATCAATTGATTGCTGAAATTTATAGAGGATTTTTGGATTGTTAGCTTAAAAAATAACGATGAAAAAATATAATTGATTGTGGTCACATATACGGGGCTTTCTCACAAGAGAGAAAAAATACTGAAAAGGTGCTTGAGGGCAAAAATGCATCAGGGATTTTCTAATGAATTATCAGTTCTTTTTTTAAAATGTGTATCCAAAAAACCAAGAGTGCCTAAAATTTCACTCTTGAAAAAAAATACAACAACAACAACAACAACAAAAAAACATGCTTTACTATTTTTACATGACCATTGTAATAAAACAAATATAGTTGTGTAAAAACCCAAATAGGCCTATTTATTTGCAGACACATGGTTTCAAGTCATTACAATAAAAGTTGATAATTTATAATGAGTATATTTTTGAGATATATCCAAAATTTCACAACAAAATAATTTTAGCCAGACGCTGGTGTTTATACAGAAACTTTGAGCTTTGAGTGATTTATTATGCTGACAGATTCTTCAAAGCCTTGTGGTCAAATGATTACGTAGTTTTATTATGTTACGAATGCATGTCTCTAATATTTGGTCTAAAAGTAAAATGACTTTACTAAGTTGGTCATGACCTTTATATTGTGTACTATATATATATATGTGTGTGTGTGTGTGTGTGTGTGTGTGTGTGTGTGTGTGTGATATGATATGAGGATTTAATTAAACCTCCATGCATTCTTACACGGCCTTTTGAGCATGATATACACAGTGAAAACATCTTACGATAAAATATGAAGTTGAAGGGAGTGGGGTAAGTTAATTTTCTTATACATGTAATAGACAATTTTACAAAACTATTTCCTATTGGTACGGTTAGTTGAGAGCTTTTTTCTAAGGGGTTTCTACCTTTTCCGTTTCTTGTTATATTTTTTAAAAATATCATAAAACTTTTTTTGAAACATTTTTGGTAAGAAACTCCCATTTATTTTCTTAGTTGAGAATAATTTTCTTTAAATTTGTATGATAATAAAATTCGCTGATTACACTCCCTTCATTTTTCAAGAAAATTATCTCATTGCCAGGATGTTTTTTTGTACACAGAAAGTACCATTAGAGCATTAAAGTATTAAAACCTCTTGCATCTCTTGCATTGAAAAGTATTGTGCACAGTAGAACACAGCAGTGTAAGGGGATTTCAGTATACTTCCTCTTGCGTTCTTACATGGCCTTGTTAAATATTGTACACATCATTGCTGTGTATTGTCTACATTGCCTACCGTATGTGAACAGTTAATGCTCAATTATTATGCATTGTTCGTTGCAATCTGTAGCATTGTGTGGAGTATGTGAACTTTTTATACACCCTGCTGCATTATTATATGACATTCTGAAGTAATGTGTACACTATATAAACAGTTAATACACCCTCATGCATTCTTGAGTGTCGTTGTGAGTATATGGACTTTTAATACACCCTCAAAATTTGCTATTTACCTAAAAGAATGTACAGACATCAACGGACCTCTATGACATCAAATTACCTTTATCTATTTTTTTTTCTACTCGCTTAATTGCTTCATAATATATAATTGTTTGTTACATTTGTGTATGTGTAATGTGTATCCCATTGTATTTCTTTCTCAATGTTGTTCTTGTTCTTGTTGTTGTTTGTATATATGTATGTATGTGACAGATTACCATTATAAAATATTGGTGTAGTCAATAAAGTTCAAAGTTCACCCTCATGCATTATTACATGGCAGGCTTGAGAGTCGTGTGCAGTATATTAGTGTGAGACTCCCAAAATTACAATGAAACTAAATTGCCTATATGATATGTTAGAACTACTGATTAAATGCCCTCAGAAATTAAGATTTTTGGATTATTTCACCTGAAAAAGGATTAATGGGTTTTTGAAAAGCTAAAAATTTAGGACTGAGGATCGATTTTTTTAGTTATTAGATTATTCGGGCAAAAATATATGGATTATTGGCAACCCCAAGAGAGTCACACTTTTTCACAAGAATTGTAAAGAAATGTAAAAGTCTTTACTTGGGCTACTCGTCAATTTTTACCCGACAGTGTTGAATTGTGTATGTTATCTGTCTGTATGGTCTATACCCGAGCATTTTGTGTAGCCAAATCAATGATTGCTTCATATTTTCCCTTATTGAGTCTCATTTCCTCCTCTCTACCTGTTCTTGTAAAATTCAATTCACTATATCTTTCAAAGGTCTGTCGTGCTGATCAGGGAATTTCATATTTCTGTATCTACGTAATGCTTAGCATATGTATTATCCTCTCTCATGAAGGTTTTTATCATGTCTATGTCAACGTAATGGTGCATTTATATGATGAGTTACCATGTATTTAGGACAAATAGGTCAGTATTGACCTTTAGTGTTGTCAATAAAATGTTTACTTACTTACATATAGGTGGCAGCACTGAATGAAGTCTTTCCTCGGGTCGTGATGCATGACTGAAAGCCTTTAATTTTTCTAAAAGTTTTGGCCAGCGTTCATGCTTCACTGTGCTGTGACAGCTTTTCTGAATCCCTAAAATAAATGAATAAATAACTAAAAGGATGAACGAACAAATCGATCAACCAATCAATATGTTACAAAAATTAGTTTGACCAACATATATACATAGACTAGATCTCAGAGGTGGGGTCATGGATTGTGTTATTAGATATGATCAACTATTAAACAAGCTACTTTGTGTTGTAGATGGCACAATATATATGATCGTCGCATCCTTTAATAATTTAGATAAAAGAAATATGCTTAAAATGCAATAATTTCAAGCTATAAAGTTTAAAATTACAATTTAAATATCCAAACAACCTAGCCCTATAAAAATGACTTCATTTGGATCACCGTCAAAAATCTGATGTTGCTCCACACCTAGCTTCCTGTTTCACATGTGAAGAGAATACTTGAATTATCTGCCCAAAATGCAGACAAAAGAAAAGAGACGTTTCAATTACCGGCTCATCCGACTCAGCGGGCAGCCATCTGTTTGCCCTGGCTTCTAGGTGTGGGTAGGCCTAATTATGTAGGTGTTTCAACTGTTTTGATTATAAATAAACTGAAAAGAATTGAAAGACTACAAAAGAAAACTATTCAAATGGTGGAACCAATTAAATACTATGCGCTGAACATATTTTGAAGGAAGGTGAAAATTTAAAAAAAATTACGAACATCTTCAAAGTACAATTGAAATTTTATAGGGCGCTCACAAAGAAACATTTGCTTAAACTTGCACACACACGCTGTCCCATACATCCAGCCTCTCCATTCCATGATCACAACACAAGAAACAGGAAAAAATAAAAAAACAAAAGATAAGCAATTTCTCTTTCACCGGGAAGCGTATTCGGCATGATGTTGTCAAGATACTGAAGGGTGTTCCATCAAATGTAAAGAGATGTTCAGTGTGAAAACATTTTTGTTCCGGATGTAATGGCCTATGCCTTTGCTACAAATAGATTCTTTATAGCATTTCTACCCAATTTCGGTTCACAGCATTCAAAATTATGCACATTAAGATATATACAAAGAAAATGCAATTAAAGAAACAAAAATAGTAAAAATGATACTCACATAACTAAAATCCTATCATCCGTCTAATAACTTTCTCTTTCCTTTCTGAACATATTATGTACACATTTGCAAACTGGCACCGCCACCTCACAATCAGGGGAAAAATAAGCTAAGGGAGAATTCCTGTGTTGAGAGGGATGAATTTGATATCAGGTCATTTCTCTCATCTCTGTACAACGAACACTGAAGTAAAAAAATGGCCAGAGTCGCAAAATTCGCATGTTCTTTCTTCGACTAATTCGTATTTATATCTGCTAACTTCAATACGCAGTGCATGGCTGCTTAGTCCGCAGCTTGGAAAGAGCTTTCCTACACTTAAAAGATTTGATGCAACTCAAATATATTTCTTTTACGTAATTTACCTTGAAATTTCTATATGTTCTAAGTTTGGCACCTGATCCATTTATTACATTGTCGTTGTACAGAGATGAGGGAAATGGTAGGGCGTGTTAATCTTGTAGGCGTATTCCCTCTCTCTCTCTCTCTCTCTCTCTCTCTCTCTCTCTCTCTCTCTCTCTCTCTCTCTCTCTCTCTCTCTCTCTCTCTCAACACATCATGTATAACATCTTTGCCTTTATTTTTCCACACATCAGAGAAACCGTTGTGCGCAAGTATTTTCCTGACGGCTGGGAGCTACATTGTGCGGCCTGCGTCGTCTAAGGACGAAATGTCATTCAAGGATTTTAGCAATATATTATCCGAGTCCAGGTTTTCAATTCTCAACCAATATTTTATCATTATAACATTCATGTCAATAAAGAGTGGCTATATTCCCAGTTCGGCTAATAAAGAGTCTAAATTATGAGTTTTGTTGCATAATCCAAGGATGAATTTACTAAAATCAATTTGTCCCCTTTCTGATTCATGAATATTTATCAAATGTTGGGTATGTGGGTCGTAAAAATACTTTCCTGTTTTCAAGTTTTTGTAGGATGCAAGAGACCATATTTCAAATCCATAGAGCGCCACTGGCTTAACAAAAGAATCAATTAAAGTGAGAGCTACATCACTAGTTATCAAATTATTTCTGTCTGACACAAGTTTGCTTTTTCAGCATGAAGGCAGCTTTTTGTGCTTTGTCAGCAAGGTGTTTTTCCGCATGAGAAAACACCCCACTTGCTTTGATCATGACACCCAGATATTCTACACAGTTAACTAAACGAAAGTCTCTACACCTATATGTGAACTTACACATTTATTCCAGCTATTCATCCTTTTTGTTAAAAATAATTTCCATACGTTGGTCCAGATTTACATCCAGATCCCATTTGAGACAGTAGCTGTTAAGATTATTCAACAATTGTTGAGAGTCCAAGGGAAGAATCTGATAACAGCATAACATCGTCAGCGAATAGCAGCGAACTTATTTTTCTGTCTCCTATATTAACTCCATATTGCTTGTCCTTATTAATGCACACTTCAAAGTCATTAACTCATTCCATACCAGTCCCTGATTTTTCCGTATATTTACCTAGATTTAAGACGACAATTTCATATTTAAATTCTTCACGAAAAGAGCTTTCGTTCAAGCACCAACATGCCTATAGTCTTAAGTCAGTAAGCCGCAAGGGCAGCTGCAGCATGACTTGCCATGCAGTGCCAGAACCACTGACCAAGGCCTGTGACCACAGTATGGAATGAGTTAATATACATGTAGATATTGAACAGAAGTGGACTTAACGGGCATCCTTGTTTCAGACCAAAAGTACTGGGGAAAATTGTGTTTCACCCTCAATTAACTTAATAGAGACACCATCGTATTTTCATACATATGTGAAACCATGTATATATATATATATTCCAAAGGGAGGCCTGCCACATACAATTTCTAATTTTTCCCGTGGAATCGCATCAAAAGCACGTCTGAAGTCGACGAAGGCTGTAAAAACCCGTTTTTTCCTGCACAAAGTACTTATCAACAATATTAATAAATCATAAATATATTGTCAGTAGTTTGACGTCCATCGCTGAAACCGGACTGACCCTCGCAGAAAAAAATCTTAAACTTTCAAAAACGAGTATATACGCTTTTTTTTTAATCATAGAAGCAAATAATTTCCTAAATGTATTTTGTAAAGAAATAGCTCTATAGTTGGAAGGCATGTCTTACGGACCCCCCCCCCCCCCTTTTTTTTTTTTTTTCTTAATAAATAAGTAAGATTAAACGCTGTTTCCGTAGTGATGGGTGGTGTCTAGTGGCAAGAACGGAGTTCTAACTGCAATATCGGGTATGATTCCACAGATTACCTTCAACATTTCATTCCTGATACCATCAGGTCCAGGCTGACTTTTTTTTTTAGGGTTCTACTGCTCTTCTTAATTCACCGAGTTCAAAAGACTTGTTCAGTGAAAGACCTGTTCTTACGGATTTATCATTCAGTTTGCTAAGAAAATCATTCACATCAGGATCAACATCTTTTATGTTCTTACTCATATCCAGATTGAATACATTTTCGAAATATGAGAGCCACTCATTGTCACAGATATAGTTTGTATCTTGAGTATTTTTCTTCCCTAACAATACGTTAACTTTGTTCCTAAATATCTTATCTTTCTTATCATGTTCTCTCTCGACCTCTGCTTTCAGGGATGCTTTTTACTGGCCCTTAAATGATCGAACAAGTCTTTTAAATTCCATTAATTTTTCAACATACAAATCTCTGTTGTTTACGGGTCCTTCGGATACTGACGATACAATTTTTTGAAGTGTTTTATATGTTGTTTTGTGCCGTTACAGCTTGGCTAAAACCATGGAGTATTTATCCCAGGTTTTGGTTTCTTGCGTACACTCGTCTGGTCACCAAACTTAACTGTAACATTAATGATCGCCAACAAGAACATTAAATTTGAATAACTTTAAATGTAGACCTCCAATTCCCTCCAGAGCGCAACTATTCAGCAACACTTTTGTTCCCAAATTTTCAGTTTGTTTTGTTGTATCATGTTCTATTTTAATTGTATTTTTAAGTGTATATGTCTCGTTACAGGGTAGTCCTGATAGCGGCTATTCCATAGCTTCCCTCACTTATTTACTGTTTAATCATTTTTGCCGCTTAAGATTTTACATGCAATACAATTGATCTTATTTAGATGTACCTTTTGTCAACAACACAACTGCATTTCATTGGAAATTAAGGAACGCAATTTTACATTAATTATGCCACTGGTGCATGCCTGGCAAGGTAGACTATGTTTTACCATGTTGCATAATAATGTTAGCCTGTCAGAAGCTGATAATTCAAATAGGGACCTGCTATTCAGTCTACAACACGTCCCTGATTCAAATCACGATTTGCACAGAAAATGAAGCTTGCACAGGGTCTTCAACTCAACTCTTGTGTCTCCAAACTCTGTCTCCTTTTGAATGCAACAGCTTGCATGGAATCAGTTGTGTTATTTTGTAAGCTCTGTGTGGACTGGGTATTGTGTGTACGAGTGACGGCCGACAAAAAAATCTCAGTCTAAGTTTGGGTTTGTATATAAAAGTTAAAATGGAATCCCTTTAAGTCACAGTTGAAGATTTAACATGTAAAATGCCACTAATGAGTATGAAAATGATACACATCTTGCTAAATGCTCATTGGATGAGCAAGATGTGTAGAAGATGGAGTAGCATTGCTGTATGTAATACTTGTAAAGGTATTAAGGATTTAAGATTTCACTTTCGCATAATTAGCATAATTTTATTGGCTACATGCACGACATTTGTTCCATGCCTTAGATGAACAATTCTGATTGAAGGCATATATTTCGAAGTTGTTATATCATCTCTGTCTGTTATAGTTTTGAAAATAAGGTTTTAAAGTTTGAAATCCTGCTGCAGTTAGCTTGACCTGAATTGTTACATTTTTTATAACCATTACATGGGCAATAGTCGATTACATTAAGATAGAAATTGTAAATGCATTCGTATCAAAATTATAGAAATATTTAAGATTTGAATACTTGATAAACATAATTAAATATTGTCATGACTTTTTCCATATTCGATGGATGTACAATGGTCAATGGCCTCTATCCGTATTTGAGTTGAAATTTCCTAAGTCTGTCATACCTTTAAAGATATTCAAGGTTTAAAGTTTGAAATGACTTTAATTAGCACAATTTAAATTGCTGAAACTTTCGTTTTATTTTATAATGATTACATTGGCAGTCATCGATAATATGTGGATGAAAGTTCGGACGGGATCTCTATCTGTTATGGTTTGAGCTATTCCCAAGAAGAAGAAAATGAAAACAAAAGAAAATTAAAGAAAAGAAAGAAAGATAGAAAGAGAGAGAGAGAGAAAGAAAGAAAGAAAGAAAGAAAGAAAGAAAGAAAGAAAGAAAGAAAGAAAGAAAGAAAGAAAGAAAGAAAGAAAGAAAAAGTTTGATATTGTCCATAAATGTAAAAGCGTATTTGCTATGTTTGTGTTGCTATAAGCTGGTTTGACGTGAACTACATGTACATGACTGCTAATCCTGATAAAAATTTCAGTATATTTTGTAAGACTTGAATGCATGTGGGTTTCTCTAACTACCTTCCTGATGGGCAAAGATTCCATTCCAACTTAAATCATTATGTCCTTGCTATCAGGCACATTTATTATTGCTAGATCTATCAAAATTTGTAGAATTTTCACACACATAGGCCTAAACAGATTTTCTTGGAGTCAAATCTATTTTTATCAAATAATTTTTACAGCCTTGCAGTTACACTATAACAGTACCATGTTATAGTGCAGCTGTAGGCCTGTTAAATTTTGATATTTTTAATTTCTTAATCACAATTTCCAACGGGGTCAAATTTTATATGCCCCTTTTAAATACTGTATCATTTTCAATATTTATTGAAACCGAGATTTTGCATTTCAAGTGCACAGCAAGTTAAAAATCTGCAAACTAGAACGTTTTATGATCATTCCCCTGCGCACATCCGACCTGATTTCTCGCACAATCTCACGAAATCACGTTATTGCATGTCTGCTAGCCGAGATCTAACATGGCAGCAATAACAGTGCATCTGGTGGGTTGTATGAGAAATTTGGGGCGCCCACCGTTTAAATTCGGCCTAACGCTAACAGCTTATAGAAGCACATGTTGTGTCTCGAAAAGAAGACACTCCAGCACAAGGTATGCACAGACCATCGATCAGATGAATAAATTCAGTAGGGACACAAGTCCCATTTGTCAAGTATCTCGATTCCCGGTCACCTGCGTTTTGTAACTTGGTGCAGGGAGCTGCCATGCAGCTGCAGCTCCTGCTTGGTACGTGCAAGCGATAATTTATGTCAGTAGTAGTACCATTCATTGCTGTCCGTGTCACAATGTGGTAACCTATGGTAGTTTCGTTTGACCCCATTCTTGCATATTGAAATCGTTAGATCTGGGCGTAGAGTTGCTTTTAAAACTAACTCTACGATTACGTCAGAACAAACTATACTAGGCCTACATTATGGGTGCAATCCAGAAACAAACACAGCCATCCATGTCATTTTACCAAGCCTAAGGACCCTCTGTTTGACTGGGTGGGAGACAGCGTCCTTGAGAATACATTACTCGAGCTACACTCGTTAAACAATGCGCCTGCGGGCCTGCCATCAGTACAGTATCAGGGCATATCGGCTTCAAGTTATCAGAAAAATATGACTATTGACTTTGAGGGGCCTGTCTCTGATCAGGCTGACACTTCAGGAAAGGACAAGGAGTGGAATAAAAGGGGTTGAAGAGAAGAGCACATTGAAGGCTTACCAGGTACCAGAGAAGCCAGTGTAACTAAGGGCTCCCATGACTGGTTGTGGCAACACAGGTAGAACCTGTGGGTATGCCAAGGATGAGATGTGTATGTTGAAAGTTGTTTTTTTTAATGGCTTCCAGCCTTCCATTTTTTTCTTTTTACAGGACTGTGCCCGTGGCACTTTATATATGGCATGCCATAGACTGCTATTATGACTATCAACTATATCACACAACCATATCAAAGTTGAGACTGACTGGTTATTTCTTCTGCCTGACTTGACAAAATGTCTTGATTAACAAAGAAAAAAAAAGAAAGAAAAGCTGTGATATTAAAACCCACCAGGGTTTCTGCCAGAGTGAAATTTTAGGGTACTCAAATTTTCATATTCTCAAGTAAAAATTCTAATAATGAAGCCTTTATGGGGTATTTCTTGGAAATGTATGCTAAAATTGTTTTTTTTTTTCTGCTAAAATCTTAGGGTAAGCAAAAGTACCCTTGAGATTTTTTAAGGGTATGCTATTTTACCTTTTTTACCCTCTGGTGGAAACCCTGCCCACACTAAACTTGATATATATGTAAAGATATTTTTGCATGTTCTGGCCAAGACATAACCCACTTTTTAGAATATGTTAGTACATGTAATACTCTTTGGGAGGCAAATTATATGCCCATTAAGGGCTGATGCAGATGTTAGATGTTGCCATTGAAACCGCTTAAAGGGTATTAGATGGGAAAGTAGTATGCATGTCTTGTTTTGCCCAGAAATAGTGAATTTAAATTAATGTGCAGTGAAACCTGTTTTGAGAGACCACCCATAGGGCAAGCCAAAAAGTGGTCACATAAGGCAGGTGGTCTATCAATAAAGGTGTAATAACATGGGAAAGATAGCAAAAGGGACATAGTAAACATGGTCTGAAAAGGCAGGTGGTCTTTCATTACAGTGGTCTCAAAATGTGTTTCACTGTACCCTTTTCGAGGGTGATTAATCCTATGCAGTAAAAAAAAAAAAAATTGGTGTCCCTTAACCGTGGCTTCTGAGAATATAGAAAGAAATGTGGGGTCATGAGCCTGGGGTCCAGTTTATGATATCAACAAAAAAACTGCACCTAGTACTAGTAGTTTCAACATCATATTGCACTTGTTTCTAATAAAAGTTTGAGAACTGCTCTAATGTAAGGTTAGAATTTATTTGGGTCTGTAGACACAGTGATCATATTTCCCAAAAATTATTAATGTTCTGCTGAGCAAAATGAAACTTCAATACATAGCAATTACATGTCACATTAGAAGTAATATTTTTTCTGCAAGTACATCTGAAACACTTTTAACATATTTTCCTGTTGTACGTATAACACTGGATCTAGGAGGACGCTGGACCATTTACAGTGCATGACACTGCAGCATGGGCTCTGATTTGTCATTTCTGTTGTTCTGTTTAGTTCCTACTCACTAGGTGGCACTCTTAGAACCAGACCAGAATGCCCAAAGGACAAGCAAAGCATGAATATAACATGAGCCTGTGTGCATATTCAACATGAGAGGGGAAATAGATAAGGTCTATGTATACTTGTGGCTTTGGAAGTCCACTGCAGTTAGGGTACCACACACTTTGAAGTTGTAAAGTACAGGCATGAGCATGACCAAAAAGAAAAACCACTGACCCCCCCCCCCCTTTCTGAAAATGCCAATTTTGGAACTTTCACCCCAAAAGAGGCACACTTCTTTCAAAAGGTTAAAACAAAATTCACTGAATTTTCTGAAAAGGCTCATGTCTGATAGTATCTTAATTTTCACTTTCAGATTTTGCCTGGTCATTTTTTATTACCATTTATTTGTTTGTTATTTGTCTTGTCTTGTTGGCAAATCATTATAAAATAACGAAAAATAAGGAGATAAACAGTGAATTTAGGGACATGATTATTTACATTGACATTGGTATTGATTTCCATGACTGTCAGGGCATTGAAATGGAAGATTTGATCATAGATTCTACATAGGCAATCTTTAATTTTCAAAATTCCACTTCTTCAAAAATATAGAATTTAAACAAAATTCAGAATATCTGTGCTGAGGTATGAGTATGAATTTTTCATTTGAGACTGTTTTTTTCTATATATGTTTTTCTTAAAAGTGGTCCTAAAAAAATTCCTACTACCAGGCTCTTCAAAAATGGCTTTCATATGCTTGCTGAAAATTTGATTTTTTTTAAAGATGTTAATATTTTGCACTTGCTAGCCAGCACTGTAATACTTTATCTGTAGGTCAATCAATGCTATTCCTATCATTCATGCCCCACTGTTTGTGGCTTGTTCATGTCTACATCTTCTTCGCTTGTTTTCATGTGACTGATGTATCCTGTGCACCTTGTCCTTTCTCCTGGGTTAGGGGTTCAAATAGGGCAATGCCTCTTTCCCAATTGTTAACATCTGACGTGTACCATATTTACATGTGTAGTGTATTAATAAAATATTTTAAAACCAACATGCACATATTTTCTTTTCCAGCAGTAATCCTCAGGTTCCTAGGTATGACATAGTGGTTGTTGGAGGGGGCATTGTAGGGTTGGCCAGTGCCAGAGAACTAAGTTTGAGGTATCCCAGCTTCAAGCTTGCCGTCTTAGAGAAAGAAACAAAATTAGGTAAGTTAAAATTTTGGTGGTATCAAAGAATAATCAGAGCTTTACTTTTATGCACTTCAAATGTTAAGTGACTTAAAGGTAAAAGCAACAGATGTGGACATGAACCATAGCATGTAAGGAATAGACATGTTTATCTGAAACATGAAGATTGAATTTTAAAACTGTAGCCAGTTTGGCTAAAATTACATTAACCACTTAAACCAAAAGCTGGTTATGTAAGCCAAAGTCATGAACAACATTTTACATTCTGAAATTAAGGTCAATAAATCTGAATTATTAAGTACAGTACCATGAATAGATGCTTGAAAAAATTGGTAAATTTTGAAATGTTTTTTATCCAATGGGACTAAAGCTTACAACATTTTGTTAACCAAATCATTCCTTTTTTATCCAATGGTTATCTGGCTAATAAATAGCACTACCGTAAGATGTGTTCATCTAAAACATAAAGACAGAAGCAACATTCTTCGGAAAAGCCATTTCAATTATTTTATATGGCTTCTGTCTTTCATGCATTTTTGGCCAATATATGTATTTGTCATGGTATGAATTCAAGACCAATTTGCCAACATGCTGCTCCTCCCGGTTCGGCCTGTATTGTACTAAACATTAAACAGGAGCAAAGCATCTATCTCCCCTTATTTCTGACAATGCTGCCCACCAATGTGATTTTCTATATGGAGAAGCTATTCTCTCTGTATTTCAGCACAGCATCAGAGTGGAAATAACAGTGGTGTGGTCCATGCAGGGATATACTACACTCCTGGCTCCTTGAAGGCCAAGCTTTGTGTTGAAGGTTTACACATGTCATACAAGTACTGCGATGAAAATGACATTCCATACAAGAAATGCGGAAAGGTAAAGCTATTATTGTTGCTTGTGTTTTAAGAGGGATGTGAGTTCTCTTGTCAATTCATATGAAATGATTATTTTTTATTGAGCTCACCTAAGTTTTATCAAATGGATCTTAATCTGTCCATCTGTTCATATTTACATGTTCGACTTCTCAAAATTCATCAATCAATCCTTGATGCCTATAAGGTTTTAATTTAACTGACTTATCAGTCAGCTGAGTTTCTCTCATGGTGTTCAATACCCTGCCGTCTTGACTGTCAGCATCCATCAACAATTTCACATATTTTAACATCTCAAAATCTGCTGTTTGCGTAACTGTTCAAGTTTGGTAGTAATTTACAATAGGTGGGTCTCTACTGGATTTATTCAAATGGTGGGCCTGTGGTTGACTTTCTGTAATGATATATTTACATTAATTATTATAGGTAAGTAAGAGACTTTATTTATAAAGGGTAAAAAACACAAACATATACAATTGTACATATTTATGCACTGGTTATAGGATGCCCTGATCTTACACAGGTCCGTCTGGTAAAAAGGTGCAAAGTATTCACTGTTAGATATAAATAGTGCAACATTGAAAATACTTAAAACATTACAAACATTGTATAGATATGGTTTAGTTTACACAGAATGCATAACATACTTGAAGGCTTGGCACTTAAAAGATGATAATTAACGACATTCCTGGACATGGTTTGGTAACTTAATGTACTCTAAAGCTGGGCTGTAGCTATAGGGCTATGACTCACACATAGATTACGTTGGGGTACATACAATTTGTATGGTAAACTGAAGTCAACTGTCACTTAGAAGTGGTAGCTTGTGCCAGAACTTTGATAAATATATTGGATATAATTGTGTTAGATGCTATGTTTGAACTTGTTTATAGGATAACTGATTATCTTGGGTTGACATCTGTCTGGTGCTGAAATAGTTCCAACATGTATCCAGGAGTAAGACCAAGGAATGTTTAGTGGACTAAATGATACAGTTCAGAAATTTACTCTGAGTAGGATTGGTAAGATATCACAGGATTTGAAAAGTGGGGCTGATGAAATCATACTATTTACGTCTATAATGAGTCTGAGGAGCAATTTTGGAGAATGTGGATACGAGTTACGTGAGAAGATTGACCCCATATTGTGTTACAGTAATCGATATGGTGTGGTAAATATGATCTGAAGAAAGTTAACCATGTGTTGTGATGGAGGTATTTCTAAATTCTTCTGAACAATGCCAACTTATGACTGAGGGTTTTAGCAACTTTGTCAATGTGTTATTTCCAGGACAGGTGATTGTCAATTACAAGTCCCAAGTAGTATCTTGCACTCCATATTCTCCAGAGCAGTATAGTTTAAAGTTACTTTGGTTTCTGATGTTGGTAATTTTCATTCTTTCTGATGTATCGTAACTAACATACAACCTTGGTTTTATCTGTGTTGACTGCCAGGTTGTTAACTTGGCACCACTTTTGTACATTCTTCAGGTCTTTATTTAATTTATGTTCAACCTCCTCAATTGTGTCACTCATTATTATTATTGTTACATGTATCATCATCAATTCAAGGGAAACCTTAACTCATTCCATACTATGGTCACAGGCCATGGTCAGTGGTTCTGGCACTGACTTAAGACTGTAGGTATGTTGGTACTTGAATAAAAGCCCTTTTCATGAAGAATTTAAATATGCAATTGTCGTCTTAAATTTAGGTAAATATACGGAAAAATCAGGGACTGGTATGGAATGAATTAAAAAAAAATTCTTCTTTGTATCGGCTTGGCCAGCTGCTTCAAAATTCCACAGGGAAACTTTTGGGTGTCCCTGGATCCTGATTTGTTCAAAGCTGGTGTTGCAATTTTTTTAACTCAATGGAGTAGCAGTGTTAGTGGTAGATCATTTCCTTATATCCAGCCCTGGTCTGTGAGGCTGATCACTTGAAAATGCGCCTTGGCTTTTAGGGGGCCATAAGGTAATTAAGTCTAGCCAGTGAAGAAGAGAGGTGTTATTTACTGGTCTAGCAACAAAAAGCACTGAAAGGCAGCAGACCTAGGGTCCCAGTCAATAGTCCAGGGCCCTAGGCATGATGAGCAGGTAATGATGCCTCATCATTAATGGCTTTCTTGGTGTGAGGTTCCTGTGTTGCCACATGTCCAGCTGTCTTCCTTTGACAGCTATATGTTGTCACATAACCAATTGTTTTTTTCTCTCACAGTTCTATGTTGCCACATCATCATAAATTGTTTTCTGCCTTTAGCAGCTGTATGTTGCCACATCACCAATTGTTTTCTTTGACAGCTCATTGTAGCCACATCACCAGAGCAAGCTCAACGTTTGGATAATCTCTACCAAAGAGGTTTACAAAATGATGTACCAGACCTCAAAATTGTCGGCCCAGATGAGATCAAGGAAATTGAACCAAACTGTAAGGTAATGGTTTTCTTCATTCATACCTATACAGTGGTCCCTCTCTTGAGAGACCACCCCTATGGCAGGTCAAAATGTGGTCTCTCAGAACAGGCGGTCTTTCATTAGAGGTATAATAACATAGAAAAGATAGCACAGTGTTCTGAGAGAGTGGTCTTGAAAAGATACGTGGTCTGTCATTGGAGGGGTCTCTCAAAACTGTATATGTATGGAAGAAACTTCAGCACCAGATTTTTGAGGCTATAACTACAGAGCCTCCAAGCTAGCCTATATTGAAAGTGGGAGAACTCCCTCCTGTAGTACTGAAAATCGGTATGGCAAACGCGAAAGGCGCAAAGCATAGCTAGGGGGATCTGGGGGCTTGCTCCCCAAGGACAAATTTTAAATTTACACCTTCATTTCCTGCATTATGAACCATTTTAGACACCATTATAGACATATTCGCCCCATATATAGTACGACAACATGGCAAAACAGTACAATTTTACAGCCACCGATGGTATAATACTACTTTTTTAATTTTACAAAAAGTGGGAGGCATTTTATAAAAAGCATGAGAGCAGCAGACTTTGTAAAAAAAGTCTTGGAGACTTGGCTCTGTAACTAGTGACCAAGGGGTACAGACACTGGAGACTGATTCCTGAGCTCTGATTGCTGGCTTAGAAAGGGAACACTCTTGATTGTATTGCTGGTTGTTGGTTACGAGAACTACTGTGCCATGTGGCTGTAAGAACCAAGACAAATGGAATCTTTTGGCATGCAAATGACTTTTTTCTTTCCTTTGTCCTCTTTCTTTTATTTCTTTAAAACTTTAAGTCTCAACAATGAACTTGCCACATGAGCTACATGATCTGAGAGCTGAATGAGGATTTGAAAAACAGGAGACCAGATATAACAAAGAAGCTATGGGAAAGAGGCTAGGTGTTTTTCAGTTGCTAAGAAATAACCCGGAAGTTCCTGGAAGTTGGCAAAAGAAAGAAACCAGAAGTTCCTAGAAGTCATGAACAATACACAAGGTGCTAATCATACTTGTGCCTCCTTTATCACCCTGCTTTCAATTAAACATTTTGCATAGCAAAATTATACAATTTTACAAAAAGCAGGAGACATTTTATAAAAAGCGTGAGAGTGAGACTTTCCAAAAAAGTGGGAGACCTGGAGGTTCTGTTACTAGTTGACCAAGGGGTACAGACACTAGAGGCAGATTCCTGACCTTGGATTGCTGGCTTAGAAAAGGAACACTCTTGATTGTACTGGTGGTTGCAGGATATGAGAACTCTTGTGCCATGTGGCTGTGAGAACCAAGACAAATGGAATCTTTTGACATACAAATGACTTCTCTCTCTCTCTCTCTCTCTCTCTCTCTCTCTCTCTCTCTCTCTCTCTCTCTCTCTCTCTCTCTCTCTCTCTCTCTCTCTCTCTCTCTCTCTCTCTCTCTCTCTCTCTCTCTCTCTCTCTCTCTCTCTCTCTCTCTCTCTCTCTCTCTCTCTCTCTCTCTCTCTCTCTCTCTCTCTCTCTCCCCTTGGTGAATGTTCAAGTTCTTTGTTTTTCTTCAATAACTTGAAAAGTTGTTATCTGATTTGAACAACGGACTATGTATAGAAAGATGGATGTGGGGTGCACACTTTTAATGTAGCAATTTTTTAATTCCAATTGAAGGTCAAAGTTTAAATGGCCAGTTGGAATGTAGGGGTCATCTTGCAAATGCTGTGCACCCCACAGTTTTTGAGTCAGGCCCATATTACTTTTAGCACTTATAAAGTGTATAAAAATTATTGGTGACATCAATATTGGCGTCACTACCTATAGCATCATGAAATATACGGGTCAAAATTTGATAACCTTGTGACAAGTTCAGCATACTTAATTTTTTGTTATCTTTATAAAATTTAGTTTGATTGCAGAAAAGGTCAAAATCTACATGTGGTACTAGTGGCGCCACCTATAATTTGATGGTAACCTTGAGTTGAATGTCTTTCAAGAAAGATACAAAATTCCATATCTCGAAAAATAATTGAATTAGACATGCCACATTTAAAGGATAGAAAGATCATGTCCATGCTAATATTTTATATAACGTCAGTGACCTTGACATATTTTTGTTAGGTCACCACATGTGTTAAGTTGGAATAGGTGATTTTATAATGGCAGGATGTAGCTTGGACATCAATGGCAAAAAGAATTCAGCCTCCAGATCAAAATTGCACTTGAGTTTACATTGTATATATTAAAACTGAACTTGGTGACCTACTTTTGGGGTCACCTTGACCCAATGATTGTGTGACCTTGACCTTTTACAAGGTCAGTTAGTACTTAAGAAAAGGATATTGATTCAATTGTTGATGAAGAATGAAGCAAATGCTGCCAAATGTACCACACGTGTGTCATGTGGAAGTTTAACATTCCATAATATGAATGACCTTGCAAAATTTTTCAAGGTCATGGAAAGATCTTTCTATGGATGACCATGATTAATTTTTCATGGTCATGGAGACAGTAAATTTCAGGAAATGATTGTTTGGTGATGGTGGTCAGAAGAGCATTAGGTATATGGGTTTCCTGTTTTTAATCTGTCAAAACATTATTGTGAAAAATGGTGGAATTGTTGACAGACAATGGAAGCCTTGTTTTGCACTAACCTATACATTTATTGGAAAGTGACATACTTGTTTTACAGAGAGCCTTCTGTCTCCTCTGGACAGCCTACAGCTGGTCATGCTAGAGAGAACAGTAACACTGAAGGGAAAAAAATGTACAGTCACATCATAGAGGAACCAAACATCAGCAGTTGTCAACCCAAACAGACTTTTCTGGATGGTCTCATTTGGCATTAACAATACATGTATGTGTATATATTTCTCCACTAAATGAGTACACTACATGTATTGCATCTGTGATTTGTATAACTTTCTTTGCTTGCCATCTACAGCATGCTGGCTTGGTCGTTGCCTCCACAGGATCCCCCAAGATTGCTATATGTTTTTGATGTGCTCTCATCCACATCAGTGAACGCAATAACGAGTCAGGGGGGTGCTTTGGATGCAAGCTTGGTAATGTATAGTTCAAACATTTTAATGTCTCAGTATTTTGCTGCATATTTACACATCATGATGTAAGTCACAGTTTTATCTTGTCCAGGGTTTAAAGGCATTACATTCGCCACACACTGGGATTGTGGACTGGCAGCGTGTCGCCTTGTCATATGGCAAGAACTTTTGGGACAAGGGTGGCCAGGTCCATACATCTTTTGAGGTCACAGACTTTAAGATGTCAACAGATGACCCAGAATATCCTGTCACTGTGATCAGCAGGCACCAGGTATGCTAACTTCATGACATTTTGATGTAGAAACAAAGCAAAAGAGAGAGAGAGAGAAAACATCACGAAGGTGAGAATTCATCTATCTGGTACCTTTTGCATGAAAGATAAATGATGTGAGAATTATTGCATGATTGCAGAATGTACATTTCTCTTAGGAAGACTGCCGCACAAAATGAAACTTGTGGCTGCCAAATTATAATGACCCCCCCACCCTTATTTTAAGTATCCTTTATATCATAATCAAGTGTTCAACCTATTGAAGATGAAAACCATTGCAAAGATCTCATCAAATATTGGCAGGTAAAAAAAATCTTAATTTTGATACCTGCTTGCTACAATCTATTCTAATGCCTTTTGGCATATTCAAACCATCCACGGTGTGAGTCAAGGTGAAGATCTCATTAAATTCTGGCAATAAGAAAATTTAAAAAAATATGCCACATAAGTACTAGCATGCATTGTATCACTTTTGCATATAATCAAGCCATTTCAGGTGAGATTCATTGCACAGGATCATGTTAAAAAGTTGTAATATCTGACCTCTATTTCAATGTCAGCATCCATTACAACCGCTTTTCATATCTTCAAGGCATCCAAGGTGAAAGCCAAGTATGTAGTTACCTGCGGTGGTCTGTACTCCGACAAACTGGCAGAGAAATCCGGCTGCAATCCAGAACCCAAGATTGTACCCTTTCGGGGGGAGTACCTGATGTTAAAACCAGAGAAGTGTGATCTAGTGAGGGGGAACATTTATCCAGTAAGTTAACTGCATGTAATCGGTATCCATTACTTTTTGTGCCCCAAAGTTCACCATATTGCCCATTGCTTGATCCTGTTTCATTTATATCAAATCTTGGTCAGTGAGGCCTTTTTTAAAGAAATTAGTTTGGAATTTGATTGGAAAAGTATTTGGCATAGGGAAGGTATATGACCAGGGCTTATTACCATGATATGTCACTACCTATTTTTTATACAGGTCATACCCTCTGTTCAGTTTGAGCCTCATGTGGCAGCGAAAAATATCAATGCAAGCTACCTTGTCACTTCAGCTGTTCACTTACAAAAGGGTTAACTTGTCAGCATTGGACTTGTATGTCCACATGACACTAACAGTGCTTGTACCCAGAATACAGTCAACAACATTGTTGTTGTTTATGATTCCTGTGGTCATATTAATAAAACAAACTTAGTTCAAAATTCAGACTGAGTTCAAAAATTAGACTGTCTTGCACAGCCCTCTTCTTTTTCTTTCAACAGATGGTGCTGCATTTTTTTTTTTTTTATATATTTTTTAAAATGAATTTTTGTGCATTAAAGCCATTTTCAACTTCATCTCCCAAAAGTGCCTCATGGATTGCGCTCATACATGGTAGAAACTTATCTTGTGGACGTGTGAATCAAAGGTGTTCACTGGGCACTGATGATCCTGGTCCCTGGTTTTTAACAAACATTTTGCAAATATTTGAGAGCATTAATAATGATATATGTATCATTTGAGAGCATCAATAATGATATAATATATCTTGTGGCCACGATTCACTTTGATATCCAAATCAAATGTATTTTTGTGCGACTGTCCTGGATTGCATTGCGCCATGCTCAAAATGTTCCAACATGCATGATGTGGCCGGTGCCAGGGTATCAGGTCGCATTTGGATTGGTAACTAACGGTGATAACTGCTTCAGACACAACCGAGCAGTTAAGATATTAAGTCATGTTTTAAAAGTACTTTAAAGACCATTTGCCCTGGTAACTCGGAGAAGGGACGCCTGGAACCTGACGAAATATATTGATAACAATTACTGTAACACTGGAGCCTAGAGAAATATTGCAATAATGATCACCGTGACACTGAACAACCTTGCCTGGCGCTATGCTGTTTTACCAAACAACAGTGCCTATACAGAGCTGCTGTTTCGCTGGCCCAAGTTAACTGTCCAGACAAGTTGAAATAAAATTCTGTGTTGGATTTGACTTAACTGCAAAATAGCGGCACACACCAGCCACATTCTCCATAAAACCTTTCAGCCAGGTTTGATCAAATTTTTTTAGGGAAGGGCAGCTTGAAACTACTTTTTTTAATGATTCATAAAATTTATTTAGGGTCGGACCTTTTCAGTAGGGTTGGTCAGGCTACTGGAGCCACACATGTATTTTTGTTAGGCCTTAGGTAACTTGGTCATTTGTTGAAACTTGTTTAGAATGGGTGTTCTTTCCCCTCTTAAACATTACTTCCTTTGGCTTTACTTCAGTTTGTTATGTGGGCACAGCCAGAGGCACTTGTTATTTTAAAAAAATGGGGGTGGGTAGGGACCTCAGACTTTTTCTTCCAGAGTCACTTGGATTTGAAATTGCACACAAACAGTTTTGGATACCCATGGTACAGGGTATAACTTAATTTTAGTTGAAAGTATTAAGGTCAACTGGGGGCAGTTCAGACAGCCCTCTTGTCTTTCTTTCTTTCCTTCTTTATGTGTGGGTGCCATATTGTTATACCTCAGATTCTTTATTTCTTTCTTTCCATTGCACCCAATTTTGTTCGACCTTTTTCTCAGACGCTATTATTCGAAAGACCACCAAACTTGCCATGGGGACTGACCCACCAGTGAAACTGTGTGTATCGTTCGGAATAGTCATGGTGTTTAAAATTATGCTAATTAGGGGCAATTAAAATTTTAAAAGCTCCCTATATTCCAAACTATGGCAGGTACACACAAAATTTCAATGTGCCTGTAGAGGTTTGTGACACCAGCCAATATAATGGACAGTAAATGAAAGTTGTAGAGTTTCAAGGAGAGGAGGAACACTGTATTCACAAATTACACATTTTATATTTTAACAATCAGTATCATCAGTAATGACTATAGTTGTGAATATGAGAAAGAGATTGTGATTTACCTGTATAATATTGCTGAGGAGTAATCAATGTAGTAATAATTTTGTAATACTTTTTAAAGAATTTTTTAACTTTATACCACTCTCTATCCACTATTGATCTGTTTTTTCAATAATTTGTTTTAAAAAAAATTACAATAGGAGACATTCATATGTAACTGCGATCCTGGTCACTTCCTGTGTTGCCGGGGCAACAGACTGATGCTTCCACCATGATCAGGGCAGATCTGTATTGTATACTACATAAACATCCATAAATAACACATTTTCAACCAAAAGAGAGCTCATTTCTAATCAATTTAGGCATCCTTTATGTTTCAAATATATGTTGAAACATTTTCTTAAGATTATTCTGTGTTTGTGTTGTTTATTTTATTGAGAAAGTAGTTTTGACCATGCTAAATACATGGATCTGCCCTGATGCAGGTGGCTCCCTCTTTCGCTCAATAATTGTTAGAGTAGGACCGCATTCAAATATGAATACATCCTGTTGTTTCAGGTGCCAGACCCCAAGTTTCCCTTCCTGGGCGTCCACTTTACACCAAGAATGGATGGTAGTGTCTGGCTGGGACCAAACGCTGTCCTGGCATTCAAGAGAGAAGGCTACAATTTGCTAGATATCAATCCATTTGAGTTTGCAGACAGTCTTGCCTTCAGGTAGTCATAGTAGACAGTTCAATATGTATCACATCACGGAGAATCAGATTTGACTTGACAACCTGTTGTTTATAAAATGTTTTCTTGCCTTTGCTGCACTTAACTTCCACAGTATTATATTAGATATAGATTCCACAAATTTTTTACTATTCTTAGTGTCCCAAGATTCTATACAAGTGCTTGATTCCTTTTGAGGATGATACAGTGACCATTTGGAGTTTGTAACATGACTGTGAGCGGTACAGATAAGTTTTACGATTATACTACTATTTTGTGATAATATTGTTTATGCCTGCTACTTTTCATGGTGGGATTACCATTAATTTGCTGCTTTGTGATTGCTTATAAAGGCTGAATGAATAATCAGAACAAAAAATGTGCAAACAAGGGCTTTTGTTGTCATGACAATTATCATTTGGAGATTTCTTTCATAGGATTTATATTTGTTAGAGATTGGTGCATTTTATTTGTTTAATTTGATTTTTTTCAGAGGCCTGAGGAAGCTTGTGTTTTCCAATGTTAGCTATGCATTTGGAGAGTTATACAGGGGAGTGAACATTGCAGCTCAGGTCAAGGTGCTGCAGCAGTTTGTGCCAAGCTTGAAGGTGTCCGATGTCATCAGGTATGGAGTCTTAAAGGTCCTGATGACTGCAACCCATTTTATTTGCTCATATGGGAAGTAAATATGTTGTTCCGTCCATATCCAGCACTTTTTTACACTTGCGGTAAAGAAATAGTATCTTTGTTTGCCTTTGAAAGTTGCTACTTTGAAATGTGCACTATGTGAGCTATCATTCTTTTACGACACGTCTGGAGTGGCTAGGGGGCTGAAGTCACAAACACAACCCAGTGCAGTGAACAGATAGGAAGCATGGCAAGTGTATGGAGTACCAGCTGTCAAAATGTCGCATCTCTGTAACAAGAGTAGAAATGGGCACAGAAATGTGCATTTTCGTCCCAGTGTCTGTGGAGGATAGGTCATGTTGCTGTCAGGTACAGTAGCACCAAAAGTTCCACAGCGAGCCTATTTCAATTTCCTAAGGATCTAAATCTTCGCCAGGCATGGACTCATGCCTTGCACCAACTTTATTTTGGTGGTTCTCTCAAGCTGATGAACCCATGGCTTGCAGCGTGATACAGAAGAAGAAAAAAAGCCCCTAACTGCATCATCATTGTTGCGTGTAAAAGCACTCAGGACAGAAGTGTATCACTAAATCGTACTGCTAGTACTGTGGTTTGTGTACCAGTGGTAAATGACTTTATGCCTGGCTAGCATGGCATGTCTTTTGATCTCATTCATATTGAATGTCGGTGTTATACCAGTAGCTCGCAGCCTCACAGACCCATACTGGCCGTGCGATATGGGTCAGCGGCATAAGACAAACCGACACAGTGACAAATAATCAACTGGAGTTTACACTCAGAAAAACAGAAAACATAGCAGGATTCTGTGAGGCCTTTTAACTCCAAATTCAAAGATTCAGATGGTGGGACCAAACATCTTCTTGCCCTGTTTTGCTAATAATAAGAGTGACACCAAACCAAAATGAAGTAAAAAGATGAACCAATTTGAATTGCAAGGAATGCAACTGTTTGATATTTATTGACAGAAAGTTCATTTTACCAATCTAAAGAAAGAAATCTGGGGCGATTTGGGTCCGATTCCCCGATCTGTTCTGTGTTGCCACCTTCACGTTGGCCTCGTACGGGTACATGAACCGTGACTGGTTCCCATTAGCATTGCTTAATTGTCCTCTCTTCCATCATAATTGCCCTCTCTGTTTAATCTTGTTCATCTTACAAAAAGTGCAGTATACATTCAGATTGCCATCATAATCACACTCACTATCATTGCTGAAGTTCTCCCATCTTGCCATGTCTGGTGCTTGCACTTATGCAGTTCTGTAGGCTATCGCATGCTAGCTGGGAGAAGGGTTGCGTTTGTGACGTCAGCAACAGTTTCACACCAGTGACCATGATCTGGCGAAAAGCCTACGCTAATGGCTTACCAAGAAGGCTCATTTTAAATTAATCAAAATTATCATTTGAAATTAAGATATTTGTGACAAATCACTGGATCATACTTCTGAGACATCTGAACCCAAACTTTATGGAGAGCTAGACCCCATCAACCAAAAGGCCTTTAATGGATGGTCGTCAATTTTTGTTTTTAATTGGTCTTGTTGGAGGCATGATAAAACATTTTTGTATACAGTATAACACATGCTCACATATCTAGTTTTCCCATCACCTGATACCTGAATAGCAAGTAACATAAAAAGAAAAAAAAGGGCATCATTTGAGATGCACTTTGATCTCTGCTAATTTGGTGTCCATTCAGTATCAACAAGTCTTGAGCTCTTCACTGAAGAGGTTTTAACTTCTCTTTCTCTATCTTCCACTTACAGTTTTCTGGAGCATATCTCTGATAAGATATTACAGCAAATCTGGAAAATACTGGGGCTTAAGTTTGAAGCTGTAGCAAGTCAAAAACTGTACTGTTAATGTATTTGACCAAAATATGAGATGAAATTGCATTTTGCGTGTGTTACAAAGAAGCAACATTTTGATATTATGCAACCATGTCCTCCTTATAATTTGAAAAAATCTTTATCCAGGGGCCCATCAGGGGTTCGAGCCCAGGCACTGAACAGAGAGGGTCAATTGGTAGATGACTTTGTCTTCGACAGTGGGAAGGGAGAGGTAGCAAGTCGTATGATGCATGTACGGAATGCGCCATCGCCTGCCGCCACGTCATCACTTGCCATTGCCAAGATGGTTGCTGACAAAGCCAAGGACACATTTCATCTTTAACTCATTCCATACTATGGTGACAGGTCTTGGTCAGTGGTTGTGGCACTGCCTGGCAAGTCATGCTGCAGCTGCCCTTACAGCAGCTACAGCATGACTTGCCAAGCAGTGCCAGAACCACTGACTTAAGACTATAGGCATGTTGGTACTTAAACGAAAGCTCTTTTCATGAAGAATTTAAATATGCAATTGTCATCTTAAATCTAGGTAAATATACGGAAAAATCAGGGACTGGTATGGAATGAGTTAAACATATGGAACTGCAGGTGCATCTCAAGGTTTTATGAAAACAGAAATTTCATTAATAAGTTTCACCAGTACTTTTATAAGTATGTATGTATGACTGATATTGAAGGCCATTACATGCATTGATAAGTGAACTTTTATCGCAAATGTGAAATCATGAGATTAAAAACTTAGTGTGATAACGGAATATAATAAATTCTGCCTGATAATCAAAATGAAATAGTGTTTGGGAAAGTGTCAAGCATATTGGTCTTTCATCTGCCATTTGCATCTTTTGTCATTGTTCAACAAGGGTTGTTGGTAGTATTGGACTTGAGTGTGAAAGATTTTTGTTAAAAATATTGATACAAACTACATGGCAGAGAGGCATCTTAACTGTGGTCAGCTTGCAGTAGTGTATATGCTGTAACAAAATTTAATCAAATGCTTTGAAAGTGTCATTCATCAGTTTCACTGCCATAGGTATAAAGCTTGGGAAGGGTGCTGTGAAACTATATTGTTTGCTGAGAAGATTTATCTTACATGTGCTGCCAGTCTCAACTGCATTCCACGGTTTGCAATGCTCCTGGTGTATCTCAAGTGCAGGATTAAATCAAATCTCAGGATATACTATGTTAAATTGAAACAATGCAATGCGTGCTTTCACATGTTTTTTTACAATCAGTACGTCATTAATCATATGACTTTGTACTGCTGAAACAGAACATTGTAAGTGAATTGATGTTACAGTTTAACACTATTCAAATTGTACATGTCATAAGATGGAACATAATGTTGGCTTAAAATATTGCTATGATGATTGAAGGACAGAATTATTTGAAGAAATGTGTGTGAATAGTCTGGTCACTCATTTTTTTTTTCACCTCAGCTGACATTATCGTATGGTTCGTGGCCTGTTGTCCATCCATCTGTCTACAATTCACATTTTTGACTTCTCCAAAGCGTCAGCCAGATTGACTTCAAACTAGGTTTGAATGTACCTTGGATGGGTCTCTACCAAGGTGTTCAAATGGTCATGCGTCATAGATTTTTGAATATTTAGTTAATTTTTTGGCAAAATCCTCACCGAAACTGCTCAGCCAATTGCTTTGAAATTGCGTGGGGACCCCTAGACCTTAATTTGTTCAACAGGTGGTGCCACAATTTTTCAATTTGTTTGCGCATTTTGTGTGTTAAAGCTATTTTCAACTTCCCCCAAAACCGTCCTGGAGATTGATCTGAAACATAGTGGATATGTAGCTTGTGGGAGGGGTAAACGAAGGTGTTCACCAAGGAGTGATACTGTTGAATCCTGATTTTTAACCCTAGGCACATAAAGTGCCCGAGGGTATTGTCGTCCCCTGCCTTGTCCATCTATCTGTCTGTCTTGTCAACATTACCACAATATCTAAAAAAATATTCACCATAGCTGTACCAAATTTTAATCAGAAATGCACCTGAAAACGGACCAGTTTTTATTAAACTTTTAAAGTATTTATTTCAATGCCATCTGAGTGGCGCACAAGGAGACTATGTTACCATAATATTTAAAAAATGTTCGTGGTAGCTTTACCAAATTTTTGTCACAGAAGAACCTTATAATGGACCAGGTTCCTATTGAAAACCAGCTTCCTCTTTGTATTTATTAACTTTTTATGAAACTTTATTTTTATTTCAAGGCTGAGTGCCATCCAAGAGGATGACATTACCATAATATCTCAACAAGGATCCATCACAGCTTCACCAAATTTTTATCAGAGATGCACATTGTAATGGACCGCTTTCCAAGTGAACATCAGCTTCCTCTTATTATTTTTAAACTTGTTAGAAACTTTTGAAGTATTTATTTGAAGGTAGTGTGAGTGGTGCACAAGTGGACAATCATGTAACCATCAAATTTTTGGTGCAGTTACACTGTATTATGGCACCTGCGAAGTCCAAAAAAAAAGGACTGTGACAGTCCTGTGCTCAACTGACATGTACATATACCATTGCGATTTGTTAAGATTTGCCAAAAAAACCTAAAGCAATTCATAAAAAAAAACCAAAATCAACGGAGCGTGACCATTTGAACAACTCTGGTAGAGACTTGCCTAAGGTACATTGCCACAAAGTTTAAAGTGGATTTGGCTGATGGTTTTGGAGAAGTCCAAAATGAGAATTAGCACTAGAATGCCCATTGATTATGTGGTTACCGACAAGTACCTGAATTGAAAAAAATCAGGAATCCACATCAATGCCACATAGTGAACAACATTGTTGACCCTTCCGCAAGGAACATATCCATAAAGTTTCAGCTTAATCTGAGAGGCGGTTCTGGAGAAGTCTAAAATAGCAAAAACACAAAAAAAAGCATAAAAATTTGGAAAAAATTGCCGTGCCATCTGGTGAACAAATTGAGAACTAGGAGTCCCTAGGAATGTTCCTGTGTGATATCAAAGCAATCGGGTGAGCGGTTTTAGAGAATAAGAGTTTTTAAGATTTGCCTCCAAAGGGAACAAAAAAATTCATAAAAAAATCCAAAAATCACTGGAGTGTGACCATTTGAACAAATTTGGTAGACACCACTCAAGGTACATTGCCACCAAGTTTGAAGTCAATCTGGCTGACAGTTTTGGAGAAGTCGAAAATGTGAATTGTCGATGGACGACGGACAAAGGACCATCCTATAAGCTCAGCTGACTGACAAGTCAGCTGGGCTAAAAATTGCAGAATTGAGTAAAATATATATTGCGGGTGCTGAGGGTAATCTGTTCTCTGAAGTTTCCAATTTGGGTATTTATCGGTTAATGCATGCATTCCAGCAGGTCAGCTAAGGACGGGCTGTTCACATAGCCCTTTTCTTTCTTCTGTATTAGCATGGTTTATACTGGTACATGTGGGTTAGATGCTTTTAGTATGGGCATGGTCTATGCTGGTAAATGTTGGACAGAAATTACAGAGCACAAAAATCAAGCAACCGTCCAAGAGTTAACAGAAATTTACACAAGCTACTTAACTGTGGTTCTGTGGTCTTTGTCTCCAGAGGCTCTCAATGCCACCAAGAACTGCTCTTTAAGATGCAGAATCTGTCTGATGATAGGTTATGTGTAATAATGGAGGAGTAGAATTGGCACTGTCTGTAATGATCTCTCAAGAGAGGGTGGTCACTCATGGTGTGGGTCTCTGGGGACAAGAATCACTTTATATGCATAGAATTCTTTTATTTTTCTAAGTGCAGCACACTGGATGCATGGTATACTTTTTAGCTTTGTATATATGTACATACAAAGACTTGGGAATAAATATACATGTATGGCATGAAATATTGAATGTAAGCATGTTTATGAACTAATGTGATTTTAATCCAAAATTAAACTAATGCATATACTTTTCTTCATCAGGTACTGTCAAAAGCTTTCACAGCTGATGTTTTTGTGATCTTTGTCTGCAAATTTATTTAGAACTGTAGTCCTGTTGGCATACATACTTACTCACAAATATTCATCATGATGATCTAGAGTGTATAGCCGTAATCTATGCATGATGGGACAAAGTATAATGTAGAATGAATTATGATAAATGGTGCTGTGCATTTGATTGGGAAGTGCAATAATGTATCTATTGTTGTGTCTCATTATGGCAAGTGATCCTGTCCAGAGCGAGACCCATTGGCATGCATACATACAAGTAACATATCCATCCTTGCAATGACCTGTCCAGTCACCTCGAGGCGAGACAATGGTATGCTGGGCTGGCTTAAGGAAGAAGCTAATTGTGGTATTATGAGAGCAATTTGGCCGGCTTCCGGGTGGAAGGATTATAGAGTGCACATTAGAAGACTCTTACAGGTACAGGGGCCGTCTCTTACATAATGCTGACCACAGAAACATATTTTTTTTCTCAAACTTACAGGTACAGTGTGCAGTATTTATGGACAGGTCAGCTTTCAATATACAGTGGTACCTGCTGTATGCAACCACTGCCATCAGCAGCCGCATTACTTTTTGTGGTCACTAGGCTAGGACATAGGAGTCAACTTCTTTGTAAAACTTACCTGAGGTAACAGGTCACCTGCTGTATGTGGCCACCCCTTCCGCCAAGAAAAAGAGGCCACATAGGCTAGGACATAGGAGTCAACTTCTTTGTAAAACTTACCTGAGGTAACAGGTCACCTGCTATATGTGGCCTCTTTTTCTTGGCAGAAGGGGTGGCCACACAGCAGGTACCACTGTACTCAGTTTAGTGACTGAATACACATGGTTACAATGCGAGTACTACGAGTCACTGTGCAAGGTAGCAGGACTGCTGTCAGTACTTTGGCTGTAGCAAACAGTAGTATCTTAAAACTTTCCCAATGATGACTGGGTTTTCTTGTTCTCAGAGAATTCAGAATATTATAAAGAACAATTTGACACAGGACATGTTAGGGTTTACAAGTTAATTTGGAAGATACAGACTGCAACCTGGTTTGTTTATATTTTTTGCAGGTTGAATTAGTAGCGTAACACCTTGTCAGCAGACCAGTGTCCTCTTCACTTGTGTCAAGGGACTGTCCATCTTGCATTGTTATTCATTATCATGATCTAGGGTGTATAGTCTTAATCTATGCAAGGTGAGACAAAGTATAATGTACGATGAATTATGATAAATGGTGCTGTACAATACTCCAGAATGTATCCTTTGTTGTGTCTCATTATGGCAAGTGATCCTGTGCAGAGTGAGACAATATAAACCTCACACGCTTAATCTTAGTTAGAACAAAACAGAGTCAATAGCTTTCCCAAGTATAGGCTGGGAACAAGATGCCAAACTCACACCAAGGACAGCTTGTGCTCTTCTCAAATTATTTTCACTAGCAGCCATCTTAGTGAACGCATTTTAGCAGGACCCATTGTACGTCCAGGTGGTATGCAGGCAAAACAGTTAAGAGTGGCACCCAATCCACGATCTGCTTGTGGGAAACATATGCAAATTTGTTACACATATATTGCAGTTCTTGAAATTGTGCCAAACTTAATTTCATGCTATTTGTGCACAAAATTACAAGGCGTTCTAATTTACAGAAAAGACGAAGGGAGTTAATAATGGGAACCATTAGTTGCAGGCTTTGTGTGACACATTTTAGCTAGTTAATTATTACACCTTTGTGCTTTGTGGGTTTACGATTCATTTGCCAGAAAGAGAATTATCAAAGTATCCTGCAAAATACTTTTCAGTGAAAATTGAATATAATGAATACAGCTTGCAGAATAGACAGGAGACTTACACGGCACACTTGAAACTCACGTTGTCAAGAGTGCTTTGCACCTCAATTTTGCCAGCTATTGACACGCAACATAAAACTGTCAAGAAAAAAAACATACACAAAGCACCCAATGCGCGCTGAGAAAAGCTGTCGACTCAGTCAAACATTTGGCAGTGAAAGAGTTAACTATAACTATTCTGTACAGATGATTATTTAACAGCCACCCTGGTGTACGGAGAGTTGTACTTGGGTATGGGATACTTTCACAGTATGCAGAAATTCCGCATTTCCGAAGACAGGCACGAGAAATGAGAACAGGTGATAGGAAAAAAAAGGGAAACCCACGAGGGAGCCAAGCGACCGAAGCGGGGGGGGGGGGGGGGGGAGCCTCCCATGGCAGGAAACTTTGCAAACTTTAAACAAAAAAATGGTGCATTCTGGTGCATTTTGACAGCTGAAATTCTTTCACAAGTTGTTTTATTAATTTCATGGGCTAGAATGACAGGACACTGTATACAAGACTACCATGTCACGTCACGGACACCAAACATTCCTCCATGGTAGGACTTCCTGTTTATACAACTACCCCTTCTGCTATCAAAAAAACAGTCACATTAGGCAAATGGTCTTTAATTACAGGTAGTCGGGTAAGATTTTGGTCTATAGAAATGTCATAAAAGCAAGGTGGTCATGTAATGGTGGTGGTCTTAAATTGTAGGTACTGCTGTATAAAATTAAGGAACTTTTAAACGGACACACAGATCAGGAATTTAAATTATACGTACAAGGACTGCAGCCATGTCATTGAGAAGGCAATTGATCAGGAACTTGATCCCCTCCGATTTAAATGTGTCAAAATTATAGCAAATTGAGTGAATCTGTACCCCCCAAGTCCAGATCAGGAGCTCTAATGGTCACAGATTTTCATACAATGGTAGAAGTGCACAGTTGCTTGAAGGGACAGTGATTGCAAATGTGTGCATGAGCAGTTTCATGGGAAGTATCAAATACATATTTTTTTAAATTTACACAATTTAAGATCCATTGTAATTGATGGATTGGTACCCCCACGCATATGCATTAATGATAGGACTTCCATGTGAAGCCACTGTGCTGGGACATTGTTATACTATTATTAAGGACTAGTCTTGTATGCAAATAAAACTACCTACAAAACATGTTTGTGTTTCTGTTGTTTTCAAGCACCAAGACCAGTACGTTTGCCAGAACTTGTTTTTGTATTAACCATAAGAAAAAAGCAGATTCCAATGTTGTACTTTGAAGGCACACGAGATTTGATGTCTAGTCCTTTAACTCATTCCATCCTATGGTCACAGGCCTTGGTCAGTGCCAGAACCACTGACTTAAGACTATAGGCATGTTGGTACTTGAATGAAAGCTCTTTTCATGAAGAATTTAAATGTGCAATGGTCTTAAATCTAGGTAAATATTCAGAAAAATCAGGGACTGGTATGGAACGAGTTAAGCATAGAGAGGGACCAATAGTCTCAGTTTTTGAGAACACAGAGTGACAAGCATTCAGTTTGTTTCAGAAAAGCCATACTTAGAACTGGAAAATAAATGCTGCAACACATGGAAAGGTTTTAATTTTTATTTAGCTATACATATAAAATGCATGATTTATTTCCTACTCATTTTCACCTGGTGTACATATTTTACTCCATTTCCAACGTTTAGTATTCAAGCTTTCAGTTTGACTGTAACTATGAATGAACCTTTTAAAAAGCATTGTTATTTGGTCCAGTAAGTGTTTGTCCATCTTGTGTGATGCAACAAAATCAAACTGAAACGACAGGGTATACTATACAGCGTGCTGAAAATGGACTCAAAGACAAATGCCACCAAAAGCTTGCTTTATACCCAGCATTTTTGCATAATTTGATTTTTTTGGTTTTTGAAGTTTAAACTAGTTCAGGGCAGTTCATGTTAAATCTAAATACCAGTTTTAAATGGTGGACACTGTCACATGGATAGGAAAAAAATTTCATGGCGCTAGTTCTTGTCAAATTTTCACACCGGGGGCGATGACTATTGCATACCAAAACACAAACTTGAATTACATGTAATGTGTGAAAGATGCGCATAAAGCACAGATTACATGTACATGACAAAGTTTGATTACATTTATAAATATTGTACACGTCTTTTTTTTCCCTTTTCTTTCCTTTTTTTCATTACCAGGAACACTACTTACTGACTTACCAGTAGAGTCTAGTATTGTATGTGGGCCTATAGGACAAAACTGGTCAAAATGTATCCATCTACAGCAGAAATAGTGCATAGATGACTTAGTATGGATAGCTATGTACATTTTGTAACCCAAAGTCATATAAAGCTTGGCATTTGGTCGTATTTGCTGGAGTTTGGTGGCATTTGTCTTTTAGTCATAGTGCTACAAATATGGCTTGTCCAAAACTGTACATGTATTTTCCATGATATATTGTTCAGGGCCACTTGTTCTGAAGACAATACATTGTACAAATGTCCCAGTGATGACTTTGGTCTCTCTTTAAAAAAGCAACAGAAATTTTCAAAAAGTCTGGAAATTCATGTGCAGTGATATTGGATCTGAGATGTACTTGCATCAGCTTCACAATGATATCTTCTGTGGTACTGAGTCAGAAGTTGCTTCTAACAATGAGAAGTCTGGACAACCTTACTGACTTAACTGTCAAGTATATTTCAAACACTACACAAAAATCCATAGGCGTGGTTGGAAGCTGAAGCTTTCATCCTTTAATGAAAATAAGTAGACATATAAATTACATAAAATTCAATACATGTATTCACTGCACTGTTTGAACAGCTGGGAACAGTCTCTGAAATTTGCGGGACCAGATCCAATGTGTGATGAAATACTATGAAACTGCGTGAAGTAACTAATGGATGTGTCCATGATGCTGCTGAAGAGTTAAGTAAAAGTGTCCCCTTGCACAGTAAAATCTAGGATTCCTGGGTTTTCTTGACACCACATCTATTTGGGAGAAACTATTCACCAGCGCTGGCGATTAATGCTCCTGGCTCCAGAACTGGCCCACAAAGGCAGCAGCTGCCCTTACTGAATTTCCATATAATCCTTCCAATGCTTTCCCCTTTCTTTTTGTCCTTTCAAATCAAATCAGCAACTGAAAAATATAATACAAATGTATTGATACGCAAGTCACACAAGCAAATGTTTATTTACTGTTCTGTTTCAAGATTATGTTAGTGACAGAAAGTTTTAAACAGCTCAAATGCTTTATGCTAAAAGTATCTTGGCTCAGCATAGCGTATTAGTAAGTTGACATCCACGGGTTGCAGTCATCTTGTATTTTATCCTCACAGCCAAGATGCTTCTACCATCCCACTTAAGACCTGTAACACTCCTTAAATCTTAAACCCACCCCCCCCACCCCCCCCAACTGACCAAAACTTGCTGAGGGTCAGCTCTCGCCTGCTTCAATGTTTTTGTCTAATTTCAACATTTATGAAAAATTTGAATGAATACAGTGGATAAGACCTATCACTGTTACTTGTCCTAGGTCCACAGCTTTCGTTGACAAGGGTTGGGTACTCAGCATTGAACCCTTGTCAATGAAAGCTGTTTCTTAATTCTACAAAGACAGGGTTCAAGTGGCCCATACACCATGAAAGAGAAGATTTATTCATGAGTGTGATTCTGGATTTCTTCATAGTCATGCATATAATTGTGTGCTTTGAAAATTGAAAATCGAGCTTGAACCCTGCAGTTCAACAATCACAGAAGCTGCCAACACACAATTCCATTTCATAGCATTTAACATTCATAGGCATTCAGTAAATTTGAGTGAAATATTCAACACACAATCAAAACTTCCCCTTTCCTTTAGAATCACCTGCTTGCTTTGCTGTTTCTGTTCATACTTAATTATTTGCATTTTATTTTAATATCATTTCCCTATAGAGACCATTTATCAAGTGCCCTCGATGGTCTTAGCAGATAGTTTTCTCATGCAGGTTGGAACTTTGCCAGAACTTACCATTCATAGGCATTTCATCAATCTGTGTGGAATAGTACTGTTCAATATCTCTTAGAATCCTGATGTCATCATTCTTCACAAAGTTGATGGCCACACCCTTGCGTCCAAAACGGCCCGATCGACCAATTCTACAAACCAGACACAACGACATATATATTAAGGACATTCATCCATGCAGAGATGCCAACATTGAAAAATACATTTCAGGGAGAAGATAAGTCCTTCAGGGACAGAATAAATAACAAGGAACTAGAGAAGAAAATTCTGAACTCTGATGTGGGACAGATGCTGAAAACCAACAAATTTTCTGCTATTTTCAGTGACTGTCCCTGATGATGAGGGACAGTTGGCATCACTGTTCATGTATAACTGGCACTATCCACAAATTTGACTGACAGCAAGTACATCCAGAACTGTTACACATTTTACAAGTTCGCAATGCAAAGAATTTGGTTGGTGGAATTTGTTTTATAATTTAATTCAGGCATTTTTTATTTATCAGAGAAATCATAAAAACTTCAATTTAAAGATGTTTCAATGTAGTGAAAATCAAATGTAAAAGTAACACAGTAGGTAACTTAAGCAATCAAATGTATCGCCTGGCCCTGAAAAGTAAACAGATATACGCAGAAATGGGAAAGACAATGCCCTCCTCTCAGCCTAAGACCATGGAAGTACAGAATGACAGTTCAAAAAAAAAAAAAAAAAAAGAGAAAAAAGTATCTTACCTGTGGATGTACAACTCACGATTGTTGGGTAGATCATAGTTTATAACCAGCGACACCTGCTGCACATCAATACCTCGGGCCCATACATCTGTGGTTATCAGCACTCGACTGCAAAAATTGATAGTGAACTCTTTACATCATCTGGTTTATACTTGACATATACAGTGAAAACTCGTTATAATGACACCATCTGTTCCCTACTAAATGTGTCGGATAACTGAATGTGTCAGATAAATGAGTCAAATAACAAAGAAAATAAATCTTTTCCCAGGAAAATTTGTGTCATTATATTGAATATGTCGGATATCTGAGTGTCGTTATAATGAGGTTTCACTGTACTTGCAACAATGACATTTATATAACTCCAGTTTATATATGAACAAGACATGTTTTTAAAACACGGAGGCACCCCCTACTGTCATTATGTTAGCCCTCATCACCCTCTTGATAGTACTAAATGGGGAACTCATGACCTTGGGAAGTGGATGTACAAACCACAGTCACTTAAGTGACCTTGAAAATTAGGTCCAGGTAACCTTTCTTTGAAGCTGGTCTAACCCTAATAGAAAAGTATAAACATATATGAAATAACAGCTCTGGCTCAAAAAGTTCTGCAGTTATTAAGCAATGTGGCTCGGTAACCTTGTGAATTGACCCAAGGTCACCAATTTCAAAGCCTGACCTAGCTCTTATAGAAGGCTATATTCCTGTGCAATATGAGAGCCATAGGTCAAAAACATCTTTAGTTATTATGCAGAAACCAAGTTCACTAATAGGGCTGGACATGGTGAACTTGGGAATTTGGTCAAGGTCAGTCATCTTCTAAGCTGACCAAGCCCTAATTGAAGACTATTACCATTTGCAGGGACAGATCTAGTCTTCAAAATTTTGTAGCCAAAATTGGAAATATTAGCATAATAAACAATCATTTTGTAGTAGCCCTTTAATAATTCATTTTAAAATATTTTAGCCATGTACACATTTCATTAGCCAAATTCAAGAAACATTAGCATTTGGCTAATTGGCTA
This sequence comes from Hermodice carunculata, assembly GCA_964020975.1. Classification (NCBI taxonomy): domain Eukaryota; kingdom Metazoa; phylum Annelida; class Polychaeta; order Eunicida; family Amphinomidae; genus Hermodice; species Hermodice carunculata. The sequence continues at coordinate 87,650,998 of OZ026615.1, read as the reverse complement.
ATGGTCACAGCGGTCCCTGCATTTGCAATATGGCAGTCATAACTTAAATTCTGAGTTACAGTGCAGAAACCATGTTCACTAAAGTGACCTTGTGACCTTTGAATTTAGGTCAAGGTCATCCATCTTTGAACTTGACCTAGCCCTGGATAAGGACTATAATCCTCTGCAATATACAGGTCCTATCATAAAGCCTTTTCTACTTATTGTGCAGAAACAGAAACTTACTATAGTACCTCCATGACATTCTCAAGGTTAACCACCTTCATACTTCACCTAGGCAGCATCAAAGCCCTATCTCCAAAACTTCTCGAGTTATGGTGTAAATCTACCAATCGACATATGCAAAGCTACATGCCCTGCCTTCTTTAAAGGGGGGCATAATTAGGTCAATATTCAACTTGTTTTGTGACGAATGAGGTTATATGCAACATTTTTGGTAATCAGAGATGGATATGCAGAGACCCTGCCAATTAAACCACCTGCCTTTTAAAGCTGCCATAATCAGACCCCTTGTGTCTTCCCACATTATTTCACCTCAATTGAGACAACGCCTGCTTCATATGACTGCTTTTGACCTGCCCATGTCTCTAAAAGGAGGGACCACTGTCATATGTAGTTTCTGTAAATTTTATTCCAGGAAGTATTGGCATTTTGGTCCACATAAATGGATCATTTTGCATGATATCGATGGAATGTGGGAACGCTAGCGAAGTACAAAAGTGAAAGAATTGGCTCAGTATAGCGTATAATATGTACATCCACAGGTTGCTGTCATATACACAATATCATCCTTGCCAATGGCCTTGACTGGAAGTTTTCTGTTAAATAGACAAGTCTTTTATAATTTGAAATCGTGCGCAACACAGACGCTTCATTTCAGGTTTTGCTGGGATATTTATCTTTTAACACAATTTTTAACTTTCACAGGTTAATTTATGAACAGCACAAGAAACAGGTTCACTTCCCTGTTTGAAGATCATGCTGTCAGTGTTTCTTATTGCAAGCCTAGTTGGACTCTGGGGACTGGTTGTAGCCACCACTGAGCCTCCCTCATTACCATATGGGTACATAAGTTATGGTTATCTCAGGAGGATGGCAGTAACTCACTGGGACTGTTAGTGTCCATAGCAGAGTGGCACTTTGATACAAGCCATATTTCTCCTCAAAGTATCATCTTACGTGCGAAATAAGCACAAATAAGTGCTTATATGGACCTGATATTTGACGAGATTTTTGCCGGTGTATTGTTAGCAGTCAGACTGATTGAATAGCTTTCCTTGGCTTGGGTCACACACTGAATACCCAACTAACCATACTGTGGAAAGCTGTTGACCTGGAGCATGTTATTTTCATAGGCCTCATCTAGAATTCTCTTTCAAATTGGTTTTCATATGCCTGTTAAATTCACAGGAAATTTGTCTGTTGTTTCCTTTCTGACATAATCATTGTGAGTGATATGTAATCCAAAGTGTTATGACAGTGTAAGTTTAGAAATACCACACAAAAATACAATAGCCAAAATGCACACTTTCCAACATGGAGTCCACAATCAGCGAGCTAAATGTTACAATCATCCGAACTTATTTATATCTTACAGATGACACCCTATATAAATCTGGCTTTGTACATTATTGGGTATTTGGTCAAGGTCATCCATCTTCTAAGCTGACTGAGCTCTAATTGAGGACTACTACCATGGGTAATATGGCAGCCATAACTTAAATTCTGAGTAACAATGCAGAAACCATGTTCACTAAAGTGGCCTTGTGACCTTTGAATTTCTCAAGGTCAAGATCAGCCATCTTCGAACTTGACCTAGCCCTGGATAAGGACTATAATCCTGAACAACAAACAGGTCCTATCATAAAACCTTTTCTAGTTATTGTGCAGAAACAGAAACTTACTATCGTACCTCCGTGACATTCTCAAGGTCAACCACCTTCATATTTCACCTAGCCTTTACGCAGAAGTATATGTATATAAATGTACCTGGGCAGTATCAAACCCCTACCTCCAAAACTTCTACAGATATGGTGTGGAAACCACAGTAAACCTACCAATCAACAAGTGTAAAGCTACATGCCCTGCCTTCTTTAACAGGGGGGCCTAACTAGGTCAATATTCATCTTGTTTTCGGACAAAAGAGATTAGATGCAACACTTTTGGTAATCAGAGATGGATATGGAGAGACCCTGCCAATGAAACCACCTGCCTTTTAATGCTGCCATAATCAGGCCCTTTGTATGGTCTTCCCACATTATTTCACCTGAACTGAAACAACATCTACTTCATGTGACTGCTTTTGACCTGCCCATGTCTCTAAAAGGAGGGACCACTGTCATATGTAGCTTCCGTAAATTTTATTGCAGGCAGTATTGGCATTTTGGACTGATAAATGGATCATTTTGCATGATACGCAATCAATGTGGGACTGCTAATAAAGTAGAGAAGTGACAGTATTGCGTATAATATGTACATCCACAGGTTGCTGTCATATACACAATATCATCATTGCCAATGGCCTTGACTGGAAGTATTCTATTTAAGAGACAAGTCCTTTCATGTTTTGAGATGGTGGGAATCACAGACGCTTCATCTCAGGTTTTACTGGGATATTTCTCTCTTACACTATTTTAACTTTCAGTCTTTATTGTTGCCTCGCTGCACTTTTGGTAATTATTTGTTGCCACCACTGAGCCTCCCTCATTACCATAAAGGGTATTAAGGTATGGTTATCTCAGGAAGACGGTGGGAACTCACTGGGACTGTTCGTGTCCATACCAGAGTGTCGTTTTGATACAAGCCATATTTCTCCTCAAAATATAATCCTATGTGCAAAATATGCACAGGTATGTGCTTACATGGACCTAATATTCTTTGCCTTGGGTTACACACTAAATACCACGTAACCCATACTGAGGAAAGCTGTTGACCTGGAGCATGTTATTTTGATAGAGTGACCTTATCTAGAATTTTTGTTCAAATTGTTTTCAATCCTGTTGAAATTGATACAAGATTTGCCTGTTGTTTCCTTTCTGACACAAGTGTTGTGAGTGATATGCAATTCAAAGTGTTATGACAGTGTAAGTTTTGATATACCAGACAAAAAATACAGCTGCAAAAATGCACACTTTACAACATGGAATCCACAATAAGTGAGCTAAATGTCAGTCATCCAAACTTATTTATATCTTATAGATGACACCCCACATAAATCTGGCTTTGTAAATTATTGTTTGTGGCACTCTTTTCATCGGTTTGTGCTGCATATTTACAAGAATATGATTGATTAATAATCATCTGGCACTCAGTGATCCCCAAACCTAACTTACACAAGCACATGACAGGACAGACTTGTCAAGATACAAGCTCTGCAGGTATGTCAGTCTAAAGCAGTTAACTGTACTACTAGACATACCTGGCTGGACCAAAGTAGACAACTGTACTAATATACATACCTAGCTGGACCAAAGCAGTTAACTGTACTAATATACATACCTGGCTAGACCAAAGCAGTTAACTAGTGATATACACACCTGGCTAGATCGGAGTCGTTAACTGTACTAATATACACACCTAGCTAGACCTACACAGCTAACTGTAATAATATACATACATGGCTTGATCAAAGCATACAAGACCAAAGCAGTTAACTGTACTAATTAATATTCCTCGCTTGACACAAGCAGTTATGTAACTGTACTAATAAACATTCCTAGCTGGACACAAGCAGTTAACTGTACTAATATACATTCCTAGCTGGACACAAGCGGTTAACTGTACTAATATACATTCCTAGCTGGACACAAGCAGTTAACTGTACTAATATACATTCCTAGCTGGACACAAGCAGTTAACTGTACTATATACACACCTGGCTCCTGATCTGAACTCTTTCATGATAGCATCTCTCTCTTTCTGTGGCATGTCACCATGCATGGATGACACTGTGAAATTGGCTTCCCTCATTTTTTCTGTTAACCAGTCAACCTATAAAACGGAAATATATATGTGTGAATGAAGTTCTAATAAAATTGAAAATCATCTCACCAGCCTTTGACAGTTCGTCATATGCCAAGATAAAGCAGGTTGGGTACATGTTTGCTTACAATCCAGTTCAGTGAAGCTGGTGAAAGGAATGCCTCTTGGCTCTGTGTAACATATACTGACATTGATGGCTACACTTTGTGGTCATTAGGATAAAATCATTGTCAAGAAAGAAGGGATTTTCATGGTCACACTACATTAATTCTTGATCTACATGAACCACTGTCATCAACTTGATGCAATGCAGGACACGGAATTTTACAGCATTTGCTTCAGTCAATGCTTGCTTATAGGATTCACAATGTGGAACCTAGTGCACATGTATTTTTCCCTCTAAAGGACCCCAAATGGTCACCTGTCATTAATGAATATAGTGCTTTTTTTTCTGAAAAACTGCCGCAGCCAATCAGTCAACAACTTTGCTTGGTGTACTCTGGACACCCACAATGCACCAAGCAAAGTTAATGACCTGTTCCCAGGGGGTTGAAGCAGGCTTCTAAAATTCCTATGATCCCGCTGTCCCAGACAAGCGGATGTCCAGGACAGACAAGTGACTTTTTAACATCACTTGCCCAGTGGACAACCAAATCTTCCATCATAAATGATAATTTATTAAAACCCAATTGTCTGAAATACTGACTGAACCAGTGTGAAATGCGAACAAGTTAACTGGTGTAGCATGGGGCTGGGCTGAAGGTGCAGTGTGAGAACGCACTGAAGGTGTCAACAAACATTGGCAAGCTGTGGCTCTTTTCAAATATATTTGTAGCTTCTAAAACTATTTCCAAAAATATCTGCATATGGGATGGACAATTATTCAGTATTGATTGAGACAAGCCTCCCCTCTGAGTGGGTGATTTTTTTGTCATGCATGATCTATGTTAGAGGGACAAGCGAAAATTCAGATTCACTTGTCCTATGGACAAGTGATTCTGGAGAAAGTTGTAAAAGCCTGTGAAGAGACCATAAAAATGTAGCAATCACTTGACAACTCTGGTAACTCGAAATATAACACAGACATAAACACAAATTATGACAAGGAATTATCAGTTTGAATTTGGAACTGTACTGGATTTTTACAGAAGAGCATTACACGTGCAGTACAAATTAGGGTATACTATTTAATAAATTGACATGAACCATGATGATGAACACAGCAAACGCAACAACTCTGCCTCACCTTCCTCTTTGTGTTACAGAAGATGACAGCTTGTGTTATGGTCAGTGTGTCGTACAGGTCACAGAGTGTGTCAAATTTCCACTCCTCTCTCTCCACTGCCACAAAGAACTGTTTGATGCCCTCAAGTGTCAACTCATCACTGTAAACAGTACAGACCTCACATAAGTAAAATTTACAAAAAATAAAAAAAAAAAAAATTGGAGATTATAATAAAAGCAGCGTAATTTTTAAAGCTCATTTCTATGTATATTAGGATGTAATCATAACATACTCTGCAAGTGAACACATGGAACTGAAATGAATTGCTGATACTTGTTTGTAATTTGTTTATACCAGCCTCAAAATTACCATTTTTTGGGGGGGGGGGGGTAGGGAAGGATTGGTTTGTGAGAGGAAAAAGCTACTCATCCAAATACCAGTTAACGTCTTCACATCGTATTCATATCTAATTACTCTGCCTAAATAACAGGGAAGCCATTACTTTCCATATCTCAAATGTAAACTACCCCTCTATAAAAATGCAAGTACATGTAATATACATACCGCTTGACCAAAATTCTAATGGGATCTGTCATAAATTTACTGGTCATTTCAAGGATTTCGTGAGGAAGCGTAGCTGATATGAGTAGAACTTGTGTGGCTGGTGGCAGGTATCTGTAAACATCATAGATCTGTTCTTTGAAGCCTGTAAAATACATTATGCAGATCAGTTTATGTGAAAACATCACAACAAAACAATGCAACACCTTGTATTATTTTTGGTCACATATTGGTAGTGTAACAAAACATGTATCAGCACTGGCCACCTCGTACACCTCTTAAAGCAGCCACATGAAACACCTAGCACAAACTTACCAGGCATCAGTGCATGAAGTACATGTAGTTTGTTTTTGAAAAACTGTTGCTGATACCATTTAGAAACAGCCTTGGCTCAGTATAGCGTATAATGATGTAGTTCACAGGTTGCAGTCACTCACTGACATGTCATCATGGCCAAGTATGTGTCTTAATTTTTTTCATGGGTATTTATCATTACTTCCCCAACTTGTCTCTAAGTTAATATCTTTCTGTGCCAATTACGACAATAGTCAATGGACTCTGAATTGACATAAGGATACTTGACAATTATTTTTTGATAACTGATGTTTCCCACAAATACCAGCATGCCTGTAGTTGCAATGACGGTAAGAATTCAAGAGAATGGCCAACGGTCAGCAGCTTTTCTTGTCATACTTTGGGCACACTGCGTCCAAAGTGTGCTGAGGAAAGTTGTTGTATCAGCCAAAGCTGGGCACTGAAAGAGCTACATCTGATCTTACATGGGAATTGGAAATGTTTAGACAGACTACGCATACTAATACATTCCATGGCACAATTTTCATCTCAAATTGGTTGTGTACTCCGCAAATATCTTTGCAATATATACACAATCGCGGTATGACTTATTCTGCCAAAGACTATTCACTGTTCTAAATTGTAATTTCATATATCTATCAGCAGTAGTGTTCTGAATCATTTCCATTTTTCATGTTTGATGATCACTCCATCAGAGTGATCGATCATCGATTATTAATCAGACTGGTATTAGCAAGTGCTGCAGGCACGAAGCTATGCTAGGGGGTCCAGGGCATTAATTAATAACAGATAGACAAAAACTTTTTATTTGACTAGTGACTAGTACCTGAAAATAATGATTGTACCCTAGTTTAGGGCCTGTATTTTTCCATTTGAAATGAGTGTTTTTCTGTTTTTGAAAACAACAAATTCCGTTTCACTAATTCCAGGGCTCGATTTTAGCACTGGTCAATAAAAAAGGAAAAAACAGTTGATCTTATCGCCTCTGGAAAATGTTGATCCATCGACGAACGGCAAAGTGACTCCATATTGTGTACTATGTAGTGTACTATATGATAGCCTCCACCTACAGACGGTGCTACTATCATTGTACCTCTGTTGCGCGTTATATCTATTTGCCGTGCAAATAGTATTATGGTAGTAATGGGGTCTATAGCTTCTATGGTGTCCGGCCTGTCGTTAACTTTGCTCCACATGCTTTATCGATAACGCCGCCGACTCGTCAAATTTGGATCCAAGTCTGTGTGTTTTGCTTTATGCAATGTCATATGTGGTGATTTTGAATTATTTGAGAGGCAAAATTCACAAATTTCGCTTAATTTCCGTGGCATTTGCCGATTTCCGTTCCAAATCATAAATTCCGTTTGAGATCAGATTCCGTAAATTCCGTCCGTTTTTCCGCGATCGCGGAAAAGTACTCGCCCTAGTATATTACCAGTGAACTATGACAGCATTGACAGAATTTAAACCAAGATGAGAGTGCAATACATCGCCATCGGTTTCGAAATTTGACAAATCCCCGTTATTGCCCAACTGGCACCTACCATTGCAAATCAGATTTTCGATCGACAAAATATTTTCAACTACGAAATTACAGGGCTACACGCACCAAAGAAATGTAAATTCACTAATATTGACAAGATGCTCATCTATTCAGCTTTTTGCAAGAAATTCAAAGAAACCAAAATCAGGTGAGCTGATTGTTCCAAGTTGTTGTCCGCATCAGTTGTCGTACCTGGCCACCATGAGGCCCCCGCCTGCTGTTGATCACGTAGTGTGCAGTCTACCTCCGGATCATCGCTATATCAACACGACAATGGGAACACGATCATGCAAGAAAAAGAGGTCACATCTAATGATCTACTCATCATGCTGGCTTTTATTTTCCTCTATTGTTTGCCCTTTTTGCATTTTTTTCCCCGATGAAATCCATCATGGAAAAATGTGTTCAATTCGCCGATCGGACGACCCCAACGAACGCTATTCGGTATAATCGATTAATCGGAAGAACACTAATCAGCAGACTGACAAATGATGGTTTCCTGGAGCTGGATAGAACAGGTAGCCTAATTTGTAAACACAATACAAATGTATGACTCAGTCTGACCTTTGTTCAACATTTCATCTGCTTCATCCAGTACTAACATCTTGATTGCTCTTGTCCGTAAATTCCGCCGTCTAATCATATCTGCAACAACAGGAAAACAGAGTATGTAATTCTAATCAGCATATCTCTTATGTTGTTTGCCAGCTCATTTAGTGTTCCAGAGACCACATGCAATGATCATAAAGGTACAGGTACAAAAAGCCTTTGGACACTGCACAGATAGTCCAAAGATGGAGCAAAATTTAAGTTGATAAAATTTGAAAACATCAGAACACTTGAACACTTACAATATTTGATGTGTGGGGGTGACAGTTCAATATGTTAGCTGAGTGGTTCCAATATGTAAGTGGTGGCATGTTCATGTCATCGCAAATCAAAATTTGATGTAAACAAAAACTTATACTTTACTTTCACGTATCATTTTCAACCAGCAATGTTTCCAAAATCTCACTCACCAAAGACTCTGCCTGGTGTTCCAGAGACTACATGCTGACCGTAGTCTAGTTTGCGTATGTCTTCTCCTACATTGGTTCCCCCAATACAAGCATGACATTGGACACTCATATAGTCTCCCAAGGCCAGGATGACCTGAAATGTTCCCAGTTTAAGTGTTAGAACACTATTTCACTGACATTGTAACGCAGAATCACATTTTATACATTTGCCAGTATGTCCAATGGACATGTTTCAGGAAGTGGCTCAGAATGTATGCGCTTTTCGAAATCACAAATTTCATTGCTACACTGAAAAACATCATTGCCACTTAATTTGAAAATATTCCATCTACCAAGGTTTCAATGAATCGGGGAAAAGAAAGTTTGCCTAGATCTACAAACATGTTAAAGCCATTTACATGTACGACGTGGTAACAGATCATATGCTGTTGCATTGCGGTACCTAGCTTCAAAGAACATTAAGTACATGTACACCTGTAGATGCTACAGCCTGGCAGAATTTAAACGTTTAAACAAACTGGACTAGTACTAAGTATTTGCCGGTTAGTCACTGGCTAAAAAAGGTGTGAACTGGCGAAGAGTTTTTGTCATCAATTAGCCAAACTGGCTAAAAGATATTGCACAAATAAATCAAGACTGTACACATGTAAAATGTGGCTACAAGTTCACAATTCATTTGACAATCATTGTACCTAAATGTGGTTGTTTCTGGCAAATAAAATATTCTTGATTTTTTTAGCAAAAATTGGCTCATGCAAAATCTTTTTTAGAGCTACACCCAAGTAGTATCTCCAAAATTTAATTTGGGTAAGTCTGGCTAATATGTTTTCAGCTTAGTTAGCCAGACTGGCTAAAACGATAAATTTTCTAGCACCAGCCCAGACAAAAACAAATCGGTACGAGTTGAAAAAGGTTTTTCAGATAAAGTACATGTATTTTATTTAACATGTCCCTGCACTAACTTTTATTAATATATCTTTCAGCTTCAAGATCTACAAATACATATCACCCATCATACAGCAACACTCATGCTGTTACCTTTTGGATCTGTGTGGCTAATTCCCTTGTTGGAGACAACACAAGTGCTTGTGTTTCTCTGATTTGTGTGTCAAGACACTGCAGGATAGATATAGAAAATGTTGCTGTTTTTCCAGTACCAGACTGAGCTCTGAAAAGTGGGGAAAAAATACTCACATAATAGCACATTGCATGTACATGTACAGTGAAACCTCATTATAACGACACTCAGATATCCGACATATTCAATATAATGACACAAAATATTCAAGGGAAAAGGTTTATTTTCTTTGGTTTTTGACTCATTTATCTGACATTTTCAGTTATCCGACACATTTCTTAGGGAACAGATGGTGTCATTATAACAAGTTTTCACTGTATTATGAAATTTTTTTTTTTTTTTTTTTTGGACCACTTGGCAATATCCAGCAATAAAACTGATAGCCTTTGTGAGTTACTGCCATAGGCAACCCACAGCACATGGCTGGTAAACTAGGCACTTTTGTCAACAAGATGGTTCCTAGTAAGATGTCACAGCCTATGATCATCAATATTTTAGAAAGCATGACTGAAAACATTTTCACTATCAGCCAGACAACTGTATTGTATACGGACAGCATAAATGGCCCATCTTTCAATGTTTATTCTGCATAAACCCTACATCAAGCTAATTTGCTTGTTTGTTTGTGTTGTTTTTTTTTTAATGTGGCTCAGTAAATGCGCTATTTGAAATCATGAAATATTCATGGCTACACTGAAATTCATCATTGCCACTCTCACACTGATTTTGAACATTTCTGTACTAGGAACTGTTACTGACAAGTTTTCAAGTTCCCACTTACGCAAAACAACAAAAAATTCACAGTAGTTTTATACACGTGGATATCACAAAGTGTATTCTTTTCCCTCAAACTTCCAGAACTGTCATTACTTACTGTGCTATTACATCTCTGCCTTTGACAATGGGCTTAATAGCTCTCTGTTGAATGGCAGATGGCTTTTCAAATCCTGCAAGCACACACAAACAAGAACAAAATCATATCTTGAACCAAGTAACTAAGCCATCATGATGTGAGTCATTCAAGTAGCTCAATTAACACACACAGACTGACACTGTATGACTTAAAAGTAACATGGTATTGTTTATGCCAGATTCATTCCAATTGGGTCTGTATTAAAAATTCAGAATTTTTTCAATATAAAAAAAAAAAAAAAAAAAAAACCTGCTTCTGATGAAAGCGGGTCCATTGTTGTTAATTTACGCTATATGGAGTCTATATTAAGTGTAATTGCTTGTGGAATTGTAAACAAGGACTCATCATTTTCACACAACTGCAAAAACCATGTCTGCTCCAGGAAATTTTTGTATTAGCACAGTGTGCTACTATTTGAATGAATACGGGAATTAGAAAGTCAAAGCATCATGTTCAACTTCAAGACAGCCCCATTTCTTGTCCATGACACTGAACATGAAAGGTTATTCAAGCAGTGGTATGCTCTGCCCCAACGTTCCGAGTGCTACTCATGACAATTGTTGCAGGCCTCCTGAATGGGCCCTCACTGATACAAGTACATGTACTCGCAAACAGCTTTCCATACACACATATGTACATACGTTTATACACAGTCTGCTCATTAAAACAACTCCTACTGCCAACAAAAAGTAGTCTGATATTGCAGATAGCCTCAAAATTCGGGAATTTATTACCATAACAGACAGTAATGTCCCAACAGGGTGGTCTTACAAAGATATGTTGTCTCTCAGGAGTAGTGGTCTTTACAGTAGGTACCACTGAATATGCTTAAGCAAGACCAATGGCCACATATGATAATTCTGGAACTTAAAAAGCAGCAATACAATGACTGGGCAAGTGTTGATAAGAACAGATACACAGTTTGCCAAATAAGCCTGACGCGTTTCGTTCTTTCCTGGACTCATCAGAGGCTAATGAGTTATGATTGATGACAGGTTGAACATAACTCTAATCTTATGCCCAGCAGTAGTGTAGAGAGTTGAAATCTTTCAACTCCACAGTTATGTGGTTAAATCAAAACTGATTGATGCATTGTGTGTTAAAAACAGCAATGTTTCATATTTTGAAGAGCTCTGTGTAAACAGATGTACAGTGGAAGTTTGCTACAAAGTCTGAAGTAAATATGACTGATACTACTGGAAAAGAAGTAAAAAATGGGAATTATCATTGCAACCCCCATTTACTTGCATGGTGATCAATAGAAATGTGTGCATCAACTGGCACATATCTGTATTGTGAAATTCATTGAAAATCGGGGTTGTACATTATCTCCACCCATTTAACACTTTATTTAGCCCTTCCACAAGACATAAGACAATCTATCGCTATAAATTACAAAAAGTCATACAAAAAATTGGAAAAAAAAAAAAAAAAAAAAAAAAAAATCACAGTGCCATCTGTGGAACAAATTAAGGTCTTGAGGTCATGAGAAGCATCTTGATATTTTATGGTGCCATAAGAGGCTTCTACAATTCCTATATGATCCTGTTGTCTCCAACAAGTGGATCTCTGGGTCAGACAAGTGACTTTTGAACATAACTTGTCCAGTGGAGAACAAAATTTTCAAGCGTAAATAAGAATTTATTAAAGCCCAATTGCCTGAAATATTGACTGAGCCCGTGGAAAATGCGAACAAGTTAGCTGGTGTAGCATGGGACTGGGCTAAAGGTGTACTGTGGGGGAAGCACTGAAGGTGTCAACAATCATTGGCAAGCTGTGGTTCTTTTCAAATAGATATATTTGTAGCCTCTAAAACTATTTCCAGAAAATATATGCATATCATGGGACAGACAGTATTGATTGAGACACATCCCCCCCGGGTGATTTCTTTGTAATGCACGATCTATGTTAGAGGGATAAGTGAAGATTCAGATTCACTTATCCTATAGACAAGTGATTCTGGAAAATATTGTAGAAGCCTGCATAAGAACATATCCCAGACTGTTTCCTAGCTATGTCTCTCTATCAATTGTATTGTTTAGTCATGTGTGTCATATAAATGGGTGCATCTTGCTTGTCTGAAGAGCCCCCCCCTACATTAGTCTGTACCATCTAGGCAGTTCAGTTTAAATAAATACATGTTATGTTTAAATGGAATGCAATTATTTGGAAACATTTGGCCATACAATTTTGGAGAAAATTTTTTTAAAGATTTTGTCTAAAAATTAACAATTCATTAAAAATACCCTAACAACTGGCACATGACCTTTGAACAAAATTCCAAGAGACCCACCCAAGGTATATCCCAACCGAGGTTTAAGAGCGTAAGACAAACAGTTTTGGAGACGTAAAAATAGGAAATAGCACTGCAATCCCCATTGACTTACATAGTATTGAATTGGAATGTGTCCATAACCTGACAAGTACCTAAATTGAAAACATCAATTGACAAAATCAGGTATCCACAGCAACACCACATGGCCAGCAACTTTCTTTGACCCTTCCCTGAGCCAAATTTAAAACCAATCTTCAGAACAGTCTGAGTGAAGGTTTAGGTGGAGTTGAAACTACCACAATACACTAAAATTGATTATATAGGAAAAAAAAAAATTGCAGCAGCACCTGGTGAATATTTTTTATGTGGCCTGAAGGATAGCTCTTTGAAAAAGAATGGCTTTCAAAAACACCCCAAAATGATGTATCATCCCTAACTAATGACAAAGTGATATAAACACAGACCTGTCAAGTCTCTCGCATGGAGCGCAAGATTCACACATTCTACAGTCACGTCACGCTCTCACACCAGCCTATATATTTATCACCCATTTAAATACACTTCTCCCCTGGGACACTATTTTTGTTTACAACACACCTTTGCCTAGCAAATGAGTAGCTCAGTATATCTATTTTGGGCACAGGAAGACTATAGCTTTACCCTGGGCAGGTCCCGATGAGCGTAAAAGTAAAGGCATCATTTATGGGGTAAACTGTTGAGCAATTTAGTACCCGAGCAAATGCGAGATGGAGACTGTTAAATGCATCAGCTTGCACCATTTGACATTAAAATCTTCCCAATTTCCAGGGGGTGGGGTGGGGGGCATGCCCTCACCTCCCCCTACCCCCTAGTTCTGCCTCGCTTCGCTTGGCGGATTCTCACTCTTTACACATCCTCAAACTTGAGAGCTCTGTAAACATCATACTACAAGTAAACAGAGAGTCTATCTCAGCCATTCAACTCACCCTGTGTGGATAATGGCTGCATAAACATATTAGATAAGGCCAGCCTTAAAAATATTTCTGTTTCGTATAACGCGTCCGGTGTCCGCAAAACGTTGCGGTTGGAATATTTTTCAACAGTGCAAAAACAAATTTTTTTTCAGGCTTGATTTAACGCTTCTCGCACGCCCCGTGTGGCAGTTCTGTAAACGCATATCGTTTGCGTACCTACCATGAATGCTATCGGTACATCGTAGTAAATTTGCGTATACAGTATTGGCAAGTTCCTTGCAATTAAAGGTGTTCCTAAATCAAATTCAAACGAAAAGTTTAATATTTCAAATCAGAAATCGAGTGTGCGCACCGTCGACATCTTTCCTGCAACTGTACACAAACAGCTGCTTTGGCCATGTGGTCTGATGCACAACACATCACCTGATTGGTCAATAGATCTTATGCACGGTCGCCATTTTGAATAAATTAGCGCCATGTTGGGAAATTGCATTCTGGGATTAATTGTAGTACGCTGCTGAGATCAGTCTGAGGGCTGCATTGATATTAGATAGCTCGCCGTGATAAGTTTCACTCGTTGTTTAGCGAGTTTTTCACTAATATGGTCGGACAAGTGCAACGTATATTTGGTTTCTAAATGTGTAGTATCGAAACTATCTTGTCTCCAAAAACAATGTGGAAAATTTAAGTCCTTAAGGGGGAAAAATAAGTTAAAGTTAAGGATGTCCTTGAGGTTTGAGCAAATATCATCAATTCACTGTGGTGTTTTTTGTTTGCTTGCGCCCCTACTTTCTCATCTTTTTCTTTCGCTTGTTGGTAGTTTTTTATTTTTCCCCTCTTTTTCTCCTTTTTTCCGAGTTAACTGTTGCGTTTCGATCGTACTTTAAGAAGTGTGATTTTCTTTGACGCAGAGGTCTATCTTTCAGTGAGAAATAATCCCTGAACAAAATGAACATAAAAATGCAGCAGAGAGACCGCATCCATCTGGTTGAGCTCGGGTTTAAATGATCTTTCAATGAAGGGAAACCGCAAACTCGTGGACACATCGAACATAGCCAAATGTCATTTTTGGTGCGCTTACTGTCAAACAAAAGGCACAATAATACTAACGACAACTTGCACAAACTTCAACAGTTTCTCTTCAAATCAAGAACGTACACTTGCGTTAAGACATCCCTTTGGTAATCAAAAGGTTTGAAATACAAACGAACAAGCGTACGTGCAAGACACATTTTGCTCCTGCAAACACTCCATATTTTTGTTTGTTTGTGTGTGTGTGTGTGTGTGTGTGTGTGTGTGTGTGTGTGTTTCTCTTGGTTTAAACGTATTTTATTTCTCAAAATACATGTACCAGTGGGGAGCAGGCAACGCCTATACGAGCCCATCCCTTGTGCGGATATCGATGCAACTTTGTACATTTAAGCGTGTTGCACATCTGTGCAATGTACATGTGTATTGTTTCAGTAATTCTTTTTATTTCACGCAATTACCCTAAAAATACCGACTTAAAATGGGAAAACAACGTGTTAGCGATATGGAATTTGGCTCCTAAGTCTTCAAAGTGTGCTTTCTGAAACCATTAGTACGTGTTAAGTACTTGGCCTTTCTTTGTGTTAACGATGTTTGCATGAAATTAATCACCCGGTGCTTAAGCTATGAAAGAGTTTACGAGATTAGCACAAGTACTGGTTGCTTTGAAAAAACTACTTGTGAAAACAACACGCCAAGAAACAACACACGGGTTGTTAGTTGAGGAGCGCATGGTAAAAATAAAAAACGTTAAAATGAATATTTTTTCGGTTATGATTAAGAAAACTCACCTCATAGGTTTAAACATATGTAGCTATACAGGATTGTCCAACATTACTTCTAGATGACTAATAACATGGGTTGTCTAGCTGAATATGGCAAAGGTGGAAGAGCAAAATCTCAGCTTATCAATCTGAATAATTTCTGCTACAGATGAACACACCTGTTTTCATGTATGACATTGCGTAATGAAAGTTGAACATTTCCTATTTTCATATCTGACTCGGATTATTCCGAAATCAAAGTTTGTAGAAGAATACCTCAGTTTTGAAACAACTTTGCTCGAAAAACAACCTGTATTTATCTTTGAAAAATCAGTAATAAAGGAAGGAAAATTTGTTATTTTAGGGAGCGTAATCTTTCTTTCTTTCTTTCTTTCTTTCTTTCTTTCATTCTTTCTTTCTCTCTATCTTTCTTTCTTTCTTTCTTTCTTTCTTTCTTTCGTTCGTTTAACTACTAATCTATCTATCTATCTATCTATCTATCTATCTATCTATCTATCTATCTATCTATCTATCTATCTATCTATCTATCCATCTATCTATCTATCCATCCATCCATCTATCTATTCTTTTATCATTGGCCATATTGTTTACACGTTGGTTGCAAAACACACAATACGATTTGGTTCCTAAAGGAATATGATTCAGATAACAGGGTTACCCAGTTGGAATGGATATATTTAAACTAAACTGTTTTGACTGATCGCAATGTGCAAATGTCATCATTCAAAGTTACACGGCAAACGTTGTATGACGAGGTCATGGGCACGAATTTACACAATTTTCAGTCCTTTCCAGGACAGGAATTCTTCTTATCCATTGTTTTCCCAGTTTTTATTTGTTGGCAAGGGATAAAATTTACGTTGTTTGCTGCAGGAATAAGTTGAAAAGCACACAGCCAAATAACAAATTAAACTTCTCATGGCTACATGTGTAATTTCATAGTCGACACAGGTATCGCCATAACAGCTCGCATACTACAAATAAGTCCACAATGCACTGCGCGTCAAAAAATTTGGCGCATGCGCTGTGTCGCGAGCATAAGATCTATTGAGTCACATGCAAAAATGAGCCAATCACGGCTCGTGTTACAGTGTTTTCATCATGGCTCCCGCCTAGTGAACATGTGTGAATCTGCCGTAATTTACGGAGGGAACACACAAACGGGAAGCTTTGTTTATATTGCAGCATGCGAAAATAAAGATTCCAGTGTTTATTGCATCAATTATTTGGAGTCACAGGCAAATACGCAAAGGTCGGGGATAGCGGGAATAGCCGAATGTGTCCCAAATCAGTCCGTGATACTGGGTCAGTTCACCGCAGAGCCACTCCACGCTGTCACTTGCGTGTGACTGGAACTTGGAAGTCATGTCAAGGCACCTATTTTTTTCCAACACTGTTAGAACCCACCGATAAATGGCATTTGATGTTAATTCGCAGACGAATGCGCCATGCAAATTTTATTGTATTTTGACGCTGCTTTGACATCGTTGGGGCAGATCACGCTGACGGTGAGTAGTGTGACCCGCTCAGCAAACCAATAATTACTGCCGGTACCTTTGCTATCGTAATGTAATCGTATGTAGTGTACGACAGTGAAAATGTCTGCTTGTGTTGACAGAGATTAAGTTCTGATGAAAACAACTGCGGACCAAGTAATTGTTTAAACTTGGAAAACTTGGAATGTTTATCAATTAGCGATTATTATCACCTATCGGGGCCCCACGCACGTGCTGCAAAAGCTCTGATTTTTTAAGTGATTAGACAGATTACCTCGAATAGAGTTCCCAGCGAAAAAAAGTTGGTTGTCCGACCGGGCAGGTACCTATTAATCTTAACTTGAAGAGATTAAATCTGACTTGACCATGGAGCAATAAAACTCGTAATCCACGTCCTTGCACATACACACAAAAGAGGTGTGTTCATCACTTGTAATATTCACTCTGAACCCTCATCATACACCCCTCCCCTCCCCTGCTGTTGTCAAGTGAAAATTAAAACTACATATTTGTATTTGATAACTTACTCTTTTTCTTCTGTGATATTTTAAAAAAAAGGGCAACTTTATAATTACGCTAATCCTTTGTTTCTTGAAGCCCTGAACATGTACATGTTTAAAATAGCAAAAGACCCACCCCAATTCAAGCCAAGCCGAGGTATATTTACAGTAGGGCTACTCTGTCTCAGCGCCAGCCTGAAGCATATATTGTCCCGCTACAACCTCATCTGTGGCAGACTCTCATGCTTTAATACAGATTTGATACAAAATGTTCAACCTGGAATCTTGTTTATCTTGTATCAATACTAAGTCCATCAGTCCCCGTACTGGGATGATGCCCATATTGCATTAATACATAGTAGGTATGTGCACTTAAAAAAGATATTAAAAAAAAAAAAAAATCCTCCCTGCCTCATCAAATTTTTCAAGGCCCAGTTATACGAAACAGAAATATTTTTAAGGCTGGCCTAATGGAAGAAACCTCCAAATGTACATTTGTGGTTAATTCTTGGAAATGTCCAGGACAAAGTTTAAGATAACAGTTTTTGTTGTAATTCTTTGTTTTGGGGTTAGTTCTTCTGCAATGGGATAGAAAAAACTTCAAAAGACAAGGCCTTTCATTATTGATTTAATTTTAACCCATACATTGTGGCAGAGATTGACAATCTTGCATGCTGGTGGAAGCACGGGACTTTTATCAGGCTATGAGCTTGAGTTCAAATATGGCCTAACAATGCATCTTAGTTTTCCCATCCTGGCATTTGCACTACTCAAGCCTTGTGGTTACAAACCACAGTTGTGATTGGCTGGTTGCCCATCCCAACAGAGATAGTCCGTAATTGTGAAAATACAGTATGTTTAGCATGCTGTAGCTTCTGTAAAAAAAAAAAAAAGTTAGCTAAGTCAGGTTTGCTGCATCACAGAGTTGCGTCATTGGTGGTCACATAGGTGGACTGTCTTCCAGGCCAGGTGGGAACTATATGGTGGGGAAAGATAATGATGTGACCCTGGCAAGAGCACAGTTCATACACCCGTATTAAAGCTGACATCCAGGTGTTGTTTCAATTATCACAAATTAACGAGCTGGGAATTATATGACAAAAATCCATCCATGTTTTTCTGACGTTTTTATCTGTTAAATGCCGTTCACGGAATTTTGAAATACCAAAATGCTGATTTTTTAGACTGAAAAAGGCTAATATGAAAAATAGAAGTATTCATAACGGTGGTCTGTGGCCTTGTGCTTGTCAGCACTGCAGCACATGAAAGACCACGAGATGGCGCAACCTCACACTCTCCTTCCCTGTCCTGTCCAGCTTCCCCCCCTTTTTCACTCCAAAATTGTTTATTACATCTCCCATCACACACCTATCGGTATTTATTTTCTATTATTAGGTCTTTTACTTTTCACGATCTGTAGCAAATGTTTGAACCTGCGAGTCATGTTCGCAGCAGACGTTTTCACTACGTCGGCATGATCTAGTTTTCTTCCTCCAATCCATAGCGTAGCAAACACAAACCAAAACGTACAAGCACCAACGCAATGGCGCACTCGAACCAATGTTAAATTTCGCACTTCAAATGGCCATTTTCTCACCAAATGCATAAATTCCGCGAAGCAAGTCTTCTCGTAGACCCATAGAATCAAACGTTGGCGTGACCTCCACATCTTCACTCGTTTCAAATTCCACATTTCGGAGATCCTCCGAAAGCACGCGTCGAGACGCCATTTCTGCCGGGGCACTTGGGGATCGACCACGTGGGTACAGAAAAAGAAAAAAGCAATAAGTAAAATTAGAAACGGAACGAAACCATAGGCATCGTGAGGATGAATTTTGAATGAAGGTGTAAGTTACATGTAAGCTTTATATTAAATTATAGTCATAAACAGATACAGAGTCAGTATGATACAAATTACAAATCATGAAATACCTATAAAATGATGATGATGATGATGATGATGATGATGATGATGATGATGATGATGATGATGATGATGATTGATTGATTGATTGATTGATTGATGTACTTTATTTTGTCAGGGTAGCCATACTCAACAAAATAAAATGTTGCTTTGCAGATGGGCCCTTGCATCATGATGATGATGATGATGATGATGATGATGATGATGATGATGATGATAAGCTACCAGGGCAACATATGAATACTTCAACTTTAATGGGGGCCCCCTTTAATCAGCAATTTATCGGACCACATTGATTGATTTATTTTATTTCTTTCATAATCATAATGCGTAGTTTAAGTGAGTACATAAATGGCACAGATGGGCATAGCATAAAAACGAATAAAATGATGAAAATTGGTGCATAGTAAAATGAGGAACCGCGAACTATGAAAAGGAAGCACTAGAAAGTGGCAGGTTCTGGACCCAGCGCTTATTTCCAAAGTGGACAAGTGACATAGAAATGGAATGAAAAGGTGTGGAAAATTAATGGTGTATGATGATGAAATAATAATGAAAACAGAAATTAAACTCAATAGAGGATAAATAGTAGACAGTAACAAAATATAATGAACAAAAGATAAATACAAAATTTTATAATAAATGATGAAACGATGATACACAAGAAAAAAACAGGGAATACTTAAGGTAAATAAAATTAAAACTCAGTATAAAGGATAAATAAGTCTGTGACCAAAAATACACTAGTAAGAAGGAACATCTGCTTTCCAGTGCTTCCATTTCATTTATGTACAATTTCTTTGTTTTGGATTTAAAAACACTGGCTGTTGGACTGAGTTTAATGTGCTCAGGAAGTCGATTCCATAATTTAATGCAACATGCATTTAAAACTACTGGCACCTTGTGATTTGACTTGAGGCACCACAAAATATAAATTACTATTTCGCGTGTCATACCTATGCATATCTGATATTCTTGACACATCTATCAAATAGTTAGGGACTAATGAAAAATGTTACAAAATGACATACTGTAAGGTACTCAACTCTTTTATGTACATTTAACCAATTTAATTTCTTATAGCTGTCAAAACCAATATGAAATCTCCGTTGTTTGCCAGTTTCTCTCTCTCTCTCGCATTATTATTATTATCATCATCATCATCATCATTATTATTATTATTATTATTATTATTATTATAATTATTATTATTATTATTATTATCATTATTATTATTATTATTATCACCACTTGCGACGTAACGTGGTAAATTACAAATCAGATGTGAATTCTTGGTTAAACTAAAGCTGAATGTTATCTCAGTAATCAATTTCAGACTATCGATTTTTCAAATTTCTCAGTTATGATATTTTGCATTATTAACAAATATTTAAACACTTGTAGTATATTTTCTGACAGTAACTTCGAGTTTAAGGTTTAGCACAAATACTGCTTAAAGATCTCACCTTTATGTTCAGGCCTGCGCAAAAAATACCCGTAAGTTCGAAGCAAGCAACCAGCCAATGAACACTATAAAAAAAAAAAAGAAAAAGTTTAACAGCAATAGCGAGAGAGAGAGAGAGAGAGAGAGAGAGAGAGAGGGGAGAGAGAGAGAGAGAGAGAGAGAGAGAGAGAGAGAGAGAGAGAGAGAGAGAGAGAGAGAGAGAAGCTTTATCTATTATCGATATTTCAAACATACAACCATAAGCTACACGAACTTATGTTATGTAGCCACATCAATATGACATAAATTAAATTGTGTGTGTCAACGCACATTTTTCTTTTTCTTTCTTTTTCTTTCTTTCTTTCCTTCTTTCTTTCTTTCTTTCTTTCTTTCTTTCTTTCTTTTTTTCTTTCTTTCATTCTTTCTTTCTTTCTTCTTTACCAGTGAATTTGTCCAACACTTTTCTCGGACCCTATTATACATAGAAACTCCAAACTTGGTAGGATTGTACCTCCATGCAAGGAGTTCGGCTGCAGAGGAATGAGGATTTTTTAAATTATGCAAATAAGGGGCACATTAAATTTTAAATCTTGAATATCTTCAAAAGTATTGCAGATAGAGATGTTATTTCAACTTGTACTAGAGGGTTATTGACCATTGCGCATGTAATGAATCTAAAACAAAAGTTGTAGCAATTTAAATCATGCTAATTAGCAGTATTTGAAAATTTAAAACTTGAATAACTTCAAAACTATTATAGATAGGGATGTCATTTCAACTTGTACTCGGGGGTTATTGACCATTGCGCATCTAATGAATCTAACATAAAAGTTGAGGCAATATAAGTTATGCTAATTAGCAGTATTCGAAATTTTCAATCTTGATTATCTTCAACACTATAATAGACAGAGATGTCATTCCAACTTCTACTAAGGGGTTGTTGACCATTGCGCACCTAATGAATTAAAAAGAAAAGTTGTAGCAATTTAAATTATGCTAATTAGCACCATTGGAAATTTTAAATCTTGAATAACTTCGAAGCTATAATAGAGATGCCATTCCAACTTCTACTGCTGTTATGGACTAGTTATACATTGCTATACCAATATGCTCTGAAGACACACACACACTGATTTGCCTTGCAGCAAATTATCTTTTCTAGTTACGAAAGGCACTTAAAAAAATCTTTTTGATAATAATTTAATAAAATGCATTGAGATCATAACACAATTCCATTAGGCCTATAAAGACTATATCATTGCGAAGGTGAAGATGTATGTGCAACTGGAAAATATAGGCCAGAAATTTTCATTTACTGCACAATAGGTCTGAGCATATGTCCATTTGAAAATCATGATTAATTCGCTTCCTTGAAGCTCTGTCCAAATACAAGTAGTTGGGAGAAGCAGTTCATTTGGGCTCTATTATTCACATGAAACGCATATGTATCATCATACATGCTGGGATCGATATTGTGAGGAATTTCGGTCCGGGCCCCTACAGCAATTTTAGTTTTATTACAACCATTATCAACATGGCTGATGTGGCAGACGACGACGAGCATCTGAGACGAGAACAGTGTGGTAGTTTTCATGACAGGTGACGCCCAATCACCAATAGTCTCTTTTGAAATTCTACCAACAAATATAAATTCAACGCGTCAACTCCGACCATGCCCGTTGCATATCCAAGAAGACCCAAAGATTGGTGCTACATTGTCATCCTGTTTGCCCTTGCGTGGATTCTCCTTGTCAATTTCGCAGCATACAGTAAGTTCATGATTACTTGAGGTTTGCCTTAGATGAAACCTTCCAAAGAACTTCCCAAGGCAAAAAGAATAACAACTTCCCTTGCAATATGTGGTTTGATTCTGAATGTAAACTGATGAAATCCGAACTAAACCAATTCCCAAAGCAAAATGATATATCACTACCAGATAAATGGCAAGCGTATCAAGAACTGGAAAGAAACTATAAAAGAGTTATTCAAAGTAAAAAAAGATGCTACAAACACCAACAGTTGATAGGTTTTCAAGATATGCTTGTTGATAATGTTGACGAATATTGGAAATTTTGGAAAAAACTTAAGAGGAGTTGTAACAATAACAATGATAATATAGAGATTGATACTTCTGTGGATTATTTTAAATCACAGAATGAAACTCTCCTACCTGAGTATTTTGAATCTGAACTTATACAAGAAGCTAAAGAGTGTGTGGAAAAATTTAAATTACATATTGTGCCATGTCAAAATGAGGTTATTAATGATATTCTCAACAAGGTAATTTTGCAAGATGAAGTTTTACATCAACTACATAAGTTGAAGTCTGGGAAGGCCTGCGGAATGGATGGCATTGGGATTGAATTTTTCAAGTGTGTTTCTGAAGAAGTAGTTCCACAAATCACAGCACTCTTTAACTATATTTTGGTCAATGGTGAATACCCTGAGCAATGGTCACAGGGAATTATTAACCCTATACATAAGGCTGGGCCTATAGACAACCCAGACAACTATCGTAAAATAACCGTAACATGTGCTTTAGGAAAATTGTTTGAAGCTGTGCTAAATAATCGACTGCAATATAAAAATGACGTTTTTTCCTCGGATGATCCTTTTCAGTCTGGTTTCTGTAAAAATCGTAGAACAGTTGATAACGTATTCATCTTATCAAGTCTAATCGAAAAGCAAAAATTTAAAGGCCACCCATTATTTACATGTTTTGTCGATTTCTCAAAAGCATTTGATAAAGTAAATAGATATGCTTTGATATATAAGTTAATGCAAAGAGGAATTAATGGAGCCTTTGTTAAAGTGCTTGTAAACATGTTTGAGAAAGCCAATTGTAGAGTAAAGTGGGACTTGACACTCAGTGAACAAATAAAGACCAGTGCTGGTGTCCTGCAAGGCGGCATGATAAGCCCAAAATTGTTCACGGAATTTCTAAGTGATATTGGAAAATATTTAGATGATTCAAGTGGTGTGGTCCTTGGTGATATTCTTTTCTTCTACCTGTTATTTGCTGATGATCTAATTCTCTGTTCAGATACTGCTGAAGGTCTTCAAAAACAACTAGATGGATTACTAGACTTCTGCAAAAAATGGCATATGGTTGTGAATCTGACAAAAACAAAAATCCTAATATTTAATAAGCATAATCGTGATAATAAATTCTATTATAATGGTGCTGAAATAGAACGTGCTGACAGGTATAAATATTTGGGGCTTTGGTTCAATACATCTAAATTTGATTACCTGGCAGGTAATACAGATTATCTGGTTGAGCAGGCAAACAAGGCCCTTTACCAAGTTTATAAACTTAGTGGACCAACAGTTGGTAAATTAAGTCCACCAATTGCCTTCAAAGTCTTTGATACTCAACTCATACCTATACTTGAATATGGCTCAGAGGTCTGGTTTAATACACGAGAATCCTTTACTGCATCTATGGAAAAATTCCATTTAAAATTCATAAAGTCAACTCTAAATGTTCGTACCCAGACGGCTACAGCTGCAATTTATGCTGAGACCGGCAGGTTACCATTGCTACTTAGACATCAAATTAAAGCTATAAAGTATTGGATAAAAATATTAGAGTTAACTGATGATCACCCTGTCAGACAGGCCTATCTTACTCTCTTTAATCTTGACTCTGTGGGTCAACGTAACTGGTGTACAAAAGTCAGAAATCTACTTAAAGAGCTGGGATGTGCTAATATTTGGAAAGATCAAAAGATATTAAATGGTGAAGCTCCTGTAAAGGATATTTGGAAAAGGATGCAAAACACCTTAGAAAATAAATACATACAGAGTATCCAACAATCTGATACTGGAACAAAATTACGAACCTATAAAATCTTTAAAGAAGCTTTCTGTAATGAGCCTTACCTGTCCGAGATAAAAGACCCACGTTATAGGGCTGCCCTAAGTAGACTGAGGCTTAGCTCCCACAACCTGGCCATCGAGACAGGCAGACATGCTAAGCCTGTAGTGCCTGTAAAGGACAGGCTATGCACAAAGTGTGATACTAATAGTGTAGAGGATGAAATGCATTTCCTACTAATTTGCCCCAGATACTCCACAGCAAGAGAGTCACTTCTCAGGGAATTAACTAAACTGTTACCCAACTTGTCTGATCTCAGTATTATAGAGCAGTTTAAATATATTATGCAATGCAATGATCATCATATCCTTTTATTACTCGGAAAATTTGTCCATGACTGTTTCAACAATTACAAGTAAAAGTTAATCCATTGCAGATATGTCTGTCCTCGGCAGAAGTACATGGATACATGTCACATACTAAAAAGTGGCATTTCTCTTGAATGACTGCAAAATTTAATTGATGTTTGACTTATTGTAGTGTTGTGTGTTAGATTTTACTTTGAAAAGTGTTTACTGTCAACTACATATGGTGCTGTAAGAAAGCACTCAAATGTGCGTTTGTGATTTAATGTGGTGTTGTAGGCCATTTAATAATTTCATGTTGTGCTGAGAACAAGTACACAGTGTGTGTCGTGCATTGTCTGATGATTTAATGTAGTGTTGTAAAGACCATTTTATAATTTACTTATAATTCAATGTGGTGCTGTAAACAAGTACACAAATGTGTGTCAATGGAATTGGAATTCCTAAGTTTTATTGAATTCTATACAATGTGTGGCACTTTATATAATGTGTAGCTGTAGGTTAGGATTTGTAGGTCCTATAGTGTGGTGCTCCTTTCAATGCTGTAACTGCAAAATGATACAGAGCCATCCTAGAGTAGCTTTATGGTATACCTTAGTAAGTGTCATTTTATATTACAGTGTAGCTAATAATGTTTTGCTATGTATCACTGACCTGACATGTAGGTCTGAACTGACCTTTGTATATTGATGTCAATAAAAATTATCTATCTATCTATCATGACCAGATTAATCAGTTAATAATACTGTGGCTCTCCGCTTATTTTCCGCGCTCCTGTATCATGTCTGATACAGATGGCCGAAAAAAAAGTAACTGTTCGTCTGATCAAGGAGCCTAGAATTCTAGGCGCCTTGGTCTGACCCTATCCTCGCCTCCAAGCCTCAGACTCCGACATTTCCCATGTCCTGTGCACAGACTCATGGGAGGCAGCTCCAAGGGACCACCACACGCTCTGTTGGCTTACGGGCAACCCGTAAGCCAACAGAGCGTGGGGAGGTCCCTTGGGGCTAATAGGGGTCCTATATAATGGGGATTTGTCGAGTGGATATGTGCGTTTCCCATTTCAGCCAGGCAACTGGTGCCGAAGGTTGCAGGTTCGAGTCCCGCTCCTTCCGAATATGAAATATATATTTTTGGCATTTCATTAATGCTGGTAGATTTAATTCCCCGATTCTGGAAATAAATGCCGATTCAGTAAATATACTGCATTACCGTGTTGATATGGCACTTGCACATAACTACCTCCATTGAACCATTCTTTTAAAGAATGGGGATTTGGTCAACTGGATATGTGCATTTCCCATTTCAGCTAGGCGACTGATGCCAAAGGTTGCAGGTTCGAGTCCCGCTCGTTCGGAACATGAAAAAAAAAATGATAAAGGGCTACCACCTTTCCCTTTCCTTTCCCCGAAACCTGTTATTTCTAATAAATTCTGTTCTCTTCTAATTCTAACTTTGCATTGCTTTTCTCCCAGCACCCCATCAGAAAGTCCTGTACTGTATAGTTCCGACCCCTTTCTTTCCTTCTGATCAACAGAGTGCCGACACTTTGGTACCAGACCGTATCAGTACCGGACAGACAAAGTAAAAATTTGGGGACCAAGTTAGATAGGGACCAAGTCACTTTGGGACCAAGACACTTCTGAACCAAAGGATTTTGGGACCACTTAAATTTTGTTTCAGCTTCAAGACAGAAATCACAACTTCAGGACATGAGTTTTTAGTCAATCAAGCTTTACTTGTCATTAACTCCCTGGATGGGTGGCCCCAAAGGTCAGCCACCACAAAATAGTGAGAATGGTTTAAGGTAGCGGAGGGGATTGAGCTATAACGGCAAAATCGTGACCCGACAGAAAATGAGTTTTTTCCATTTCCGTAAAGTTTGGCACTTTAACTTTCTTGTCACCAAACATGAATACTAAAAAAGCAAACTTTATGTGATAAAATGGGGAAAAACATGACCATGTTTAAGTTAGCTGCAGCATGAGCATGTCTGTTTACAAATGTATGCTAATTAGTCTGCCAAAGTTTGGATAGCAGTCGGCTGCTTTCCTCAATCCAGGACCGTAGCAACGACAAGCGACCAACTGTGACATTTTGAGGTGCGCTGCTACCAATTCTTGTATAAGCTGCTTGACAAGATTAGGACTGATTAATTGGTTTGTTGTGGTGATCAGATGGCCATGTAGATAATTAAATCGATGGGCTCGTGTTTTCCTTCTCAGTGTGATAAAAAAAAAAAAAAAAATAAGGGACGATAAAAGGTGGCGATTGTCAAAACGGCACCTGGCGATGGACGTGAGCCTCAGTGTGTTTTCAATGAAGGCGATTTTAACCTATGCGTAAATCGTTACTCAGAACCATGGCATTGTATACAGTATACAGGCTTACAACCCTTTCTACAGTCTTGCCCTATCCAAGACCAATTTGCTTTTAATGTTTACTGGCAAAAAGTACACATGACGATCGAGGAATCCTAACACTGGACCACTTGGCTATAAATATGCCGCAAACTATAAAAGCGGGGATTCGATTCAGCGTAAATAATTTTATCTGCCTTCAATAATTATATGTGCCTTTACCTGAATGTGAAATGGTGAATAGCATTAAATGTTAACCTTGAAGTAAATTTATATGAAGCACATGCCTCCACTAAAACTGGTATCGTCTGTACCGCTGTCGCATTTTGTGGAACTGGAAGACTGGCACATTGCACATGCACGGACTTGCCCACTTCATACGGGGGTGTTTCGAAGTACACTGAGCGAGGGGACAGAAAAAAAAGCTTAAAAAATTTGATCATCAGGGGGATAAAATAATCAGATTACTGTTAAATGACTGCGAAAAGCGACTCTGCACTCTGCTTTTAGCTGGTTGATCGGTCATATAAAATTATTTTGCCTCACTGTGCGCGGAATGTTCCAGTACCACTCGCCCGCACTCACCCATCAGGAAGTTTCGGTTTTGTGTCTCTATCAGTTTATTGCAGTTCAAGGGTGAGCCAACTATCTTTAAGTGGGCTAGTTATCTCCACAAAATAAAAATATGTTACATGAGTGGCAAGGTTTCGAATGGCAATACGCAAGAAAAACATGGCAAAGTGCATGGCATTCTTGATCACAAGGAAGGCGCTAATATGTGGAGGAACCAATGAAATAGGCTTGGCATATTCTATTGTGCTCCCGGCAAAAACAACAACAACAACAAAAAAAGAAAAAACAAAACAAAACAAAAAAAACAAAAAACAACAACAACAACAACAAAACCGCACAAGCCAAGGCCACGAAGAACACACTCCCTCACGATGCCCATCCCTTTCTCAATTTTGTGGGAATTGGATACTTTCTTGACTACCAGACAGACTCGCTCTGCGTAATTGTTAAATTGCGCTTGAAGTACGTGTCGCCAGGTCAGCAAACACAGTCCGTCTTGGCAGGCAAGAAAGTTTTACCCTTGCGCACGAAGTGTAGCCTCATCACTTTGCATCTGAGCGTGGTCTGGTGCATTATATTGATCTATGGAACCGTCAGGGTCTGAGCAAAGACTACTTCAGCAAATCAATGGATTAGGTTATTCAATCTTGCAATACAGTTTCATTACCAATACAACATTGAAACGGGTGGGTACAGGATGTACATTGTTGCAGTCCTTGTTAGGATTTTCCTTGGTCTGTACAGGTGGTATAGCTGCAACTGTTTATTTTACAATCACTGGGACTGAATATAATGCCCCAGCTTGTTTCCACTTCAGTTAAACATTGGCGGATGGTTTAACTAGGAAAAGCTGTCCAGCTAGAAAGTGTACATTTTGGTTCAGGGGTAAGTCAAATTGTTCTTATCTGAACCTGTACTATGAAAATTTGGTAATAATGGTTTGTTTGACAGGTATTCTTCTTTGATATGAAGCTCTGCATTTACAAGCAAAACTTCACATATTTAGCTAATTCATCAATTGCCACGTTCATATTTATTCATTATTATGTGGGTTGTCTTTGCTGAATATTTAGCTTAGGCAAGGAGCCGCTACTCAGAGAGACGTGTACGGGTAAAAGGCTCCGAAACATGTTGAGTAGTTACCCGCTGAAGACCCTTTAATTTATTTGGGCTGATACAGCCTATGTCAAAATTTTACAGAGGAACGTGTGCAATATAGACAATAGTAATTCCATATATATACAGGTTAGACAGGGACAGGTTAGCTTATGGAGAGTAAAGAGTTCGAACTGCGGAATAGGATATTGACTACTAGGAAGTGGTTCTGGGCAAAAAGACACAAATACAATTAAGTCCAAAACTTGAAAAAAAATTGAGCAGGGGTTTCCCCTAGACAAACCACTTTTCAGATTTTACCCCCCACACACACACCTCAGTCCACCAACTGGCAGAATTGTTCCCAAACTAAACTAAACAATACATGATCACAGAGTTTCTCAATATTTGCAGTTCCATGCTGATGATGCAAGAAACAGACACTCACGTTGCCACTACCTTTGACAAGTCCCACCAGATATCAGTCAACAATAATACTTTTGAGAAGATCATGCACACAACCCAAGCAACACCCACCCCCTGATTAAAAAAAAAAAAAAAAATTGAGCAGGGGTCCCCTAGACCAACCACTTTCAGATTTTACCCCCCTTCCCCCTACACCTCAGTCTGCGAACTGGCAGGACTGTTCGCAAACTAAACTAAATACATGAGCACAGAGTTTGTCAATATTTTTAACAGTTCCATGCTGATGATGCAAGAAACACATTCATTTTGCCACTACCTGAGAACACTTTCACTTGCAACAGGCAATCCGATGGCAACTCTCCCACAGATACACTCATCAGTCAACCGCACGTATTATATGCAAATGTAGTGAGAAATCCTACCTGCTAAACTGACCTTTTTACAAGTCCCACCAACTATCAGTCAACACGATGTCAACAAGTCTGCTGTACCTTTTGAGTTTCAGTTTCGATCTAGGTCAAGCATTTTTAAACTAGTTTGCCAAAATAACATTATGACTCACTGTCTGTGAAGACTAAGAGTCAATTTCAAAGACAAAAATGTTTGGATGAAAATTCCAAAGACAAAAATGAAAAGCGTAATGAACAAGGGATTTTGCAAGTTTTTAAATGCAAACATAATGAAGGAGTGAAATATGAAAAAATGTGGTGAATAATGGATTTTGGCAAAATTTCATAGACAAAACCAAAAGTGTAGTAAAGAGGGGAATTTAATACATTTTTAAAGACAAATATAATACAGAAAATGTACTGAATGTAGGTTTTGCTAATTCTTTAAAGACAAATATAATAAAGATAATACAGAAAATGTACTGAATAGTGAATTTTGGCAAAAATTCAGTGACAAAACTAATAAAAAGTGATACATCCTATGGCGTAGTGAACAGAGGATATTGGCTAATTTTAAGGGCCAAAAATATAAAATAAATAAGAAATGTAGAGATCAGTCCATATCGGAAAAAATCAAAGGTTAAAATTATTTTGAAAAATCATTTCTCAAAATTGGAGATAAAAACTGTAGTGTTTGGGGATTTTGCATTGAAACAAAGGAAAAAACAACACTTAGTTATTACTTGTGTGAACACAAAGATTAACTGTAGTGTTCACTGTAATAATGAACATGTCTAAGAATACTTGTTTTTAAATCGTGCATCAAATGCCTCCAGTCTTTGTGCCATCCTTCTGTCACAACCTTCCCTGTATATGCTTTCCAATCCTCAACCTTATCATAGCCTTTCAATTCATACCTTTATGCTAACTTATCTATATGTTTGACCCATCTTGTCGGTTCTGTAACAGCTGTGTTATATATTTTCCTGCACCACCTGAGCTGGCTTGCTGATTGTAAATATCCTGAGTAGTTCAACTGGGCTTTGGCAATTCTGTAAGTTGTGCTATTCCAACCTAAATCCGCTAAGATTGCTTCTGTTGCTGTACACAGCGGTGCTTACAGAATCTGCTTTCCTATTTCATTCTGTGCATTCTCCAAACCCCAGATATCACCCTTATTTACTGTGATGACATCTAAACCATACAGCATTTCTGGTATTGCTACTCTGTCTCACAGAACTGGAGCTTTAAAATGCCATATTAAAACTATGTATGTTGCAGCTTTTATCAATCCCTTTGTATGGTTCACTTTCTGCGTTATCTTTTCAATATGGTACCTGATCATGATCACAGTGAAATTAATTATTTGATTGATTTAATAGGTGAACTAGGGTGTACAGTGGCTTTGTGATCATATGATGAAACATTTGTTTGTACTTCCCTCAAGGTAAAATGTTGGTATCTATTAAAACACCAAACATTTCACTAAACAATTGTTACCGAACAGAAAACCCTTCCGTGCTTTCCCCGGAACGTTGTTTGGATTTACTTAAACTATAATTTATCTAAATTTAAATGACTTCAGTTTACTTTCCAAGTATAATGCATTGAATGCAATTAACATTTTCAATAGACATCAGAAAGTTTTTTTTCCTTCTTCTTTCCGAATTCATAACTTACATATTTCTTTTATTGTGTTTATTTTGAAGGTTTCTGGTGTGACAACAGTATAAACACAAGGGACTTGGATATCCTCCAACAGAAGTTGAGGCAACTCCATGAAGACATTAAGGGCAAAGAGCAGAAATTCAAAGAAGTGGGATCGTTTAACCAGAAGCTTAGGGATCAGTTGACAAGATTAGAAAACAACATGAAAAGACGCTTTCCTAAAGAAGCCAAATTCTTGCTTGAATCACAGCACAAAGACTTAGAATTGCCAATAATCTATGCAATCACCCCAACTCATACAAGACCCACACAGAAAGCTGAACTGACCAGATTATCTCAGACATTCTTGCATGTTACAAATTTCCATTGGATTGTTGTTGAAGATGCAGAAAACAGAACAAAGTTGGTGACAAAGTTACTTGCAAGAAGTGGTATACAGTATACTCATTTGAATATTTTGACCCCACCAGCATACAAACTTGCACATAAAGATCCAAACTGGTTGAAGCCTCGGGGTGTCTTGCAGAGAAATCTTGCCTTAAAATGGATGAGGGAGAATTTAGATCATGATTCTTCGATGGGAGTTATATATTTTGCTGATGATGACAATACTTATGATTTGAAAATATTTGAAGAGGTAAGAATATATGTATAAAACAGCAGCAGTTTTAGATTTGCATTCGTTTCCTGTTTCTTAATGTTAACCGTCTGGGGATTGAGTCAACAACTTCCCCCAGTGCAGTCTGAGTGCAACTCACCCAGACTGCACCTGGGAAGCTGGTGACTAAAATATTGGATGATGATGATGATGATGATGATGATGATGATGATGATGATGATGATGATGATGATGATGATGATGATGATGATGATGATGATGATGATGATGATGATGATGATGATGATGATGATGATGATGATGATGATGATGATGATGATGATGATGATGATGATGATGATGATGATGATGATGATGATGATGATGATGATGATGATGATGATACCAACAACCATACAACATTATTGACCTGGTACCATTTCAGGCATTTTTAACGAGTAGAAGTTGTGTGCCAATACATCAACATTAGGTCACTCAGGGTTGAAGGACAGCTTTTAAGCTGCCTGCCCTTATTTAGGTAGGGCCAATGATTCTTCGTTTTTTCCGAAACCAAAGTGGAATTGTGCATTTTTTTCATCCTTGAAACGGGATTTGATATTTTTTCTCATATGAATTATATATAAATACATAGCAGTGAAATGGAATTTGAAAAATTTTGGCTGATGAAAGGGAATTCCTCTTTTTTTTTTTTTTAAATGGAAAATCATTGGCCCTACTTAGGGTGCAGATAACATAATGTTACAAAAATTGCCACTGTGTCTCTGTTTTTGTAAAATAGCCCATCAATGTACGCCTCTTTAGTTTTGTCAATATGTGTAGTTTCTTTGCATGTAACAATAAATATTCTAAGATGAATTTGTAAAATGTGAGGAGCATTTTTTTCAAGGGGTCTGATTTACACTTTGAGAAAGGATCACAACAAAACTTTGGGCATAAAAAGCCTGAAATCAACAGTCATGTAAAGACAATAGTATAACTTAGTTAACAATTTTTTTGTTTTGCATTAAAAGGAATGGTTTCTATGCTAGTGAATTTTTAATCATCTGCAATTAACGTTGGTAACTTTTTCCAGTTTGGAGCTCAAAACCTAGCATTTAAAATTGGAATATTGGCAAACAAAAAACTGGTCACCTAAGTTATACTTGTGTCTTTACATAGCCATCGATTTCACAAAGATTCATCCATTCAGTTTTGAGTGAGGCTTCCTCAAAATTACCAAGTCTCATTTTTTTCTGAGATATTCACTGCCAAGATAACCAAGGAGATTTTCTGACTTTTATTGCTCACAAATGACATCTGCTCGGGCCATTAAGAAGGATGACTAAATACTAACCCCTTAAACTCTGTCATTTTGACCTACACACTTACAAACAATATAGTGGTTCTAATCAGTCACCTGTGAAATAATCCGCTCACCTGTAAAAACACATACAGTGAGGCTTTTACTGTGAATGGTTATCTGAACATCACCATAAGTGACCACATCTAACAGCCAATTAACTGATTGACTCTATAAAGCTTGTACTGACAGAGGGACACTTTTCAACTTAAAGTTTTGCATAGAAGTAAACATGTTACAGTGAAATTATTTGGCATGGATAAAGATAAGTACTTCATCATCCCGAAAGTAACGAAAGCTCAATTTCAGTGATTTGAAGGTCTCGGGTAAGCTCTGGCACCTTAAGTAGATTGAATTCAGGGTTATGAAATATGTGCCAGAAAAAATCCTGGTTTGAATTTTCCCCATTAAATTTATGTCATTTCACACAATAGCAGAAAGAATGCAATGAATACTGTCAGCATTGTGCTATTTTATTACTGTGACAAATACTTGCACATTGCTTCAAGAAACTGGTATTGCAACACTGTTTTGATATTATGGTGCACAAAATTCACTTACAGACCATTTAAGTTTACATTGTAAAAAGTATGATCTTTTGAAAATTACTACTAATTATAAACCAATGAACAAAACGTGATTTGAGCACTACATGTAGTTTATGTTAGAAATGTCCATATCATAAATTTTATTATAGTGATTTGACCTTGTTTGTGGCTCAACATCAAAGTTGTCAAGTTGTTGATATAAGCTTGTTCAAGTGTTAGCTCCATCCAGAATATTTTACCATCATGTCTACCAGTTTATTTGTAAAACATGGACTGTTCGTAGCAGATGAATTAAATTTGGTATAAATATTTTAGCTGATGGTAAGCATTAATACCCAAATTTGATTTTGTGCTTATTGCAGATGCGTTATACAAAGAAGGTGTCCATCTGGCCGGTAGGTCTTGTAGGACATCTACGCTATGAGAGCCCTCTAGTTAAGGATGGCAAAGTAGTTGGCTGGTTCACCTACTGGAAGCCTCATAGGCCTTTCCCCATGGATATGGCTGGTTTTGCTATTAACCTCCAATTGATGTTCGACCACCCAAAGGCACAGTTTAAGCTGGAAGTGCCAAGAGGATATCTGGAATCTTCTCTTTTGACAGACTTGAGCCTTACTTTGCCAGATCTGGAACCAAAAGCAGATAATTGCTCGAAGGTTAGTTTCAATTTCACAGAACTGAAACAAAGTATGTTATTTTTCCTTTTTGGAATTTTTTCTTAATTTTTATAGCTGAGCTGACTTGTCAGTTAGCTGAGCTTATATGATTCTTGGTCTTTCATCCATCTTTCCACATCTCACATTTTCGACTTCTAAAGAACTATCAGCCAGATCCACTTCAAAGATGGTGAGAATGTACCGTACCAAATTTGTTCACATGGTCATGCTATGTTAATTTTTGTATTTTTCATGTGTTTTTTTATTCGCACATTTTTTGGCAAAACACTAAAAAATCTTCTTGGAAACACCTCTGCCAATTACTTTAAAATTGCATATTGGTGCTTCTGGGGAAAAGCAGGCTTTAATATGTTCAACAGGTGGCATCACGATATCTATATCTATTTTTTTGTGTGTTTTTGCTATTTTCCACTTCTCCTGGGAAACTGTCACTCAGATTGTTCTGAAACAAGGTGGAAATGTAGCTTGTGGGAAGGTTAAACTAGGTGAAGATACTCTGGATCCCTGATTTTGCAGGCACATGTTGGTTAATGCATGTATTCCTATTGATTGCCATGTAAGTCAAAGAGGTTTGCAATGGAAATTCACATTTTTGACTTCAGACAATCAGATTTACTTTAAGCTTGGTGGGTATGTGCTTTAGTTGGGTGTCTACCAAATTTGTTCAAGTGGTTGTGCTACAGTTATTTTTAGATATTATTTTAGTTCTGCTGACCAAAGGTCACAGAGCTTATGAAATCACTCAGGTCAGTCTGTCCATCCTTTTGTCCAACTGTAAACTTTTTGTTTGTAAGCACGATACAGTCCACAGTTTTTAAGATACTGTAGTACCTGCTGTATGCGACCACCTCTACGGCCAACCAAAGGTGGTGGGATATTACAGGTGGTCGTTCACCCCAGGTCCATGGACAGTCATGAGCTTGGCTTGGGTATCTTTCCAAGGTAGGTGTGGTACACACTTGTGTTGGCCCGGGCCTTAGCTTCCAGACTTTCTTGTACACACACGTGCATGGTACATTTATGTTGGAAATATATTTTTTGTCACCTTATACTTTAATTATGTTCAACAACTTTATTCAAAAGAAACTTCATGCCAATCATGGTCACTGTGTAATCAGTAAAGGTTCAATGACAAACCTGTGCTGCAGTGTGCAGTTTCACAAGTCCCAGTTGTGGAGTATGTTAATAAATTGGCTCAGAATCGCTACGTGAAAGGCTACACGATTTTGCTCTCATTAAGTTGAGCAGTTCCGTCACTTGTCCTTACTATAGATTTGAAGCGTCTGAGTTTATGTAATAATAATCTGCATAAGGAGTTTTCAAAACAAATGCAAGTGGTAAAATTAAGTCTTTGAAGCTGTTGTGTTGAGCGTCATCATATCCCATTCCCAACCAGAATCCCACCCAGCCTGACGATGCGGGCTGGTTAAATGTTTGGCTGCAAACGAATTTTCACTCATCTAGTCTTGGTTCAATTAAATCATAGTATGATTGCAGTTAATAATTCTAATTTAATCAAATATAAAGTAAACAGCAAACAAAACACCATATATACATATCTGCCAGAGGTTGACTTGGCCCAAGTTGATCAACAAATCTCAGAGCATGTGCATGTCCGGAGTTCACTGAAGTTATGCGAAAGTATTACTCTTGTTTTAATAATTTAATCGTAGTATGATTGAAGTTATGCTGAATTTGAGAGCAGTAATAATTTTAATCTAATTGAATATAAAGTAAGTGGCAACACAACACCACATGTATATCTGTCTTTTGCTAGTCGACAAATGTCAAGACCACATGCGTCACGCCGGAGTTCACTGAAGTTCCACAAAGTAATTTGTGCCTGAATAAGTGTCAAAATGTGAAAATCTTGTCACCATTCCAGCATCCTTAATTTATTATGGATCTTCATAAATTTAGTGGGATTGTAGTAGATGTCAAAATCTCAGTAGCTTATGATACTAGTGGTGCCATCTATAATTTGATAGAAATTAGGAGTTACAATGTCTTGAAAGAAAACATTCCATATCTTTAAAATTAGTTGAAATAGACATGCCAAATTTGTTAAGATTTATAGATCATGCTAATGCTAATATGTTATGTAATATCAGTGACCTTGACCTATTTCTATGAGGTCACCAGACCTATTAAGTTGGATGAGGTGATTTTGTAATGGTGGGATATAATCAGTGAACATCAGTAGGAAAGAGAAATGATGCTTCTAATCGAAATTGCTCTTGAGTGCATTGTATATAAAACTCTAAGACCCTGCAATTATTATTATTAGCTTTTTTTTAGAGTTTTTGTCCATTTTTGTTTTTCTTGACTTTTTCTCCCAAACCATAAGTTGGATCCTTTTCAGTCTTATTGGGAATGTACATGGACTTTATGTCCACCAAATTTGTTCCTATCATGTTGGTGCTCTCATTTTCTGATTTTGAACAAATTGTGAACACACATTTGGACAAATCGTTGAGGGGATATGTTTATGTTAGCAACAGTGATGATAGTCTTAAATAAAGGTGACTTAAATATCATTCTGAACTGCACAGGACCACTTCAATCTGTGCATGTTAGGTCAGCTGAGCACAGGACTGTCACAGTCCTCTATATTAAACCACAGCGCTCACAAGTACATGAACAATGAATGACTAGATTAGGAAGTGTTGGGTAAGGTAATAATGGATGCTTTTAAGGTCTGAGGCTTTGAAAGGATCATTCTACGGAAATGATACTTTCTTGGTGTGCTCACTTTGTGAATTGCTACTTCCTCAAAACAATTTACGTGACCTTGTTTGCGGTACAAAACATATATTCAAACGTTGCCAAACTTTTCAATATTAGGTAGTTCTCCATCCAGAATATTAAACCATGATGTTTGCCAGTTTATGTGTAAAATATGGACATTTTGTGCTCAATACTTAATAAATAATACACGGATTTAGCACTTGAGTGCTACATGTACAGGATTATTACTTGTTCATTAAGCCGAACTATAATGGTTATATTTTCTTTCAGATATATGTATGGCACACCAGAACAGAGAAGGCAGATCTAAGAAATGAAAAGAAACTCCAGTTGAAAGGAAGGCCACCTTCAGATCCCAACATGGAAGTATGATGCAGAATACTCTTAAATATTCTTTGACCAGGAATTTTCTGTGTTGGCAGTTGCTGTGGCATGTTGGTTAATCAGACAGAAAATCATTTTATTTCAGAGTCTGAAAACTGAAAAGCTTAGCCCCTGGTAAAAACAAAATATTGGAGCATACATTGTTTCAAAGTCTTCAAAGAAAGAAAGAAAGCCCTGAGCCTCTATAGATAAAAGTGATCTATCTACATATGGAAATAGAAGCAGCCAAAAATGCAGTGCATGAGGTTTCCAGAATGGAAACTGCTTTGACAGTCTAAAAATTGCAACCGAAGAGTTCAAAAGTGTCTATTGTTGTCACGGAGGGAACAAGACATTTTTAAAATTTGCAAGTAATTAATACACAGACCAACAGAATTTTGTAATGAAATGATCAGAATGCTCTGACCCCAGAAACCATTGAACCTACTTGGACAGAACCCCCAAGCACATTTATTTGCCAGTCTCTATAACCCAGGTCCCTCTTTGAGGGACCACCCCTGGGGCAGATCCCAAGGTGGTCACTTGAAGCAGGTGGTGTCTCAATAGAGTTCAAACAACATGGAAAAGATAGCACAACAGTCCTGGTAAATGTGGTCTTAAAAGACAGGTAGTGTCACATTGAAATAGTCACCCAAAAGAGGGACTACTATATTTAACTTTCTATTTTCACAAAATTCAGTGACATGTTAAGGACAGTACAAACTATGAGGTCACTGGATGATCAGTATTATCATTATTTGTGTGGGCACAACTTCATTGTATTATATTTAGACTTGTCATTTATTGTATTATATTTAGACTTGTCATTTATTGTATATTTAACAAATTTTGTGCATTTTGCATCTTTAATGGTTATCATCATCTTCATATGTTATTTATTGTATGTGTTTATATAAAATATCGTACATCAGAATAAGCACCAGCAGTTATCATTTG
Organism: Hermodice carunculata; assembly: GCA_964020975.1. NCBI lineage: Eukaryota > Metazoa > Annelida > Polychaeta > Eunicida > Amphinomidae > Hermodice > Hermodice carunculata. The sequence goes on along the minus strand of OZ026615.1, from coordinate 87,612,010 downwards.
ATATGTTTAATTCATTTTGTGACTGGAAACCTGGTACTTCATCTTTGTTTAATCAAAGTGTACCATTTTATTGCCACAGAGTACATCATGGTGAAAGAGACACTATTTTGTTACCATTAACAACATAATAGTGAAATGTAATTTCCTTTTCCAGGCTAGGGTAGGGTCATGTGCAATACTCTTTATATTTCATCACATTCATGAACTTAGCAGTCTGGGGTAGATATGTTTATTCTGTATACATTTCATCACATAAATGTAACCAAGAACTTAATAAGCAGTCAGGGTAATGGGTCTCCACAGGAGAAGACTTGTCTCTGACCTATACAGTTTTATTTCAATTAAGTGCCAAAGGCACTTAGAAAAATAAAATGATGAGAATGTCTGACCAAAGTACAGAGAGACACATTGTTCTGTGTCTGTTTTTTTCTCCTGGTTCTCCTCTTTTCTGATCTAAATTTTGGAAGTCTTGGTTTTAAACTGTTAAAAGGATGGCAAATGTTAAAAGTTCCAGATGAATTTTCAGTGTGGGTCACTTCAATCAGTGCAGAGGTTAACCCTTTCCCACACAAACTAGCCAAAAGTGCCCAGATGTAAATTGTAAATTGTCATCTGCTTTAATGATTTCAGGCTTCATGCTTAGCTTTACCTGATTGCATGTACTGTATAAATGCAAGTCTATGTTATACCAAATTTACAGTTATGTATATTTTAAAAATAAAGTGAAACCAGGAAAGTGCCTGTTGGCAAGGGAGCCATAAAACTTTTCTGATTGAAAAGTACATTGAAGACAGAGAATGATGCATTTCGCCATGGACGGAGACGCATCAGGTGCTGAGTAACAGTGACTAGTATATTTTAAATTAAAATCGAAGTGACTTGTCAATGAAAATGCATGTTCTGAAAATGTGTGTGGGGACTTTAGGCAGAGCACCCACTGAAGAGCTTGCCTGGGAAGCAACCCTCGGGACAAAGGCTGTAGTAAAGATAAGTGGAACAGGGTGTGTCTATGCAGGCGACTTGACACTTCAGTTCTTGTCAAAGATCTGATGGTTGATGGTGAATTGTGAAATGTAACATACCAGTGTGCACACACTTCAGTGCGCATTTTAGAAATTATATCCATTTGTCAAATGTTTTCAAATTCAATTCTTTGCAGTGCCATATTTACAAAGAGTTGCAACCTATTCCTGTATTTTGCCCTAAAATTTAAACTAAGTTCATTGATCTCGCATTAGTAATCTGTAGGCATTTGCAGACAACCCAGTGGTCATAGTCACAGACGTTTCATCTATGGAAATGTGAATTAAATTCTTTGATCTCAGATAATGAATCCATTTGTTGGCATAAAAGCACTTTCATGACTCAGAACAGAATTTTGTTAATAACAGTAATTTTCCCAAGTGTGTTCACTTCAGAATTCTAATTCTTAAAGTTTGATCGATTCTTTTGCTATTAATGATTCATGGTCTGACCATGTATGCTTTTCCAGTTTGGTGTCTTGTCTGCATTACCTGTTGGCGAGACTAAACCCTTGCTTTCCAGAGGTCTGTCCATCTGTTTGTCTACCAAAAACTTCAGAGTGGCATTATTTCACTCACGAGACCAGGTTCGGCTTACATATGCGTGATTTATAGTAATCATCACTAAAACTATTTGCCATCACTCTCGCTCTTCATTGTTAATGCTATGTTTGATAGAGCATTGAGGAATAACTTTGGAATGGTATTGTCTCCTAAACTGGACTAGATACATGTTGGGCCTTGATATTTGGTTATATGGTTTATAGCAATCGTCACTAGAGATGTAATTTTTGTAAATTACATGTGACCTCTAAAAGTGAAAGATAAAGGTCATTTGGTCATGTGAAATGTTCATCTAGTCAGAATTCATCCAATTTTCATCTGATTTTAATCATGTTTGGCTCAAATTGTAAGAATTGTAACAATGCATGTATTTGTAATTACATGTGACATGAATATCAAGGTCATTTGCCCATCTGGAATATTCTTGTAGCTGTAACTCACTCAATTTTCATCCAATTTTAATCATGTTAGGCTCAAATTGTAGGAATTGTAACAATGCAATTTTTTTTTGTAATTAAATGTAACTTTCAAAGATCAAAGTCATTTGGCCTTTGAAATTTCCATGTAGCCATAGCTGTCAGTAATGCGATTTCAATCATGATTGGCCCAAATTGTAGGAATTATAACACGGCACATTATTTTACATCCAACATCCATACTAACTATCATTATAATGTTTGGTCTTACTATTACATTGGTGACGAATGGTGGTGAGACAGTCATCATGACCCCCCCCCCCCCCCCCCGCATGGCTCTGGTATGTTTGATCCAGGACCATGCAAGAAGAAAAACCAATATTTTTGTACCTCATGCAGGAAAATAAATGAAGTGATTGCACACATATTGGATAATGTGTACAAACTATCAGTCTATCTATTAATGTGTTTGAGTGTGTGTTTATTGTGCAAGATTCTGATGTTCAGTGCAATACCATTTAAGGCCAGCAAGATATCCATAAGATATATCGGTATGGCCCAATAGAGGCAAACCTAGTGAAAGACTAACCGGGAAGGTTAAGGATTGACTTGACCCTGCACTTGACAAAGTATTCATAAGAAACTTTATTGTTTTGTTTTTTTTTCCACATCAAGCTTTGTTGATGTAGTTTTATGCACCTTTACACATGCATCCTGTGTGTTTTAATTAATACAAACTAAACTTTTCCTGATAACAACTGTCAGCATGTTTATTGTTCATTTTAGCCAAGTTAAGATTATATTGTTACAACTGTGAAACAAACGAAACACACATTCTGGTCAAACATATGTTTGGATTTACTGACACCTGACCCACTGCACGTAAATAGGACTTGCTGTAGACCCATTCATAATAAAATCTTAGTAAAACCTAGCAAATATCAGTCAAGGCCCATTCCCTCTACTGATACAATGCAAGTTACTAATCTTTTAAGGTACTAAAGGTTGATGCATGAAGGTTCTACTTTAGTTCATCCCAAGTCACTGAAAAGTGTTGAAAACCCCAAATCTAGGGTATGAATATGCCACCACCCCTGCCTTGGGGCAGCAATTTATGTCAGCTTGTCCGGTTTGCAAAACGTGAGTCTGAAATGCCAATTACTTCTTATTGTTACTTAATTTCTCCTCCCCCTTTTATGTCATCAAAAATAATGTCATCCATAAACAGCTTTGCTCAGCCATCAGTTAACAGTTTTTCTCTGGGTGCATAAAAAGATGTAAATGTCAATGAGGGCTGTAATATGCATAAATCAATTATTAATGGAGCTAAAGACAAAGAACAATCGAGATTGCAAAATCCAAATATTAAGGTGATCACATAAAGCAGGTGGCCTCTCAAAAGAGGTAAAATAAGTGACTGCACAGAGACCTGAGAAATGTCCTCTTAAAAGGCAGATGGTCTCTCATTGGATTGGTGTCTTAAAGGAGGAGTTACTAGACGTGTTTGTACAGGTTATTCTGTTGAACCATGCAAAAAGTAGAATTTTTTAGTCCCCCCCCCCCCCCCCGGCCCACCCAAACAACCCAAAAGACAAAAATCCTGAAAACAGTGAGTTTAAAACTTCAGTACATAACCCATGAAAAGTAGAGCATTGAGGTGAATTTTTGACACAAATGGCAATTTCATTAATTAGATCAACATAAGCTACTGGTAGGGCTGATTCAAACAGGAATGGTGACAACCCATACTAGCTGAATAGCTTACAATGCGATTTTCTTTTTATGGTAAAAACCTGTATGGTGGTAGGATATTATTACTTTAGGAGTACCATGCAACTAAAATTGGGCATTTTTGTCATTAAGCACTTGTATTTTGTGATTTGTGGTCACTGAAAAAAGACAGTAGTGGGTGCTCTGATCCACATATGATAAAGCAAAAATTTACCACTTGTGAAGAAAGTTTGAACGGCCCATTATATATATATTGACAGTGACTGAGTTTTCTTTATGCTGGCTTCATCAAGATATATTGGTTTTGCAGTCAGAGCAAAAATAATTTACACAATTGTCATCTCCAAACAGAAAAATTAATTTTGAAATGTATTGGTTTAAACAATCAGGAAACAGGGTTGCCCCTATTTTAACCTTCTTGCACATCAAGATATAAGAGGTAGGCCTACAGTAGTTACAATAGACACAGTGTCAAAATAGACAAAAAATACAAACACTTAAAATGACGTATCTTATAAAGCTGACAGAGGCTCTTTATGACTCGAACTATAGAGTTCGAGTGCAAAGTGAAAATAATCAACTACAAATAGAAATTTCCAGCAAACTTAAGGTGGTTCAAAATGCGTAGACTTTATGCATGTGGAGCCTCAAATATAATTATTTTCTCATTAAAAGCACTTTGCATTTATCTGTGTTTAAGGTTGAAAAAAAACACCAAATTACATTTTAGTGCAAATATATGCAAATATAATTCAGGCAGATAAAGGAATGATACACACAGTTACATAACATTACGTCTTGCAAACTTTATTGCTGTTCTTGATCAGGCTACTAATTTTGCCTAAAAAGTTAATTGGGGAGTCGCTCAATTCCAGTCTTTAAAAAACACTAGATTGTGTGCACTTCCTGGGCTTCTGGTGCTGCACCCTGCATATTATTCCTTCTCAAGCACCCTTTTCTTGGCACATACAAGTTGGGAGCTCCTGATGTTTTACATTTTGTGAGTCTATTTAACTTATTCAGCATTGCTATGGTTGAGCCTGGAAAACTGCGTCCATCTTTGGAAAGGCAAGCAGTCCAGGAGCGGGAGGAGGAGTAGTGCTTCAAGGAGCAGACCTGGTTCTGGCACACCAACTCTGCATGAGCACACAGGGCTGGACAAGCAGCTAGCTGCCACCACTGGATTGTCCTCCCTCTGTGTTGGCAATCCCTCAGGCACCTGCAGGAGATCAGCCAGAGGTCCCACCTAGTCATCCCTTCTGGGAGGACCAAACATGGACTGTAGGGGAGGCAATAGAGGTCTCTGGAAACAGGGTTACCCAGGCCTGAAGTCATGGTAATGCATCATGTTCTGAGCCATGTAGTCCCTGCCAAGAACCCAACAAAAGCCTTCTTTTTGATGAGGCATTAAGCACCATTGCTGGCCCTCACTCATCCGATGCTTGAAAATATTCAGAACTCAGCAGTGAGGAGGACAATGCACTGCTGTCTTTGGACTCTTGAGTCCAGGAGCAGGCCTAGGCCCTCTGCTCACAGGAGATGACCATGCCACTGAGTTTCTGCTGGCCAGAGCCCAGAAGTGGCCTCTGGCGCAGCAGCATCCAGGCCTGACCCGACAGACACTTCTGCTGCTCCTTCTCAGGGCTTTGAGTGTGTCGAAGCCTTGATTGGGGCACTCATAGGAGACTTGTGGTCCCACAGCTGGAGGAGCAAAGAGCCATGGCTTTGTGTTGCCACAGCTTGTCTTTGGAGGATGCTAAGCACAATTCCCCATTCCCTTTCTTAACATTTGTAGCTAAGTTTTGTAATCTGCTGAAGGCCAAATAGTTCAGAAAAACATGATAAGGTACAAGGTACGCAGCACCCTGGTCCCCATGGAGCCAGTGGCTACTGAGAGAATGTCATGCTAGGTAAGACTGATGATGCTGTTTCAGGCATAGGTCATGCTGTACATGAATGCTTCCGATTCCAGGTTGGGGGCACGTGGGGGATCAGACTGTGTCAGGCCAGTGGTCTGCATAGAGCAGGTCTCACCACATCAACTGGATGGAACTGGAGGTGACATGCCTAGTGCTCCTCCACTTCACCCCCCTCCCCCCTCCCCCCTCCCCCCCTGCACACACACCCTTGGGGAGCACAAACACGTGCTAGTTATGTGTGACAACAGGATAATGATCACCTACCTCAACTGGCAAGATGGGAAGTGGTCCAAGCATCTGATGACTCAAGCAGGTTGCAACATACTATGGTGCTTCGCAAATGGTGTCCACACATGTGCAAGACATGTAACAGGACTCCAGAATGTCCTGGCCAAACAACTCCCTCAAAAGTATCAGCTATTAGTGATGCAGTGATAGCTTCATCCAAGGGCTGTTTGCACCATCTGGGCTGGATGGGTTATCCCACACATGGATCTGTTTGTAACCAGCCTGAACACAAAGCTTCCTGAAGTTGTGTTGCCTTTCCTGGATCCATCGGCCCTAATAGTGGATGCTGTAGCCATAGACTGGAGCAACATGTGGGCTTATGTGTTTCCTCCTCCACAGATTCTTCCAGGAGTCTTGTGCAAGGTAAGATCTCATGACTGTGACCTCATCGTAGTCACCCCATTGTGGTCAAAAAGAGATTGGTTTCAGGACCTTAGGGAGCCAAGACTCTAACCTCTGCTGCATCTATCAACTTGGCTGAGCCTTCTGGTGTAGCCACAGACAAGCAGGTTCCACCGGAACCTGCATATGCTGAACCTTCATGCCTGGAGGTTATTGTACAGAGTGTCTGTGAGAGAGGTTTCTTGGAATTGGTTGCCAGTAGGTTCACCAGAGGAGAGCTTTGACATCCTTCTTTAGAGGTGTACTCTGCTCATTGGAATGTATTTCCTGAGTGGTTTATAACATTTAGGATCTGCTTGTGGTACCTATCAGTTGCAGACATCGCAGACTTCCTGCTGCACCTGTGGGACACAAACTAGGCAAAAGCTTGTGGACTATCGAGGGCTTAGGTCCACCATCCTCTACCCAAGTAAAAGTCCTCAATATTTGCCTAGAGAATGATCCTTATTTATTGGCACTTGTAGCCTCTTTGTATTTGGAGAGATAGGCAAATCCTACCTCAGTGGGATCTCCCACTTATTTTCACTATGCTCAACAAATGGCTGTTTGCGAACCAAGACCCCTGCAGGGTGAATATCAAGCTTTGAACATGGAAAATTTAAGGTTCCTCGACCTTTCCTTGGTGACCCTGAGACTTCACTTGGGATTCTTAGCAAAGAACCAAATTTGTTGAGACCCATTTATGCCCTTCCCATTGAGGAAAAGAGCACTGTGTCTAGTTAGAACCCTTAGCTGGTACCTCTTTTGCACGGAAGGTTCTTGGGGACAAAGGTCTGCCCTCTTCCTCCCCCAGAACAGATCTCACAAGGAAGAGGTCTGCTTGACTATGATCTCTCCATCGATCAAAGAGTCCATCCTGAAGGCCAATTAGACCATGCTGGACAGCCTTTTGGCTCTAGCATAGATCTTGCCTTGAGTGTACAAGGTGGAAGCCTTCAATGTTTCCTGATGAGCATTATGGAATGTCACAGTGATTTAAATTCTGCAAGCTTGCTGCTGGAGGTCACCTACTACCTTTATGGAACATTTACTTCCATGACATGGTTGTGCTGGAGAACTCCTGTATGCCTTCACCAGTGTGGAAGGCTCCTTTGGTCAGGGTCCTCGCTAATGTCTGGTGACTTCCCATGTTCCCTCTGGGCAGCAACTGTTTACCCATTTATGACTTCATGATGCCTTTAGGTTTAAAATCAGAAGCACCCTGCAGTTGATGGCTGCTGTACCCAAAGACAGGTAGACCTTAATTAGTTTCCTTCTGACATTAGCCTCCTTCAGAACCTTCTCGATCCCCCTCCCTGACACAGGGTATGTTGCCCAAGATTCAGTACCCCATCAGATCTCCGGAGGCCAGAAGAATGGGCATAGGTGGCAGCTCATATGTTGGCATGTATTTGGGTGGTGGGCTATTGCAGTCCCGTGTCAGTTGGTAAGGAGAGATCCCCAGCCTGTTGTGCCAAGGTCCTGCAGTGGCACCCTCAAGCTTGCGTACCTCTGAACGATCCCACCCTCCCCCAACAGATACTGCCTCCTCACCCAGACTGATGTGTCTCTCAGACTTTCAGTCCGAAAGTGTAAAAGGCCTTGTTTGGCTGTTGAATATGAACATTATAAAATGTTCTGCCACCATTCACTGCCTACAGAAGTGATTGTTTTTGTTGGAAAAATATACAGCCAAAAGTAGTTTAGACAATTGTGACTCTCCCTCCCCCCCCAAAAAAATGGATAAACAAAACGATGATGATGATGATGATGAATAATAATAATAATAATAATAATAATAATAATAATAATAATAATAATAATAATAATAATAATAATAATAATAATAATAATAATAATAATAATAATAATAATAATAATAATAATAATAATAATAATAATCGTGAACCAAACCTTCAAGTCCCGGCACAAAATGATATACCACCAGCAATAATCGTGGATCATTCCCTTTTCTGTCTTTTCTAATGATATTAATCGTGTTACGGTACGGTGATCGGGAAGGAGATTCAGGAAATTTCTTGGCTATTCTCGAATGAAATATCTTGTGCACAGCTGAAATGAAGCGATAGTAACTTTGTCGTTATGTTGAAGTGAAAGAGCTTGAACTTACACAAATCAGGAATACAATAAGCAATGAAATCTCAAGACCCCTCTGTCTGTACGAAACATCAGCTGTGTATATTCTTAAATGTTGTTAAATGTTTATTTTTTTTGTTTTTTAAATGCAAACCTACGATTGGAATGAAAGGCATTTCTTGTGTGTGGCGGCATGACAGAAAGTACCCATTCCTGTATGACATAAAAGAAAAGAGAAAAATGTAAGTAACCTTTCATATACGTGCAAGATTAAGGTTTTATGGCAAGATCTTGTTAACAAATACATTTACTCGAATGTTCAATCACTTCTGATTAAAATTTGCCGGCTACCTAGTCACTCCGGTCAAATGCAATTTAGTGGTTAAGTTGTGTGTTAAATGTCTTTTAAGTATAGTTAAGAAACTTGGATCTTTTCTTGTATGCTGTGCTAATTTGGTTGGCGGCAAGAGTGTTAGAGAGATACTCTTCACAGAAAAATGCCTGAAGCCCTCTTGTGAAGCTTTAATCGGATTATATACGCGCCATAGGCACGAATTTTGCTTTCTTGATTTAAAAAATTAAGAAATATATACAAATGAATTTGCAGCATTTAAAGTCATGCTGACTAAATATCGTTTTTTAATGCACATATACCATTCACCTTTTGATGCGCCTCTTCAGGGTATGAAACCCGCAGGCAAGATTATTAACCGATCCTTAATTATATCTGTGCAAACATACTAGGAATTCTGTTCTCTGTGGAGTTTTTTCGTTTTTTTGTCTGTGTGCTAAAGCAGACGTGTTGTTTTCTTTCTTTCTTTCTTTCTTTCTTTCTTTCTTTCTTTCTTTCTTTCTTTCTTTCTTTCTTTCTTTCTTTCTTTCTTTCTTTCTTTCTTTTCTTTCTTTCTCTCCTTTTCTCTTTCTGTTGTATCAAATTTTTCTTGGACACCGTAAAAGCGACAACTTTGAAAATTGGTGAGAACACTGCATCTGTAATGAAATTTAGCACCTTAGCTTGGATTGTAAGAAAGTCTAAAATTATGCAAATTAGGAGCAATTAACTTTTTTAAAGTATGTATCATAACTATTATAGATAGAAATGTTCAAGTTGTGCATATTGATTTGTGCCGCTTGCAAATGCAATGGACAATGAAAAATGTAGCATTTTAAATTATGCTGGTCATGGCACTTGCAAACATTACATGTTTAATGTCCTCAAAACTATAATGTATAGAGTTGTCAATCAAACTGCAGTTTGTAGGATTGCATTGATTATAGGCACATCCAATAAACCACGAACGAAAGTTGTAACATTTTAATTTATGCAAAATAATCGAAAACATAAACTTCAAATCTTGAATATCTTCAAAGCTGCTATAGAAAAAAGTGCCAATCTTACTTCAGTTAGTATGTTTGTGCTATATAGCCGCTTCTTATGAACAATTAACCAGATTTGTGTCATTTATATTTATACAATTAGGCAAATATGCAAAATTTAAATCTTAAATATCTGCAAGACGATCATAGAAGTGTCATTCCAATTTCAACTGATCGGTTTGTGATGTAGTCACATCCAATGAAATATGAACTGGTTGTAGCATTTAACTCCTTTAAAGCAGGGGAGAAAATAAAATTAAATAGTGAATATCTTTCATACCTATTTTAGACATAGTTGCCATGCCAACTCCAATTTCTATAATTGTGCTGTGGACTCATGAACAGTAAACAAAAGCTGCAGCATTGAAAATGCTGTGTAAATGAATTATATGATAAAATTTTGAATTTTTTTAAAATGGTACTGGAGACAGACATTAATTGAAATATAGGATTGCACTTCATAGCTGCCTGTTTGGTACAGTGTTATATAATTTATACATCAAACAAATATAAAATATAAAATGAATCTGGTTATTCATTCACACACATTTCAATATTGTAACAAAGACCTTTTAATATAAAGCATGACAGACAGAGATGCCATACTGGTCAATGACAAACAGGCAATGAGTCTGAGGGACAGTAGAAGATCGCTTATCCATCAATAAATGTATACATAAATGGTCATGGCAATATATTTATATAATGTATGAATCAAAAGCTGACAACATGATGTCTGCAGGAGTCAGCAGAAAGTTTGAAAATATCAATTCCTCTCCAGAAAGAAGTGTGATTAGGAATGCTATTAACCTGGAAAAAATTTCAATGGAAAAAATTAAGTCTGGGTGTGCTGGTACTTGAATGAAAGTCTTTTGCATGCGGTATTTTAATGGTACGGTTTCAGCGATTTAAATAAGCATGACTAGAGTCGCTTTGGGTGGTCAAAGAGTTAATTTCTTTGAGGTTACCTATGTGACAGCCCATGTTATTATAGAATAATAAATAAATATGTTATGCAAATAGCGAGATACGCAGCAGCCCAAGTTCAAACAGACATTGTGGGCATGAGGCATGGAGTTTCCCAAAATCTACACATGCTTTGCTAAGTTAGATAACAGGAGAGAACAAGTTGCACATAGTAAGCCTCCGCAGTGTTTGTTGCAATGATTAGTCAGGCTTACCTGACTTATATAAATCAATTTCATGTTCAACATATCTTCAGAAGTATTAAGATAAAGTTGGAAATCCAACTTCGATTCCCACGCACAATTAATCCTTTATTACAAGCAAGGTTGTATTCAATATTTATTATAAACATTGCTGGTGTCATTCTCATATTCTTTGATGTCTGATGCCTTGCTGCACATACAGCCTATCGACACAGAGTCAATATTTTAGCATTTTAATTGATGCTAGCTTTGAAGGCACGCAGACAGATTTGCTTGAAGGAAATCTTCTTTTCTAGTTACTGCATGGGGTACGCGCACGAGCGACATGAACAACTAGATCTGCATGAGGAACCTGGACCAGACAAACTAAATTAGATTGCCTGGGAATTCTGATCGATGAAGACTACGAAATGCAAGTTGATGCACCGTATCTTCGAAGTAAAAGTAGGAAGGCCTTGCTGTTACTTCTCTGTTTGGGCTTCTTGTTCTTATTGTATGGTAAGTGTTTTTCTGCGTCGTACAGGTGGCGCGTGTCAAAACGAAACGTATATTTTGTGATTCTGTGAAGTTTGTAGAGTTTTACCTGCATAGAAATGCTAAACATTATATTGTTAAAGACACTGTCCAAACAACACGTAGAAGGTCGTATACGGAAAACAACAACGACGAAACTTTCAGAAGGAGACGGACAAGTGTTCACGTATATTTATTCTGATCAATAAGGCTACACGTGTAGCCTCCTTGTTCGGATTGATGATAAGATTTCAAAATAATGTTGAGACACCCCACGCTCAAAAGCGTCAGTGTGGCCAGACATTTATGCATTTCCCATGCCTTGGCAAAGATTTTGATTTTAAACTAATGATCTTCTGCAGTCGTCACATAACAAACAGTCCAGGAAAAACAAAATAAAAGAATGTGTAACAAGTGCTGATAGGATTCATTCCTCTTTGTTACAGGCACACTGAAGCCTGGAGAGAAGGAATAGCAACTTTTGTTCTGTGCAGGGACTATATCCATTTTGTGCTTCGTACTGTTTGCACACAAACTAATTTTGTCTTTTGTACATCTGATGTTCGTATTAAGTACGTCCACAGAGACATCTCTCGCGCACATCTGCTGCACCAGTCCAACTGCAATGTTTACAAACATAGTCTGGCAACATTTTGATTGTCACGGAGGATTAGCTTTGCCGGGAAGAATATCTGCGCAGTAAAGTACAGGGATGTGGAATAAAATCGCAAAGGGTTAATTTGTTTGGTTCAACGGACCTGGCCACAGGCGTATGAAAATATTCCGAGTGCGAGAGCACCGATGCTGCTTGTGTAGTAATACCGTGGTATTACTACACAAGCAGCATCGGTGCTCTCGCACTCGGAATATTTTCATACGCCTGTGGACCTGGCCATAGCATTCCTTCTCGCATATGCAATTCAGGGGTCCGTTGACCGCAAAAGTTACAAAAATATTACACGGATCTTACACAAGTAAACTGACACAATTACGCTTCAAGAACACAGTAATGTTACTTAAAAATATCACCCGTGAGATTTAAATAAATATAATGGATATGGATCAGAGAGAAAAAAAAATAGTTTTACCCCTGAAGAGTGTTGGATATGGCAATTCCGAGGCTACCTTGCAAAAACGGGTGTTCTTAATGGTCATGAATCTTACACGGGCTGTTTTACGTGGCAACGTCATAACCATAAGTCGGTCACTCATTATGCTCTTACAACGGATGGTATTGTAGTGATATTTGATTGATGATTTATTCTTTTACCAGGGTTACTCGCTCAGTGTATAATAACACTGGTCTCCCGCCAGGCCCTAGATGATAAAATATGGTTACACTTTTGACAGCATGAGAAAACAATTAAAATCAATTAACAATACAAATGATACAAAGATGAAATAATAGATATAGATGAAATACCCGAAACTAAAAGTGTACATAAATCAGGAGTACATATAAATGAGAACAATTGGCAAAATAAGTTAAGATGTACATTGACTAATAAGATATCATTATTGCTAATAAATAAAAATTAGTAAAAACAAAAGAGGTAAATCATTGAAATGTAGAAAGTTGGCTATCGTGGGATCTTGAGTAGGAGGGGCTGCAAGGGTTAATTTGCACATATCCCAGACTTCATTGTAAAGTTGTTACAGTCCATGTTTGAATGAGGCTAGAGAGGAAGATACCTTAATTTATTGGGAAGGTAATTCCATGAGATGGCAACTCTGTATGTAATTCTGTTTTTACCGTAGTTGCAATTTATTGATGGGATGTAGAAGGAGTGATTGGATGCTGAGCGGGTGATGTGACTGTGGATTTATAGTGTAACAATTGATGAACTGGGTTTGTTTGACATGGGAACGATCATTACACAGTAGTCATAAAAGGTCATGCGAATTTGCAGGGGGGGGGGGGTGCCATAACAGTACAACATTTCAAGTGGAACATAGGTAAATATAATACCTGGGAAATGTTTAGAAACAAAGTACGTGTAAGTCTTGCACAAAGGAATTACGACAAATTTTCTTCGGTAAATGGCGCCTGGATTAACTTGCGAGATATCCTAATAGGAGCTGGAAATGATATGATTGGTCAAAAAAAGTCACGGGTAAGAATAAGTGTTCATGGGACGAAGGTATTTGTGAACTTATCAAGAGCCGTAAACGGGCAAATCGTTTCTACAGGTATTGGTCTAAGAGGAGCAATGAATGTGATCCCGAATCTCTGCAGTATATATGGGATGATTATATGTCCAAAAATAAAGAAATCAAAACAGATCAGAGCTAAGAGAGTAAATAACTAGATGCAAACTATTATTCTAAATTCGGGAAAAGGTTCTAAAAATACTAAAGCTTACTGGAAAATGTTGAGACACTGAGAATTATAGATCCGAATGATCATACACGTACCGTAGTTTATACGAAAGAAATTAGTGAGATTCTTGCCAAATATTGGCAAAGTATTGGCTCACATAGTTGTGACTAAGCTCCTGACCGTAGTTCCAAACGTAAGGAAAAAAAAAGTCAATTCATGTGTTACAGTGGTGATACTTCAGGTCTTACAGACATAGAAATTAATTATAAAAGTATTTCGCATGCAATTCGCAAATTGGAAAATGGTAAAGTTTGTGGCGTAGATCGTACACCAAAAGAATTTGTAAAGCAAGGTGGTATGTCTCTGATCATTTCGCTGGTGGATCTTTTCAATATGTGTAAGTTGTATGAAACATATCCAGACGAATGGTTTCAGGGTTACATTTAACCCAATCACAAAGAAGGATCAAAGGAACCTTTAGCAAATTATCGTGGGATTACAGTCACTTCAAACATTTATAAGGTCTTCACCTCGTTGGTTGAAAGCCAATTTTTGAACTTTTTTGAGCATGACAATGTACTCAGTGAGTTGTTAGGTGCATACAGAAGACAGAGAAGATTGGAAGATCAAATGCTTGCTTTAAAGGGAATTTGCATTTTAAGGAAACGTAAGAAATTGAAAACCTGTCTATCCTTTCTGGATATATCATAAGCTTTTGATACCACAAACACGGAAAAACTGTTTACAGTACTATGGGGGAAACGCATTCATGGCAAAGCATGATTTTTCACTAAAAATGTGCATAATAAAGTCGAAAATAAAAATATTTTGGGTACTTTCGAAAGTTTTTGGTTCGAGGCGGTTAATGGAGTGAAACAAGGGTGTATTCTCTCCTCAACTTTGTTTTCCATGGTAATATTAAATTTGATTCAAATGTTGGAGAAAAGAATCTTGGCGTACCTTATGAAAATGGTCGTATTCCCTGTCTTCTACACGCTGACCACATCGCATTAATAGCAGAAACCGATGACCAGTTAATACGTATGCTGAAAGCAGCAAGTGTTTTTGTTGAAAAAATGGAATAAGTCGTGTGACAGTAATAAATCAAAAGTCATGGTTGTTGGAAAAACATTTGACAGAAACAAAAGATGGATGCATTGTGATGAGTATATTTCGGAATGCAAAACGTACGAATATTTAGGTATCATGTTTTCAAATTCGTTAAAAGACTAGGCACATGTTAAGGGATTAATCGTTCCAAAGGCATCTTGCCTTCGGGGCTATTTATTTATTTATTTATTTATTGGAACATATTTAGACTGGGTAGCCCAATCAACCAGTGGTTGTTCTTCCTTGGGGCCCAGTTTATGCAGCATATTGTCATCCCACGAAAATGTAAACCGGGTTACGTTTTGCCAGTACTACTTGGAGGAATATAATTCTTTCCTCAGGTCTCAGGCCACTCTCAAGTCTGTGCAGTGTGCAACGGCGAGAGCCATCTTGCAGGTCCGCTCCTCACCTGCGATAATGGCTACTCTTGGTGAATTGGGATGGTTACCAGTAAATATTATTTTGGAACAGATGAGAGTTATTTTTTTTTACCGTATGAAATTTGATGTGCCCGATACGCGGTTATACAAACATATTTTTGATAGCTCAATGGAGTCCACCAGCGACTAGTCGCCCTATGCCTGGCCATATGTTGATGAGATGAGGGGTGGGGGGTGGGGGTGACACGTGTAGATTCATAGCGTGTGCATGGATCGTGTGTTCGAGTCAGTAAACCCAAACTGGCTAAGTCATTTTTTCAAGTGTATTGAAGGGCACAAATTATTTTTTTTAAAAAGAAATTGGCGAAAGGAAGTCACTTAATTGGTATCAAGTTATTTTAAGCGATCCACTTTTTGGTGAAAAATACTTGTTCAGTGTTCAAAATTTTGCGGCTATTAGGTTGAAATTTTCGGCTCAAACTGAATGCCTGGGCTTAGGAAATGATCTGGAAAGATGGGGTGTTTCAGAGGGTATATGTGTTTTATACAATGATAACAAGGAAGATTTGCCACATTTTTTGTTTCTATTCAAAGGGTTCAATCACATCAGATCGGAAAAGTATATGTCTTTGGAAAAAGGGTGTAAATGGTTAAAGTGCGATTATGTTTGGGAAAGTTTCTCGGCGTCTACATTACAAAAGAAACTTTGCTGGCTCCTAGGAGAGCACATGTACGACTTTGGTCGACGTATTGGTTATCTTTTTTTACCGCAAGTAACGAGCTGCTGGTTGAGGCTTGGTACTACAGTAGTCCGTCAATTGGTGACTCTCCGGGGGTGACCAGCAGCTAAATCAAGCTGCCTATACCTTGTGTGCTGTACATAGTGTAGATTATAGATACACGGGACTTTTAAGTCTGGTATACATTCATGTAAGCGATTTTACATATTGACATGCATTCATATTTAGACTGAGTACATATTTTTGTTCTTGTGTTTTCATGTGTGCCGGACAACGGGTCCTACCCTGCTTGCTGGTGTTCCGATGTAAAGGGAAATAGATAGATAGATAGATAGATAGATAGATAGATAGATAGATAGATAGATAGATAGATAGATAGATAGATAGATAGATAGATAGATAGATAGATAGATAGATAGATAGATAGATAGATAGACAAAAGTCCACGAGATATAGAGTCATGGTGGTGCCGCTGTCGGTAGAAAGTAGAACTACCATTGCATGTGTGACAAGTATATTCAATTCATCATTTTGGTTATGAATTGATATGCAACTTCTAAATCTGCACCGAATATGCGTTGCACCAATGGTAAAATGTTGAATGACCTTGACATAATTCTCTAGGTCATGTAGGATGTAGTAAGGGACGCTAAATTCAACATTTCAAAAAAAAAAAAAAAAAAAAAAAAAAAAAAACCGAAGGCCAGCAATACCAAATGCACCACAATTTGTATCATATAAGTTCGATATTGCATAATATGGGTGTCATTAATCTACTTTCTTAATATTACCATGGGAATACATTTCAGCAAAACTATGCTTTTTATGGTCAATGCATCTGACATCTGACGTGTGCATATACATCAGTATTTCATTAGAGGAATATACAAACAACAGTCTGTGACGTGGACTCATGGCGGTGCCACTGGTAGTTTAAAGTGAAATTAGCATTATAGGTGTTAAAACACATTAAATTCATTATTTCGATTATGAATTAAGATGGAACTACTTAATTTACAGCCTAAATGCGTTAGGCCAATGATCAAATTTTGTAAACTTTTGGGTGATCTCGACCTATTATTCAATGTCCAAAAGGACTTAATAAAGGTCACTGAATTTGGTATGTTGAGAAATAAGAAGGCTACCAAATGTACCACGCATGTGTATCATATAGAAGTTCGATATTGCATAATATGGGTGACATTGACCTACTTTCTCCAAGTGATTACGGGAGCATATAGGGGAAATGATTTTCGTGATGCCAATGACATAATAAATTGAGATGGAAGAGCAAAACGTACACCAAATATGCATTCGGGCAAAAGTCAAATTTTGTAAAATGTTACTTTGACCTATTATTCAAGGTCATTCAGTGGTTAAGAAAAGGACACTAAATTCAATATGTTGACCAAAAAAAGGGCGAACGACACCAAATGTACCACAAATGCGTTTTTATGTGGGAGCTTGATGTTGCATCGTATAGATGATCTTGACTAATTTCTCAGGGTCATGGATTGAACGCATTTCAAAAAATGAATATTTGGTGATTCTATTCAGATTATATGTTAGCAGAGCGCTAGGTCCATGGGTCTCTTGTTCCTTACTTGTATTAAATATTGTGTACGGAGGAACCATGCACGATCACAATTTCAGGAAAACAAATATGCTTCACCGGCAACTTTGAGATGTGGGCGCAAAAGTATGTCTTGTAATTTATCGCTACTGTGTCGCTGGAAAGAAACCAGCAGCCATATATATTGTAGAGACTTGATGACTTTAAGCTTATGCTTTACAGATATCCGGACCCTAGAGGTTGCCTACGGTTAAAATAAGGTCTGTTTACAATGAGTCTGTTTAAATGCATTAGGCTTTTATCAGAGCACATGTCCATAATTCATCTGCAATGGTTAGTTAGAGATGTTGTTGACGCCTGCAGTTAGGTTTACTGATTTAACGAAATGTGGAGGTTTGTTGTATACATGTCTATACATGAAACTCTCTCTCTCTCTCTCTCTCTCTCTCTTTCTCTCTCTCTCTCTCTCTCTCTCTCTCTCTCTCTCTCTCTCTCTCTCTCTCTCTCTCTCTCATCTCTCTCTCTCTCTCTCTCTCTCTCTCTCTCTCTCTCACACACACACACACACAAACACACACACACACATACATACATACATACATACATACATACATACATACATACATACATATATATTATTACTTTATTTCAGACACAAGTACAGGTGCAGGTCCATAGAAGTAAAATATATATATACATATACATGTATATATATATGTATATATATATATATTTAAAAACCAACCCCATTTACGTGTTCTTGTACATACCACTGTGGATTTAGTTCCTCAATCTGTATTATTTTACATACAATTAGATGGCAAGTAAAATGTCTGCTTTGTACTAAAATTCTATTAAATATCATGTTAATACAACATATTGCTCCAATGCCTATGTACATGAGAACTGTAGAATGTATTTGAGGTTAGCACTGCAGTTATCAACATATCTATGCTGTGTTGTAATCTCTGGCGCAAGTTAAATATTTGTTTTCTCCACAGAGAGTCAAAAGAAAAAGATCTGTGAGATACCAACATTGCACTGGTACTTCTATCGGGCATACCCAAAGAACCGTCTAAAGTCATTTTTATAGCTGACACAAAGTTTAGACACTGAAGACTTACAGAAAAAGTCCACAAAGAGGCAAAATACGCAGAAGTACAACATGAATAAAACAACATTAACCTAACTTGATAGGAGCAGTTATAGAACTTTTTTAGTAAAATATTTGCCTGCATGTAAAACATTGCGGTCTGACGTTAAATATTTCCATCATCTTTGCATGAATTAATAAGAAAAAACCCAAGATACTTTGTTACATTTACATATTTAAGCATTCTTCCTTCATATAAATAAGGGACTCTGTGTAATTTAAAAGTATGCACCTGAAAAATCATACAGCATGTTTTATCCGCATAAAAAAAATCAAATGTATGTCACAGCATAGTCACAGCACACATTTACCAGCTTTGCAACCCTTTAGCAGAGGGACAAAGAATCAATAGATCACCAGCGGAATGATTAATCAGTGTACCAGCAACCGTACAGCCAAGTTTGCTATTTATGAAAGTTTTACTGAGATCATCTAGATATATATTAAATAGCCGAGGGGATAATATCCCACCTTGTGGTACACCATTAGTAACAAAGAAAGGAGCACAGAAAATGGTACCGCATCTGACAGAAAGGTGCTGTGTGGAATACAACACAGCTAGGATGCATACAACATATGCAGAAACATTCCTTTGCAAAAGTTTAAAAAAAGGTTTCAAATGATTCACACGATCAACAGCTCTGGAAGCATATAAGGAGCAAAGAAACACAGGACTGCCCTGAGAACGATAAAATGTATTACTTCCTTCATAATATAAATACACATGTCAATAGAATGTCTAGATTTGAACCCAAACCGATGATCAGTAGTCAAAAAGTAACGCTCACAGCGAGACAATAGAACAGATTCTAGCACTTTGGATATCACACATGCAATAGCTATAGGTCTGTAGTTAGTACTGTCGGAGATATTTCCACATTTATTCTTTCCCACAGGTATCAAAATAGTTGTCATGAATTTAAGAGCCAGGTGTCCATGAATTAAAAAACTAATAAAAAGCATTGACAAAAGATATGATAAATGCTTACTACAATACTTGATGTCTCAGCACAAAGATTATCCTTGCCAGCAACCTTATTTATTGACAAGTCATCAATAGCATCTTGAATCTCTCTCTCCGTAACTTTGACCATTTCCTTAAATATGAGGCCGAATCTGCGTTTTCCAAGACTCCTCCAGAAAATATATGCGCCGAGTGAGTTTTACACTATGGGCCTCTTTGACGTGTTCATTCCATCCCGGTACTGCATGTTATTCTTTTACCGAGTGAGTTTTGACTGTGCTACCAGAGGCATCTTGCAGGGCTTTAACAATATCATTATAAAATTGAGACAAAATATATGGGTAATCTTTGTTTTCACAATTCACACCAGGACCGAGTAAAGCCTCCGAGGGAATAGACAAATTCCATAAGAATTCTTCTTTAGACTTTAGACTATATATATATATATATATATATATATATATATATATATATATATATATATATATATATATATATATATATATATATAGATATATCTGTTTCTTCTTTTTTCCCGCATTGCCATTACATGTAAGACGCTGTGTTTGAGTGCATGGACACTCACTGACCCAAGGTTACCCGAGATACTCATCAATCAGGTGCTGATCAGCAATGTAACTACACACAGTGTACGCTGTCGGCCATTTACAATTTATATGTTCTTTCAAAACAAGATGTTTTAACCGGAACATTATCTCAAAAAGTCAAAAGTACTTATCCGGTTGTCTCTTCTTGTTCTCTATGGATGTTAGCTTAATGAACTTGGGTCCCCGCAGGCGCTGACATGTCACCAAACGGTCTCAAAAGTAACACTATCAAAGAAGATTTGAACTTTAAGTCAGTCTTTGTGTCTGCTGTTAATCTTGCCAGCGGCACACTTTTACCAATATCGCATAGCATCCAGCTATAGTGGACCTGCTGTTTTATTGTGGGTGCCACGAGGCATAAAAAAACTTATGAAGCTGTTTTTGATTCAGCAAACGATAGATACCTACTCAAAATACTTACTTTGTCTGTATGTTCACAACCACGGAAAGTATTTCGTATTTCCCTATGTTCACCAAAACTAAATTTCTGAAAATAACACATTTTGGAATTACGTGAACAGAATATGAAACAACTTAACAGAAAAATATGCATTGTGAAAGTTGCTTTGATTCCCCAAGGATATATTTGACTTTTGATTTGACTTGATAGCTGCATTGGGTGTTTGCTGATTTGTTGACGTTATGCGGATGTCACTACTTGAACAAAAAGTGCAAAATAGGAATTCATCTTTGACAAACTTAAGCACTTGATATTTTGTGTACAAAATGCCTCAAAAATTAAACCTAACCCATTAATAAACATATTACGTTAAAGCTTGTGTCAAGAAATCATCTGAAACATATTTTTGTTTCTACAATCAACATTTAAACTTTATTTAAACTAAAACATTTAGGTGACCATCCATGGTGACCTGACTTGCCGTAGCCATAGTGCAAATGTTTTTTACAGGAGTTCAAGGCCAGTAATAACATGAGACGTTTACAATATGGCAATAAGAGATAAGCACTAGAAACAATTTGGCATATACTTTATCTGATTAATGCTTAAATATAGTGATATTGCATAGTCAAATTGTAATGCTGCTGAGGAATCAGTGTTAAAAGTAGTTCAGTTGGTTGCTGCCCAAACAGTTACTGCGTGAATGACCGAAACGTCACATTAAAAACTGTACGCGGAAACTGGTTGGGAAAGGTCAGTGGAAAGATATGAAAAAACGAAAATTAACGTTGATGAATGAAATAGTAAATAATAAGGCCCCAGGTTATGTTGTTGAAACACTACCCACATCTTCAGACAGAAGGCCATCATGCAACTCTCGTCATGAAAGAATTATTGCTCATTTTTTCACCACATCAAGAAAATTTTTGTCAGCAGTGAGTACGATTGTGGTTTCAACTACCTATTTATAAAACAATCATAATACAGCTCAACGTTTTGTAAATTATAAAACAAATACTACAAAACTCCAGGCAAAAATAATCTTAATGGCATTGGGAAGAAACATATTTCAATCACACGCGCTAGGATGTGAAAGGGAAAAGTCAAGTTGAACACATATTTGAATAAAATAGAATTAATAATTCCATAGCTTGTAGTTATGGCGTCCCTGTTGAAGAAAATAATCCTGTCTCTGTTTCTTTATTTGTTCTTAGTATGGCAGTACATGTATTAGAATTCAATTTCATGAAACAGTGATTCGCGGATCACGTTCTACTCTAAAGACTGTTCAGTTTACGGTTGAACCGAACACTCCAAGCAAATACGTTAAAATATTCTAGGCTGTACATGCTTTATGGAAAAAATAAGACGTTTTGAACCAACGTAAGTATTGAAAACTTACCAATTCACCTCACACGCAACTAAATGGCAAGGAATACAAAGCACCTCTGTTTTAGTTTGTTTGTTTGTTTGTTTGTTTTTTGGTATCCATTTACTTTTTATTTAATTATGCACTCGTGAGCTGCTTGCTCATACCATTGTCTTGTGTTTATTGCTGTCCCCTCTGATATTTTGTTGGTTTGTATGCATGCATGTGTGTATGTATGTATGTATGTATGTATGTATGTATGTATGTGTGTGTGTATGTGTGTGTGTATGTATGTATGTACTTATGTATGTATGTATGTATGTATGTATGTATGTATGTATGTATGTATGTATGTATGTATGATTGAAAATAATGTAAAGTCAATTGGTGGTATTGTAATTGTTTATCAATATTTTCAGTGTCAGTGAGTTCCATCAACTCACCCACTAATGATGGCGATGACATTCATACAACTCTGCGCGAGAAGGACGTAGAACTAGATCACTGTAAATGCATGCTCCTAAAAGAAAGAAAAGTAAAGAGTAAAACTGTCAAAGAACTTAGTGTGCTGGATCGAAAACTGAACCAGTGCTATCCCAAAGAAACCAAGGAAGTCGTCGGCAAACGAAAACCAAGTCATCGCTTACCAATAATTTATGTTGTTACGCCAACTTACGCCAGACCGACCCAAAAGGCTGAACTGACGCGACTTTCTCATACTCTTTTGCATATACCAAACTTACACTGGCTGGTTGTGGAAGATGCATCAACAAAGTCAAATCTGGTCTCCAATTTTCTGGCAAAGTGTGGTTTACAATTTACTCATCTCAATATCTCTAGTCCGGCAGGTTCTAAGCTTGCCAATAATATGCCCAATCCACTTCGGTCAAGAGGAGTTCTACAAAGAAATTTAGCACTGGAGTGGCTGCGAAACAAGAGTCAATCACGGCAGCTTGAGGGCGTGGTTTACTTCGCGGATGACGACAACACATATGATCTTCAGTTATTCCAAGAGGTGAGAACTAAGGTAAACAGAGATAGATCTTATCATCTGGGGCCTGTTTGCGCTCAGAAACATCTGAAAACATGTAGTTACTTGTGTTGAAACACTTAAAAAAAACAAATGTTCTAATTTAGAGTACAGAAACAGAACAGCTGCTTGATGGTGATGGGTAATGCTCTTTTATGATTTTCTGTGTCATCTTAGTAGGTTTGGCCACCAAAGCAGGTCGAGCTCCATATCATCACTAATACACAAGTGGAGTGGAGAAAGAGCGGGGATTGGTCTGTTTAGCAGACAATAGCAAGTTTAAAACATTAGTTACCATTCTGTTTGGATATTCCATCATTAAAGAACACAGGCATTGTATATCTGTCTTTCAGCAGTCATTAAACTTAGAACACTACATTTCCTTTTAGAACACGGTCAATTTTTATCTATAGTTTAATTATGGAGAAAAATTTTTTACTGAAGGCCATAATTTAAACCAGTTCATTCATCCATTGATTTTGCAGCACATGGACAAGCAGAAGTTTCCATCAAAAGCCAAGTTACTTTTTACCTGTACATCTTGCAGATGCGTCACACAAACAAGGTGTCCGTGTGGCCCGTAGGGTTGCTGGCTGGTCTGCGCTATGAAAGGCCAGTAGTGGCCAATGGGCGAGTAGTGGGGTGGTTCACTGCATGGAAACCAGAGAGACCATTTCCAGTAGACATGGCAGGATTTGCTGTGAACCTGCAATACCTTATAGACAATCCGGGGGCCAGCTTCAAACTGCAGGCGCCGAGAGGATATGTGGAGTCATCTTTCCTTGCAAGTCTAAACTTGACCCTGCAAGACCTGCAGCCAAAGGCCGGCAATTGCACAAAGGTTACATACTCTATTTAAAACTTTCAGTTCAAGGGGATGCATATATTTATATGCACAAACCCTGGATCAGCAAGGTATTGTTGTAACTCCAAGCACAGGCTTATATAACCCACAAGTGCTTGCGAGGCATAGAACTGCAAGCAACAGCATAATGCTATTTTACAACTCTCGCATGCCATGACATTGTCATAGCTATTTATGAAGGTACCATGAACACAAAAAGATAGTGTCCATAAAACCAGCTAATTTAAAACAAAGTTCATATGGATTTAGGCCTATACATGGGAAACAATTGTGATGTTATGTAATGCTTTACCTAATATACTAATGAAAAATTTGCATTCACAGATAGATGCGAAAAGATTTTGACCTTTTTTGTTGAATTTTTCTTTTTGCACTGTATGTGTTTTCTTTTTGTTTCTAGGTGCTTGTGTGGCACACGAAAACAGAACCGCCAGATCTGGCATTTGAAAAGAAGTTGGCGAAAAGTGGCAAGGTGCAATCAGATCCAAACATAGAAGTCTGACAAATGTTAACCAACAGCATGGAATGAAATGACATGCTAACTAATGGCAAGAATTATCAGGGAGATTTGATTGATGGGAAAGTGTATAAAATATAAACATATTTACATTGATGCTGATCGAGGATGATACAAAAATTGATGCATTAAGCCAAGGCAGTTGGAAAGTGTGCTAAAGACGGGGCTGGGTGGCACTATACCAGTTTTGAGGAGTCTCGCTGATCTAACATGACAGAGGCCAGAGCCAAGATAACGGCTGGCCTAGCTAATCCACCCTCAGAAAACTTTCAATGCCCTGACTGTGGGTGTCTGTGGTGCTCCATGATTGGACTGCACAGCCACAAGCAGGTCCACCTTCAGCAGCACACAGATGTTATTGCTGGAAATGATAGACAACTGACCAAGTGATTAGCATAATTGTCAAACAGATATTAGGCTGGATGGTAAAATTAGACTTGTATGGAAGCAGGCAGACTCAATGCCCACAGCTCAAAAGACATCACACTTGAGTGGCAGCTAACGAATCAAATTGTTGGTGCCTCACGTGCTTCTAATTTTAGGATGCCACGATTTGTTTTCACAGTGCTCCCAACGCAAACAACAATAGATTCAGGTGCAACGTATATCAACCCCCCAACTCAAATATTCAAATACCTCTTGACGTGTCATTTGAACGCCCAATCCTTTGAAGGAACCCAGTGACCTTGGACATTAAGTCTAGGTCATTTATATGGGTTTCATTTTGACCCTCATGATCAGCCATCATCACACACAATATCACAGTCCTTTCTAAAGTATTTGCATCTTCATCCTTAAGTTAATTCACAAAAGTTACCTTGAGACCTCGAGAATTACGATAAAGCTTACCCACCTGCAGTTTCAACCTATTTAGTACAGAAGATCATCACTATGCTCAATTTAAAAGAGTTTACACAAATGGTTCTATACGAAACACAACCATATTCACAAATACTATCCTTGTAACTTTAACATACGGTTGTTTTATAGGACAAATTGAGAACTACGGGTCCCAAGGCGCACCTCCATGTCTTTTTTGAAGTAATCGGCTCTCTCATTGAAAAGAAGAATAAACCTTTTTTGGCTTGTGGCAAGAACATACAAGAAAAAGTCAAAAACAGAAATGACCTACTGAACGCACGCAATAGAAACCCACAAAGGGGTTTTCCATCAAATTTAAAGATCTACTCTACAATTTTGTGAGCAGAACCCGGCAAGTGCTTTTGGACATGTAAATAGATTAAAAGAACTCTACAAAACGCACAATAGAATACAAGAAGTGTGCTCATCAGACCGAATATAAAAAAAACTCATAACCTTCATTATCAAAGCTCCACAGGTGGAATCCCAATCGAGCCCATACGGTGGACTATTATCATCTGGAATATTACTATAATATATAAAATGGTCGTCGAGTTAAATTGAAACAAAATTCAGAAGGAGCAAAGTGATCTTAGTATTACATCAAGGTAACTCATCTACAGTCACATTTTCCCCGAAAAATTAGGATAACTATACAATGAATTACTGATGCCTGGTAATTCAAGGAGCTTTGAAAACGTCCATCCAAGGTGCATTCTCACCAAGCTCTACAAGAATACGACCAATGGACATGAGAAACCGGCAAGTGCATATATTTACATTTTCTTTATAGTAAGAAAGTCAAGATTTGCTACTATTGATCAGAATTAAATTTCTACAACTATGAAAAAAGCCAAAACTGCAAACGGTGCCACATTGTGAAAATATTTAATACAAGCAAGCCAAGGGTTATTATACAAACATCGCAGAAACTCCAGTCAAAGGTCAAAGGTCCAGGACAGGAACAAAAAAGAAAAAAAAAGGAAAAGAAAAACAACAAAAGAGAGAGAGAGAGAGAGAGAGAGACAGAGAGACAGACAGACAGACAGACAGACAGACAGACAGACAGACAAACAAACAAACAAACAAACAAACAAACAATCTACCCACCATGCCACTACTAACATAATTCACATTAGTTCACCCAATATCACTCAAAATTTTATACATGTCCAGCTTTTCAGAATGTAGGCAAAGTTATAAATTTTACTGCAATAGGTGCGGCAAAAAATAGCGACCTGTGAGTCATTTTTAAAAATAAAATTGTGCTATTTTTTGCAACTTTTATGCGTTTTGTCCGGAATGAGATCATATCTCTGACTTGAGTCGAGAACAAACTCCCGATTTTCCAAACGAAAGGGAACAAAACAAAATGACAGGGCTGCGTGAATGGCACCTCTTCAGCTGACATTGATATATTGAATCAAAATAAGTTCCAACCTTATACTTACATGGTTGAAGCTCAGCTTGCAGCTAATAATTATTATTATTATTATTATTATTATTATTATTATTATTATTATTATTATTATTATTATTATTATTATTATTATTATTATTATTATTATTATTATTATTATTATTATTATTACCCTGTTACACAGAGCAAGAAGTGGACCAAAGTGAACTGCGGTGCATTCACACATAAAACCATATTCGATATCTAAAAGTTCATGTGAAACATATTATACAAGTCCATATGTTCAAATATGAAACTAGCCCAACAAAAGTTACTAGCACGTCGCCATTTAAGTATCATTTGTTGTTTCTCATCTGTACTTCTAGGCTTCTCCAAGATACGATCGACAAGCATAATCCATGTCATTTTCACTAATAACCATGTACACTTTTTCGTGTGGCGGGGCATTGACATAGCATAACCATGTACAACGATGGAGATACTGGAGGGTTATTTCAAAATTAGAAAAGCAAATAAAGGGCACACACACACACACACACACACACACACACACACACACACACACATACACACACACACACACTATATATATATATATATATATATATATATATATATATATATATATATATATATATATATATATATATATATATATATATATATATATATATATATATATATACAGTACGTAAAGAACAGTGTGGTAAGATGGGTTGCCTAGGTAAAGCTCTCCAAAACATTCAATAATTCTTGAAACATTCAACATATGTTGTCAATTTGAAGTTGTTGACCATCTCTACCAAGACACCTTTCTGGGTGTTATTTATCACATAGTGAACCAATTGAGTGTGTTTAGGAAAACAATCAAAGTGGCAAAATGTCTCGGAGGAGTAGAACAAAATGAGCTATAACTTTAATTTGGTTTTTATTTACTTATATTAAAAATACATTTGTCGGGACAGCATACGTAAAAGATCAGGAAAAGTTTTTCTCCGTGATGCCCATGGTTTTTGCTTTGGGCCCATGATTCTTTTGTAGGGTGCAGCAGTGATGGGCTACGGGCAAAAGGTAGTCCGTTTTTGTGCTACAGCATGTTACGAAGCGGAGGAAGGTAAATTATTTACACAAAAGTAGGGTTTCATTTTTATCACTCTGATGAATATACACTTTGATCTTGACTGTATTTAGGTGAGTTCAGGAATATAGGCTAACGTTTATGGCCGTTTGTGTTATTGCTGTAAATGGACTGGGCCTACATAAATAATAATATTCAGCACAAAGAAAGTATAAAATGTGAACCCAGATACATGGGTATTACTATTAATGATCAGTAACATTAATGCTTAACCTGCAAGCACTGTGCAAACTAATGACGTTTTTTTGTTTGTTCATTTGTTTTCTACTACTATATAGAGTTCCTCTTGCTTCTTTTTACGTGTACTATGGTGCAAAGCGTTATACTTTTACCGCTACCTGAATGCCAGCTGAAGTAAAACTTTATATTTATAAATACTTCTGACGAAATCTGCCTTCGTATTGACTTTTGCAACATAAGGTAAAAGCATACATAGGTGTATTTAGTGACACCTTTGATGATAAAAGTATTACAGGGGTTGTATCAGTGATACCCCTACTTTACTTTATATATTTACGTTTGATTTTCTTGTTGGCGGTATACTATGGCGTTTCCTCGACTTGTTTCATTTCTTGATTTTGTGCTCGTCGACCCGACCAGCGTTGACGTCAGAGGAAGGGAGTGCTATTGAAAATAAGTTATTGTATGATCAATTAACATACGCAAGTAATATCATTTTGGGTAAATTAGAAATATATATATATGTATTCTCTCATATATAGCTTCACCGTGACGGTAATTTTTTGTTGTACTTCACTTTCACTCCTTGTGCTTCCTTTTCCTTTGTATTCTATGTGGTCGCCTCCTAATGATCTTTAAAATTAAATGAGGAGATTTAATGCCTGTTCATACTTAAGTTGGTTAAAACAACAATACAATGTTTATTTGTATGAGTGTGTTTATACATAGCTATGCATGTGTGTATGCATGTATGTGTATGTAGGTCTGCGCACATGCATGCGTACACATGCGTGCATTTTTACTATAATCTTTACGGAATGTATATCAAGAAGTTGCATTTCAGTTTAGGAATTTCGAAGGCAGCTCGGCTGCTCTGTTTACCTCACTAAGTTAACCTGATATGTCATTAATTTTACTGTTTTCGTTTTTGCTTTTTCTCTGTTATGTGTTATCTCTCTGTGTTGGGGCACTTTCACAACAACGTACATTAATAGATGTCACCAGTGGGCACATGCCTGAATATATTCTTGCCATGACCTTGGTTTTGTCAATAGACTATCATTAATTAATTATTCGCGTGTATTTGAGTTTGCTCTTCAACTGCACTCTCTTATATGCTCAGTTACTTAAACGTCTCTATGCAATTGGTTCAATCCTGGTAAATCTTATGAGATCCGAATTTTGGCAGATGTCACTTTATCAACCGTGCTCGAACTGCGCATATCTATATTCTTTGTCTGTCTGTTGGAGCAATATTTATATACATACGTGTAGTATTTGTGATAATTCATATATCACTTAAAGGGGCTATTTCGTCAACAATTACTAATGCTGGATCATTTTTACACATTTTATAACACAAATGTATAGCTCTCACTACAACTATACTTCCTTTATTTAATCATTCAAATGTATAGTGAGTTAAAACACCACATATGTTCTCGCGCTTATACATGAAGTAGTCTATTTGATATGCTGTATCAGTTACAGTACTATTAGTAAGTTAGACATTTTTGCTTATATGCATCTGTCCCAGATGGACTTCCTACTATATGGTATCAGTTATTAAGTTCTCATATTTACGTGGCCATGTATCCAGCTTCTCATTTTGTCCCTGTCAAAATGATTTGCAGCCGCCACACTTTGATACTAGACGTAGAATACGTATTTTATATGTGTACCTAAAGATTTTGCTCTAGGTACAGTTTTCAACCTGAATATATTTTTTCATTATGCCCACAAACGCTGCTGGCAGGCGACATTCATATCAATTCGAGCCCAGGAAACAACGAATGCTATATTTCATTTTGTCATGTTAACATAAGAAGCATGTCCCAGGGTAAGTTAAGATGTACCAATTCCGATCTTTCCCGAGACTTTGATATTATAACCACGCCAGAAACGTTTTTATCACCTAATCATAAGAACTCAGATTTTGAATTACCAGGTTTTCATAAGATATAACGTCGCGATCGCTCCAATGCCATAGGTAGCGGGGTAGCTCTTTTTTTTCTCGATCGTTTTCAGTAACTAGGCGCTCAGATCTTGAGCTACCAGATCTTGCCCTGGTGTGAAATTAGACTTCATAATAACAAATTTCTCTTCCTTGTTTCCTATAGGCCATCGAATTTGTCTGTATTATTCCGGGATAAACTCCAGAATAGCATTGATTTAGCAAAGCAAACAGAGATCAATAGTATTATTAAATCCAGAGATCTCAACTCTGATCCTTTGACTCCTTCAGGAGGTAAACTTACCCAATTCTTGACATCAAATCTTTCAACGAGGCATGTAAATGAGCCTACTCGTATCACCGATCATTCAGCTACATGTATTGATCAAATTCTTAGTAATATTCTTAATTTTATTAACGATGTGTGTGTGTTCTTCCACCTATTGCCTATTGTGATCATTGTGTTGTCGCTGCTTATCTATTATTTCGACGCAAAAAGGACCCGTGTTTTGAATTACAAAAGAGCTGATTTTTTTTTGTAAATTCAGGGATCACCGCAAAAGTCTTAATTGGGAAAACTGTTTTGTTTCTCGTGGTGTTGACACTTGTTGGAACTTGTGGTCACAACTATTGCATGAAGCTGCTCAAGCTTGCATCCTTAACAGAGATATAGAATTTAGACCATCGGATAATCCGTGGTACAATTCATACTTGTGCTGTTTGAGATGCAAAGTGCATCGAACGCATGAAAAGACCAAATCAAATGGACACCGATATGGTAATGATGCGTGGTCTAGATTCTGTCAATTACGTGACGAATATCAGAGTGAGCTAACAAAAGCTGAGCATGAATACAATGATAAACTTCGCAGTCGACAAAACAGTCCCACAGAAAAGAAAAAATGCCGGTGGAGGACATGTCAAATATTTTCTTAATTGCAATCATAGATCAATTGTACCCTCTATATTGGTTGATAATAAGCACATAACAGAGAATTTTTCAAAAGTTGAGGCCTTCAACTCATTTTTTCTTCAACAGCGTGACCATGATTCATCGTCAGTCACTTTGCCTGAGCTCAATTCCTTGCCAGTAAATTCTCTTAATTCTATTTCTATAGCAGATGATGGAGTTCTTGAAATGTTATGTGACTTTGATATTTCCAAAGCCTCTGGTCTAGACAATATTAGTGCTAAACTTCTTAAAGAAGCTGTACCTCTTCTTTACTTACGGAAGTATATAATCTATCTTTGAGTACCAAACAATTTCCTTCAATATGAAAGTAGCTTATGTTACTCCAATCCATAAAAAAATTCTCAGAACGTACGTAATAACAACTGCCCTGTATCAGATGTGTGGGTAAAGACTTCAAAAAGGTAGTTTTTAAGTGCACCTTTAACTTTTTTTCGGGATAATCTTCTAATTTCTGCCCATAAATCAGGATTTACCCCTGGTGATTCTACTATTAATCAGCTACTTATTTTATATCACAAGTTATGGCTTGCTGTTGATGATCAAAAAGAAGTGCGTATTGTGTCCTTTGATATCAGCAGGGCGTTTGATAAAGTTTGGCACTGTGGTCTATCATCCAAGTTATAGAAGGATGGTATTCAAAGGAATTTGCTTGGTTGGTTTACTGATTATCTTCAAAACCGCCGACAGCGTGTCGTTATTCACGGCCAGTCTTTTGACTGGGGAATAGGTTATGCTGGTGTCCCCCAAGATTACGTTCTGGGCGCCCTTATGTTTCTAATATTTATTTATGATATTGTTGATATCGTTAATTAAAATATTAAACTATTTGCAGACGATACATCTCTCTATTTAACAGTGGATAATCATGCAAATGCTGGCGGAGCAATAAATTCCGACCTTTTCGCTAATGACGAATGGTCCAAGAAGTGGCTTATAACTTCCAATCCCTTGAAAACTGACAGTATGTTAATATCACGCAAGTCTACCACACCTGATTACCCTCCCCTTATATTGCAGGCCATACGTTGCAACACATTGACAGTCATAAACATATAGGCATTATTCTGGGGTCTGATTTGAGATGGCCGGATCATATAAAAGACATTATTGTTAAAGCAGAAAAACTTTTAAACACAATGAAAAAATTGACTTATCGTTTGGACCGACAAACCCATGAAACTATTTTCATATCTTTTATTAGCTCAATTTTAGAGTGCGGAAGTCTTATTTGGGACGGATGCACAGCAGCTGATGCTATGAAACGTGACGGAGTCCAGTTGGCGGCTGCTAGAGCAGTCACTGGAGCGTTTGTTGGTACAGCTAATGCTAACCTATGCGAAGATCTTAGATGGCAAACCTTAGCCAAGCGCAGGGAGAATGCAAAATTAGTAATGGTGTACAAAACTGTTAATAATCTAGCCCACAATATCTTGCAATCTGTAATTCCTAGTATTCTTGAACCTGTAACATCAAGTTATAATACACGTAGAGTATCTGACCTGCCTCATTTTAGAGCCCGAACCGATCTTTTAAATAATTTCGTTTTTTCCTTCATTGGTCAGATTCCGGAATAAAGTTCCTAGCAGTTTTGGGAGCTCGGAATCATTATGTTGATTTAAAATCCAATTGTCGGAAGCTGTGTCTTCAAGATTTCTATTTCTCAAAATTGTATAATTATGTAAATAGATATGCTTCAATTCTTCATACTCGATTGTGCCTTGGTAGCAGCCAGCTGAACTTATTAAAGCTTGGATTCAAATTATCCCCAAGCTGTGAATCTGGTGCATCTAATGAAGATGTGTGGCACTTTTTCTTTGAGTGTCCATTATATGTGGTCGCCAGATCAAACTTGCGAATGCTTATCTCAAGATATGCTCCTTTTTCTCTACAAACTGGCCTTCACGCCTCTGTTAAGACTACTCTTCAGGAAAATATCCACATTTTCTCCGCTGTTCAAGATTATATCATTTTAACTACTCGATTTTCTTCTACCATATCGGATATCCACATTACAAATCCATCCATCCATCAAAACATACATACGTACATACATACGCGCGCACACACACACACATATATACACACACACACACACACACACATATATATATATATATATATATATATATATATATATATATATATATATATATAAAACCTGATATCGTGACTTTATAAACAAAATATGCGGGTTTTGCTTGAATTATAGGATTAAGATGGTATATTGGACAAAATTAGGCTTTTCAATAGCAGTCCAAGCCAAGGGTTTGGTATACCCAGAAAACCTTAAATTCATAATGCAAAAGTAGTACAAAAACCATGGGTTATGTGACTGACTAACCCCGCCAACTGTTACAAAAAGCCTTTAAGATATAACCATAACTCTTATTCTTCCATGCACATCATATGATGACACATTCCTACCTTTCTGAAGGACAGGGAGATGGCAAATGTGCATTTCAGGGTTTTAACAAAGCGTTCAACCATATGGTAAGCCATAGCCTCCAGTACTCTTATTTTCTGCATGTTCAAATTCCCCCAACTTCCCAGGCAAAACCATATTCACTAAAATATTCGGTGTTTTTGCTTGTGTTATGTACAAAATGAAGTAAATAAGGTCAGTAGTTGATATACTACCATGTGATTCAATTGGCAATAATTGCCAAAATTGGGGCTTTTGTTTATCCACAAAACTCGGGGTTTTGTAAAATCAGAAAATACCGAGGTTTGCTGGGAAAGACACCCAGCTTTTTGCGAACAATTAAACATAAGAACTGTAACATCTACAGATATAGCAACCAAACCGAGAGTTTCGTTACAAAGTTGAGATTTTGTTGAAAAGTGAAATAAGGTTACTAATCAATTTTACAAAACACAGGGTTATGTGAACTTGCATATTACCACAAATCTTGCTGAATAATGCAGACAACGCAAGGTTATGTGTGCAATATCCAGGGTTTTGCTACAAAACTGTATAGTTTTACGAGAAAAAACTAGTTATAACGAGAAAATAAAATCGTGGTAACGACAAAAAGCTCGTTATAATGAGATTTTTGTTTCTTCATGCAGGTCCCTTTAGGCTTTCACACTCTTGTGTGGTAAACTGTTCTGATCTTTGATCGTAACTTGGGCAGTCTATATACAACTGTTTGTCTACGTTTCTTTCATGTGGTACATATATATGCATTCTAGATTAACTCCTTTGGTACCCTACCCGGATAGCAGGGGCGTCACTAGTAGGATCCATTTTTCTCATAAGCAGTGGTGTTCCTATTAAATAATGGTCACTGTATACTTGCATACTGTCTACTTCACTACTACGACTGTGTGACACTGTGTCATTATTGCTTATTGTTGTATTGCCCACTTCTGCAGGTGGAAGATGGGTATAAGCAATTGTGCTGTGGATACAAATGGACATTATGGCGCTCTGCAGGTTGTTAAGGTATTGACGGCTATATGGAAAGAAATGGTGGAGGAAAAAGAGATACAATATGTCAGCGTCTTTTTTGGGGGTGGGGGGGGGGTGGGGTGGTGGTGGCTATTCTGAATCAGATTCATCGGATACCCCTGATTGAGATAGGATTGAAAAAGGTTTTTTTGGCCCACTAGTGACAATGTGCAAAATAGGCATTTCAACCACAGCTTGATAAGCATATAGTTACAAAGTTACACCTTAAATTTACAATGGGAAGTCATAAAATGTGAGATGAGACGTTATACAGTTAGCTATGCAAGACAGAAAGCACATGAAAGGCCACAAAAAATAAAATGAAATAAAAAAAGAGGTAACAATACAAGTGGAAAAATTACACAGTTTGAAGACTGTTATAAAGGTCCTAAAGCTGAGGGATTTTCCGAAGAATTTAATAATTTTTTCTGGGTCGATATTGAACACTTTGTAACTGACAGTTTTAATTTTGATTTCGAAAAGGGCCTATCATCAGTGGATCAGAGACGAGGAGCAACCTCTCTCATCACCACTAAAGCCAAAAATTTACTTTGTTTGAAAAATTGGAGGCCTTTAGTATTGTTATATGGGGATTATAAGATATTGGCAACAGTTCCGGCCTTAAGATTTCAAAAATGCTTACCAAAGTATATTAGTATTGATCAGTCTAGTTACGTCTAATGTAAGTACACCCGTGGAAATATCAAAGCAAGTTCAGATATCATACAGTTAACTAGTTTATGTGAATGATCTTCATTGGTTGTACGTATTTACAATGGTTAGGCATTATGCCTAGCAGTAGAACACAGTTTTTAAAACATAATTCAAAACATAAACACGATGTATACAAAACGTACACATAAACATGTCTGCCACAAGGAAAAATTATAGTCACTAAACTAATTCTTCCACATGAAGAGTTTATAACGAACCTCGAATTCCAACAGTGTAATTTATGAAATATTTGAACAGATGTACAATGTGGTAATCTTCCGCATATCATTATTATATTCAATTTCCCTTCCGATTTTAGACTGTCAAAATTGACAGATATTTTGGACATTTCCGTCATCTAAATACCTCACTGATTAGAAAATTTCATACACAACAAAATTATAAATAATGAATTTCATCCCCAGTTACGTTACATTTTTTCGCATATTCTTTTCTCAAATAATGTTTTAGTAGGCCGCCGGTGTCATCCCAGTTCAGTGTTTAAATTATGTGTACTGATTCTTGGAGGAGTTAAATTACTTCGAGAACTGTAATCATTCATAACTATTAAATGTGGTCCTAATTCGCATTTTTGTTCTAATTTTGGATATGCTCATTTTTTGGCATGTAAAGATTGTAATTCCATAGTATGTTGCCACTGAGCAAAGAATCTAACTTCGTGTAAAATTATGAATAATTTGGCATAAAAGTCTCCAAATTCGTGACTTCCATTATGCCAAATATCATCACATCCATGTGTCGGAAATGTTACCCTTAATGATGTTATCCAAGGTGATTTTGCCGGAGGCATTTCACAATTACATAAATATGCATCATATAGAATACTATCGGGAGAGGCATTTTTCACACGATACTAATTTTTACATACATGAGTTAGTATCTGAACAGAATATGGATATTGCTCTGGTTCACTTAATACAGCAACATAGCACTCTTTTTTGTTTTCACCAAGAAAATGCTTTAGAAAACGTATATGGACTTTTTCGAACTCGTTTGGAAGTAGGCTGATATATCATCACACGCTATAGATTTGGGAAGTGGGATTATATATGTATCCCAAACTTCACACTCATATACCAATACAGGTACAACAAACTTATCGAAAAAATGCTATGAAAAGTTTCACATCGGTCTGTGAAGTTAACAACGTTCTTTTCAACTTTCAAAGAGATTTTGTGGCTTTATACCTGACTGTTATAACACCAGTAAAATTTCAATTTGATGTAATTTCAATACCTTAATTTGTATAACTAATTACAATACCAAGTCTAAAATTGCAGATATAATATTTTTTGAATAACTGTTTCCTGAATTATCAAATAAAATTATTTTTATTTGTCTACGTTTGTACTCAAATTCCAATTTGTGTAATACTCTCTTCAAGCTATTCAAAATAAAACTGCAAGTTAGTGCAACTTTCTGGAAAAAGAATGATATCGTCACTATGAACATTTAAAGAGCGTGGGGCTAGTGTCTCTTCCTTGCATTACACCATTTCATATATATATATATATATATATATATATATATATATATATATATATATATATATATATATATATATATATATATATATATATATATATATATATATATATATATATTATTAATTCAGACTGAAACGTGAGCTGTATGGAAGAATCTGTATACATGTCCTTCAAAATTCTATTTAAATATTTATTAATACTACAATTTGGATATTCATAGAATAGACCTTTATGCTAAATGGTATCAAATGCTTCTTTAAATCAATGAACCATGCATAAAGAAATTTCTAGTTATCAACAGTTCTCTCTGAAACCAATCTGGTTTGTATTATTTTAATTCCGTTCCTCCATTTATTTTCCTAGACGTTTATTCAAAACAGGGCAAAATAACTTCGACACCTAACCATGCAAAGATATACTCCCGTATTTATTTTGATCATAACAAGATCTGGCTTTGTGAAGTAACGTAAATAAGTTGACTTTCCATAAACAGGAAAACAAGTAACATCCCGAGTTTGATTTTATTGACAGATTTTGAAACAGCTTTGGATACATAAGAATAGGGTTTCTTGGATAAAGCATTACAATCTTTCAACTTTGGCGGAGGCTTCCGAAAATCGATAGCGATAAAGGATGTGGATATAAGAAGCTGCGTGGTAAATACAGGATTTACAACTCCTTTCGTCTCATTTTATCGGGGTGTTCGCCAAGGATGTCCTCTGTCTCCGTTTTTGTTTATTTTAGCTATAGAGTAATAGATTTTAGAAGAAATCCAAACATCAAAGGCATTAAAGTTGATAAAACTATTTATTTGATTAGCAGATGACGACACCACTTGCTTCCTGCACGATGGAGAATCTGGAAAATTGGTATTAGACTTTCTAAAAAACATTGAAAAGTGTTGTTGATTACAATTTAATCGT
Source organism: Hermodice carunculata (assembly GCA_964020975.1). NCBI lineage: Eukaryota > Metazoa > Annelida > Polychaeta > Eunicida > Amphinomidae > Hermodice > Hermodice carunculata. Next base: position 87,574,382 of record OZ026615.1, on the reverse strand, counting down.
AATAAAGCAAATATATATGATAGGTAGCAATGTTATAAGACCACTAGGCAACATGCCTGCAAAGTGGTATACAAGCGATTTTACAACCCTCTGCATAAAACTTTTGTTTCAGACGAGAACGTCATGTGTAACAAAAATTAGTAAGAGAAATTCAAATTCATGCTTGAAAAGGTTCAGAAAAAACCCATACATTTCTATGGGGAAATGTTGATATGTACCAGAAGCCAGTAAACGGACGTTTAAAATTTCAAAACTTTGAGTTAAGTGCAAATCTTTATCAATTTCATCGGTCAAGCGTATTCTTTGCAGTAAAGATGCTAAACTGAAGCATTTATTCAAGTGTATCTCCGAGATGTGAGTATCTCTGATTTGTTGCGAAGTCGCTGTTATATTAGTGCCACCTGGACCCAATTACCATTATTTTACAGACAGGTCATGAAGGCCTGTGGCGAGTTGATGTCTTTGTTTCCGAGCAAACAAAATTGTAGCCATCCGTAAAGACGTAATCTGGTTTAATGAGGACATACTGGTACAAAACAAACTCAAATTTTATGATTTTTTTTAAAGAGTATCATGTTTATCAGTGATGTAGTTCATGAAAAGCGAAATTTTTTTACCTTGAAGGCATGTAATCGACATTCAACTTTGAACCGAACTTTTGGGAATATTTACAAATACGATCAAAAAGCCTTTTCATTCGAAGAGCATTTTGAGAGGTCAACGTAATGTAATGTGAGAAACACTTCTTTTATTTTTTTCATTCAAGGCAAACACTTCTCTATTGAAGGTTTACCTTGTCAAGATTCGTATTGGTTATTTGCTAAACACAGAGGTTTAATTGAGCCAGCTGCATAATAAATGGGCCGAAACATTTCATGATCTCTGGAATGTCAATCGAGATTAGTAGGGTATTTTCTGCACCAGTTTTCAAAACTACAGTAGAAACTAAATTACAGACATTTCAATTAAAAATTTTACATAGAATCACCACCAGCAATTCTTGGTTACATAAAATGGGAGTATGTATCTGGTCTTGCATGAACAGAAAAAAGATTTTCTGCATTTTATTGAAAACCTCATTGCACAGTTGTTGGGATCCCCCCCTCAATTTGACCCTAAAATTCCAAACCATACACCTAACATGAATGGATAGACGGTTGCCTATGAGACAGGTTCAAGCTCACTTTTTATGAATGCTAAACGGTTGCCTAGCACAATCGAGGTCCATGCAGCTGGTAACAAGCAGTAGAAGGGATGAGTATTGTGAAATTCAGTGAATCTAGCATACATTAAAATTCCCCAACTTTTGTTTGCATGCTATTGGATTTGCCAGATGTCTCAACCCTACATGTATAAGTCAGAACTCTGTCTATGTATAATATTTTTGAAGATAAAGAGCTGTTAAAACTTTAATTGCCCATAATTTGCATAATTTTAAACACCATGACTATTCCAAACGATATGCACAAATTAACTAATAGTCAGTCACCATGGCAAGTTTGGTAGTTTTTGAAACCATAGCGTCCGAGAACTCCGGACAAATTTGGTCGTAAAGAAGAAAGAAAAAAGGAATTCTTGGAAAAACAAAATGTCTGGGTTCGCAACCAGACATAATTAGATCGCCCGTCCCAATTTCGCTCGGCCTGAAAGGTGCCATGGTCTGACTCAATCAGCATAATAAATGAGCACGGCTAAACTGTTAGGGCTGCTGACTGGTCAGTTCCATGCATTTTCAAAGCACATTTGAAATATGTTTCAGATTTAGTTGGAGAAAGATCTTATAAAACCGTTTGCAAATAGCAAGTGATATGGATAGAAAAATTGCTGTAAGCATGGACGAATACTTTAAGAGCCAAAGGCTTGTAAGCAGCTGATAATCGATGTTTATCATTAAACTATCTCACTATGAAGTCACTCTTCCTTCGCGTATGGTACGTCCATACCGTACGTGAATGTTAGTGTTGTGTCAGTAGCGCCTACTGACGACAAGACGGTGCCTGTGGTTCTGATAGGAACCACACCATATGTGTATACATGGATTGTCATAGGGCCCATAGTGCATACAAGATTGGAGGCAGGATTCATCGTATCAAAACTGAAATGTGTCGCTAACAAAACGAATTTGCATGTGACTTAATTTGTTGTACATCACTTTATTCTCGTCTTTTGGTTTTAGTTTTTAGCTCAGCTGACTTATCCGTCAGCTAAGGTTATGTGGTGGTTAGGCATCCGTCCTCCACCCGTCCGTCCGTCGATCCCAACATTATCCCAAATGGGCCACCCATACTGATTTTTCCTTCTATGTCTAAAAAGGACAAATACGAACCATATCGAATGTCTATAGGTAAAATGAGTTTCAAAACGACACCTGTATACTACTTGAAACCAATGAATGACTAACCAAATCAAAGATTACAATTAAAATTATATCAACCTTAATAACCATGCAGCTTCGGACACAGGAGAAATATAGCTCTTTCAACACTCCCATATTGGAGACACTTAATCAGAAATTGAAATACGGCCACCTGAAGGCAGTTTTTTTATTGATCTTAATTTGGTCTGCTGTGGTTTGTTGGAGGTCCCTAAGATCTTAGACTGGTTCGTTGTGGATTTGTAGCAAGAAGTTGTGTAGATCTGTACGAATGCTATTCATTTTTTTGTCAGGTGGAGCTGGAGAGGACCATGCACATTGCCGTTTTATTATCAAAGTGAAGAAGAACTCCAGCTTCCATTCATTAGCCTGACATCTGCTTTGTATGGCTCGGATTTGGTATTATTGAAAATATAAACTCGTATGATACCTCGCTCTTTAAACGAGTCTCTACAAAACAAACTTGTCTTTTTTTTTGTTGCATTTATCCTAAAACGAACACATCTCTCTATATATTTCGTACCTTTTTGATGTTAGTTCGTCGCTCCGTATCTCTTGGGAAACATATCTCATTCGCTTGGTTCTTCAGATGCTGGAAACGTGGCGACATGAATGTACAAACATGGGGGACTTGTATTACTTTAGAAGACAATCCGTAAAACAAATGCATGGATAGCCTTTGCTAACTAATACAGGGGTATTTCCAAAACTTGCGCTCAAGGCCAACGTACAGAACACTTTACTGAATGACTATATAGACAGAAGCACAATACAGTAAGTAACTCAGTAACAAATTGTTTACAAGGATGAGAGGAAAGTTCCTTTTCAAGTTTATCGATATCAATTGTACTAGATGCAGTGAATTGAGGCGGGCCTATGACACTTTTGGCGGTGGTTTCCCTCGAGCGTGGACATTTTTCTCTTGAACAGTTAAGCGCGGTGTCGGTAGTCGTTGTTATCGCAGGCGTCTTTGGCGTAGCAGGTACATCGTGTGTCACTAAACATTTGGCGCAAGAAGCTCTATAATGATTGGCATGGCATTCACTGCAAACGGGTTTTAGAACAAAACGGTACGCGGATTTTTTTCCAATTGTTTTTATTGAGTTACTCTATTTATAGTGTACATGTAATACAATAGATGATGCAATTTTAAGCTGCCATACAGTATAATACAAGAGATAGTACATTGTATGGAAGATATAAAGTTGCAACAACATGTTATATATGGAAGTATAATGTTACAATGTGTAAGCATGCCGTTTATAGTATACACACTCTTTTTTTACTTATCCATTGTGTAATGAGTGTTATGATTCTGGAGCACAAAATACATTTGGCTCAAAAGGGTTTTTCATAAACGTTATGAATGATATCACACACGTTACAGTGATAACTGCTGTAGGTGTGACAATTTAAATGAAATTGCTTTCTGCAAGATTTCCCAGGTTGCTTTAAATTGTGTGGTTCTTGCTTATAATGGATTAATGTGTTCAAATGCATAAATTGTCCTTCTTAACAGAAATAAAAATGATGTGAAGTTGATATTTTCAGAACTAAATCTTTGTGAATGAATATAAATTTCCATACAAGATACAGTAGTTCAGGTCAGTTTTGTAGGGAGTGTCAAACCGACCAAATAATATATATATTCCTGTGCAAATGTGACCCTTTCCTTCATGTATGCTTTCAAAAAATTGATAACAGATTCCAAAAGGAATTTGATTAAGGACAGTCCGAATATTTGTGAACTATTGATTCCCTATGTTCATAACATATTTCACAAATCTTTTCCCGAGATAATTTGGGCCTTGACGTTTGGAGAAATAATATCGGTCAATATTCAATACTAAGTATTACTATCTGCAATATCCAGTAATATGTATGCATGTACGTCTGTCTGTCTGTCTGTATATATGTATATGTATATATATGTATATATATATATATATATATATATATATATATATATATATATATATATATATATATATATATATATATATATACACATATATATACATATACATATATACGAACAGGTTACACTGGAAAAGAACAGACGCGAAAAATAACATGGGTGTAAGGAGAGTGCGGGGGGAGGGAGGTGGGAGTATGGTTACCGTTTGACGGTAGTGCCTGGAAAACTACACAATGGTTCTTATGAAGTTTATTAACACAGCCCTGGTCGCTATAATGGACATTTGATAAAGCTCATTTATATTGATGTAAAGGTTCAGACAGTCCAATTGAAGCACAAGCAATGGCATGGGTTGAAGGGGGTACAGTTTGACGGGGGGGGGGGGGGTAAGGGTTGGAGTGGGTACGCTTTGACAGTAATGGATTTCAAGACTATCTGCAAAATCCATGTATGGAAAGTTTTACCTTAAAACCTATAACAACCGATACAGTAAATAAAATTTTTGGTTCTTTAAAACGAAAAAAAAAAGAATAAATAAAAAAGATAAAAAACCCAAGCGGAATTTTTTTCAGAGTAGCAAAATGCATGAAACACGGGATATCAAATGCCTTAACTCTTATAACAATTCAATCAATTCCTGCTGATATTTTTCCAGTTAACTTAAAATTTGAAGGTTACTCTATTGTTTTAAAAGATAGATATACGTGTACTTGGCAGTTACAGACCAAATTTCTTATTGCCAGGTTTTTCTAAAATCTTTGAAAGAGTTATGCTTAAACAGTTCACTGAATACTTCAAACCAGAATCCTTTATCCTACAACCATGAATATGGTTTCAGAAAATTACATTCCATTGAGCTAGCCACAGTATGGTGTGACAAGAATGGCTTTAAATCTTCTGAAAATTAGTTAATTAATCACAAGCAATATGTCAAGTTCGAAGCGATTACGTCTACTGTGACAAATATTAATACTTGAGTACCACAAGGATCTATTTTAGACCTGCTTTTATTCATAACTGATATAAATGATTTACTCACTGTATCTAATGTTTTGATCCGATAAAATGTGACGAGGGCATACATTTGAAAAACTCTCTACTTCTTATTCACAGATACAATATCACTCAAAGTGTATCCCTTAACACTTATAACGATTGAAGCAGTGAATGACACATAATAAGCTACGTTTGAATGTGAGCAAAACCAAATTCACGATCTTTCATTATCCACAAAACTAGTCACAATTCCTGAAGTGAAAGAAAAAGCACAGTTTTTGCATCTGTAAAAAAGACTCTAATTTCTTGGGTATCACGACTGATAAATATTTACGCTGGAACAATCACATAGACAAAATTGCTTCCAATTTATCACCAACAATCGGTGTCATGACCAACGAAAAGAAATTCTCCCCACACATGTTCTCCAAATAATTTATAACTGTCTCACGCTCCCACATTTGAAACATGGCATGTTATTTTTTTTTGGGGGGGGGTGTCATAAAAAGCACTAGAATTGCTTAATGTCAAAAGAGGGCTGTTCCCATAGTACATCACAGCAAATAAATTGCACATGCAAATCCTATAGTCAAAAATCTAAAATCAAAATTAAATTATATTTTTCTCCTATCAGCAACTAAAATTTAATTTCAACTTTGGAAATAATAGATTGACAGAATACTTAAGTCATATGCAGATAAGATCCGCTTCTGATATTCATACCTACAACACAAGAAAACAATAAAAATGTTTTGAGAGAGAACAGATTTAACTAGTGCAACGAAATATATCAGACATGAAATTATACGAACCCTAATCAATGCTCCAGATATTGTGTTGAATAAGGTCCGTACCCATAGTAAAACAGATTTAACTCATCATGCCAAACATTTTAGAAACAGATTTACTGTTACTTGCAGAATGATTCGTTGCTGTGTCTGTAACTTCTGTTATAAAACCTCCAATAAATAAATTGTATTTGTGTCTTTTTGTCCAGAACCACTTCCTAGTAGTCATTACCCTATTCTGCAGTCCGAACTCTTTACTCTCCATAAGCTTACCTGTCCCTGGCTAACCTATGTACATATGGAAGTACTATTGTCCATATTGCACACGTTCTTCTGTCGATTTTAAAAAAAATAATAGGCTGTATAAGCCCAAATAAATTGAAGTGTCTTTAGCGGGTCACTACTCAAAACATGTTTCGGAGCCTATATCCGTACATGTCTCCCTGAGTAGCAGCTCCTTGTCTAAGCTACATATTAGACAAAGACAACCCACATAATAGAGAATAAATATGAAGGTGGCAAATGATGAATTAGCCAAATACTTGAAGTTTTGCTTATAAATGCAGAGCTTCATTATAAAAGAAGAATATCTGTCCATCCAAACATAATTACTAAATTTGTATAGTACAAGTTTAGATAAGAACAATTTGACTTACCCCTGAACCAGTATGTGCCCCATCTAGCTGGATAGCCTATCTTAGTGTAACCACCTGCCAGTGTATAACTGAAGTAGAAACAAACTGGGGCATTATATTCAGTCCGAAATTTTATTCAAGAGTAGCAATCAATGTACAATATATGAATATAACCAATGCACAAATCTTCTATAAATCATTTAATGTTATTATATATATTGTATTTTCAGGTGGCTCTGATGCTAATGCTGAATAACCTAAATGAGAGTCTCCTGGCAAGTACTTGTCCCTATATCATCTTTTGTATTATGTCTGTTTTTTGATCAAATAGAAGAATTTGAATCTTGAGTCTTGAGTCTCGTATTTTCCTCTGAAACTTTGACTACTAGATCCGTTCCAAACATGATTGATACAGTCTCCATCAAGTTTCTTCAAATGGTGACGTTCCAGCATATTTTTTGTCTCAGCTGACTTGTCAGTTTGGCAACTAGAGGTTACTGGGTGGGCCTGTGTCCGTCTGTCTATCTATTATGCGTCTGTTGCCCGACCATGCAGGTTCCATAAACAATTTGCATTTTTGGACTTCTCAAGAATCGTCAGTCAAATCCGCTGGTAGGAATCTATATTGGGTGGTTCACATGTTTGGTCAAATGATCACGGTCAAGTGCTTTTGCGTTTTAGCACATGTGCTTTTCAGTCAGCTGAGCCCATACGGTGGTCAGTCTTGTCTCCCTTGAGGTTTGTTCAAATGGTCATGGTTTAGCGATTTTTTAATCTTCATGAATTTTACAAACAGATTTTATTTTAAATACCATCTACCGACTCTAGCCAGGATATAAGCCAACATGTCAGTTTCATCTCCTTATAGTCAATCAGGGTCAAAACTAACAACAGCAAAAGAAACCCTATAGCTACTTTGCTGGTGGTGTATAGGATCTATGGTTACAATTGACAGTTATTAATCCCCCTCCCTTTCATGGTGGGAGGGTTTTTTCCTGTATAGTTCATTTCTCCATTTTTTGTGATTTCATGTTTTTGTATTGTGTGTAAATTTGATTTTTCATTTTGGGTTTGGTTTTTGGAATGACCGAAACAGTTGAAATGGGCTGAACTACTCATTCCGAGTCAAATATCAGTCTCGAGAATTTCTTGGCCAAAAGATTTTTTTGATTTGGACCAAACTCGAATGATATTCGGATCTCCACACCAAAGCTTTACCTTAGGACTGCTTTGCGTCAAAGTCATTTGGCCACCAGAAGGTTTTCATCTAGTAGTAAATCAGAATTCATCGAATTTTACTCATCTGGAGCTAAAAGTGTAACTATGCCAAGCTGTGCAAGTTACGTTTGACCTCTAAAGCCCAAAGCTTAAGATTTTATCAGTATATGATGCAAACTTTGGGTGAACTCTTCTCAGACTCAGACTCAGAATACTTTTACTTCACCAGAATAAAGCATACTGTATAGATAATATGATAGTAGCTGCGGAGATTCCCATTAAGGCAAAAAATTGCCGCTGTTATGGACGCCACCTTGACACAAGGATGGCTGAAAATAATATATACATTTAAGATTTGATAGAGAATGGGGTATATTGAAAGTACTAAGTCTGTCACTCAAAGTCCGCTAACTACCCAAAGCCCAAAGTTCATGTCTGAGTGTGGAATGACTCACACTCAGAATACTTTTGTTTCATCATAGTAAAGCAAACTGTACACATAATATGATAATAGGTGGGAAGACTACCATTAAGGCGAAAAAACCGTTATCATAGAAGCCACCTTGACAGAAGGATGAGTAAAAATAAGATAAACATTTAAGATTTGATTTAGAATGGCAATGGGTTACACTAACAGGTGCAATACTGTTTTTTTTTCTATGCCCCAGGTACATAATTTACATCATCATTATAGATATATTGCGGAATGAATAACGAAGTAATTGGTTTACAGTGGAACCTTATTTATACGGACCTCGTTAATCCGCATGTTCCATTAATCTGAACACTTCTCCCGGAACAGAATTGTCCATTTCAGGTTTTAGTGATTCAGTAACCCAGATGCTTCATAAATCTGAACAGTTCACTGGGGCACACAGTGTTCCGATCAACGAGGTTCCACTTCTGTTGTATTGTATATTGCAGACATACAGTGTGGCTTTCAGCAAACACAAGCGTACTTGTTAATAAAATACATTTTTGTGTTACTAGAAAAAGCCATGCTTGCAAGGGCCTGTACTTTATCCTTTATATCATTGGGAGTGTTCTTCAAAGTGTCTACTGATTCTTACCTTAAGCAAATCCTTGTATCAACAAGTCTTGATCCTGTCACAAAGATTTTATTCTAATTTCTTGGAAGATGTTCATGAGTTAATGCAGCTGGTTGAATGGATAAATTGTCAATGAAATAAGCTAATTGTCTGTGGACTAATTTGTAATAGAATTTTAATCACAGCCGAGCAAGGAAATCCTTTAACTTTGACATTTTCGTTCTTTTAAAAATGCCTCTGTAGATGCAAGATAGTTACTCTGACTTATTATCTTTATCACTTTCTTTGCAGGAAAGGCAACTCTGAAGTTTTTGTGTTCCCATGCTAAGATACCGTCATTTAAGTTTGCCAGTAAAAGAGAATTATTTAAAGTACCTAAAATGTTTTGTGGAAGGTATTCTCTTCGATTGTACACGATACCAATAGTCTGAGATATCTTTGCAGCAATATTGTCCACATTTGCGTTCACCTGAATTGTTTGTCTGAAGTTATACCTAGAAAATTGAATCCATTAATACGTTCAATTCTTATGTTCTCGATTACAACTTCTGGAATTGTAACACATTTCAAAAAGAGATCATAAACTTTATTTTCTCGGCATTTAAGGACAGTTTATTTAGTTTCATCCACTTATTTATTTTCAGCCGTTCTTTGTTAATGTTTGAAGAAACATTTTGAGTACCCTCACAATTTTAATGTATTTGTAAAGTACTGTGAAGAGTGTCATCTGCATATGTTAAGTGATGAAATAGGTTTGAAACTTTGGATAGGTCGTTAATATATAGGAATACCAGAAGGCCCAAGATCGACCCTTGGGGCACCCCTGTTTTGATTTCTGTTCGGAAAGAATTGAAGTCATCAAAATTTACATATCGTTTTCTATTTGTTAAGTGATCAAGCGTGTCAAATGCTTTGAATAGATCTATAAAGACACACATTGGAGAATCCCTTTTATCAACATTGACTAGCAACGTATCAAATAATCCTAAACATACGAGTTCTGTTGAGTGCAATGCCCTAAAACCATACGATGATTGAAGTAATAATTATTTTCTTCAAAGTATTCATACAGTTGCTTGAACATTACTTTCTCAAAAACGTTTCAAACTGTAGGTAGAATTTCTACAGGTCTGTGATTTTCAAAAACACATGTATCACTATTTTTATAAAATGACGTTACTGTAGCAATTTTTATATTATCAGGAAAAGTGTCTGTAACAGAGGACTGATTTACAATGAGACTCAAAGACATAGGCATTGTGGGTTTTATTAATTTGAGTAATTTAGTTGAGGTCTCACCATGAGCGCAGTTGGTTACAGTTTTTAGAAAGTCAATACTTTCTTGCATCACCAATTGGAGTTACAGATTAAATGACAAAAAATGTGTCTGCTTGGTATATTCAAGTAAGCTTTAAAACCTGCATTTTGAAAATGTTCTATCGTTTGAGCCAGCTTAGGTCCGAATTCGGTGAATTATTTGTTAAAGCCATGTGCTATTTTTTGTTTCTCCCTAGTTGTTTCTTTATCGATTTTCAACGAATAAGGGAAATTGGACCGTTTATTTGTTTTGTTTCAATGCTTCCTTGTTTCTAGCCTCCGTGTATTCTTCAAATAAGCTTTTTATCCATTGAAACCTTAACTATGATAGCTTGTCTTTGCTAGATTAATGTTTCTTCTAAAAATATGATTATATGTATTTAAGTTTGTTTTACGTTTGTTGTGTTCAGGAGAGTCTATACAAGTAGTTTGTAACCGCTTATATGGTTTATTCATATGGGCAATACAAATGTTGATACCTCTAGTTATCCAGTTGGATTTTTTGTGTTTGTCTCACTTGAACTCAGATAAAAAAAAACTTCCCAATAAAAACTAATTCGTATTTACAGACTCTTTACAGGATGTTATAGTTTTCATTTGCATCCCCATCAGGATTGGTGGTCAATTTATCATATATATTCGATACAACTGTACCGTTTAGAATACCTACATGAGAATTTGGGGGTGCATAATTTAATTTTAACTTTTTTTTTTGGTTTGGTTCAAGGACCTTTACAAAATCTATTTCCTTAGATTTTGTAAAGGTCCTTCAACCAAAGTAAGGAAAATTTTGTGAACTTCGACTTTTTAGAGTACCATAAGTAGGAGATTTTTCAAAATTGGAAAATTTTAGAAGAAAGTTATCTATTAAAGAGCCTCAATGTTCAGCAAACCTAGTCGGTAATTTTATTCAGGGAAACACTAGTGAATGTGACAGTTTCAATGTATGTACTGACAACACTATTCTCGTTTATCTTTACTAAGTCGATGTTAAAATCACCTGCAACAGTTACTTCAGGACTTTGATATTATTTATATATTCAGGTACTGGAGTAAATTCATTTGTGCGGGTGACATACTCCTCAGTTACTTGTATAGGAGGTCCATACAGATTTTCTAGAACTATTTTCTGTTGAATTTGGTCACTATTTATTTCTATAAATTGTCCTTCCCATATATTAAATTATTTGCTAAGTGGTAATGTTTTATAATTATAACCTCCCCTTAAATATGTTGCAAGACCACAATAAGTTGAACATTTAAAAGATTGTGTGATCAGATTGTAGCATCCTAGTTGCAGAAGTGATAAAACAGTCTGATTAGAGAGCTATGTCTCTTGTAAACATATTGCACTAAACATACACTGATTTCCTTTTAAAGTTTCAACTAATGTTTTATTTGAGCTAGTTGAATATTTTAAAAGGCATAATTTAGGCAAAGTATGGCAAATTCCTTTTTCTATGTAGAGTAGCAACTAGATCTTCTATATCATAATATGGAGACATTTGTATTAACTGTGACTCAAAACCTAAAGATTCTATGTTCTGTTCCATTAAATTGTTAAGCTTGTGATTTAGTGAATTTGATTCCAATCCTCCTAGGTTTGAGAGGATATCATAACTACCGTTGGTGTTCATAGTATCTCAATTGGTTACATCAAAAATAAAAATGTTCCTGGAGTAGCTCGTCAGTAAACCTGTTATCAAAGTTGAAGCCAACAATGGCAGTTGAGAAATGTTCGGGTTTGGCACAGTTAGTGAGTCTAAGAAAAAGGAAATTGAACCATAGGAAAAGGGAAAAGGGAAACAAAGTCAGAATAAAGGAGCTTAAAAGATCGTGGACAGACAAACCACTACATAAAGTGGTCTTGCACGTTGTCCGATATGGCTGTCGAATGTGCAGACAAAACCGTCAAAAGGGGCTTATCTCCTTTTGTCTCTCAATTCCATATTCAAGAAAAATAAATTGATAAAATGAAGTGATGGGTTCATTAATCTTTCAGCAGCCGCCATGCTGAATACTTGGTGCGGAACTTTTATATGACAAAGGAACTATTTTGCAGCAGAATACAATGTTATTATATGCGGTAAAAAGTGATGGTCCATAGTTACAGTATCCCAGCAGACACAAGGAAAGATTCAGTTGATACAGTCAAAGAGAAGTTCCCTATTTTTACCATAATGTTAATTGAATAAACTGAAGATCAATGCCCATTATTGTTTCTTGAACTTACTAGGCTCGAAACCAAGGATACCTTTTACCAGGTCGTTCATTGATACTATGGGAATGACAGTCTTATACAGTCTCTTAATGTATATAGTTCCGTTAGCAGTCAATGTTATTTAATCATATTGCTCTGCTTGGCTTTTCCTGCAAGGATGAAAACTTCTGATTGAAGCTGGGCAAATCTTCATTTATATAGGCATTAAAGCCCTTTCTGTACAACTCTGGGCAGTAAAGCTTTCTTTATCCCATTCAGACGTGAAACAAATTGATATGATTCTGTTTTTGTTGGGCTGCTTACTTCCAATCGTAATCGCTACGAGTGTACCAGAGAAACCTGCTTCTAATTTGGCAGCTAAGTCCAAAACAACCTGTTTCTCACTTTCTTTTCTTCTATCCCGCTTATCAGCAAATTGTTGTCTTCTGGTAGCTAGCATTTCATGTTGAATTTCCGATTTAACGTGTTCTTTCTCAATAAAGCTTAGTAGCTTCTGGTGTTCCTGAACTGTGGACTCCACATTGCTCAGATGAACTTTTACAGGGTCGAGTTTCTCTGATAGACACGTTTGTATATTATTCTCAATAGCCCACATTAAGGCATCCTGTAATGCAATTACAATGTTTGAACAATAGCTTCTTGTACTGCAAAGCCGATCCTAGATAACTCATAGCCATTGTCAGTGTTTTCCTAATTGACGCCTGTTTCACTTTCTATATTAACACCTCCCTTGTTTTTTTTAACGTTTTTTTGTCCCTACGTTTTTCCCTAGATCTAGGCATCTTAGTGGTTTCGTAAAAGCTGGAATCGCCCCAAACCTAACAGCTCGGTACTAGACTCGGAGAACTTTCAACGAAATGCATCAGTTTCTTCACAGCTGATCGCACTGCTAGTTAAACTAGGATCCTGAGACATACATCGAAGCAGGCCCCTGCGGGTGCTATTGTTTACAAACATACCGACGTGGGCTTGCCAGTGATGTCATCGATGATATGGAGAGAAAATGATCCCAAATACAATTAAATATCACCTTAAAAACTGGCCATGTGTTAACTTTCATCCATGTTTTCGATTATACAATACTTTCCTAACATTGTCCCTCCGATATTAAGGGGAATTTACAGATAAAATATAGAGCTCATATATTATTCAGCTGCCATTGTCTGTCGATGAATGCAACTTCCTTCCCAGCGATCACTTGTGATCAGAAATATGTAGGTTGTTTTTTTTAGTTTTGTGTTTTGTTTTAGGGTTTCGGGTTTTTTGGTTTTTGATTTGATTTGTTTTTGGTCAATTTGACTGTGAGAAACCTTGAAAGGTCCAACTGACATGAATTTTTATCTTGCTAATGGTGGATACTGTCACTTTGTGTTGAAAAGCGGTGACTCTAGGTCCGGCTGTTCAGTGAATATAATACCAATATTGGCGGTTCCCTGCGCTTGACAGTCCACCTTGTTAACATGGATATCATATATCCAAAGTATTGGATAGTGCAGTTACTGAAAATGGTGACTCTAGGTCCGGCCGTGCAATGAATATAATGCCAACAGTGGTGGTCACCCGAGCTTGACAGTCCATATTGTTAACATGGATATCATATATCCAAAGTGATGGACCCTGCTTGCACTGCTCTCTTGATATAGGGAGAAAAACTACAGCTTGAAGTATAATTTCGAAGATTGTGCTAGTCCTGTCTTAAGGCTGAAATGAGGTGCACATGGTTGATCGTGACCCAATTCCACAGGTAACTTGACTACTTTAGTGAATGACGTGTTTTCAGTTGATGATCTATTGTTTTGTACGATCACTTGAGAACTTTTGAGCCAGATATTTGCACATGATGAAGGTCTTAAGGAAAGGTGACATTGTACTAATTCCAAATGTCACTGGACCACGTTGCCTGTTCAATCAAGATAAACCGACCAAAGGATTGTCACCTTTCACTTGTTTTAAAAGCTTTTTAAAGTTATTTTCGTGTGTTCTCTTTATTGTCGACTTTAAAAAAAAGTACATGTGGTATCTTCAGACATTGAAAGAATCTACCTTGACTTACTGTGCACCATACATGTGCATTTGGTGGCACCACTGTCAATCCCTGTTAACAAATATTTGATCAGGTGTGTGGAAAGTCTCTGTCTACATCACTGATTCAATATTCAAATGGTTAATGATGAAACCTTGTGAAATGGTTAATACTGAAATACTGTTGTGCACGGACTTTTATGTATTTTGTTTTTGCAATGCGGTAGGCAAAATCAACTGAAAACTTTGTGATACACTTTGACAGGATCTTAGTAAAACTAGGTCACTTATTTAATTATTAGGGTCCCTCCTATCTGTATTATAATTGGGTAAAGCTAAGGCAGACTCTGCTATGCTCATCTTTTCTTGCTTGTAAAATTAAAGCATATGAAGCATACCTTTATGTTCCATGTATTCCATTATGTACTTTCTTGTGACTGCAGAGAAGACTTTGTCAACGTAACAAGTGACGGTGATACTCCTATATTTATCCAGTGACTCAGGTCTACCATCTTTAAAAATTGGCTTCACTCTTCCCTTATTGCCTTAAAACAATCGTTCGGGACAGTTTTACAGAGTTTGCAGCATTTAAAGAGGCTTTCCAAAAGGCTCCAATACCGTGCCAGTCGAATTTCAAAAGATGGTTCAGAATGTTATCTGTGCCACAGGATTTTCCGTTTTTAAGTTTAATAGTACACTGTCTTTGTCGATCGATCAGAAGCTCTGCAAAGTTGCTCAGGGTTTTGGAACTAATATGTAGCATGTTTACCCTATTACCAATTGATTTGCTGACAGTCGCCTAAACGTTGCCAGTTCTCTTTTAATATCTTTTCCATTTCTGGTGGATCTAGGATGAAACGGTCATCATTATTTGAATCACAGACCTTAAAAAGGATATTTTTTGTACAAGTGTCGAAATATTCGCCAGTAGCCTCTCCTGTCATTTCTGCCTGTTCATGAAATGTCAGCTTCAGCTATGATAGTCAGAATGTGAGCTAGCTTTTCTCTGAGCTGGCAGTATATCGATATAAGTTACCCAGATGCTTAAGCTGTAGTTGCGGGTTGAGAAAGAAGTTCAGCATTGTTAGAAAAGGACTGTGACAAACATGTGGTCTTATGACCTTTGTAAAAAATTCAAGCATTTCACATGGTTTTTAGAGATTTTGATAGCTGTTTCAGGCAGACAGACGGACCTAAACGTTTTTTTTAAAAGTTCTGTTGAGTGACAAGTCAGCAGAGCTAAAACTCTAACAATCACTGCAGCGTGATCTCTTGAACCAACTGCTAGATGCCTAGTTTGAAAATTTTGTGGAAACAATTTTGGAAAAGATGAAAATGTAAATGCAAATGGACGGACGATAGACCATCGTATACCTCCAGGGGTCTGACTGTCAGCTGAGGTAAAATATTTTAATCCAAACATCATTGAAGCGTAATCTATGAAATAAATATGGCAGCTACTTGTCCTAGGTATATGCCACCGAGTTAGAAGAGAGTCCAGCAAATAGTTTTGGGAAAAGTATAAAGTTTTAATCGTTAATGGGCAGGACTGCTAATAGCTACATTGCAAGTTCAAAAACCAAGCGGACTTGCTAGTCAGGCAAGATGAAAAGCTCTACCAGTGGGGAGTCACAGTTAAAAAGGTACCATTAATATTTACTTGAAAATAATCAGTTGATCCAAGAGCCATTGTTGAATGTTCACACAAAACCTCTCAGCGCCTACCTTATACTTTAAATCAAGTAGAATGCCGACGGATGTATTTATTTATCTTATGCTGGATCTTCATGCCTTGTACAGTGGATTAATTTTCAATAAAAAGAATTAAACCTCTATAACGATTATGTGGTAATTCAATAGACCTTTATCCATACATACACACACACACACACACACACACACACACACACACACACACACACACACACACAATATATATATATATATATATATATATATATATATATATATATATATATATATATATATATATATATATATATATATATAGATAGATAGAGAGAGAGAGAGAGAGAGAGAGAGAGAGAGAGAGATCTTACCAAGGAGATCTTACCAAGGAGTGTGGAACGAAATGAAGAAAACACTCCTGGATTTTGCTGTGGTCAATGTTCTCCACAGGTGTTATGTTGATATAGTGGTTTTTGATGTGATCTGTCATAAGCCATGAAAACAGTGAGAAAATCACTGGTAACAATATCTTGTTAGTAACCAGGACCGTACAAGGGAGATGTGTGAATCCCTCTTGTGGAATATTTCTAACAAAAAAGAACACGTTATGGTTTGAAGATGCTTCAAAAGTACACTTTTCGACTACCAGTCTTCAAAATAATCACGTGGGTTGTTTTCCCTTTTTAATGGGCTCTCTAATTATAACATTCATATAATGGTTCAGTGATCGGAAAAAAAAGAAAAAAGGAAAATTCTTTGCTACGCTAGGATGAAAAAAATATGATAATATTTTTCACACCTGGCATAAAGCAGTTAAATTCTCTCACATAACTAGGGTTTGCAAAACTCTCTGAGCTTCCTTATAACAGAAATGATTGCCTGGCAGGGATCAATCTCCCACTTCTGTTTTCTTACCTCCCTCATATATAAAAAAACAAAATTGAATAAAAAACTCGATCACCTTAAACATTTTATAAGAGTGTCTTGATAGCATTAGATCAAGAGCATTCATGGATACAGGTGCTATGATATCATGTATTTCTCAATGATTTCTGAAGTGTCTTTCTCCTACATACTCTTTCGGCCATTCCTAAATTTCTAAATGATGCTGCTTGTACCAAGTGAGCCAACCTCTTTCTGTCCTATTTTTGGTGCTAGAGTATTAGTTACAACTCATCATTGCAAAACATCTTGTCGATTATTAAATCCCACAGATGGACCGACAATACTATCCACATGACAAGTAATTGGCATAATGCAACCCTTAGATCCAAAGAAATGTCTACGAACCATTATCTACTTCTGTTTTTATGACAATCAGGGTGTGTATTTTAACCTTACGCTAGCCTCATCCATATAGTAGTATGAGAGTATCACACCACTATGAACACCAGGTAATACACGAAGCAGCTGCAATACAAGGGTACCCATGCTCAAATACAGCCTATTGTCACACTACTGGTATGGGTAGAAACTAATCCAAGACCTCAAGTGACCTGTCTGCAATGTAAATTACCGGTAACAAGAGGTCAACTGAGTCTGCTATGCAAGAGATGAAATAGTATTACACACCAATAGTGTGCAACCTCAATCAATGTCCAATTTAAATGGCTGTGCACCAAATGCACCACCCCTTCAATTGACCAAAGTGATCACCTGTTTGTGTTTACAGACTCCTTCTTAAATTCCATAATATCTGAACACAAAAACAGTCTGCATGGGAATTATGAAGTAGCCCAGGTGATGACATCCTGCAAGAATGCAACCCATTAAAAACTAAATACGCAATGAATAGCCTGATCTTATATGTAAATATGAACAGCTTACGGCACAACCTTCATGCACTCAAACACATTTGTCACAAATTGCAACCAGTAATATTTGGTATCGGGAAACAAAAATTGATGAGAGCTTCACAACAGCCAATCTCACTGTAGGAGATAATAAACTATTTAGACATGACATAACAGCTCATGGCAGAGGAGTGGCATGTTATGTATGGTCTGATATCCCCTGCAGACAACTGATAAATGGTTTATTATTAATGTCTATAGACCTCCATTTGCATTAAACCATATTTCTCAATGTGAAATTGAATTTCCCAGATCTACTTATTATAATGACAAGGAATGACGTAAATTTCGTCGGTATAAATTACTTCGGCAGTATAAATTAATTCTTCAAAGGGCATTTGCAAAAGCTTGCCGCTTTGCGCATGACTATAATCTCATTATCCAAGGCAACAAGACGCACAAAAATAGCATGTTTCACAAATACTTCATGGCTTGCTATGTACTAAAACCTACACTTGACACAAAACAACGCAAATAACAATACAATGTCAAACGTATTAAAACAATAAGGAACATATAAATAGAACTCTGTTTCACCAAATGTGCGTCGGGCAGGGTCTTTGAGATTGTTGGGCACGCGCGTAATTTTTGAGTGGCAAGGGTTAGTTCCTGTTTTGAACTGGACAATGTTAAAAATATACTTTATCTATTGCTACATGTGTCATTGCGTCTGCCCTGGAGACATGTAGCTGCAAACCTCTGACCACATTGTCGGATTTCTCAGCAGCAACATCGACAATTGGAGTAGAAAATATGATGCACTTTGCAGAGTACTTTTTGTCCCCCTTAGGGCAAATCTGACCCACTATATTCTGCAAAGATAAGTAAAGGCAAGAAGGCATTATAAAGTCCTAGTGATATGACCTGGGATTCGCTACGTTCATAATATCCCGAGGAGCTTCTTAATGCCTTCTTACCCACTTAGAACGCAGACATTTGTCACCAGAATTGACCAATGAGACCCCCTCAATAAGACAAGCGCCTCAGATAATTTTTATATTCTCACCCAAACCTCATGAATAATAACTATGCAACTTTACAATGACCCAGCAAACGCTTGCCACGCTTCACAAGGCAAAAATGGATTCTACGGCGCCTTATGCAGATGATGTTGTTTTGCGAGAATTAGACGACTGGTCAGCTGACTTGGTTAGTATATCAACACAGCAGTTACCTAAAATGAACCGACCAGAAGTTACGTAACAGAAGGAAGAAAAAATGAACGATTTCAAGAAATTATTACGCCAGAAATACTGCGGCAAAAAGTGGCAGAGGCTGTGCTCAAATCAACCATACCAAATAACAAGTGGGCTCTTGGGGTGTGGCGTGACTGGGCCACGTGGCAAAACGAACAATCCAGAAACTGCGAGTACAAGAGGGATTAATATAGGGCTATGCCCTGATTCTCAATTGTTTGTTTGTTTTTTCAATAAAATATGTTTAAACCAAACCCCGAGAAATGATTTGTACCCGATATCTGAAACTTTAAGCTATATCGGTGTACCCAAACTTGCCCACTCGATGTTTTTTTTTTGTATTTCTTTTTCTTCTTCTTTTTTGTGTCCAGGAGTTTTTGCTGACAACCATACCCACCTGCTACGCCTATTTTACGTTATCGAGATCATATAATAGAAATGGTTAGCTTTGGTAAGTATACAATAGTAATGCATATTGGATGAGTTAATTTCTGTCTTATGCTCATTTTATGGTTGTGGGGGACTATGATTAAGTCAGAATTAAAAAAAAAACCCAACTAATTATTGCTCTGTGGTAAATCCACGCAGTAAAGGAACATTCGGAATATTTTATTTTCCTTCTTAAAACAGAAATATTTATTTTTACTTGTAGGTGTCCACGCGACAAAACATGTGATTGCTGTGCATGGCAGCAACTTGTGAGTATACTTCTTTTCCTCCCTCCCTTGGCCTGGTAAGATCGTTGTATTGGGAGTGACACACGTTGTGCAAGTCGCAGAGTGTTTTGCCACGCCCACCGAAAGTTGCGTTTGCTTTGGTGATAATTTCATATCCGTCATCTATTTAAAGAGTTCCTGTTGCATAAACCAGATGTAGTCCATTGCACATCTTATTATTGAATGGGGGGTTTGCATGTGTTTAAAGAAAATGTTGTATCATGTTCCTTTTTCACCCCATGAATAAGGTTGTCAATAAATACTACTGTCAGTGTCCCCACACAACTGGACTTTGCAAACGTATTTGCATGATCACAACTGAAGTGCGCATGCTCAAATTGACCTTGCGAACAATAAAGAAAATAAAAATAGGTTCACCTGCAGATAACACACAAATCGCCAATTTGTGCGTTAACTACAGGAACGCCCTGCACTTGGCTTGTCCTTTGAATCATCTTGCAGGCCCAGCAAAACTCCTATAGACCTGCACCACATTCTTCACCTAACAACATTGAGTGCACACCTAAATTTTTCACCAGATCAACGCACCAAGAGTTTTCACGGACAACCCAAGGTAAGGTTACCTTACGGCCTTCATTTCCGACCGCAAATACAGTGAGTCGCACAAAAACTTAATGTTACACATGTTCATTTCACTATTCTTGCAACGATGAAGAGTTTTTACACATCAGGTAATTTCATATGCTATGCCAACATAGTGCAGTGACAACACAATAAAAAACGTCTACTTTCATCATACATTTGCAGTGAACCCCAGGGGAATTCACCTACACTTCAAAGCCACGCGAAGGGCCTTTTTAGGACCACCCCATCTTCATAAAAGAGCGCCTAGCACCGCAAAAAGCGAGCGCAGCTTTAATATATATATATATATATCTATATATATATATATACACATATATGCACATATGTAGGTATATACCCACATTCAGAATTAAATACTGTAAGAATACCAACACATGGCCGGACCTAAGTTTTAAGAAAATTGTGCCAAATGGGGAGGTAAAAACTAATTGCTACAGAATCCGACAAGATTCTTATATAATTCATGAATATATATATATATATATATATATATATATATATATATATATATATATATATATATATATATATATATATACATATATATATAAATATGTGTGTGTGTGCAATATAATATTGACTTAGCATGATATGATATATATGATATGAACTTTATTGGCTGAAGCATGCATAGAACAATGTTACGATGGCAAGGCAAATTTGCACACGTGGAGGTGGGGGGGGAGGGTTAAAACGTAAAGTCAAGTCAGAGAGGTCCATTAATTTCTGTGCATTCTTTTATGTAAGTGGCAAATTTGGATATCAGTTCTGTATCATTAAGGCTCATGATGAATGTAAATACGCTTTCCTCGTCAAGGCTATCTAAATTGAAAATTTGTGTTATGTGGTCGAGAATTTCTTTCTTGAGAATTTCTTTCTTGGTTGATCGAATTTAGAACACGCCAAAATATAATGCCCCTCATTTTCAATTTCGTTACAGGTATCACAAAGTCTTTGCGAAGCGGGAATTTTGTTGGGTCTTTTATGTCGACCAGTTTCAATATATAAATTATGAGCATGTAACTGGTAGTTTCAATTTTACTATGAATGTTGAAAAGCAATGGGTAATAAACCCGGGGTATTTGTTTGTTTCATCGTTATTCCTAGGGAGGCATGAGCCAGAACGAAGGTCCGCATATTTCTATGAACGAGGCCCTAACAGTCGGATCGGTGATCCGTAACATAGTGATGCACTTGAATGAATAGCGATAAATATGTGTGTATATATATATATATATATATATGTATGTATGTATATATAAATAACTTGATACTTTGTGGTTCCAACAGCAGACAAGCTCTGCTGTGTGGTGCAAGATGTCACACAAGACCTTGTGAGTGCACACCCTTGCAAACAGGAGAATGTGACGGATCTTGTTTTTCTGTATTCTTGTTACCCCAAGTTGCCCTGAATCTTGGAATCACTCATATATGCTAAAACGCGGACCCAGGATATCCACAATGGAGCAAACTTCACCCCTTCAAAAACATGATGGGGCGAAAAAGTGCACGCTACATTGGGGTAGAAACTGTCAAATTTGGGCAAAATTAATACATTGGGACGGAATACACTTTTAAACCAATTTTATTCGACCGTCACATCTGACAAAGCACATCTGGATAAAAACATGTATTGTCGTATGCATGCAATACTCTAATATGGCATGTTTATTTGAACACAAGAATAATATGCATTTGTATCTGTGATAACACATTAATATGACACTGGTCTGTATCTGTGTACAATGTACTTAACAAAGTCAAGGTTACACTCATTGCACTTTTGCATTACTTCTCGAATTGCTGTCTCGAGTAAAGCATTTGACTTTTTGTTTTTCAGTAGGCCTGCGTTTTTCCGCTGGTGCTCTGCTTTGAAGTTTGATATAAGTCTTTACCTTAATAATATCAGTCAAGGCATCCAAAATGTAAATATGTTGGGGTGATGACAAGAGAACTGGGAGTCGTAACTCCTGTGAAAGGCTTCCGGTCCATTAGTGGTTCTTTTACTGTCTGATGCTGCCTTAGTCCGTAGGCTTGGAGCAAAACGAGCTCAGTTCTCTATTTAATTTTCCAGCACATAGGCTGAAAATTTCTCTGCAGTATCACTTACAGGACACATCGCAAAAATGTCAACAATCGCCTTCCCGACATCCTTTGGTGGCAGAAATGCCAAGACCAAGAACAAGGCAAGGTGCTGTCCCATTTCACTCGGTATCCTGAAAGTGAGGTCGAATAGATAAACCTAGTTGTTGGATTTTTTTCGATACCACGCTTGCCCAAAGTGAAAACTGTGGCACTTAACGGCAGTTTCCAGGAAGACATCTTCAACAGCTAAAATTTCTGCAAGTTCAAAATAAACATGAATAATAAGTAGTTTTTGGTTGAATCCTCTATCCAGGCACAAATTCATTTCACATTAAGCATGTTGATGTTAGTAGGCCTTTCTTTAGACTTATCCCTCAGGAGACAGAACACAAGTGGCACTTAATGACCACCTACTAAACCATATAAAGTCCCAATTTGACACATGAACTTTGGCCAAATGTGAAAGTTGCATCACCAAATAATTCGTGGCAGTCTTTGCAGAGATGCGTAAGATTGCTTGTGCATGTGAATATAATAATACCTGTTTCTTTATTGTTGTACAAGAGAACCTGTTTCTATATTGTTGTACAAGAGAAAAGTCTCCCCTTTAGATGTAAAAGTGTCTGAATTATTGAAATTTTCCATGCAATTCAGCTGTATTTTGTTCGTGTTCACGAAGCCTTTTCCTTCTCTGCCTGTAGGCCTAAATAGCTTGACGCATACCATTCAAATCTTTCTAGTGAAAATTCTCTCCTGAACAAGCAGTTACCGGTACTTCTTGCCACGTGATTTTTTAAGGTCTGAAACCCAAGTTGCCATCTGCTTTTCGTTTCACTGCACATCTGACCTCTTTTGTTTCACTTTTTCATCTGTTTTTTGTCATGTGCATGGACACCCCTCTGCTGTAGTATAGTTTGACTATCAAGTATTAGTACAATGTTGCCTTGCAGCGACTTCTACTTCTGCACCGCCAAAGTATATCCCCCCCCTTTTTTTTTTACAACATAGGCTCTCTGTATTTTTGACATTGATAGACATGGCATCTTTTCCCTCAATTTGTAGATAATATTTCAAATTCCATACTGCTGAAAAGCTAACAGCATGGAGTTGCAATCAGCAAGACAACTTCCAGGCTCCACTATACTGCCATTACTGGCCAGAGATTAATACATGCAACACGGGCTACTAATTTACCTATAGGCCTATTCAGGGAACTGCTACTACAATATTATAGAACACGTTTCTGATATATGTTAGTTGGTTAGTACTGGTTGACCTGTATGCTTGGTTGACCAACATTGTTGGTATAAGTAATCCAGACTTTTAGTTTACCACATTGGATTCTTATGTACTCGACTTAGTCCATTGGAGCAAATTTAGCTAGTCTCAGTGAAATTTCTACCGGGGGGAGGGGGGGGTACTCCCCGGAATTTTTGGTGGGTAGGCTCCACCGAGGGTACAACACCCGGACCCAACGGGAGCGGAACCAATGTGAAAATGGGGGTCTTTTGGAGCTTGTATTGAAAAAAAAATGAAATTTTACATAAAATTTGGTGTATTTTGGGGCAATTTGGTGACAGGAATTGAAAAACACAGGGGTCTTTGGGTGAGACAAGCGAAAAAGGGGGGTCTTTTAGAGCTACAAGCAGGAAAAAGGGGGGTCTTAGAGAGCGACAAGTACCGAAAATAGGGGGTCTTTTCCGCGGCGCCTACCCGTATAGCAAGGTATAGGAAGTACCCCCCCCCCGGGGAATTTCTAGCACTGCCACTGGTTAAAATGAAGGTCGGCATTCTGCAGGTCAGCAGGTCATTCACTGACATTTTCCGTAGTGTGTTACTCATGGCCCCTGGTCCCTTACATCTTTTTCACAATGTATTTTTATGCTAGTCCGCCCCATCTTAATGTGAACCACACTTTGACATCAAATGATTCTGCCCCATTTTGACATAGATGTGGACCCCAAAAGCGGACCCTCGATATCTTCCATACCGCCCCGAACTGTATAGTTTACATAAAACATTAAAGGCCTATTCTTTGTGCCCTCACCATTGCAGTCGGTGATCCGAAACCGGGCCATTCACTGTCCAGTGCAGTGCTCAAGCGGCGGCCCGCTTGCCATCGGGGAAAAGCTTCAATTGATCAACATGTTTTCTTTGACTGTTAGAACAGTTTCTATTCTACATAGGATAGGCCTATAGGCTACACTCTGGTTGTTTCGAAATTTGCTGAAAAGTCCATTGTTTGTTTCGCCGAGAGCTATACCTTGACTAGTCTAATGTTTCCTCATTCTTCGCCTGTTTTTTTTTTTTTTTTTGCCTTGTGTGTGTGTGTGTGTGTGTGTGTGTGTGTGTATTTCGCCAACACGCTGCGTAGGCCTATATTTATTCTTCACTTCAGGCTTCAGCTTTGTCCCATTGGAAATTTTTGAAGGGCAAAACGACCGGAAAAACGGACGCATCACTATTTAATCTTTATACGCTGTCACCTGCGGGTAGGTTCACTACATCATTGATCACTGTCTTTTTTTAAGTAGCCTGGGCTATATACATAGGCCTACCTATTAATCTTTAATATATGTCTATTATTTTTCCGTTTCTTATTTTCTTTCCTTTTTATTTTATCTTTACCTTCTCCCAGATCTTTCTTTTATTCAACTTGGGGGGAGGGGTACGGGTTTTAATTTCCGTGCTGGCGTAGGCCTACTGGGCCATTTTTTTCCCCTACTGGTACCTCCCGACATTGTGATGAACACGAATAAAACAAATGTAAAGGATATATATTACCTTAGCCTTAGGGTTAAAATCACATAGGCTTATAGAAATTACCAGTGGGAATATTTTGTTGGTAGAAATAGTGATGAGCGCAAGTTGTGGAAAATTGGGAACATTTAAATACGACACATAAAGTTTTTGTATATAAAAAAGCCTGTAGGCCCTAAGGCTTAATTGTGACACTAAAGGCCTAACGTAATACGATCCGATTATGGTCATTTTCACGAGGCCCTAACCATTTCATTGAGAACATACTTCGCGGCTTATAGGCCACTAAATTTATAATATGCATATTGACCAGGCATTAATTCATGCAATGTGCAATTGTGACGAAAGATTTTGTAAGCCATATGAAGGCCACACACGTGTATGGACCCGGGGAACGAACGAACGAACGAACGAATGGTGAGCGTGATAACTGACTCCAGGAACTAGCTAAAATTTGGGGAAATTCAAATTTCTCCATAAATATTTGTATTTAAGACCTGAATTTTTGCTGGTTATAAATTATACCTCAAGGAATATAGTGTCATGTGTACGCTATAGCCTCCGGGGTCCGCATTCGTGTCCGCCGACGTGTTCAAATTTAGTATGTGTACCCATAGGTCATTCGATATTAGTGTAGGATTAGTGATAAGAAAACCATGCAAAATACCTGACGCAGTAAAAAAAATGGACCCCAAAACCCCTGACGTTGCCCCAGACATGTCTAAGCAGGCTGTGCGAGGTAGAAGGGATTAGCCTGTATTTAGACAGCAGTAGATACCCAGGATCTGTCTAAACAAGATTTGAAGGGGGGGGGGGGGGTGCCTCTTACTGAAATGCTGGTACAACTAATAATTGTTGCCCGAGTATAAGGTACGGGATGTAAGAAAATGTACAAAAAATGGTTGGTACAAAGTACGGAAATTATAAAGGCCTCCAGTACAGCAGTACGAAAACACCCTTACCACCCCCCGCCTCCCCCCCCCCCCCCGCAGATTGGAATACGCAATAACCAGATCTGTTCCTGAGGGACACGCTTAGCTAGATCAGCGGTTTTTTGAGGGTCAAGTCAAGCAGATCAGCTGCTGTTTAGGGTACATGGGGTGGGGGACGGGACAGGGTGGGAAACGGGACAATTTACGTGTCATCGCCTGTATCTCAAAATAAATGAAAACTATGATGCTCGGTTACTTTTGTCTTAAAACTGCTATCTGTTGTTCAAAATATAGCCACTGGGGAGTCGCATGATCTGCCATCACTTGGGTGTGGCACGCTGAACACGCAGGCACCTCCTGTGTTTGCTCTTACTTTTATGCAGAATTCTAAGAGCTTCAGGTAAGAACACCATACAACCTTAAGCCCCCCACTTCTCTAAGATTTCAGGATTACGAAATCTTTTGTTTTTAAAGGAAAATAATAGTCAAGTGATGTAGTTTTTACTTAAATCTTGAAAATTTAACTACGCAATAAAATTTGCCGCCAATGAAAGTCACTGTCCCGTTTTTCACCCAGTCAGTAAAATTTGTGGGTGGGAAACCTTGACACCTATCGGAAATAAATTAAATCACATGAATCATATATTTTTCTGTTATAGAAATACAGTAGTTGGCATAATGTAACACCGACATGCACAATTTATGACACAAGTACATGTATCAGTATTTAGCAGTGGCCCATCAGAAATAAAATCATTATTGTGAGGCTCTAAATTATGATATCGTGTCACGTCTATCTAACGTTAGACTAAAAATTGAACTAGGCTGAACTTGAATGATAAAACAGACCTGTGCACACACCCGTATTAAATGTAGGGTATTTTTGGCCTACCTATGTAGGCCTATAGATGTAGGCGCATACATCTGTGTCTGTGTAGGATGAAATGTATGTCATGTTGGTCTATGGGTGCCTGCATTCAAGCACGTGGGCTATGTAGGCCATGGAATGTAAAGTGGAATAGGGCCTGTATGTGGGCCTACTGGTGACACTGAAAAATGCTATGTTGACTCAATCTTGGCAAATTACTAAAAGCCTGTACATCACACCAAGTAGGCCTGTATTAATACAGTAAATTTCTTAAATGCCAATATGAATATGCAGAGGCTACGGTAATACGTAAAATACATTTCATAACTAAGATAACTCTTTCACTGCTGACTTGAATCTGAGACTGAGTCAACAGCTTGCCTCAGTGCACTTTCAAACCAAGACAAGCTGTTGACTGAGATCATTCATGATTGTTTTTGCAAGCTTTAAAGTCCGTTTTGCTCCATTTCACCAAAGTGGAACTTATCAGATCTTTGCACCAAACCCTTCTAATTAATAGTTTAAGATGTTTAAAAGATTTTGCGACACTCACGGTATGAGGAATATCCTGATACAAGAAAATTATAATGGTCATTTGACAATCATTATATCTCATATTTTTCATGCTTCAACATTATATTCACTTTGACTGTGAAAACTGCAACATATGAAGAGGACACAACATAGATTCTCTACAGAGCATTTTGTATCAATGCTAGTTATTGTTCAAGATTTAATAAAATTGCCGTCTTTTCAATTTTTAGACATTTTAAATGACTATAACTAAATGTCCCGTTTTACCCTAATAGCATGTCCCGTTTCCCACCCAGACTGGGTAGAAAACGGGACATTGACTATCTTTTTTTGAATGCCCCTTTTTATTATATTCTTAACAAGGAGCCATCAGCAGGGTGTCCAAATGTTAGAAAAGGGACAGTTTTGTGCAAATTTGACAATTATTTCCAACTGTAAAGTTCATATTTTCTTATTTTAAAGGTTAAATGCTTAAGTGTCCCGTTCCCCCCCCCCCCCATCTACCCTACAAACACTTGTACTGACCTTAGGTACTCTCTGTCCTTGACAAAGCAATATAGTCCTAACGTCTTGTGACGTATGAGCATGTCTTTCGCCAGGGCGTATGGGTGCACCGGGGGACTCATCTGGCTTCGGCGAGTGCACCAAACAAATACATGTACACAGCCAACATTCAGCGCCTATATAGACGACTGCCAACTTGGCTATTAGTGTACGATCAGAATGCCTAAAGTCAATTGCTGTGTGCATCAGTGCATCAGTGCACAAGGGCATAAAAAAAAAGAATTCACAGATTCGCAACAGACAAAAACAAAAGGAAAAAATGGCAAAGTTGATTTGAAACAGTAGCATACGGCTTGACACCAAATGGACGTCTGTGTGTTCGTTGCATTTCATAGGGGTCAGAAAACTTACATGATCTAGGGTTAATACACAAACCCAAAATGCAGGCATCCGAGGTCCACTTATTTCTTGGTTGGTGGATTATCTTTATGCAAGAACCTAAAGAGTAGTAATTCAGCATTAATTGGAATATTATATTTAAAGACATTATATAGACATGTACTATACAATATATGCATGTGCTTAAATGTCCAAACAGAATACATGGCATGGGATTAGCAAAAGGTTTAATTAATTAACTTTATATATTTATTCATTTATTTATTTATTTATTTATTTATTTATTTATTTATTTATTTATTTATTTATTTATTTATTTATTTATTTATGAAGTATCTTAATGAAGCGAATGGATGGTTCCGGTTCCGTTTCGGTTGGATGGTTCTGGTTCCGGTTGGGGCACAATTGGTTTGGCTCAGCTCTGACGAAAAACATCGTCGCAAAGTCATTATAGGTGCACGTTATTGGCAAAAAAGTTACCAAGTATAGTGTGAAGTTACTGTGACTACGTGCATAAAATATTTAGATTCGATAGTCCAGATAAGAACAGTTGTAGTGGATTTTCCCGGCTTGTTTACATCATACAGCTAACGAACAAAGATATTACCCACAATTCTGTGCGTAACAATCAAGAAGGGTCTATTATCGCTCGGGCATGCCCGGCTGGCTGGACAAATATGTAAGGTCACCGAAAAGAAAGAAAGAAATAAAAAGAAACCAAACCAGTAAAAGTAAGAAAGGAGTGACAGGATCGAGAGTGAATAAGAAAAGTATACAGGATGAAAGAGATGATGGATGGAGGTGTTGCGTGTGTGAACAAGTATTTGTAAATAATAGTGATAAAGTGTTGGAATGTGACGGTGGTTGCAAAAATCAGTTTTGTGCTGAATGCATAGAGATGAATGATCAACAGTATGAAACTTTACAACGAGCTGACTGTTTCTGGTTCTGCCCAAGTTGTGTTGAGCAGAATAAGCTTGGCTTTGGAAATAAAGAAGTCACAGATGCAAGTAAAATCACTGACAATGTTTTGGAAGAAATGAGAAAGAAAATTGAACAGTTAGAGAATAAAATCGATAACAAGTTACGAACATTTATAAAAGACGTACCGGATAAGGCCAATAAAACTTGGGCAGAAGTAGATGGGGATAATCAAAAGGTAAATACACAAGCAAGACATGAAGACATGAAAAAGATTGTTAAGGACACTATGCTAGAAGACAAAATGGATGAAAAGTCAAGAGAGCGGAGAGAAGAAAATATAGTAATTCACAGGGTTAGGGAAAGTAAAGAGGATAGTCAACAGGATAGAAAACAACATGATACTAACTATTTCAAATCGCTATGTGCTAAAGCTTTGGATATTCATGACATTGAAAGTAAGAATGAAATCAGAATGGGGAAAAGAAAGGATAGCTTGTACAATTCGACCTTAGCCTGGTAATCGTCTTTCATATCGTCAAACACTTCCACAATCAGTGGCTCAAACACCGAGTTGTCTCCATCATCATCTTGGTTGTCAGCAATGATGTATGACATTTGGTCATATGTTTTTTATTAAAAAAACTTATTGACAAATGGTCATGTAAAAGGAACTTTATAAAGCTTGGTGGTTTTGAAGAAGGCGTCCAAGTCTGTGTGGAGACCCCCCCTTTTTTTTTTTTTTTTTTTTACAAATTGCTTAAAATGATATTCAAGTTAATTTTATCATATATTTAACGCAATGTACCAAGGTGATACATGTGTTATGACAAAAGATAGATTCACTCCAGTTTTGAAAGCCTCAAGGTGCTCGACACAGTGATGATTTTAGCCCACTTTTGTTTAGTTTTCAGGGTTCCATATAATTTTGATAAAGATGATGGACTATTTCAGTACAAGACGCCTAACTGCTTATTGTTTGCAGATGAAGTAATCCTTTGACCTGAGAAATCGAGTCAGGGTCACACATATACTGTACGTGTATATCTGACCAACATAGAAGACCATTAGCATCAAAGTCCCAGCACAAACAATTCTCAACAGTACAATCCAGCAAGTGGCCGGGAACTTTGAAATGAGGTCAATGTAACCCGTGTAATGTGTATATTTCGTTGTCGTACTCAGAAGTGTCTCTATACAAATTTCAATGAAATTGGCCATGCGGTTCCGGCGAATTTTTTTTTGCGATTTGACACAAAAATTAACAAAAAAAAAAAAAAAAAGATGAAAAATACAACCCCCCAAAAAATGATGAAAAATACAAAAGCCACAATGATGAAAAATACAAAAGCCAAACAAAAACAAAACAAAAATATGACCATTTGAAAAAACTTGTTAGAACCCAACCCAAGGTACTATTCTGCCGGGACAAACGATATGGACGCACAAAATAGTCAATTATTCTTATGCTCTAATAGCACTCATAATTTCAGGTCACAAAGCGGCATTTACTATGAGATATCAGCTGATAAATTAACATGACTGAAGACAGATACAAATTATCCATGCGTTCTGGAATATAATTTTTCTTAACCACTTAAATATGAAGTGTTTGCACTATTTTCGTCACGGTAATGATCACATGAGGTGAACCGGGTCTCTTTACACAATGAAGTTCTCCCTACTCAGCTGAGGCCAATGTTATCATATCAAAATAGCTGTTAAGAAATCAATTAATTGTCTGCACCTGATTCAAGATAAAATGTGGCTGTTTTAGTGTCAAAAAGCAAGTTGCGTCCTCGGCTAACTAAAAGAGCTTTCTTCACCACCACCTTAAGTCATTTCTTGAGAATCTCGATTAGCTGGGATGGAATGTTCAGCACATAAAATACACAAAAGAGGAAAAATTCATCGCCGTTGCGTTACTCCTCCCGATGAAGTGAAGAGACATTAAAAATCATTCCACACGTCGGCATTGCAAGGGCAAATTTTGGGAAAGCGTTCTCTTCTTACTATCATAGTGTTTTTTTATCCACATCGTCTCTTTTTACAGTTATAATTCATTTTTTCAAAAATACATGTTTTGCTGTTACGTCAGTAAATAGAAACAATTGGAAAAAGGGCGAGGCCCTATTTAAACCCCTTTTGCAGGAGAAAATGACATAGACAGGACAGTACCACATACAACAATGTATACAAGACACAACAATGTATATAAGGGAGGAGATGCAGCCAAATACTAGACAGTTAGTGGGGCAATACTATTTCCAAACGTTGACAAAGTATGGTTGGAGCGATGCGTTGGACTCAACATGGAGAGGCTAACCAATCTGGGTGTTTAACGGCAATGAAAACTGGGTTAAAAATTAACCAACGCCGACTGGTTTCAAACGATCAGTGGAAGAAATATAGTCGCGTATCGCTGATGAAATAACTTTATTTTCGGAAAGAGAGCAATTTTGTGAGCCATACAATAATGTCCGTAAAGTGTCAAGGGAGCAAACGAAGGAATCGCATTATGTGAATGCGATCGTGGGACTTTAAATCTAGGACAGCAAAAAATAATGCCACGTGTCTTCTTTAGATGAATCGCACATGCATTTGGGTAAATCCTTAACTCCAAACTGAATAAGTGATTGTTTAAGGGATAAGCGTCCAAACAAAGGCGTGTGGTGGACAGCCAGAAATGTCTCCAAGGTTGTACAATCCAGGAACATTTGTAGATCTCATTACCGGCTGAGATACTCTGAATTGAAATATCTTGATTGAAGGGGAGTTTCGAATTTCGAGAGGCAGTTGATTCACTAATCTAACGACCGGGGGGAAATGATTGATCGAAAAGATCAGTATGGGCTCTGAAGTGCGCAAGGTCAAACTGCTGATGTGTATTATAACTTTGGGTATCTAAAAAGATACAATCGGGAGAATAGAGCACAAGGATGCAAGCACAAACTTGTTCCCCAGTTTATACATTAAGGTCAGTTGTGAAATTGCCCTATGTTTGGCTAATGTTAACCATCAAAATTCCTCTTATAGTTTAGCATTACTAGTACCATGCATTACACCAGTGACAATGAGAGCAGCAACTAACTAAACACTTTCACGTTGGTCGGCATCTGTTGCTGTACAGCAACTCCACACTGGGCTTCCAGATTCCAGTAAAGGTCGGATGAATGATACCAAATAGTTCCCAAAGTATTTCTATCCAAAACATTTTTTGACCCTTTCATAATATCGATCAATTTACTCGATTTAATAATGATTTCAGAGATGTGATCATACCATTTTAACCCTTAAAGTGCTGATTTAAGATTGAGTCAACAGCTTTTCTTGGGACACTTTGCGGGCAATGCAGGCACAGTGTCCTAAGGAAAGCTGTTGACTAAGACTACTTTTCGCTTCAGACAAGGTTTGCTGGTATTTGAATGAAAGGTATCTTCATGAGGAATTTGACTCTTAAACATTATATGTTTAATGGTTATTAGAAAGCAGCTATAGCAGTGATTAGCACTTTAAGGGTTAAGTCCGAGCGAATTGTAGTACAAGGATGTTTGTGTTGGTCCAAATGTTCTAAAATATGACCCTGGAAAGAAATAGGAGGGAGATTTACTGGGCTCATACTCTGAGAAATGAGCATGGTATTAGTTTTTTGAGCATTAAAAGTAACAAGCCAATCTTTAGACCAATTTTCGATATCAAAAAGGTCGGAGTTGATATTGTCAGCTGCAGAGATTGGGGTTCTAACAGTTAGATAGAGAGAAGTATCATCAGCGAACATTTTAATGTTAGATCGCACAAGATTCACAATATCGTTAATACAAATAAGGAACATGAGTGGACTCCGCACTGAGCCTTGTTGTACGCCGGCATTAATCTTACCCCAGTCGAAAGATTGGAGATTGGCCCTGAATAATTACACGTTGGTAGCAGTCCTTTAGATAATCTGAAAACCACTCAATAAGATTTCCTGAAATACCGTTTTTCTATTGAATAATATACCCAGACGCCAAACTTTATCAAACGCCTTACTGGCGTCTAGAAATATAATTCGGACTTCTTGTTGTTGATCAATAGCCAAACATAGTTCATGGTATAGAATTTATAGCTGATTTATAGTTCATTCACCAGGTATATCGAGATTTATGACATGAAATTACCATATTATCTAGAAAGAATGTAAATACATTTTTAAACACTATTTTTCAAATACTTTTCCAGCACAGCCGAGAAGAGAAATAGGTCTACAATTATTATCTAAAATTTAAGGACCTTTTCAGTGGAGTAGACAAATATTTTCTCTCTTGTAAGCAGAAGGAATATTATTATTTACTGAGAAAGATTAAATAGTCTCGTTTGTGAAGAAAACATGGCAGGTGCAGTTTCTTTAAGGAGTTTAGCGATAATACTAATGGGGCCACAAGCTTTCGTTGTATCCAGACGTAGAAGTGTTTTAAATACCTCATCTTCCGTTATAGTTACAGAGTTAAGGCTGCAAGCTGGAAACTGGAAACTGGAAGATCGTAACCTTTAGGTAGAGTTGCTGTAGCAGAATCTAGGTCACATTGTCTTAGAAAGAAAGAATTGACGATTTCAGCTTTGGACAAGCCATCAGAAATATAGTTACCATCGTGTAAGATAGAAGGCGCTGTACTTGAACTATTGTGATTCAGAAAATGTTCGACAGTGCACCACCAACATTTATTTTTACGAACAGAATAACTTAAGTCGGCACGCAATTTGTTATTGTATTCCTCTTCAGCTAGTTCAAGTTTATTCTAATAATGGTTCCCAAATTGACAAAATGAAGATCAAAAACCAGTATCAAAGTTACGACGTTTAGCTTTATCGTATTTTCTTTTGATTTGACATTTGAGCGTGCAAAGTTTGGAATTATACTATGGTAGGTTTGAAGGTTGAACTTCAATCATTATATTTTAGGTTCAATATAAATGGGAACAACATCGGTCGAATTGCCAACTGAATTGAAAAGAAATTCTGTTCAGTTGACACAAAAGCTTATGTGACAGTCATATATGAAATTTGCGAAATATGGAATGGCAACCTCTTCTTTGCTTCCTTGGCGATTATAGATCCTTTGTACATTGGTCACTGTTTAGTTATACTTTGGCAAAGGGGTTTATAGCGATACTTACGGCTGGGTTACCAACCATTTTATCATGTGTAAATCTTGTATAAACTAGTCTGTATGATCCAACTTGCGTATACCACGGGTACGGAAATTATATATATATATATATATATATATATATATATATATATATATATATATATATATAAAGTAACACAAGAACCATAATTGCACACAATGGAAATTCATTTGTCTGATTTGTGTTGTAGATAAAAAGTAATCATGTACCAAGTGCAATCCAAATCCCATTACGGGGAGTTTAACAAGCCGCAAAGGAAGGCAGTAGAAATGATAGAGCAGAATGTCTTGTGTGCATTGGGTGAGTAAAATATAGTTGCGGAAGTCGTTTTGATAAGGCACAGGCTCATATTTAACAGCGAAACTATCTCGACAAATTCTCACACGCGCAAATGTTGCTATTACCTGATATTTCAGAAGTAAACCTCGACAAATTGTGCAACTAAATTCGAGTGCCGTTTGGGTGTGTATGAAAGAAAACGTCGTTCTCCTGAAGAGCGATATAAATATGTTTGCAAAGGTGTGAAAAAATAGAGCACAAGTCTCGTTGAAACATATAATTAGGAAGACCACTTGGCCGGAAGCCTGACCAGCCTGACCGTCCTGACCAGCCTGACCGGCCTGACTAGCCTAGATGATGGCCTCTGGTATAGAGCACAGGTTAAAATAATCAGATTGACGGTTCTAACTTAAATGGGCGATCAAATGTTTGTGATCGCTCTCTGAATATTTAGATCGCCAATCTATCAAAAAAAAAAAAAAAAAAAAAAAAAATAGAGCGTCGATCTAAGTAATTATTGTCGCAAGTTAATCAGTGTGAAGGACGCAGTGCAATCAATATATATCGAATATGACATGCTGACTAAGATATTCCTGGCTCAAAGTCAAATTCAAATATTGTCGCAATGTAAAGCTTTGGTAGAAATGTGCTGAAGACTATATTTCGCAAAAATAAACCAGACTAGTGAGCGAAAACCAATTTGAACGTTCAAACGCACCAGGGCCTGGGTGTTGATTTGTTTCATTTTTATGCTGTTGTTAACAGCTTCCGTTCCAGTAGATATGACCAAGCCTTTTATCATATGCGATTATGGATGTGCAGACGGAACAGCGGCGATGTCATTGTTTGAAAAATGCATACGTACGTACCAATGCTAAACTTTTTTTAGGTTCGTCAATCCTGGCTTTGTTGAGGTTCCTATTAATTTGATGGGTATTTGATGACTGTCGTGTCAGCCGTCACATTCCAATGTATGGTACAACTGTCCAATGGAAAATATGCCATCTGGATTAAATTTCAAGACTAATGGGTAATTAGTACACTAGTGAACTGTTTTCGGCGGCAGGCCGCTGGCTGCCGCTGCAAGCCAATAGAAGGGTCTGGGGTTGACTGGAGGTCGGCGGCAGCCAGCGGCAGCCAGCGGCACATGGCGGTGGCCAGCGGCAGGCCTTTCTTAGATGCTGTATGCCGTCGGCCGCCGTTCCCTACCGCTCTCTGCCGCTGGGCTCTACTCTGTATTGCATATACTACAAGGTATATTATGTTAAATCTAAAGTTGGGATGAAAGAAGTTCCAGTGAATGTATTCATTTATTAGTCTTATTCAACATAACAGTAGTACATGAAATCTGAAATAGATTTTATTTTCAAGCAAATTAGTTACTTTTATGTGATTGAATGAGATACAAAGTTAATCATCATGTATCAAGTTGATGGAGGTACAAGCCATGGGATAAAGTCTGGCCACCGCCATGTACCGCTGCCTGCCGCGGGCCGCCGCCTCCCTCCAGTCAACCTCAAACCCTTGCCTTGGTTTTCGGCGGCGGCCAGCGGCGGCCGGCGATGGCCGGTGTCCTTGCCGGCGGTCTCCGCTGTCTGCCGCTGTCTGCCGCTGTCTGCCACCGAAACCGGTCATATGCCGCCGAAAGCAGTTTACTAGTGATGTGAAGGATTAAATTATTGACGCCTTTGCAATATTCATTGATTTTGATTTGGTCTTTTTTCCATCGTATTAAACCAGATAAAAATAAAGTGTGCCAGCACATAGTCCAGCCTATATGTCATAACGATGACGTGGTCTCAGGGTGGATCGTCAAAGATGGCTGGCATTGAAGAGAGCCCTTTCCATTTTCTCATTAGAATAACGGACCTGAATTTCATGTGGGTTCCCTTGTACGAGATCCAAACATCAACTCGTGATCAAACAATCGTATTTGTAAAATTCCAAAAAGCCTGAGTATTGCCACTGTCTGGTTCATTCCTCACAATTTTCCAGATCACCTGAGACAAAATTATGGAGAAAACCTCGAGATCATCATTATTTATAATGATGTTACCGGCAATGACTTCAATTCATTGTTACA
Source organism: Hermodice carunculata (assembly GCA_964020975.1). Classification (NCBI taxonomy): domain Eukaryota; kingdom Metazoa; phylum Annelida; class Polychaeta; order Eunicida; family Amphinomidae; genus Hermodice; species Hermodice carunculata. Next base: position 87,537,251 of record OZ026615.1, on the reverse strand, counting down.
GCACGTGCAAGGTAAGTAGACCTATGTACAAATTTTGCTCCTCAAAATAAAGCATGACTGTTATATGAGGGTTGGTCGTGTTGGCAATTACGTGGTTGGACATTCTGTTTATATCATACAGATGTTTATTAACATTTTAGGAGAATGGTGATAATGTTAGCGAGGAAAGACACAAATAGATATGTACGGTCGCAAAGCGATTGGTTTAATGAGCCCCCGCTCTGCCCAGAATCCCATCCAATGTATCATAACCGGTGAAATATCAATTTAGCCCCATGCTGTTCACACATCACCAAAAGATACCCGATTAAATGCCATTTCGTAGGGTGGTGTTCACCCCGATTTCTCCTTGCAAGCCTTAGCTGCAGGGCTCAGACGTGACCTGGATTTCAAGCAACACCCAGTAACTCAACCAAATTGCAATTATGTAGAAATATCTATAAATTTCTCTCAAACTTCCCACTCAATTTCCTTGCTCAGAATTGTGCCCCACTTTGCACTTAATTCTTAAATCCAGGTTTTCGACAGGACCAGAATGGTCAGTTGATCAAAAGAATTCTTTTAGTCAAATCCAGCATTCAGATAGGTTTATGGATGTTCTACTGAAGCGTACCATTTACTACATGTTTAACAATATTTTGAATAACACTGCGTAACAAGTTTGTAACTTGTATTTGACACTTTGAACATTAGCATGTAAAAGGATTCTGCAGTGTATACACGTATCATCGAAATGATCGTAATTTGGCCGGGATCAGAGATTGTATAACCTATGAAAACAGCCATAGTCAAGAAATAAGGAAAACTGGTTTCTGTTTTTCCTGAACAACTTTTACATAATACACAACAGAGGTACCTGGGCTTTTTCACCGCCAAAGAGAATTAATTTGTTTAATGAGATAAAAAAATTGAGCTGGTATTTCATTTTTCAACTTGTCATTTCATTAGATCCATATATCAGACTGCAAAACCGTTCATATGAGACATGGATGTCGCTCCTCACTAAAATACTAGCTTTCATGTAACCAAGGGGCGAAGGGAAAAATAAAATTTCTGCCCCCCCCCCCCAAAAGGACCAAGCAACATTTCCTTACGACACATAGTTACCATAATCTGAAACAACGGAAACTTTATTTAGTGTTTATGTAAACAAAACATACAAGAATGAGAAAAAGCACGATATGTATGAAACACTTTCAAAAATGTTTTGCTTAAAAACTATTTGAACTTCTTTCTTCCCATAGAGACATTTAAAAACAAATAAAATAAAGTTTTGGTATGGCTGTAAAAAGTAAAATGACTCTACTAGTCGCATGATATGTTGTAGAGACAAATTATTTAATTATTTTTTTGTTTATTTAGGAGTGCACAATTTATAACCAAAATCCTGATGATCTGAATTGCTTTTCATACCCATACTAACTACATTAACCAGTTTCAGAACTTCTGCAATACACACGAAACATAGCATACCTAGTTACAAAGTTGTGCTTTGTTTCAGTTAGAAAAACCAACGTATATCATATATATTTAGATCATGAAAACGCAGAAAAATGCACATTTTCTCTAGTTAACGCCAGATTTTATTCTGTAAGTTAACGAGACAATCGCGTTTATATCTTTAAAGATGTGCAAAGTCAATAAGTGATTAAGAATAATCAGGTATCCCACATACAAAGGTCTCGCCGCTTGCTGGCAATTCCCAATGCCTTCACTTGCGAGAAACCCTCTCATTACAAATTTCGAGCTTCCATTCAAGAAAGTATAAATACTGTTTGAGAATAGAAGGAAGGTCGATGGTTTCTGCTGACAAATGGGTATTAAGATTAATTGACTTTTTATTATATCCTAGGCTTGTTTGCTGTTTTTGATGTACATAATTATTTTCTATGTTACTCTTTTTTAGTGTGCAAAGTTTGTGATAAATTTATGTCCAATAATAGCCGGGATAGTTCCTTATTAGCTTTGTTGATCATAGGTCGCACAGCTTATGCAACTACTGATGTCAGTCCGTCCGTTATTCCGTATTTTGTGCTCCCTCATACGGGAGCACAAAGGACGTTTTGGGAAAGGAAAATGTATTGTAGTACCCGCTGTTTCCCAACAACCAGGTAGTCAAGAACCTAAAATTGGACTGGACAATCCATTTTTTTTTGGTGGAGAAAACGTCGTGGTTTCTGATATAACAACCCCACATTCAGAAACTGCTAATGTTATAGACCTTTTGACACAAATGATCGATCTCAAGTCTCAACTACCGCTTATACAGCAGGCTTAGCCGTTACATGACGATGTTGACGCAGATGTGTCTGGTCATCATCTTGTGAGTGCCGCCTCTCCTGCCACCAGCAGTGTAGGCCCAGGACAACAGGTTTACCCTTCTCGTATGAGATTGGCTACAATGGACGGGCGTTTTCCATGCCCCGGGGCACAAGGTGGACGAGTGGTTTCAGGTGAAACTTATGCTTGACCATCATGTATGTCAACCATGGGGAGTATTTTACGTTATGTGGGTGCTGTAACCCAGTCTGTTCCATTTCGTAATACATTTAGAGCTGAGGCTTTGCATACGGTAGGCTTAAGTGTACCTGGGCTTCACAATGTGGATGCCAACCTGGACGTCTGTGCATTGTCACCTGTAGACAGGGTGCCTGGAAAGATACTTAGGGTGGCATTGGCTGGTGTGTTCATTTGCCTTAATGACTTCTTGCCTTATTATTGAGTTCTTAGTGACGAGCCTGCAGACTTGAAAACCATTATTGACGAGTATGAAGATGTAAGTTACAACCAAAGAAAAAATACGATAAAATCGTAAACTTTGATACTTGGCTGGAAGCATGGCAGGCATATGAATCTCTTATAGTAATGTACCAATGCTCAGATACATATCTGATATTGTCAGAGAACAAACTACAGATGATGCACTTGGATCAAATATATGTTTTGCCTGCGTTTTATTTTATATTTTTTTATTTGCGTCATCGGGAAACAGAGCTCCAACTCAATTAGTTATTTCGAACACCAACAAGGACAGGATTCAGGACTCAGGAACGTTTTATTTGACCAAAGGAGAGATATAATAAGTAGAAATGTGGTAATAAAAGATAATCAACAGATAATACAGAAGATGACAACTAAATGAAAACTAACATAATGAGGCCAGGGAGACACACATTAAGATCTTTGTGCTGCCCTATAACTATTTATAATTACAATGTAAGTGATCGTGAATGACAAATTTAGGAAAAAATGTGAACTGAGTAAATTTTATATCTTATTTCTTAATTTCTGTTGCAAATATAACAATTCGGTATATAACAGGATATTTGATAGTTCATTATATAATATTTCTTTACATATTGAGAAAAAAAGCCAGATAACTATGAGAATATACCGTCTCCCTAATAACTTCGGGCGTTTCTTTCGGGATACATGTTATTTCGTGTCTCAAACAATATCTAGCAAACAGATGTTGAGTAATCATTACAAAAAACTTTATCTTCTTGTGTTATGCTCATGTATTTGGGTGGTTGGCGTAATTTGTATGTGACGGAATTAAGTAGGGACCCTATCATTTTGTTATCCATAATAGAATTTTAAGATCTGTAAATATCTTTAAGTTTCAATAAATTTCTCGATTTAAAAATTGGCTCAGTGTGGGCATTGAACAATTCTTTTGCATTTGTGTCCCCAAGCAAGAAGGCAATAATTAAAACGTGGACCAATAAGTGAATTATAAATAGTTTGCAAAAGTATACGGTGGGAGACATTTTTTCAATCTATCCATTGTGCCATTAGTCTGAGAAATTTAGGATCGTACTTTTTGGATATGACTGTTCAAAACTAATATGCATATCTTATTCAAGTCCTAGAAAATTAATTTTATCTACGCATTCTATTGATAGATTATCAATTTTAAGTTTATGAATATTTAAAGATCTTTGTGGTAGATAAAAGAGTATAAATTTACTTTTATTAATATTCAGAGACAACCAGTTCACCTTTAACCATGTGCTAATTTTTTTTAGTTCAATGTTAATAAGTTGCGAAACATAATCATCAGATCCTACTAAACTTGGACGACTCACTGTAGCAAATAAATTAGTTTCGGCAGCATATACTATATATATGAAAAAGGAAGAAGCTGCTGTTATATCATGGATATAAATTAAAAGAGTGAAGGACCTAAAATAGATCGTTGAGGGACACCAGTTTGAATATTTAAAAACTCAGATTTTATGTCATCAAAAATTACATATTGTTCTATTTGTTTAATAATTCTTGAAAAGTTCTAGGGCCTTACTTTTAATACCATAATATCTTAATTTATGCAGCAAAATATCATGATCTGAGGTATCAAAAGCCTTAGATAAATCCATAAATATATTTATCGGAAGTTCTCCCTTATCCATGGCAAGCATAATTCTATCAATAAGTTCTAAAGCCACAAGTTCTTTAGGGTGCATTTCACGAAAAGCATATTGACTACTAAATAATAAAGAATGAAACTTGAAATATTTATAAATTTGATTGTAAATTACTCTTTGAAATATTTTAGAGATGGCAGGTAGAACAGAAACGGGGCAATATCTGTCAAGGAGTGAAGGATCATTTTTTTTTTAAAGATAGGGACTACTTAGGCTATTTTTTGTAATTCGGGAAATACACCGGTTGTGAGTGAATAATCCATAACCAATCTAATTGAGTCGGTTGTCTCAGTTTTGGCAATTTTTAGGAAATTCATAGATAATTTATCATGACCAAAACTATGTTTTGGTTTGAGAAAATCAATACTATCTTCAACATTTTCCTAAGCGACAAAGCTGAATGTAAATCTGTGTCTTAGAAGGCTTTTCATATAGTTTCAAAATGAACGGTAATCTTTGAGGCCAAATTAGGTAGAATATTAGTATCAAAATTATTAAAACTAATTGCAATTATCACTTTATCGGTAATAACTTCATTGTTTATTTTATAAGAATACGGAAAGCATTTTTCTTTTTAAGTCTATTCAGTTTATTGTTTATAGTTAACCACGTGTTTTTATATCATTTGTATATCTATCAAACCACGACTTACAATATTCTCTTTTTTGGCAACACGGATATTGTTTTTAAGAATTTTGTTGTACGTATTAAAATTAATAGATCTCTGCTCATACTCCTGAGTATCATGTGGGAGTTCTTTTAAATACTTATATAACCAATCATGAGTAACAATAGAATGAATAACACCCTGAGTTATCCACATACTTTTCTTGTGTTTGTGTTTTTTATATTTCACGTCAAAGGTCTTTTATAGCGGTAGCAATGGTTGAAAAAATGACGAAATAGGAGTTATCCGAGTCAGTGTGAAGATCAGGATTAATATAACTAAGTAGCTGAGCTTCAGACAATTCATTCTGAAAATAAAGTATAGCATCGAGATGCCAGTCACGAGTCTGAATATATTTGGTTAATGTGTCAAGTTTAAGTTTAAGGATACATTATCAAATTAAATATGGAAAATGACCAGAGAATCGAGTAGCTCTTATCCCAGAGTTAAATGAGGCCATTTTTAGAATTAGACAGTTTCATAAGAAAAATGTCTATTACAGCGCCTCGTTGTTACGAAAACCTAGTAGGTAGAGTTATTTGTGGATAAAAGCTCTGTGCTGCAATTGTATCAAAAAAGAGGCCAAAAACATTTTTTTTCATGAATTTTCAATAAATCAATGTCGAAATCTCTGGCTATTATTGCCTCATTATTACAATTCTGTATCCTTTGCTGGACCATAGTAAACTCATCAATACACCTTTAACATTTTTCAAAATGAGTAAAGAACTTTTCATGTATATAGCTAAGTCACCTCGAGCAGTGCATATTTTACCTTGCGAAACTAACGTATAACTGTCTAACTGCAACAGGGACAAGTTCGGATCATCTGTCAACCAAGTGTCAACAGTAGGTAAACATCCGTAACTGTCCATTTTCTTGAGATGGGTAATGAGTTGGTCGATATCATATTAAGGTGACTGTTTCATAAGCTTAGGTTCAAAGAAATTGGGGTCATTTTTATCATAAATTGAGTTTAAATCCGATAAAGTAGTAAACGAATAGTACAGAAAAACATGATCCATATTCATTAATTCCAAGCCCAACAATGACAGCAAAGAGATTCCAGACTTGCCAAAGCATCAACATTTCTCGTCCAATACCAATGTGAAGAAACAAATTTCACTCCTGACTTGAGACAGGCAGTCACCCATAAAAGGCAACTGGTGGTTTTCAACCGGACCTCTCAACCGTGAAAATATTCATCATTAACTACAGACACTAGTTCTTTTCCAAAATGTATAGGCCTAACCACCCAAAACACAAATTTCATTATTTCTGCCAAAAATCAAAGAGACCTGTTAGGCCTATCACCTTTTAGTTCTCCCGACTTGTCAGTCAGCTAAGTTAACAGGAAAAAAGTAAAGCCTGTCACACTTTGGAAGTTTAGTAAAGTAGGCCTACATCGTTTTTGTGATATTTATGAATCTGGAACATTATAAACGCACTCTACCTCCAATATGAACGCCAACAACCCAAAGTCCATCTAAAGGTGTGCTACTACAATTACTGTCCGCAAGCATTATTTATAATACATTTTATTTTCGGACCCAAATAATTAGTGCATTCAGTAAGAACCAGAATAACATTAATTCCGGATAACTGAACCTGCAAAATGTGGAGTTCCGGAGAAGGTTAATACGAATAAAAAGTACCTGAGGAACCTGTATCGATAATGACTGAGAAACTTAGATAATTTCTACGGTCTTTATGATTGAAAAGAAACATAGAAAATAGTAAAGCAAAAAGAGACCACACATGGGTCAAACATGTCACATGAGTAAGAAATGGTTAGCAAAGGTGGCCACCACAAGCGGATACTTCCTCGCTGATGTCAGAATATTAAGCAAAAGCTAAAGCTTGCAGCACAGGTATCAGTTTCCTGTAATGTTGTGAACATCCCGGTCGAACCAGCTTCCTGGTTGCATAACCAGTCAAAATGACAATAGTATAATTTTATGAAAGCAAAAAAAAAAAAAACAACAAAAAAAAACAACAACAACAACCCCCCCCCCCCCAGTGTTTAATGCAGACCTCAGGAAGATAGTTTACTGTTAACCAAAATTTGAAACAAATCTCTATTTGTAAATTAACATACCTCTTAAAACACGTTAGTAGAAAAACTACGTTGATGATAGTCAATGGATGAATAAAAGTAGCTGTGCAAATTCATATCAGAGCATATTTAGGACTTCATATGATAACCGATATGAAGCCGAGCATTAGGGAAAAACTGCATGAGGCCCACGAAAATATAGATGACTGTTCGACATAGAAAGTGTAATTTAATTGAGATCTTCTTCCATTTGATGTTGTTTTCACTTCAAAACTTTCATTCTTTGAAACATCAATTGTGTAGAGCCGCATCCGCTGCCCACACGCATCCACTTATGAACAATATCGCCGAGAAGTCGCAACAGAGGCTCAGAATACAGTATGCCATTTTTTGATAATGTTTTGTACGGGAACGCACCTGCTCGGTCGTTCAAAACATTTTGTAGCTCTAGGATGTCCGCAGAGGCCCTGACGATCCACTTCATATGCCACACATGTTTTGCAAGGGAGACTACGTGCGGACCATCGTATAATTCTTTAAGATTCACTATTATCCTTTTCCTGTATCTACCTTTCCTGATTGGTTTCGTTGAAGACCTGATTGAGTCTGAAGCCAACAGCAATAATGTGGAGTTATTAGCATCTGGAGTTGGTGCCTATTGCGGTCTTGTAATTTTGTGTTTAACTCTAACACTTCATTCATCTGATGCGTTTGTTGTTCAAAATCCTCTTTGGAACAATGTACACCTTTGGGTGCATTGTCAAGGAGGTATCGTTAAAAAACTAATTATTGTGTTGCTTCTTATTATTGTAAATAGAATCACGCAGTTTTAGCAACTCCCGAAGAGCAAAATTGGTGCCTTTGTGGCTTACATACACACTCTCCTAGTATTTAATTTTATAGATAATGTCATTTATGCCGACTGCAATTTTAACAGTCAACCAGTTACTTTAGGGGATCTTTCTAGAACACAAATATTTGATTGTTTTTCTTTTAAACCTCTCAGTATAACCCTCTCTCTTTATATTATATTGAATCTTAAAAAGGCTCAACTTGTCAGTCTTGTACTTGTGACAGTTCCATGCTCTGGAATCTGTCATAAGTACAGCGTGATGTCTCATTAGGACTCTCCTCCAATAAGTTCAGGTCTAAAACATGAAGTGTAAAACACTGAAACTAGACCCCTAGAGAGCTTGAACCGCCGCCCACCATGACAGCCAGGGGAGACAACCATTACTATCACCTGATGAATTGTCATCCCTTAAACTTGTCCATTGGCTGACAACAGGAAAAATCAGAAGAAAGCAAAACATTGCATAGTGAAACGTATACTATCTGAAAAAATAAAAGACAGGCTGTCCACCATTTACCTGAATGCTGTACATCCAGGTAGCTAAATACACACTACACGAACAGCCAAAAAGAGTTCTCCAGAGATACATGTTGTACAAGACACTGATAACTAGTGACAAGTGGATCTCTATGGTCTTCCTTCCATTGCTAGATACAACAATGGAAATCACTTTTAACCGGTAATGACAGACTGATTGTCTTGCTTCGCTTGGGCAGTCCTGCTGAAGAATAAAAATGTAGAGGCATTGGATAAAGCTATCCAGAATGTGCTCTGGGTTATCAGAGAGTATATGCATCATGATGATATAGACCTTACGATGTTGCGATCTCAGTACCTTTCTTTAGGGTATGATGGTAGCTGAGCAGATAAAGTTCTTAACAGCAAAGTTTGATGAGAGACTGAATAGAAACAACTGAAGCATTATTAAAGGCAGTTCTGTAAGTGATGGCAAACTTTTGTTTGGTAACTCTTTCAGACAGTGCTAATCAATATTTTCTGGACAACAGGGTCTCTCAATCCAAGTTAAAACTTCCAAAGTCATAGAAAAGCATGGAAAGTATGCGGGTGGCTTGGCACTGAGATCACATGCATATAATTTGGATGAAATCCTTGCATTTAATGATCATATGATGATATCATGATGGAAAAAGCTATAAAGGTTAGAACAGGCTTAAACTATACCCCAAATGGCTTTAGCAAATATTAGGTTTGAGCAATGTTAATGCATATTTTTATATTAGTGTGCATATTGAAGCTGCTCGTCTAATTGATTTTGATGCAAAATTACTCTCCATTTTGTTTCTGCTGATTTGGTCAAACATGAAGGGATGGTAGACAAGCTGACTCCAATTATGCAAATGGTTACGACCGCAGGAATTTTTGGCAGATAAAACACTGCAATCAATGAAGTGTCAGTTTGTGAAAAGTAATAGGCTTGATGTCATAATATTAAATATGATATCTAAAATGGCTATCCAATACTAATTAATGGAGTTCGGTCAGTCCTTACTCTCTTTACTTTCAACCATGATCTTGAAAAAATATTTCCTTAACCCAATTTGGCACTTGCTTTCACATGGCACAGGGACACTTTTGAAGACATGTAGACCTTAATTTGTGCAAGAGGTAATGCTGCATTTTTTGTATGAATTTTATGTTATATTTTTTTAAACCCCAAAAGCACGGTTTACACTTTAGTGAAATTTGGCAGTAACGTACTCTGCCGAAAAACAAAGTGATTACCTTGAAAATGATGCTGTGGATCCCTGATTCGGTTGCTTATTGGTTAATGAATACATTCCTTATGGTGGATCTTGGACTGTATTTGCTATTTAACACTAGTAGGAAAGTCCCAATGGGGCTTCCTTGGGTCTTGTTGATTTTACCTTAAATCAAACGGACATATTGTCTTACATCTCACTTGATAACGCGAGCACTGTGTTAGCAGCACTTTTCTTTTCCACTTATAGCTAAATGCCTTTTTTAATTAAGGGCTTCAATACCAGTTATGTTGTTGGTATGGCTATCCTTATGTTTCTTTCAAAGGCCAATTTTAGACAGGACATGGGTGACCTGGACTCAATTCTCATGGTTACAGGGTCATCGTTATCTTTACATGACAGGTCAGCTGAACGTAATATGTTGGGGGGGGGGGGGGGTTGCGGTTGTTATGCTGTCTTTATTTGTTTTTCCTTTTTCACGTTTAGCGTTGTACAGGCTGCTGCTGCTGCTCTACCTTAAATGAGCAGCTGCCCCATAAAAAGGGACTTCCAATTGAGGCTCAGCATAATGACCAGGACGTTTACATGTCCAGTGCTGCAGCGATATTTGAATGTTTATCATGGACCCCTTATGATCAAAGTCATCAACCCACCCAGTTTTTGGCGGTAAGATACATGAAGGTATTGAGAATAAGTGTGTACTCACAAAAAAGTAGTTACAATGAATCTCCACTACTTTCAATCCAAATGTTTTTGAAGTTAATGTGTATATTCAAAAAGTCAGTTATGGTTTGAGGGATAGGTCAGAAGTATTAGGTCAGTGATAAGGGTATTTTTTACACACAAGCAGAGTGACCCTTTGTGGCCAGGAAACAACCAGTGTCTGTTACTTCTTGGAAGTATATAACAAGCAACCTAGATGTGAGTGTTCAAGTGTTGTAATAATTATATAAGTACTCCCATTTGTGAATCACGTAGGGTCCTTTCCGCGGGTTAAGATACATATTTCTGACTTCATTTAAAACACATTCTGTAATCACTTTTCACACAGATCCCACTTGCATTATAGCCTCATTATCCAGTTCCAGTGCTTGTTTGTATAATTCCAATAAATGCTTCTCCCAAGCCAAGTCCCGTGCATCTGAAAAAACCCTGCCTACCCAACACTTTCCAAAAATGTTTATATAGTGTTTTCCATATTGTATTGTTGCCTGGCCTAGGAAGCTGTCCCTCACCAGGCCATGCCTGAGGATATGCACTTATGCATGGTGCATTTCCCTTGTTCAGATATTTTTAATTTCAATTATTTACTTCATAATAAGTTTTCGACTTTTTTTCTTGTTCCTTTGTACATAAAGGAATATACATCGCCCTTGACGTCGATTATGCCATGCTTGCCTCCATGCACTGAGATAGCTTCCTGATGTATAAAATGTATGTAGGAATAATTCACTGTTTCTCAATTTTAAATTTGCAGATTATACTGCTTTCATATCATATTGATAGCATTCCCAACAGGCAGAAAAAAAAATTTTTGGGGTCTGGACTTGAAGTGAACGGAGCCTTTGAGGCCATATATTTTATTTGTGCAGTACAACAAAACAAACAGGCTAATTATTGTGGGCCCAAGAATTTTATGAAAATCTGTCCTCTTTGGAATTTACTGCGCTCACCAATGTATGACCAGGGATTAGGTTTTCCTTGATGCAAATGTATCAATGACTTTGCCAGATATTCTTGTGTGTTTGATGGTCATATATATCAATCCACTTCCTGACGTACTGGGGTATTGAGAAACAGAATAGGTCTATAATTTCTGTAATAACAGGTGTTAAAGCCACAAGTGTGATGAATCTCTGGGCCAGCTGAGCATGGGCTGTTCACACAGCTCTTTTGTTTAGTAACTGTGTGCAACCATAAAAAAATTTGTCCAGCCAAAGCCTTGGATCAGTGAATGCATGACTTAAGCGTTTCTGTGAAAGTAATGGTTGAGCACTTCCCCACACTGATGGGATAAACAGGTAATGCCCGACCAATAATGATTAATGGTCATGCCCGACATTCATGTAGTGGACTAGTGAACAGAAACAAGCAGAAAATGCACCAACAGCAATGTATGTATGTATGTATGTATGTATGTATGTATGTATGTATGTATGTTTGTTTGTTTCTATGAATGTATGTATGTATTTTATGTATGTATAACTGGTATGGGGATAGGCATGGGCATGTGCGCGATGAGTTAAGTGGATATTAACAACTTCCCATTCATTGTTTTTCTCGAGTGAGATAAGTTTATCAATTTTCAGATTTCCTGAGCAGGTTCACGAATGTGTTTAGCACGGCAAATTGCACAAGTTTTTATGGCCAATGCCTTCCAGCAAATTCGGTCAACTTGGCATTCTGCTCTTCAGCAATCCATTGGGCTCCCAATTGGTAAGTTCAGATCATAACAAAGACAAGTCGTTCTCTAGTTCTTTGCTGGCATGCCCACAGTTAACCCCAACTGAGAGCCGACAGTTTTCTCTAGCCAAGAGATGAACACAAGTTATAGGCAAACTGCAATGTTTTGGATTCTCTAAACAACTTGGCGTCGATTCTTTAATGGGATCATGGACAGATCAGTTCATAATAATATTTGACATAACATATGGGGAATTGGATGACGATCTTGACAATTTCATGGATTATAAAATTTTGCCTTTTTTTTACTTCTCCGAAAGCCGCATTAGTTTCTCGTTCAGGAAGCAGGAGAGGAGGTGAAGGGATGGACGCACAGGTTGAATCCCAGTAATTTTACTGGGCCTGTACTTTCAGCAGGCCTCAATCATAACATGTTTGTTCAAGGTAGAATTGCACTGATTATTGCATTTTCTACGAACTTTTGGTGTAAGACCTTTAAATAGTCTGTTGCAAACCACATGAACAATTGTTTCATAATGCCACAAGAGCACAACTGATGTTACAGCAGAATCTCCAAGAAATATTACTTTCATAAAGAAACCACTTTTGTATTAAAGACCACAGTTCAGTTCCGTTTTGGTTTATTGTTAAACTACATCCCTCCTAAAACTATTGTTCTAACAACACCACATTTTCAGCCCCTTAGGTGTTTTTTGATAGGGGATTATAGAGAATATAGATTTTTGTGTGTTTATATCCAGTGTCTGAGTTTCAACATTTTTGTTGCTGTTTTTGACTTGTCCAAAGTGTGCCTGAAGTAAGATGTTCTGCGAAGGGAATGAATGACTCATTCTTTTATGACCAAAGTGTTATTTAACTGTAGGAGAAACAATGTAAAGATTCTATTACCTTAAATTTGCCACAGACTAGTATGAAGTGAGAATGCTGTTACAAAAGCCATACTCTGATATGATTCTGATATAGCTAGCTACCACCACTTGTAGTTCTAGGATATGGACAATATCAGCCAAACTGTGATGAAATCAGTGTGTCTGCATATATCATGATCTAAAGAAATTCAGGTAATGATATCAAATTTATAAGATAAACATATAAAGACAGGTCTTTGTGCACCTCCTATCGTTGTTGTGTTAGAATTTTGGAATTTATGATTGTGGGTAATGTTTTTCTGAACTATTTGGTTGTTAGAATTGTGATGCCCATAAGACTGTGGATGTCGAATAAAAATGGACTCCCCTGGAAAAGCTCTGAGGTTCTGCAACATATTACCTCTTACAGTGCTAGTTACAAAACTTTTAATCAGGTATATATACGATGCCTGTACTTCGAAAGAAAAATGGTCCAGCGTAACAGTTTTCCTTGGTGCGTTCTGGGCGTACAGGGCCCAAAGCATATTAATAACAAGCTGTGTGCAGAACCTCTAGCTTGACAGTGAAAGGGTGACAAATTCCGAAACATGCTGCAGACCAAACACCAAGTCTGCTCATTTACTGTGTAACTCTTTAAATGACAGCAACAGCCCCAGCAATCTCGGAGAAGAAATTATACATTGGAACGCCAGTGAGGAACACAAAAGGATATGGAAAGAACAGGCAGCCGTTAACTTGGAACAATTTCTTCTTTGTCGAGGAAAGGAACTGGCTCCAGGTATATCAATATACATTTAGGTTCCAAGTTTTTCCAATATAATTCAATTCCACTTTACTTAATTTTCTAATAAAAAACATGGTATGTCCATATTATAACTACATATGAAAAAACATTGCCAGACGCCAGTCTCAATAAGCATTTTTTACATGCTGATATAGTTTTGCTTGCCTGAAGGGGTATGCAGCAAAATTGAAGTAATCAGCAATTCACAGTCAGATATCAAATCAGACAAACGTGAAAACTGAAGCGAACAAACAGCAAAGGAAGAATGCACACAGAACACAGGTAGCCAATAAATACAACCTATGTATTAAAAAACTTACTTCCTTGTCTTAAATTTGGCATTAAAAGCCCTGGTTAGCAGTTTGGCCCATGTGTGCTCACACGACCCCTTTTGGGAAAATTCTGACGAGACATGAAATAATGATGATGATGATGATGATGATGATGATGATGATGATAATAATAGCGATAATGATAATGATAATAATGATAATAATAATTTATTAAAACCTCTGCATTGGAGAAATGAGCATAAACATAGCTAGAAATAAAAACATAAAGGCAAATCAGATGATCTAAAAGGATTTGATTAAAAGACCGGTTAAAATATGCTCTGCAGACCATTGTTAAAATAATTGTCCGAGTGGACTGAAAAATCTCAAGTAGTCTGTAATTCCATCAGGGGTAGACACAACGTCATGGGTGATGACTGGGTATGTATCAATAAAAAGGGAGCTTCACAGGTGACAGATCAAGTCAAATAATGTGCGTCACTAAAGACCCTGGGTGCAATGTACCGCGTAACATGTACTGAGCGATGTGTAGCAGTAACAGTTTACGAAGTGGAGTATCAGAATGGCATAATTTATGAAAGAGAAAAACTGTCGGTTTGTTATCGAAGTATGAACAGAAAGCAAATTTCATGCATGTAACAAATTAGGGTAATGTGAACATTCACCAAGTCCAAGATATTGACTTGCGAGATTAGCTTGAGCCAAATGCAAATTATGAACATCAGATTTTGAAACTTGGAGACAGAGCTGTACAGGTAAGCAGACAGTTTTCTAAAGGTATATTTATCAGTATGAACATGAGGATATGGCATTCCAGTATTGTTTAAATATGCACGATGACAGTTTTAAATGCGTTGCTTCACATGGGATTGGCTGGACCAGGATGAATTGAAAACTGTATGAAAGGGAGAACATATTTAAGTTTGTAGCATAAACCTGCGTGCCAAACCGAATCAAAACAGAGTTCGGCGCCTAGTAAACAGATAAACACAGGTGATTTATCTGCTTTAAAATGGGATACCATTTCATTTACTACTGCACATGCCATTGAGGTACCATATCCTTCGCAGAAGCCAAGCTGACTGTGAGACACATTATCAGTAGGAATTTAACACTACTCTATGACTTTTCCATGGGCTGAGCTGATAGTAATAGGTCTGTAGTTAATCACATGATCATGATTCAATGATGACTTTTTCAGGATATGATAGCACCCAAACGAAGTATATAAGGAATCGCATTATGATGTATTATCGTATTATGGCAAATTGGCAAGATGGGAACACAATGTTCTGAAATATTGAGTACTGCAAAGAATCTACCATACCATTGGTACATACTAGCCTGCTGATGGTGTAGCCACCTCTGCAGAAAAGCCTAAATGAGAAACGCCTTGTTGGCCAAGGAAGACCACAACTGAAGGGGAGACATCGAATCTTTGAAAATTTTTATTTGTTTAGGAACTCAACTGTAATGCTTGGATAAACATGTCAGTGCTGAGGCATGATTAAACTATGGAGTATGAGTGCTCACTCTGGCTCTGTCACTTAGCTACTCAAGTAAGGTCCTGCAATTGATCTATAGCCTAAAGCAAAGGGTAGGAGGCTACTGGACTGATCAAATGAACCTGATTATTCGAAATTTGTCACAAATGTTCAGCGACTTACTTGTGCATTAAACTAGTTTTGCTGTTCTCCTTCATGTTTTGTCACATTTATTATCTTCTCTAAAAGTGGTCTCGTACATGGTAAACTGTTTTTATTATCAATCGTTACGTTGACGAGTGTATCTACCACTGTTTGCGTTTATTTCATTTGATACACATGTATGCATATTTGATTAACTACTCAGGTAGCTTACCTGGATAATAAGGGTTTGTCTAGTAGGTGCCACTTTTCTCAGAACCAGTGGTGTTCGTATTAGATAAGGGTAGCTGTATACCTATATGCCGTCTACTTCATAACCACGACTTTGTTGCAGTCTGGGATCATTGCTTATTGTTGTATTTGCTACTTCTGCAGGTGGAAGGCTAATTATAAACAGTTCTGCCTTGGATGCAAATGGACTTTTTGCCTATCGGACAACTATTGATATATTAACGGCTATATGGAAAGAAATGGTGGACGAAAAAAGGATACAATACGTAAGTGTCTCTGCTTTTTTGGGTGGTGGTAGTGTTGGGCCTGGCTATTCTATAGCAGACTAATTGGATACCCTTGCTGGAGATTCGAGTAAAAACTTCCGCCTGTTGGCCGCACATAAGTTGATTTTTTCGCTCGCCATGAACCTCTAGATGTTAACTTGTTCACTGAGGCGATGCAATGTCCACGAAATTATATATGGGAATACCCAAATGTTAGGATGCAGGCATGCGAGTGCAACATGTGCTCACCAGCTGTCACATCCCGAATGCTGATGCAAAGACGCTTTTTATTAGTTAACATTGCCCATGTCTCCATATTGCATCCTTTAAGTTATATGTCTAACAAACAAACATGGCGTGTCATAATGAGATGCACAAGCAAAAAGTTTATCTAGTCTTTACAAATACGAAAGTTTAAAAATAGTCGCATCACCAAACGGGTAAAAGGAGATGGCATAGAAACAGAATATTTCAAACAAATGTGACTGGGATAAAAATTGTTTATGAAACGTTATATTCTTCTAAAAATCCCTCAAAAATAGAATATCCGCCATTTCAGGATGTGTTTAAAAATACGTTATTCCAATGTTATCTGATGAAGATGCAAACAAATGGAATGGTTTAATCACCAGAAACGAGTGTGTATCAATGCCTTGAAACAGTTCAAACACAGTGATTAAGTGGAAGATGTAAAGCTAGTGCGCTGTGAGACTGGCAAGTTTGGATTGATATTACCCATTTAGTTCTTTCACAAGTACATTAAACCTTTATATTTTCTGATAACTACATATCCATAAATTTGTATCCGTAGAGGGTTTTTTTGCAGGATTGGAATTGTTCGAGATTTTATAGCAATTTTTCTGACTTGGTAGGATTTTCACATTTTTCGCACAGAAGCGGCACAATTTTTTTTTTTCAGTTGAAATCAGAAGAAATTGAATACATATATCCATGTCCAGGATCGATTTCAATAGTGAGTCCTGAAATAGCATAAATAAAATGTAATAAAATTTTAAAGTTATTCTTGACAGGTTGTTTATTTTCTTTCTATAAATTGCTTCAAAAGTCAGGGAAGGGGTTGTCAGAAAAAAATTCTAGAAAACGGCCTCTGGATATGATTTGTTTTGGATGTCCGTTGATTTTAATATGATGGGGCCATTCCATTGTTTGTTAAGTGATTTACAAATTGCAAAAGTTGAGCAAAAAATGGTTCCGAGAAAATCACATTGACAGAGCATGTTGCCAATTTTTATGCATTTATGGCTGTAATATGACACATACTCATTTCATTTGCCGTGTGTTTTTATTATTGGGTGAAATAAAGTTGTAGCTTTACCTCTGGGATGTTGTCACTCAAGAAAAGCATATTGTGTGGCTTAAAACTCGACTTTTTTAACTTGGGAACATCCCACTTGGATTTTTTGTGGTGTGGGTTCACATGCAGCTTTCCACATTTGAGGCCCAGTGAATGGATTGTGATAATTTGTTTTTACATCAATAATGAATTTCAAAGTAGTAAGAACAATGGGGGTGATTAGTCTGTACTGGCCTATTCTTCTCTCCATGGCTGATAGTTTCCTGTTCCCTATGAGTGACCCTTGTAGGGGACTCAATTTGTTTCCAGCGATCCTGGACTAAAGACTGTGGAAACAATGACATAGTTAAACCCATGTGCTCAGCACTGCTGAGACTGTTCAGTGTAAACGAAAGCTTTTGAGCTCAATTTTCGCATATAAAATTTATGTTCACACATCTGAGTATTTGGGAGCATGTAGTTTAAGTATCAAACTATCCAAAAATATTAAAAATTGATTAGAGGTTATCCAAAGGTGCTGGCTTCAGATCCTCCACCTCAAGTTTCTTGAGCTACTGGATTTTCAGCGGAATTTTATATATTTGTTTCTGGCTCGATATTAAAGACTTAGTAACTGACAGTTTTAATTTTTGCTTTCGAAAAAGATCTATCATCAGTGGATCAGAGACGACGAGCAATCTCTCTCATCACTTAGATAGCCAGAAACGTACTTTGTTTGATAAATTGGAGGCCTTTATCATTATTAAATTAATTGCTAAAAACTGTGAAACTAAATGCGGTATACGAAGACCATCATCTTTGGTTGATGCACTGATGTAACTTCGTTTAACTTTATCTGGCTTGTTATTCCACAAGTATTTATACATCAACCTTTCTATCTGATTTGTAATTGCCAATGATGGATTTGGTAAGACTGATACCAAATGCAAAAGTTGAGACAATGCTAATGATTTTACAATTAAAGTCTTGCCAAAAAAGCTCAAATTTCTTCTATCCCACACATTAAAAATATTTTCTATTTTTTCCAACTTGGAATATAATTAAGTGACTCAAGTTTATCTCTTTCTGGTGTGATTTTCACACCTAACAAAGCTACAGGCACATTTGTCCAACGTAGGTTAAGGTTTTCTGAAAAAATGATATCAGTACTTTTAAGAACCAATTCTCAAAATATTTCTTTTCGTTCTATTTACTGTCAACCCTGAAATATCTTTAAATTTTTCTAGTATAAAAAATAGACGGTCTATGTTATCTTTGTTTGCCAGGAGAGTAAAAGATGTGTCGTCGGCATACTGAGATACTTTATATTCATGTACATCTATTTTATCCCTTTGACATTTTCATCTCTTCTAATAAAATTTCCCAAAATTTCCACACATAAAATGAACAGATAAGGTGAAATGGGGCATCCTTGTCGCACTCTGCGCGACAAGGAAAGGGGTTCTGAAGTCCAGCCGTTATTAATTACCGAACTTTTAATGTTTGTATAAAATTATTTTATCCAATTTTGAAATGAGGGTTCAAAATTAAAATATTTTAAGCTTTTTTCCACGAAATTCCATTCTAAATAATCAAAGGCTTTTTCAAAGTCTATCAGAACTAATAAAGCTGGAATGTTTTCTTCTTCTGTGTACTCCATAATATCCAGAATTCTATTTATATTTTCACCAATATATCTGTCTTGTAAAAACCTGTTTGATCCTAATGTATAAGTTCATTCAATACTTTTTCGTTCGAAAAGCTATGCATTTTGCAGCCAACTTATAGTCTTGATTTAACAATGATATAGGTCTCAAATGTTTTAGTTCCAATATATCTTTATCTTTTTTGGTAGGAGGGTTACAATACTATGTCTTTGCGAAGTTGACATCAGACCTCTTTGATATGACAAATTAAGTGCCTCTAGCAAAAACTTTTTGCAGTCAGCCCAAAATACTTTATAAACGTCAGCTGGAAAACGGTCAGATCCAGGAGATTTATTATTTTTCAAACTTTTTAATATTACCAGTGCCTCAGTTTCCGTTATTAATCCTTCACAATTCTCTTTTTGTTCATCTGAGAGTTTGGGGATGTCTACATCTTGTGGAAAAAAAATCGATCTCTGTTATAGAGTTTCCTGGATTGGAGACATGCAAAGCAGATGTGTACAGACTACTTTAAAATTTGTTTTGCTCCTGTAGTATTTTTGGGGGTCTGTTGTGATTTCATTATTTATTCTAAGCTTCTTAACTACTCTGTTATTGAAATTCCCGTTTTCGAGATTAAAAAAATATTTAGTAGGTTTTTCCCGCTCATCATACCATCTAACTCTACTTCTAAGTATAGCTCCTCTTGTTTCTTCTTCGATTATGGTCTCTAAATTCAATCTTATCTCCTTAATTTCTTTCTCAATTACTTCACTTTCGTTATCCATATATACATCTTCCATTTGTTTTAACTGTGTTTCAAAATTTAGTATTGTTCTTTTCTTCTCTTTTTTCCGTTGTGAGTAATATTGCATTGTTTTGGCACGAACTTCCATCTTAATCATTTCCCATTTAAGTATAGCGTCTTCATCCTGGAATATTTCTGCTGTTTGTATTATTGTTTGTTTTATCAAGTTAACATATTCTATTTCTTTTAAAAGTGAACAATTCAGTTTCCAGTAACCTGGACCTCTCTGTTCCTGACTTAACTTCAATTCTAGAGCAACTGCAGAGTGATCGGATTTATATCCAGGAGTGCAAATTTGTCACTTCCATTCTGCCAAATATCATCACAACCAATTGTCCAAAATGTTACCTATAATGGTATCTAAGGTGATTTTGCATGAGACATTTCACAATTACATAAATATGCATAATAGAGAAGACTATTGGTTGCAGCGTTTTTCACATCTTAATCACTTTACACTTACACAAGAAAGTATCTGAACAGATAAGGGTCTTGTCCTCCTTCATTTAATACAGCAACATCACACGCATTTTTGTTTACACTAAGAAAATACTTTAGAAAACGTACATACACTTTTTTTCAATTTACTTGTGAAAGAAGGCTGACAAATCGTTTCAGGTAATAGGCTTGGGAAGTGGGATAACATATATGTACACCAGACTTCACACTCATACAGAAATACAGGAGCAACACGCTTATTTCAATGAAAAGTTTAACATCGGCCCTGAACTGAACACCTTCTTTTCAACCTTCCACGAGATTTGGTGGCTTTATTACACAACTGTTATAGCACCCGTATAATTTCAATTTGATGTCATTTTAAAACCTAAATTTGTATAACTATTTGCAATATCAAGTCTAAAATTGTGGATATAAATACATTTTAATGACTTTTTTCCTAATTTTTCAAATACAATTATTTGTATTCAAGTTTATATTCAATTTCCATATTTTGCAATACTCTTTCAGTTCATTCAAATAAATCTGCTAGCCAGTGCTACTTTCTGGCAAACAAATCATATCGTTGGTATAAACAATTTAACAGCGTGGGGCTAATGACACTTCCTTGTGACATCATTCCGAAGCTATGTATTTTAATAGCCCAGACTGAAATTTAAGCTATGTGGAAGAATCTGTATACATGTCCTTAAAAATGCCATATAAATACCCATCAATACCACAATTTAGAAATTCATAGAATAAACCTCCATGCCAAATTGCTTCAAATGCCTTCGTCAAATCAAATAATCATAAGAAACTTCTCCTTAAAATCAATTTCCCCATATTTGTCTATCAATGTTCTCAAAATAAAAATGTTATCACTTGTACGTGGACTCCTGCTGAAACCGATCTTATTTGTGTTGTTTAAATTCCGTTCTTCGATTTATTTTCCCAGACGCGTATTCAAAATCAGGGCAAACTAACTTCGACACACAAAGTGACAAGCGGGTTTGATTTTATTAACAGATTATGAAAAAACATTTGATACATTAGAGTGGAGTTTCTTGGATAAAGCTTTACAATCCTTCAACTTTGGCGCAGCCTTGCCAAAATAGATAAAGATAATATACTCGGATATAAGCAGCTGCGTTATAAATACCGGATTTACATTTTTGTTCTCCTTCCATAGGGGCTTTCGCCAGGGATGTCCTCTGCCTCCGTTGTTTGTTTATTGAAGCGGTGCACATGAAAATTTAATAGCAATAAAATAAATGAATATGGATCACTAGCAATGTTGGATGACAACCATGCAACATGTCTGAAAAAAATGGTATGCATGCGATTCTACAACTCTGGGCATGGAATTTGTTTCAGACGAGAGCGGCCTCATGTGACCAAATTTTTTAAGAGAAATTTAAATGGATGCCAGACGTCCCCAATATCTGGGAAGTGACAAATCTCTCCATTACACGGGCAGTTCTAATTGTAAAATCCCTGGGTTTATACAAAACTAATCTATGGTGCAGCAACTGTGTTTCTTACGTCACACATGATTAAAAAGGTTCAGAAAACAATTCATACATTGATATGAAGGTGTAATATGCCAAAGGTTAAAAGTATTATTACCAGAAACCAGTAAATAAAGGTTGAAAAGTCCATAATTTTGACTTTAAGTCGAAATCTTTACTTATTTCATGGGTCAGGCGTATTCTTTGCAGTAATGATCCCAAATGGAAGCATTTTATTCAATTATAGCTCCTAAATGTAAATATCTCTGATTTGTTGCGAAGTCTCTCTTATATTAGTGCTATCTGGGCCAAATTACCATTATTTTATAGCCAGGTCATGGAGGCCTGGAGCGAGTTGCGGTCTTCGTTTCCCACCACATGTTGAAGCTATCCGAAAAGCACTAATTTGGTTTCATGAAAACATAATGGTACAAAATAAATCCATAGTTCATATAGAAAAGTTATGAAAAGGGTATTATGTTTATCGATGTTATAGTTAATGAAAAAAAAAAAGATTTTTTAACCTTGAACAGATGAACATGGCATTCAACTTTGAACCAAATTGTTTGGAATATTTGCAAATGCACTCATCAATGCCTTTTCAGTGGAAGAGAATTTTGAGAGCTCAACACAAAGGAAATGTGAGAAACACTTCCTAAATTTTTCTTTCGAGGTAAACATCTTTCTATTGCAGGTTTACCTTGTCAAAATTCGTATTGGTTATTTTTTAACACATTGGGTTGGTTCAGGCAGCTTACTTCCAAAATTCCTGATCTCTTGAATCTCAGTCAGGATTGGAAAGATATTTTTACACTACTTTTAAAAACTACAGTAGAGAGTAAATTACAGACACTTTACTTTACAATTTACGTAAAATTACCGCCAACAATTCTTGGTTACATAAAATTGGAATTTCAGGAAACGATGATTGCAAAATATGTGAAACTGTAAGAGAGACCAATAGGCCCCCCAAAAGTTTTATGAGGGTCATTCCTAAAAAAAAAATGGAATCGACTAGAAATGTTTTTCGAAACACTGTTTGACTGAAACTGTTATGATACTATAATACAGAAAAACAAAACATTGTAATTTACTACTACACGGAACCACAATATATTGCGATGAATTTTTGTGTACTGTATGGGAAGTATTATGTTCATATTCAGAAAATAATTCTGTTTACCATTGTTTCATCAGCTTTTTATATCTACTAAACAGGAAAATTCAAGTCTGTAAACTCATGCTGCAGGCAAGATGCAGGAATACAATACAAATTATGGAGTATTATTTTATGCTATCAGTTATAACCTCGAACGAATCCATCATATGTGTTTATGATTTAAGGATTTTTACAACAGTGCTTTTTACGATGCTTGCAGAGTGCTGCCCACTTCAACAACACATGGAAATCCCCCCCCCCCTTTTTTGGTTTTTTTAAATGCTGTACAGTATCATTGGTTGCCTGGTAAACAGACTATTGTTCTGCGTGTCTGACTGCGCTCCACGGATAGTCTGCTGAACCGCAGACCAGAGTCATTACAATGGCCCATGTTCACATAGATGGCGCGCCGGTCATAAACACACCTGTGCCGCCATGTTGGATTCTACCTTCTAGGTTTTACTATATATATTATTCCTATATACCATTAAAATGTAGATGTATATATAGGTAACCTCTTTCTGCAGTCCTTGGACATTAGTTTGGTGCAGTTGAAATAAAAACTCTTTATTCATGAACTTAAATCATGGGACTAAGACATCTCCTTATTTGCTCCATACAGACATTAGTAACAATGTTTTATTTTCTTTTTCATCAGCATTTCAACATCTTGAGTATGAAGTTAAAGAGGTATCATTAAGCCCAGGTAAACAGTTTTGTAAATAAAGCTGTTTGTCCCATACTGTATAAACTGTTTTTCATAGCAAATCCATATGGCACTGGCTATCATAACTGTGTATTCCCTTAAGGACAGGTAAGACACCAAATATAAATCCCACTTTAGTCAATCCTAGCTCAAACTGTATTTGCGTTAAGATAGCATATCATATATGTGTGTAATCGTCATACTCCAAAGAATTCATATGGCCTGTATTTGGGTGTCTGTGATGTTAATTGTTGAATAAACAATTGAAAGTTGACCGCAAAGCATCCACCCCATAAATGCCGATATAAGTCCCTAATTATTTGTGATAAAATCATAATTACACTTGCATCTTAATCCTGACATATTGGCAACAAAAAACAATCCTACAATTTTTTATGTTTGGTTTCGTTTTTCTGTTATCCATCCTCAAAGTTTGACGTTTCAATTTTCCCTTTGATTTTCAGGATGTTCATTTTCTTCATTTCATAGTAAAAGAACGAAGCAAAATTTGGAAAATCGCTGAATCGGTTTTTGCAGTTCAGACATTAAAGAATCAAAAGCTGTTAACCGGATTAAATTTCGCGCAGCCGTTTTCTTGGAATAACCATTCTTAGGTGGGGTTCTCGTCCTATTATCCTTTCTGAGAAAACAAGCTTCAAAGGCCTTTGATGTTGATCATTTGCCTCTGAAACAATACCATTTGCTCAAGTTGAGCTGATATTTGTAAAAAACGTAGAAAACATCGTCCCTTAACATTTGGAGAGGTTGTCAATCAATTTTTGGCCAATCACATGAATAAAAGAGCCTTTGAAGTACAGAAAGCATTATTCAGCGATCTGTCAAACGGCGACAGCGACAGTCTGGTTTCAAAGCGTGACGTCATGGAGGCGGCCCTTCGGGCCCCGTGACCACAAGCCTGGCAACGAAAGTTGTGTTGCCTTGCTTCGGTGGACGGCCTACGGCCGCTCGTGGTCTGTGCACGGATGGCGGATTTGGTCTTCCGCCCCCTACCTCTTCATCCTGTTTTTAGGGATAGTATTTCATTGTATTTACTCCTATCTGTATACTTTATGTAGTTAGCTTGTTAGACTTGTCTGTATACTTTACTTAGTTAGCTTGTCATTATTTTGTAGTTATTTTGTCAATGAGTTTCATTTCTCTTTCCAATCTGAATTTTGTAACGTTATTTTGTGTGTTTTCTCTGTTGATCACGTTTATGCTTATTTCGATGTGTTTATTTGTACTTTTATTTCCTCATCCCTGGGTTTCGATAAAATATTATCATGTACGTGGGTATTGTTGATTAAAGTGTCAGTTTCTTTCCCCGCCTGTCTTTGGTGTGCAGGACCACTGGGGTAACCCATCACGGCACGGCCTTTGAAGGGACATCGTCAGACGATTGCCGCCCCTCTTGAACATTTAAAGTCTCTCTTCGTTAGAACACAAAACAAGCAAGATAACAATAAAATAAACCACTAAGGCTATGAGATGTTAGCATGTTTGCATTTTTTCCCTGCCCACAAACATAATTTCGGTATGTCGCCTTTTTTCGCATTGCCGCCCTGATACCACTCTCCTTCTGCCATGGGTCGTTGCTACCTGCAGCCACGTGACGGGCTGTTAAGTATGATTGACGGGTGGCATTGTTCTGTTTGGGGGCTGAAAACTAAAATAATGACACATGGACGTTCGGATGTCCACAAGCTTGTGTGGTTTTTGACGTTTTTCTCATATTTCCACTGGAGTTAAAAGCTTGAAATTTTGACAACTAATAGAAAGGACATTCATCTTGTAAAAACCGTTAAAATCTCAAAATCGGCCATGCAAAGGTTTTTGGTGTCTTACCAGTCCTTAACAATAGCAAGTTTGACACCTAATTTATCCCCCACCAGGTGACCCAGGATACAAGCTACTGGGCAGCCAGGCCCATGGCCTGTTACACAGACAATGGTAGTTATCAGTGACATACTTGGACTGCCTTTAAACCCCAATTTATGCAACAAATAATGAAAATATTGACAAGCAAAAAGGAAAAAACAATTATTATTTATTTCAATGCTCCATTAATGAATCATCAATAGCTCCTGCAAGGGGATAAGTATTGTTTAACAGTAACGAGGGTCGGGAAGGGGTTGCCCGTACTCCGTACTGGGACTTTTTTTATTTTTCATACAGCGTAGAGAGAAAAAAATGTTCACCGTATAGCGTACTGACAGCAAACCCATGTACTCCGTACTGATCAAAACTTATTATTATGCATAAAGCGCACCAGCAACACATGTAATATTCATACCCTTACTGAAAAAATTAAAAATAAAAAAAAGTCAACTCTCGGCAAAGTCAACATTATTCACAGTTTGCTTAACTGGCTTTTAAAAGTGTAGTCTGTGGCATCTTTATTCTTACAGATTGTGTATCCATCTCAAATTTGAAAATGTATATTGCGGATGTCTTATTTTCTGTTCTGTGTACTGGAGAAAAATTATTTCCTTACTCTGTACTGGCAATTTTTTTTTTCTGTACCAGTGTACCAAGACCCTCCCCCCTTACCCCCCCCCCCCCCCGTAACCTGTTGATAGTGTAGTAAAACTTGTAAATGGCAGTCTAGTAATCAGCTGCAACAAGGTTCAGTATTCACTTAGTTCCATGTAAAATGTTATTGAAAAGTATTCTATAGACACTTAACTTGCTATTAGATCACTTTTTTCCCTTTTGTGACAGCTGCTCTTTTAATTAACTTTTTCTTGAGGTCCACAATCTTCATGCTACCATAGTCAGCCATGCTGAAGGCAGTGTGCACTGAACCAAAGGGTGTGAGTATGGATGCACTGCCATCTAGTGGCAAGTTGAAAACAGAACATGGTACATTAGCACTCTCTTAATTGATCCAAGATAACGTTACTACAGGCCTGCCTGGCCAATTACCGCTTTATCTTTGCCGGCTGGTTGATTGCCCTCTAATATTAATGAGCTCCGTCGCAGCCAATCAGCGTCCTGTTAGACGTCATGTTCGACACACTTGCGTGAGGACATGACAAGCCAACCTGCTCAGCGTGTGTATTCCACGGAGATCAAAGGGCTAATGTAGGTAACTGGAAGTGAAACGTGGGATACTGTTAACTCCTTTAACTCTGACAATTCCCAATCCAAGATGTCAAGCTGGCTAGAAATGCCACCGTATTTTCGCGTGAAACAACGCCAGTACAGGACCTGACTATTTTTTGTTCTGGTTCTCCCCTGTCAAAAGCATGTCCCTCCATTTCTTATTCGTGATCCAAGATTCGGGGCTCGAAATTTTGGCTAAATGTAGTAAACTGGTCAAAGTTATTAAGGGCTTAAATTTCAATCTTGGGCGGGTAACTTTGGAGGAGCTATATATATCTTTTATTAGACCAATTCTAGAATATGGTAGCCCTCTTAGGAATGGATGTCATGTATGTGAGAAAGAAAAATTGGGAAATGTTCAATTAAATACAGATTGTGTTATTTCCGGGGCTATGTATGGTATGAGTACTGCAAAACTATATGAGGAGCTTGGATGGCAAACCTTGGCAAAACAAAGAGGTCTTTCTAAATTAACTTTAATGTATAAGTTAGCAAACAAAATCGCTCCTTTTTATGTTCTATTATTCCCATAGTTCCGGATACATGTACAGCGACTACACGTCAACGTTTTGACCACCTCGTTTCAGAGCTCGGACTCAACTTTTTGGATAAATCCTTTTCCCTTCTGTGGTTACATTATGGCATTATGGAATGAATTACTGGTCGATATTCGTCAGTCTGAATCACTTCAAGCTTATAATTCTAGGAAATTTATACCAGTTCCTCAAAGTATCAAATTCCCTGAGTTGTACAATTTTGGTAACATATTTGTATCCGTTCAGCACACTGGTTTACGTTTGGGAGCCAGCCAACTAAATTTCTTTTTATGTAAGATTGGTGTATTAGACACACCTTGATTTTCCTGTGGTTCAGCTGTTGAAGATATATGGCATTATTTCTTTGCTTGCCCTTCATTTCTTGAGCCACGATCAAACTTACATTCTAGTGCTACTCTTCTAGCCCCATGCACTTTGCAAACAGTATTGTGTGGCTCTCATGAATGTTCATTGCTAGAAAACGAGCACAGCGCTTCTGAGAAGTTCACCAATATATCTTGGCTGCTGGTCGATTTAAACCAACAGGCATTGGCTACACAAAACAGTTGCTGTTTGAGCTCATTTTTACATGTAAATGAAGGCAGCAAATGAGAGTGCAATCTTACGTTTGTTTTGAGCGGTTCTATCTTGCCCATGTCTTGTGATTGTTATCTTCAAACGTGTTTCGGTCCTGTCTTCTTGTGTCCTGTCTATTTCTTTTCTTCGCAAAAAGGATTTGAATAAGGCAATGCCCTCTTTCTTAATGGTATAATTTGTATCGGAGTATCTTTATTCTTGCTCAATGATGAAACAAAATATGTTCAAACCAACCTTAAAGCGAAATATTCTGCATTTAGGTAACGTATCACTAATACAATTTTGAAAACTTAATTGTTGATTGTGTATTCTGTAGTTGTAACATATACTCGGCTTCTCTAACTCTGTATTCCATGACTGCATGTAATGGTCCTTGAACTTTTGGTTTACTGAAGACAGGACCCAGTGACCATAAAAGTCAAGACGATCACTCCATAAATAAGTGTTACGCAAGGAATTCAGACACTTGTGCATGTATGTGAAGCATAGTAGTTTAACAATATTTGTTTAATATATATCAAATAAAATTGTAAAATGTCAACATTAGAGCTTTCTTTCTTCGCCTGTTAACAAATTGCACAAGAACCAGTCATTCTGTCTTTAATTGCAGCATCTGCAGTATACGTTCCTGTCTCACCATCAAGAATACATATGAGGGTTGTGTTGACCCTTAAGTTCCAGAATAACTTGACAAAATGTGCGCTGTAGCTATTCAACAATGTCGGCATTTTCAAATCCCCATAGGTCGTAACGTGCTGCAGGTATGAGGAATGCAACAAATATAACTGTGTCTGAATTGGTAATTGAAAGTATCTTGCCTTATTAATTGAGAGGACATAGCGTTGACCACTTGGCCGTATAATTGTTGCACTTACCAAAGAATCCATTTATGACAAATACGTAGGTATTTACAACTATCCTTGATGTGTAGGCTGGCGCCACTGAATAGACGATAATAATTCTCTTTCTTAGCCACCCCTTGCCTGACGAGCTCAGTTTTGCAAGTATTGATATTTGAATCTCATGTCTTAGAGAATTGACTATCATTGTAAACCAAGCGCAGTTTTTAACAATATGGCGGTGTGGTCCGCGCACATGAGAATGAAAAGTTTCTGGTATTGACATAAAAGTCACCAAAATTCAAATGTTTAACATCATGACTAAGACGATTATCCTCGTCCAAATCATAAATATAGAACGCGAACGAAAACGGGGAGAGATTCTCACCCTGGCCCACTCCTTTTCAGACAAAAGCTATGCTGTATACCAGCCGATAGGAACAACACGATTTTAATCTTCTGACACATAATGCATATCACTTTCAAGATTTTCCCACTAATGCTGCCCTCTATGCATTTTTAACCATATATAATAATTTCCCTGAAATCCCCGTTTCCGTACTCAGTATTTTCTTAATTGTGTCCAAGGACGCATATATAGTTCATTTAACATTCCTACATTGGAGACACTAAATCAGAAATTTTAATATGCCCACCTGAGGGCGGTTTCCTTTCCTTCTCTTTGGTCTGATGTGGTTTGTTGGAGGTTCTTAAGATCTAAAAAGTAAGTGTAGATCAGTACGAATACTATTCATTTTTCTTTTCAGGTGGAACTGGAGAGGACCGCATTGCCGTTTTATATTCGAAGTGAAGAAGAACACCAGTTTCCATTCATTAGCCAGACATCTGCTTTGTGTGACTCGGGTTTGATATTATTGAAAACAGAAACTCATATGATACCTTGCGCTTTCAACGAGTCTCTGCAAAACATACTTGGTATGTTTTTGTTGCATTTACCCTACAATGTACACATATCTCTATCTATTTCATTCCGTTTTGTCGTTAGTTTGTCGCGGCGCATCTCTTGAGGAGACATATCTAGTTTGCCTAGTTGTTTAGAAGCTGGAAAAGTGGCGCCATGAATTTTTAAACACGACGGACTTGTAATACTTTAGAAGATAACCCGTAAAACATATGCATGGATAGTCTTTGTAAAAATATTTAGGCATGATCCCAAAACTTCGCTCGAGGCCAATGAACAGAAAACCTTACCGAATTACTAGACAGACAGAAGTAAAATACAAAAATTTTACACCATACAACCATTCAGAAACATCAACTAACACCTGGCAAAGCAAAGACGTCTCCAAGATGAAAAGATTTCCGGTTTAGGATAATATATATATATATATATATATATATATATATATATATATATATATATATATATATATATATATATATATATATATATATATTCAGTTTGCATCCTGGCTTCCTATATACATACCTTATCGTGTTCCTGTAGATTGTATGAAGTTCATGAACCCAACCTGAAATATTTTAGATTGGAACTAAAAGTCCAAATCTTAGACAAAGTTAACACAGAATACAAATACGTGAAATCTGCATGACAAATTGAATATAAATCCTTTGAATGTTTAAAAAAACTTTAATTTCTTGAGTATCACGATTGATGAACATTTCAGCTGACACAATCACATAGACAAAGTGGCCTTCATGTGATAACAAAAATCCGTATCATGACCAAAGTTAAGGAGGTCTCCCTGCACATGTTTTCCAAATAATTTATAACTCGCTTGCGCTCCCACATTTGAACAATAGCATGTTATTTTGGGGATCATAAAAGCACTAGAATTGCTTGATGTCAAATGAGAGCTGTTTGCCCAATGCATCACAGCAAATATATTGCACATACAAATCGTATTGTCAAAATTTAAAATCAAATGATATTTTTCTCCTATCAGCAACTAAAATTTTATTCCAATTTTGTATATCAGTTATCTTCATGTAAGATCCGCTTCTGATATTCATAGTTACAACACAAGAAACAGAACAAAATGTTTCGAGAAATAACAGATTTAACTTGTACCAGGGAATATATATATTAGGCTGCGTGAAATGAGAGAAACTCTAAACAATATTCCAGATAATGTGTTGAAGTCCGTGACCATAGTAAAACAGGGTTGACTCATTATGCTAAACAATATTTTATAAATATATATACTGTTATTTGCCCAGTAACGTCTATTATACAACCTCCAAACAAATAAAGGTTTTCTGCAAGAGTAGCAATGCACAATATATGAATATATCCAGTGCTTCTATCTTCTATACATCATATACGGATGTTATAGATCACATCTTATATTGTATTTGAAGGTGGCTTTAATGCTAGCGGCTATAGAAAGACACAATGAGAATTTCCTGGCAAGTACTTGTCCACATATCACATTTTGTTTTATTTATGGTTTTCGGTCTAGAAGAATTTGAATCCTGAGTCTTAAGTCTCGTGTTTTTCTCGTTGGACTAGATCCCTTTCAGACATGATTGGGTGTGTCTCCATCAAGTTTATTCAAATGGTTACGTTCCCGCATATCTGTACCTCAGCTGACTTGTCAGTTTGCCTACTAGAGGTTACTGCATTTGTCTGTGTCCGTTTGTTTATCCATTGTCTATCACCCGTCCATACGGGTTACATACACAATTTGCATTTTCTGACTTCTCGGGAATCCTCAGTCATATCTGATGGTAGGAATTTACATTGGGTGGTTATCGTGTTTGGCCAAATGATCACGGTCAAGTGATTTTGCCTTTTTGGCCCAGTAGTCAGGGAAATACGTGAAAAAGATGTTCACTTCTGGCAGAAAGCATAAAATTTTGCATATGGGGGTTTTAAGATGTGCTGATTTTAAATCAAGGTGGAGGCAAGCGATAAAAGCATTCCTTCCCCTCCAAATTCAAGATGGCCGCCAAGATGGCTGCCGAATAGTAATTTGTCCATATCTCTGCTCCTATATTTCGTACAACCCCAAATAAATCACCAAATACTATGTTTTTGGACACAAGGGTCACATATTTTTACCATTCATACCCATTAATACAAAATCTATGGACCGAAGATACCATACAGGGAACCAATATGGCCGCCAATCATATAAAATGCCAAAACTCAAATTGATATGATGGGGTCAAATTTTTTTGCCTTTGTAATATTTACCCAGCTCTTCCTTATTTGACAACATTTCTGCTTATACGTATATGTGTATATATATATATATATATATAATATGGCAGTGGAATGTGTTGATGTATGGACTTACAATAATTAAATTTGCTTTTTGCAATCTGCTTGCAGACTCTGAGCTGTGCCCTCAGTTGGTGATGGGAAATATTGAAGCATTCACGGAATCCTGTTGCTTTTACTTTCCTGCTGCCCAAGCATCTACCTTATCAAGCTTTCTTGCACAGTAGTAGTAGTTGTTGAATGTACTAGCATCTGACACTAAAGTGGTGGTGGAAATACTATTATAGAATTAGCACTTTTTCTAACATATGACAGCAAAATGTCCAAAAAGGTCAAACTTGCAGGGACTACATCTTGGACCAGTGCAAGACCAACAAATTGGGATGTTTGCATGCTATGCCAAGAAGACACAGACACACATTTGACAGACCCAATGAGGAATTCCAATCCTGAAGCTCAGTACTGTGGCTATTGGACATTAGCAGAAAATCTAAAGGCATTTGATGAACTAAATGCTGTTCCAATGGGAATCAATATAAGTCGGTTGGACGATGGATCCGGCCTGCAAGAGACAATGAAAAAAATATAGCAAAATGGCATAAGAGCTGCTATGCCTCTTGTAATAAGAGAGAACTGCTCAGAGCAAGCAAGCGGAAATTGAACAGTGACAGTATTGACACTTATGTAGCACCTATAAAATCAAAGTTGAGAGCAAACTTCACACCTGTAAAGTATGATAGTTTAAAACCCTGTTTCTTCTGCGAAAAACCAGCAGGAGAATCTTGCCACAAAGTCTCCATTTTAATATGGATGAAAAAGTGCACAAAATTGCAACAGATTTGCGAGACACAAGGCTATTAACAAAGCTTGCTGCTGGAGATATGACTGCATTTGATGCAGTCTATCACAAAGACTGTTTAACAGCCCTTTACACCAAGCATCGGTCACTGAATCGCAGTGTAGTGAAAAAGTACTCCTCAGCTGCTGTTAATTCTGACTCTATGGCTTTTGCACAATTAGTTTCCTACATAGAAGACATTGCACAATCTGATGCTGAGACAGGTGATGTTCATGTGTTCAAGTTGTCAGAACTTGCAAAACTGTATAGCAAACGTCTGGAGCAACTTGAACCAAACTCAGTAAAAGCAATCAATCCAACACGCCTGAAAGAGAAACTTTTGTCCACGTTTCCTGGTCTTGAAGCTCACAAGTCTAATTATGAGGTAATACTCTCTTTCAATAAAGACCTTGGGAATGTTCTGCTGGATGCCACCAAACAAAGGTCTGATGGCGATGCAGCCACACTGATGCACGCAGCCAATATTGTGGGCAATGAGTTGCTTCAAATGGAACTAGATTTCAAAGGATCACTAAGCGATGATCAGTACAAAGATAATCCAACATCTCTTATGGCATTGGTTCAGATGATTCTTTTTGGAACAAATATTCAAGATCTGGCAGAAGACGACAAAGTTGTTAGCACTGCTGTTTCCTCAATAACACAGTTGCTTGTATTCAATTGTGTAAAGCGCCGCAGATCTGATAGTCACACAATGCGTCATAATCCAGAACGAGAAACCTCTCTGCCTCTTTATCTTGGGCTAAAGGTGCACAACAAGACCAGAAAACGTGATTTAGTGGATATACTCTTTGAAAGAGGCCTCTCTGTATCCTACAGCAGAGTGTTGCAAATATCTACCCAGGAAGCCAATCGAGTACTACATCAGTATGAATGTGATCAAGTGGTGTGCCCAACAACACTGAGAAAGAATCTTTTCACCACAGGAGAATTGGACAATATTGACCACGATCCATCCTCAACATTTGCCCGTGGTGCATTTCATGGTACAGCAATTTACAGCATTAACACAGCATCCTGAACATGGCCACGATGGCACTGCTCGAAACCTTGTGGGGCATCAACTGCCAGAGAATATTTCCAAGTTGAAGAACATCATGGCATTACCAGATAGCTATAGTTTCGTAGCTCCTGCAGCACTGCAAGCTGCCTCTGCTTTACCTTTGCCATCCTGTTCACATGAAGTACCCAGACATAATTTGCTTGACCTGGATGATAGTCAATGCAGGTGGCTAAGCAAAGTCTGTGAACTGTTGAAAAAAGAGAAAATTGACAAGGATGACAATATCTCATGGTCTGCTCACTTTGCTGCTTTACAACCTGCTGTCCCACGTCCTCCTGCCATCACAGGCCTTTTTCCCCTTTTTAGGGATAGTGCACACTCTGCCGCTATGGTGCTACATGGTATGAATATGATCTCTCTGGCAACAGACCATGTGAACACAAGCCAGGTGCCAGTGTTGACTGTTGACCAGCCCTTGTTTGCTATTGCTAAAAAGATCCAGTGGACATGGCATGATACTTATGGCGATGGAAAGTTTGTAGTATTGATGGGTGGGCTTCACATAGAAATGGCGATGCTTAAGGTTTTGGGAGAGTGGCTTGATGGTAGTGGCTGGACGGCTGCAATAGTGAATGCGCATATAACGACTTCAGGCAGAGCAGATGGTCTTTTGAAGGGGTCTCATACCAGCCAAGCACAATGGGCACACCAAGTCACAGCAGCTGCTCTATTCAAGTTTAAAAAAGATGCATAACATGCATATACATGCCAGCATTCAGATTCTTTGATGAGCCCCATGACGTTTCTGGATTGGTGCAAAGACATGGCAGAGAAACATCCTCAGTTCTTATACTGAAACAAGACTCTAGAGTTAGAGCTACTTTTTTTGCAGTTTCTGAGGTCCCAGAGAGAAGGACACTTCTGCTATATATTGAAATCCTCAGACGCATTGTTCCTTGGATGTTTGCAATGGACCACTACCACTACTCAAGGTGGCTGACTGTCCATGTTCAGGATCTTCAGCGGCTTCATGAGACATCTGAGAGGACCTACAATGAGTTCCTCAAGGGGAAGTTTGTTACACAGAAAACTACACACAAGTTCGCCTGTCTTCCACATGACCAAATTCATGAACAGTTAAATGCCATACTGAAGGGTGATGGAGGTGTGATAGGGATCACAGAAAATGAAGCAGCATTGAGAAGATGGATGATTGCAGGCCCTGAGATCATACGAATAGTGAATGAGTATGAGAGCTCCAATCCATCTAACCGGGATGCCCATCTCAGTGATAAACATCATGAGCGAATATATTCTATTCAAAAGGCATTTGCAGCAGATGTACTTAGCATGGTGAATGCTATAGAATCCCTGGGCAATCCATTTGCAGAAGACAGCAGTGACTTATTCACCCTGGACACTAAACTCATCATGTCTGATCAAGTTGTCCAAACTGTCAGGTCAATTGACCATCTGGGAGAGGCACAATACCAAGCTTTTGTGAAGGAACGACTGGAACATTCAACAGACCACTTCTATGACACAATTACAAAAAACAATGTGTCACTCTTCAGGTCTGCACCAAAGAAATCTGCTAAATCCAAGCAAAAGCTGTCTGGACTCAAGAGTGATCTTCAGCTATTCTCACGAATGTACATCGCATGTCAAAATAGAGATGGAGACCTGGACACATTTTTTAAACATGAAAACCATGCATGGCCACCATCACTAGCTGACCAAAACGAAATTCGCCAAGGAAATAAAAGTGATCTGCTTGGTTGTCTAGAGCCCCTGGCGCAGCACCCAAAAGAGACTCCACAGGTAGACATGAAAGTGATTGATGGGGCAGCTCTGGTGCACTCCCTTGATCCCAAAAGGGCAAACACAACTGTAAAATCATTAGCATGTTATGCAACATACGTCTTTCTCCCGTACATCCAGAGAGAACTCCAACATGTTGAAAGGTTAAACATTGTTTGGGATACCTACCAGCCTGATAGCTTGAAATTTCATACGAGACAACTTCGTGGAGGTGGAGAGTCACTCCGTATATAAGGAAATACAGCCTTACCTACAAACTGGCAGAGTTTCTTACGTAATGAAAGCAACGAGACAGGACTCTACAAATTTCTAACAAGGCAGTTAGCATCCCTTTTGATCCCTGATGGGAAAGTAGTCCTGACAACCCATGGAGAAGAAGTGCTTTCTTCAAATACCATAGACTTGTCGCAGCTTGAGCCCTGCAGTCATGAGGAAGCTGACTATAGAATGATGCTTCATGTACATCATGGATTTCAGCAACAGTACAGGCGTGTAATGGTCCATGCTACAGATACGGACGTGGTGGTACTCTCCATAGCAACAGCTAGTGTATTGCTTGAAAGTGAAGTGTGGGTAGCTTTTGGCCATGGAAAACACTTCAGATATATTGGTGCTCACGCCATTGCTGCCAATATTGGTCCAGAAAAGTCCTGGGGTCTTCTGTTATTGCATGCAATCTCTGGATGTGACACAGTCTCGGCTTTCTCTGGAATTGGCAAAAAAACTGCATGGCAGGTGTGGACATCCATGGAGAACCTTTATCCCGTATTTA
Source organism: Hermodice carunculata (assembly GCA_964020975.1). Classification (NCBI taxonomy): domain Eukaryota; kingdom Metazoa; phylum Annelida; class Polychaeta; order Eunicida; family Amphinomidae; genus Hermodice; species Hermodice carunculata. Next base: position 87,500,712 of record OZ026615.1, on the reverse strand, counting down.
ATCGTCTTTCAAATGCACCCACAGAAATCACAAGTCAAGATATGGATGACTTAGAGAGATTTGTCATTGTTCTCTACAGCAAGACTTGCTCAGTCAGCAGAGTAAATGAGGCCCGCAAGATATTGTTTGCCCATGGAAACCGACATATAGAGAACATTCCTCCAACTGTTGCTGCCTTGACCCAGCATGTCAAGAGAGCAGTATATCAGGCTGGCCATGTTTGGGGGCAGGCACACATATGTGACCCATCATTGCCATCCCCATCAGACTGGGGCTGGCAGCAAGGTGGAGGTGGTCAGTGGTTCCCTCATTGGACAACACTGTCAGAGGCATCAAAAGGATGTAGAGAACTGGTGAAGTGTAACTGCAAATTGCGTTGCAGTGGCAGGTGCACTTGTGCAAAGGCAAACTTGCCTTGTATCCAACTATGTTACTGTGCTGGCCAATGTTAAAAACTGCTTCTTGAAGCACTGTACTAGTGCACCTAATCAGATCCAAGACCAGAACAATTTTTGACCTATTATTTTTTTGTTTTGACTGCATCTCATTACTAAGTATTGAAGTTTTTTTTTTGTTTGTTTGTTTGTTTGTTTGTTTTTGTGCCTGAATACAGGAAATATGTTTTTGTATGGACATAACTGTCACAGAACAATTGCAAGGTTAGATATCTCGCAACAGTATTTGACATGGGACAATTTCATAATATCCATGTATGACACAAAGAAACTGTATCTCTGATTTCAAACATGAATGGCCATTATGGAATATATGTCAGCAAATCTCCTCCTAATTATCTCTACTCTGTGCTTTGTAATTTTCAATGTATGTACAAAATATGTAATGGTTTGTCTCAATGCACAGTCGTGACCTTGTCATCAATTTCTTTTCAAAACTGCACGTAGCAAAATGATCTTCATTTGATAAGCCAAACACAAGCGAAGATATTGAGAAATGAATTTATGACTGCCATATTGGTGGCCATCTTGAGTATCAGCATCAGATTTTGTTCCTGTGGGCTCGGGATGCACAAATATGAAATCGGTTCCCTCAAAAACTTAGGTGTTGATGATTTACTTTATGCCATAAGCCAAACACAAGCAAAGATATTGAGAAATCAGTTTGCGTCTGCCATCTTGGTGGCCATTTTGAATTACAGCATCAAATTTGTCAAATTTTGTTCCTGTGTGTTCGAAATGCACAAATATGAAATCTTTACCCTGAAAAGCATAGGTTTGGATGGTTTGTTTTATACTATAAGCCAAACACAAGCAAAGATATCGAAAAATCAGTTTTCGGCCGCCATCTTGGTGGCCATCTTGAATTACAGCATCAGATTTTGTTTCTGTGTGTTTGAAATGCAGGAATATGAAATCGTTACCCTAAAAACATAGGTTTTGATGATTTATTTTATATGGTAGGTCAAACACAAGCAAAGATATTGAAAAATTGGTTTTTCGGCCGCCATCTAGACGGCCATCTTGAATTTGAGGGTGAAGGAGTCCTTGTATTGCTTGCCTCCACCTGGATTTGAAATCGGCATATCTTAAAACCCCTGTATGCAAACTTTCATGCTTTCTGCCAGAAGTGAACATCTTGGCCCTTTTTTGTCACATATTTCCCTGACTACAGGTGTTTGTCAGTCAATTGAGCCTATATGGTGGTCAGTCTTCTCTCATTTGGTTTTACAATTTGCATTTTCGACTCTAAAACCGTCAGATCCTCTTACAACCTGCTGGCATTGCACCTTGGGACGTCTCTATTAAGTTTGTCTAAATGGTCAAGGTCCAGGGATTTTTTAATCTATTATGAAGACTTAGTTCATTTTTTGCAACATATTAAAGCATGCTGCTTTTCGATGAATCCTTCAATGTGGGTACATTTCGCCTAATACGTTCATTCTTATAGATAACCATATATTGCAATGAAAATTTCAATGGTAATTCGCATTTTGGGCTTATGTAAAAATGTCAGCCAGCTTCACGTCAAACTTGTTTGGGGTTTACAATTGGTGGGTTTCTATTGAGTATGTTCCAATGGTCACGCTCCAAGTGATTTTTTTTTGTTTTTTGTCTCAGATTTCAATAAATCCGGATTTTCCAAGTCATGTCACTGACGATTCTTTGGTCTGTTGATTATGTCTATATGCATCTATGAAACATTGACAACACTGTGTGAAGACTTCCTCTCTTTGAGTGATTCATACTTTTGGTCTGTTACCTGTCCTATATATTCTTTCCCTAACCATTGTACTCCTGGTGGTCTGCTGAGTACAGGACCATCATGGTTCTGTCATTTATGATTTTTGTTTGTTTGGTTTTGTTTTTCATTTTCTTTTGTTTATGTTTCTTTTTTTGCTTTTGTGTAAAATCTTTAAAACATTTTCCCTAATATTACTTGGCCTTCAACGTTGCCTACGAACACTTCAAGGCACCCGGAGACCTTCATTTTTCTTCGAATAGCGCTGCTTATTCACAAATTTTGTGTATGTGTGCTTCCACTTCCCCAAAGATTTTCATAATACGCTAACAAAAACCTTAACCTTTGTGCTTTTGAGGTCATATATTACTTTCAAAACGGCATTGTTACAATTTTGGCCCAGGATGAGTAAAATGAGATGCATTCTGAGCTATGAAAACTTTCAGATGGCCAAATGACTTTGATGTAGAGTTGTCCTGAGGTAACAAGTGGTGGAGCCTTCTCAGCAATCAGTTGTGATCAGTAATATCTGGCTGGATTGTTTTGTTTTGGTTTTTGTTTGTTTGTTTGTTTGTTTGTTTTTCTTTGTTTTAGTTTTTGTTGTTGTTGTTGTTTTTTTGGCTTGCTTTTTTATTTTTGTTTTTGTTTGTTTGTTTGTTTGTTTGTATGTTTTTTGGGTGGGTGGGTGGGGGTGTTTGTTTGTTGCCTTTTTTACTGTTAGAAGCCTTGGAAGGACAAACGGACATGATGATGGTCTTTTTGTTTGTTTGTTTTTTCTGTTTTTTTTTTCTTTTGACTTGGTTTATTTTTGTGTTTGTTTTGTTGGTTTGTTTTGGGGGTGGGTGGGGGAGTTTAATTGTTGCCAATTTTACTGTTAGAAGCCTTGGAAGGACAAACGGACATGATGATGGTGTAACCAAAGGTTTGTGCAATCAAGCTGAACCAAATAAAGGAGTGTCACACTTAACTTATTTTCAAAGCTTTTTGAATTGATTTTTTGTATTTTTTCTTAATTTACGACTTTCCCAGAATACATGCTGTGTTCTCTGCAAACGTTGTAGGATGTACCTGCACTTATTTTTTTTACCAAAATGTGCATTTGGTGGCGCCACTGTCAATTCCTAAATTTTGACGAATGTTTCTGAGTATGAAATGGTCTATAAGGATACATTTTAGATCGGTTGATATTGGGATACTGCTGTACATGAACATTTATCTAATTTTCTTTGAAGCTGTAGGCAAAATCCACTGAAAACTTGGGGATGAACTTTGGGAGTATCTAAGTAAAACTACGTCGCTTAGGTAATTATCAGGGTTCCTCATATCCATATGATATCTGCTTAAAGCTAAAATAGACTCAGCTATGCTAATCTTGTCTGAGTTAAAACTCGTCTCAGTTCATTTCAGACTTATTTTGGACTTAATATGCCCGTATAAGCTGAGAACAGTTTGTTCACACAGCCATCTTGCGTGTAAAATTGTGTTAGAATGAGGAGCACCTTGGATCCGACTGTCGCATAAACCGTTAAAATGCTTGATCTGCAGTAATCCACTCCATCAGTTTTTACCAGTCTGCGCCATGATCTGTGCACAGTGCTGCCATGGAAAGTAATTATCTTAGATGAGGAAAAATGGTTTGATAAAATATGGAAGTAAATTGAACATTGAAATACAACGATTTGGGTAAGTGTTAGTTTTGCTGATATGTTTATACCTTGAGTGCTAACTTTTACTACTAATTGATTACTTACCGAATTACCTATAATTCTTGGAGGGTTGCAAGTTCTACATTTTTTCCCTGGGTAAAATCCTTCATTATTATTCATTTTTTTTTCAGATAACGCCGAGAACCAAACAGCCAGAAGCGCTGTGGGCAAAGAGTGGGCTTCAAGTATACGCCAGTGGACTAATTCTTTTTTTAAAAATGGCCTTCTCCCATCAAGAACGCAATCACAAAAGGAGGAAATTTTGGATTCTTTGTTCGAGGGCCTTGAAAGAGTATTCATGAAGGGTACAGAAAAGTGTGAAACTACTGGTCCCTATACATATGTGGAAATTTCTAAAACAATGAAAAATATCAGACGACTTAGGCGTATTCGGTTGACTCAGAAATGGATAAGTCAACTGGAATTAAAGAAGACTGTACACAGATGTCACAAAAAACTTGCACAGAAAACCATTTCGTATCCGAATAATCTATACCAGTGTTTGTACAAGAAACATGAAAGTATATAAGGAGATAAAACTATATTCGTATGTTTTATGTTCAAGGAATGCATACGTATATGCAAAGAACTCGAGCCGACGCGGGGCGCCTGGATGACTGACTTTACATCAGTTCTGTTTTCTTCGTCCTGTCTTAATGATGTTCAAATGGTCCTCTTTAAAAATCAACAGTTTACGACCAGCCATATGAAATTAGCATCTATTTGAAATATGTCTGTGTGCCTACAAAAAGAAGTTGTTGCCTAGTACATTCAAATAGAATTGGAAAAGAAAAGCTGTATGACAGAAAACACGAACTTGCAGCAAAAACATGCACCAAAATAATGCTCTTGGCATGAAAAAAAAACAGGTAAAAGGAAAACACCAGAAAGAAAGAATTCCCGATGAAAAGGAGTTTCAAGTGTCAGCGGACAAATAATGTTTGGTCATGTAGCAAGAGACTGGAGGTTGTTGTATTATACCTTTAATTGCACCTTTGATTCATTTATGGATGACTGTGTATACTGCAGCCTGGACTGATGAACAAAGAAATACTCACTATATATGTTAGCATCAAAGTGTTATGTCTGTCATGAGTGAAAACAACAAATCCTAGTGATGTACATATACATGTAATTGACTGATGATAAGAGATCATGGCCCGTTGTATGTCTGGTCTATCACAAATATGCACATGTCTGCTATTGTTGCTCCGAATTTGCACTATTTCAACTTCACTGATCGGACCACACTCTCATCACAAAGGGATTCTCGCTTTAGTGGCGTTGAGAGCTTTGCTCTCGGACAAAATTGATAATGGACAAACTTAGGTTGTGAAGTCGGAATTGCACATCTATATATAATAGGTTTGAAGATGGATATTTCAAAATTTCAATTTTTTCCACTCCCTTGATAAGTATAAATAAAAATTCTACAATTTTTGTTGGTGGTCCACTGGGTACGCCTGCAGCAGAGACCAATGAATTAAAGTTAGAATGACAGCTTTACCTATGATAGATTTGAATGTATTCAACAGTTAAACTTTCCAAGTGCCCTAATAATCATGTAATAAAGTTTTTGTCTGTGGTTCCTTTGGATGCGCTTACAGCACAAACCTATGAATTGAAGTTGGAATGACATCTGTACCTAAAATGATTTTGAAGATATGCAAAGTTGAACTTTTTCAATGGCCCTAAGTTGCAAAATTTGATAAACTGTCACTCCTCTTAATAAAAAAGCAGGTTTTATGTATGGAAGTATAATCGCACCAATTTAAGAGTTTCTGTGTATACTGGTCTTTAAGTAAAATATCGGACAAATTTGCTGGCAAAAAAAGGAAAGAATGAAGGAAGGAAAGAAAGAAACAATTCATGAAAAACCTAGAAAGGAAAATTTGCTTCAACGAAAACCGTGTGTGCTTTCAAAGTTGTAAATATTAAATTCTACAACTTCTGTTCATTCTACATTGTGCTGATAGCATTAAATTGAAAAGGGATGGCAATTCTTTCTATAATAGTTTAAATGTGTTCAAACAGTGAAGTTAGTATTTAGGACGACATAAAATTAGAAAGGAAGTAAAGAAAGATAGGAAAGAAAGAGATAAAGAGTACTGGGAAAAAACAATACGTGTTCATACAGAAATAATGTATGTAATCTTTGAATTCCTAAGCGAGGACTACTAGAATGATGGTGTAGATGTGAGTTCCCTCATGCCTTGCATTAGAAATATGATGCACTGAACCTTGTTTGCATCCTTTCTCTTACCAAGCATATGACTCAAGATGCTACTATGGCCATGCTAAACATGAATGAGGGCTACAAGTTCACATCAAGACATCCAAATATAAATTTGACAGACAAAAATACACTTGGCTGGAAGTACCGGAGCTCTTAAAACTAGTTGCACAGATAGCCACTCAAACAGAACTTTAGGAGTTACACCATTGACACATGTGAAACGCACCGTCTCTGCACCTGTCTTTATAATTATGTCTGTGTGCCAACACAGACATATTGTGTTTGTTTCCTTCTTTCTTTCTTTCTTTCTTTCTTTCTTTCTTTCTTTCTTTCTTTCTTTCTTTCTTTCTCTCTCTCTCTCTCTCTCTCTCTCTCTCTCTCTCTCTCTCTCTCTCTCTCTCTCTCTCTCTTTTTCTCTCCAGGCCAATTTGTCCGATATTTCATTTGAAGTATAATACGTAGAAACTTCAACTTTTGCATGAATATACTTCCATACATGAAGTCATGAGTTTTTGTAAAGAGGTTCAACGGTTTTGAAAATTATGCAAATGAACTTTTGAAAATTTAAATCTTGAATATCTCCATTTTTTATAGATATAGGCAACCAATCCAACTCCAATAATTATGTTTGTAACACTGCACATTTTTGTAATTTACATGTGACCTCTAAAGGTAAAAGGTCAATGTCATTTTGCCATTTGAAAATAATTCTAAGCATAACTCAATCTTTATCAACTTTTGATCATGTCGGGCTCAAATTATAGCTATTGTAATACCGCCATGTTTGTAGTTACATGTGACCTCCAAAGTTCCAAGATCAAGGCCATTTGGACCTTTAACATTTTCATCTGGCCATCACTTGGTCAATTTCACCCAATTTTAATCATGTTGAAATCCAATTGTCGTTTTTGGAACACTGCCCATTTTGTAATTTACATGTAATCTCTACAGGGCAATGGCCTTTTGTAATTTGAATTTTTTTTCTAGCCACAATTGGTCAATTTTTATTCAATTTTGATCATGTTAGGCCGGAAATGTAGATATTATAACACTACAAATTTTTGTAATTAACATCTGACCTGAAAGGCCAAAGGTCGTCGTAATTTGGACTTTTGAAATTTTCATCCAGCCATAAGCTTAATGGAATGTGCGGTACCAAAGGACAAAAGTAGTTAACTTTAATATACACAAATTTTGAAGTCACACAGACAGATTTGCTTTGAAGTAAATCTTCTTGTTTTAGTTTAACTCATTGAAGTCTAAAAACCAAGAAGAAACTATCAAATGAAACATCAAAACAGGCACATTAGAGATACATCTCACTGCTGGTTTCAACAAAATGGTACAAGTACATGTCCAGTAGCAGTAAACATTTCTATCATCAGGCTTCTGTGTATCAGTGCACCTATATGGTACCTTTAAAGACGAAATATAGATATGATCTGTGAGTGATAAATACTAACCCAAGACCATCCTACAGGATATCACAATGATAAACTAGATAAAACTTCAAAACGCAAAATAACCGTAATATATGACCTTTAGAGGTTGTATGTAAGATAAAAAAAATGTGCAGTGTTACAATATATATAATTTGAGTCTAACGTGTTCAAAATATAAATTGACCGAGTTTTGATAAAATAGAATAAAAATGGAAAAACTTGAAATTGACAATATTATGGCTAGATGAAAGTTCCAAAGGTCCAAATGATCTTGACCTCAAGAGGTTACAGGTAAATTACAAAATTATACAGTGTTACATATCTACAATGTAAGCCGAACATGAACCATATCAGATGAAAATTAATCAAGTTATGGCTAGATGAATCTTTCAAAGATTCAAATGACCCTGACCTTTGACCTTTAGAGGTTACATGTTAATTATAAAAATGTGCAGTGTTGCAAAACGTACAAGTAGACTCCAACATGATTAAAACTAGATGACAATTGACCACGTTATGGCTGGATGAAACTATTATTAAAAGGCATAAATTGATGTATGGACCTATAATCATGCATAGTATAACCCTTCTGAGTGTAAAAGTGTTCGAGAAAATTGGCGAACAAAAGATTTGTTACCCTGAAAATCTGTGTGTGTGCCTTCAAAAGTTGAAAATATGACTGGAGGAAGGTCGAAAGGACATTAATATTTAACCGTTAGAGGTTGCATGTAAATAACAAAATAATACTGTGTTACAGTATCTATAATTTAAGCCCAACATGAAGCAAATGTGATGAAAATTGACGAAGTTATGGCTAGACGAAACTTTCAATGGTTCAAATGGCATTGACCTTTGATTTTTAGACGTTACATGCAAATTACGAAAAAAATTGCGCAGCAAAACCTACATTTTAGGTCCAACATGGTCCAATTGGATAAAGATTGACCAAGTTATGGATGAATTAAATCTCCAAAGGTCTAAGTGACCTTGACCTTTGAACTTTAGAGGTAACATGTAAAGTACAAAAAAGTGCAGTGTAGCAATATATTACAATTGGGGTCTAACATGGTCAGATGGGATAAACATTGACCAAGTTATGGCTGGATGGATATTTCAAAGGTCCAAATGACCTTGATGTTTGACCTTTAGAGGTCACAAGTAAATTACAAAAATGTGTAGTGTTACAAACCTATGAATTGAAATTGGATTTGTTACCTGCACCTAAAATAGGTTGGGAGATATTAAAGACTTAAAATGTCAGATGCCCTTAATTTGCATAATGTTCAACATATTTTCTCCTCTTTATCAAAAGGCACATATTCATGTAAAGACCTATTATCATGCCAAGTTTGAAGTTTCTGAGCATAATAATGTTTGGGAAAACTGGACAACAAAATGTAATAGTAAAGCAGAAAGAAAGATGGAAAAAAGAAAGGAATCTAGGAAAAACAGAATGTCTGTGTTGGCACACAGACGTAATTGGTAGTTGTTGTCTAAACAGCATTGTTGTAAAAAGAGAAAACAGCTCCTTGCACCTCAAAGGTTTCATGCATTACCTTAAACAACAGTATGGACGGATGTTGAAGGGTTTGTATATTACATAGTCGCCCAGGTATCATCGTAGACAACCTATTGCACCCCAACTGTCACATGCATAGACGTTGACAACAGTATGGACGGATGTAGACAGGTTTTAATATAATATAGTAACTCTAGGATCAGCATAAACACTTCTTTGTTGAATAAATAGTGAGTGAAAATAGTTGTAAATTTAGGGTCACTTTATTAACTATAGACATATCTAACTTTCCAGTTCCTACCACTCTAGCTCACTCCAATCTATATCTATGATTAGACTTTAAACAAAAAATGAGATTGGCCAGGGTCTTATTCAGTCTTACCTGGTCAACATATTCATTTGAAATATACAAAAAAGTACTACGCTGAAATGTGGCCAGGGACTTATTTAATCTCTCCAGGACCACTCAGTGATTTATACACATGATAAAACTAGAAGTGTGATATCCATGAAATATATTTTCAACGGAGGAGATTGCCTACGTCATTAATGAATTCATTTTTGTCTTCAGTTGCCTAGAGTTATCAGTCATTGTTGTTCCTATTCAAGTGCGTCGTGGTTGCTCCAATTATACGGTTGAATTAACCTTCTATATGGACCTTATGATATTTTATCTCATAATTACGGGATAAAAAAAATGTTCAGTTGGCACCTTTGAGCCACCTTATGGAGGCTCAATGGTGCCAACCAAAAGTTCTTTTTTTATCTTGAAAATTCGTAAGTACGGGATTTAATTACGAGATTTAATCTCGTAATTATGAGATTTAATATCGTAGTTATGAGATTTTATCTCGTAATTACAACATTTTATATCGTAATTACGAGATACGTATCTCGTAATCACGACATTTAGTCACGAGATTAAAAAAAACACTTTTGGTTGGCACCATTGAGCCACCACACACAAATGTCCTTTGCATTATGAATCAAATGTTCGTCTTACTACGCTTCGAGTTCTTCGTTAGAAAAAGCCTGGATTGTTGTGTCTTAGGATGGTCACATTGATCCCTAAAGTAACGTTTTATGAACAATTTACGCAGAAAAGCGTTCTAATTCACCATTCATTAAGAGTTCACTGTTTGCTCCAGCACGCTTGGTGTTCAGCATTTTTGCTCTAAGACGCTTGGTTTTCATCATTGTTTGCTCCAGCGCGCTTGGTTTTCTGCGTTGTTTGCTCTAGGATGCCTGGTTTTCAGGAGTTTGTTGCTCTGGTACGCTTGGTTTTCAGCATTGTTTGCTCAAGCAACGCTTGGTTTTCAGCGGAGTATGCTTTTTTTCTTTACTCATTGAATGACTTGTAGCTGCAATAGCTGAAATCGACCTGCACAGGTTTAGACAGTTGTATTTTGGTGCTGGCTAATACCAATTATGAAAAGATACAAGATATTTTTATGTATGCGTAACTTTTTTTAGTATATCTACTTATATTAAAAAACAACTGTTTATATTTTTGAGATGATTTTTCTCTGAGAACAGTCAGTAAATAACTTGATCTGCATGTATCCAGATCCATGCAAAAAAGACCGTTGTCATATACATGTATGTATATATAAACCTGCGTCCAGGAACGTTACTGATGACAGAGAAAACTTTGAGAGCAGAACTACAGAAGCAGAACATGACTCACATGCCCTTCTTCCCACCACTGCCTACATGCAGCACATCTCTGAAAAAGGGCATGCTTTACAAAAAAATACCGCAATGATAACACCATCCATACACGTTACATGGTGTGTAAACGTTTGACAACAATAATAATGAAAATCTTCACTATTATTCAATACAACAGCTCAGTGATCGATTGTATCTGGTGAGCGATCATCATATGCCACTCAAACGCTACAAAAGTCTTCTTCTAATGCTTTTGCTTTCAGGGGGATCCAAAGTTTTCAGCATGAGCCTTTTTGAAATCCTTTATGTATTTTGATATTAACCGTCGCAAAAATTACGCATTAATGATTTGTGAGAAAGCCAGTAACCCCACAAAAACAACAACACACGTGTGGCATTTGTTGATATGTAGATCTGCCTTGGTCACAAAGCAATAGAGATTTGTATTTGTATTTGTATTTGGTCACAGAATTTACCTGAAGAGCTGTAGAATTAGCTCCAGCACACATAGCGACATGAATATCTGATTCTCTGTAGCTAAAACTGCGGGAGTGGTAAGGCAGAAAGAAAAAAATTTGTTTTATAGTACATGTCATCAGTAGTTTTCTAAAGATACCATAGAGTGACACCACACCACAAGGGAAAACTGTGCTTAAAATTGAAGTGACTGATACATCTATTATCTTGCACTGTCAAGCTGGATGCCAACATACAAACAAGGCTGCGACGAAAACATCCATTCTGCCTAACTTTAACTCTGAGGACTGTAACTTATGGCAGCTTAAAGCACTGACTGTATTGTAATATGAGTCAATCCAACCCCGACCTTTTTAGGTTTGATGGCCGTACATGCCTGTCAGGTCATGTGCTGACACCGTTATTTCATTATCCAGTGTGCCTGCAATAGCCTGCAGGGTAAGATTGGCTGTCTCTGGCGTGCGCCATCGTGGACACGGCACTGTCATCGGTTAGGGTCATTTGCTGGATGTTCATATTTGCTCTGAGAAAGGACTTACGCATTATCAATAAGTAACTCAATAGCTTAAACCTATGTATGGACTGTGTGCAACTATAAACCAAATAAGATAGATACACTTAACCATCACAGAGGGGTGAAATGATTCCCGAGTTCACGTTTTATTGACTCCAGTGTCCTGCTACGTCTGTAAGACCACGCACTGTCCCATAATAGCGTACATGATCAAGATGGGGGCAAGAGTTTGATGCGGTCACAGAAAATATTAACGAATGTAATATCACAAAATTCACCCTGTGATATAGTCAAGGAAAATAACTGAGTATATATCTCAAAATGATAATGATGATATTAACGATGATGATGACGACGACGATGATGATGACGATGACCACGACGACGTCGATGATGATGATGATCTTCAATATCCCATTTTCCCGTTTTGATACTTCAGAAAACTTCAAAATGTTAGGTCTTGTGAATTTTTTTTCACGTGCAGTTATCTTTGCTGTTTTATTACATTTCACCAAAAAGTGACACTCATCACTCTTTCTTGACATTGTCTTCACACAACTTATATTTCCTTTTTTCTTTCGAAAGAAATCGATGTTTTACTGCAATGAACGGTGTTTTACTGGCATCAAATTTAGCGCACGAGATTTTATTCTTCAGTTGCAAAGTTGTCAAATATTTCAGATATAGGCCCTACCGTTGTTTTAAATTACCGACCATGCATGACTGACCACGTTCAGTTGACGTTACGTGTAACACGGCTTTATATTTAGACAACAAACAAACGTTAATCCTCATTACATCGGGGAAAATATAGCAAAACGGAATATAGCATCATTCACAAAAAGTTGGGTGAGTTAAACTCACCTAACAGAGCTCAAATGGTGCTGTACTGACTTTCCATATTTGTTATGAATTTTTAACTTCATTTTTGGGGAAATCATGAATGCAAATATCTTCTCTGAAATGGTTGGCGATATGCATTGCAGTAGGTGATTTTAAAGTTTCAAGTTCAATTTTATCATTTTCTTGCATCTTTGGGTTATTTTAAACTTTTTTTCCCGGTCAAACCGCATGCTGGATTCTCTTCAAACAAAGTGGTAATTTAATGGAGCTTAATTCGATCTACTTCGCAGTAACTCATAAAGCAGTGTACTTTATTTCCTGATTGTTAACGAATTTAGAATTACGTTATAATCTGAAGACCATTATATTTGCATGATCAGTAAAATGATATTGACTCTATGGGTGGTACAAAACGATCGATGAGAACTACTGTAAAGTTGGCGCAGATGTAACTTGGCCGGATGATAAGATATGAATTCAACTGGTAATTCAGTCTTTATAAATATATATATTTTTTGGGGGGGGGGGGGGTACATTTGGAAAATTGTCAAAAATGTATCCGAAACTGCTTGACCAATTGCTTCGTAACATCACAGTGACATTTTTGGGTACACCTAGGCGCCAAATTGTACCACAGCTGGGGCTGAGATTTAAAAAAATAAGATATCTGCATATGTAATTTTTGCTTGTGGCAAATCGTTTTCCAGATTCACTACAAACATGGTGGTAATGTTGCTTGATTAACACTCCACCAAACTGTGTAATGGGCGGTATGATTGCATGCAATGTGAGAGTTGTGTTGCGACATTGATCTAGATACATCAATGCATAGTTTCCCACACATGTGTTGGCAAGATCTTTAGATATACAGGGAATAAATTCTCGAGTGGGTCGATGCTTTCAAAACTTATTATGAGAAACACTGCGAAAGGACATTTTGGGTCAAAGTTTTGTGGTGGGAATACTGTGGACGCAGAGAGTTTGTACAATTTACAGGCCTGTCCCGGGAACTCTGTGGAGCCCCTTAAATTATTTTAAGTCAAATCCGGAAACTCTGTGTCTCTTTACAAATGTTCAAACTACATGCGGTGGACAACAATTTTTTTAAAGTGCAACCTGGAAACTCTGTGGTTCTTCCTAAACTTTCAGAGTGATATCGGGAGCTGTATATTATAACCATGGATTTTCTGAGTCTAGCCCGGCAGCTCCGTGCATTTCCTAGAAACATCAAACTCAATGAAACCGTAAATTCAGAGGATATCCATAAAATGTCTAAGTCAAACCCGGGAACGTTGTGGCTCCTTGTATATTTTAAAAATTTTGATATCGGGAACTCTGTGGAAGACCCAGAAATGTCAATTTCAAATCCTTGAACCGCTGTGGATATACCTTAAATTTCCCAAATCTATACTAGTGGCTCTGTGGCTCCATATCTTTGCAAATTTCAAAGTGTGGAGAAGCACAGGGCCTTGGATTCAGCTAGGATTTTCCCAGCATGCTTTAGGTGCGCTGTCACTCCTGGCGCCATATGTAGCTTGCTGTTTCACGTGATTATATACATTTCACAACTTCTAGAATGTGTGTATATTATCTTACAGTATTATGGATCAGAAACATATTCTTGATTTACAACCTCTAGTCAGTGGAAGTTCTGTGAACACACACACACACACATACATACATACATATATATATATAGTACATTACTGTTTGTATACGCAGATTGGGGGATGCATGCAGACCACAAAGTAGATCAATAGCTGACACGCACTGCATAGTGTCCACGTCTAAATTGATTAAGTGTTGTTTTAATTACTATTGTGTTCTACATTTATGAATATGTTGGCCAGCTCCTTTGGAATTATGGGTCTTGTTTTGATCCAACTGCCGCTTAAAGTTAATCCGCTTTGAAATTTGAATACATGGGTTCAGTTGCTGGGAATACTGTGATCAAGTGTACATACCGGAAATATTGTGGTCACAACTGATTAATTTAATTTAAACATATTTATTTTTCCTGGATTATCAAATAGTACATACGGTTATTTTCACGAGGAAGTTTGCATTGATTAGCAAAATCCTTATTAGAAACTTCACATTTTTCTGTATTGCTGGAAATAGCAGAACTGTCATCGAAAAGGGGTGGTTTTGAATGATGGAGCTTAGCGCCCAGTGATCTTTTACTTGGGTTCCACTATTTTTGGGGATTAGTGTCAGTGGAATCAAGATCATCACGCATTTTAGAAAGCTGATACCAGGAAAACTGGGTTCATGTCTACCTACCGGGAACATTGTGGTCAGAACCAGTGCTGGGAATATTGTGGTCGCACCGTGGAAATAATGTGCCACTGGTGGAAATTTCGTGGACCAGGATGACAATCGACAATGTACTGTGGTCAATGGAGTGAACCCGGGAATACTGTGGACAGGAACTGGCAACAATGACGTTATAAGGTGGACATACAGATATTGTGGTCAGAACTGATGCCGGGAACATTCTGGCCATTGTGGAAATATTGTGGTAATATACATGCCGAGAATACTGTGGGCACAACAGAAGATGGGAGTATTGAGAAATTAATACTAAATATCGGGAATATTGTGGTCACTACTGAAGCCGGGAACGATGTGGACATGTGTACCTCGGGAATATTGTGGTCACAAAAGATGCCAGGAATATTGAGAAATTTCTTTAGTCATGTCTACATACCGGGACTTTTGTGGTCAAACTGATGCAAGGAACATTGTGGTCACAACTGCATTTTATGAGGTCCCCTGATATTCCCGGGGAAACTTCTGTATATATGGAGAGACAGATACCTGGTTTTTCATTTTTAAGTTTTGTCAAGTTAATTGTGGGGCATCAAGGGAACGCAAGTATTCCCGGGGTATTTCCACAATAGGAATTTCTACGATGCTTCTGCTATATTTTCCCCATATTCCCGGGATACATTTCGGTACGGGTATGGTGTGCTCCTGACCACAGTAAGAGACCAACCATGCATGTATGGGAGGGTTTCTATTGAAAACAAAACCAGGATCAGATCCTAGACATAGACATGGACATGTTTTTATTTCAACATTCTAAAAATAAAGAGTAACACTATCCTTTGGCAATTTCTGCCAACATAATAATTATGAATTAAAAGGGCCATTGTGGGTTGAATAAAAGTATCTATTTCACTTCAGTCACAGCCCGATCCGGGACCGAAGAGTGCATTCAAAAATACCACCAAGAATTAAATAAAATTATAGACAAAATGATATGATTTTAATGACAAGCTTCAATGTACCTTTAATATTGTTGGAAAGAGACTGACCACAGAACATACACCCATGTGGTAATCCCAGGAAGCATGGCTCAACCTACGTGGTAACCTCGCCCACGTCAGCTAAGGTTACGTCGGTAGGACGTTGAAATGCATTGGGCTTTGCTGTGACTATGGCAAGTCCGTTTTTGCATTTATTCCATAATTATACATACATGAGAATCGTTTTCACATTAAGTGTAAAAACTATTTTACATATATGAAAATCTTTTCACATTTGTGAAACAATTATTTATTGTTATGTGTTATAGTTTTACACATATGTGAAATAAAGATACAACTGTAGATATGTGAAATTCTTTTTCATATATGCAAAATAATCATCTATTTCACGTATGTATAATCCTTCACACATATGTGAAATTAAACTATAATTGTACATATATGTAAAACTATTTAACATATGTTTAATTGTACAATTGTGAATTTCATTCCTACCAGAAAAACATCCAGGCCAGATCATCACAAAGCATTATAATTGTTCACTTGCTTGTAAAATTTACCATTTAGCTTGCCTGCCATCAATCTCATGTCTGCATTAAGAAAGGCAGGAATCTACCTTTTTGAATCTCAAGCTTATGACAAGTCTAAGATCACTCTTTCCACTATGAATTCAGGGGCACCTGATGAAAGTACTCCTATTGATCAACAACAGCAGTTGGAGGATAAGCCACCAAATAGGCCTAAAGATTTTGAAAGCCGCCTAGATGACGCAACTAAATTTTTCAAGTGGAATGTCCCTATATTAACTGCATCATGCAAGAAACAAACAATAAAGACAACAGCGAAACTGTTGGGGGAGGGCAATTACACACACACACACACACACACACACACACACACACACACACACACACACACACACGAGAGAGAGAGAGAGAGTGCAATTACACACATACACACACGAGAGAGAGAGAGAGAGAGAGAGAGGGAGAGAGAGAGAGAAGCAGAAAAGGGGGCGTTTCAAACTGTGAGTGAGACATTTGTTGGTATAAACGAAGTCAAGCAACTAACTAAAAAGAAGATTTGCTTCAAAGCAAAGTCAAGAAACTAACAAAAAATTTGCTTCAAAGCAATTCTGTCTGTGTGCCTTCAAAAGTTGTAAATATGGCTAGATCAAATGTCAAATTCTAAATGATCTTGACGTTTGACCGTTAGAAGGAACATGTAAATTACAAAAATATGCAGTGTTGAAATACCTACAAATTGCGCCCGACATGACTGCAATTGGATGAAAATTGACCAAGTTATGGCCAGATTAAAATTTCAAAGGCCCAAATTACCTTGACCTCTGATTTTTAGAGGTCACATGTAAATTACAAAAATGTACAGTGTTACAATGGCTACAATCTCAGTTCGACATGATTAAAATTAGATGAAAATTGACAGAGTTATGGCTAGATTAAACTTTCAAAGGTTCAATGACTTTGACCTTTGATCTAAAGAAGTTACATGTAACTAACAAAAACGTGCAATGTTGCGACACCTGCAATTTGTGCCGGACAGGACTGAAATTTGATGAAAATTGACAGAGGTATGGCTACATGAATAATTCAAAGGCCAAAATGACCTTGACCTTTGAACTTTGGAGGTCACATATAAATTATGAAAATGAACTGTTTTAAGACATCTACAATTTGAGCCCAAAATGAACCAAATCAGATGAAAATTGGCCAATTATGGCTAGATTAAGATTTAAAAGGACCAAATTACCTTGACCTTTCACCTTAATAGGTCACATGTAACGTACAACTAGTGCAGTGTTACAATACCTACAATTTGAGCCCAATATAATCAAAATCGGATAAAGATTGACATACTTATGGCTGGAAGATTATTTATAATGGCAAAATGACTGTGACCTTTAGCCATGAGAGGTCACATGTTGATTACAAAAATATGCAGTGTTGCAATACCTACAATTTTTCTCCAACGTGGTTGAAATTGGATGAAAATTGGCCAAATTATAGCTGGATGAAAATCTCAAAGGTCCAAATGACATTGACCTTTGACCTTTAGAGATCACAAGTAAATACAAAAATGTGCAATGTTACAATATCTACAATTTTAGTCCGATATGATAAAAATTGGATAAAACATTGACCTAGTTATGGCATAAAATTCAAAATGGCAAAATGCCTTTTCCCTTTGACCTTTAGAGGTCGGTCACGTTGTAATCGCGTAGATCACAAAAATGTGGAGTGTCACAAACCTATGAATTGAAGTTGGATTGGTTACCTGTACATGCAGTAGTCATGGAAATATTTAAGATCAAAATTTTCAAATGACCCTAATTTCTATAGTTTTCAAAACTGTTAAACCTCTTTTCAGAAACTCAAGACTTCATGGAAGGAAGTATAATCATGCCAAGTTTGGATTTTTTGTGTATAATAGGTTTCATATGAAATGGACAAATTTGCTGGTAAAGAAAGAAAGAATTCTTAGAAAAACAATATTTCGGCTTTGGCACACAAACGTAACAAAATGAAAAGTAATGTGCAAAAGACAGAGGCCTCAAAAATGCCCAGCTCCATGCACGTTAAACCAGCTCAATCCCCATCAGCTGTAGAAACAGATATAGCAGAATGGATGGGGATGAGGATCAAGGAAAATGGGTTTGCGAGTAATTTTCTCCACGGGAGTTTCGGGGATGTACCAAGATTGTATTTGTAAAGTTGGCACACTGTGACTTGCGTGGCAACTGGATACACCTGAAATATAGTGTGCAGTGAAAAGAATTCAGAGTTGTTGTGACCGTGCTGTAGTACCCTGTCAACATATCAGGCAAAATAATTCAGCATAGGTAACAGAGCCAATACAGCCATGCGTTGTCGACATTTGTTTCAAACACTATTACTTGTATGCATTAATGTGATTGAAGGTTCGTCAAATGATCTCCAGAATTTATGTCTAACATGTGTTCGTTAGCGTCTATTTCTGTAAGTTTTTAGCAAATGCAAGCTTAAGGTATGGAAACCTGGTACATCGCGGAGAGGCCTATATTCACAAGCTCGGGAAATGACTGGTTGTGTCACCTTTAATTAGGTGATCTAGTGAGAGGTAAATTAGAAGTCCATGGTTTGGGATCGACCCATCCTTTATTGCCTGCCGTGTCTGTTTTTCATAGAAGTCACTCACTCTCCATCTTATTCTGTTCTCCTCTCCCTTTTCTTTTTCTTATTTGTTATCTCTCTAAGCTTACGGCTCCTTATGAATATCTACCAATGGGGTTCACTATTTTCCCCACGTGACTTATTTTAATGTGTTATATTTACTGTAAATTTCTCTAAGTGTCCACTAGATGGCACTGTTAAAGATTAATGCTTTTTTGAGCTGTCAAATAAACACAAAGGGTGTGACGTCAAACAATAGAATACCAAATAGCCAAAGGTCCTGTACTCAGGCAAGAGGGTTGTAGAAGCCATAAACTTAAGTAGTGATGTGTTTAGTACGTGCCGTGTCAAAGTTCTGTCTACAGTTAGATCAACTAACTCACCCATTCTCCTAATAGTCAATTAAATAAGATAATAGAATTACTGTACGTCTTCAGCGAAAACAATATGATAAGTTTTGGAACACAGAGTAACCAAGATTTCCTACACATATCTACTGTCTTGTTGGCACATACTAAGCCCAAGCCTGTTAAAATAATTGTCCATTCTATCACACATTATGAAATAACTACTATATAATTTCTTCTACGCATTGCTATTTTATGTCAATTTTCCGTCGCGCATTTTCAATATGACAATTTTCCGTCGCGCTACTATTGGCGTCCCGCCAATATATAGTCGCACTAGGGATAGATATCGAAACAGAAAAAGGAAAAGGTTTCAAGCAACATAATGAAAAGTACATTTGGAAAAATGTTTACCTTGAATATCACACCAAATATATTGAATATATATATATAGAGCATTGTGGAATATATAGATAAGCTACAGTTATGTGAGAGAATGCATTGGATAAAGAGAGAAGGTAAATGACCACACAATTAGTAAATAATAAATATATATATAGAAAGATTCATGTGTCAATATTAACTGACACGCGTCACTTAGGAATAATATAATTATAAATTATTAACAAATCATATGAAATTAATAGAAGCTCAGAGCTGAGCGTCAAAAGGTTAAGAGCCGAAGCAACTTTGAAGTGAAAATATAAATATAGAAGTAAAGAAAGTTCAACATCATAGTAAATAGTAGAATGTCAACATGTTCAAGATGTAACTGTTCGTTCGCGCAATTGTCCATCAGCGCATCATAAAAAGATCAAGAGAAAATATTAGAATTAAGCAACAAGGTCATAAATATGATGTTAATTATGCATATATGATTATATAAAAGAGTAAAATAATATTGATTATGAATATATAGAATAAATAGTTTGCAGTCACAGAGCAAAACATCGAATATAATAATGATGATCGCGATCGCGTAACACCATTAAAGATTCCATGATCATCATCGTTAGGATCATCAAGTTCATGTACAGTAGTTTCATTGGAGCATCACGTAGCACTTGGCGTACTCCGACAACACTTACTTGGCATAACACAAACACGCACACGGCCAAGTATAGTGTAAATTGACGGTTAGTCATGTTCATTGTATCCATTAAAGCACGTGTAATCCATATATCCACAATGTGTACACTTGAGTAGATATCATGTCAACACAGACAGTTCTCAGCCAGAGAAGATAAAATAGTATCAACCTTCACTTTAGGTTTGGGTATATAGGAGCCACCTGGTGCTCAGCCCGATTGCCAGTATTTGATAGCCGAAGAGCTGCGTTAGGGTCACCCATTAAGCTAAAGAGGCATGCTTGACAATCCAAAGGGCAGAAAAATTAATATTGGAAGCGATTGGCATGCTCAACCACAACATCCAGACTGAAAGAATCATTGAGAAGTCGTTTGAGCCGAAAAGTTTGAAGCCAACTCAACGATAGTATTAACTGGGGTCGGTAATCTACTTTTGTGCTCAAATTTGTAATGTTGACATCGGGCCAGTCAAAAGCTATTTTCGGACGAAAGA
The DNA here is from genome assembly GCA_964020975.1 of Hermodice carunculata. Classification (NCBI taxonomy): domain Eukaryota; kingdom Metazoa; phylum Annelida; class Polychaeta; order Eunicida; family Amphinomidae; genus Hermodice; species Hermodice carunculata. The sequence goes on along the minus strand of OZ026615.1, from coordinate 87,479,738 downwards.
AACCGTGTATCTGAACATTGGTTATGTTACCAGAAGCTCGGAAATGATAAGAGGACACACATCCTGGAAGTTTCTGTAGTAAGATGTGAATACATTCCTTAAAATTAGTGAGTCATATCTACTGCAAATACATCTCGGTAGTGAGCAATTAAGGTTGCCAACTCACGTTTTTGCTCTTGAGAGAGATTAGAGTGTGATAGGTCAATGCCTAAATCATTCAAAACCGTGTCAGGATTTACTTGTTTTGGTTTCTGTCTTGCCTGGAAAGAGGGAGTAGAAGGGTCAATCTCAGTACTATCCATGGCATAAATATGAGCATTTGAAATGGTGTTGGCATACCCCAAAATTTGTCCAGGCCTTACTGTGACAGGGCAGCTGTTAGGATTTAGTAGCCGGCAGTTGGTATGGCCATTATGAACCAAATTAAGAGACCGAGCACCAAATAATGGCAGTGTATTGTTATTGAGAGAAGGCTGCATAAGCATTATATATGAACCCCTGCAACGTGAAATTTTGACAGGAATGACACTTTCAGAGTGAGGGGCCAATGTATGCTGTTTGTTTGGTCTAGTTATGCCACTTATTCTTGGTGGACCACAACAATTGACTGAAAGGTTTTTTGATGAAATTTGTAAAGTTCGAGCAGAACAATCAATGATACATCCATGTTTTGTCAGGAAATCAGATCCGATAACCAAGTGATGATGCAATGTTTCAAAAACATGAAAAGTATGGGAAAAAGTTTTATTTTGAATTTGAAATTTTAATTGCACACAGCCAAGAATTCTGTGTTTTTCACCCCCGATTCCATGAGCTTCATGAAAAGTTGTTTGTAGCAGTTTTGCTTGTGGCATGACAGATTGCAAAAAAGATTTTTGAATACAACAAATTGTTGCACCTGTATCCACTAATGATTTTGTATCAAGGGGGCCAATTTGGAGAGGTATGAAATTTTGATTCATAGGAGCTAAGATCGAAACTTGAGGAATACAAGTAGGTTCAGATAAGGTATCTTCTGCAAATTTTGACCTGTACCGGGCAGGCTGAGGGTTTTGCAGTACAGGTGAAAACCCCTATTGCTGGTTATTTGACTGACGGGCCTGCCTACAGTAATATGAGACATGGCCTACACGTCCGCAATTATAGCAGGTCAAACGGGCGGCTGAACATTGATATTTGACATGATATTTACCGCAATTGCCACATGGAGTTCTTCTTTGCTGTTGCTGTCTGGGCGGGCCATAGTTTCGTTGTTGTGGACCAAAGTTTGGCTGTGAACGATAGCTTGGTTGTGGACGGTAGTTTGGTGCATTACGTCTCCAATTACCATTACTAGAGTGCTGGACTCATGGTACATCTGTTGCCAGTACTTTGATTGCTGCACTGTTATTCACTTCAGTAGATAATGCCTGTAATTGTACCTTGATGTCGGCAGAAGCGTTAGTGATAGTGGAGTCGGTTGTCTGCTTCGGCGGGCCGCTGTTCTGTATTATCTTAGCCATACTGTCCAGGTCAGTTAATGTTTTCGGATCTTTCTGCAATACAAAAGGCCGAACGGCAGGATCCATCCCGTTTAAGATAGCCTGTATAACTTGGCTATAAGGTAACTTTAAAAGGTTACCCTGGCGTCTGATACTCGTAATGTAATCCAACAAGGTTTCACCAGGAAGCTGTGTACGTTTGTATAACTCAGCCACATGTGTCCAGGCGTTGTTAGTTTCAATTTCATACCGATCAAGAAACTTAGCTGACAAGGCATTATATGTGGTTGGTGCAGGCTGCAATGTTGAGAACCATGTGCTTGCGTTTTCTCGCAACAGTAATGGAAAGGTAGTCACTTTTTCTGCATCCCCTAACTTCTTGTAAGCAGCGAAAGCTTCATACCGTGTAAGGAAAGCTTGTGCATCTTCCTTTCCTGTGCCACGGAAGGGTTCCGGAGCTAACAATGCATCTGCCATGTCACTGTTATCACTGTCCAAATAGGATGTAGGTTCAATTACAGATGTTGGAAGCTGAGGTATTGGTTCCTCATCAGAACAATGCTCACTCGTTTGTTCAAGTTCAGGTGTTATGTCATCATCAGATCAATGTTCCACAAATTTGTCTAGTTCCTGATCTGAAGAATGTTCATTAGAACTAGATTTGTCAAAATCTTGAGAAAGTATCACACTTTGTCCTATATTGCAGGCTGGTGGAAAAGTAATATTGTTAGTAGGTTGTGACATCCATGTAATAGTCTGTAATCCCGGATTCTGTCACCACAATTGTCACCTTTAATTAGGTGATCTAGTGAGAGGTAAATTAGAAGTCCATGGTTTGGGATCGACCCATCCTTTATTGCCTGCCGTGTCTGTTGTACATAGAAGTCACTCACTCTCCATCTTGTTCTGTTCTCCTCTCCCTTTTCTTTTTCTTATTTGTTATCTCTCTAAGCTTACGGCTCCTTATGAATATCTTCCAATGGGGTTCACTATTTTCCCCACGTGACTTATTTAATGTGTTATATTTATCGTAAATTTCTCTAAGTGTCCACTAGATGGCACTGTTAAAGATTAATGCTTTTTTGAGCTGTCAAATAAACACAAAGGGTGTGACGTCAAACAATAGAATACCAAATAGCCAAAGGTCCTGTACTCAGGCAAGAGGGTTGTAGAAGCCATAAACTTAAGTAGTGATGTGTTTAGTACGTGCCGTGTCAAAGTTCTGTCTACAGTTAGATCAACTAACTCACCCATTCTCTTAATAGTCAATTAAATAAGATAATAGAGTTACTGTACGTCTTCAGCGAAAACAATATGATAAGTTTTGGAACACAGAGTAACCAAGATTTCCTACACATATCTACTGTCTTGTTGGCACATACTAAGCCCAAGCCTGTTAAAATAATTGTCCATTCTATCACACATTATGAAATAACTACTATATAATTTCTTCTACGCATTGCCATTTTATGCCAATTTTCCGTCGCGCATTTTCAATATGACAGTTGCATTAATCGATGGGATGGAATAATGTAACCTGCATTAATCAATCCCATCTGTTAATTTTTTTCTCTCTCTCTTTCTCTTTTATTCTTTTTGAATTAGGTCCATGCAGAAAGCAGTCAATGATATATTGAGGCTAAAGCGAGCTTCTATCTTCTTTATCAATTTACCTGTCTCTTGCTCAAAGTTTAATCGACAAGAAACAGATTATACAAAATGTCACACTTGGTGACCAGGCCACTGTCGTATATATTTTGTTTTTAAACATCATAAGAAGGATCACATTAAGTGTGGTAATTTACTAATGGAAATTAGTAAAATGAAGGTGTGCACCTTTGTTGTGCTTAACTATTTTCAAATTTAAAATACGTTTCTTACAATGACTCTTGTTCTTGGACGTATTCTCCTTAATCCAATACTGTAATATCAAACGTTGAGCCCTTGATAGCTACTAATTCAGAGTTAACCAAGGTTCTCATACTTACATTGTAGAAAAAAGTGATTATGTACCAAGTGGAATCTAAATCCCATTACGGGGAATTTAATAGACCACAAAGGAAGGGAATAAGCATGATAGAGAAGAACGTTTTATCTGCTTTAGGTAAGTAGAATACATTTTACATCGCTGAATTGTGCAGCTTCATTCTAGTGTATGCAAGGTAACGTCGTGCTCCAGGGTGGCGACGTAAGGGCTGTTCCAAAAAATATCCTATGGGGGGTGGGATGGGGGTGAGGGTGGAAGGCACCTTTTTGAAAGCACCACCACCTACAGGACATACCTTTCACTAGAAGCCTCCACCTATAGGATATTTCTATTTTTAAACTCCTCCATCCACAGGACAGGTAACCCCCTCCCCCCCTCAACCCCTAGGACAATTTTTTTTTCAAAAACACAAATTTTAACTCCATACACACTTTGGAAAATGTGAAAATTTCAAGGTGCACATTTCAGCAATATTTGTGTATGAAACAAACTGCATTTAATAAATAAATGCATGAGTGTTTTAGGGGTGCTTAATACTATGATATACCTATATTTCTTTAATACATGACAGAGGTGATATACATGTACAGTACCAATTTGAATCTCAAAATATCAGCTCGCCATTGTAGTAAACAAGAGTACAGCATGCCTGTGTGGTTCAATAGTGGTGCATCAATTATAGAAATACACATCATGGCATAACTAAACTTTCAATATTATACTGCTCAAACTTTAAATGTGCAACCAAATAAAGCTTCCCCAAGTGATTTGACTTGTTTTGTTTTTTTAATTTCCAAGCTTGCAGTTTGTGCACAGAGCATTATTAAGCTGTAGAGCTCATGTTCTTTTGGCTTGCAATGCTCTTACACTTACTACACTATAGTGATTATGGTTGTAATGCTTTTTAATAGACTTTGTGTGTCAAGTACACCTTTTCTCTCCTACATGTTGTATATGTACTTGCGTGTGACCTTTAAATTAAGTTAGTGTTCTACCAACTGGGCAGATCACTACAATCAAGTGTTTTTAAAAAACCCACAATTATACTGAAGCCAGAGTAACATTGTGAGTTTTTCACTCTTTAATAAAAAAGCACTGCTTAAAATGATCAACACCCACATTCAAAATATTACTTAAACTTATCAAAGTATTAAATGTACCAAATTTTTCTTGTCGCTGATTGGTCAAACCAAATACTGCAGCCATAAGAAAACTATTTCATGAACCAGTCTGTTTGAGAAACTAGCCCTAGATGTGGTGATGGGTGTAAAGATTATCTAAATGACATGTCCATCTAAAACTATTTTACTTTAATAACTCATTCCATACTGATCCATGTTTTTCAGCCAAAACAAAAATATCCCTTTATCTGACTTTGTTCAACTTTTGCCAATTTTATTCCAATTATGAAACGAGCTAGATGAAAAGACCACAGAGTCAACAGCTTTTCTCAGCAAACTCCAGGTGCAATATTGGACCTAAAGTGTGCAAAGCTGTTGATTCAGACTTCTCATGATCTTTCAGTATGGAATGAGTTGATAGTACACTTATGTAACTTTTGCTCCTTCAGTCACCCTCTTCAGTGTGCTAGCTTGCTTTGTAACACAACTGTTTGGTGAATGGCTTGTGCATGCATTGTCATATGGGGCATTAGCCAGGCAACTTCAGTATGCGGAGATCACTGTTTTGAACAGAACCTACCTACCGTCGTACATCCATGGGGAAATCAACCACGCTCTTTGCTATTCCCCAGGCAAATGCATATACCAATCATGACTACAATTCAACACACGTCCATTTACAGAAACTTTATTAGATAATCAACACAAAATACACACTTACTTTTGTTTTCTTGACCCAAGTACACCATGTATTTCAATCGGTTATCGGACAATTCGTCGAAATCAACTTCGCCGTATATTCACTTCGTCGGAGGTTAAAATTGGCGACTGTCTGAATGGCCATGATGACAATATGTCGAAATCAATTTGGCTGTCAGGTCAAACTGGTCGCGATCAACTTCGGCGAAAGTTCATGCACGTCTCTGGTTTGAACCAAAAGTCAATTGGTCGCGTGTACGACCATGGTGGTTACAATTTTAATGGGTCGATATCAAACTGTGAATTGAATAAAGTTTGCCTGCATACGTGATCTGTTTTTTTTTTTTTTTTTTTTTGTTGTTGTTGGTACTTTAGATAATTCTTTTAACCGAACCAGAGTGTAAAAAATTGGCAGGTTGTGCTCAGTCACATGATGATCATTATACAGCCACCATCAACATTCACCTGGCACCCGTTTCTCGCCGATTTCTATCGAAATGGCCTCAAAATGAGTTACTTTTCGGCCAAACAGCACTTTGATCATTCTGATTTTCGACCGAGTTGATTTCGCCGATGTTACATTGCTATGAAGATGACTATCGACGAAGTTGTGTAGTGACGAGATTACTTTTCAACCAGATTTAACTCTCGGCAAAGTTGGCCTCCTACGATGTTGATTTCGACGAACAGTCCTAGATACATTTCAATCTGCCTTCTCGTGTTTGACGCTGTCCTCGCTACTTCCGGTTTCGGTTTGTGCTGCTAACGGTGCGCCACCTATATATTGGTACGCAGTCTGATCGTACATGTTGTAATACTAGAGTATAACAGGGCACCAGATTTATAATAGATTTCTACAGGCGGGAAAAGACATCGGAGAAGCCGAAACAACACTGATGGGAAAGAATGAAAAAGTAATTGAATTTATTAAAATTGATTGATATAACATATAATAATGTACCGGACATGGAGAATAAAAATACCTCCACCCATAGGACACACGATCTTATTAAACCCTCCAACCCAAGGACAGATGTTTTGTTTTTTTCCACCACCCATAGGACATGCATGCCGTTCAGAGCCTCCAGGTAGCGGACAAAAAAAATTTGCCGTCCACCCCGCCATAGGATATTTTTTGGAATAGCCCTAAGTAACTTTACTTTCGGTCTAAATAACAAGAACAACGGTTGAAATAAGATTGGCGGTTGTATTATACTAAGATCGGCGTTCTAAATATTTGGGAGGGTCGTCTAAATGCTCAGATAACCTATCACAATAATTAGATTTCAATCTGAATCATGAGATCGACAAATTAAGCAAAATGCAAAGAGCATCCGCACTCAATATAATCGAATATGAAATGACTGAGATATTATGAACCCAACTGAAACTCAAAGTCCGATGGCTCATTGATATATGCTATGAAGATGCTCAGTAACAAAGCTCGAAAGCCATAGGTAGGCTTAAAACGTTATTCTTTCATACAAGTATAAGTGTAACTAGAAAAGAATATTTGCTTTTTTTACAGTGCCCTTAATTAGCATTAATTAAAATTGAGAAAATGGAAAATAGATATGCCAGTGGATTCAGGCCCCGACAAAAAAGTTACGAACATACACCAATTGGTCTCAAAATGAAGGACTATTTACAGCAAATAAACGAACAATGCTACTCGATTTAAAATGATGTCGCATACAATCTAAGAATTTAAAACGGAAAGGCAAAGAAGACAATCTGATCATGTGAAAATTGTTATATACCAGGCGATGAAATGGACACAGCTTATGTAGCTCAGTATTCTGATCAATTTAACTGTGACAGAAAGAAATTGTATTGTATAAGAAGTGGCCGATATTTTCTTGGAATTTTCATCATGGAATGAATGGAATATATTCACGTTTCTCATGAGCTTAGATGACTATGATAAACTGAATTTTCTGTAAAATTTCTCTTTGGACATAAAAAACCCCCAGATGATCATGATAAAAAAACCCAACGGTCAATGCTCCAACATTCCAATTCATGAAATGTTTCTTTGATTGATTAAAAGATTTATTTAATCACCTCGTGGTTGAAATAAACCAACGGAGCGGTTTTTTTAAAGACATTATGTTCTATTGCTTTTGTTCTGTTAAGAACTCGTTCGTGAATTTTGTTATTCGTGTTTGTGTATTTGTGTTTTTGCATAATATCGACTTGTGTGTTTGATGAAGCAAATAAACGTCAAAGTTCATATATATTGCCATAAATAAAAAAATTATCATATACAATTGTGACAGACTATATTTGCCAAGGGCTAACAAGAACAATGAGTTGAATGAAAGTTGTAATGCGGAAGACTAATGTTTTGTCTCATATTTGTGCTATTGCTAACAGCCTCCATACCAGTAGATGTGACTGAGCCTTTTACCATATGCGATTATGGATGTGCAGACGGAACGGCGTCCATGGCACTGTTTGAAAAATGTATACGTACGTCACATGTTTAACGTGTTTTACATTCATGACGAATGTCTTGGTGGAAGTCTTGTTTGTTTTTGATAGGTGTTTGACGAACGTCATGCCCGAAGCAATATTTGAAACGTATGATACAAATAAAGATTCAAAGGAAATTGAACTCTTGCACTTAGATTTAAATTACAATATCATTTGGTAATTTATAAGAAGGATTAAATTGTTTAAATTGTTGCGTCGTTGTAATATTCAATGCATGTAATTTGCTCTTTTGTCCATATTAATAAGAAAGACGTTCATACGCATAGTCCAGCTTTATGTCATGCCAAGGACGTGGTTTCGAGATCGAGCGTTAAATATGTGAATGAGATCGAAGGGAGCCGCTATTTTTTCATAAAGATATCATACGTGACTTCGGCCTACAGTCCCATTACGAGACCCTAACAACGACGCGTAAACAAACAAAAGTAATTGTAGAATTCTGCATGAGAATTCTGAGTATTGCCATTGTCTGATTCATCACTTCCAATATGCCAGATCACCTGAGAGAAAAGTACGGCGACCGCCTGGAAATCATCATTATTTATAATGATATGACTTCAAATGACTTCAATTCATTGTTCCAGCACGTGGAAAGTAAGTAAACCTATGTACAAATTTGCCCGTCAAAGTCAAATTTGGCATAAGTACAATAAGTATGCAGTACAAGTGGTGCTTACTTTGGATACAATTGTCAAATAGCTTTAAAACTTTTGGAGTTACAAACAAAACAAAAAAAAAACAAAAAAAAAAACAAAACAAACAAAAAAAACAAAACAAAACAAAACAAAACAAAAAACCCAGCAAACAAACAAACAAACAAACAAACAAACAAACAAACAAACAAACAAACAAACAAACTAACAAAAAAAGTGGTTACGATTGGAAAGAATGTGAAAGTCACTAATTACCTACCCGGTGCATAAGTTGAGTAAAATCACAATCACACTGTATGGTAAAAGGACACCAAAAATAACCTTGTGGTGTCCGAGATCCTACTCACAAAATTTAAGTTTTTCGAATTTGTTTTAACAAACGTGACCATAGGAGCATTGCAGTTGTATTTGAAACTTTGCCAACAATATTAGGCGAAGCCATTGACAAATGCTGACATTAGGTAGTGAATATCAAAGGTTTGGCAAACTCATATGGCCGTCCGCCCAAGCCACGAAATGTTTTTGTCTTTCTTCTTTGTCTTCATGACCATGCGTACGTGGGCCCGTTCATATGTCCGTCCGTTACCCATGCATACTCAATAAGTTTTGAAGAAATTAAACTACTATAACGAACCTTGTTCAAGCATAGCATGGCTGCGTGTGACATTCGGCGACCTTGGCCCATTTTTAAGGTCACCAGGGGTGATCACATATGTACCAGGGAGACATTTGGTTTAAAGATATTTTATTGAAAAAACGATTGACCGACAGGCTCACCAGCCTATATTAGGGCCTCTTGTGTAATGAAGTTGTGGTTATGATACGTTTAAACGTATTATTCAACAATTAAAAAGAAGAGCACCACCCCATGTAAATTCGTCTTGCAAAGAAAAGACAAGGACAAGACACGAATACCTTGGCAAGATACACCAAGGTAGAACAGGATATAAGACAAAAAGAAACGATACAGAGGCAAATTATAAATTTGTTTAGGAATTTGTGTACCGTACTTGTAGCCCCTGAATGCCATTATAAAGAGAAAACATTTAGCATGTCGATTTCCACGTCTGCAACTTTTTCAGTAAATTCTTGCACGACAAAGACATTAACTTTTGACTTTCTAAATTTCAGTTGAGACTTTCATGGGTTTTGGAAATTACCTTAATTCGTAGGCCCCATGACCATCTCACTGAATTTAACTATTCCCAGTTAGTAACTTGACCACTATGTGAATTGCGAGGTTGATGTTGCACTCAGTGATCTTCTGTGAGTGGCACTGGAAGACTGTAAATGAATCACGGGACTTTTGCCTTATTCCTAAGATCACACGGCTATTTTATTTTCACTCCATACCATTTTGATTCAGGACATTTATACAGCACACGATGATGATATTGGGCATAATGAATTGTCCTTTCCGATGGTTATGCTGTTTGGTGGTGAGAATGTTATTGCTGTTTGTTATGTGTTGGTTTGTTTATTTCTGCTCGGTTTTTTCTTCTTTATTTTAATTTTTAAAATGTCTAATTATTGTATCAATTTATAGGTCTCATGAACAGGTTCACGAATGTGTTTTTCTTGGCAACTGGCAAAAGTTTTTACAGACAATGCCTTCCCGCAAACACGGTCAACTTTGCAATGTGCTCAACAGCACTCCATTGGACTTCCAGATGGTAAGTGCAGCCTCATTGTCAAGAGAAGAACACTAGAAAAGTTATTAAATGAATTGTATTTGCTCTCTTCCGAATTTGTAGTTTATCTTTGATGCGCATATCTGAACGTGCCCTATCAATAACACATAGAAAGCAAAAAATGTAAAACAAAAACATAAAAACCCAAAAGAACCAAAAACACCACCACCACCACCACCACCACCACCACCACCAACAACAACAACAACAACAACAACAACAACAACAAATCAAATAATAATAATAAAAAAAAACAAATAAAAAAACCCCAACCAAGCCACCAAACAAACAAACAAACCAAAACCAAAGCGAGAACTCCCAAAGCTCTTATGGTGGTAATGCAAACATAAGTTAGATGTCACTTGCAATAGGCTTAGTTTGGTATTCACCGATTTAAAATATTTTACCGATATCACAAATCGCAAGAAAGATGCAAATGTTGGGCTGTTCCTGCAAACATACAATTTAATTGATCTTGACACAAAGGTGAACAAGTCTCTTATGGAACTTGCAAAAAGTGTCGTTGTAGATATTCCTTGTTGTGGAAATGCATGGGAACCTTGGTGACAGGTGCATATCGACTTATAAGTGACCTTATTTGGTCTCTCCTGATGTTATACACCACTCGGTACTGTTGTGCTTGTCTGAGCTCTACAATTTTTTCAAATGGCATATGCGCCATGAACGTGCTATTAGTAAATGATAGTATTCATGAACTTTTTCTTACCAACAATCTTAGCTGCCTGTAGTCATACCGGCCAACAAAATGTTAGTAATAGAAATAATCTTGACCACACCGTTTCAAGGCCACGAGAGTTATAGAATCAAAGAATTGTTTTTAAAAACCGACAGTACTCAATCGGCTTTGCGTTTTCACGCATCTTGTAATCTTGTGCATGTGGTGGAGATAAACGAGTATGATAATCGTGGCGCTGTATATTACTTGATGTCAACAGCTTTCCTATGTGCTCTTAAAGTGCGTAGAGGAAAGCTGTTCACAGTGGATCTACCTTAGCACTGAAAGGTATTCAAAATGCTGTAACCAAAATAATGTCACACAGTAATTTGCAAATATGGCTATTTTACTATGTAATCTGTATGTAAGTCTATCTGAATAACATTAATAGCTACAGCGATCTCGGAGAAGAAATCATATATTTGCACGCCGGTGAAGAACACAAACGGATATGGAAGGAACAAGCAGCGGTTGACTTGGAACAATTTCTCGTTTGTCGAAGAAAGGAACTGGCTGCAGGTATACGAGTAAACTTTAAGTTTTAATTCAATTCATTTCAAGTTGACTAAATTTACCAGCAGATAAAGATTTAAAGCCCATGATGTGAACGACCGGTTTCATACTTCATAATTTTGTACATGAACGCAAATTTTCATTTTTGTTTCTCTAAGGCACATTTTCTGAATCTCCTTTCCACTTTACAATTTTGAAGCAGAGATTCCCCTCATGACCATATTACAATCTGAGGGGCAACACAAATAACCAGCATCCAGCTGAACAAGAATAGCAGTAATTCTGTTGTAGTACAAATGGAATACACAATGCGTCCATACACAGTTCTCTTTACTAACCAATAAGTCTCTTTTTGTCAGTCACTATTTTTTATTGTTTCATTTTACACTTATGCAGGTGGAAAACTAATCATTGACTGTACTTGTGTGGATGCAAACGGATTTTATGCCCATCGGCCGCTTTTAATGGCCTTGGCAAGTATATGGAAAGAAATGGTGGAAGAAAAAGTCATACAAAATGTACGGACAACTTATGAATTAATACATACGTCATGAGCACTCTCTACGTAGCGGTTGCTTCCAGTAGCAACTGGAGTGAAATTTGTTTCTTCACATTGGTATTGGAAAAGAAATGTTGATGCTTTGGCAAGTCTGAAATCTCTCTGCCGTCATTGTTGGGTTTGGAATTAATGAATATGGATCATGTGTTTCTGTACTATTTGAATAGAGCAAACGCAAAGGTAGAATGCTGTTTATCTTAACCAAACAAATTCACTTACAACGAATTCACATCTGAACCTTAATACCCGTATCGTGAGGTAACACTGTGAGTACAGAAAATCTCTTGGCAGTGGACAGTGTAACTGATTAAACTCTAGTGCAGTTTTCCCATTGGGAACATGCCCAGAGTGCACTGAGAAATACCTGACAAGTCACGCATTTATGACGAAAAAAAGAAAAAAAAAAAAAAAAAAGAAACACATGATAATTACAACACCATTTCAAAATAAGGATAATGCGGCCTCTAAAAGTTGATGTGATCCGTTGCGGTGTGCATAAAACACGTAGTATACTTCAAGTTCCAGTGCTTTGCCCAAATGAATGGGTTAAGAAAGCCTCCCGAGACTCCTTCTTTTTAAATGGATGGATGAATGGGTGACTGTGTATAGAGAATATATATATATACATATACATATATATATATATATATATATATATATATATATATATATATATATATATATATATATATATATATATATATATATATATATATATATATATATATATATATATATATATATGTGTGTGTGTGTGTGTGTTTGTAGTGGTTTGATTGATTGATTAGCTGGCATTGCAGATATTTTCCAAGCCAATAGACATCGTTTGAATAATTTAAGTAAGGTCACACTGTATGTAATAAGTGTGTAAGGTCATTACGTCATGGTAGAATTTTGCATGTATGTTATTCTTTTTTTCGTTCATAAGGTAGAACTCGAGAGGACCACGATGCTGTTTTATGTTCGAAGTGAAGAAGAATTGAAGTTTCCATTTACTAGCCCCACATCTGCTTTGTATGGCTCAGATTTGGAATTGATGAGAATGGAAACTCGTAGGATACCCTGTGTTTTCAAAGAGTCTTTGCAAAACAGTGTTGGTATGTTTTAGTCGAAATGAATTAGCATGATGTTTGTCTCTCTGTCTACATCGTGCCCCCGGCCATTCATCTGTTGATGGTTTATCTGCAATTGTCGAGAGGGGGGGTGTTCATTTTTCTGAAAGTGATTACCACCTCCTGAACCACCTCACTGCAGCACGAACTGATGGAGCGCCAAGGTTGCTGTGATTCACTTCATTAGTCTTCCAGTCAATAACATAATCTGTAATCATTTAGGCTATGACTAGTATTTTTCATGTATGAAGGTTAAATGATATAATATAGTTGGAGGAACTCTTGGATAAGAGACACCCAAATTCAAATGATCCAGGCAACTTCTGGATCCACTTGTAATATTTGGCCTCTGCGAACATGTGTTAACATTTTTTCGGAGGTGAGGAGGTGCGCAGAAGCAATGAAACACTTCTGTAGGCGATTATGCAAATGTTTCATATGTTACAATCTTGTTCAAATTTATTGTTTCAGATACCGATGACCACCAAAGGGTAAAAGATGCTGTATGCAAAGAGTGGGCTTCTAGCATACGTCAGTGGGCTGATACATTTTTCAGAAATGGTCTTCTGAGGTCAAGACCACAAGCACAAAAGGACGTAATTTTGGATTCTTTATTCAAACGTCTTGAAAATCAGTTCCTGGAGGATGCAGAGACGTTTGAATGTATTCGAGTCAGTACGTATGTGGAAATTTATAAAAAGCAATAGCTCCAGATGGTTGTGGCAGATTCAGTTGGTACAAAAATGAGTAAGTTCATTCTAGAATTGAAGAGGAACTCACGCATATTCAATTAAAAGGCCTCACAAAGAAACTGATATCATACCGAAATATCATAACGTTTATCAGTCAATATATGTCTTAATGAAAAATTAACTACAAAATAAATACAAAAGCAGGGTCTGTGTCCGTGTATAAAATGTTTTGTTCAACAAGGTGTCTGTATATTGTGGTCTTGATGCTAAATAAGCTGCAATGATATACAGAAAAAAAGTTTATGATCGCATATGCTCTCCTCAACAAGTGCTGTCTCTCTCTTTATGCATGTATATATATATATATATATATATATATATATATATATATATATATATATATATATATATATATATATATATATATATATATATGTATGTATATATAGATATATACATACATATAGATGTGTGTGTGTGTGTGTGTCGATATTAATATGAGATCAGGTGACAATAGAAGTGTACTCTAATATGTTAACTCACTTTTTGAAACCAGGAGCCTCCTTGGTCACTAGTCTATTACAACAGTGTGGTAAGTTACTTGGGTGCACCTGTGTGTAGATTTTAAACTTTGTGTATTTATTGTGAATATGTTGTGTTTTTTGCTCTTTTTTCCACACTAGTCTGATTGTATCTAAGATTCACATCAAAGAAGACTTCTTTTTCTATGGTCTTAGATGCAAAATAAACTGTAAAAATATATAGAAGAAAGTTGTATGTTCGCACATGTTCTGTTCAACAAATGCGCATATATGACTAGTAAAACATGAGCAGTTGTTGGAGACTGTATCTTGGATGTCCAGCTGGCTTTCCTGGCCAGTAGCCATGGTATCTGAAGGCTAGTATTGTTGGTTGTCGGGGCAACAAAAAGGAGCATTTTCATTGGAAATGGAAAAAACGAGAAATATGCTGACTCTCAATGTTATATCATTTAGGAGGCTGTGTCTTCCCTTGGGAAATACTGAATTTTGTCAGGGTAACATTTCTTCAGTATTCTAATTGGATAGTTTCAGTGCGCTGCCTTACTTTGATGTGGTTACCTCCCTCTGAGGACACTGTATACTAGAAAACTAAAACTGCAGTATCAAGGCACTTTAAATACTATGCATGAAAAATTCAATGAGTAGCCTTCATGCAGGCCATTAATACAAAGCTAGATTTATACGAAAATCATTTGTTAAATTGGCACTGTAAATATGAGCGGATGCTAGTGCTTACAAAAGTAGATAATGGTATCAATTTTCAAGTCGTATTAACAATGTTGCTTTGTAATAAGGAACAATATTATGATTATGATTGTATGAAGATATAGTATTCATTGGACAAAATTGCAACGTGTGTATACATGTTTTGTAATGTTGGTAATTAAAGTAGTTTAATTTTTGAGTGTTTTCTGTCCGGAAAGAAAATATCCCCTCTCAAAATTACTTGAAACTTACAGAGGTTGTAAACGAAGATAGAGATGTGTACTTTTTTCCTCGGCGTATCACAGGAATTCTATTGAGTGTCAAATGACCTTAAACGTTGACTTATAATATTGGCCTATTAAGTAAAATGAAAAAAAAAGTTCTTTGTGTTTTGTCGTCGTTCTTTTGCACCAGAGAGTTTGCTTCGTCATCTTAAAAATCTTCATATATCGGAAGTCACGAACATTTGCGTGTCAGGCTATATGCAGGGATGGGTCGTAGACAAATAATGTGGACAACATTGATATTTCAGAAAGTAAAAGCACGGGTTGCCTGAGGGGCGTGAAACACATTCTTGGCAAACAACTTGAATTATAGTCTATTTTCATTAGACCCACCGTTGAATATTGAGATTTCCTGAGGGAAAGCTATACTGCAGCTTGCATTGAAACGCTGAAGCGTGTGCAAAACGCAGCCATCTGTATGCTAGTAGTTGCCCTCCTCCCCTGCTCCCCCTCTCCCCAGAAGAAGAAGAAGAAGAAGAAGAAGAAGAAGAAGAAGAAGAAGAAGAAGAAGAAGAAGAAGAAGAAGAAGAAGAAGAAGAAGAAGAAGAAGAAGAGGTTAGTATGGGTAAAAAGGATTGATACAGATTTGACACTTATTTAGAAATTAATAACGCCTTTGATGAAAGGAAAAACATACAAGACTGAGCGTAATCGTCCATAGATTAGTGATTGAAAAAATAAATCAAGGTTTTTGCTTGGAAGTAATGCTCGTAAATATAAAAGCAGGGAAGGTTTCACACATGCATATTTTCTCCCAACAAATCTGTCCTGCTTCCGGAGTGTTCACCGGGCACTGCTCCGTGGGGTGTCCTAAGCTCTGTGTGGGAGAACAATTCTAGAGCGACCTCAATCGCTTCTGAGATCGGTGGTTCAGCTGAGTATGGATGAATAGGAATGGCTTGAACTTTTCATCCTGTCCACAAGCAAATAAATAGCTGACGCGTTCGAGGGGCCGGTACATAGCTGTGGTCATACGCGTTATACGATGCATGGACATTATTATTAAATAATGAAAAACTTTGATTTTTTCAATGGATACTGAGAAGACTGGATAAGCTTTGAAGCCTACACAATCTTACTGATATAATTGCATCTTAAATGCAGAACGGAACTAGAAAACAAGATTTTCTTCAAAGCAAATTTGTGTTACTTCAAAATGTTAAATATGACTAGATAAACAAGAAATCACCAGGTGCTAAAATGTCATCTTGCCTGATTGTTTGAGTTACGTCGGTCCCTCGGCCAACATACCCAGCATGTTTATACATGAAGTTCATTTACATGTAGAATTATTGCCCATTCAGATCTTAGATCTAGTGTAGGCAGCAGATTGTATCAATGGGATATACCATTTTGCTGCATTTCCTATGGAAATTTGGACTATACGATAATGGAGACCAGACATTTCGACCAATTAGTTATGGTCATTAGGATGATCTTAGTTCATAGCCTTTATAGACTATTCATTGCATTGAAGGTACTTTTTAAACTGCACAAAGTACCATGACATATGTATGCTAGTCAGGTCAACATAGGCGCGACTTTCAAATGTAGCTACAGTCAGGCAGTTTTCTAGTCATTGTATTATACATGTAGGTGCTAATGTCATTTGAATCTCGATGTGGACATGTATAGTACAAAAAAGGTATAGTTGCATGACACATATTCATTGCACTGCATAATTCATCCCAACTAGAAGTGTTTAGTTCATTGTATTTAAGCTAGAACAGTTAAACACATCATTTGTACCTTGAGCACC
Organism: Hermodice carunculata; assembly: GCA_964020975.1. Classification (NCBI taxonomy): domain Eukaryota; kingdom Metazoa; phylum Annelida; class Polychaeta; order Eunicida; family Amphinomidae; genus Hermodice; species Hermodice carunculata. The sequence goes on along the minus strand of OZ026615.1, from coordinate 87,462,708 downwards.
TTATATGTACTTGACTCATGAGTCACGTTTGACTTGCTTTTGTCAATAAAATTTTCAACATTCACTAGCAATAGAGAAGGGAAGAGATAAAAAAATCACTGCCCTGCAAAACAAATGGTACCTTAGGTGGACATAAAAAAGCGAAAATGAACACCACTTTATACTGTATTGTAATGTACATACAGTAGAAAGATGGAAACCGATATATTTAATTTACAAACAGAACACTTTATGGCATATATGGTTTGGTAGAATGTTGCCACGAATCCTTGACAAAAGAAAACAAATGATACAATGATCAAGATCCGTAATATATGGTCATACTGTCGTACTTTATGTTGTAAATTATACCGACAACCAGCCAGATGCTTCTGTTAGCCCCCAGAGGGCATGCCTGGCTAAATGAATGTTGACCTTTAAGCTGACATCCTTTTCAACTGTCGAGCGTGCCTGAAAAAAAACGGGTTGCCGAGAAAGAGACTTTTTGTGAAACAATTCGGCTTGGTTTGACAGAAACAGGGACACGTCACTGTCAGCAGCCCATGGTCACTGCTAAATATTCATATTTGTTGTGAAGACATTGAATATACGTAAGTAACTCGATAACTTAATTCATTCCATGGACTGTGTATAAAAATACTGTAACCCAAATAACATACATCTGACCATTGGTTCATTCAAGTTCACGCTTTGTGGACCCAAACACCTTGCTGGGCCCACAAGAGCATACAGTGCACAATGTCCCAATAAAAACATGATGACATGAATGAACAGTCGGAATTTATGTCTCACAAATGCTCCAATACCGACCCTGATCCACCATATCTTTTGATGTTCCAAGTTATGCGGCTTCATGTTTAATAATACACAAATGATAACATTGAAAAACGCAGGGAAGAAACAAAAAAGTAACCTAGATCAGGTCTGTAAATAGAGGAGGTGAGAAAGCAAAAGGACCGTGTGGAGATTGGGGGTTGGAAGACAGATTGTCCCTTCGAAGGAGGTAAAAGATTTCTTAAAATGAAACATCAGATGATGCATTCTGGTGACTTTTTCAAACAGATACGTCACAAGTTTTTATGATTACTAGAGTCTAACTAACTAGGAGAAGATGAAGTGAATTTCAATGTTAGGCCAGATGAAGTCTAATCGCTTTTTAAAAGTTTTTTTTTTTTTTTTTTTTTCAATTTTGGTATTTTAGAAGACTTGCTTTTCCTATCATGTGCACAATTTCTAAAATCTTGCCGCATCAGAATTTGAGTTTTTCCTGACGTATTTAAATATTCCCCCAAACCTCATTTTACCTAAAACGCTTGTGTCTTAGCACACCTGTTTAAAGTTGAAGTTCCATCTTTGGTGCAAATAGACTCTCTAAAGTCTTGCAGCTAAATGAGCATAAGAGTATACTGTGTTACGAATGCAGTTGTCCGTAACATTTGGTCTAGACGTGAAGTCACTTTGCCCGGGAGAAACAAAAATCGTGAATATGGAGGAATTCAACAATATACAGTCAACATACATTCAATAACTATGAGCCTCCATATTGTGCTTTCTTGTAAAATTTTAGCTTGGGAAAGATTTTATTTATTTCATACTTTTATTCTCGTATACCGCCACATAATTTAAGCATAAGGTAAATTCTGTGGTGATATAAAAGAAATTATAATGGTAGTATTTATAATGAAAGCGATTATTGAAGAGTTATGCCTCAGGTTAACTTAAATGCGTTTAATCAATTACTTATAAAACCGGATCCGAGAATGATGTATATACTGTTTCTTTCAGTGGGTTAGAATTACGGAATTTATGATTTGCATCAATTCAAATTCATTTATTACGAGAGAAAAAAGTGTGAAAAAGTTGGAGATGGTCAGTGGCAATGAGCTAGCTTACTATGCTTTAAAAGTGACAAAGACTCATTCAAATCAGAAATGGCAGGAGCGCCACGAAGACGGAAAACCGCTGGCAGAAACGACCTAGGTACATTTTACCACCACCAAGGCAACCGTGCGGTTTGTGTATTTGGAAAAGGAATAAAAAGTACAAAGCATAAAAATCACAAAAAGAAAACTAGCATTAGAGTGGAGGTACTATGAAGTGTATGGTGTGAAATTACCAGTCATAAATCGTCTTGCGGGATATCCATAAGTGAACATGACACTCGCTATTCCACACTTGTATTAAGATATGGGAAGACACATTCAGGTGGAATAGCAAGGTGCCAAATTCACACGGCTGCCCCAGCAGGCAAGCCCCAGGGTGGGTGGGTGGGGGGTGGCACTAGGAATGCCCCGCAATGACTAAACTCCCCAAACAGAATGGGTGGGTGGGTGGGCATTTGCCATTGAATCTGTTCCCCCACTGTGAATGGAGCCCCTTGACACTTCCCATCTCCGGCCAGTTCTGTTCTCGCCCTAGGCTCGCTTCCTTGTCCCCCTCCCTGTCATCTTCCAAACTGTGCTTCTTATCAGGGTGTCATGTGACTCGTGTCATTCACTTAGGATATTAGCATATCCATAAGTGAACATGACACTCGCTATTCCACACTTGTATTAAGATATGGGAAGACACATTCAGTTGTCCATAGCAATCCATAATTCACTCTGATCTCTTTAAATCTACAACCCACACTAGTTGCACACACCATAACACACACTCCCATTCCTTACACCAAATCAAAACAGGTACAGGAGAGTTTTGCCATGTACAAAAGTTACATCTTAAATGCGTTATGCAGGTAAGGGGGAGAAGTCCAATGAACACTGCAGCAAAATCAAATGAAAAGAAACAAAACTGACAAAGAAGCAAAACTCTCCATAACCATCAGTCACTACATTGTGTAAAGTAAGCACAAACAACAGCTTGGAAATGCAATATCTTTAATGACATCATAATAAAAATCAGCATCGTGAAGCCATCAACAAAGAGAATGAGATAATGACAATCTATACCGAGTATATGCACCAAAAATCCCATACCGGTATATGGGGGAGTGAATAAAATACATGGTGTGGACAGATAGGCATCCCTAGCCAGACTAAGTCCTAATACCCACAAACATCAAGACTTGCCTGGGAAACATGCACTACGGGAAAGAAGCACACTCCATATACCATGAACCAAAGTTCAACACCGTCTGTTGCAGGCAAATAGCAACAATGTAGTGACAAGCATGGATATGACTATATATGGATATACATACATACATACATACATACATATATCTAACTCAAGTTTAAAGTGATGTAATCCGCTTGCTAATCATGTGAAGTAGGCACTAACCCAGGGAAGGCGGGAGGCATTGTCCCACTATCCACCTGGTGGTATAATTGAGCTGCCTTGGGGGCCATGTGACCCCCCACTACCGCTGAGAATAAGGGAGACGTAGAGTGATTATCAGTTAGCTGATTCTGCCTACTATACCACAGGGCTGTGTGTGGGGAGCGCCATCCAATATGCTCCATCATTTGGGAGGGATTGGTATCCACTCGGGGGAGGGTTGCAATAACAATAGCACAACCATGACGGAAGCTATGAGGAGATTCCCCAGCGTCAATATCCAGAATGCCCAGGTAGTGTTTGAGTCGATCATAAACACAAGCATATGACATACCCTGTGACAGTACCGAGCCACCTGTGGAGACAGGGCGAAATAAGTACCCATGAGATAAATCAACCCCCATCTGTTGGGCAACACTAAAGTACATGTAAACCCCTTCTACTGGGCATATTCTCACATCTGGGCAGCGCTGAACTGTAAAAGTTTTACATCTGTCAACTCTACATGTTTTACCCCATGTATGGCGAATGAAAAATCCCCGACCCTCAGACAGCAGCTTGATCTTTTGGGTAAGCATAAGGCCAATATCATTAGCCCTGTCACCACTAAAAAACAATAGTTTGAATAGGGCTTGGTCTCGAGCCAAAACAAATTTTGACCCGCGGGGTGCCAATTGCTCCTGTAATTTGCGATCAATGTAAAGGGCAATAAGGATAAGTTTATCTACAAAAAGTGGTATAGCCTGCTTGGGTATCACATGGGCCTTACTCTGTTCCTCCCTCACAGCCTTTACATAAGTCTGTACCATTTGTGATGCGGCAGGGTTACCCATACCTGTGCTTTCATACCAGTCCTTACCCAGACCCCTGTTTTCAAACAGTTGCTTCAAGTGACTGACCAGGTATGTGACAGTCCCCACTGCCAATCGCCGAGGACACTGGCATGCTGGATTCCTATCATTCATAGCACCACATGAGCCATGGTGAACAGGGGTTTTCCCCTGCCCATCCCTCCAAATAAGAAATTTGCAAATGTCTCTAGGTCCCATATTTAAGATGTTATGATGTCCAAAAGTTTTCCACATATATAAGCCCAAGCTGTCCTCAAGAGAGGCTTTCTTCCTTTGGTAATGGGAAGTGGCCTGGGAGTCCAAAAGGGAATTCAGTCGTTGATCCAATGCAAAGTCATCTAATATAGGGTGGACTCCCCTGGGTGTCTACAAACAGAAAATATGAACCAAATAAGAGCTCACTTTAAGATTAGGCGACATACAAATCATAGGGTAGCCCAGCCTTGGAGGAGACAAAACCTTGCTTAGAAGGGACCAGCACTGCAGAGGGGCAACCTTTGCTAGCCAAACATCGCAGGTGAGCAGCATGACCCATCACAATTGGCCACCAAGAGGTCATGGGGGATAGCCAAGGTAATATCATTGTACAATGCAGTGGTCTGGCCACCTCCTGCAACAGAAATCGCAACAGTGGTGCAATCAAGCAAAATGGGGGGAACACATAATAATTTTCCCCTGACAGTAATTTCTGTGAAAACACATTGACACCCGAGGAGTTCGGTAATTGAAAGGGTGTAAAGTGAGGTAGGTATTTCCCATTTACCCCTACCATAGCATTAGAATCTAAAGCCATGAGATCAAATGTGTGGGGTCCATACCAACACTCCACCTGGTGCCATGATGAGGGGCTCAACATAGGGTCACTCAGGGTCAACCCACGCGAGGGTTCATCAGCCATGTTACTCTTGGAGGGTATATAAGAAAGCCGGAGCTGGAAATTATGTTTCTGGGAAAGTGTAAACAAAGTTTTTATATAACTATTCAATGTTGGGTCTCTCCCACCCTCATGCTCCCATGCCTGGACCACAGCCTTATTGTCCACTAGGGCATCCACCCGTGTATTCCTAACATGATCCAAAATACACTGCAAGGTCTTGATGAGAGCCTCTGCTTCTTTCAAGTGAATAGGCCGAGAGTCATCTCCAGGCCAGTAATCTCGCATAGTGCCAAGAGGAGTCACCCCAGCCCATGCAAACCCTGATGAATCAGTTACAATTTGGAGAGGGATGTGTGTCCCACGTTGCCATGGTAGCCACTCGGCACACGTGTCGATAAATTCCCAATGGCAGATATCAGCTTTCAATTCTGGGGTCAACACAACCATTCTACTGTTGCGGTGGGCTAACGACACAGCTCGGGCCATGGACCGAGTATACAACCTGCCACCAGGGACACACATAGCACAGAAAGTACACTTGCCCATGTATCTTTGTAGAGTCTTCAATGTAACCTGCTTTCTGGCCAAAATATATTCCCGCAAAGCAGCAAATTTTTCCCTTTTGGCTATGGGTATGGAAAAACTCTGAGCATTGGAGTCTACTACTAAACCAAGGTATAAAATCTGTTGTTTTGGCTCTAAACAACTCTTACTTAAGGCAATTGTGTAACCAAGAGCAGTGTAAGGGCCATGGCCCACCTACATTTATCCTCTTCATTGAGAGAGACGCCAGTACTGATGGAGCCCACATACCTATCATCTATATACTGGAGTGTACGTACCCCCTTTGACCTCAGAAATGAGGTCATTTGTCTCCCAACTGTGTCATAGACAAACGGACTGGCCTTCCAGCCAAAAGGAAGGGTCCTATACCGTAAGTAGTAACCACCAAAGTGCAGGCCAAAATAATCCCGGGAGTCTGGATGTAGCACCAGTCCATCATAGGCAGACTTTTCATCGCAAGTGGACATGAAGCTACCAGGGGGACATATAGGTGGAATATCAGGTAGTGTATCTAATTTGAAAGGGTTATCTGTAATCCACAAATTGAGGTACCTCTCATCATGGCACAGGCGAGGCTTAGTGGGCTCAATACAGATACCCATCACAACTTTAGGAGGCTCAACCTCACCTACTTTCCCTACCACTTCAATAGAACCATTTTTAATCCTTTCCTCCAATGTTCGGGCGATAAATGCAGCATGCCTGCGCCCAGAAGAACAGTTAGGGAAGATTCTGTGGGGGGGACTGTCACAATCATACGATCGCCCTTTGAAGTTCCCTTTGAAATGCCTGAAAAAATGTTCCACTCTTACCCCCTCTCTGAGCCACATCAGTACCATAGCAGATGACCCCTGCTCTAACTGTCCCAATAAAAACTCCCAATTCGATAACTGAGAGTGCAGTTGGCCGGCCACGAAGTGAGTAGGGTCTCGAAATAATTGCTGTTCCACAGGTAAAAATTGTGAATTCCACTGCATAATGTTTTGTAATTGCATGACATCAACCTGATGGGTAGAAGGATCGTGAGGGGACCCCCGCCAGGTCACCCAGCCGGGATGCAGTCTACAGTCCTCCGCCGTGAACATAGGGCAGAAACCTGCTGCGAGTTCCCACTGAGGGATGAGCACATCCATGTGTGTCCAGCCCTGAAAAATAAGAAAATGCCCACATAACGGAAAACAGCAGACGGACCCGGCCACATGACCCCGCGGAGGTCACCCCAATCCTATCCACCCAGCGTGAGCTGTAACAAGCCCACTAGGAGATAAGGCCCCCTTTGGGTGTCTAGAGCTGAGATAACCTGAAAACTAAACACAGGTACCAGAAATGCAAAATGTTCGAATGCCAGTATATTTGTAAACATTTAGATAGCATGGCAAAGTGACATGGAAGCCTGGCAGTATTGTAAGGAACAAAGGTGAAAACAATGTCCTATAAGTACAACAACGAGATACATGGCAAGGAAATGCACATGACATATTAAGACAACATAATTATAAACATAGGCCTAGATGCTATAAGTTTACTTGGGCCACATAATGTGAGAGAACTTGTATCAAAGCACGTATATGGTAGTATGATCTAAATGACACCAGATGAAAGCAAGTAAATTGACACATGGAACAGTCTTTACACATGTGACATAGCACAACATGTACCTGAAACAAATGTTGGTAAGCCTACCGTATATTACCCTTTCTTCCCCAAACCTTGTAATTTCGGGCAAGAACCAATGAAGTGGCCCACTGCCTTGCAGTAGTAACACCGTTTTTCAGTTGATCTACCCCTACCCCTCCCACGGTAGCCCCCCCTAAAACCAGGGTGACTATCCATACCCATTGGGTGCATACCAGGATACATAGGGTAAGGGAAAGGAGCATACCCTGGCCAGCTGACACCCATCCCCATAGGTGGGCGTGTAACAGCCACAGGTGACGCCCCCGGCCCGGGGGGCACACTGTCCGCTGTTGTTGCCGACCCAAGCTCCTTCCATTTACGCTGAACTTTCTTCCAACCCTCCACAGCACTGTGGACTTTTTTCGCAACCTCTGACCCAACAAGCTTAATTACAAGGGACCTTAAGTCGCCCTCCTTCTCCATATCCCTGCAGACTTTTAGGCACAGTTTATAGTGGTCAGCCTGCTGGTGGGTCAACCTCTGGGCCGTGTCTGACAGGTGCTCCAGTGCTGCCAGGAGCACAGCAGTCTCGACATGTGGCTTTGCTGCCAAGGTTCGCACCTGGGCCAATGCTGTATCCACCGAGCCACTGTTCGCCTCTTGTCTGAGCTTCTTTACCTCCTGCTCCAGTGAGGACAGCCTGGACGCCTCCTGGCCCATCCAAGGGGGGGTCGTCTGATGTGGACGGACAAGGTTGTTCCTCACAGTCACTGGTCACAGTAGCTGTGGCCGCCTAAATTAAAAACCGGCAGAAATGTAAATAAATAATCATCTGCCGGACCCCAATCGAGTCAAACACAAGAAACCCACAATATGCCCACATTTCAAGTACTCAAATGAAGTAATGATACGACGAAAGTGTATAATCATCATTGGATTGTGAGGGACACACACAGGGGTAACAAAACTACATAGCAGTAGCCCCCTCTACACGATACAATGCATATATACTTTGTGGTGTCCATGTCCATGTGCCATGTCTGTTTAGCAGACCTACTACAGGTGTACAGCAGATACATGGTCATACATGTAGCCCACAGGTGTAAGAAACCACAGGAAGTCACATTATACTGTAGAGAAGAAGACATGTCCCGTCCTAATGACAGACTGCATGGCCCTTTAAAATCCCATTCCGACTTTTTGTTTTTTTTGTTTTTTTTTTTGTTTGTTTTTTTTTCACATTATATACATGATACACTTTATATACTGTTATATATTTACTAGCTATGTTCAGAACACTCACCCTCTTGATACCTTTTGTGTGCCTCGGGTTTCTGGCATCCCCAAGCTGCAGAGGCGTTCCTTCCGGGGCTCCTGATGTATTTGCCTGTAGCACTGCAGCATGCAGTGCAAGCAAGGCAGCCCTGCCTATCAGACGGGAGGCCGGCAGCCTCTAACACCACACTGGCATCATAGCCTGTACGTTTGGCAAACTCCCCTCGGAGTTCCGGCTCTGAATAACTGGTGATGGGATACTTGCTTGACACACTGGCCAAGTCTTGTTCCCCGGGCCGGTTGGTCTCTATAGCCAGAGGTTTAAGCCTTAAAATTAAAGGAAACACGTCTTTCCCCTTTAAAGTGTGCCCCTGTTTCAGACATACTTTAGGCTGGTATGTGGCTTGTTCCGATGCCATAACAGAAGATGTAAACGTGCAACACTGCAAAGAGTACGGTACTAGTCCTTGACCAAGTACAAATGCGCAACTGAAACCTTGCTGTGAATGTTACTCATTTTAATACAACAATTGAACCCACCCACCCCCCTCCAAAAATCAAGGGGGACACGTAAAGAGCCACACAAGACCGATCATAATCCAAAGTCAACAGCCTAACATAATATATTGTCCAAGTCTGACAGAAGGAGCAAGTGTAAGGGTACCAATCATAATTATGACAGATATGCATGAACAGAAATGAAAATAACCAATGTCAGAAAATCTCTTGGACGTGCAAGTAAGAATGTAAAGAAAAACATAAAAGGGAAGTTCAATGCCAAAGTTCTAGACAACAAAGAAATATGGTAATAAGCAGCTCTAAACTCAACAGGCAAAGTATCAAAAATACATTGATGTGTGCCGAGATACACGGACAATGTCACCTCTGGCCTACGCCGTCAACAGATATCCACAACAGCAATGACAAGCGTACTAGAATCCATTGATCAGTCTTAGGGCCTCCGTTACTGAAAGACAAGGAACTGTGTGGACAGAACCTTGAGGCCCTGACCTCACACCCACCATCGGGGAACAGGTCGCCCAAGAGTTGACATCATGAACTAAAATAACAAAGACGGCGCTACATACACAAGAGAAACAAAATTGCCATTACACACATAAGTACAAACAGATATATCAAACTTGAGACCTGTTGCCTATAGAGCAACAGGCACATACGCATCCCCGTCTCAAGCAAATAAAACCCCAAGCAGCTCTCTGTCCTGGCTATCCTGCCCAAACAATAAAAACATTTTACTTTTTCCTTATTCTTGGGGGTAATAAAATTATGATTATTCAAACATGTAAACAATTGGAAGCTTGCCAGTATCATGAAAAGTGTGTGGGAAAATATATAAACACCAGGGACATAATTATATATACACACACGCCAGGCCCTGCAGTCCCAACTATACACATAGACCTACAACCCAGTGTTATACGTAGTGGCTCATGAAAATACAGCAAGCACAAAATCAGGGGTTGAAACCTGCAAGTATAGGAACCCCAAGGTCAATCAGTATGGCAATTGCTGTTTAATCACCACAGAGATCGCACTGAGAAAATCTTTATTCATGTAGCAACTCATGTCTTCACAAAGAGCAACCATAGCTATGATACAACCAACCATAGCAGTGATCACACAAGCTGGAGGCTTGTATGCATACACGTATACCGGTGCCATACCAAATGTATAGCAGCCTCTTGTGAGGACCACCCAGATCCAATTACCGTTAACCCACATACGCCCGCCTGCAACTCTCCAGTCCTGCCCAAGCACCAATCTGGGACAAAATATGCCACCTGACAGCAAAGGCAGCTGACCATCGCAACTCCCTTTCCCTGACCAGGACATACATGCCAGACCACAAGGGCAGTTAACCACCGTGTAACTCCCTTGACCTGAACTGGTCCCACAAGCCTGATAGCAAGAGCAGTTGACCACCGCAACCCTCTTTCCCTGACCAGGACATACAAGCCAGCCCACAAGGGCAGTTAACCACCGTAACTCCCTTGACCTGAACTGGTCCCACAAGCCTGAGAGCAAGAGCAGTTGACCACCGCAACTCTCTTTCCCTGACAGGTACCACAAGCCTGACAGCAAGAGCAGTTGACCACCGCAACTCTCTTTCCCTGACAGGTACCACAAGCCTGACAGCAAGAGCAGTTGACCACCGCAACTCTCTTTCCCTGACAGGTACCACATGCCTGACAGCAAGAGCAGTTGACCACCGCAACTCTCTTTCCCTGACAGGTACCACATGCCTGACAGCAAGAGCAGTTGACCACCGCAACTCTCTTTCCCTGACAGGTACCACAAGCCTGACAGCAAGAGCAGTTGACCACCGCAACTCTCTTTCCCTGACAGGTACCACATGCCTGACAGCAAGAGCAGTTGACCACCGCAACTCTCTTTCCCTGACAGGTACCACAAGCCTGACAGCAAGGGCAGTTGACCACCACAACTCCCTTTCCCTGACAGGTACCACAATCCCATCACCCAATCCAATAGTAGGGGCGAAGACCCATACAATCATGGTCAACCCCCATCGCTATTGAGAGGCATGATGTCTGTTAGAAATAAGTGCAGACATATGTGACAGCCAGAGGCAAAGTACGTCTTGCCAGCCTCCTGTCATCTTCCAAACTGTGCTTCTTATCAGGGTGTCATGTGACTCGTGTCATTCACTTAGGATATTAGCACTTCATACTGTTCACTTTGTGCTATATTTAGTATACTTGAAACAAGAGGGCCATGATCCAATGCTCTGCTGACTTGTAATCGAATGACCATCAAAAGGAACTAATTTTCCGACATGCATTTCCTCTATGACATTGAAAAAGTTGGTCAAGGTCATCAATATTATACAACATTAAACTTCCACATGACAAACACAGTGGTACATTTGCCATCGTTAGCCTTATTCTGTCTCAACATATTGAATTAAGTAATCTTTAGTCAATTGCTTAATGACCATGGGGTGCCAAAAAAGGTTTTTCGAAATTTGACTTTTGGTCTAATGCATATTTTGGATAAATTTTTATTTCCAACTCACTTTATTACCACAAGTATGAATTTTGATACCTATGATGTTAGTTCCAGTTTAGGCCACCACTGGCACCACCATGACTCCACGCGTCAGCGAATTTTGTCCGTGTAATGTTCCTCTCATGGCAGCCATATTTGGATACGTGTTCACTAGTTAAGACACAATGACCAACATAGAAATAATTTCCTACATTCCCTCTCTGATCTTGATGGAGTAGGTCAAGGTCATCTATACTGTGCAACGTTAAACTAACACACATGACACACACTTGTGGTATATTTGGTTTTGTTAGTCGTGTTCTTTCTCAACATACTGATTTTAGTGTCCTTTACTAATGTTCACCAGGTAGCGCTGCGATTTTTTTCATTTTTTCAATGATTTTTTGTGTTATTGCTATTTTTGTGTTATTCTCCAGAACCGTCACTCAGATCACGCTGAAACTTGGTGGAAATGTTCCTTGTGGAATGGTCAAAGAAAAGTGTTCACTAGGTGGCACTGCTGTGGGTTCTTGATTTTTTACGATTTTTTTTTTCAATTTGGGTACTAATTGGTAAATGCACCTTTCCTATTGATTATTATGTAAGTCAAAGGGCATTCTAATGCTAATTCAAATTTTCGACTTCTTCTCCAAACCCGTCATTCAGATTGACTTCAAGGTTGGTGGTAATGTACCTTGGGCGCACCTCTACAAAATTTGTTCAAATGGTCACGGTCCATTGATTTCCATTTCTCTTTATGAATTTCTTTGTTCTTATTTGGCAAATCTTAAAAAATCGCAAGGGTATATGTACATGTCAGCTGAGCACAGGACTGTCACAATCCTCTTGTTACTAGATAAATGTCCTTTATATAAGTTAGCAAAATTTCACGCTTTTAACTACAGTAGAAATATGAGAAAAACACAAAAAACACACAGGCAAGTGGACATCCGAACGTGCATGTGTTATTCTTTTGGTCTTCAGCCGCCAAGCGGAACAATGCCACCCGTCAATCAAACTTAAGTCTGTCACGTGGCTACAGGTAGCTACGGCCCATGGCAAATGAAGAGTGGTACCACGCCGGCACCACGAAATCAGGCGGCGTGCCGAAAGTATGTTTGTGGACATGGAAATGATGCAAACATGCAAATATATTACAGCCTTGTTGCTTTACTTTATAGTTAGTTATCTTGCTTCTTTTGTGTTCAAATGAAGGAAGACTTAAAATGTTCAGGAGCAGCGGCAATCGTCAGACGATGTCCCTTCAAAGGCCGTACCGCTATGGATTACCCTAGTGGCCATGCACACCAAAGACAGCGGTGGAAAAAATCTGGCACTTTTATCAACAATGCCCATGTATAAAATATTTTATCGAAACCCAAGGATGAGGAAATAAAAGTACAAATAAACACATCGAAATAAGTATAAACGTGAACACAAGAGAAAACACGCAAAATAGCGATACAAATCTCAGGTTGGAAAGAGAAATGAAACTCATTGAGAAAATAACTACAACATAATTAAGTAAAGTGTACAGACAAGTCTAACAAGCTAACTACATAAAGTATACAGATAGGAGTAAATACAATAAAACATTATCCCTAAAAAATAGAATGAAGAGGTAGGGGGCAGAAGACCAAACCAGCCACCCGTCCACTGACCAGGAGCAGCCGTAAGACCGCCCCATCGAAGCAAGGCATAACAACATACCTTGCCGGGCTTGAGGTCACGGGGCTCGAAAGGCCGCTTCCTTGACGTTTGATTTGATTATGTCTGTGCATATTGTTTTTCCTTCCTTCTTTCTTTCTTTCTTTCTTTCTTTCTTTCTTTCTTTCTTTCTTTCTTTCTTTCTTTCTTTCTTTCTTTCTTTCTTTCTTTCTTTCTTTCTTTCTTCTTTACAGGCAAATTTTCTTTGATTTTATTTTACATGTAAAATAAAATCAAATGATTATAGGAATTTGTAAAAAGACTGGCACCAGGATAACCCAAGAAAGCTGGCTTGATTGCCTTGCTTATATATTTGAATACATCTAAATACATTTAGTAATAAATTAAAATGTAAACAAGACTAATTTTGAATAAAAATGAATATCACAGTATATATACTACAACTTAGTATAAGCTGTGTGCATCACAATCACAATAAACATTAATAATTAAATGAAGTCATTATTTTCCCTTAGTTTGGCTTTTTCTGAAAGATGTGCTTTTAGTTGAAGTTTGAAATTCCTTTTGTATGATATTGATTTTAATTGCACTGGTAATTCGTTCCAACTTTTGTGGCAGTGAAGTAGAAAGAATTAGCAGCAGTAGTTTTGACATTTGGTACGGAGAAAGTACTGCTGCTTTGGTTGAACCTGGTGAAATATTGGTGCTGATCATTTACCTTATGAAAGTGATGGTACATGTACACTAGTGCGGTGTTGTTATGTATCCTAAAAACATGATTCAGTTTCAATTGTTTAACCCGGTCTTCGACATTAAGTGTACCAACTGTGTCCAGCTCCTTTTGTCCAATGTGATCCCGAGGGTCCATGTTCAGAATGAAACGGAATATTTTGTTTTGCATGATCTCAAGCCTTTTGGTGAGTTTCGGATAAACAGGAGTACCAGGAGGAAGAGCAATAGACATTGTATTAATGCTGATGAGAGGGGTTTTTTTTGCTTTTAGGCTAAGGGAAGGGGCATGTCTATACAGAAATTTTGTCTAGAATTTGATTTATTTACAATGGTTTTGATCACGGACTCTCTGGACAAGGAACTGTCTAAAATGACACCCAGATATTTTACTGAGTCACTACGTTTTATGTCCGTGCCATTACATGACACTGTGAAATCTTTGACCTTGTTTACTTTTCTCTTTGAACCAAACAGGATAGCCTCTGTTTTGACCAGATGTAATGACAGTTTGTTATCCACTAGCCATGTTTTACAAACTTCTAGTTCTCTGCTCAGGCTTTGACCAATGGCTTTCATGCTCAGCGTTTCAATAAAGTTACTCTTGGCCATGAAAGGTCGGGCCATGGCACATTGTGATTAAATCTTAATAATACATGTAGTTTGCCAATACTCTATACTACACTACTTCTTTCCTTGGTCTCTATCAGCTCATGCTAATATTGTGCCTTTCTTCAGTCTAATATTTGACCTACAACAATAATGGCCACAATTCATGTTCATTGAGTTCAATTAGTGTTGATTTGGGCCACGAGAGGTCAGGCATATAATAACATTCGGGTTCACCCCTTGTCAAGTGACGTTTCTCACGGTCAAGTAATGCCAAAACCCTGTAATATTACTGCGTTGTTGAAATTCGAGATCATGGTCATATGTTTTGTCATGCACTCCAACCTGATGTGCATTTTTGTTGATTCAATAATCATTATCACATGCAATTATTACTTATATGATGTACTTAGTCATGCGTCATTAACAGATGATGTGTACAAGTAAACGTTCGAGTCTGTTCATTCAGCAAGTGTATGCTTTGCATTGTAACAACAGCTTTGCTTTCTATAAATTAGCAATTTAGGTTCGTGACATGTAGTTGATTAAGCACACACATAAGTGCATGTTTACTGAGCAGAGCTACAGTACTTTCATGGGTTTGCTTTGGATAAATTACGCCGATTTACCACATCAATGCTGTTGACCCAGTCCATACTGCACAACTGCTTAGACTGGACCTTAAATGTTTTACAGGTCACAACTTACGGGATAATTTGTCGCCCTAGTGGATATTACCAACTTGTATTACTACAGGAGCGTGTTCTAATGGTCTCGTTACTATTAAAGATATCACTGGGGTTCATTCAGTCTTGATTACTTACATACACGACAATCTCTTTACCGCCTCAACTTTTGAATTCATATCTGGTAGCTGTTAGTATTCATTTTATTTGCATACCGTTTTCTACGATCTGCTTCTCGGCTGACGAGTTACTTATTTGGTATTATATATTCAATCACGTTTGTATGATATGTTTCTGCCTTATAACACCAATGGTAAGTTATTCATTCGTAAAGTGGTTGACCATCACAATCATGTTCTCCGACGGACACGTGATTGAGCTCATTTATGTGCAAATCTATAATGCAAGTTCTCTCGTTCAAGCTTGTGGCCGACTTCATACAGCAAGTTAATTAGGCTTACACTGGGACCTGTTATAAAGCACGTGCTGCCTGTTATATCATGGTGGATCACTTATCGCAGGGAGTACGTCAAATCACATCTTTGTTTCCTGTTATGATTATGTTGATGCATGCTTTCTGCATGAATTGCGTGTACACTGTGGGTTTTTTCCCTTGCTATGTTAACCGAGTCCCGCTGAACAGTCATTGTTACTAACTTGCTCATATTTTTCGTCATGTGTATAATATCTGTTCTTTCATACCTTGTATTTTGTACTTGTGTTAGTGTGATTATCTGCGAATTGTGCATGTATCGAGTCAGCAATTCCATCAGTCACAAAGCGTTTCTATATGTTGCAGCTGGTATTGTACATGCTCCTGCCACGCAGTATCCAGTGAAGGTTATCTTTTTCCTGTACCTCCGAAATGGGTATAAGCGTACAACATTATAGAGCTGTGATTGGAATATTTAACAATACACATGGTCTACTTAAAATATGCATACACTCCCACCCCCCCCCCAAAAAAAATTATTGTCATGACCAAGTCGTCTCCCCGTACAGCTTCCTTACGATACTGTCCATCATATTAGTTCTTGAAGTATATTCTAACTTGCGCCATATCATTACATCCGTGTGTAAAGCCCTCTCTTCAGACATACACCCGAACCCAGGGCCACCAAGGGACGATTTGCAGAAAGCCTTGTCTCTCTGTCATGCTAATGTTCGCAGTATCAAAACTGCAGCAAAGCTCGACGAAGTTCATATCCTGGCAGAGGCGGAAAACCTCGATGCAGTTACACTTTCTGAAACTTGGCTTGGTAGTAGTTTCCCTGATGAATTATTGTCATTAGATGGATTTCAACCGCCACTTCGTAAATATCGTGCATCTGGTTCCGAGGTTGGAGTTGCGGTTTATGTCAGAAACCATTTACCCTTTTCCAGACGTCCGGAACTCGAATCCCCCCATAGTGAATGTATCTGGATTGAAATCACCGTGACAAATGGGAAAGTACTCTATTTCAACTGCACTTGAACTCGATCCCCACATTTTGATTCTGACTGGCGCCTTCAATGATCGATGTAATTCTTGGGATTCCACTCACACCGACAGCGAACTTGGCCAGCGCCTTTTTACCTCGTCGCACAGAATAACTTGTACCAGTTCATATCAGGACCTACACGTGTTTCTGAATACTCAGAAAGTTTACTTGATCTTATGACTCCCCTGGCATTATTCTGAATTCTGGCATACTCCCACCTATCTCCACCTGTGATCATGTTGTAATCTATTGCTCTTTCTCCATCCTAAGCCGTAGAGATCGACCTTTCAAATGTACTGTATGGGACTACAAGCGTGCCAACTTTGATGACCTAAACGCAGCCCTCCAATTTGCACCTGGGACACAGGTTTCGCGGTCTCTAACTCCATCAGTGACGTTTTATCCTATTGGTCTGACCTTTTCATAGATACTTGTAAAGAATTTATCCCATCCCGTGAAATAACTATCAGACCTAAAGACAAACCGTGGATTAATAATAACATCAAGAGACTCATCAGGCAACGCAACCGTGCATGGAAATGATACAAGCGGCTCATGCTTCAACCCCGTCCCTATACCCTTCCCTTAGCTGACAAAATTGAAAGCTTCTTCCAATTGTAGTAAAATGTAAATGCAACACAACTGCAAACACAATAAAGAAGTCAATCCGTCTGTTTTTTGAAAAAAAATCGTTCTGATCTTGACTCAAAAGAGATAAAAGTGGTGGACCCTCAGTGAATCAATTCTTGGTGACAAGCTCCACCAATCAATTCCCCCACTCATTGACAAGGGAATGGTTATATCCAATCACGTTGAAAACTGCGAAATCTTCAACACCTATTTTGCGAACCACTGTAAGCTCCCACTCCAAGATAACTCCTTACCTTTACCCGACTTTGCTTTCAGAACCGACGCTCGCCTGCATATGTTTCAGTTCGAACCTGCACAGGTTGAAAAGATCTAGTGATTCTTCAAAGCTAGTTCGGTTTCTGGACCTAATAATATAGGAAACACTCGGCTAAAGAACACTGCCTCTGGAGTTACCCATTCTCTCACAAAAATATTTAATCACTCTCTAAAAACCTCCCACTTTCCGGAACCGTGGAAACACTCCGCTAAAGAACACTGCCTCTGGAGTTACCCATTCTCTCACAAAAATATTTAATCACTCTCTAAAAACCTCCCACTTTCCGCAACCGTGGAAAAAAATCTAATGTTTGCCCGGTCTATAAGAAAAACAACAAACAGTCCAAGGAAAATTATCGACCCATCTCTCTGTTGTGTAACGTCTCAAAGGTCTTTGGACAACTTACATGTAATGTACTCTTTGAGCACCTCATCACAAATAACTTACTTACCCCTAAAAATTCTGGCTTTAAAGCCAACGATTCTACCATCAACTAGCTCGTATGCATTCTCCGTGATATTTACAATGGACTTGAACCTGGCAAGGAAGCCCGTGTGGTATTTCTTGATATATCTAAGGCGTTTGACCGTGTCTGGCACGAGGGTCTCCTATTCAAATTGACACAACTTGGCTTCACAAACCCTGTCGTGGACTCCTTAATAGTTATCCGTCAAATCGCTTCCAACGCACAACTCTTTCCGGTCAAACTTCCACTTGGCTCTGAGTGGAACCTGGCGTACCACAAGGCTCCATACTAAGACCTCTATTGTTCCTGGTTTTCATCAATTACATTACTGACAACATAGCCTGTGAAATCAAGCTTTTCGCTGACGACACCAGTGGCTTGGAAATCGTGCCTACTTTTTCTGCTGAAAGACATAACAGGGGCCTTCATCAGATCTACTCCTGGGACAAACTTTGGCACGTCACCTTCAACGCGATCAAATCAATAGCTGTTCTCTTCTCTTCTTAAGTTAACAAACCCACTCACCCACCCCTTATCCTGGAAAATACACCCATACCTGAAGCAAATGAATACACACACCTTGGCATTACACTTTCTGAAAAGCTTTCCTGGTACTCCCATGTCACACGCATCACCAATAAATCCACTCAACGTTTGGCTCTGTTAAGGCGTCTCAAAATTAAACTATCTCGCAACGCCCTTACCTGTATATACATTACCATGATCCGTCCCATACTCGAATACGGATGTGTTCTCTTTGACAATTGCACGGAAGGTTTATCAGCATCTCTTGAAGCCGTTCAGTATGAAGCAGCGCATGTCTGTACCAATGCCTTGAAACAAACACCCCGTCATTTGCTTCTAACTGAACTCGGTTGGCAAAGTCTTTCCATTAGACGCAAATATTACAAACTGGTCCTTTTTTATAAGATGATCCATAAAAGGACCCCTAATTACCTGTCAGACCTAGTACCTTGAAATATCGGACTTATCTCTAATATTAGCCTGTGTAACAGGCTCAACATTAGACAGGCTAAATTTACAACAAAATGATATGGAGACTCCTTACTTCCATCTAGTATTCTCCTTTGGAACAACTTACCACTCGACATCAGAGAGTCTGGGTCACTTGATATCTTATATCTAAATTAAAATCGACCTTATTATCTGTTGACCCCACACACTCCTACTTTTCATACAGTAAGCGCTTTCCAAATATCTGTCACACTCAGATGCGCCTTGGTTTTTCTCAGCTTAACTCCCATCTCCACAAATTAAACATAGTCCAATCACCTGCCTGCTCATGCTCCAACCAAAATGAAGATATTTATCACTTTTTCCTGACCTGTCCCAACTTCCTAGTGCTTAGGCAAGTTTGACTGGATACGGTGGGTAACATCCTAGCACCTGGTGTACATCTAAATCTCTTAGTTCACTTTGATAGTGACATACTCATACAATACTTCGAAAAAGGCAACTCAGAACTGGGTGATGATGTTAATTGCCAAATATTTGAAACTGTGCAGACATACATCATGAACACGAGACGCTTTGAATTTTAAGCCACTTCTAGTGTATTATATTGGTATGTCAGATTATTTTTCAGCTGTAAGCGTTTGAGATTTGTTCTCGATTCAATCGTACCAAATATTTATGTCAAACCACATGCCAATTTATAGATTGTATGTCCTGTGTGTATTGTAAATTCTTTGTGCGTCATCTTGTTGTGGAGAGCCTTCAGATTAGTTCTTTGTGACTATTTAGGCAAGCCATGTGAAATAAATATGTTTAAAATAAAAATGGCAAACGGGTACTTCCCTGAGACTAAGAGGGCACTGTCGTCAGCATAAAGAAGTAGTTTACATTGCACACTTATGCACATATCGTTAACAAAACACAGAAACAACAGCGGTCCTAAAGTACTTACCTGGGCGACACCGCATTGTATTCTCTTGGGCTCAGACACAACTTGACTAAAGGACACCTTTGATACCAGATGGTCGCTGTTGCCGTTTGACAGATCGCTGAATAATGTTTTCCATGCTTCAAAGGCTGTTTTGATTATGTGATTGGCCAATAATTGATTGACAACCTCACAAAATGTTAAGAAACGATGTAAACTACATTTTGTACAAGTATCAGCTCAACTTGAGCAATCAGAATTGTTTCAGAGGCAAATACTCAACATCAAAAGCCTTTCAAGCTTGTTTTCTCAGAAAGGATAATAAGACGAGATCCCCACCTAGGTATGGTTATTCCAAGCAAGAAAACGGCAGAGCAAAATTTGATCCGGCTAACGGTTTTTGTTTCTGTCATTTCTGAACTGCAAAAACCGATTCAGTGATTTTCAAAATTTTGCTTCGTTCCTTTTCTATGAAATGAAGAAAATGAACATCGTGGAAATCAACAGGGAAATTGAAATGTCAAACTTTGAGGATGGATAACAGAAAAACTAAACCAAACATAAAAAAACGCCGGATTTTTTTGTCGCCAATATGTCAGGATTAAGATGCAAGTGTAATAATGATTTTATCACAGATAACTAGTGACTTATACCGACATTTATGGGCTGGATGCTTTGCGGTCAGCTTTCAATTGTTTATTCAATAATTAACATCACAGACACCCCTGTACGGGACATATAAATTATTATTTGGAGTACGACGATTACACACATATATGATTCGTTATCCTAACGCAAATAAATTTCAAGCTAGGGATGATTAAAGGTGGATTTATTTTTGGTGTCTTACCTGTCTTTAACAAGTATTCTTCACTCCCTTGTGGTTGCTGGGAGACGAAAAACATTTCTACAGAAACACACGTTCTGAATCGTTATTTCTGCTTTTCAGGAGACCCACCCTAATGTACGTAATACTCCCGCATTAGCTCCCTTCTCCGGGAAACTTTGGATACGCCTGGCCGCTTCTCTATGGGCCACTGAAAGGGCGTCAAATCTTTCTTACTTGGCAGCCAAACCTCACAACCGTATTAAAATGTTGGTAAACACACTAATTTGTACAACTTGGCAGCTGTCAACGGGCAAGTGCCGCCTACTCGGATACCAAGACCTGTCATGGCGTTGAGTGTTCTCCTTGCTTTGTAAATACGATCTTATATGAATTCTTTTCCATTTCCATCTATGTGAATACTAACCCCAACATGAGTATACAATTCACATTGTTCAATACATTTACTACCTAATTGAAATCGACCCTTCACTTTGTTTTGTTCCCTTTCTTGTTTACTTTCATTAAAAACCAGACTTACTTGGGTTGTGTTCAAAGTGCCATACACAACAATGAACGTACATAATTTTAAGATAGTCATTCAAAAAAATTAGCGACAAAGTTAAAATCATCATATCAGCTGCCACTGTCGGAGACATAACTTTAATATCATGAAGTTTCACACCAAGATAGTTTTTTTTCCAGAGAGTACAGAGTAGCTTATGTGGAAGTACCATGTACTGAAACATAGAGGGAACTCTTCCTTGACGGGTAACACTCTTTACAGGGAACCAATTTGAAAAAAAATCATTATTTCTTACACTACTTCCAAGATTCTTATAATTTTCTCCCACGAGATCCAATTTCTCATTTTTTCCCAAACGAAATTACATTTTATACATCATTCCTTTTACCCATATAGTGTCAAATGCCTTGTGTGTATCCAGGAAGACCAGGTATAATTTCTCACCTTTTTCTTTCAAATAAAGTGTGGTCTCTTGTATTAAGAATGATGCGTTTAGGCCTGTTGCTGTACTTTTAATGACACACGGTAACAGATGTGGATATTCGACCTGTCGTATCCAAACTTTCAGTCGGTTAAGCATACCGGGGTCCCAAATTTTTTTAAAGAACTGAAGTTGGTGATATTCCTGGAAAGCTGTCTCTAGACAAGGGTTCTTTGTCTCCTCCTTTGAATAAAGGCCGAATGACAGATTTTTTCCCTTTGTTAAATTCGAAAGTACACATTCAAGTTCGACCATGACCGGAAAAACTTGACGTTATTACTCCATCTGAAACCTGGCTCGATACAAGCTCCCCCAGTGAACTATTATACATTGATGGTTTTGGTATGCCCATACACAAGGATGGGACTGTGCATTAGTAACTTGTTTCGGGGTTAGTGGGTGCGTATCGGCGTTTCAGGGCGGTTCCCAGCGTTACACGGTGTTTGCCAGCGTGAGACGGCGTTTGCCGGCGTTACAGACGCCTACTAACGCTGGCAAACGCCTAAATCCAATTAAGCCTTTAGGGGCTCGGCGCTAGCCAGCGTTGGTTGGCGTTTGCCGGCGTTTGCCGCCGTTGAAAGGGTGTCAAACGCTGGCAAACGCCGACTAACACTGGCAAACACCGATTAACGCCGGCAAACGCCACCAGACGCTGGCTAACGCCGAGCCCCAAAAGGCTAAATTGGATTTTGGCGTTTGCCAGCGTTAGTCGGCGTTTGCCGGCGTTTGTAACGCCGGCAAACGCCACTCACGCTAGCAAACGCTGTATAACGCCGGGAACCGCCCTGAAACGCCGAAACGCACCCACTAACGCCGAAACAAGTTACTAAGGGTGGGTACTGGGGGAGGGGTGGCGATCTATGTAAAGGACAACTTACCTTGTACTCACGGAGCGGACCTCGAATCTGCCAACAGTGAATGTTTATGGCTTGAATTTCCACTCAAATACGGTTTAGTTCTCTAGTTGTGTACTACCGCCCACCAGGGCAATATGACGCAGACAGAGATTGGTTTTTTGATGAACTTGATCTTTCTATTACTTCAGCCCTTGAGTGTAACCTAAAACTCTTATCATAACTGATGACTTTAATGATAGGTGCCAGTCCTGGAATACTGATCATTCACACAGCGACTTGGGACTGCACCTAGTCAATGTTTTATCCCAAAATAACTTATTCCAATGAACAAACCGACCAGAGTAAACGATGTATCTGAAAGTATCCTCGATCTCATGATCACAGATTCACCAGGTTATGTTCTAAATTCGGTATCTTACCACACATTTCTACATCCGATCCCTCATTTGTATTTAGTACTTTTTCGATTTCCCGCCGCGTAGATAACCCCTTCAAAAGGAAAATGTGGGACTTCAAGAAAGCTAATTTTGAAGATTTTAACAACTCTGCCTTTGACGGTCCTTTTAACACAGGTTTCGAGGTCTAAGATGATATTACCGACGTGGTATCTTTCTGGACAGATCTTTTTAGTGGCTTATGCAAGGACTTCATCCCTTGTCGTGAGATCCCTGTACGACCCAAACATAAGCCATGGGTCACTTGTAAAATATTAGTTTATAATTGCTCACCGTGTGAGGGTTCAAAGAAGCTTTTTTCAGTGTAGGAACAAACACCCAAACGCAGTATAGAGGATATCACCTTGTGACTAATAATCCTGTTGTAAAATGTAGCCAGACAATTGCACAGAATCTCAGATTTGCCATAAAACAAATTAATGCTAATGAAGTGAAAATACAAGATACAATCGGTGAAATAACATGTAATATAATGCAAAGATATATACATACAGTAAGCAGCCAAGTAGAATGTAACAATATACACAAAACAGTCTTCTCAGTTCAGTGTCCAGGGCTCAACTGACTTTCCTGGCAGTGTGCACCAGACAGTGGCACACAAACACTGACAAACTGTCAAACAGTCCATTGTTTCTGGTCAATGGGCATGCATGATTGCCCCAAAATCACAACACTCTTCTCCCTTTTGAAAAATAGCAGTTCCAGTATATACTATTTCCATTAAAACTGAAGTTAATATTAGGTACGCACTGTCCATCAGGTTCATTGAGGCAAGTAAAGTCACCGGTTCTAATTATTAAATACTTAAAAATATTAAAAGCACACATGTCCATTATGAAGTTCTGTCCGCTGATCCTGCTTAATTTGCACACCAATGAGTATCACAGTTTCTTGATCAACACTTTCACAAAGTTCTTTCCGTGCAAGCACAGAGTCTTGACATGAACAATGAGGGATGTCTGCGGGCGGTGAAAGCCGAATTCCGTGTATTTGGGTAACAAGTACTTTACTGTAAACTGATGCATGTGCTGCAGTCTGTGTACAGAGTAATAGTTCCATAAGGATCCATAGCCCTACAAGAAAAATGGTTCTCCTTGACTATGTATATGACAATTAGCAAAAAATAGTCCTGGTCACCGCATATCCAACTTCCATGTTTTTGGCATTGTCATCACCCAGCATGTCAACTGGTAACCTTCTTGCATCTCGCAGCAGCTTACCATGCATCCAGTCCAGTCCCATCTGCATTCATCTGACTGGCCCCAGAGTGCACTCAAATATCAGGACCTCCTCTCCCCTCTTATAAAATTAGGCTTGGTAGCTACTTGCCCTATGTTCTGAGAATAAATCATGGAGTTGGAAAATTGTGTGATTATACTTTAGCTCATCGCCAGCTATACAATATCGCGAAGTCCAGATGTAAAGATGTATGATTAAGTCCTTACAGAACTGGCAAAGTATGAGTTAATGTCAACACTTATGAAAATAAGGTAAAAATTATATTTACATATACATATGCAAGAACCGATGTCCTCATCAATATGCACACAATGTAACTCAACTAATCAGATGAAGTCCGACCTGTTGAAAGTTCTATGTACACAAAGTTATATTTACAATCATATTATCACAAGATAGTTAGAATCCAACCCACAGGGGTTAGATCATCACAATTGGTAGAAGTACAGAAATGCAGGAAAATACTAAAATGTATACACATTGAATCAAGACAATGCAACTTGTTTTACTATTAAGTCAGACAAGTATCCGACCCAAAAGGAAAAGACAAATCTATGTGCTGTTTTGCCTGTGGTCAAATCTTCTGGCAAATCTACCACACTGATGGCCAAGTTCAGTGTCAGCTCTCAGCCTATATGTCAGAGAGCCTTGTACTGGAGCAAATACACAGGGACCACTTGGAACATGAAGTCTACTCCTGAGTAACAAATGCTTGTTCTCCATAAGCTTCCTGCTACAAATTTGCCGGTACCTCTGATTTGTGTTCATGTCTACACTGTTAGATCTCAATCTCTGTCTTCTACCTCGCTTGGGTTTCACCATTACATTACTCGATTCTAAGAGCGTATGACTGTCTTCTCTCCTAGTAGCTCTCCAACCTGATGTTTCAATATTCTTGGGGTTGTATTTTTGGTACCCTCTGAGGTATGTGTTGACATCTGATGTGAATTGTGTGGGACAGAGTGACAGGGCAGGACCTCATTTTTTTCTGTTGTTTATTTCTCTGGACAATTTGTCACATACCAAACTGACTGTGTCGCTTTTGGCTGTGTCCTGCTGTTTCACTTTTTGAGGGGTTGTTATATCCTGTGGGTTATCCTGAGAAGGTAGTGACGATCCAGATATTTGTACGTCAGCTATTTGTGCATCATAATTTGTGACACTTTCCTTCTCATATGCACTCATTTTTAAGGCTTCAGTCTCAGTGCATGACAAAATTTCTTGAGCACTCTTCATTTCACTTTTATGGACCTCACACTTTTTCTCATCTTTATCTTTCACACAGATTAAATGTTTAATTTCATTGAAACTCTTTTGAAGATTCTCTTCAAACTGTCTGCAGATCTCAGCCATTTCATCAGGTAGGCTGTACACTGTTGTTGTATCTTGTTCTGGAAGACGTCGTTTCTCTATCACCAATTTCTCTTCTTTTTCTTTCTGTAATTGATGTAGCGTGTTTTCTTCTATCTGTCTCCTTTTTTCTCTTTCCTCTTTCTTTGTGCTTTAATTTGATGCACTTGTTTTTCCAACTGTTTTATTCTCAGGTCCTCAGCCAGTTTTTCTTGTTTTTCCTGCAGCATATGTTCCAGCATTTGCTTACATTGGTCCAAGTAGAGTGACCTATATGTAAAGTAACTATTTTGTAAGTGCAGCATAGTGATAGGTTGCTGCAGAAATATAGCTTGCATCTCTCGGTACCTAGTATCACACCATACCTGCAGGAACATTCTCAAATTTTGATATTCATCCGTTGGTAAATTTTGGAAAGTACTTGCCTGCAGATGGTGAATTTGAGTGGCAAATTCCTGTTTGTGGACTGAGAGAAAGCGCCGAATTGTATGAGTGGGCAGCCATTGCTGACACCATGGTCTTTCAAGTGATATTCTTCCTGAATACAAATAATGTTGAATGATCTCCAACCCGAGTCCCGGAATGGAAAATAGACTCTGAGGGGTCAATACGCCTCCAACTTCCTCCCTTCTCCTCAAAATAAGGGCTGCTTCTTGTGGCGAAATTGCTGACAGATTACACCAAATCTCATCACAGGTTGCGTAGTTGATGTAGACTGTGTAAGCCATAATTTATTTAGCATATACAGTGCACATACATGTTTCAAGGACTCATGGTATTTTGAAGTAATTAAATCAGCCTAAGAGCCGACCAAAATTACTTGCAGGCACACTGTACAAATAATTTTACCAGAGGAAATGTATGAACTGAAAGTTAAAAATGGCGGGAAATTCAACTCTCAAACAAAGAAACCAAGCAGGTCATGCACTGCCTGTGTAAAACAGTGAGTCACTGTGGCCAGGTTTCCATCATTTTGTCTGAGAAATCACATGCATTTTACACTCAAATTTCAAAATACATTCAAGTCAGACTTGGGTCCTACCAGAATGAACAGAAACGGTATAGGCCGAGATCTACATTTTCATATTAAATTCAAGTCAGAATTCGATCGACCAGAAATAATTTACAATTTCATGAATCTTGTACCTGTACTTAATGATTCATTCAAGTCAGATTTAGATCAGACCAGAAAGAAATTACAGTTTCATGAATCTGGTACCCACATATTCATTCTAAACATTAGCTTGTGTAAAATGAAAGTCAGAGATACATCCGACTATGAACAACACATAGACTGAAATACAACTGTCAAAAATGACAATTCAACATGTTAAATACATAGCCAAAATCTGTTCCACGTGAGCGACCGATTCTGGTACCAATGAAGTGAAAATACAAGATACAATCGGTGAAATAACATGTAATATAATGCAAAGATATATACATACAGTAAGCAGCCAAGTAGAATGTAACAATATACACAAAACAGCCTTCTCAGTTCAGTGTCCAGGGCTCAACTGACTTTCCTGGCAGTGTGCACCAGACAGTGGCACACAAACACTGACAAACTGTCAAACAGTCCAGTTTCTGGTCAATGGGCATGCATGATTGCCCCAAAATCACAACACTAACTGTAATATCACAACCAGGTGACGTATTCCGCTTCATAGAGTCAATGACATCAATGAGGTCACTGACAGCAACTGCAGTAATCAGTGGAACGGAGTTGTCACTGTCACTAAACTGGTATGATTCAATGTTCTCATGTATCTCCTGCTGTGCTGTGTTTGGGTCATTATTGTCACGCATAATATAGCTGTAATAATCGGCAATTTCATTTCCCTTAAGAGATGAATTCATACGCTTCCGACGTCGTGTTTTCAGTACGTTCCAAAAAGCTGTGATTTTTCTGTGATGATACATATTGTTAAAGCGATAAAACTGGTCTCTTGTCTCTCTAGTCAGGGCTGAAACACAGTGCCTGGATAACTGTCTGAAACTTTTCCTCATTCGTTTGTAACACTCAAAGGCCACTCCTTACCCAGGACTCCCATTTGAAACCCATGAGTGGTACCAAAATCTCTTTCTATTGCGTACTCGGAATGATGATGGCGGCAACAAGCTCAACTTTGCAGCGATATTATTCGAGTTGTTATTGCTCGATTGTTTGGAAACAACGACTGGGCTGAACATGAATGTCCTAACTTCACATATACCACCACATAATTTGCCATAAGATAAATTCTGTGATGGTATCAAAGACAGATAATAAAAAGTAAGGGAATTATGGAAGACTTATACCTCAGGTTAACTTTGATGCTATTAAATATTTACTTATGAAATGTACCAAATCTCTCGCTCTATATATATGGTGTTGACCGTGGATGAGAATTACGAAATTTAAGATTTTGCATCAATTCAAATTCATTTCAAATAAGAAACAAGTGAGGAAATATCGGAGATGATCAGCGGTAACATGCTGGCGTACTATGTTTTAAAGATGACAGATTCATTCAAATCGACAAAAGACGGCAGCGCAACAAAGACAGAACACCGCTGGCAGAAACAAGCCAGGTACATTTTTCCACGCTAAAGGCAAACGTGCGGTTTGGGTCTTTAGAAAAGGAATAAAAACTCCAAAGCACAAATGTCACAGAAAAGTATAAAAAAGGGTGTGGAATTGAAAGTCACAAATTATCTTGTGGGAATTTATATTGTATACTTTCCACTTTGCGTTATATTCATCAGTGAACTAGAAAAAAAGAGGGCCCTGAGCATAAGGCTCAGCTGACATGGAATGGAATGACCATCACAAGGAATTAATTTTCTGAAATGCATTTTCTGCATGACCTTGAGAAAGTTGGTCAAGGTCATCCATTTTGTGCAACATCAAACTTCAGCATGATATCAACAGAAAAGTGATATATTGAGGTGAATGCAAAAGTCACATTTTGGTCAGTAAACCCCTCTGGTATGTATTTAGATATCAATCACAATGTCATAAATGGTGTTATATTTTTAAGGGCTATCAGTAACAATACAACTGACATGGGGGGGGGGGGTCCATATTCCAATCCTAAATACATCTATTACAATGACTGCTGCATTTGGAAGAGTATACTAACACTGTAATATCAACCACAGAGCACTGAAAGTCAGCAAAATAAATGTTAATCAAGGTTGTCACAATTCAATTGTAGATATAACGTGAATATGTACCAAGTGCAATCCAAGTGCCATTATGGAGAGTATAACCAACCACAAAGGAGGATCCTAGACTCCATAGAGAAGAATGTCTTGTCTGCATTAGGTGAGCAATATACATTTGACCTCGCCAAAATGTACTCCATTCGAATGACGTTTATGCATGGAATGCAACACTGCCTCAGAATGGTCTTGTGAACGCATTTCACGGCACTCTGTATAATCATTGCAAGGGTCGAAATAACGAGATTAGCGGTCTAATATAGGCCGACTGAGATCGGCGATTCCATTATTTTGAATTGCCCTCTAAATATTTTAATCAATTATCAAGGTAATTAGATTCGTAAACTACATAATGAGAACAATTCAAGTAATGGAAGAGGTCCAGAAGCAATATAAATGAAAAATTGACTTCGACATTGCTGACCCACACAACCTAGATATATTAGATATTGCAAGAAATAAAATATCCCAGTATTTAAATACAATATCATGGTAAAAAGAATATATCCAAGTATAAATGAAATATCCGAGTATAAATCTGTTAAACACTCTAGTCAAGATAAAACAATGTGGTAAGCGAAAATAACGTGAAAGTTCTAACGTGCGAAGTTAATGCTTTGTTTCCTGTGTGTGCCGTTGCTAACAGCTTCCATACCAGTAGATGTGACCAAGACTTTTACCATATGCGATTATGGATGTGCAGACGGAACAGCGTCCATGGCATTGTTTGAAAAATGCATACGTACGTCCAATGTTCAATTTTTTTTACTTTCATCATGCCTGGCTTGGTTGAGGTCCCGATTGTTTTTATGGTTGTTTGATGAACGTCATGTCTGCGGTTACATGTCAAATGTAGGGTGGGAATTTTCCATGGAAACCTCTTAGATCTCAACATTGTTTGGCCATTAAGGAGGTTTAAATTGTTTTGGCTCTTGTAATATCCAATGCCTTTAATTTGGTGTTTTATCCATTGTATTAAACCAGTAATATAGAAAGACGTGTGAAATGCTTATGCCAGCTTATGTATCATGTCCATGACCTGGTCTCATGGCTGATCGTCAAATATGTTTATATTTTATATTCGGAACGAGTGGGACTCGAACCTGCAACCTTTGGCACCAGTCGCCTAGCTGAAATGGGAAAATGCACATATCCACTCGACCAAAAACCCATTCTTAAAAAAGAATGGTTCAATGGAGGTAGTTATGTGCGAGTGCCATATCAACACGGTTATGCAGTACTGAGTTGGCATATATTTCCAGCATTAAGGAAATGCCGAAAATATATATTTTATGTTCGGAATGAGTGGGACTCGAACCTGCAACCTTTGGCACCGGTTGCCTAGCTGAAATGGGAAATTACATTTCCGGGAGCCGCTTGCCATTTTGTCATAACAATATTATATAATAATAGAACAGCTGAATTTGACTCGCAACCCATTTACGATACCCAAACAGCAACGCGTAAACAAACTTAAGTAATTGTAGATTTCGGTTAATATAAATATATAATAAATGTAAGTATTGCCACTTACTGATTCATTCCTTTCAATTTACCAGATAGCCTGAGACACAATTACGGAGAAAGCCTCGAGATAATCATTGTTTACAATGATCTTGCTTTAAATGACTTCAACTCATTGTTCCGGCACTTGGAAGGTAGGTAGGCCTATGCAGATATTTGATCCCAAATTTGGATAGAGGCGTAACAGCTGTTCAACTCGAAGACCAGTTCTACTGAAAATTAAGCTTGCCAGCTACATTAATGCAGTTGTTCTTGCATCTTTTAGGTTAGGGGTGTTGATGTTATAGCGGAAACGACAAAAAAATTACAGATACCTCCGATACCAAAGCGATTAGTAAAAGAAGCTTTAGCCCTGCCAACAATCAGATCCCATGTATTCGAACTGGTAAAATATCAAATTAGACTTATATCTAGAATGGGCACTTGCCAAACAATAAGCAATAATCAAGGTGAAAAGAGACAAAGTAAAACATTGAATTTTTAATGACCATAGTACAAATTGACAACAGCTGATGCTTCAGCTGGTAAATCTGTTGGGCGAAACAAAATCCAAATCAGTTGCAGATTTTTAAAGCTATGTGGGGCCATGTGCATATTCATAGTTATATGAGAAACGGAGATCACTAGGTCAAGGTCATTCATCATGTCTTGCATCAATTCAATGTAACTTAACTATTATTATTATTATTATTATGAAATTTTTGAAAACAAAGAAGAACCCTTTTCTTTATCAAATGGCTGCATGTTTAAAGTAGTGTATACAATGTAGCTGAAGAAAAGAAAAGTTAAGCTGTCCAAAGACCTCATTATGAGACAATGTGCTTATTCATAGATTATTCACTATATCTGCATTAATTCAATTAATCAACCAATCTGATATAATATTATCTTTCAACGTTAATAAGACAAACAGTCTTTTTTTCCTCATGTGGCCCCATGAATTTAATGTTCAACATTATTATGCACAACATGGATGAACTTCACATGAGTTCTCCTGTACAAAGGACTCAATCTCATACAAACTCGTCCACAGCTTTTTGTAGTCGTTGGCAAAAATGTTTCCTCTTAAGTAGGTCATGACAACTACTAACTGAGAACTATGTCAGTATTTGATGATAGTAGGACATTAACATACTCTGGTGTTGTACAATGTTGCTTTAAAAGTCAATGACAGCTCAAATATGGCTCAACAAGTACTAAAGGAAAAAAAAAAAAGATTGAAAGGCTGTGAACTTGAGAACATTGGACAAGGTCATTAACGGAGTACCAGGTGGACAACCTCGGAAGGGCAGTCCTGGTTAAACAATGAATGGGTTCAATCTATAAAAAAGGCATGTTGTTGGCTTCAAACATTTTAAATGGGAACCTCATAGATCTGTGGCATTTCCGTGTAAACAATGTTTCAAGCCAATAACTTGTTTTTCTTTAGAAAGACCATTATGACCTTGGCCAGCAAACTTTCCGTGGATAGTGGAATTAAGTAAAAATGCGCCTTGGTTCAGCTGTCCGCACCTTTGTCAAATTAGTTGATGACTTTTAGACTTATGGCTGGCTGGCTAGCTGGCTGGCTGGCTAGATAGATAGATAGATGTTAAAGTCACGAATCATATCATCAAATTGATTTGATCATACGTTGAACTATCCAGATGATTAATTTCATCAGTGAAAAGTGGTAATGATTTATTCAACTCGATTCCCTGTTATGTGGAAATGCGACCCATGCCACAGCAAGATAATAAATCCCCCCCCCCCCCCCATGAATGGAGCTGAAACCATAAAAACCTTGCAAGGCAGAGAACGGTCGTGCCGCTATCTGCAAATCAAACAAGTAACTGGCAAACTTTAACGTTACTTTTTTATTTACTGACACAAGACAAACAGATAAGTATTATTTGCCACATTGGATCTATGTCATGTATGTTTCCTGAAAATGGACCAGGAGTGCAGACCATGAAGCGTTTCAAAAACCCATTCTGTCTTTCCACGCACACTGACAAAAGCATCACCATCATTGTAAAATGGCGGCTGCAACTGCGACCAGCGCGTCTCTTGGTGTTTTAGAGACCATTAGACTCACAGTAAATTCAATTTCTATCAACGTACAAGAAGGTAGCATTACAAATGACTCTAAAAGGATAAGTTGATCAAGCATTGGAAAGCTTGTATTGAGTACGCGGCCAGCTGGATTCAGATACGCACGTAGCGAAAGTCGGAGGCAACGTGTGAATGGTCACCCGAAGTTGATTTAAACATATTTTATTTCAACAGAAAAGGGATTGGAGAACAAGCTTAAAGCTTATATAAACTCCTCTCCGTGTTAATACAACATGACAATTTCGACAAAGCAGGTCAGTAGATAACAATAAGTGCATGGTAAAACAAAATAAGCAGTACAACTTTTTCAAGCAAGAGTGAGATAACTCAAGCTCAGGTTAATTTACTTTACACATGAACACAATATGAAAACAATATGTACATCAATAAGAGTAAGTGTACTGGTTAGATGATGCTTTTGAAAGGAACAGATTTTTCAAGTAGACACCCGAAGTTATTCAATAGAATTAGTCTTATCATAATTCACCAAGTCACTTCCGGTTTATTTGAACATAACATTAAATATTGAGTGTTATCACTAATTATTTGGTTTTATGATTAATATAGACCAAAAGCGGAGCGTACATTTTTCTAGTTCCAGAAGTAATTAATGATATGTTTAAATTGCTATTATCATAAAACCAATTGGAGTTCAACATAAGACCAAATAATGTCTATTCAATCATAACAATAACTCGATTAAAGGTTATCATCAAATGGATTTTTACTTGTGTCTAACTAATTTCCCATTTAAACTTCTCATGAAATCGTTTCGATGATGTTATTAAATGCAATTGCTGATAACATTAAATGCACTTAGTAATATATTTAAAACGAGAACATTTCAAGGTAACACTAAATGCATTGAATGATAACATGAACTCTATTTAATGTTTTCATCAAATATTTAATGACCTGTTCAAACACTGAATAAAAAGAAAAACGGCGTATCATAATATATATATATATTCTCGTGTTAAATAAATTTATCAATTTTAGATTTCAAGAGCAGGTTCACGAATGTGTTTCTCATGGCTAATAGCAAAAGCTTTTATGAACAATGCCTTCCTGCAAATACGGTCAACTTCGCATTGTGCACTTCAGTGCTCCATTGGACCTCCGGTGGGTAAGTTAAGCTTCAAAGCAAAGACACCATTTCTTGTAGTTGTTGTCGACGGGATTCATCTATCATAAATGTATCTTTGATGAGCCGGCATCTTTCCGAACGTACAGTATCAATAATACGAGACAAAACATTTTTGCCGACATGATAATTCAGACAGAAATTTCAGTAGTTTGAATCTTCTGATAACTTGATGTGCTTTTAATCAGATTTCACAAAACAAGCAAATTGGGTAGCGATTTTGATGTGTTAGCGCATTTACTTTTTTTACTTTATTCCTTTTTTAGTTTTTCGCGTAACTACATATTAACTCTTTCACTGCTAATCCCAGCAAAATCGTACTCATTTGACCCTGTAATACAATCCCTGATTCAAATTTCTCATAAAAAGTAATTTTATTCAAAATACTCATACTTCGAAAGATAAAAAAAAAAATCTGCGCCTAAAGCATTCCGGAAAAAGCTGTTCACAAGGTGAGCCGCCAACTTACACATTGAAAGAGTTAAAATGCTAAGACGATGCTGCATCCATAATGTCATGTTCCACAAGTGTACAATATGTATGTAATCTATTTTAAATGACATCTGTAGCCCCAGCAATCTGGGAGAAGAAATCCTACATTTTCAAGCCAGTGAAGAAGACAAACGGATCTGGACAGAAAATGCAGCTGTGGAGTTGGAACAATTTCTTCTTTCCCGTCGAAAAGAACTAGCTCCAGGTATACGAAAATGCATTTAAATTGTTTTTGTCTTTACTTCCTTTCCAATTGACGAAATGTACCGAAATTTATATGAAAAGTGTTATAGATGATGCAATGTATCCATATAATGACTCAATATAAATGTGAAAAAGCATTACAAGACGTCAGTCAAAATGCGGTTTTTAATGTTGATATGGTCCCTTTATCCTTATTATTGTTGATGGCAATTGGTAGCAAAAATGGGCAACAGATAAGTAACAGTGATTATTGTCATTCCTAAGGAAGGTGTCTTGTGGACTGGAGAAGCTACAGGATGATCTGTTGTCTATATTTTGTCCTAACGACTTTCTTTTACTAAGGAAGGGCATCTTTTATAATTGTTTATTGTGAAACTTATTTTCATTTATGCGTCGTTGATGCTCACTTGCTAAATCGCCCGATTAACTGTATCATTTGGACGTTGCTCGTGCCTCCATGGTTCTGCCTTAATCCGAGCTGCACAGTCCTGCTGAGCACATGACCACAATAATTTTGTTTTAGTTCAATCAGAACACACATTACAACCATGTGCAGTTCAATGCATGGACTAACAAGACTGCGTTTGGCATTTTCTAATTATTGATTACTGTTGTATTCACCACTTTTGCAGGTGGGATACTGATCATGAGTTGTCCTGCTTTGGATGCAACTGAAAATGATAATTATCGGGAGATTAAGAAGGCATTATCAGACATATGGAAGGAACTGGTGGACGAAAAACAGATACAGCATGTAATAGTTTTCTCAGGTTACGGGCCTCGATATTATGTACCTTATTAAGCTGGTTGTAACGTAGAAAAGCAGCTGCAATTCAAACCCAAATAACTTTGCAACATTCATTATAAACATAACACACATATATATGCATGTAACTGCAATAGTCTCGAAAATGCAGGTATACCAACAGATACTGCTTGGTGGTGATAACTACTGCGTAAACAAAGAGGTAGTCTGGATGTTGAGTATGCACCAAATAGCGAGACGTATCTTGAAAACTATGTGATAAGAGTTGAGTCTGTAAATAGTATGAATAGTATTATTTTTACAATGCTCACACATCACTTTCATTCCCCTTCTTTCCACTCTTATTATTGTTTTCAACAAAGACCATCTAAAAACCCTCTCACACATTCTAATTAACAGAGGTAATAATTGTTGTCAGGAACAAAATGGTAGTGTTTGTATTCCCATGTATATATCCTATAGAGAAGATTAGACAGATAATATAATGCCCTATTTGGCTCCAGCAGATATCTTGTAGATATCGCATGATGGATATCAGTAAAAATATCCAAACACCTTCTGGGGCCACCCAGTGTTAATAGTTATGAAATAATGAATGCTGGAAGCCGATCATGAATTATTTCCTGGCAAGCTTTAGCGTAAAAAGGCAGATAAGCTTCCATGCCACCCTCTTTGACTCTAGATAAAATTATGCATGTATCATACATATATGATGATCTGAAAATCACCTAAGCATTGTTAATGTTAGCATTACAAATAAGTGCAGGAAAGGGACAAAAAAATCTTATTACTACTACACTTTGTGATTTTATTGAATGTAGAAAAACCTACCCTATTTTGGCTCCAGGAAAGAGTCTGCAGGTAAAGCATAAAAAGACTATAATAAACCATAAAAAGAATATAATAATAAGCTTCTCATATATATTAGGAATACATCGATTACTAATTTCATGCATGGAAAACACAGACAGTTTATATAATATGCTTGATGAACAAAAATAGGACATTGGAAAGTGCCCATACCATAATAACCTATTTGGCTCCAGCTAAAAGCCAGCTGGTATTTTACATCAAAGGCCATTGGAAAAGCCTCTCAAATAATTTGATTAACAAAGGTAACAATCATGTCAGGAGAAAATGATAATGTTTCTGTTGCCATGTTGTTGTTCACTACTGAGCAATGGACACATAATGTAATGCCCTATTTGTCTAGAACAGATATCCTCTAGATACAGTATGATTGATATCAGTAAAAATATCCAAACAATTTCTGGAGGTATCCAAAGTCAAGAATGCTGAAAGGCTATTATGAACTATTTCCTGGTTACCTTTACCATATAGAGGCAGAGACACATCCATGCATTATTATGCATGTATCATACATATATAATGATCTGACAAATCACCTTAGCATTGTGAATATTGCCCGTATTACTGCAGTGATATGGTACCTGGATATGGGCCCCAAACATAATTCATCACCGGGTACCAGGATATGAAAGTTATACCCAGTATGTGCAGCTAACTATGTACCACCACATGTATTCCTTGATATAACAGGTATTTTCACATATATTGTTCTAATTATTTTACTTTTTTGCCTATAAATCACCATTTTAATAAAATTGTTATTGAAGTGGGTCTGGGAATTCTCATGAATTCTCTAGATACAGACTCAACAACTATGTGATACAATTACTAGGGTACAAAGGTAAAGCTTGTACCTAACATGGGTACCCAGGTAAAATAATTATTACCAAGTCAGTGTATTAGTCTAGTTAGAACTCAAATGTGACAAGAATCAGCTGTCCCATTTTGCTGAAACAGGCAGAAACCACCTAAGAATATTGTGCAAACATTCAACTGTCTCAAATCGGATTAAACGAAATATAATGCCTAGTACCCAGTCATACGAGACCAGGGTGAGAGACTGACTAACATTCCTTCCCTTTTCGGAATAACACTGAAAGTTGAATAGATTGAAACATGGATTGTCTGACTGGGGACAGGGTCAGCAAGAAGATTCTTTGTACCTTTCACCTTGTGATATAAGGGACTAATTTTTAGATGTCTAAGAATCTTTTCAATGTATCATCGTGGTAACTCCAAGGCCATTCTGGTGTTTAACCTACACAGGGATGGGGCGTCTTCAGATACAGTACGACTTTGAGCGCATACCAGTTTGACCAGAACAGCAAGTAAAATCTCAAGTAGTGTCATCTGCTAACCACAAACAACATTAAAGTTAGACCTAAACATAATTTTCAGAATGATCATTTAGAGAAGAAAATGTTGACACAAATTATAACTATTGGATATTATGGATAGTGAACTTTCCATCGTTAGCAATGCCAGAAAAAATTACAGTCACATCATTTTTGCTTTTTCGAGGAAAGAATGGTATTACAGTGGAATTAATGAATGGTCCCCTCGTGACCACTATGCCTCCAGCCCTATTTCACACTTTGGTACCAGATGTGTCGTGCGCTATAGGTAGATGAAAAAATCCGACAAATCTCACTCGAGAAATAGCCATGGCAATCTGAGTTCTCCACCCTCAAGGGGATTCCAAAGAATCAGAGTTCTCAGAACCTCTCACCCGTGATCTAACGTACTTCACAATAGAATTTGTGTGACGCAGGGCTCAGGACGCAGAGCTTGGGACGCACAGCTGGGATGCAGGGCCCAGGGCGCAGAGCTTGGGATGCACAACTGGGACACAGGGCCCAGGAGGCAGAGCTTGGGATGCAGATGGGTATGTAAGGGGCACATCCCAGTAGTTGAGTAGTTGGTTGTCAGATGAGGCCTGAGAGTTAGTTGTCAGATGAGGCCTGAGAGGTGTAGTCAGACAGTCACCTAAGCCAGTTCTGATTTTGTACCGCACTGAGCACTACCAGCATCTGTATTGTCATGATGCCAGAAGTTATCATCTTCAATAAATGGTTGAAACTGCAGACTCTATCTTGATTAAGTGAAAACTTAACAACTGGTGGCAAGCGTTGGATGCACCTGACAAACCCACTTTCATTAGGTGCAAAAACCTAACAACTGGTGGCAAGCTGTGGGATAGGACTGATAACACAACTCAGAAGACTGGGTGAACCATATCCAGGAAACATGACAGCAAAGTCTGATGGAAAAACTGTAACTGACTGAATGCTGCAAGTGCTTTGCCCTACTGCCATGCACAACTGCCTGAAATAGGAGAATACTGAAGCAGACCCCTGTTTGTATAGGCCCAAGTTTGCTGCCCAGCTTTACAAGTTGGTAGCTATGTTGTATCACCATTGGTTTTGTGGACAGTGGAGTCAGTAAGTGCCTTGTGATGGTGATGTATCCTGTGACACTACTGATGCTGATAGGACCTTGTACACAGAGTGTGAATGTACATGCAAGCAGCAAGATTGAAGACAGTCCCATCATGTACATGTTCCTTGCATGGAATCGAGCAAAGAGACATATAAATGTAATGTTTGGGCAAAGAGCACATGGACAGCACTGGAGAAGTATAATAGTTGCTACACATATGAATTACATGTACATTTACATGTATCATGTCAAGAAGGGGCCTGATATTTCCACAGTAAGTTTAGAAACAGTGCATCATTAAACAGACAGCTGAGTACAAGTGAGGACTTGTGTAGAAGTGATATGGACCCATTGGACTTTTCTTTATGACTTGTGAGATAGTTTTGCCACACTGTTTTTCTTGCCAGTGACAGGTTTCCAGATATGTTAGCCTGGACTCAAGTTCCCTTATTTTGGACACAGTGAAAGTTGTATGGAAGTTCTGTGCTCAGTGGTGCACAGGCTAAAATGCTACCAATAATTTGGACACGATCATTATGTGGACAGTTCAGTGGATTGAATTAGTGGCTCAAGTGGTGCATGAGGAATGGTGGGAAGTAATGGACACTCTAATACCTTGTTCAGGGTCTAAGTCACACTGGGGTATTCAAGTTTTATACATTACAGGGTGCCTGCCTATAGTGGTTCCTATGCAGAGATGAAGCCAATTACAAGAAAGATGCTCTATTGTCCGTGGATGTCAACAATTGGATCAAATATTGCCTGTGGAAGTGAGCAGTGTGATGGACACTCCAATACCTTGTTCAGTGTCAAAGTCACACTGGGGTGTACAAGTTTGTGCATTGCAGGGTGCTCACCTATGACGGCTCTTAAGTAAAGTGTTGATGCCATCTGTTGAAAAAAAAAACTCAACAGGTTATGTATGGTAGATTTTGAGCTTTTAAAAGTGCAGACGTGTCCAGAATCAGCAAATTGTATTTTAAGGAAACACAAGAAGATATTGAGCGACCAGTAGCATATGCCAGTAAGTCACTCGCTAAAGTTCAGCTACGTTACTGTGTCACCAGGAGAGAACTCTTGGCAATTGTAGTGTTTTTACAGACATTTCGTCATTATTTGATGGGTAGAAATTTCATTATCTGCACAGATCACAGTGCATTGAGATGGGTAATGTCTTTCAAAGAGACACAACACCAGATGGCTCACTGGCTGGAGTTGATCTCACAATATGATTTCAAAATCTTGCACAGAGTAGGGTCTCGTCACGAGAACTGTGATGGTCTAAGTCATGTCACATGTGATCCAGAGGAATGTTATTGCTATGATGGGGACACGGTGCTTAAATATTTGCCATGTGGTGGTTTGATCATTGCCAAAGAAAGCACCAAATGTGGTCAGATTTTTTGGAATTGGATGATGTGCAACCATTAAAAGCAAAGCCAGTACAGCTTGGCACCTGTATGGCTGAGCTACAGAGGAGAACAGACAGTGATGGTGAAGCCCTGACTGAAAAAGGGAGAAAGTTCTGCCATAGCCTATTTGTAAAAATGTGTGTTATGATCACAATTCTCCTGTGCTGTTTGAGATGTGTAGCTGAATAGGTTACAAAAGCTGTTCATCACAAATTGTGTTGTTTGACAAGCTGTAGATATTGTGTGGTAAGCCCTGAGTTCAAGCCTCATGCCACACAGTACCCTAACAGTCGAATACACAAAAAGAAAGTGTCAGGGGCCGGGAGTCATCAAGCCAGTAGCAAGGCTGAAAGACAAGGTGATATACCAGAAAGGAATGACCCCATTCCATTGTTGGAGCCCACAGACGGTTCCTATGGTGACGGGTCAACACAGGTAGCCACTGAGGAGTGTGCAGTGTCTGTTGATATACCTGGTGTCTGGATGGGCCGGTACTCCCCAGGGGAGTTGGCTAAGCTACAAAGGGAGGACTGTGACCTGGACAAGGTGATGGAATGGCTGGAGACAGAGGGAGAGGGGCCCAGCAGAGACAAGATTGCTGCTGAATCACCTGCTCTCAGAAATATGTGGCTTATAAGGCAACAATTACTGATGAGACAAGGATTCCCTTGGGTACCGAGAAACCCAAATTGAGACTGGTTGTTCCAAACAGCATGTACAGCAGCATATAGGAACTGTGTTCATGATGTCACATCTTACTCTCCAAATTATCTCATGTTTGGGAGAGAAGTACACATGCCTGTAGAAAAAATGTTAGGCTGTACACCTGACAGTTCAGATGAGGACGGTCATATTAGGCAAAGTAAGTATATT
Organism: Hermodice carunculata; assembly: GCA_964020975.1. Taxonomy (NCBI): domain Eukaryota; kingdom Metazoa; phylum Annelida; class Polychaeta; order Eunicida; family Amphinomidae; genus Hermodice; species Hermodice carunculata. The sequence goes on along the minus strand of OZ026615.1, from coordinate 87,422,010 downwards.
GCTGCCTTGAAGGACAGGCTAGCCACTGTCTATACCCATGTGAGAGAACACTTGAAAAAGTATGGTGAAAGACAAAAGAGAGACTGTGACAGCAGACTGATGGTTAACTCTTATGCTGTTGGTGATTTGGGGTACTACTTGGACACAACTAGAACAGTGGGCTGCAGTCCTAAGTTGAACTCAGACATATCGAAAGGACCATGTGTTGTGGTGCAGAAGTACAGTGCACTTTTGTTTAAGGTCCAGAACCATCCAAATGCTAAGCCTAAAATTCTGCATCATGACAGTCTCAAGCCATATGTGAGCCAAGACTTGCCTGCATGGGTAATTGGGTTCATGAAGAAAGTCATGAGTCAGGCCCCCAAAGCTGCTGATGTGGCTATACAGCCTGACACTCAACAGCTGATTGTAAACAGTCAACATGTCAGTGATGCAACAGAGGCTGAGATTCCCACATTCAAGAAGGTGCCTGACACTAAAACACACACAAATTAAGGGCCACACCTGTCATTGAAAGAATCTACCCATAACCTGTGCAATGACACCGACAGTAAGACATGTCATCAGCTGGGTTTGCCTGTGGAGACCAAACAAGGTGTCACTCCAGAAAATAAATCTGAGACTTGCCTAAAGATAACCAAAGGTGGGCAGTTAACGTCAAGCCTTAAACAGAGGGCTGATGAGGAATGCAACACAGATAAACAAGTACAGCCACCTGTCAAAAGGAAAAGGAAAAGCAAACAGTGGGGTTCTACTCCCTATAGGCGTTACAGTGACCGCCCAAAGAAAGACACAATTTTATGGCTGTTAGACCAGGAATCCTTAAGATTATTGTCTTTTCCTCATGGACAAGTTTTAATTGCAGATGTGGCAGTGAGGTAGAAAGTTGATTCCATTTGTAAACAGATGCCCATACTGCCTGAAAGTAGGGAAGGAATGCCTGAGGGTACAGCACAGACCCTAGAGAGTTACAAAATACAGATGATCACTTGTTATTTACTACAAGCCTCTGGAGTATGCCAGCCTCCCACTAGGTGTCCTTCAAAATGGCTGCCTCTCCCAGGAGGAACAAAGGACCTGCTGCTGGCCAGGAAGTTGCCTGCCGGGTGCCTGTGGCCAAAATGAAAATAATGCATGGAAATGAGACCATGCGTAGTACAAGGGCTACCAGTCCATTGGAATGTAATTGCTGATCAAAATTTACAAGATACTGTGATGATCTGACAGCTGTGTTACTTTCACCACACTGACCCATCAGAAGACCAAATGAAATAAAAACAAAAGTTGTTGGAGATGGCTCCCACCTGTTCCCCTTGAAAGCTCACAGTTTCAGTGGTAGGGCTTGGGGTGCTTCCACAGTGTCAGTATACTGTAAGTAGCTCACCAGTGAACACTGCAATTGTTAGAGAGTCCAGAATCTGGGGGAAAAAAACCAAGATGGAGTGTAGTCACTGTGATAAGAGGTTGTCAACCCAGAAAAGCCTGAATCGGCACATGACAGAGTGTCATGTGCCTCCTGTGGGTGCCTACGCTTGTGAGCCATGTGGCAAGGCACTCAAGTCAAGATCTAGGCTGACCAGACATTGTAGCACCTCTTCACACCTCAACAGGTGTGTGAAAAACAAGATGTTGGAACCCCCATCCAAGCTCCTGTTGGAGGGGTTTGAGGATGCACCAAGTCCTCATGACGCCTCCTTCCAGGACCAAAACAGTGGCTCCCCACTCACAGCACAAGACACTGCAGCAGATCTGGTACTTGGGGAGTATGACAACATATGCAGCCCAAGTACACCCTTGCAAGACGAGCAGGGCTACGTACTCCCAGTACCAGCAGAATTTGCTGATCTGCAGCCAGCAGATTTACCCGTGGGGCCAAAAATGGTGGAACTGGTTGAGTGGGAGACAGATTATCTTCAGCAACTCCTGGGCATAGATTGTACCTCCCAGGGACAGAATATGGAGCATTGTGGTTGTTGTCCAGCCAGCAAGGCAGGTGTGTCCTTGACACAGGAGTCTGCCGTGTTGCAGGTGCACATGGCTTACAAACATGCTATGCATATTACCAACTGCTCCACATGCACTGCAATAAAAAAATTCCTGGCAGGAAACTAGGAAAGTGGTTGAACCCATGCGTACAGTGCATCTACAAGCCCATGGACCAGCATCTCTCTTGAGATGGTGTGCATCTGTACACAGCCTATGTACAGACCTGTGGACTGAACTTTAAACCTGTGACAGTGAACCTGTGTGTGTAAACATACATCTACATATAAAGTGTAAGTAAGTTTGTATAGTGCGTGCACACAGAACAATTGAGTGAACTTTAACTTTTGATGGATCCACATATATATTCAATAGGACATAATGCTAGTTAAATTTTCTTTTTCTCTTGCATAGAACAGTTTTTATATCCTAGATTTTGTCAGTGGACTAGCTGTAGTCAGTGGACAGAACGTGACTCTGATGGACCTTCATGATGGACTCTGCATACTTACAAGTGTCAACATTATGTCACGAAAAATTAAGTATCTTTCTGTCATTAAGAAAATTTACAAATTTGAAAGACACTTCTGGACATTTTGGACAGTGCATTGTGCCTGTCACTGGTGGACACTTTGGTTTTTAATGTTGTCAACCTGTGTTGACACAGGAAAAACCTTTCAACCTTACTGGAGAATGGGACTGCTCAAAGATACCAGATATTTTAGAGTGTTCATGTATTTGACCACTCATCTGGACTGCACTTCATGCATGTATATTAAGTCAGTAAACCTTGTAGTGCAGGCTCCACATTTAGAATGCATGTACATTATGATTTTTGTTTTGCGTTGTAAAGTGCAGTGCTCTTAAGTAAAGTAGGAAAATGCAGATCATAGCTTAGCTCACTTACCCTTTGAATAGTTTTCCCCATGTGAATACAAAGAAAGGTAATGTCCAGGGGGACATTAAACCAAGAGGGGGGGGGGGAAGAGTGAGGAATTTTTGTTAAATTTTCATGCTGGAACCCACACATTTGCCATAGAATTAGATATAGCAGCAGATAGGCATAGTGTTGTGGGTTAGGTTGTTAGTGCTAGCCAGCAAGCTAAGCTGGGGAGGTTGACAGTAGCAGTATATACTAGGTTGAGTGCCTGCCAGCAGTCCAGGTGGCTTTGGGACGCAGAGCTTGTATCATTCTTCTTCTTTTGGGTGCCGTACTGGCTGGCTCTATCAAGTTGAAGCTCTGTGAACTTTTGTTCACACTCACCGCTATAGTGCTTTAGGCACTCCCTAATCGGTGGAAAATCTTTTCTCTCTGCAGTCCTAGAATATATGAAGGCCTACATAGCTAATTTCTGTATGCAGATACTTCTGAAAAAGTTTGGAGTCTAAATTTTCAAGTTGATGTCTCCACAAACAATCACAGAGAGAGGAAAAGCAGTGCCTAACAAGGAATGACCTCCTTTCAGGCTATGGGTGTTGATCCAGTGACCAGTCTGTCCGCATCCTTGTTGGATCATCAACAAAAATTGGACTCACAAAACCACTACATTGCAGCTTTGGATGACCATCCACACTGCTATGGTTGTTGCCTTCAGCTGGTTCAAGTTTTCTCTCACAAGCGAACTTGCAAATACTGTCAGGATTGGGGAGAGGACAAATGGCTGCTTTTCAAGCAGGCACAGAGAAAGTCTGATTGTGCAAGGCATAGGCAGCAGGCCATAGCTGCCAAACGCTGACCTGAAAGAACTGACTATATTGAGTCCCAGCCAACAGCTCCCCATGAGAAAAAGCATAGACTTATTTAGGTTCTTCTGTAGTGTCACGTGTCTCTCTGCTGCTAGTCCCTGTGTTTGAGCTGGGTACGCTGCCAATCGTTCTTTAGCAGCAAGCAGAACTTGAAGCTGCTCAAGGAACAGTAGTTGTTGTGGGAGACATGTTCATCTACCACATCGGCCATCCCTACAGCTGAGTCTGTGCAGACTGTGATGGCTGAGCAGCTCTCTCTCTGCACTGAGGCTGGACTTACACTGGGAAGGGTTTGGTGCTCTTCAGGTGAAGTCTGTGATGGTGTCTACAGAGTCTTTCAGATCATTAGAGGAGGATGCCAGTGGACCCTTCCTTATGGTTTTGTATTCTGATGTCTAGTTGAGTGCTTTGAGGTTTCTCCTGGATGACCTGTTCAGATTGTGGAGGCAGCGCAAGTCTGGTTAGACAAGGTGACCCACCTCATGACTACCTTTTCATGTGCAGTTCATCACCAGGTGTGGACTGCTTGCACACTTGAGGCAAACTTTTGATTGGTGTGGCGGCATGCCTATGTCCAGTGTCAAATGCTGCCTGACCCAATCTATCACAGAGCCCGCACAGAGACACTCTTCTCTGGAACCCTGTATGGACAAAAAATGGTAGAGGTTGTGTGCCAGACATAGGATCTTCCGGCCAATTCTGCCAACCAGAAACACTCCAAGGCACTGATAGACTTTGCTCAGTCTTTGTCCTCTTTGACCACTGCTGCAAGGCACTGACAGACTTTGCTCAGTCTTTGTCCTCTTTGGCCACCACTACCCCAAAGCATGGTACATCTCAGACCAGGTCCACCCTCACCTTGACTCACACTCCCTGTACGATGCGAAGACCTGGGAAAGGCAAACAGTGATGAGGGAAGGGCAAAACTTCCATTAAAGGCAAGAAGCTGGGAAAACCTCGGTGTTCCTGACTCTTGCATAGCAGAACTTGATGTCTCAGGATTGCCAACCACCACTCAGGCTCTGCACAGCACCTAGTTGACAGCTGGCTCACTGCATATCATGCTCTATGGAAGTTTATCACTGATGACTCAACACCTCAATATCCTGAGACATGGCTACTCACTGACCTTTGACAAAGACAAGCCTCAATTTAGCTGAAAACCCAGGTCGTATGAACTGCCTGTTGTGGAACCCAAAGCATTGGCATTCTTAGGGGCTGCTCAGAAACTTCAGGGCAAGTGCCTGATAGAGCTGGTCCAGAATCTCCCAACTTCTACAACCTACTCTTCCTGGTCCCCAAGAGGGATAGAGGATAGACCTGTTGACACTGAACACCTTCCTGGAAGTCCCTTCCTTTCAGATGGGACCCCCCCCCCCCCGTCTGCAGTCTGTGGCAGCAGCCCTATGGCCCACAGAGTGGCAATTTTCACTGGATCTCAAGGACACCTTCTTCCACATGCCAATCGCAGACACTTCACGGAAGTATCTGCGGTTTGCATTTGCTTGCCAAATACACCAGTTCAGGCTGCTTCCATTCAGCCTTGCCATGGCATGAGTAGTTTTTACCAGGTTCATGCAAACTATGGCTGGTTTCCTTCACAGCACAGCTGTGTTTATAAATATGGATAATTGGCCTCAGTGCCTGGATTCCCAGCTTTACACACAGACCCTTCTGGAACTCTGCCAATGCTCGTGAATCTACCCAAGTCCAGTCTTGGGCTGGAGCAGTCCTTTGTCTTTCTTTGCATCCAGTGTGACCTGATTGCCTACATCTGTCGCCCTTTGAAAAACAGGTGGGAGAGACTTCAGGTGGACTATAAGGGAGAATGTCATAAAGAGACAAGTGCTGGAACCTTTTCAGGTCCAGCTTACCAGTTACACAGACTCTTATTGGTGAGGCTGGGGCACTCACATGGAGAGCTGGAAAGTGCTGTGCCCTTGGGTGGCGTCCTTTGTGTCCCACTTCATAAATTGTTTGGAATTGGAGGCACTTCTGAGACCTGTTGGAGCACACACATTTCCTCATAATGTGTGACAACAAGACCAGGGTAGTCTTCCTCAAGAGGCAGGGTGGGACACGGTCCAAGAAGCTGACACAGTTAGCCCGATGTATCACCCAATGATGCTCCAAACACGACACTTGCATTCACGAGAGGTATGTCCCAGGACATCAACATCTCCTGCCTGACTAACTAGCTAACTTGATAAGGGGTCAGGCCATAAGGAAGGAGTGGTCCCTCACCGAAAGGGTCATTCAGGCCATGTTGGCCAGAGGGGGAACTCCAATTGTGGACTTGCTTGTGACATGCGGAACTGGCATTTATGTCTCACCTGTCCCGGACCCCCATGCCCTTACAGTTGATGCTCTAGCCATGGACTGAAGCAATCTCTGGGCATACGCCTTTCCACCTTCACTGATCCTTCCAAGGGTATTGTGCAAGGTTCAGTCCCAGGATTGCTATCTGATCCTGGTCACTCCTGGGTGCCACAGGAGTGATTGCTCGGTGGATCCTGTTCGAATTGAGAATCAAGCCCCTAGAATTACCAGCATGGCCAAAGCTTCTAGTACAGCCATAATTATCTATTAATACTCTCTTCAGGGGCTCTGAGAACTGAGATTCAGGTAATGTTGAGGCTTTACTATGGCTTCCTTACAAAGATCCAAGTGGCTCAAGATCCAGCTATGGCCTTTAGGGCTTTTACCCTCTGTGCCATGGATGCTGCTATTCCCCTCGAGGAGAATGTAATTGTGTTCTGTGAGAGCCCTTCACTAGTACCTTTCACATGGATGGATCCAGACTCATAGCACAGAGGTCTGCCATCTTTTTACCACTGAGTAAACCCCATAAGGAGCGAGTTGTCAGAAACGCGATTTCCTCATTGATCAAGCAGATGATCCTTAAAGCCTATGAGATCTCACTGGAAAGGCCTGGTGCCTTGCAGCTTGTCTCAGCCAGCACTCTTGAGGTGCGAGCCTTCAATGCATTGCCCACATTCTGTGGGCCTGCCCTTCACAATCGGCTATGACTTTTGCTGAGCACTACTTGTTTGACATGATAGTGCTGGAGGAAGGCATGTGCACCTTCATGGGTGTCACAGGCTCCTTTGTTTTTCCTACATATGTTTGACTTGACCAACCATGTCAAGTTTAGGCAGCAAGTCTTTCCATAACGTGTGCATTTTGAAAATGAATAGAGACAGAGAGACTTATTTCAAAAGATGTGTCTAGTGAAGAGTTTTGTCTCATTAACATCTTGCTAAGATTGTTTCACATACATTGCCTCTATATCATGCATTAGTCAGAGGGTTGGTAATACACTTATGAAAAAAGCTATCAATATGAAATGCAACCTTGTTTGGGATATATCATGAATTGCATCAGCTTAATGTGCAATCTGGTGATATTCTGTGCATTCGACCCGGTATGAAGTCCTTTTGCTTACAGCGTGGACCTTTAATGATAGCTCCATGCTTACACACAACACGTGCATACAAAAAGTTAGTAATTCATCTTTCCATATGTGGTTTCAAACTGAATATGTGCTATGATTGTATTCTACTTAAATAAAAAAAAGGATCTCATTTGCTTGTTTGCACTCCCAAGTAGGGCTCCTGTCATTAAGCATAGTACTACGTGCCATCGACCCTGACAGTTTGCCTGCTCATATAAATCCACCTGAACCCTGACAGAATCATGAGTGAAAACAATGTTCATATGTTGGAAAATGTAATTGGTTGACCTCTCATGCAGTGATTAATTGGACACATTGGGAGTGTTTGCCGAGAAAAGCACTTTTTAGACATATCATTTTTAGGGCAAAACCAGATCTGATTATTTTTTTTACAGCACTGCGCCATTTTTATTAATTTTAGATAGGGATAACCTGATCCCTCAGGAATAAAGTTATCTTTTCATGTATAGCTTTGATGGTATTTTATTCTATTTATCTCTCTTTAACAACACTGTACGGGAGATGTGTGGGTTACGTCAATAAAAATTAGTCCTGTACTAATGTTTTAACTTGAAAGAGCAATCAAATGCAACTTTTCTATGATATAGCAGTCCTAGGTAAACCCACCAAAGTACGTATTTGATATCCATGGCTGTTTTGTGGTATGGATGGGGTATTCGTCTGGTGTATTGATCTGTTTAAATAGCTAATCTGTGAAGCCTAATTTTAATTTTCACATTTTTTTTTTCTGAACGACAAAGTATTTGTGTAAACAAAAATCACATTTATGTTCACTTTTAAAATTAAAGTACGTCTGTAGATTGTGTTGAGCTTGCCTGTTACCAGAAAATAAGTAGCTCCATTGGTTTTCATAAGTCTTGCTTTCTTTGCCCGCAAATTTGTCCAACATTTTAATTGGCGCAATCAGTGAAGTTGAAATAAATCAAATAGAGACCAGCAATAGGAGACCTGTACATGTTTGTTATAGAACAGATACCCAACAAGCCTTGCTCTGTCTTTAGCAATCAATTACACGTGCATGTATATCACTAGGATTTGTTGTTTGGTGGCAGACATTTGATGCTGCCATATGGTGCATATTTTATCATCAGTCCGTGCTTTCGTGTCAACAGTGACTAGTAAATGAATCAACAAGAAAAAGTGTAATAGAACCAGGTGGAGTTTTTTACTACATGACCAAATCTTGTGTACTGACACTAGCAACATCAGTTTTATCAAAACTTCTATCTTTCTGTCTGGCATTTTCTTTTTTGTCTGCAGATTTCTCTCATCCTTAGAGCACTATTTTGCAACAGTTTTTTTTTCAGACATTTTATGTTTTCTGTTTTTCCAATTTCAATTTGAGTGCACAAGAAGACAACTTTCCTTTGTAGGCACATAGTTAAATTTAATTTGAAGCAAATCTTCATTACTTTGTAAACTGTGTTTCCAGGCAGCTATGTCATTTTTTCAACATTCCTATTCATTCTAATGTTATGAGTGAGCAGACAAGTAGATAGCTAAATATGTACGCTGGTTTCTTGAATGATTAGATAAAACAATGAGACATTAATGTTTTATCATTTTGCTTTCAAGGAAAGGTCACCGGGTACATAAAAAATGTGTTAGTGTAATAAGTAATGGTCGCAATTTACCATCAGTTTGTTCTCAAGGTAAGGTCACACTGTACTTTACCCGTGTGTTAAGATGTTAAGTTATTGTTATACTTATATGCATGTTGTTCATTTCTTGTATTAGATAGAACTGCAGAGGACCGTTATGAAGTTTTATGATCGAAGTGAAGAAGAACTCCGGTTTCCATTCATTAGCCCGACATCTGCTTTATATGGTTTGGATTTGGAATTATTGAAAATTGAAACTCTTAGGACACCTTGCGTTTTCAAAGAATCTCTGCAAAACAAAATTGGTATGTTTTAGCTGAATAAAAACCGCCTTTTACCCATCCCTGTATCTATTTCCTGCTTCTTGGCCATTCATTCATTCATTCATTCATTCATTCATTCATTCATTCATTCATTCATTCATTTAACAGTCTGTATGCACTTATCGAATTAGTGCCACTGCTGACCTGACAGTCTGACAACCGTCTTTCTTTTGATAACTTTATAGTTTTTGCTTCTCAAAATTAAATAATAATAATGATAATAATAATAATAATAATAACAACAACAACAACAACAACAACAACAACAATAACAATAACAATAACAATAACAATAACAATAACAATAATAATAATAATAATAATGATAAAAGAAACGTCAGGCAGATTTTCTTCAAACTAAGCGAGGATGATCCGCTGGTAGGTCTCTGCCGAGTTCAACAAATCACCCTCCTGTAACTTTTCCCTCAGGTCACTTGTCAGTCAGCTAAGGTTATGGATGGTCCGTTGTCCGTTTAAGAAAATATTGTCTTCCAAAACCACTTGACCCATTGTTTTGAAATAGCACAGGGACACTTCTGGACAGTACAAGACCTTACCTTCTACAACAGGCGCTGCACAGTGATTGGATGAGCTTGATCTCATTCCCAATGTCACAGGGCAGCTTAATAAATTTTGCTATTTACTTGATAGCATGAGAAATGTTTGATCTAGGACTCTGATGTTTGTGCTCCTGTATGTGGGCCAGAAGTGCACACCACCTGCACTTCACTTTCAATGTCATCAGGTGACCTTCATGAAAGATAGCTGGAAAAGTATTTCAGCTATGGCTTTGACTATCGAGGAAGTACGTTGATATTTGTGCATAACGGTCTTCGAGAAGAGTGGCCTTAGCCTAATTTCAAAGGTCACAGAACCACTTCATTTTTTTCATGGAAGGGCAGCTGTGCACAGGGCTGTCATAGTGCTCTTGTTCTATTGTTTTGTTTTATTTGTGGGCGTGTGTGTGTGTTTGTAATTTTGGGCTTCTGCCGAATCAGAACCGACTTCTGTTCAAACCTCTGGAAAGATTAAGCTTGACTCGTTCTTCCCCAAGGATGTTTCACAAGTGGAAATACTACTATATGGTGGTTGTAAGAAAGTGTTGAAAGTACAGAAATGACTGGTTGTGGTACATGATGTCACGGTTTCAAAAGGAATACTTATGTGCATGTATGTATAGGCCGCTTTCTCCAAAACTGTAGATGAGATCCACTTCAAAGCTGATGGAGATGTACCTTGGGTGAATCTCTATCACCTGTCTTTAAATGGTAGTTCTGCAGTGGGTTCTGAATTTTTTCTGATTTTTTCTTTGAATGTTTGCGGAATATCTTCAAACATCATCCCTGGAACTACTTGGACAATGGCTTTGAAATTAAAGAAGAATGCTGCCAGATACCCCTCCCCCACAAGGGTGACACCCCTTTTTGGTCCAACGTTAAGGTCAGCTGAGGACGGGTTGTTGTCACAGCCCTTTTGTGTGTAAAACTGTCTGAAAAGAATGAGCGACTTGAATTTGACAGCAGCATAAACCGTTGAAATGCCTGATCTGCTGTAATCCACTCAATCAATTTGTGCCAGTCTGTAACGTGATTTGTACATAGCTCTCCAATGGAAAGTGATTTTGACTCAGGGATGGTAAATTGGGGTTAATAAAGTATGTTTGAAGAAACTGATGTGTAATGGATTTTGAAGCGCAAATCATTTGGGGGAGGGGGGGATTTTAATCTGTCTACTATGCTTATACTCTTGGTACATGTGGTACCTTTTTATAGGAAGAGGAGGATCTAACACCTTTCTATTTTCCAGATTATTTGCAAATGTTTCCAATAGTACAATTTTGAATGATGATTTTCTGTTTCAGATACCGAGGAGAAGCAAAAGGTAAAAGGTGCTGTATGCAAAGAGTGGGCTTGCAGTGTGCGTCAGTGGGCTGATTCGTTTTTCAGGAATGCTCTGCTCCCGTCAAGGCTGAAGGCAGAAAAGGACGCTATTTTGGACTCGTTATTTAAGCGCCTTGAAACAGAATTCTTCAAGGATACAGCAAAGTTTGAAATGATTGGTACCAATACTTACGTAGAAATTTTAAAACACCAGTGAACAGTTCGAGACAACAAAGGCGTATTCACTTCAAACAAAAATATGGATTTAAAAGGAATGGAAAACTGATTCTATGGAGAAGCCTAACAGAGAAAAACAGTCTTCAACCCAAACATTATGACATCAATATACGTTTCAGTTTTCGTGCATGATAACTTGCAAATATATACAAAAGAAAAGTGTATATTACGACATGAGCTTATGCTGTAATGTGTACATGACTGACTGAATCTGTATTATTTTATCTTTTTTCTTCTTAATGTTATTATGAAATATAATGTTACAAAAATTCAAATCAGGAGGTTTATAAGACCAGCCATATGACACCACCAGTTACTTACAGCAAGAAATCAGACACAATAGAGATTTTGCATTTTCTCTGTTCTCTGTGAAAAAAAAAGAGGGCAGGAAATGTTCACGTCACATCTTGCATTGGTGGTGAGAGATGTGGATGCTAGATCAAAGATTCAACGGTTTTTAACTCAATCTCTTTCTTTATTCGTGAATTTAATAAGTACCCTATCATGGCTGAAGAGTCGTGTTTCACCAAATTGGCCTCTAGCGTCATCAAGGCCAATTAAACTCTGCTGGGAAAGGTATTCCCACTTGATACCGTAGAATGTATACACCTGTATAAACCCATGTGTTGACACAATAAAGTGTCACAATTTGTATTTCAATGTGACGGGTCAAGTAGAAAACACCAGGGCCATCAGACCATTAGACAAACTGTGGCTCAAAATAGCTGGTTTCATGAAAGTTTACCTCGGATACCTAATGCTGAGTACCAGTGCCGATGGGTACCTTGGTACTAGATCACTACATTATTTAGATTAGGAATTCAGTTTTGTCATCATTAAGATCCAGTAACACGGAAGGTTTTGGTTCAGTCATGGACTGTATGTACGTTAATGTCGGACGGACACCATTCCTTTCCAAAAAACTGTCCTGATTGTTTGGAATCCTTTCTGCTAGACAATCCATTTTACTCCTGGGCAAAAAGGTACCCCCGTTGGTTTAACATAAGCTGTTTTAAATATAAGGATGTGTAGAAAATATGAATGCAACATGGACTGTTATGTAACCTAGATAAGATAGCTAAGCATATGCCTGAGCAGTTAAACAAAACCAAAAAAGTCCGGGTAAATATGTTTTATGAAACACAACTCCACCAACATGCTCCTCCTGAGGCTGAGAGACACTACCTGACAAGGATCGGCAAACCACCTTTTCATCTTAAGAATAAGAACTATGCGACTGACCAGTGCATATGCCTACCTACTTTCTATTCTTAATACATGCACGTGGTACTACGCCTGCCCATTATGTGTGCTTGATTTATGCATGTTCCGTTATATGTAATATGTATGTTTATTTTCATATAAGGTACAATTCTGAGGGTAGATTCCTATAACCCTTTTGGTACTCATGGACACAAACAGGTACAGAGGGCTGTAAATGTATCTACGAGACCTCAAGTAGGTTTCCGAAGGGTTGATGCTTCTTAAGTACAAAGGTCACAGAGACGCTTGCTGGACCCGAATGCAACAGACCAGAGCTAGGGACTACGTAGGAGAAAATTAGCTTTACAATGGAAATCGTCTTGTGTTTTACCATTTCTAAATGTGGCCACTAAATGGCAGTGCCAGAGTCACTTTAAGGTTAAAGCTGGCAATATATATTGTATTTAATGATACATATTCCATTGTGATAACCACCATAATTATAGTCTGTATTCATTCAGATTATTTTGGACTTGCGTTTATTGAACTCGATGAAATTGACGATTATTATGAGCATGAGAGTATGCTGTCCTCATCAATAAATATACAGCTATATGCATTTTATACAAACGTATGTGTCCATTATATATTGTATTTTTGTCTTTTTGCCCAGAACCACTTCCTAGTAGTGATTGCCCTATTCTGCAGTCCGAACTGTTTACTCTCCGTAAGGTAACCTGATCCTGTCTAACCTATATACATATGGAAAAACTATTGTCCAAATTGCACAAGTTCTTCTGCCAAATTTTGACATAGGCTGTATCTGCCCAAATAAAGGGTCTCCAGCGGGTAACTAACTACCCTACATGTTTCGGAGCCTATTATTATTAGTTATATACAAGTGAGAGATTTTTGATGCATAATTTCACAATAAAATGCTACACAAATTTAACAGAAAATGAGGTTAGGGAGTGGAGATTGCGTAGAATCTTGCAGGTGTTTAGTAATTCTGCCCAACTTTTAATGTACTGTTGGTCTGAATTGCTTTGTCGGTAGTGCAGTACATGGCAGCTGTTTCTAAGGTATCTATCCATATCAGACTGGCTGTATTCATCAGAAAGGTCAATGTCATTTACATTTGCTGACGCCACATTACTTTTACTTTGACCAGCTAGGATTTTGTTAAGGTCCACTCTTGGCTCTGATTATTCTCATTTTGGGTAAAAATTATGATCGAGGTGTGTCCACCTCACTAAGGACTGTACCACTTCGTTTCACATATGTGATCAACACTCCTGGGTTTAACTTTTTCACGTTGTCGGGTGTCATATACTGTTTTTTGTTTGCTTTCCATTGTTTCATTTTCATGTCTTCCTACCATCTTTGGAGAACTCTGGGCACTTACAGTCCAGTCCAGTTCAGTGAGCAGACATGGCACTGTCCAGTGTATCTTATAAACAATCTGAAAGTGACCAGGGCTGTAACTATTTGGTAGAGGGGTTGATCTGTAAGCACTGACCAGTGCATCTTATGATGACTGAAAGTGACTAAGACTGTAACTATGTTGTATAGGAATTGATCTGCAAGCACTGCCCAGTGTATGTGACGACCAATTCAAAAGTGACTTGGCCTGTAACTATTTTGTAGTTCTATAAGCCATATATGCAGAGTAAGCTCCTGAAAATTTTTGACGGAGATTCTTGAGTGTTTACACCCAACGTTTAGTTTCACTGTTTCTTTGAGGATAATTTGGAATGTTGGTGATATGTGTCAAGTCATACTGATGTGCAAATGTAACAAAACTCGCTGTGGGAAAACTGTGGGCCATTGTCTGAAGGGCAGTCCCATCTTGCAAAAAATTCACTGCAGTAATCTGATCCTTTACTTATAGATAAAAGTATAAAAAAATTGTTAGTATGTCTACTTTGAACTTCTATGTTTTGATTTAGTTTGTTTGAGGATGGAAGGTTTTTAATCATGGATAGTTCTTGTTTACTCAGATTTTCGGTGCAGCTTATCTAACATTGCTCCCCCCCCCCATCCATTGATGAAAATGTTGTCTACTTCAATTCTTCATGACAATCATTATTTCTATGTTGTCAATATGACATCTTATCCTCTTTAGATGTTCAATACATAATGCATTGCTTGCTGTATTAAAGAATTGCAGGTGTTGTTGGTGCACTGGATGCACTTGATAGCTCTCATATCAGGCTACAGTCACCTCTAAATCAGCATGCTGAACTTTCCAGAGATTGAAATGGCATCTTGTTTGTGAAAGTGCACGTTTTTTGGAGATAGACAGTTTAATATATGCAACCTTGTTGCACGATGACCAGGTAATACTTGTAACAAATGCATATTTTAAATGCAGTTGGTGCAAAATGTTAGTGCTAAAGTAGCAAGTGAGAAAATGAGGTGGAAGCTGGGTAGACCAATTACCAAGGGACAAGAGCAATGTTGTCAGACGTAATGTAACATATATGAAAGGTCATCTGCAGCCAATACATATTAATCTGTATTTTCTTCACCCAATTGTGCAGTTTTATTCAGGTCCAATTCAAGGACTTTGTCTTTTTGAACAACCTGGTCCCATTCTTCTGTATGCACGAAAATTAATAGCTGGACGTTTGAACGGTTTAGTGAGAACAGAACTGCCACTAATATCGACAATCAGCTTGTAATCCACAACATGCTGGGCATACATAAGATTTACTGGATGCTAAAAGGTTATCTTTTCTAACTTTTGACATTCATTCAATGTTGCTGGATAAAAGGAACTAGCAGACCGAACATTGCAACCACAAGTTGGATGGAAAAGGGATTCATAAAGGGATATGCCCTGATTCCGAATTCTTTTTGTTGTATTGGTTTTTTTTTATGGAATACGGTTAAACCAACCACAAGGTAATATTAAAATACAAACTGGCAAGATGAATATTTTATTGGAGGTTTCAGTGCATACGTCTGTATTGGGTATGGGTCTCTACTATTCACTATCACTTGACCTTGGCCTAAATCAGAAAATGTATGGGTTTTTATTTCCCGTTCTTCCATTAAATGGATTTGACAATTTACCTTTATGTTTGCTCGGTCATCATGGAACAAGGTGGGAGCACATGATGCTTCTGCTCTTTATACAGAGTAACAACTCTTGGGCATATTTGAACTTGTTTTCCTGCAGATAATTCTAATGAAGCTCTGTTTGTTTTAATGTGAATCAACTTACTGTTGGTTATGCCAATATATTCTGAAAAAAAACAGTGATTTTGGTTACCTGGGTTGTGTGGCTAGATGGAATCGGGACTGGAAGGGCCATTACATGATAAAAATGAACCAATGTATGAGTTGTGTTTAAAGGGATTTTAATTTTTAACACATCATTGGAGTGAGGAGGAGAAGGAGGAAAAAGAAAAGTAGACAGAAAAAAGGAGGAAGGAAAGAGGAGGAGCAGGACGAGGAGGAGGCAAAGGAGGAAAAGAACAGCAGGGGAAAAGGAACATAAGGAATAAGAAGGAGGAATTAATGATACTTAATACATTGATACTAAATTCATTCAAACACTCCTTTGTGAGAATGGGGTGGTCCTAAAAAGGACCATTGTAGTGTATAGATAGCGAAAATACTCCCACGGGGGTTCCCTGCAATGCAGACTGGTATCCGGAGCACCAGCTGCTGGGTAACATTCCACAACAAAATCTATAACAAATGTAGATAGGTAAAATAAGCTTTTTAGACACTTGGCTGTATGCACCCCCCAGGAATGAAGTGTGTTTTTCAAGAAAGCATTACACAAAGTGCAAGTAAGATACGACTTGGCATACTCTGCCCTCTCATAACATGGTAGATGGTCCCTGCATGTTTTGCAATCCATTTTAAACTTATTGATGCTTCAGAACAACGGATGACCACCTCCAAAATCCACCCAGTTTTCTGCAATTTTTTGATGACGTCAAACGTCATGTGACCTTCCAGTTTTAACCAGTCTTAAACTTATCTCTTCCCTATGGGGGAATCATTGTTTCATTGTCTTTTTCATTTCAAAATTAGGACTTGTCACAAAACTGATGAGTAATCCTCTGAGGGTAAATGAAACAATAGGTGAAGGTGAACCGTTTTATGAGTTATCCCCTCAGGGCATATAAAACAATAGGTGGGGGTGAACCGCTTGATAAGTCATCCCCTGCGGACATATAAAACCATAAGTGGGGTTTTAGTGTTTGATGAGCCATCCACGGAGGGTATTTTAAACAAAAGATGACGGTGTAGTGACTTTTTCTTCATCGTCTGCTTCTTCTATGGTCTTAATGCAAAATAAACTGCAAACTATATATAGAAGAAATGTGTAAGTTCGCATATGTTTGTTCAATAAATGTGCATATATGACAAGGAAAACCTGAGCAGATGCTGGATATTGCAACTTGAATGTCCAGCTGCCTTTCCGCTCCATTACCCATGGTCCCTGAAGGCAAGGGTGGCTGGTTGTCGGGGTAACAAAAAAGGAGTGTTTTCATTGGCTAATGAAAAAATGAGATATACTGAATATCGATGTCATTTAAATTTGGAGGCTGTGCAGGGTAACATTTCCTCAGCATTCTAATTGGCAAGTTTCAATACGCTCTGTCACTTTGATGCAGTTACATCTCTCTGAGCACACAGCATGCTAAAGGACGAAAACTGCAGTATGAAGGTAATTTTAATATTGTGCATTAAAACCCCCATGAGTGGCCTTCATGCCTTCATGCAGGCCACCTATACTTAGCTACATCTATACGAAAATCATCTGTTAAATTGGCACTGTAAATATGAGCAAATGGTAGTGCCCACAAAAGTAGAAAATGATATCAATTTTCAAGTCTTATTATAAATGTTGCTTTGTAATAAGGAACTATATAATGAAAATGATTGTATCAAGAGATATTTATCATTGGACAAAAATAATAACGTGTGTACACATCTTGTGTAATGTTTGTAATTAAAGTAATTTTAAGTCTTAGGTGCTTTCTATCCAGTGGGAGACTCTCCCCTCTCAAAAATTACTTGAAACATATAATTTAAGAGGTTGTAAACAAAGATAGAGATGTACATTTTTTTCCTTGACGTATCACAGGAATTCTATTGAGTGTCACATGGCCTTAAAAGTTGATTAAGGTGCAAAATTGGCATATTAAGTAAAACTGAAAAAAATCTTTGTGTTTTGTCGTCGTTCCTTTGCACCAGAGAGTTTGCTTCTTCATCTTAACAATCTTCAAATATCAGAAGTCACGAACACTTGCGTGTCAGGCTATATGCACGGACGGGTTGTAGACAAATCATGTCCACAACATTGATATTTAAGAAATGAAAAGCGTGGGTTGTCTGAGGAACATAAAAAAACACTCTTGGCAAACAACTTAAGAAAAGTTATAGTGTACTTTCATTAGATCCACCCTTGACTATTGAGATTTCCTGAGGGAAAGCTATACTGCAACTTGCGTTGAAACGCTCAAGCGTGTGCAAAACGCAGCCACCTGTATATCAGTAGTAATTCTATTCCCCACCCCACCCCACCCCCATAAGAAGAAAGGTTGGTATCAGGTCATTCCAAAAACGAAGTAAACGGCAGCTACCGCCCATAAGGCGTCAGTTGCATATATTGACTCATACATGCAAAATTGTTAACTGACAAACTCAAAATCACTTTCTTTGAAGAATAGGCTCATGGGACACAGTCATGCGAAAATACACTCTTACAATATACCTCATTCATTTACTTCATGCGAAAAGCACAGACTGTTTTCCCAATGACAATCGCAAGTGGAACGACCTAATTCCCTACATTATAAAGTCTCTATCTCTACTCCGCATAAATGTTGCAATTCATAAAAAAGGGTCACGTAATGAATCGCACCATTTATGCTAAATGAGCGAAGGAGTTTGATTTATTATAAAACTTTGTCAAATTGTAAAAATATGTGGAGATACTTCTTTTTGGCGATAATAATCACAAATACGTTTGGAACAGCATATGTCTTGGATACAGACGATTGCAAATTTGAAACTGATTTAGAAATCATTAGAGCCTTTGATGAAAGGAAAACATACAAGACTGCATGTAATCGTCCATGGCTTAGCGATTGGCAAAAAAAAAATCAAGTCTTTTCTAGACAGTAATGGTCTTAAATATAAAAGCAGGGAAGGTGTCATACACGTATATTTTCTCCAAACAAGACCGCGTTGCTTCTGGAGTGTTTACCGGCTACTGCTCAGTGGGGGTATCCTACGCTCTGTGGGAGAATTACACTGAAGTGACCTCAATCGCTTCGGAGATCGGTGGTTCAGCTAGCTATGGATGAATAAGAACGGATAGACTTTTTCATCCTGTCTACAATCAAATAAACAGCTGACGCGATCGAGATGCCGGTACATAGCTGTGGTCATACCCGTTTGACGATGCATGGAAATTATAATCAAAAAATGGAAAATAAATTTGAATTTTTCAATGGATGCTGAAAAGCACTGGATAAGCTTTTATGCCAACACAATTTTACCGACATAATTGGATCTTTAATGCATAACAGAACTAGAAAAGAAGATTTGCTTCAAAGCAAATCTGTGCTCCTTCAAAAGTTGTAAATATGATTAGATGAAAATTTCGAAGTCCAATTGACCTTGACCCTTACAGGTCACATGTAAGTTAGAAAAATATGCAGTCTTGCAATACCTACAATTTGAGTTCTACATTATTAATATAAGATCAAAAGTGACCATGCTATGGCTAAATGAAAGTTTTAAAGGTCCAAATGACTTTGACCTTTGAAGGTTACATGTGAATACCAAAAATGTGCAGTGTTGCAATATTTAGCATTTGAGCCAACACTTAACCACGTCAGATTAAAATTAAACAAGTTATGGCCAGATGAAAATTTCAAAGCTCCAGATGACGTTGACTTTTGACCTCTGGAGGTCACATGTATATGACAAAAATGAGCAGAGTCACAATATCTACAATTTGAGTCCTACATGGTAAAAACGGATAGAAATTAACCGAGTAATAGGTAAATGAAAATCTAAAAGGTCCAAAGAACCTTTGACCCTTAGAGGTCCCATTTAAATTACAGAAATTACCTTTGACATAATCTTAGACCTTTGACCGTGACCTGGCCTTTGACCTTGACATGACCTTTGATTTTGATATGACCTTTGACCTTGAAATGACCTTTAGTATGACCTTTCACCTTGCTGTGACCTAAAGTTGGTAGATATTCAAGACTTAATAATTCAAATGCCCTTAATTTGCATATTCTTTAATATATTTTCTCCTCTTACGAACTGATGAACAAAATTAAGTAGAAAGGAACAAAGAACGAAACAAAAATACAAAGAAAGGAAGAAGGAAAGTAAGGAATATTGTAACACAATATTCATTGTGGAGCTTGCCTTAATGTGGTCTAGTCTATGAAATTACCAGGTGCTAAAGAGTCATCTTGCCTGATTATCTGAATTACGTTGGTCCCTGAGCCAACATACCCGGCATGTATATACATGAAGTTCATTTACATGTAGAATTATTGCATAAGAGAGCCATTTAGATCATAGATCTCGTGTAGGCAGCAGATTATATCAATGGGATATACCATTTTGCTACATTACCAATAAAAAATTTGAACTATACGAAAATACAGACCAGGCATTTGACTCATTACTTATGGACATGCAGATGATCTATTACACGGCCTTTATAGACTATTCATCGCATTGAAGGTACTATCCCAATTGCATATTTTACCATGACATTTGTATGCTAGTCAGGTCAACATGGGCGCTACTTTGAAATGTAGCTATAGTCAGGTAGGTTTCTAGTTATTGTATTGTACATGTAGGTGCTAGTGTCAATTGAATTTCAATGTGAACATGTATAGTACAAAAACGGTAAAGTTGCATGATACATGATCATTGCACTGCATAGTTCATCCCAACTAGAAGTGTTGAGTTCATTGTATTTAAGCTAGAATAGTTAAATATGTAATGTGTACCTTGAGCACTTTATGTACTTGACTCATAAATCACGTTTGACTTGCTTTTGTCAATAAAACTATCACCATTCATTAGCCATAGAGAAGGGAAGAGATAAAATCGCTGCGCCGCAAAACACAATGTACCTTACGTGGGCATAAAATAGCGAAAATGAACACCACCTTTGACTGTATTGTGATGTATATACAGTAGAAAGATAGAAATCGATATATTTCATGTACAAACAAAACACCTAATGGCATGTATGGTTTGGTAAAATGTTGCCATAAATCCTTCACAAAAGAAAACAAATGACAAGATCAGTAATATATGGTCATACTGTCGTACTTCATGCTGTCAATTTTAGCGACACCCACCTAGATGCTTCTGTTGGCCTCCAGTAGGCATGCCTTGTCTAAATAAAAGTTGAACTTTAAGCTGACATACTTTTTAACTGTCGAGTGTGCCTAAAAAAACCGGGTTGACGAGGAAAAGGGTTTTAGTGAAAGAAGTCGGCTTAGTTTGACAGAAGCAGGAACACGTCACTGTGAGCATCCCAGAGTCTGCTTAATATTCAGATTCGTTGTGAAGACATCAGATGTATGTAAGTAACTCAATAACTTTATTCATTTCATGGACTGTGTATCAAAATGCTGTAACCCAAATGACATACATTTGACCATTCATTCAAGTTCCGCTTTCTGGACCCAAACACCTTGCCGGGTCCACAAGAGCATACAGTGCTCAATGTTCCAATAAATACATGAAGACACAGTCGTAATTTATGTCCCACAAATGCGCCCATACGGCTTCGTGTTTAATAATACACGAATGATAATAATGAAGAAAAAAAACAGGGAAAAAACAAAACAATAACCTAGATCAGGTCTCTGTAAATAGCAAAGCGACCTAGTGGAGATTGGGGGTTGGAAGAGGGACTAACCCGTCAAAGCAGGTAAGAGATTTTTTTTAATGAAACCTCGGATGATGCATTCTGGTTACTTTTCAAACAGATAAGGCCCAACCTTTTTGTAATTGAAAGAGTCCAAAGGACAAGGAGAAGATAAAGAAAATCGAAGTTTTATGCCAGAAAAAGTCAAATATCTCTTTAATAGTTTGAATAGTTTGGTCCATTTTGATATTTTAGAAGACGTGTTTTTCCCAACATGTGTCACAATTTCTAAAATCTTGCCGCAACAGAATTTGAGTTTTTCCTGATCTATCCAAAATATATTTTACCCCAAACGCTTGTGTTTAAGCACATCCATTTTGAAGTTTAAGATCCATCTTTGGAGCACATAGACTATCCAAAGTCTTGCAACTAAATGAGCATAAGAGTTTACTATATTACGAATGCAGTTG